>JBAIZL010000001.1:104412849-105700349 GCA_036971475.1 Prosapia bicincta | reverse complement strand
TTATTCTATACATCAAATTCAAGGTGCAACAAACGCTTTTCATTACGGCTAATTATTGTTACTAATTTAGATGCGCTAATTCCGGTTGCTAATTTAGATGCGCTAATTTCTGTTACTAATTTAGATGCGCTTATTCCTGTTACTAGTTTTGATGCGCTAATTCCTGTTACTAATTTAGATGCGCTTATTCCTGTTACTAATTTAGATGCGCTAATTCCTGTTGCTAATTTAGATGCGCTAATTCCTGTTACTAATTTAGATGCGCTAATTCCTGTTGCTAATTTAGATCGCTAATTCCTGTTGCTAATTTAGATGCGTTAATTCATGTTGCTAATTTAGATCGCTAATTCCTGTTGCTAATTTAGAAGCGCTAATTCCTGTTGCTAATTTAGAAGCGCTAATTCCTATTGCTAATTTAGATGCGCTAATTCCTGTTGCTAATTTAGATGCGTTAATTTATGTTGCTAATTTAGATCGCTAATTCCTGTTGCTAATTTAGAAGCGTTAATTCATGTTGCTAATTTAGATCGCTAATTCCTGTTGCTAATTTAGAAGCTCTAATTCCTGTTGCTAATTTAGAAGCGCTAATTCCTGTTGCTAATTAAGATGTACTAATTCCTGATACTATATGTTTAGTTATACTTCTAGGATTATATCTTAATCAATTCTTACTTATATCAAATCAAAGAATAAGTTATGCAATTTGCACATTTGACTGTATTTTGTGAAACGAATGTAATGACACTAACTTCTCTTAATTTATATATAAATTCAATTCAAACCTGATCTCTATGTTAAAATGTATTCAAAAGCAGGAGGCCATTTTACCATTAACCAAATCTATAAGAAAGAAAACTCGCCCCTTCACAGTAAAGTTTTCCCCATCGAAGACAATAACGCGGTTTTTAATATCGCCGAAGTAGACAAAAGAAAGGTGCGCTAAATCAGCGTCCTTGACAGTTTGCATCCTTGCCACTTGAGAGTTGCGATTTATGGGAACCATGCATCACAAGGTATTAGAGGTTAGGTTTAGCCGGATTGATGTTCCGCATCGGACACTCCATTATCTACATCTTTCCTTCCTATAAAAAAAAAGCGAATCAGGACAAATAACCTTCGTAGAGTACTTTTTAAATCAAAATGATTTCCTCCAAAATAATTTTTCAAATTATAGATTGGTATTGATTTTATGAAAAAACATAATGTTTACCGATTTTACAAAGACATCCACTCGTTAGTAGACTATTAAGATCCAACAATTATAGTTCAATTAGAACACTCTGGTCAGCACACAGGGGGTTATTATTCCCCCCCCTTTTTTTGCTTATATATCACTAATTTTATAACAGAAAAAGACATAAGTAATTTATTTATTTAAATCAAATGTTTACTACTGTTTATACTATAAACTTCAAAAATAGACATTTTTATGTTGTGTATTTATGTTACATATGTATCAGGAATTTTTCTTACTAGTAACAATATATAAAATTATTTGAAAATATTCCACAGAAAGTGGTTATTTAAAATAAATATTGCATAGAAAGGGGTGTTAAAAAAATATAAAATGAATGTATTACAATATTCTATAAAAATAAATCTATAGCTTGATAAAAATATTTCATGTATCGTATAGATTGTATATATCGTAAAGATAATGTATATATTGTGTTGTTTAGAAACAGAAAAAAGATTTTTCGATAGTTTCTTCTGATGCTGATATAAAGGGTGGTAAGCTTTCTAAAAAATATTTTCTTTCTGTATCTTCTTCAAATGTACACTTTGAGAAAACTATTTTCAACTCCATAAATGTCCCCATGCTCATCTACAGCACTATCACAAAGTAACTAAAGTATTATTTATTCTTTATCGTTTTCCAATGTAGCTTTATGAGGCCTAGGATAACATCGATGTACAAAACCATACGAATTGTATGAATAATAATTTTAGAAATACAGTAAACTCCCGATTATCCGTGGGCGGATTAACCGGTTTGCGGATTATCCGGGGTCTGCCATTGTTTTACAAATATCCAACTTTTATTCCAATCAGAATCATTAATGTTTTTTTTTACCACTCAACGCGGCACAATATCCGGTAAAAACAACGATCATAAAAATAAACTAAACTATCTCAAATAACGCAAGGATAAAAGATAACTGTCCTGTTAGACCGAATGAACCAACTCGAGTTGGGAACAGACTACTGTATATAAGGGACAATGACAAAATGCTTGGACGCAAGTAAACCTATTGTGTATCATAAGATTGTAAACAAATGCCAGCTAATCTCGGCTATAAATAGTCTAGGACGTGACATACGCAGTATCCATGTCTGTCAAATACATTATCGATCTTTATGGCTTTGTGACACAAGTAGAAACAAACATTCCGAGTTGAACGTTGAGTGGTTATTATTCTAAAATAAGTAGTAGGTAGTTTGAATTTTTATGCGTTATTTTTATTTCTCTATCTTTTTTATTGAATTATATTTTTTATCATGCAGTATTTTATCATTTGTATTAGTTGATATTTTATGTAAATTTCTTTTTTTTTGTAAACGATAAATAAAACAACATTTTAATGTCTAATACACTGTTTTAATGTCCCAAATAAACCTGTATATGGTAGAAATAAAATTGTTGAGATGAAAACAACGGACGCAATAATTAAAGCAAGACGACTCTTCACTGTGCGACAAAATGGTTCTTAAGGAACTTAGATCGCAAATTAAAGTTAAATCAATGCACACAAAAAAAAAGATACGAAAGTGACAGATTTTTTTGTTAAAAAGTGAAAGTATTATGTGTAAAATAAATTACATATGTACATACATACTTACTTTTGACATATACTTATGTACGCATTGTAAATAGTTAGACATATAAATGTACATGTTTTAATCCGTCAAATACATCGATATTTTAAATTATTTTCTGTATTTATTTTGTCCTCTGAAGATTATTTGTGAATTGCATTAACCGGGGTCGTTATTTGTGTAACGTATGGTATAATAATCGATTATCGATCGTTTTGCGTATTCTTTGTTCATAGCGGATTATCCGGGATATTCGTTATCCGGCTTTGCCGGGCCACCCTTATTCCACGGATAATCGGGAGTTTACTGTACTATAAAAAAAGGGACGAGTTTCGAAGATGACAATTGTCCAAAATGAACACACTTTTACTAATAAATTTCTAAAAATCGTAAACATCACACTAGGCTGCTGTACTAGCACTGACCGGTCAAAAAATATTTGAAGCAAACGTTCTTACTTCCGGCAATCGCAAACAGTGTCAAAATAAAATTACCTGCATGACAGAATTATTCTACGCAACCATCGGAGTGTTAAGGACTTGCTCTAACAGCCATTCAGTCGTTTTTAGTAAAAAGTCTTGAAAGGAATATCACATCCAGAGACTTTTGAACCGCTCCCCCTTTAAAATTTTGAAACGAATTAATAAATTGTAATACTTTTAAAGTACGCAACACCATCTGAACTCTTAGAGAAAATTTATTGAAGTATAGGCTACTTTTCAAGGACCATGTTTCCAACTTTATTGATACATTTATTATGTCTTAATTTGTTATTAGCAGCACAAATCGGAAATCGATTTTACTGTTCCTAGATTCAAAATGGTAATCAACATTTCTGTAAACCGTTTACCAAATGATTTGTTATTTTTAAAACAACTTTAGATAATCTGTCAAAATAAGTTTCTCTGCAAATACTTATACCAGTTTTTATTGTTTCCTATCCCTAAGATGAACCTTTTTTAATTACTTCATAGCTGTTGTTTGATGACACATTATAGTTTTCAAAAGTAAAATATGGTATCCAGAATACCAGCGTTCTGGTAAATTCAGCATTGGTGTCTCTTAATACTGTTGCAGTGCCAAGTCCACCTGCACATCTCGTACACAGTTGCTTCTTCTCTTTTCTACTAGAAAAACATCACTATCGAATCTGCACACTTTTTCCCTGGGCAATCCTCTAGCAGCCAGCGTTCTGGTAAATTCAGCATTGGTGTTTCTTAATACTGTTGCAGTGCCAAGTCCAGCTGCACATCTCGTACACAGTTGCTTCTTCTCTTTTCTACTAGAAAAGCATCACTATCGAATTTGCACACTTGTTTCCTGGGCAATCCTCTAGCAGCCAGCGTTCTGGTAAATTCAGCATTGGTGTTTCTTAATACTGTTGCAGTGCCAAGTCCAGCTGCACATCTCGTACACAGTTGCTTCTTCTCTTTTCTACTAGAAAAGCATCACTATCGAATTTGCACACTTGTTTCCTGGGCAATCCTCTAGCAGCCAGCGTTCTGGTAAATTCAGCATTGGTGTTTCTTAATACTGTTGCAGTGCCAAGTCCAGCTGCACATCTCGTACACAGTTGCTTCTTCTCTTTTCTACTAGAAAAGCATCACTATCGAATCTGCACACTTGTTCCCTGGGCAATCCTCTAGCAGCCAGCGTTCTGGTAAATTCAGCATTGGTGTTTCTTAATACTGTTGCAGTGCCAAGTCCAGCTGCACATCTCGTACACAGTTGCTTCTTCTCTTTTCTACTAGAAAAGCATCACTATCGAATCTGCACACTTTTTCCCTGGGCAATCCTCTAGCAGCCAGCGTTCTGGTAAATTCAGCATTGGTGTTTCTTAATACTGTTGCAGTGCCAAGTCCAGCTGCACATCTCGTACACAGTTGCTTCTTCTCTTTTCTACTAGAAAAGCATCACTATCGAATTTGCACACTTGTTTCCTGGGCAATCCTCTAGCAGCCAGCGTTCTGGTAAATTCAGCATTGGTGTTTCTTAATACTGTTGCAGTGCCAAGTCCAGCTGCACATCTCGTACACAGTTGCTTCTTCTCTTTTCTACTAGAAAAGCATCACTATCGAATCTGCACACTTGTTCCCTGGGCAATCCTCTAGCAGCCAGCGTTCTGGTAAATTCAGCATTGGTGTTTCTTAATACTGTTGCAGTGCCAAGTCCAGCTGCACATCTCGTACACAGTTGCTTCTTCTCTTTTCTACTAGAAAAGCATCACTATCGAATCTGCACACTTGTTCCCTGGGCAATCCTCTAGCAGCCAGCGTTCTGGTAAATTCAGCATTGGTGTTTCTTAATACTGTTGCAGTGCCAAGTCCAGCTGCACATCTCGTACACAGTTGCTTCTTCTCTTTTCTACTAGAAAAGCATCACTATCGAATCTGCACACTTGTTCCCTGGGCAATCCTCTAGCAGCCAGCGTTCTGGTAAATTCAGCATTGGTGTTTCTTAATACTGTTGCAGTGCCAAGTCCAGCTGCACATCTCGTACACAGTTGCTTCTTCTCTTTTCTACTAGAAAAGCATCACTATCGAATCTGCACACTTGTTCCCTGGGCAATCCTCTAGCAGCCAGCGTTCTGGTAAATTCAGCATTGGTGTTTCTTAATACTGTTGCAGTGCCAAGTCCAGCTGCACATCTCGTACACAGTTGCTTCTTCTCTTTTCTACTAGAAAAGCATCACTATCGAATCTGCACACTTGTTCCCTGGGCAATCCTCTAGCAGCCAGCGTTCTGGTAAATTCAGCATTGGTGTTTCTTAATACTGTTGCAGTGCCAAGTCCAGCTGCACATCTCGTACACAGTTGCTTCTTCTCTTTTCTACTAGAAAAGCATCACTATCGAATCTGCACACTTTTTCTCTGGGCAATCCTCTAGCAGCCAGCGTTCCAGGTTAGTAGATAAAGCAGAACTTTACGTATACGCTTCTATTATTGGTCCTAATTCCAGTTTTTATTTTTTTCCGTTTTCAAAAACTTTATTGTTTCGAGTCTGTGATTGTCACAGGGCTGATTAACTTATTTAGGAATTGCATATCACGGACTTTATATTGGAAACAAGGCGAACTCTATAGTTGACTCAGTATTCTTACAGATGTTCCTCCGATACTTAATGGCTCATATAGATCATAAGAACACTACAAAAAGAAATAAATGTGGAGAACGTCCTGTTGTAGCAAACAGACAGTTGGGAACTAAAGTACGGAAAGTGGTACATTTGTGACTATCATGTAAAAATCCCATTAGCAATATTGCGCTAGGCAATCCACAGACATATTTAATGCAATAATCTTTTTCATACCGTATACATAAACTGATGAAGATAACTATATTCCACTGCTGTTACAACATTTCCCGGGTTAGTAAAATTATCTAATTTTTATTTAAGCGTGTTTAGATTTGAGGTTCGTTCCGAAACATTGGAAAATTTAAAGAGTGGAATTTTTTTCTACCGAAATACGTAGTAGGGTACATAGTCTATAATAAAGGGGTAGCCAGGGATGTTTTCTCTAGAGGTTATGTTTCCAAGGTCGTACTCAGTAATTGAAGAAGCCCGGTTTTTTTAATTAATTCCAGTAAAAAATGCTTAAATAGATTTCAAGATAAAAAACAAGGTTAGGAATGTATATATGTATGCATGTGAGATCGTGTTATGCAGCCTTCTATTCTCATTTATTAAGCTATTCTCATAAAGCATTAAATTTGTTTAACTCGTTACAAAATTTCAAAGGGCTCTAACCACTTGAGGCCCTTCCAGCTGAAAACTACTCCGGACGTTCATTCCTTCATGACATTCTACTTAGAACGGTTGAAATACTGTTAAAACATAAGGCTAAGAATTTGTTATTATTAGTCAATCATGTGAACAATCATCCTCCAGGTTCAAGAACGTTCTGTTGTTGGGCTAAGCGGTTGTCATAATTGTTTCGTCCGGGTTTAGAAAGAAGGAAACTTGGACTCGTTTCAATTTACAAATATGAAGAGAAACACAGCTGTTAGCATTAAAACTTTAAATAGCCTAATCTGTAACAATGATCTACTTTAGATATCCAAATTGTTAATTTCTATACGTTTTATTTATTATTATTATTACTAAAACTCGGAGGGACCTTATCGGTGTAGAGCACTTAGCTGTAGCCTTTGTACTCTCTTCCCATCCCTACCAAAGGACTAGCTTAGTGGATACCTACCTCTTTGCAGAAATCAAGTTACGTTTTATTTAACTCATATAAACTGTCTGTCTGCAAACAGTGTATTTAAAAAAAAAACATCGAAGAGAAAAATGTTTTTTAACATTGGATACCATTTTCCTTCTATTTTCAAATGATCTACAAAATAATAAAATGTTTTCTGTTATCCAAGAACACCGGAATTTGTTTTGGCCAAAAGCGTAGAACCTTTGAAGATGTTTTACTTTTGAAGTTGGTTGTGTTATAAATTCCATAAAAAATTACAAAATTATATTCTAATAGTATCTTGTAGATATAAAATATTGTAAATTGTAGACGCTTAATGAATTAATTTTAGTCATAAAAGATGACAATGTTCCCTAGTAACATAAATATATTATTTATGGAGGAGGTAATTGCAGAGATTGTAGATTACCAAAAAAAGGTATAAAAAAATACATCATATATTATTGATACTACAAAAACTATTACATCTTAACTAAAGAATTAATAAATAAAATTACAAAATCGCAGCAAGAAATTTGAAAGTAAAGATATATTCTTATAATACAGAACACGACAGTTGTTAAATGGTAGGCTACTCGCTTATCGAGAAATTGTTCATAAGTGAGCTTTGTTTGAACTAAATTTATTGTCTTCAAAACGCATGAGTTTAAAAACGTATGATATGAATTTGCTCTCCGCCGATCTGTGATCAAGCACTGGTCGGCTACAAATAAAAAGGTGTAATTCTATTTACACATAGATGCACAACTTGGCCAACATAGAATCACATACTACGAAGAAATTATGATACCTTATAGTGACGTTGAATCGGACTTTGTTTCAGAAGAATACAATTGAAATGCTCTGGCATAATAATACTTTTCTTCGCCAAAAATAATTAACTTTAGACAAGCTTGGAAATGAAATGACAGTACCTAGTTTATGATGTGTAATACGAGACCTATTTAGAATACTTCTCAGTATTTCATACTACATAGTTCGTTGCAATCTTGTTGGATGGGCGTTTAAACAATTCTGTCTGAATCCTCCAAGAATAATAAAGTTGAACAAATACTTTGCACCGAATTTTAAAACCTAATCAACCGAATTCAATATCGTGAGTTTGTGCCTTACAAATCGATGGCTCGACATCTTTCCTTCACACCAGAAGACCTAGTTAAGTAGCTACACCTACTTCAAGGTTGCTGTTATCTCCGTCAACGCACAATACACAATGTTAAGACGGAAGAATACATCTGGATGAATATTGAGAAACGTAAACCTTACTTTACACTTTTGACCTCTCTGTTTTATACATCTATTTTCAAGAAACGTTTTCAGAGGATTGTTGTACTGAGAGGTCGGATTTAGCAAACATTTTTTCATAGACTCCTATTTTTCATGTGGCATATCCAGACCAATCTCTAAGTGGTTTTACTTTGGATTCTTTCTTTCGTTAGCTATTTTATTTTTGTTCCTTGCTCGATATTTGATTTTTTGCTAGACAAATATCAATGTGGTTTTTACAGTAAATTTTAAGAAAATCTTATGTTGAAGAATAGTGTAAGCGTATGGTACATTTCACATTCACTTAGACAGCATTTACAAATTTATATATCGTATTTTCTACAACATTATATTGAAACTACCAGGCACTCATCTCCATTAGCTTATGTTATTTATCTACCTAGAAAACATCATTTTGTTTACTAAGTCCTTTAGGCACCACTTAAGGAATCTAGAGCAATTACTGGAAAGACTTGCTAACCCCAAGTTAAATCCTAAAGATTGTACTTTATTTCAGAAGGAAGTACAATATCTCGGACATTTAGTATCTGACAAAGGTGTTTCAGTTGACATAGGAAAGACAAGTGCAATCGCGAAGAAACCACTTGTTTGCGGCAAACACGAGCTTGCTTGGACTGTGCACTTATTACAGATGTTTTGTGCAAGAATTCGCAAAAAGCCCTTACGCAGTGCTCCAATCTTGAGCCTTCCAAAACCCGAACTCAAGATTATTCATGACACAGACGGCAACAATGCAGCAACAGGGGGACGTTTTGTTTCAACTAGCAAGATAGTGATAAAAGAGTCATCGAATATTTAAGCAAGTTATTGTTAAAACCCTTGCGCTATAACTGCGTGAGTAGAAGGGAGCCCTTAGTCGTTGTAATGGAACATTTCCATAAGACATCGGGTTTCTTTTAAAGACGGATCATGCCGGTATAATGTGGTCTCAAAAGTTTATCCCTCCTGAAGGTCATATTGCTCGTTGGAACTAAAACACTACAAACATATTACTGAGTTGACTTATCGCTCTATCCCTAGCTATGGAAACGCTTTCAAGACGGTCGTACAATGACAATTGCAATTGTATCCAAAATGAAAGTAGAAGCTTTCCGTGAAGAGGACATCTGTCATTGATAATTTCTGGCAAAAATCCGAGCTATTTAAAAACCAATAAATCGACCTGACTTAAGCCAGTTAATAAACTGAAAAAAGTTAAAGGAAGGAAGACCGACTGGCAGAAAATGGCTAGCTTATAAAAAAATATGAAAGCATACAGGAGACAGTGGGATTACATCGTGATGGATAACGGCCTGTTGAAGCGGTGATGAAAAATTCTAAGGGGAATCAACGATGACTACAGCTCCTGGTTTCAAAGAAAAGGATATTCGAGATACTGAAGCAGCTATATGATTTTTTAATAGGAGGTCACCTTGGAGTTCACAAGACCTTGGGGAGATCACGAGAGCTATTATCAATGGTGAACCTAAAGAAAGACATCAAGAACTGATGCAGAAATTGTACCATATGCCCAGGAGCTAATGATCCAGTCATAAGAAGTAAAGCTCCACTGAGGCTGTACAACGTGGGGAGCTGCTTAAGAAAATAGCAATCGACGTGGGTGGACCATTTCCTGTGACAGAGGAAGGTAAATAATTTATTTTATTTTTATAGACTAATTTAGGACGTGGATGGAGGCCTTCGCTCTGCTGTATCAAGTAGCAGTAACTATAGCGGATTCATTGATAAATCATGATGTAAGCTGATTTGGTGTCCCCTTAGAGCAGCGTTCAGATCGGGGAAGAGACATCGAGTCAAGATGAGCAAAACGCTTGACCTCCGAGAAAGACAACTTCGCTGCACCTGCAGTAGCATGGGATACGAAATTATTTATCAAAGGTTTTATCTGTCACCAGATATTGGGACTAATATTTGCATTCCTTTTGTTGACATATCGCTATTCCATAAACAAAAGCCTTAGACAATCTCTTGTAATGTGATGTTTTGCCAAGACCTTCACCTTCCCTGGGATTACACCGGACGAGGACACTTCACGAGAGGACTACGTTGCAAACCTTCTAAAGCAACTTTATGAAATCCTTGAGAGGCATCGTTCCAAAATCAAGGAGTCCAGCAACAGGTTAAAGAAGCTCTTTTATGTGAAGGCAAAGAAAGATCAGGTGTGCATTTTAGCCTCCTTAAAAAAAAGAAAATAATCTTCAGGAAGCGCAGTGAGTTCAGATCATTTGAAAGGACAATGTCTTTGAAGGACAATCATTCTGCAGAGGAAGTACGGAAAGAAGCTGTCCGATCTGAAAGAGCTTCTCCGGGAAGAATGTCTCGGAGAATAGCAAAGGTTTTCAAGAAAAGATTTGTCCACATTGGAAGGTCAAGACCTCAGCCGCAGACAAGTTCTGGATCTACAGAACGACGATAAACATCTGTTACTCTTGGTAACGAAACTCTTTACTTGATCTCAGCAAAGACCAACATATCAAGCTTTGCGCCTACGGGATAATCTTCTTCAGTTGAGGATCAAGAAGCTTGCTATACCAAGACGTGGCTGTGGATTTCATGGATTGTGAAAATCGTGAGAAGCAAGATAGAAGAGATCGTCAACGACTCTGGTGTTTACAACGGGGTATACATCTTCTTGAAAGGAGCTCCAAGGAAGAACGGAAGACTTATCATATTTCCTCAGACACAACCCGAGCCTAGCAGTCATGAATAAATTAATGAATGTTCTGGGACTTATCAGTCTTAAGTAGACGACAGTGTAACAGGCAAGATCCCACCTGTGACACGGATTAACAAGTAGCCTACAAGTTTTTTCACGCTTAAGCGGACACAACAGCACGCCGTCTTGTAAAGCTTTGAACCTTCTGGAAGTAAAGCGGATACGAAATTACTAGAAGTGGTAATTCGATATTTAAAGGTTTTGTACAGCGTAAAGTAGGTAAAGTGTTTGCAATATAGTGAAGAAAGTAGACGCTCTAGTGACAGAATGACAGTGACAGTACGTGGTTAGTATAAATAGACGATTGTGCGAACTCAGTAAAAGACCTAATTATAAATATTAAGTTTATAAATATGTAATAAATAGTAGCCATAAATGTGCGAATTAGGAAATAGTTTAGTTAGGTTAGTTTAAACTTGCCTCATAATTTATTAAACCCCGTAAAAACGGAGCAATACTTCTTTAAATATCTGAGTGTTTAAAAAGGAGATTGACTATTTAATCAATCACATTTAGTCATCCATATGTTACACTACTGGCGTTAAATTCTTTTGTGGTTGAAAATCGAAGTACGGAAGAAAAGTGGCACTCATGGAACTAAATTAAATCTTTAGGTTGAAGGAAATTATAACAGTTATAAAACCAGTCGCTTAGATTATCCCCCAAGGGCTTAGTCCAACAGAAACATTCCCACCTATTTGTAACATTTTAAGACCTTAAAAATTAGGTCCAGCCTGTTACACGTTTGTTTTACCCTGATGATGAATACTCGTTGGAACAGTAACCCTGCTCAGTACGAGAGAAACCGCAGTTTTGGACACTTCGTTCATGCACTCGGTCGAGTGAACGTTGGTGCTAAGCTACCATTCGGGGAATCTCACCTGAACCCATCAAAGGTTGAATCCCATTTAGATAAAGTATTCTATATACACTAGGCTTCGCTATTCGCAGGTTCAGTATTCGTGGTTTCACTTATTCATGGCTGGCAAAATTATTAGATATCCCACTAATATGTATCGTTTAAAAAAAAGGACAAGAAAGACAGTATATTTACTGTACAGGTTATAGGATAATGTTTTCATGTCTTATTAATTTTGTTTTAACGTCACTGACAAACAACGATGAGTCAATCCGGCGCTCGCATCCAACTCTATACATACGTTTAGCATCACTTCTGTTTACTTACTGATAATTTTAATTGTTTTCGCAATCCAAAACTCAATTAATTGTATCCGGCGGCCGTAGCTAACACGGATTTTGTTTTCCGTCAATTACCAAACAGGTGTCGAAATTCGCTTGTCGTGACTGCTAGTTTTGGAAACACCGTGCCTACTTGGGGAATTGTATAGTGAATTTGTTTTGTTTATTTTTATCTTTTTCCCTTAATTGTCTATCCAACCAATAACGTTATCAAATTCTGATAGGTACAAGAAAATGCAAAGAAACGTTATGCTGTTGATTAAGAAAATTTACCTTTTAGATAAATACAAAATGTGGTGCAAGCATAGCATCTGTTGCAAAGTGTGTTAGCGTTAACGAATTAACAGCGTGTTACTTACAGAAAAATGAAGAAAATATAATTAGGAGTGTTGGGTAAGAGACTTGTCAATCCGTGAAAGGTTACCTCTGTGTGTCGAAAAATAAACATCAAAAATATGGGAAAAGCTTTGCGTGTATGGGTAGAATATAAATCACAAAAAAGAATCCCTCTGAGTTCAATTTTTATTCGTGAAAAAGCTAAACGTTTGTATGAAGATTTTTTTTTAAACTGTGGTGAACGAACCGACAATCATCAGTAAAGGCTGGTTTGACAAGTTCAAGAGACTGTTTTCTGTTCACAACGTGAAAATTACCGGATAATCAGATTCAGTGGACCACAAAGCCACCAATTCATTTCCAACGTATTTTATAAATCTTATTTCGGAGTAAGGTTACACAGTCGATCAAATCTTTAACGTGGATAAGACTGGACTGTTTTGGAGAAGAATGCCTTCACAAACTTTCTTATCTAAGGAGGAGAAATCTACTCGGGGTTTAAGGCGGCAAAGGATCGTTTCACTGTTCTGCTGTGCTCTAGTCCTAGTGGACTGATATCGTTTCAATAGCACATGGAATTACCAGTGAAGGATTTCAAGGTATTAACAGTGAAGATGTCGACAATCTTTTGAAAATTACTAACGAGGATTTGACAGAAGAAGAGCTGGAAGAACTAATTACCGAACCTCGGAAAACGAAAACGAAGAAATCGAAAAAATGTATCGCCGAAGTTGACATTAAAATCTGTCGGTGAAATGTATGTTTGGAAAATTACCTGTATATTCAGAAAATGGTGGCAAAAATAAACAATTCTTTTTTAATTGCTTACGGAATTTTTAATCATATAAATATTTTAAGTATAAAATTAACTACCTTTATAAATAGGTACAGTAGAGCGTCAAAAATCCGGATAAGTTGGGACCAAGACCCATTCGGAATACTTATTTATCCGGATTTTCAAACGATTTTTAAACTACTGCGTATGACTGATATTTTACTTAATTATAATCTATTTTAATGCTTAGACTATTCTGTAGGTTTGTATTAAACCAGGAATTATTACAAAATGACGTCAAAGGATTTAAAAAATACCAAAGAATTTAGTGAAAATGATATGTAGTGACGAATTGACGGAAATAGATGAGTTGCGACGTTAAACTTAAAAAATTGGCATCACAGATGAATAATAGTTTTAAAAGCATATTAAATGGCAAATTAGGTAAAGATTAAGTTTGATAATAAATTTTATTATTTTGCATATTGGTTACAATACGCGATATTGGTTAGCACGTCGAACATACAAATCTAAAAAAATTTAAATCCAGATTATATACATAGTGTATGCTGCGTTTCAAATTTAGCTATGACGATTTATTTCGGAATTGTCTTGTCTTTTTTGCATTTATAATTAAAGAGAACACTTAGTTTCGATATGTATTGCAGTGGCTCTTCAAGCCACGCCGAGTACAGTGCACGCTGAAACCACGATTCAGATTTGGACGCTCCGGATTTTTGACGTCCGTGTTACTGACGCTCTACTGTATTAAAAATTATATTGTAATGAACCGAGAAATATTTATTTTTACGTTTTTATAATAACCAACCCCGTAGTTTTCTATATTTTTCATATTTCAAAATACGTTTCTGACATCATCAATTATCAAAAGTTGATATCGGAACATATACTTTATATTACTATATTCATCAAACCAGTCCCTCATGAATAGAGAAGAACTGGGAGCAAAAGAATGTTCGAATATAGTTTCTATTTTAAAGAAAAACCCTTACAAATTGATATTTCTTGCGTATTTAATTACTCCATGACTCAAATACAAGACAATTTTGATACTGTACTAGTTAGTTTATTATTTTTTCTAATTATAAGACATCGTTTTAGATAATATTTCTTCTAAAAATGATAAATAAGCTTAATATAAATTATAAATATATTTTATTTTTTTTAATAAATATAAATTCTCCATCATTTAGAATCACGATGAATTTGAATTTTCTTTCCATTTGAAATACAAGATACGCCTATATTTGAATCTAAATATTTCAGCCTCTAAACTGTTCAATATTATGAATTATTTTTAATTTTACAATTTTTATTATCTATTCTTGAACCAGAGGTCACGCACAAAAAATATGTGTTTAAAACTGTCACTTCGACAAGCCTAAGAGAATTTATTGGCTTCCAGCGTTTCTGTTTTCTTTATTAACTAACCCGTATGCAAAAATGGTTGAAGAGGAAGTTGTTTTAACAACAGCACCTTTATATCATATATTAAAAATATTTTAACCATTACTTGGAGCAATGGAACGTATATGAACGTAAAATTGGAATAATAAATCTAAAAGAAGCGAGGAATTTTGAAGAAACGTAGAGTAGACCACTTAGTGGGATTCCTATTTCAGTAAAAAAATCCTGTTCACATTTTATTGAAATTATAAATTTAAGAAAGAATGAATTATTAATAAAAACATGAGATATACTACGAATATTTTTTAAAATTTCAGTATCTTTTGAAATGAATTTTCTATTATACGTACTACTGAAAAAAGTATTTAATTACAAATTGTTTTAAACAACAGATGTTTTTATTTTAGAACTCTTTAATCTATTAAAGTTTACATTCCACATCTTTATTGTAGTGAGATTTTATATATATATATATATATATATATATATATATATATATATATAGAGAGAGAGAGAGAGAGAGAGAGAGAGAGAGAGAGAGGGAGAGAGAGATGAAAAGTACGATAAAATAAAATTTAAGAATAATTTAATAATTTTCTTTTAATAACATAATAATTTATTGTGTTATCCACTTGAATTGTATAATATAGTAAACTATTCTTGTATTTGTATTTCCTCCTATTTTTCATGATTACACAAGAAAACATATTATATATATATATATATATATATATATATATATATATATATATATATATATATATATTAAATATGGTGATATGTTTTCTTGTAATATAGTTAATAAATTAAAAATATTTCAAAAACAAGAATACTTTTAATGAATATATTTATTCAAAGCTTTTCGCCGATAAAATAGTACCAGCATCTTCAGGAAAATAATTATCTAATAAAATCTATTCATTAAAAAAATTCATTCAATAAATATATTCATTAAACGTATTCTTGTTTTTAAATAATTTTAATTTATTTTATATATATATACATATATATATATATATATATATATATATATATATATATATATAGAGAGAGAGAGAGAGAGAGAGAGAGAGAGAGAGAGAGAGAGATCGCAATATGTATTCTTGTGTATTAATAAAGAACATAAGTCAAAATACAAATACAAGAATTATAATAATCAACATCATATGATGTTGGTACTGTTAGCCAACGAAAAGCTTTGAATTGTAAATTCAATTATAATTCTTGTATTTGTATTTTGACTTATGTTCTTTATATATATACATACATACACACATACATACATATATATGTTACAATATGACACGAGATACTTTTGTAATAATATTATATGAGACACCGACCCTAAAGATGAAACACTGCCCTCGAAGAGAAATATCGTCTAAAATATTCTTTTAGGACATCTGGATGAAATCTCACAGTAAGTAAAAAAGAATAAATGGACATAAAGATGTAGTAGAGTGAACCCATAAGATTCGAATTTCGATCTATACAATTTCTCATTTGCATTCACGATATTTGCAATTAATTTAGTGTATAATCTGAGTTTTTCCCAAAATGGTTCAGTTACTTTTTTTCCAAATTATTTTGCGAGACGATGATCATATGCAATTAAATAGTTAATATGGTCGTTTTGAATGATTCATTTCGAGAACTAGTTAAGTGAACGCCTGAAATACGGAGATTAGACAAACCCCACAAAAATTGTTAATAAGTACAAGTTCATAATTCTTTCCAATATGCTTAGTTAACTGACAGTGCAAGCATTGTCAAACCTTCGTTAGTTGACACTCTTGTATAATCAATTGAAAAGTTGGTATTTTCAAAGACCCCCAGTGGAGGAGGGCTGAGAAGATACAATTAAGACTGACAAGATATTTTTTTAAAAAATGAATATAAACTAACTAAATAAATAAAACTAACTAACCGCAATACAAAAATCTTTATTTTACTAAAATTACTTTAGTAATTTTAAGTAATTATTAAGTATTTTTAGTAAAAGAAAATATTATTGTATTGTGGTTAAGGGTATAGTTTATTTAGGGAAAAATGTAGTCCACAGTGCTAGAAAAATTATTAATATATTAACTGCATAAAAAACCTAATACTTAATATAACTAAGAAATGCATGCTTGTGGTGCCTTGTTAAGTATTTCAATTATTTTGCTTGAATTCCAAGAAGTAAATCAAATATCTAATTTTCATACGTCACAAAGAGTTAGGCCTAGAAAACACAGTCTAATTCAAAAATTAAATTAATTATGTTTTACAAATTTTAAATATTTTAATAAATTTCAAATATTTTTGTATGCTAAAACAATTTTGTATATGAAAATGAAATATCTTTCATGCATTTAATTATTTTAAACAAAAATATCCATCTTACGTTTAAGCGGCATTATAGTTCCATACAACATGCGAGCACGAGCGCGCGTATACACACACTCACTCACACACACAAATAAACACACAATAATAGAAAATAAATTTTTAACTTATGTCTAAGATAGGTAAAGTACTCGGATAACTTCACTTTAATATGTGTAGAGGAATGAAATTACAATTTTGTTCCTATGATAGAAACAACAAACGTTAAATTTCAATTAAGCAATGTAAAATAAACTGAAAGTCAAGTTTAGTGGTGATAAGAACAAAATATTACTAAATCGGCCTTCATTATTATATTTTATATTGGAGCTCAATTTATTATAACGTTGGTAATTTACTCGACTTTAAAAATTATTATTTAATATCCAATAAATATCTGTTTATAAATGACAGGCATATTACATTTATAGATAGATATAAACATTTATAATTGATAAAAATTTAATCATTTGTTGTAGTATATATTGAAAGATTCATTACAGTGCTAACTCCTCTAAAATCCATTATTAGTAGGCCTATGCTTAGGTAAACAATTTATTATTCACTTATGTCATCTCAATGTCACTTGTTTATACTTACTAAGTTTTGCTTATAACAGGGACCCAAAATAACTAATACTTTATTATAAAAATTGTTTATAAATTTTACAATATGCTCAGGTTATGTTTATAACTTTTTAAAATAAATATTGAGATATTTTCAACCAAAAGAATAAATTTATATTTTTAGATTGTTTTATACTGGTATAAGCAAGTTTGTTGCAATAAAAATAGATTCTTGAAACTTTCGAGGAATGTTTTTGTAGGTCCTTAAGTTATAGTAAAATGTTTTTTTTTTAATATTGGTGAATAGAAATTATTTTACTTATATAAAAAAATTTTCTTATTGTATTATTCATTTATACATAAGTAAATAATATAAAAATAGCGTTAAATTTCACTTACCATCAGCATAATCGGGTCGAAGTATTTTTTTGAACGGAGTTCTTGCAGCGCCCCACGTGGCCTCCTCCAAGTTATTGCAGAGAGCGTCGTGTCGCCTGTAACGCGTGGGGCGGCACTGCCGCGGGAGGCGTAGAAACACCGGGCAAAAGTTGGCAATATCAGTCGTCGAAGTGTCTACTCTCGGCAGCGCAGACTCAATTTCGTCGCTGCTAAGCGAGAACCTTTACAAAAGAAGAACTACAATAGTTGCGACCCAATCAGCGTTCCCAGAAGGCGGCGCATTGGGCGTTCCCCCGCCAAACAGCTATTTTCAAAATTAATATCACATTTATTTAAACTGATTGAATGTAATTTCAGCGTAAAGAGTGGGAGGAATAAAATAGGCTACAGTCAATTCCTTTAAACAAGGAAAACGTTTGAGCGTGTGTTTTGTGAGTCTTTAATATTGTGATTTTGTAACGATGTTAATTTTTCAGAAATCACTTCAACTTGGGCCTATTTTTAAAAAATAACCTTCAAATGATTTATTGTAAATTAATTATTAATAAGTTGCATTCTTAAGCATAAATTATTTTGAAGGGTTTCTTATATTTGTTTCTTAATAACAAATTTCTATATATTTATATCCAATATAGTAAGTGTAGCCCAATGTTAGTATGCGGAGATATTTCTGTTATTTCATTGGCATAATTTATTATTATTGTTGCTAATAACACATTATATAATTTTTATATTATTTTATGACTTTCATTCAGATGTTCATGGTTTAAAAATAATCTATATCAGAATTACATTGTTGTTATTAATTAACGTATTTTTCTGTTTATTCACAACTAAAAACATAAACTTTAGTTCCTGATGATAAGTCGTAAGGTTACACTCTAGAAAAACAGATACTGTATTAAATAAAATTTAAAATCCGTCAAAACTTATAAATTTTAAATTTACACACTTCCCCAGTAATTCATAACTCAATAATATTATTTCGAAATATTATCTTTGATCTGGTGTTATATATATATAGTAATACGTTTCACATCTTTTGTAATTTATTTTTCAATAGAAATTGTTCAATAGAAATTCAATAATTTTGTACAAGATTTCCATCATGCTAGAAACATTTGTGTATTTTATATATACATACATACATATATATATATATATATATATACTGTGTATCAATAATAGATATACAGTATATGACGTGTACAGTAAAGTCAAAACTGTGTGTCTGTACATTTATATATATATAATTAATAAATTTAAAATATTTCAAAAACAAGAATACTTTTAATGAATATATTTATTCAAAGCTTTTCGCCGATAAAATAGTACCAGCATCTTCAGGAAAATAATTATCTAATAAAATATTTTTAAAAAATTAAATCATATGTGCTACAAAGGACCATATGTTTATAAGTATTGCACTTTATGTAAATTTTTCTATAACATCAATGACTTTATAAATAGTTTGGTCATATTTAATTTAATATGACCAAACTATTTAATTTTGTAAAAATATTTTAATAGATAGATTTTTATTTTCCTGAAGATGCTGGTACTATTTTATCGGCGAAAAGCTTTGAATAAATATATTCATTAAAAGTATTCTTGTTTTTGAAATATTTATAATTTATTAACTATATTACAAGAAAACATATCATCATATTTAATATATATATATATATATATATATATATATATATATATATATATATATATATATATATATGATTATACGTATTCCTTCACGGATGGAAAAATATGATGAATAGTTATTATCTGGAGTACATCCGTTCATTCTGAAGTGCACAAAATCGCAGATCCGATTCTAGCGAAACGTCGGAATTGGGATTTTGTGCACTTCAGAATGAACGGATGTACTCCAGATAATAACTATTCATCATATATATATATATATATATATATATATGATGAAATGTTACTATCTGGAGTACATTCTGCAGAATGAACGGATGTACTCCAGATAGTAACATTTCATCATATTTTTCCATCCGTGAAGGAATACGTATCAGCATATATAGGCCTATATATATATATGATGAAATGTTACTATCTGGAGTACATTCTGCAGAATGAACGGATGTACTCCAGATAGTAACATTTCATCATATTTTTCCATCCGTGAAGGAATACGTATCAGCATATATATATATATATATATATATATATATATATATATATATATATATATGATGAAATGTTACTATCTGGAGTACATTCTGCAGAATGAACGGATGTACTCCAGATAGTAACATTTCATCATATTTTTCCATCCGTGAAGGAATACGTATCAGCATATATATATATATATATATATATATATATATATATATATATATGATGAAATGTTACTATCTGGAGTACATTCTGCAGAATGAACGGATGTACTCCAGATAGTAACATTTCATCATATTTTTCCATCCGTGAAGGAATACGTATCAGCATATATATATATATATATATATATATATATATATATATATATATATATATATATATATATATATATATATATATACACGTACGTATAATACATGTACCTATACTAATATATACAAGTATATATTATTTAATTAAATATCTAACATAAGCAATATATTAAATATATATAAGTATAAGTTATATAGTAATATTAATTAAATTGCGTAAATATGTATATATATATATATATATATATATATATATATCATTGTATTTTTGTATTTTTAAAACATCCTAAACTTATTTATTGTATATTAAAATCGACTTCAGTCTTCTGTTTCATACCTTTGGTTTAAATGAGTTTATTTATGTTAAAATGTTTAAAAGACTCTTTATGTTAATATTGAATGGCATACCCTGGTCCTGTTTATTTTGAACTAAGCTAGGTTGTAAGCTTTCATGTTCGTAGATGAGAAGCCAACTACCTAAATTCACTACCGATATTCACTATTTAATCGATGCTTCCAAGTCCTTATTTTCGGAAAGTAGTTACTCGTAGATACAAAATCAGTTATCCTAGGTAGACTCTATTTATCTATTAGCAAATAATTAGAAGAAACAATTAAATAGTTACACATGTTTTGAAAGAACAGGTAACTTATTTTTCTTAAAGTCATTTTTTTCTGCCCGTTTTTATGAGTTATAAAACTTCATTCACAACTTTACAATTTTTTTTTTTAATTTTGTTACTTTCATCTCACATTTATAAACACGTTCTATATACGCATTCGAATACAAAAAGTTGTATTTTAATGGTCGGTTTCTCATCAAAAGTGAATTTAATTTCTTTTAATTTAAGATATTTTAAAACACTCACACACACTACTAAGAGGTTTTGCACTAGACCAAAAGACTAAACAATTTCTTTTGTATTAAAAGATATATGACTTTCTTTTACAAAACATAATATTAAAATATACTGTTATTATCATTTTGGGTTCCAGTGGCTTCAGAAAAATACTTGCTTTATGTAAAGAAAACTGCAGGTCCGCTAATAGCCGGCTTTGCTTTTCCTAATGGCAAGAAGCCTATCGCTTACAATTATTGTAACTAAATAAAATATAAAATTCAATATAAAAGACTACCAGTACTATTTATATTGTTTAGTATATTAAAAAGGTCCATGTGAACGCTCTGAAGATGGCATTTGAAGCTTGTAAATAAGTTTGGTTGTTGTAAGAAAAGGGTTATGTAGATTAATTAGTGTAAATATTGAATATGAAAACTTTACTACAGTCTTGTACAAGCACTTACCTTTTTTTTTGCAAATCAACCCCCTCAATAGAACCTTTAACATTCATACAAAATTATTTTCATATTCCGTCAAAGGTTTTCTCTCTGACAATTGTTAAACACTTAACAATTTTTATTTATAATCGCAATCAGTAATATAAAAACAAACAACAGATCGCATTAACTTAGTAAAACGATCGAGTAGAAAACTTCAGCAAAAATGACGAAAAATGACCTGGGTCAGCTAACAACAGATTAGTAAACATAATCACATACAAAAATAAAATATTAAAAAAATGAGGATGACGTTGTCAATCAAGAAATGTATTTTGTGAGAATTGTATTACAATTTTTGTTTTTATCGTAACAACATACAAGAGACAAGTGTCAATTTTATTTATATAATTGAGGTAATAAATTTTGTATGAAATTTACTACAAGTTATATATAAAAATAATTCCTTTTTATAATCATAACAGGGTTTAGGAGTGGCAGAATAGAGCAGCGTTACTTAAGCAATATGGTATTCAAGAAAGCTAATATGGCCAGCACTCCCTTGTAGTGCATTGTTATCCTAGGTTTGAACCAAAGTACTAGTTTTGATAGGTTGAGTGGGGTTGAGAGCTGTCACAAAGTCTTTGACGTTGTTGGGAATCGAACACAGAATGTTTAGGCTTCTCATCAAGGACTTTATTAACCATACCATTAACCTGACGAATAACATATTAAATTAATTATGTGTTTTTGAAAAACCCCCATGTAGAAATATAACAAAGGAGAGAAACGTATACAAAAAGTGAAAAACAATTACCAAATGAATGATTATTTAATGGCTAAATTTATTTAATTATTTCAGGTTTAGAATTTGCTCAAATTGCAAGATTCTAATACACAAGTAACGCAGACATACCAAGAAGATATTTTCGGGTTATCTTATTTAATGAATAATCTTTGTAAATAGGTTATTTTCAGTTTAACATATCTTTCGTTACATAATTAGTGAATCAGTTCATCACATATAATTGCTTATTTCAATGCTAGAAAGTGCAATATTTACGGGGTAATAAAAAACCTTCCTAAATTTTAAAAGATATTAAAAACTCCTTGTAACATTTTCATAATTTTTACAATATTTGATTTGGATTTTAAAGGTTTTTTTAAAATTTTGTATATAACCATTAAACAAAAAGTTTAAAATATAACCTCTTAGACCAATGATCTGTCTATTCAAAGCCAATTCTTTTAAAAGTAACTAATTATGACATTCAAACACTTTTTAATAAGAAAATCGTAAATAATTTCCTCCTACAAAAGAGAACTTCCACACTGAAAGCTGAAAGAAATAATTACAGAGGGATCATTCAATTTCACAAACTCAGTTAGGCCGTCGGTATTTGATGCAAAGAGTTAATTGCAAGAAAGGCTAAAGCCAATATTAGCAAACCGGGAGAGGGTGTCAGCGATTACCCCGTTGTCTTGGGGCAGATCTCTGGCTAGCCGCCCGTTACAGTTTGCTGACAAAGCACACTAGCAAGGGTGAGCCGAGCAACCCACATATCCCAGGCGATCATTTTTCATTCTCGGTTTTCATTGAGTTAAGGTAGAGGGGTTGAAACACCCTTACACATTCTGCTGACATTGTTCACATCATAAACAGCTTACTGGACTTTCTTTATCCCCTTTTTTTTAATAAAACGAATTTCGACAATTCAACATATGCGTCCGACGAAATTATGTAGGCAACGGGACGCCTTCTGTTACAATATGGATCGAAGAGATTTAGAATATTGGTAAAACATATGAGTCCCTTCAAGGTGTGATAAATAAGGGCATACGTTAGCTCTCAGCTGGCCAATATGCCTCACTATATCTCTAAAATGTCTTCCATCTTCTCTTTAAACATTTACATTAATTTTATGTTTGCAATAATTTCTTAGTGTAAATGAATAACTGAATTTTTGTAATAAATATTTGTAATTATTTTGACAACTACTTATTGAATATGTTTAAAACAATAAAACGATATGGAAGAGTAATCTAAAAATTAATTATTATTATAATACATTTTTTTATTCAAACTAAATCAAGTTATCAAAAACTATTACAGAAATTTGATAAGTGGTTGTAAAGTAACACTTTTTTATGTTAATAAAAATTGAAACTCTCAATCAATATTTTGCGTTTGAGCATATCTCTAATTTAAACTTGACACATTTTTATCTGCACCTACCATACATTTTTATGAATAAACACTAGACCGTATACATTTTAAGATAATATAATTTATAAACAAAAAAAGCACATACATTTTATTTAAATGAGGACCACCGTTTCGGAAGATATGTATCCCATTGTCAACTCAGACTGTCTCATTAAAAGTGGCACACATCTTCCGAGACGGCAGTCCTCTTTTGTAAAAAAAAGTAAGCACTAATATAAGCAACTGTTTAAATATTATTATATGTTAAAGCGTGGACTATGCACAAGTTAAGGGTGGATTATAATTTGAGCACTAACCACACATAAACAAAATAAATATACACAACTCACAATTATAAAACTTTAATTTCACACGCGTTTCGATGACTTGTATCATCATCATCATCAGTGATGCTATTATAAACATATAACTAAATAAGTGGAACATACCCTGTCATATTCATGCAAAAGTTAAAAATTGATCTGGGCGTTACCAGATTTACAACTATGGCTACTAAGAAATTTACAATCAACAAAATGTGATGCTACAAATATTTAATTTTGAAAAACTATAATAATTAAAGTTTTATAATTGTGAGTTGTGTATATTTATTTTGTTTATAACCTTAACTCATAAGCCAGCTCGAATATTATCATTACTCACATAGGTAGAAACATAACGGTCTACATTTACATAACTTCAAGCCTCGCCTAGAAATTCTCCATATCAACAATAAACACCGTTTTTAACAGTTTTTTAAGAGTTTTGAAGCGAAAATTCTTATAACAAAATTCAGGGACATAACAAAGGAAAAGCTACTACATAACATACAACAGAACACAAACAAGATAGAAAAACTCCGAGCACCAAGTATACGAGTACACTGTAAAAGACTATTAATCTCAACATAGGGTAAACAGGTCTCATTTTCCAACAAAGATTCAAAAAACAATTCACTGTATTAAAAGTATGCTTGTACCAACCACGTAACCAAAGCAGACCATTAACACAGTATCAACCACAATCTAGAAATTCTCAATACCAGTAAAAATAAACATAACTCAACATGGAAGAACAATATGAAATTTTCAAACATACCAGAACACAAAACATTAATAAATACTACATGAACAAACTCAATACAAATTATATACAGTCTTTAGCCACACTATAGAACAACTCCCTTTTTGGTGTTGTGCAAGTTTCTATTTCTCTACAAATATCTGCCAGTCAGCCTACTAAACTGCTTGCGTGCAATCAAAAATGTATTGTTTAAGGTTTTTGAAAAAAATTATTTTAATAATAAATTAAAATACTAATCATGTTTACACTTGCAGAGTTTATTGTTAAATAAAAGTTGTTGACTTGCGAATCAGGTACAACTATTTATTTACACAGGCAACGTTTCAATAACGGATAGATATCGTTTTCAAGCCTTATTCCTCCTGTACTCTATTAAAAATAGCGCCGTGACATAACCTTAGTATATTTATGAAAACAGCACTTATACGCTTTCATTAACTTACAGCACTTTTGTCCATGTGTACTAGCGATAAACTGTCCTGAAAAGTAGCTCGAGTAGATTGATGTACTTCTCAAGACTCACATTCAAGCTTCCTTGAGTTTATCACTAGTACACATGAACAAAGGTGGTGTGTGTTAATAAAAACATATAAACGCTGTTTTCATAAATATATAACGCTGTTTACTAAGGTTATGAAACGGCGCTATTTTTCAATAGAATGCAGGAGGAATAAGGCCTGGAGACGATAACTTATCAGTTATTAAAACGTTGCCTGTATAAATAAATAGTTGTACCTGATACACAAGTCAACCGATTTTAGTTAACAATAAATTTAAATAGTTAATTATGATAAAATAACTAAAACTCTACCAATATTTGAACTTGGCAAAGGAAATAATTAAATAAACAGAAATAATTTACTCTCTATATTATCTTTTAATGACAATGTTTAATTGACAAATTGAGTATAAATATACAAATTATAACTATAATCTGTTTACAATTTGTATAGTTTTACCTACCTTAATAATGGCGTTTTCATTGAAACGCGTAATAAGTAAATAAATTTTGTTAGTTTACGGTTGTTATGATTTAACTAAAAGATAAAATTGTTTAAAGACTCTACAGATCCAAGACAGAGTCTTTTTGCATCCAAATGATGCTATTTCTTCAGTGTTAGGCAGCATTACGTGAAACTATGCGTTGCCTTAATCAACATGGATGCAGGATTCGAGCCTCTTTCTTATACATCCTGCAAGACCACGCTATTCCATAAGGTAAAAAGATCAAAAGCAACTTCTAAACAATAAGTCCGCCCAAGAATATGCCCAGTCACAAATAATTATACCATACTACCAGCTACTATTATCACTTGTCGAACGATTCAATCTCTAACTTTTAACTACAATTGCTATAGGAACCTACTTCTCTGATAGCAACATAACTTTATTCATAGAGGCGGGGCTTTACCTTTCAGACAGTATGCGGGTAGCCTCTTGAAGTGCTGTTCCCAACAGACCTAAAGCAGTGTCTGTCCATTCTCTAGGAGGAGAATGTAGGCCAGCCCTTTGTCTGCCCAAGTGGAAAGCTTCGTCTATATCATCGAAGCCTATGCAGCGAGCTCTTCCACTGTAACATTAAAATTTGCTGATTGTTATTCAAAATTAGATGTACAAGTTCCATTAGTGTTTTATTTTGTAATAAATATTAATTATTCTATATTGGACAATTTTGCTTATGATAGTTTATAATAATTGTTAATAATGGTTTTAACAATCTATAATAATCCTCAAAACCACAACACCTACGCATTCTTGTCGATTCCTTGAAAACCAAAAGTTTAAATCTATATTTTCAAATGTTTGCAAACAGTATTGTATTTCCAAGGGGAAAAGAAGTCTACATAACAAATTATATCCCTTGATGGAACAGAAATGTTTTTTTAAGGTAAAAACAGGATTAATCGGTTGTGAGATAATCATTATAATCCCGGCCAGACTGCCGACTTTGAATTGACTTGATTTTGAAGTGTACGTAGCAAATCTTTTCCTTAATGAGTAGAGATGTGGGAGAGATATGTAAGCTTAAGGTAAATACAGGATTACTAAGTATTGTGAGGGAATCAATGAATGCGTGAGAAGAAGGTCTTCCTTAAATAGTCCTGCTCTCTACTCAGTCTTGAAGTCCACTTTTAGCAAATATTATCGCCTAATGAGTGGGAGAGAGATCGCTATATAAGAGAGATATACAGGTAGAGATATGGTTCCACCATCACCTATGCCCTAAAGTTTCAGATTTTGCCTCACTATTCCATTATCCCCTTTACTACCTTCATCGGCTCCCAGCTAGACTGCCCTCTCCAACTACCACTACCCTGTCTTCGATTCGTTATCCCAGTCAATCTTTTTGGTTATCCAACGCACCTGATTTTGGAATTTACGTCCTCCTTTAAAACTGCATGTGGAGGTCGCGGCTTCACATGTTTTCTATTCCTTTACCCCTCAAAGTTGTCCTAGATTACGTTTGGAGTTACCACTTTGATTTTTTCAAGTTATTGAATGCACGTATTTAAAAAAGTAATTATTTTCCTATACATATACAATCGTTACCTTACCGCGCTCAGCCAGCCTTACAATTGTGGTTTTACAAAATGTTTATTCTTTACTAGCTATCCAACACATTTTAAAGTAAGCTATTTTTACATCATATATATATATATATATATATATATATATATATATATATATTATATATATATATATATATATATATATATATATATAAATTAAAAATATTTCCAAAACAAGAATACTTTATTGAATATATTTATTCAAAGCTTTTCGCCGATAAAATAGTATCAGCATCTTCAGGAAAATAATTATCTTATCCTATTATATATTCATTAAAGTATTCTTGTTTTTGAAATATTTTTAATTTATTAACTATATTACAAGAAAACATATCACCATATTTAATATATATATATATATATATATATATATATGCATGTAAATATATATAAATACTTTAATATACATGTATTGTATTCAGAAATAGCATCATATGTGAATAATCTAACTGATGACGTATGATTACAACAAATTTTGGTTTTTTATTACTCATAAGTTTTGTTACGTTTTTTATTGTAGATTATTAAGGCAAAATTCTATTACTCAATATTATTTATTAGATGAGAAAAATATTCTATTAATAATTCAATATACAGAAATATAATATAATCTTACTACAGTAAATTCAATATAGTAATAACCTCTAGAATGGTTTTAGATGTTTCTTACACTATTTAATAAGCAAGTTGAATTGGATCTTTTAGATCCTTTTGAATCCGAATATTTGTTTTAATCTGATATATATATATATATATATATATATATATATATATTATATATATATATATATATATATATATATATATATATATATATATATTTGCGAGTCGACTTTTAAAAGCTAAAAGATTTCTAAAGTTCGAAATTGAGTTAACTGTAATTATTAAGCCTTCAAAAGTCGACAAATATTTTTGCCAAGTTATATATATATGTATAAATATATATATATATATATATATATATATATATATATATATTTATATATACATATTATATAAAACTTTATATAAAACTTACTTTGTATATTTATTATATAAAGTAAATTTTTCGTTGGTTTTCACTTTTACCGATTGTCCTACTGTTTCCACGTTTTTCATTACATTTTTTTTTTTAATGTCCAGACTTGATAGATTGCTTGTACAGCGTGTTCCACAAAAAAAGGCCGAGATTTTGAACGAGCGGTACTGTTCAAGATAACTAAACTGTTTAGAGATCAATCTAAAGTTGAAATAACAAAGTTTTGTTTACCATGTTTACCAAGAAAACTGCTCTCACGCAAAGCTATATTCCTCACAAATGGTGTTAATCGTCACAACTGTCGGATATGCAGTTCAAAACTGCATGTCTTGATATGTTAGAACAATTTTCGTTTCCTCAAATCGAAGACATTGAAATGCAAAGAAACTTTGTTCCTTTCTCTTCAATTTGACATATAAGTCATCTAGCTATCTTGTAATGTGTTTCAGTAAGACTCGTTCAAAATTCCGTCATGATTTTTGGGACATTCTGTAATGTTTTTAATATTGTTACTATTTCATCTAATTGTAAAGACACTACAAACTGTTTGAAAACTTACACATTAAACAAATCATCTTACTTCTAAAAATATATACATATTTGTTGTATATGTGTGAGTGTATATATATATATATATATATATATATATATATATATATATATATATATATATACAGTATATAGTTCAAATTTTCAATCGGTATTAAATACTTTTTATTCATCCATACAAGTTCAAATACAATTTTAAAACTTGATATGGATGACACTATGTTAATACAGTCTTTTCAAAAGTCTATTCATTATCTAAATTTAATGGATTAAGTTTAGTTTTATATGAGATATAACTTTTGATAAAAGGCGGGCATACTATTTCATAAAATAGCTGATTTTATGTTATAGGTTATGTGGTAGAACAGCTGTTTTAAACCATTAACTATGTTATTTTATTTATATTAATTGTAAGTATTTAATAAAAAGTAACTAAAATAAAATTTTTCTTTCTTGGCCTAAGTAGGAATTGACTTTAAAAGGTTTTTTTATATTAATTGTTTCTGGTTCAGTTTATGAGCATTCGTAAAAAGTCCAAATTCCTGCCACTAGATGTCAGTATAATACCAGTATATTAACATTTCCTTGGTCTGTACTACTTATGAACATGTGTTTGTTTTTAATTCATATTTCACATGTTGATTTCATTATTTTTAATTTTGACTAAAGTTTTCATGTTGTATGTAGATATACTGTTACTTTGATAACATTAGTTTTATTTATGTTCATATAAAAATCCAAGATTGTTTAAGAAGATTAGAATTCAATAGGTTTCATAAAAGTACATATATTTTCATAAGTACATATATTTTCATGTCTTCTGAAACGTTATCCTTCTGAAGCCGTTCAATCATTAATGGATGATGATTCATATTTGAAACACTTGTATGTTTTTATTTCATTACGTTTAAAATGTATCTACCAGTTACAGGTAATTTTCTATTACTTTAAAAAATATTTATAGAAACTTACTGAGACATAACGTTTTTAATCGCTCGTGGAGATGTTTATCAGTGTCTCTGAACTTTGGGATGTTAAGGGTTTCGGATACAGGTATGTTGGTGTAGGCCTACATCGTTGTTATGTCGAGTGACAGTAGTGTTGAGTTGTGTGGTATGTTTATGTCTTTTATTTTACTTATGGGGTTTGTTATGTTTTTATGTAAGTGTCTGTGTTTAAGTTCTTAGATTGTCTGATAGTTTATTGTCCACGTGATTTGCTTCTTTTTTGTGCAGAGGACATAGTTTTGGTAGTTAAAGATGGCTTGGATGAAGACATTGGGTTTGTAAATTTTAAGGAGAGCGCGGAGGTAGGTACTTTAGGGTAGATTCGTTTTAGGGGGCGTTTTTTATTTCTGCTGATGATCTATTTAGAGCTATTAAAACGTTTTTTGATGGTTTTGTGGTTTTTATCTGTTGGGTCTGTTTTTAGTTGTATCATATTGTTATTTGTTATGTATTCATTGATTTGTCATTTAGGCTATTTGCAATGATAATTAATATGTTGCCTTTGTCTGCTTTGAAGACGTTACGTCACAGTAAGTGTTTACAAATTTACAAAAACATTTAAGTTCCGATAGTTGTAAACTAATGTAAAGTTATTAATTAAGTTTCACTTATTAAGATAACGTGAGGGACAGCAAAATTCAAGAGTTTAAAAAAGTAATGCAGTGAAGGGAAATAATGAATCCCTTTGCTTACATTATGCTACTTAGGCGCAACACATGTGTGAGCAAACTTCAATTTCTCTCTTCTTATTGGCCTATGACCCAAGACATACTTGCCTGTAGCTAGTATATGGTTTCTAGGTCAAATAAATCAAATATGAGAGTAGTTGCCATAGTTTACATTTGAGCCTTGCTACATCTGTCCTTCTTTCAACTTTTCTAACTGTAAAATTGTAAAGTAAGAGAAAACATTTAAAATGCCCCTGAGTATAACTACATAAAACTCAGTTGTGTATTTACTTTCATTAAGTAGACGTTTTATTAAATTATCGTTGAAAATAATTACACGCTTGATGGAGATATGTACTCTTCACAACAAATTTAAAACACAAACTAGAGTATAAAACCTGCAACCTAGACTGAAACACTACAGGTGTGTCGCTAAACACAATTAAGACATACTAAAGTTGTAACTTCAAGTAAAATAATTGTTGGATATTCTAAACTCTTTGCGATCTTGTTCTGTAAATGTTAATTGTTTTTGGACTTTAGTAAATATTCCGAAGTAAGAAATACTAGTAATATTACTACCTGACTGAGTAAACATAGCGTGCGGAAGATATTTGAACTTTGGCCGCATAGGCGAGGAAATAAAGCACTAAACCTACGATAATTGGTGCAGTAAGTTGGATCGAAATGCTGTTTTTTGCATTCGATTCAGGAAGCCACCACGAAAGTTTGTGAACATAGCCACTTTATAAGAAATCAAAATTGCATCGGTGCATAAGAAAAGTGCACTGATTCGATTAAAAAAATGTATAACTCTGTGAATAAAAACAGAAATGGGCCGAATTTTAGTACTCGGGGGGGTTTTGGGGTCGCTGAATACGAATATAATATCGGCGATGATCCTCGGAGTACCTGGGGCCCAGGGCGGGTAATACCTACGTCATCTCCTGGAATTTTCCATAAATTTGGCTCGAAATTGAGCGAGAGCTCCTTACTCAGGGGTTTTAGTGGTCGCTGAACACGAATATAATATCGGCGATAATCATTGAAGAACCTAGGACTCAGGATTCAGTTACCCCAAAAATAGTTATACATTTTTTTTTAATCGAGCCAGTGAATGCACTTTCAAAAAATGCATTTTTCTTATGCACCGATGCAATTTTGATTTCCTATAAAGTGGCAATGCTCACTAACTTTCGTGGTGGCTTCCTGAATCGAATGCAAAAAACCGCATTTCGATCCGACTTACTGCATCAATTATCGTAGGTTTGGCCTATTTTTGTGCTTTATTTCCTCACCTAGCAATGTTTACTCGGTCAGGTAATAGGGCCTACTTAACTCAAGTGAATCCCAAAAGGCATTCATCTGTCGATATTTAATGGTGATCAGATAAATAAACCATTTAGTTGATGATACCAAAAATCACACCATTTTTAAAGGACAATTTTCAGAGTGAAAGTCCTAATATGCAGGATGTTGAAAAATGTAATGCAAAATTGTATGTGGCCATTGTATAAGCCTGCTGGGCGAAGTACAAGTTTAAATTTCAACTTTAAAACACGAGCATTACAAATCGCTTGTACAGCCGCTATGAGTCTATGGGCCAGAAGAGCTTAAAAAGTTCCAATAAAAAAAATTGAGAACAATGACGCTACTTAATTATTGCAAAACATTGAAGAAGATATTTCAACGAACGATATAAATATAAGAGTTGAATATTCTATGAACATTTAAAGAGTAGTGTAAACGTAATTATTACAACAAAATAGTGTAATTCATACAAAACACGTCAATATGACGGTACATATAAACTTAATGCTCCTTTCTTTATTAATTATTATTCTTTCATTAAACCTTCTATCCATTTAAAAATGTGAGTTTGTTTACAACCGTCTGAAAAATTTTTCAAAACTATCTATTATTAGAATAGCTGATGCAACAGTAGTTTCAAAACCAGCTAATTATTCTAAACTGTTTCAAAAGTAGCAAATTACAATGTGTAATTTGTTTTGTAAAAATTATTGGAATATTATTATATTCCATATAAGCCTATATATGTTATATATGTTTTTAAATTTATTGTTTAATTTTTGGTAAAATTTCAAAAATGTGGACAAAACAAAATTAAATCTACTTCAGAAAAGAGTTTTTCCACCTTCTGAAATTTTTTTGATCCCTTAATCAAATGGTTTTGAAACTCATCTGGTATTTATTTCCCGTTCCCACATGTTCAATTTTAGTAAAAACATTTTAGTATAAGGTGAAACAATTATACAAACTTTCGAAAAATAAATTTAAAATTTTGGAAATATCAGTTGCGCCTCCCTTCCATGGCACACCTAAAACGTTAACAATTCAAAGTTTTCGCTTTTTTTGATGTAGTAACTCGCAGAATGCCTATAGATGTAATTAAACTTGCTGATGACTCCTAAAAATTACAAATTTTGAAAAAAAAAACACCTTTAACACATCAATTTAACAAACTTTGTGAGGTGTAAGTTTTATCGTTTATTGGCGATAGAAATAAAAGGTGTGTAAATGTTCAATGCAATATTTTCTGTTTTGTGTGCGGAATGGGTTCTGTAGGTGTATATTCTGTCCTTTTGAGTGAGTTTGCGACTCATTATCGCCAAAAAAATCTGTGTGCGAATTTTATAATTCTATAAGGTTTGTGTGCCGGGTGAAACGTAGTGTTGAGGAGACAATATTGCTTTGTTAAAGTTGTTTTTTTTTCAATTTGTAATTTTTGGGAGTCAACCGCAAATTTAATTATATTTCGAGGTATTACGTCAAAAAAATAACACAACACGTTAAATTAGTAAAGTTTTACGTGTGCTGTGGAAGGGGAAATTTCTATTTTCAAAAGTTTTAATTTTTGGGGTGAGCCAGAGTTTTAATAGTTTTTTTCGTATCCCGGACGACTTTCTGCGTCGCCCGGTATAATTGTTTTCGCTAAAATCGTATACGTGGGAACGGGAAATAAATACCAGTCATTGAGTTGGGTATTATGAATATTAAAGACATTTGAAACATGTAATACATCTGAAATAGCGCTTTGTTATTTCTCCGCTGTAAACATGACTGGTATCATTTTTACGTAATACAAGATTTCTCTTGACGTCAAAGGACTGTCGAAGGAACAAAGAGCGCAGTAGATAATACAGGGAGGAAGGAATGGCGAGATAAAGGACTACGTCAGAACCATGCGTGTCTAATTAAATGCAAATGCTCCGAAAATCTGACCTTGTCTTTACTTCCTCTACAGTCTGCAGTTGATGTATCTCTCTCTCTCTCTCTCTCTCTCTCTCTCTCTCTCTCTCTCTCTCTCTTTGTGTCAACAAGCTATAGGCCATTCACTACAAATGTTCCAGATACTCCACTCATATTATTATTTAAACACTATAATTTCTTGTAGAATAACCCTTCAGCAAAATATAATTAATGTAATATCAAGCAGTTGTATTAATATTTTAATCGCAATAGTACCTAGATTTTGTTTGCAATTTTCAATGCAAATCTGGTTAAATTTTAAAAAAATAATGATAAATTCATTTACGGAATTCACAGTCGTAACCATTGAAAGAATTAAAATACCATTTTCAACCTAAATATTATTATAATATAAGGTCATATTTCTTCAGAAAACTTAATGATTAATCTGTATGATGTTACCTGTCTAGTGGATTCGGATTTGTCCTATCACTTGCAATCACCCACAGCTTTTTTTTAATGAGTTACCCATTAGCATCTCCGCTTAGTAAATTATCTTTCTTACCATAATTAAAATTTTCGAATTTTATTGAATATTTGAAAAGTACGTAGATATATAAGAAGAATTATACCAAACATGACATTTGGTAAAAAAAAAAACAAACAACAATATAGGCGTAGCCTGTGTATGTGCATTAACAATCATAATTCTTGAATTTTATAGTCCATTACGTTCGTTGAATCTTATTATCACTTAAACAATAGTTTATGACTATCAGAACTTTGAATTTAGTAAATTTGTTAAAACTTACTGAGATGAAACGTTTTCGATCGCTATGTGCCGATCTTCATCAGTGTCTTCTGCTTGGAGATGTTGGGTTCAACGGTGACAGTTTTAAAGGTAGGTTTTCGATAGTATCGAAGAGTATGTATGGTTTGTATTGTGTTTGTTCGTTTAATATGTTTGTACTTTGTGTTTTCGTGTGTCTGTAAATTTCATATTGTTCTAGTGTGTTGAGATGTGGTTTTTTTTTGTTGATGTGTAGGATTTCTAGATTATGGTAAATGTCTGTGTATTTGTGTCCTGTATCTTTTATGTGGTTGTAAAATGTTGAGTTGGTGTTCTGTTTGTGTTCTTCGATTCTTTGTTTAAAGCTACGACCTGTTTGTCCAATGTAGAATTTGTTACATTCGTCGCAGTTCAGTTTGTATACGCCTGGTGCTTGAATCTTCATAAGCAAAACAACAAACAAAATAGCCCGCAAATTTCAAAAAATTGGATAAAAATAGCATACAAAATTAATAACAAGTTACAATACAAAATACAACACAACACCTAAAACAAGGATAAACTACAAGCATCCGCTAGCCACAGGATTTGTGACGCTTGAATTCTAGGTTTGCAAAAATCATGGATTTTTATTGCAATATCAAGCAATATTTTTAGCGGGCAAAAATAACTAAGCAAATTTTTTCTTTCAAAAAAATGTTTTTAATTCTTTTATATCGATTAAACTTGATACCCACAGCGCACCTCATCTTAACACAGATGGCATCTTAACGACGCGACGTACTTTCATCCCAGACTGTACAATATTTAAACAAACAGTGGTGAATATTTCCTCAGGTAGTTGAGTACATTCTAGGAGCTAAATGTAATTAGAGAGATTTCTCTAGGCTTGCAGTAGGTCTAGGTCTGGCGTCGCGTCGGACCGTTGGTTTCCCTTCCCAAAATCTTCACGGCCTTTTCGTTCCAAGATAATTTGCTTTAATGAGTTCCATTTACAAAACATATTTCAATTACGACAACAATATCACTTTGACGCAAAACAAAACGGTTTCAGTTTTCTGTGTGTATCACTTTTTATTAAATGTTTGACAGTTTAAATATTCCTGCGATAAATCCTTGCTAATTTTCTTATCTATCGAATTTTCAAAACAAAGATATCATACTAGGTCTACTTTCACAATAAAAATATTAATTTATCTGTGATATTTTATTGTTTTATTATCTTTAATAGTTAATTTGAATAGAATAGAATATGGAAATATAGGCTAGACTACACGTAATCAATTTATAGTTAATATAGGTTTTCTTGTTTACGAATAAAATTTGAGGAGAATTTTTACACTGTAAAATATATAAAGTCTTAATTTAAATGATAAATGTCGAGTCCAAACGGAAGTTAACTGATTATAAGTGTTAACACCTAGTCAATTATAGAAAATTGACGTTTCTTTAATTTGAAAATATTCTGTTATAATATAGAGCAAACAAAATAATTTACGTTGCTTTTCATATTCTTTATTACCAGTTATTTTAGTAGCCTAGGCCTATATCTTGAAATGTTTGAAAATATTAAATGTCGTTTTCCTAAATATTAAACATTGAACGTTTTCAATCCGTTTTAAACAGAACGAACTAAAAATTCGTCAAAGAAGGTTTTTTAATATTTATTACAAAATAATGCGAAATCCTACAGCCTTATCATATTTATTATAGTACGTATTTCGTAAAAGCTATTCTGACAAAATAATATTTACGTAATTCTTAAAATATACATTAATTCTTATAACGTATGTTATAATATCGAGCAAACAAAAAAAAAACGTTACTTTTCATATTCTTCTAATGACTAGTTATTTAAGTAGCCTATATCTTGAAATGTTTGAGAAGTATGTCGTTTTCCTAAATATTATTAAGGTAATTAAAATCATTAAAACGTTTTCTATCAGTTTCAAAGTGAACAGAGTAAAAACTCGTCAACGTAAGTTTTTTAATATCTATGGCTATTCCTACAGCCATATTATAAATAATATAATATTTCATAAAAGCTCTTCTGAAAAAAATATTTACATAATTGTTATGTAAATCAATCAACGTAATATTTCAACTCATAAATTCTAAAACCAATTGTAGAAATACTATTAAAATCGTTTTTCTATGATTTTTGTATTCAATCAAATTACTTATATTAAAATGCATATTAGGAGTATATTTTCTTATATCATTATTTAATATTCACATTCTCGACATATTTCATGATGGCTCTTTGTTTATTATCTTTCAAAGTATGATTTGTTCACTGTTCTCTCCCTTTCGCATATGCTCAGTCTTGTTTAAACAAACACTTTTATGCTCATTATTACCAACTCAATCCCCCTTCACCCAATACCTTCAAATCCAATATATTCTTCAGCACAATATGTTCAATAATTCAGCACAGTCATTCTTAAGCGAACACTATCATATATATATATATATATATATATATATATATATATATATATATATATATATACGTTTTCTTGTTTAATAATTTAAAACAACATAGGTTATTCAAATACAAGAATATTTATTAATTTATATCCAAAGCTTTTCGTTGGTAAACAGTACCAACATCATCAGGAATGAAAATTGTTGATCAATTTTCATTCCTGATGATGTTGGTACTGTTTACCAACGAAAAGCTTTGGATATAAATTAATAAATATTCTTGTATTTCAATAACCTATGTTGTTTTAATATATATATATATATATATATATATATATATATATATATATATATATATATATATATTTGAATTGTTTAATATTCCTGATGATGTTGGTACTGTTAGCCAACGAAAAGCTTTGAATTGTAAATTCAATTATAATTCTTGTATTTGTATTTAGACTTTATTCTTTATATATATATATATATATATATATATATATATATATATATATATATATATATATATATATATATATATATATATATTAAATATGGTGATATGTTTTCTTGTAATATGGTTAATAAATTAAAAATATTTCTAAAACAAGAATACTTTTCTTGCATTTATTATTCTATGCTTTTCGCCACAGTACCAGCATCTGCAGGAAAATAATTATTTAACCTATAGGGTTAGATAATTATTTTCCTGCAGATGCTGGTACTGTTTTATCGGCGAAAAGCTTAGAATAATAAATGGAAGAAAAGTATTCTTGTTTTAGAAATATTTTTAATTTATTATATATATAAGTTACGTGTTATATTAAGCACGAAAGGTTTTTAAAAAATGATTTTATTTTTACAAACCTTTGTTGAATTTAATAAACAATTAATTTGGAAAACTGTTACATAAATTATACTTAATAAAACAATTCAAATACAACTGATGTACATACAGTTGGAGCGGAAAACGTCTGTGCGATACAGAGGCGACTTACACACTGCTGGGGCTCTGTTTTCACCACCTATATAATACAAAAGCTGCGTAAGCAGGAATTTTCCTAGCACGCATTTAATTATGAAATGTTCACATAAAATGTTCATATAACTCCTCCATCCCCAAAGAAAACTTCGGGGGTTGGCGAAATTTCGGCATCGGTTGAAGTCCTCTTCTTCTTCTTGATGAGGGCGAAGTATATAAGCTGCTGAATAGGTCTCCGTAAAGGGCAATTTTCGGCATCGGTTGAAGTCCTCTTCACTGGAGAAGGTCACCAGGCGAAGGTTGATTTCCAAGATCCAGTTAAATGGGTTGTCTGCGATTTCCAACGCAGTATCCTCGCAGTTTGTAGGCGTTATTTTATTTTATTTTTTTTTTTGATGATGGGCATTTTACAGTCTAATTTTCTGTTCATTATAATTCAACTGAGCAAAAGTATTTGGAATTGATTAATACAGTTTATAATGAGTCTTTTCTATCATAGGATAGATACAAAATGTTTATAACATATACAATCGTTATCAGAATCTAATTTTTTTGTTCTACAAAATTTACATTGATTACAATAAAAGTTTTATATAATTTTTCATAATTTTTACCATCATTTACATTCAAATTGCTTGTTATAGATTTGATAAAGGATTCTAGTCAGTTTATAAGAATTCTTTTTGTTTTGTTATTTCTTTAAGAGTATAGTTTCAAATTTTCTTCAATTACAATTTTTTTTTGTGATTAACATATTTCAAATAATTAACAATATTTATTACCATAATTAGTTACATATCATTTAATAAATTACAAAAGTTTGTAACACACACACAATTAATAAAACAATGTTGTTTAAAAGTTTAATAAAGTGTCGTGCATAGAATTAGTGGACAAAGGTATGGTAGGGATTTTAATTTGATTGTGTTGAATATGAACAAGAAGGATTTTGGTCATTAATTACATTTTTTTCTTCTTAGGCCTTTTAATTTTCGACAAATGTATTTTGTCTTTTGTGTTATGATGTCTAGGCTTTATTTTTCCAGTTTTTCTTTCTTTATCTATCGAAGCTATTTCTTCCTTGCTATATCTGTTTTTCGTTTTGCTTTGCTTCTGAACTGACTTTATATAAACTTCAGATGGTATTTCTGGAAGTGGTTCTTTGTTTATATTCCTTTTTTCTAAAACTTTTTCTTTAATTTTTTCATTACTATTCCTAATGTTTTCATAAAGTATTTTTGTTTTTTCTTTATGGTTTAAAACGTAGTCATTTACAATTTGTTTTTCTAAATATATATCTAATAAAGTGTTTGAATTTATGTGTCCAAATAAGACTTCGAACGGCGTTAATTTTGTGACTGAATGTATGCTATTGTTATAAGCTATTATAGCATATTTAACTTTCTTAATTATACTGTCTTTTTTAAATTCGATTTGATTATTTAACAGCCATATGTGTTCTATTAAAGTGGAATGAAATCTTTCACATAATCCGTTTGATTGGAGGTTTTGTGTGCTGATAAAGTGAATTTTTATTTTATGCAAGTCTAATATCTCCTTTACAATTCTGTTATTAAACTCCGTTCCATTGTCTGAGATAATAACTGTTGGTAAGCAGAAATGCGTGAAGTAATCTAATAGCTTGTCTGCAATCTCTGTAGCTTGAGAGCTTCCCAAGCGATAAGTTTGAGCATATCGTGATAACGTGTTGACTATGCTGATAAACGAATTCTTCTCCAAGGAGATTGTGTCAGCGTGAATTATCTGAAATGGTCTTGCAGCTGTTGGTGTCAAGTTCATTTCTAGCTGTAAGGGAATTCTGTCGTATTTGGTTCTTTGACATATGTCACACTGATTTATGAAATTTTGAATTAGTGATTTTAAATTAGGCCAATAATATCTTCGCTTAATTTGTTCGTATGTTTCCTGTATCTCGCGGTGATATGTTTTGCTAACATGATAATTACTTATCGTTTCTAAGGTATCTTCTTCCGAAGTTAGGTCTAAGAGTTTGTTATTACACTTAACTAAATTTAGTTCAGTTTGTTTGAAATTTTTGGCTATGCACGATGCAAATTTCTCATAAAAATCGTCTTCAAAATATAGATTATATTTTATTTTGGGTACCAAATATGATTTTACAAAATTAACTATGTCTTCTTTAAAATTATTTTTCCGATAATTCGACTATTAAACGAATTTTTGAAGTTCCAAATAGCTTTATAATTTTTACTTTCTTCGGCTCATATTTTACTAATGATAAAAATATTTGATATTTTCCAAAGTTTACAGGCTCGTCGGAAATTGGTATTTCAATTTGGGTGTTCCCTTCAAAATTGGAGTGAATAGTCTGACTGTCGCTTTCTTCATTAACCTCTAAGTTGGCGTTATCTGTTGCGTCGAGTTGTACGACCATAGATTCGTTATCTCTATCGTTCAATTCCGGGAAGTAACGTTGCAGTAACCCAGCTGGAGATAACTCAAGGTCTGGTTCTACAGTGCGTTGAGTGTTCGTTAACCTTTTATCAGTGACGTTCAATTGTATTCTAGACAATGCGTCTGCATTTTGGTTTAGTTTGCCTTTTTTGTATCTTATGTCATAATCATATTCTTCTAATTTTAATCTCCATCTTAAAAGTTTGGAATTTGGTTCTTTAACTGAAAATAACCATTGTAAAGGTTTATGGTCTGTATAAATTTTAAATTTTCTCCCAAATAAATAAGGCCTGAAATGTTTTGTGGCCCATACGATTGCTAATAATTCCTTTTCAATCGCGGAGTAATTAGTTTCGCTGTCGTTTAAAGTTCTGCTGGCATACGCTATAGGAAGGTCTTTTCCATTTTTGTCCTGGCTTAAAATTGCTCCTAGTGCATAATTACTAGCGTCTGTCGTTAGAGTAAACTCCTTTTCAAAATCTGGGTATTGTAGAAGGGGCTCATTAGTCAATATATTTTTACATGTTTCAAAACATTCTATAAAGTCTGGATTTTCTATGTTTATTTTTGCATTTTTCATTAAACAGTTAGTAAACGGTTTTGTTATTTTGGCGAAGTTTTTAATAAATTTTCGATAATAGCCTAATAGTCCTAAAAATCCTTTAATTTGTTTGGTGGTTTTAGGTATTGGATAGTCCTTGATTGCCAAAATCTTTGTTGGGTTGGGTTTTACGCCCTCCGGTGTCACAACATGTCCTAGATATGCTACTTCTTTTCTTAAACATTCTGTTTTATCCAGCTATACTTTAAAGTTGGCTCTGCGTAATCTGTCGAATACTTCTTTAAGTCTTTGTATATGTTCTTGGAGGCTAGTGGAATAAATTATAATGTCGTCTAGATAAACTAAACATGTTTCATTTTGAATGCCTCTCAGAATATTATTCATAATTCTTTGAAATGTAGGGGGCTATTCTTTAGTCCAAAGGGCATTCTTAAAAACTCGTAGTGTCCCGTTTCTGTTGAAAACGCAGTTTTTTCTATGCTATTTTTATCCATTTCTACTTGGTGAAATCCTGAGGCCAAATCTAAAGTTGTAAAATACTGAGATCGTCCTAATTTATCTAATATGTCGGTAATGTTTGCCAAGGGAAATTTATCGTCAATTGTTTTTTTTTGTTTAATCCTCTAAAATCTATTACTAATCGAAATTTTCTTTTGCCAGAAGCGTCTTGTTTTTTGGGTACAATCCAGACAAGAGAGTTCCATGGAGAATTTGAAGGTCTGATAATTTTTTGTTTAAGCATGTCTTCAGTTTGCTTATTAATTTCGTTCTTGTAGATTTCTGGATATCTGTAATTCCTAGAGTATACGGAAATTTCGTCAGTAGTCCTAATAACATGTTTTATCTGATTGGTAAAGGTTAAATTGTTTCCATCAATATGAAATAAATCACCATATTCTTTTAATAAATTTGTTACGGCGGATTTTTCTTCTAAGTTCATATATTCCATCCTAAATTTTGATAAATCGAAATTTTTACTTCCTGATTTTGTTTGTTTATAATCGAACATATTGAAATTAGTGTTCCTTTGAATTGCATCAGGTTTGAAAATATTATATTCCTCTAAAGATTTTACCTCTAATGGTTTACTTATTGTTAATTTTACATTTTCTTCCGTATTGTTTATAATAGGGCAATAGGCCTCACCCTTATGCACTGAAACTATACACTGCGGAATTTCTAATCCGTTCACTTGTTTGTGTGGTAAAATACCTTCTCCATTATGAATATTTTGTATTTTTAATTTAACTGTTTGGCTAATGCGGGCTTGTATAACATAACTAAATTGTTCCTGCTTTATTGACGTGCTGTCCGTTTTATAACAACTTCCTTTTTCAGTGTTAAAATATTGAATAGGGATTTCCTCATCACAAAGTATTAATTCATTATTTATAAAGTCTAAGCTTATTCCTAAATCCTTTATATTGTCTAGCCCGAGTAATAGGTCGAAATTCTGATGAAAGTCAAATAAATAAAATTTAATTGCTTTTTTAGACAACAGAGATATGGTGCAGCAAAAATTTTCTTTTGAAGTGCCGTGTGCGGTGATTACTTCAAACGGCTCTTTTTTATGCTTGTTTTAAAATTTTTCCAGCCTAAAGATTTTCGCATAAATGATCTAGTACTGCCTGTATCAATTAATATTCTAGATTTGGTATCTGTGTCGTATATAAATGGTAGCTCGTTATTTTCGCTTTGTAGATTCATTATTGAAAATCGATTCCGAGGCTTGTAAGTCCTAAAAAATCGTCCTGATCGATTTTAACGGTCTCTTCTTCGTAGTTGTCTGTTAAATTTTGGGATTCTTCGAAGTACTCTTCTTTCCCGAGATCTTCTTCAAAAGCGAATGATTCTTGTCCGTTAGTCTGGTATATAGTGTAATCGTCTTTTTCAGCCCCTTGTCCGGTCATTTGATACAAATTCGTTTGTCTAGAAGGCCTGTCTGTCTGTCTAGTGGAAATACTCATAGGGGTAGGTCGATAACCCGTATTTCGCTGAGGATACTGAGGTTTAGTAGTGTTGTTGTTTGGTTGTCCCCTTTGAGGCTGACCGTGATTAGCAAAAGTTGGTGGTCTATAGGAAGGATTTGGGTGTTGATAAGGTTGTTTAGGTATTTGGTGGTATTTAAATTCAGTATGTATTGGTCTTCTTACGTTATGAGTTTGGCTTTTCTGAAAGCCTGGTTGTTTGCTTGGCTGAGTAAACATTTTATTATTCTTAAATTGAAAGTCGTTTGTGAGCATATTAAGTGCTTCACTAAGAGTGTTAGGGTTCTTGGTACGCATTAGTGACCCGATGGGTTCATGCAAACCCCTAAGGAGAACTCTTAAAGCTAGTTTCTGAACGTATTCTATTAAAACGTCTTTAGCCATCTGCCTTTGAGGCTCTTTATTCATAAAAAATGAAATTTGTAAATTTAGTAACTTTTGAATTTACTCATAGAATTGAAATGGTGATTCGTTACTTTCCTGTTTTAATTCTGACATCTCTAAGTTTAATGTGAAACAATCTCTTTTGTCTGAATAACTAATTAATAATACTTTTCTAATTTCGTGCCAATTGTAAGAGTTAGAGTTTACGACCATTTCTAGTGCTTGGCCTTTTAATTTAGAAAGAATAGAGGAGAACAGATATTCATTTTGAAAATCCTCTGGATTTTCGTTTACATAAAACTTATTTACTACCTTATCGCATATTGAAATAAATCTGTGGAGCATAGTGGGCTCTCCACTATACTCGGGAATCATATCAAGATATTCCTTCTTTAATATTGGCGTTGCCATTATTTAATATTATTTTTCTTTAAAATAATAAAATTAAAAATCAATTATATAAAATTAAAAGTATTTACTCTACTTTTCTTAATTCTATTTCTTACGATCTACTTACAAGTGGATCCAAAATACTTTGCTCATTTGACTACTATTTCACTTTTCACTTACACGATATTCACTCGTGCTCTTAATAGATATGTGCTCTATTAAGTTGTTGTAGATATTCACTCTACTAAAGTTTTCTTGATGTCGTTACAGATATGCGCTCTGTAATGAATCGAGTTTTTGCGGTATCTCGGTTAACGATTGAAATCGAAAAAATTATGTTCATTAACTTTCCCGAGAAGTCCTACCGACTGCACCAGTTACGTGTTATATTAAGCACGAAAGGTTTTTAAAAAATGATTTTATTTTTACAAACCTTTGTTGAATTTAATAAACAATTAATTTGGAAAACTGTTACATAAATTATACTTAATAAAACAATTCAAATACAACTGATGTACATACAGTTGGAGTGGAAAACGTCTGTGCGATACAGAGGCGACTTACACACTGCCGGGGCTCTGTTCTCACCACCTATATAATACAAAAGCTGCGTAAGCAGGAATTTTCCTAGCACGCATTTAATTATGAAATGTTCACATAAAATGTTCATATAACTTATATATATATATATATCGCAATATGTATTCTTGTGTATTAATAAAGAACATAAGTCAAAATACAAATACAAGAATTATAATTGAATTTACAATTCAAAGCTTTTCGTTGGCTAACAGTACCAACATCATCATGGATGATTTTTGTATAATTTTTGTATTTGTATTTTGACTTATGTTCTTTATATATATATATATATATATATATATATATATATATATATATATATATATATATATATCTTGTGCCTATTTATACACACTCAAATTTTTGTCTCAACTGTAAAATACATTAGCTTATGACTATCCGAACTTTAAATTTTGTAAATTTGTGAAAACTTACTGAGATGGAACGTTTTCGATCGCTATTTCGAACCCTATTTCTGAGAAGACACTGATGAAGATCACCACATAGCGAACGAAAACGTTCTGCCTCAGTAAGTTTTCACAAATTTACAAAATTTAAAGTTCGGATAGTCATAAACTAATGTTAAAGTGATTAATTAAAATTCAACGGACGTAATGGACTGCAAAATTCAATTTTAAAAGCTATTTCAAAAATACTGTTAAAAATGTGGCAACACAGTTTTCTGTTGACGTTTTGCTTGTGAGTCTATTTTACAGAGGTAAATACCTGAAAAACTAAGACTCATTTTCCCGGCAAGCTGGCCTGAGCAACCGGGCGGGTCCACAGGTGGCGGATAGTGGGACGGCCTACAGAAATGTAGGTTACCTGTGAATAACGATTCCGGAAGGTTTCTGAATATGCAGGCCTGGACCAAGGCTATGGTTCAAAGGTGAGGAATTATCCCTCCTCGTCAGTCAACCGGTTGGGCTTGGTAGAAATAACCGAGTGCTCTGACCGGGGTGACTGGGGTAGTTGGGAATTAAGTCCTCACAATGCTACTCTCACCTCCCGGGTGAACCAAGGGCAATGCGACAGTGAAGTAGGGGCGGGAAACTGCCCAAACGACACAGTTGTAAAAAAGAGAGTAAAGCAGGCTGTTCATCTGAGCAGTTAATAATGTCCTGAACTTGGGGTGTACTTCAAGGTCAGTGACTGAATACCCAATCCAAGGTGGAAGGCATCGTGCCGAAGGATGAATGGCTGCAGGGTATAAAATGCAGTCCCAAACGATCCCCTTGAGGAACCAGACAAAACCTCATTGTATGTTGTCTTGCCAGGGCAATGGGGGCTCTGCTCTGGTCGACCTTTTATTTCCCCCATACTCGTGGGACGTTTATGGACCAGACAAGTACAAAAGATAATTTTGAGACTGCACAGACGGCGGGAGCCAATGAGTTGGCAAACCGTGGGTCTGTAGCAGAGATGCCAACGGCAACCATCACTGGGGGTGCGGGGGCGGCTGTCAAGCTGCCGACTGCAGAAACCGGTGAAGTGGCTGCAGAGTTGAGTACGCTCTCTTTACGGAGAAAGCGAATGAGTGGAGCGGCCAGAAGGAGGCTCCGAAAAGAACAGGTGAGAGCAGCGGGAGGGCCAACAACTCTGAAAAAACGGAGGGGAGGCCAAAACCGAGCTGAGTCTGCCAAAGTCCAGGGCTTGGATGTTGTGAGGAGGGAGGTGCAACAGGGAAGAAAGCAACCTAGAGCGCCAAACCCCAGCACGTCAAAAAGGCCTAGGAGTGAGACATCCAACCCCTCTCCAGTGAAGGGAGGAATGAAGAAGGTGAAACTGGGACAAGGGGGGGACGCTGGAGTGTCTTCGGGCACATACGGCGATACCCTCAGGCAAAAACTAGCAATTGTTCCAGTTAGTTACCCTGAGAGACAACTCTCGGAAGAGATGGCGTTGGAGCTGGAGGAGCTGTTCTTCTCGGAACTGCTGTCCGCTGAGGCGGAGAGTGGGGATAGAGGATTTAGGACAGCATACTTAGAGAGGGGAGCTCTAAATGTCGTATGCTCCTCACGGGAGAGCCTGGAGTGGGTCCTTCGGGTCCTGCCAAGCTTCACCCTGAGCGAGGGGGTAAAGTTGAGGGCAGGGCCACCCAAGGAGATCTTTTGCGTCGCAAAGGTGTCAATGTGGGTGCCCAAACCCTACAATGACAAGGAGCCGGAAGAGATTCTGAAGGTGGTCAAAACCCAGAACCCTGGGGTTGTTCAGGATACTTGGAAGGTGATTGCCAGGAAAAGGGAGGATGCAGGTCTTACCCTGATCTTGTATATAGGAGAGGGCTCCCTCAGGGCACTGCGAAACAACAACCTGAGGGTGAACGTGGGGCTGAGACAGGCCACATTCAAGGTGCTCTCTAGTCCTGGGGCTGCTCTGCGAACCCAGGCAACTGCAGAGTAAGCAGGAAAAATGATCAAGATCCTCCAAGTGAACCTACAGCATAGCAGGGCGGCCAGTGCTGTCGTGTGTAGGATGCTGGACAGGGGAGAGGTGGACTTGGTGCTCATCCAGGAACCATGGATTTCTGGAGGAAAAATATGCGGGCTGGCGACATCTGGAGGTAAGTTGTTGTATGATAAGGACTCCGGTGTTCCCAGGACGTGTATCCTGGTTAGGAGGGGGTTGTGTGCTTTTGTACTAACGAACTTCTGTTGCAGGGATTTGTTAGCAGTGTCAGTGGAGCTGCGGGCGGAGGGGGGGATGAAGAGGCTGAACCTGGCCACGGCATATCTCCCCTTTGACTGCGCGGGGGCTCTACCAACACAAGAGCTGAGGAGCCTGGTCGAGCACTGCGGGGCTGTGGATGAGGAGCTGCTGGTGGGGATGGATGCTAACTCCCATCACACTTCGTGGGGTAGTACAGGTACAAACACTAGAGGTGAGGAACTTTTAGCTTATCTTAGCTCTAAGAACTTACTAGTCTTAAATCAGGGGGAAGAGCCGACGTTTGTCACTAGGGCCAGAAAGGAGGTCCTGGACATTACGGTGGCATCGAACCAGATGGCTAGGTATGTACTAAATTGGCATGTGTCGGATGAACCATCTTCTTCTGATCACAGACATATTAGGTATGATATCTCTCTAAATCCAGCCATGCTTCGCCCAACCAGGGATCCAAGAAGAACAGACTGGGACTCCTACAGGAGGGACCTGGGTGTTCGGATTGAGGAGGCTGGATTGGAGTATGGTGGGAGGAGAGAGCTAGAAGACTCTGCCACATTGGTTGGCGAGGCTATAATAGAATCCTTTACCGATAACTGCCCTCTCAGTGAGGGGAGGAAAGTAGGGGATCCGTCATGGTGGAACAAGAAGCTAGCCAAACTTCGGAAGACCACCAGGAGACTCTTTAATAGAGCAAAAAAGAACGGGGAGTGGGACCTGTATAGGAAAACACTAACCGAATACAACAGGGCAATTAGAGAAGCGCGCAGGAAGTCCTGGAAGGAGTTCTGTCATGAGATTGACGAAACTCGGGAAGGGGCACGACTGTATAAAGTGCTCTCTAAGGATCAAGTTAACCCGGTGGGGATGCTAAGAACCCCACTGGGAAATTTAACAAAAACGGCAGGGGAAACTGTGGAAGAATTAATCAGGACACATTTCCCTTCCAGTACCCTGAGGAAACTTGGGGGAGCAGACACTGAACCGGTTACCAAACTCTCCACAAGACGTGGTAAGAGGGAGGACTGGGAAGTGGCAAGGAGGATAGTAACTCCACAAAGGGTAAGATGGGCTGTTGGCACTTTTAAACCCTACAAATCTCCAGGTCCAGATGGGATCTATCCTGTGCTGCTGCAGCAGGGAATGGATATGCTGGTGCTGGTACTTACTAAATTATACAGGCTAAGCATTGCTCTAGGGCATGTGCCGGCAGCCTGGAAATCTAGTAAGGTGGTCTTTATACCTAAGCCCACCGGTAACCAATCGGAAGGGAAAGGATACAGACCTATCACACTCATGTCCTTTGTGCTCAAGGGACTTGAAAAACTGGTTGATAGGCATATTAGGGGGGGTGCTTTGGCTATCAAACCACTGCATTGGAACCAGTATGCTTACCAACCGGGGAAATCTTGCGAGGGAGCTCTCCATCAAGTGGTTGGTAGGATTGAGCAAATGATCGCTAAGAAAGGTTGTGCCATAGGTGCCTTCCTCGACATTGAAGGGGCTTTCAATAACCCCTCAGTGGAGACGATGGTAAGTGGTGCAAGACGTCATGGAGTGGATGTGACCACTTGTGGTTGGATAAGTTCCATGTTAACAAACAGAAGCATTTCTGTAGAGGTGGCAGGGGAGGTCAGAAGGGCGGAGACAAGTCTGGGCTGTGCACAGGGGGGGGGGTTCTCTCTCCTCTGTTGTGGTGCCTAGTGGTTGACAACCTTATTGAACTCCTGAATGAACAGGGGTACTTCTGTCTAGGATATGCGGACGACATAGTTGTCCTGATCCTGGGCAGATTCCCTGATACAGTCCTTGAGGTAATCAGAAATCCTCTACGACTGATTGAAGAGTGGTGTAAAAAGGAGAACCTTAGGGTAAATCCAAAAAAGACTGCTCTCATTAACTTCACCAGACAGCGAAAAGATCTGACGACCAGGATGCCCCGCTTGTTTGGTGAATACCTTGAGTTTGTGGGGGAGGTGAAGTACCTGGGAGTCATTCTGGACAGGAAACTCACCTGGAATCCACATCTTGAGAGGACAGTTAACAGGGCCAAAAGGGCACTGATGACTGTGAGAAGAATGGTGGGTAAGAAATGGGGACTGAAGCCATCAATGATGCACTGGATGTATCTGAGGGTGATTAGACCTATGATTACCTATGGAGCTCTGGTGTGGTGGACAAAGGCCAACCAGGCACAGACAAGAGCTAAACTGAGCTCTATCCAGAGATTGGCCTGTCTGTGCACACTGGGAGCGATGTCAACTACACCAGGCGCAGCAATGGAAGTAATGCTTAACCTCCCTCCCCTTGAGCTTGTCCTTAGGGGAGAGGCGAGGCTAGCGGCATGGAGATTGCGCAACTCGAGCAACTGGGCTAACCTCCCAGATGTCTCGGGACATATGAGTATCGAGTGCGTGGTCAAAGAACCCGTCTTGGAAATGGGCAGCGACCACATTACTCGAATGTTTGCACCTGACCAGGTCCACCAAACTATGATGGAATGGTCGGGGACATTAACATCGGGAGCTCAGATCTGGTACACAGATGGCTCCAAGATGGACTTCGGCACTGGAGCGGGGGTGTATTGTAAAAACCCAAGGGTAGAACTAGCTTTTTCCTTGGGGAGGCATACCTCTGTTTTTCAGGCTGAAGTATATGCTATAAATGCTTGTCTGGGAGAGATAGCAAGAAGGGAAACACATGGGGCCCGGATTGCTATTTTCTCCGACAGTCAGGCAGCAATTAAGGCACTAAACGGACACGTGGTCACCTCGGCCATAGTCAGGGAGTGCCTAATTAACCTACAAGCTCTGGCAAGGCACAATCAAGTCAAGATTGGTTGGGTGCCAGGGCATAGGGGAATACTTGGAAATGAAGCCGCAGATGCGCTGGCCAGGGAGGGGTCCTCGACTCCCCTGATTGGACCGGAACCTGCGGTGGGTATTTCCAAATCCATGGTCAGGATGACAGTGCGAAGGTGGATGGCTGAAAGACACTGTGAGCACTGGATCAGGGCCGAAGGGATGATACACAGTAAGCTAACCCTTAGGAGACCTTCCTTGGGGCTGCAGAAGAGTCTCATCTATCTGTCTAGGCAGGAATTAAGGATAGCCACAGGACTACTCACGGGACACTGTGGACTAAGGAAACATTTGCATAAAATGGGTATCTACAAGGATGAACCAGTGTGCAGATTGTGCGGGCAGGAACAGGAGACTGCCACACACATTATTTACAGATGTGGAGTACTTGCTGAGAGGCGCTTCAACCTCTTTGGTGATGGAACGGCTTTGGTGGATGCTAAAGGTAAAACTCTAGTCAGGAAACTCCTAAACCTGGTAAGAGGGAAGGGGTTATTTGACTAGATCAGGGAGGTAAGTACAATATACCTTAAGGTAGCAGTGCTTCGGGCAATTCAAACCCGCTCCCAAGGTAAAAAAAAAAAAAAAAAAAAAAAAAAAAAAAAAAAAAAAAGACTCATTTTACTAAACAGACTAGTTTCGACTACTTTGAGCTACCATCAATAATGATCTTTCACTCATTGTAAGCCGACATCGCCGCCGAATTTCTTACTTTATAAAGACTTTACTGTTAACACCATCTTGTAAATTTTTCCGGAGTCCCTAAGAATACCTTAAGGTGAATGTTGTACGTAATTATTAACTCGACCTATATATTACATTTATTATGACTATATTTTAGATGTAATTTCTACACTATTGATGGGTTACGTCGTAGAGCGGACACTCAACAAGGCTAACGGGTTTTTAGAATTTCACAACTGAGTCTGTAACCTTGAAATTTCGTTAACGTAATACACCAGTTATAATTATTTCCATCGGTTTTAATTCACAACATGTTTACAGTAATTCAGTAACAACGCTTAATTATGACTCATTTCCGGAAAACGGATGACTTAATGGCGTATTCTTAATAATAAATGATAATTACATTACTATTGTTTCATAATAATAAAGTAGTTTTGAACACGAACAGGATCATGCGTGTGAAATATGAGAAAATTTAGAATATAATGGGTTCGTCGTCATCTTTATATATATATATATATATATATATATATATATATATATATATATATATATATATACACATAAAAATGTATGTTCTTTAGTTTGTAAAAACAAGCTTGGATATAAAAAAAGAAAAAACATACATATATATATATATATATATATATATATATATATATATGTATATAAATTATATAAAAATTTAGTGTATATATATATATATATATATAGTATATATATACAAGAATCTTACTTGATATATTTGCAAGTCGACTTTCGAGAGAGCCTAATAATTATAGAGCTCTCACTTTCAAGCTTTAGAATTTTTCCCTGGCGAAAAACCAGTCGAACTTTAGAAGACTTCGGTATTCTTTTAGTAGTTGGGCGTGTGACACACACACACACACACACTTATATATAAATATATATATATATATATATATATATATATATATATTTATATATATGCTGATATGCATCCCTTCACGGATGGAAAAATATGATGAATAGTCAATATCTGGAGTACATCCGTTCATTCTGTAGTGCATGAATTCGCAGTTCCGACGTTTCGCTAGAATCTCATCCAGTATTGACGAGGTGAACCCAACAATAGTTGAGCGAGTGAAGAGCGCAGATAACGTCAGAACTGCAAATTCATGCACTACAGAATGAACGGATGTACTCCAGATATTGAATATTCATCATCATATGTATATATATATATATATATATATATATATATATATATATATACTCTATTTATAAATTGAATTTACAAATATACATTTTTTCCCAGACGCACAAGTTCCAACAAAAGCTTTTACAACACAGTAGATTATTTTTATATCTTCTTTACTGTTATACCCTCTGATGGTAATGATTTGGTCATCAAAATATGTGGTATGTACCTAACCTATATAACGTTGTTAATTACTTATTATTTGCCTACTATCTTGTATTATGGTATTGACTATATTATTAAATTTAAACAATTACAAACCAAAGTTGGAAATTTGTGCTGTTATTGATAATTGCTAATTTTATGCCCACGTTTTATTGGCTGGTTACCCTACTCTTCAATATTATTATATCATTTCCCCCACCTTTCTGACCTACGGTTTTACATAATAAAAAATTTAGTATCACTGTCACTTATTAAATCTATTTTTAATACAACTTTTATAAACTTAGAAGAACAATGTACTTTTTTCAAAGTACTTCAAGTGAGTTCAAGAGAGAGTTTTTGCTTGTCATATAAAAAAGACTTGAGACCAATCTTTTTCTATAATTTTGTACTTAAGTTATTAGTAAAATTTAAACCTTTATACTTACTCTATTCGGTTTGAAGCTTCTAAGGTGAGGGCACATGCAAACTGATTGCTTCCTTCACTGTCTCTAATTACATAAGCACAAAGTAGACACCAACGTAAAGCCAACCTGTAAGATATACATATATTTAATATTAAATTGCATCCAGTAAACATAAAGTACCATACTGAAAAAAACTATATCAGCAGGTTATAGAATCTATATCTGTTTTTTTTATATAAATAAATTTATATATTATTCAACTTGAGTTTAAAGGTATTTCAGATGTATTAGGAAGCAACTTTGGACATAAAAGAATAAAAACAATATTATGTTGCTCTGTTAAAAGGATCGATAAATTATTTCTCATTCAAAAGAGTTTTTTTTCTAATTTTCTTTTCCTGGTGAAAAACCAAGTGGTGTTATCATCGCAAAACAACACCAAATGTAATACCAAAATAGTTACATAAAACAAAATATAATTAAATTAAATAAATAAAACAAAACAAAATTTACAAAACATAACAGTAATAATTTAAAAATAAATATGCAACAATAAGTAACAATAAAGAAAAACTTAACAATAAATAACAAAACAATAAATAAAAAACAACGTAGCAATAAATCTAAAACAATATAAATAACATTTGATGTAGAAAATAAATATGTTAACAATAATTAAACTCTAGACATTAACTGTTTTTTTTTTTTTTTTTTTTTAAGCATTTGTAAGAATATAAATACCAATTCACTAACAGAAAGTGAAAAGGGGCTGGGTTGCTTTATATAGGGTTCCTTCCTTACTATTTGGAATGAGTTACTCAACATGACTCTAAGTTGATGATGACATCACATTAAAGAGTAATAGGGGTGTAGTTTATATGTTAACCAGATGAACGTAGTTACCCTGGAGTTGTTTTTGAAAAGATTATTTCTTTTGGCAGGCCTGACTGTATTGCAAAGAAAAACATCTTCGGCTTACTGTCACGCTTCTCACACGTTCTTCATATTTTAACTTAAATTAGGTGATAATAGGGCTATATAATTTCATACAACAGCTGATGCTATGTTGTAGGTTATGTTGTCGAACATCTGTTTCAACATATGTTATGTTACTTAATTTATTCTACATTATTTAGTTAATGCTATTTAATACTTATATCAGTTATTAAATTTATTAATTTATATTTATTTCAATAAATCTTACTTTATAATTAATTCAATATAATGATAATAGGGCTATATAATTTCATACAACAGCTGATACTATGTTGTAGGTTATGTTGTCGAACAGCTGTTTCAACATATGTTATGTTACTTCATTTATTCTACATTATTTAGTTAATGTTATTTAATACTTATATCAGTTATTAAATTTATTAATTTATTTTTATTTCAATAAATCTTACTTTATAATTAATTCAATATAATGATAATAGGTCTATATAATTTCATACAACAGCTGATACTATGTTGTAGGTTATGTTGTCGAACAACTGTTTCAACATATGTTATGTTACTTAATTTATTCTACATTATTTAGTTAATGTTATTTAATACTTACATCAGTTATTAAATTTATTAATTTATTTTTATTTCAATAAACCTTACTTTATAATTAATTCAATATAATGATAATAGGGCTATATAATTTCATACAACAGCTGATACTATGTTGTAGGTTATGTTGTCGAACAGCTGTTTCAACATATGTTATGTTACTTAATTTATTCTACATTATTTAGTTAATGTTATTTAATACTTATATCAGTTATTAAATTTATTAATTTATTTTTATTTCAATAAATCTTACTTTATAATTAATTCAATATAATGATAATAGGGCTATATAATTTCATATTAACAGCTGATACTATGTTGTAGGTTGTGTTGTCGAACAGCTGTTTCAACATATGTTATGTTACTTAATTTATTCTACATTATTTAGTTAATGTTATTTAATACTTACATCAGTTATTAAATTTATTAATTTATTTTTATTTCAATAAACCTTACTTTATAATTAATTCAATATAATGATAATAGGGCTATATAATTTCATACAACAGCTGATACTATGTTGTAGGTTATGTTGTCGAACAGCTGTTTCAACATATGTTATGTTACTTAATTTATTCTACATTATTTAGTTAATGTTATTTAATACTTATATCAGTTATTAAATTTATTAATTTATTTTTATTTCAATAAATCTTACTTTAAAATTAATTCAATATAATGATAATGGGCTATATATTTTTATTTCAATATTAAAAACCTATTTCAATTAAACTCGTTAAATAAAACTTTTATTCAATTAGTTTTTCCATATCTAATAATTGTTTTCTATTAACTATTTATTTATTATTTACTATATTAAATAAATTATAATAAAAACCTCTATTACGTACACTATTCAAAAGAAGTATTCACTTCTGAAGCCCAATCCCACTGGCTAATTTTTAAAATGAGGCCTTTATTCTTTCTATCTCTCCGTGCTTATTTTTAATATGCTAATAATAATCAGCTCAAAAGATTGTGCTTTCTTGATATCATCATATTTCTTGTCACCTGTATCTTTAACAAACATTTACTTGCTTAAGGACACCATATGCTGAAAGATTATATCGTTTTAATTACTTAGTTTTGTGTCGTTGCAGTATTGTGTTTAGTTTAGGGTTTTATATATTGTAGCCAAATATGTCAAGAAAATATTTTTATTCGTTCGTATAATATTTTGATCGGAATTTTAAAAAAGGCTAATCTGAACATGTACATAAATCCTTGTAACAATTAATTATTTCTATCTATGATAAGAACAATCAAAAAAATAAATTTACAAAATAGTTTTGAAAATAATATCTTTCAGTAAATGATTATAATTATTTATATTTTATTCGTTAGAAAAATCAAATTGAAACTTTAAACCACTTATAGAAAATACAAATTACTGCACCAATAAAATTTAAATGTTCTATTTACGGTTCATGACAAATATAATTCAGATGATAAAAAAAGGGTTATAGCTATTAAGATAAGATCTGTTTTCTTTTTTAATTATATTGTTACTATTCATTTCAGAAAAATTAATTCACAAAATATTTTCATACGTATTCTCAAGTATACTCTATTTTCCTTTTTCAGTTATTTTACACAAAATCTCCTCCTAGAAAATTATCCTGCCTTTTTTCTTTCGTAGTTGACCAAATGTATGTCTATCGATTTATAAATAACAGACAATATTCATTATATCCCAGCGAACAAATCTTCAAAGTGACTTCTAAGTTCCAACTTCATCTTCTACGTTTAACTGGAACCCAGCGAAATATCAAAATCGTTAAATACAACGTCGACCGAAAACCATTTCCTCTGATATACGCTTTAAAGAAGGAAAGATGTAGATAATGGAGTGTCCGATGCCTAACATCAATCCGGCTAAACCTAACCTCTAATACCTTGTGATGCATGGTTCCCATAAATCCCAACTCTCAAGTGCCGAGGATGCAAACTGTCAAGGACGCAGATTTAGCGCACCTTTCTTTTGTCTACTTCGGCGATATTAAAAACCGCGTTATTGTCTTCGATGGGGAAAACTTTACTGTGAAGGGGCGAGTTTTCTTTCTTATAACTTTTAATTTAAAATAAAAAGGTTTTTAATTCAAAGAAAGGTTGATATTCTCAAAGTAACTCTTCAAATATTCCTAATCCCTAAGACTAAATTTTTAAAACTAATAACCATTTTACGCCATTATAACCCTTAAAGTTGAATTTAAGTATAAAAACTGAATGAATTAAATTTCTTTCCGTTGAATGTGTATTCTAAATGTAAAGAGTGCATTTACGTTCAGTCTGAGGTTCGGTGAACGTTACACCTATGTAGCTGTACATTACAGCATTTGTTGAGAAACTCAGCTGACAAACCTATCAAATACACCCTTAAAAGCAAAATTTAAATTTACATTTTTGTTAGTACAAAATATATTGAATTTAAAAGACGTTAATGGATATTTAGAATACTTAGGAACTCATTCTAAATTTATAACTCAAATACGTTGTCGTCAAACACAGTAGCGTACATCGAATTCTTTAACGCACATTGTATATTGCACTTTTAAATGCATATTTATATACATGTCTTAGTTTACTACCAACTCGCTTTATATGAAAACTATGTTTGTTATAAGCTAATTTTTAATGTTCTTTATTGGAATGAATGAAATTTTTAAATATCTTATAATAACAATGTGATAATGATTTGAAATTTGTTATTAGACTGGTAATTTCAAAATAATTGTTCGATTTCTTCTATACGTTCACACTCTCCTTACACATATCGTGTACAAACTTTCAATCGTTAATAAAATACTTTTTTATTCATCCACTGAAGTTTACATACATTTGTTTAAACCTTTAACAGATGAAAAAGACAGTTATTACAGTTTTTCAAATATTTATTCATTATTTAAAATTTAATATTAAAGAGTCATGTTTAAAATCCACCACATTGGCACTGAGCCAACTTCCCCACAGCTAGAAATATATTTTTCAGAGATGTATATGATTTTGTTGCCCCCAACTGGTTGTACTGGTCGAAATCTCCGTTGTGCATCCCTAAATAGTTGCCATGGTTACCACACAGTATCATAAATAATGCCCCGGGGGTAGAAATGAATGGAAACAATAAAATAAACAAACCAACTGCATTAACGATATTCACAAAAAAACAAAAATTAACAAACTGCTCCACAAAAAGGCATTGCGAAAAGTAACCACAACACAACGCAAGCGAATAAATAGTAACAAAAAGATATAGCCTAATAGACAAACACCATATATAGGAAGGAAAATGGAAAATTGCAAGGAAATTCGCTTTCTATTTTGCCACTTCGCTTTTATTTTATCACTTAATATTGTTATTCTGTCATATGTATATACATATTTATATTACTTGTAACTATGAAATAAAATGAAACTAAAATAAAGTTTTTCGTTGTTGACCTCAGTAGAATTGACTTTATAAAAAATTGTCTATTTCTGTGAAACCTCCTCTTAATTTAGAATTAACCAGGTTATTAGATATAAATTAGTTTTTTCACATTAACAAAAGCTTAGGTGGTCTCTATGGCGTTTATTTATAATAAAGAAAGATATAATTAATTTCCGGAATCGACTTTTGATTTCTTGAACGAAATTCGTCACTTTGACCACTCTACTCCGCCGCATTCTTTGCTTTAAACCTACTGACACACTTTTAGACTGACATTGAACTTGCAAACTCGCAGAACCGGTTCGCCACTAGCATTAGCATACACTACTGGTCCTTGGTTTTTCCTATTGTCTTGAGTAAGTAATTACTGTTTCATTGCAATCTTCATCAGATCTTCTCTGGGTTCTTCTTCAAACTGTTCATTTCCTGTTTAGTTTATGACACATCCGTCTGCACATCCTTCTCGAAATTATATGGTTTCCTATGGTCTAAGATTACAGTCTTGTCAACGCTTCCTTCTAAATAAACATTTACTTCATACAATAGGTCTTACAAATTTTTAGAAACATATTCTAATCCCACAACGAAAAACATTTCAAATCTGTCCCGACATCAGATTAAAAAATAAGAGTGAATTTTCTTATTTACTAAATTAAATTATGATTGAGACTCTGACGTTTGTGTGATAGTTGTCTTTTTAAATAACTGCCCATAAATGGTGTTTATAAACAGTTTATACACGTATTATGAAAATAGTATTTAAAATAGTCAAACTTATATAAAATTAAGTGTTGTGTTGTTAACTAAGAGACTTTGTTTCATTTAGTGGAAATTAGAAAATGCTACCAGCAAATATGGCATTTCTTCTGATTGTGTGTTTAGATCTTAACTTTTAAAGAATAACACTTAGGGACGCTTAGAAAAGTCAGTTAACTTCGAAATGTCACATATGTAAATAGAAAGTTCAAAACCTCAACCTGTTCCTCCTTTGGATATCAAATGAAGTAAACATGTGTCCGTACTACAGACTGTACAAATTGTTTATTTCTTGAAAACACATGAGGATAGGGATGGAAAGAAATGTAATACCTAAAAGTACCGCTGATTTATTTCTACGCATTATTTAATACGAACTAACGTAAACTTTTGTTACCGATTTTACACAGTGAATGAAAAAGATATATCATAAATTATGAAAAATACAATCTAAAATTCCTGTGATTAAAACCTTTGAAAATTGCTTATTTGCATAGCTTTTTAAAATTTACGGTTTTATTTAGTAGGTTTTTAATTTTATTTATTTAATTTTTTTTTTTTAGTGTAGGGGTCTATTCATATTTCGATTATGTCATTCAAGAATCGATTCCGAGACAGTTAAAATTTGCTTTCTTTTTTAGTATATATATTTTTTTTGTTTGAATTTATGGTAGTAACATACTCAGATGCATAAATGAAGGGTGATTTTGAAACTATTTTACCGAATGTGTTATAAATTTGAACATAGTTTATGATTTATTATCAACATTCTTTTGCAGTTGAGACTCCTAAGTCGTTTTCCTACTTAATATTTTTATTTTTCAATTATTTGTCTATTATTTTTCTACTGTTAACTTCACCTATTATTATTTACTTTTCTACTTTAGGATAATCTAGGTTTTTTTAACTTCAAAGTTGCTATGTAAACATAAAGAGAAATCTTCACAAAGATTCTAAATTTTTTTTTGTGTTAAATCTAAAAATTTAAACCAATTTTTATTTAAATCCTTCCTTACAATAAAGAAAACCGTCTAAAATTTTTAATTGAAGTTATTTAAATTGTTCAAACATTAAAATTTTCTGGATGTTTATAGAGCCTACATTAAATTAAGTTCAATTACATTGTCTTTGTTATTACAAGTTTCACATTGAGTGGATTGTTACACACATGTATTTAGTATTAATTTAGCAAGCCTTTTTAAACATTTGCTTGAACAATACGCTAGGAACTGTATATTTTAAATTTCTACTAATTTATTGTCATCTAAAGTCTCCAGAAAGACAAATTGTATATTACATATACTTATTTTTTGTAATATTTTAGTCCAATATGTCTCCCTAGAAAATAACATTGAAATAAGACAAACAAATTCATAAAAATAAACTACTATCTTCGTCTATTTAAACAGAATGTTACTATTTATGCGTCTCGGTGCGACATGCCTTTAGAATAAACAGCTTTTTGCAGAGTAGAGCCTACGCGTAGTAAACCTTATTTTATATGCAGTTTTTGTAAAGATTTTTTATAACACCAATCTATCTTTTCACAATATAAATAAGAAAAACACTAGTTTTTATTATTTCAACGACATTTTTAAACTTTAGACCTATAGAAATGTATTGTAAACATGAATATATAAAAATAAAGACCTAGGCCTATCAATGTAGTTTATACAGATATGTTTTACACACATTATAATTGTAACACAGTATAGGTCTATAACATACAAATATAGAACATGTTATAGTTAGTATTAAACTACTAAAATAAGAAATGTTAGCTTACAAACGTAACCTGGCCTGACCTGTTCATCGTGACTTGAACTGCTCTCTCGTCGGTAAATGAATGAATGAGTTAATGTGGAAAGTTTGGCACTGCAAATGATACGAATCAAACATTAAGGTCAGGCCTAAGTATAAACAAGTTAGTAGCCGATTATTTTTTAAGTAGGCTTTTACTGATATAGTGTACGTATTTAAATAAAAGTTAATAAACGTTGTGTTTTGTTTCAAACTTTAAAAACTATTTCTGATATTTTAATTACATTATTTCAATGATCATAGATTAAAATATATGATGGAAGGTCATTTGTTGGAAAATTAAATTGTAAGGTAATATCCTCGAATTTTCGGTCTTCGCCGATTATATCAGATAATTTTTATCATAAGAACAATGTAGTTAATAGTTTACTCGTATACAGATGTTAAAAATCCACGAACTTTAAAAAAAAATCTATTTAAATAATTTGAAATTCGTTTTTACAAAGTTGAAGACGCTCTTGAATAAATTTTATTACGTAAATTTGAATACAAATATATCATCCATCAACATTTTATTAAATTTATAATATAATTTTTTGTAATAGAAATTAATTGATAAATATCACCAGTTTATCTTATTAGCGTATATCTGTGTTTTTCAATCTGTGGGTCGTGGCGCCCTAGGAGGGTTGACAAGCCTTTATAGAGGGGTCGCTAGTCGCAGATACTTTCTAAATAATACGGCTCTTGCTAAAAATATAGTATCTATCATGAATATAGTTCGTATCATTAAATAAAGTAAATAAAAAATTAATTATTTAAAGGTTACATCCACCAATATTAATGCGGTTGTTGCGCCTGTTTCTTGTTGACCAATGTTTACCGTCGCGGGTCCGTTCTTGATACGCAGATACTTAGATATTTTTTTTTAAATTTAGGTGATTTCATTGTTTCCCTTTTATTTGAGTCATCAACGAAATCCTTCAAAGCTTCAGTGGTTAAGTGTGGATACTCTGTTTTTCTGTTTTAGCAACAGGTATCCAAAGTGGCAGACTAGAATTCCAAGTGTAACATTGCTCCAGCAGATAACTCCAACAGATTTGTTTTAGGTTGGTTTCCGAATCTGTCTCGCCTGCAGCTACATTTAAGATTCATGATCCACCTTTGCCTAGTGTTTTCTGAAAGTTCATGTGCCGAGAGAAAATGACAGGATTCTTTTTCAAAATTCTATAAAACAACTTTCATGTCAGGTATTTGATTTCTGTTGTTTGATAATAAACCTCTTTTTTGATGTTTATATGTGACCCTGTGGACATTTCTCTGATAAAAAATTGAGTCGGATGGAATGAATCAAAGTTGTTTTCGTTTACAAATAATCACCAGATGTATATTTTTTCGTGAACCCATATACTTTGTTCTTGCAAGTAATGATATTCCATCACGCCCTTGAAGGTGTTTGAAAAAAATAATTTAATTACTTGAATACGTCAAAAATAAAAGCTTTTTTAAAAGAAATCCCAGGTCGTAGATAAATTAACATATCATGACCTGGCTGTGCTCTAAATACATTAAGAGTTCAGATTGAATTTAAACCCCCGCTTGTCAGTACTTCGCCTTTCGTTAACCCCTAACTTCTAGACAGAGGGTAAACCAAATTTTGACGAAATGAACATATACCTTCACAAATGTTGGTAGATCAACGTGTATGTAACGCTTTACCTTTTATAGAATTTACTATTTTTATCTTCACAACGAGAGCTTCACTGTATTACTTTGGTAATGTTCTGGTCAAGCGAGCTTGGCGATGGAGGAAACAATGCATTCAACAAGCAATTAGCATCAACACGTGTTTAGTTTGGTGTTAAGCTACTTTTCGAACCGGTCATGGCTTTTGATCCATCGGTACTAATTGCTGTGCGTCTCTTCCAATATATTTTCAAAGAATCTTGTGTAGTTCCAAGGAACGTGTTATGTAAACACTTCCAAGGAATCTTATGCAGTTCAAAGGAATCTTGTGTAGTTCCAAGGAACATGTTATGTAAACACTTCCAAGGAATCTTGTAGAAACTTTCCACCTAAAGCCAGATATGCCCAAGTCATAAGAGTGGATGGAAACCTATATAACGTTAATTTATTTTTAAAAAACTGTAAAATGTAGAAATATTATCTTTTCTATTCCGATCGAGGGTAGATTATAAGAGAAGTAAAATAGTATTTCATAATGCATGTATGACAATCTTAATTTGTGTTTTGCTAAAGAAGGTTGAATTTCTTAAATTGTAGACATTTTCCACCTAAAGCCTGATATGCCCAAGTCATAAGAATGGATAAAAACCTATATAACATTAATTTATTTTTTTAAAAACTGTAAAATGTAGAAATATTAACTTTTCTATTCCGATCGAGGGTAGATTATAAGAGAAGTAAAATAGTATTTCATAATGTGTGTGTGACTATCTTAATTTGTGTTTTGCTAAAGAAGGTTGAATTTCTTAAATTGTAGACATTTTCCTCCTAAAGCCTGATATGCCCAAGTCATAAGAGTGGATGAAAACCTATATAACATTAATTTATTTTTTAAAAAACTGTAAAATGTAGAAATATTATCTTTTCTATTCCGATCGAGGGTAGATTATAAGAGAAGTAAAATAGTATTTCATAATGCGTGTGTGACTATCTTAATTTGTGTTTTGCTAAAGAAGGTTGAATTTCTTAAATTGTAGACATTTTCCTCCTAAAGCCTGATATGCCCAAGTCATAAGAGTGGATGGAAACCTATATAACGTTAATTTATTTTTAAAAAACTGTAAAATGTAGAAATATTATCTTTTCTATTCCGATCGAGGGTAGATTATAAGAGAAGTAAAATAGTCTTTCATAATGCATGTGTGACTATCTTAATTTGTGTTTTGCTAAAGAAGGTTGAATTTCTTGAATTGTAGAAACTTTCTACCTAAAGCCTGATATGCCCATGTCATAAGAGTGGATGAAAACCTATATAACATTAATTTATTTTAAAAAAAACTGTAAAGTGTAGAAATATTATCTTTTCTATTCCGATCGAGGGTAGATTATAAGAGAAATAAAATAGTCTTTCATAATGCGTGTGTGACTATCTTAATTTGTGTTTTGCTAAAGAAGGTTGAATTTCTTAAATTGTAGACATTTTCCTCCTAAAGCCTGATATGCACAAGTCATAAGAGTGGATGGAAACCTATATAACGTTAATTTATTTTTAAAAAACTGTAAAATGTAGAAATATTATCTTTTCTATTCCGATCGAGGGTAGATTATAAGAGAAGTAAAATAGTATTTCATAATGCATGTGTGACTATCTTAATTTGTGTTTTGCTAAAGAAGGTTGAATTTCTTAAATTGTAGACATTTTCCTCCTAAAGCCTGATATGCCCAAGTCATAAGAGTGGATGAAAACCTATATAACATTAATTTATTTTAAAAAAACTGTAAAGTTAGAAATATTATCTTTTCTGTTCCGATCGAGGGTAAATTATAAGAGAAATAAAATAGTATTTCATAATGCGTGTGTGACTATCTTAATTTGTGTTTTGCTAAAGAAGGTTGATTTTCTTAAATTGTAGAATGTTTCTACCTAAAGCCTGATATGCCCATGTCATAAGAGTGGATGAAAACCTATATAACATTAATTTATTTTAAAAAAAACTGTAAAGTGTAGAAATATTATCTTTTCTATTCCGATCGAGGGTAGATTATAAGAGAAATAAAATAGTCTTTCATAATGCGTGTGTGACTATCTTAATTTGTGTTTTGCTAAAGAAGGTTGAATTTCTTAAATTGTAGACATTTTCCTCCTAAAGCCTGATATGCACAAGTGATAAGAGTGGATGGAAACCTATATAACGTTAATTTATTTTTAAAAAAATGTAAAATGTAGAAATATTATCTTTTCTATTCCGATCGAGGGTAGATTATAAGAGAAGTAAAATAGTATTTCATAATGCATGTATGACAATCTTAATTTGTGTTTTGCTAAAGAAGGTTGAATTTCTTAAATTGTAGACATTTTCCTCCTAAAGCCTGATATGCCCATGTCATAAGAGTGGATGAAAACCTATATAACATTAATTTATTTTTTAAAAAACTGTAAAGTGTAGAAATATTATCTTTTCTATTCCGATCGAGGGTAGATTATAAGAGAAGTAAAATAGTATTTCATAATGCCTGTGTGACTATCTTAATTTGTGTTTTGCTAAAGAAGGTTGAATTTCTTAAATTGTAGACATTTTCCACCTAAAGCCTGATATGCCCATGTCATAAGAGTGGATGAAAACCTATATAACATTAATATATGTTTTAAAAAAACTGTAAAGTGTAGAAATATTATCTTTTCTATTCCGATCGAGGGTAGATTATAAGAGAAATAAAATAGTATTTCATAATGCGTGTGTGACTATCTTAATTTGTGTTTTGCTAAAGAAGGTTGAATTTCTTAAATTGTAGAAATTTTCCACCTGAAGCCTGATATGCCCAAGTCATAAGAGTGGATGAAAACCTATATAACATTAATTTATTTTAAAAAAACTGTAAAATGTAGAAATATTATCTTTTCTATTCCGATCGAGGGTAGATTATAAGAAATTTAAAATAGTCTTTCATAATGCGTGTGTGACTATCTTAATTTGTGTTTTGCTAAAGAAGGTTGAATTTCTTAAATTGTAGACATTTTCCTCCTAAAGCCTGATATGCCCAAGTCATAAGAGTGGATGAAAACCTATATAACATTAATTTATTTTAAAAAAACTGTAAAGTTAGAAATATTATCTTTTCTGTTCCGATCGAGGGTAAATTATAAGAGAAATAAAATAGTATTTCATAATGCGTGTGTGACTATCTTAATTTGTGTTTTGCTAAAGAAGGTTGATTTTCTTAAATTGTAGAATGTTTCTACCTAAAGCCTGATATGCCCATGTCATAAGAGTGGATGAAAACCTATATAACATTAATTTATTTTAAAAAAAACTGTAAAGTGTAGAAATATTATCTTTTCTATTCCGATCGAGGGTAGATTATAAGAGAAATAAAATAGTCTTTCATAATGCGTGTGTGACTATCTTAATTTGTGTTTTGCTAAAGAAGGTTGAATTTCTTAAATTGTAGACATTTTCCTCCTAAAGCCTGATATGCACAAGTGATAAGAGTGGATGGAAACCTATATAACGTTAATTTATTTTTAAAAAAATGTAAAATGTAGAAATATTATCTTTTCTATTCCGATCGAGGGTAGATTATAAGAGAAGTAAAATAGTATTTCATAATGCATGTATGACAATCTTAATTTGTGTTTTGCTAAAGAAGGTTGAATTTCTTAAATTGTAGACATTTTCCTCCTAAAGCCTGATATGCCCATGTCATAAGAGTGGATGAAAACCTATATAACATTAATTTATTTTTTAAAAAACTGTAAAGTTAGAAATATTATCTTTTCTGTTCCGATCGAGGGTAAATTATAAGAGAAATAAAATAGTATTTCATAATGCGTGTGTGACTATCTTAATTTGTGTTTTGCTAAAGAAGGTTGATTTTCTTAAATTGTAGAATGTTTCTACCTAAAGCCTGATATGCCCATGTCATAAGAGTGGATGAAAACCTATATAACATTAATTTATTTTAAAAAAAACTGTAAAGTGTAGAAATATTATCTTTTCTATTCCGATCGAGGGTAGATTATAAGAGATATAAAATAGTCTTTCATAATGCGTGTGTGACTATCTTAATTTGTGTTTTGCTAAAGAAGGTTGAATTTCTTAAATTGTAGACATTTTCCTCCTAAAGCCTGATATGCACAAGTGATAAGAGTGGATGGAAACCTATATAACGTTAATTTATTTTTAAAAAAATGTAAAATGTAGAAATATTATCTTTTCTATTCCGATCGAGGGTAGATTATAAGAGAAGTAAAATAGTATTTCATAATGCATGTATGACAATCTTAATTTGTGTTTTGCTAAAGAAGGTTGAATTTCTTAAATTGTAGACATTTTCCTCCTAAAGCCTGATATGCCCATGTCATAAGAGTGGATGAAAACCTATATAACATTAATTTATTTTTTAAAAAACTGTAAAGTGTAGAAATATTATCTTTTCTATTCCGATCGAGGGTAGATTATAAGAGAAGTAAAATAGTATTTCATAATGCCTGTGTGACTATCTTAATTTGTGTTTTGCTAAAGAAGGTTGAATTTCTTAAATTGTAGAAATTTTCCACCTGAAGCCTGATATGCCCAAGTCATAAGAGTGGATGAAAACCTATATAACATTAATTTATTTTAAAAAAACTGTAAAATGTAGAAATATTATCTTTTCTATTCCGATCGAGGGTAGATTATAAGAAATTTAAAATAGTCTTTCATAATGCGTGTGTGACTATCTTAATTTGTGTTTTGCTAAAGAAGGTTGAATTTCTTAAATTGTAGACATTTTCCTCCTAAAGCCTGATATGCCCATGTCATAAGAGTGGATGAAAACCTACATAACATTAATTTATTTTAAAAAAACTGTAAAATGTAGAAATATTATCTTTTCTATTCCGATTGAGGGTAGATTATAAGAGAAGTAAAATAGTATTTCATAATGCCTGTGTGACTATCTTAATTTGTGTTTTGCTAAAGAAGGTTGATTTTCTTAAATTGTAGAAACTTTCTACCTAAAGCCTGATATGCCCATGTCATAAGAGTGGATGAAAACCTATATAACATTAATTTATTTAAAAAAAAACTGTAAAGTGTAGAAATATTATCTTTTCTATTCCGATCGAGGGTAGATTATAAGAGAAATAAAATAGTCTTTCATAATGCGTGTGTGACTATCTTAATTTGTGTTTTGCTAAAGAAGGTTGAATTTCTTAAATTGTAGACATTTTCCTCCTAAAGCCTGATATGCACAAGTCATAAGAGTGGATGAAAACCTATATAACATTAATTTATTTTTTAAAAAACTGTAAAATGTAGAAATATTATCTTTTCTATTCCGATCGAGGGTAGATTATAAGAGAAGTAAAATAGTATTTCATAATGCGTGTGTGACTATCTTAATTTGTGTTTTGCTAAAGAAGGTTGAATTTCTTAAATTGTAGACAATTTCCACCTAAAGCCTGATATGCCCATGTCATAAGAGTGGATGAAAACCTATATAACATTAATATATATTTAAAAAAAACTGTAAAGTGTAGAAATATTATCTTTTCTATTCCGATCGAGGGTAGATTATAAGAGAAATAAAATAGTCTTTCATAATGCGTGTGTGACTATCTTAATTTGTGTTTTGCTAAAGAAGGTTGAATTTCTTAAATTGTAGACATTTTCCTCCTAAAGCCTGATATGCCCATGTCATAAGAGTGGATGAAAACCTACATAACATTAATTTATTTTAAAAAAACTGTAAAATGTAGAAATATTATCTTTTCTATTCCGATTGAGGGTAGATTATAAGAGAAGTAAAATAGTCTTTCATAATGCGTGTGTGACTATCTTAATTTGTGTTTTGCTAAAGAAGGTTGAATTTCTTAAATTGTAGAAATTTTCCACCTGAAGCCTGATATGCCCAAGTCATAAGAGTGGATGAAAACCTATATAACGTTAATTTATTTTTAAAAAACTGTAAAATGTAGAAATATTATCTTTTCTATTCCGATTGAGGGTAGATTATAAGAGAAGTAAAATAGTCTTTCATAATGCGTGTGTGACTATGTTAATTTGTGTTTTGCTAAAGAAGGTTGAATTTCTTAAATTGTAGAAATTTTCCACCTGAAGCCTGATATGCCCATGTCATAAGAGTGGATGGAAACCTATATAACATTAATTTATTTTTAAAAAACTGGAAAGTGTAGAAATTTTATCTTTTCTATTCCGATCGAGGGTAGATTATAAGAGAAGTAAAACAGTCTTTCATAATGCGTGTGTGACTATCTTAATTTGTGTTTTGCTAAAGAAGGTTGAATTTCTTAAATTGTAGAAATTTTCCACCTAAAGCCTGATATGCCCATGTCATAAGAGTGGATGAAAACCTATATAACATTAATTTATTTTTAAAAAACTGGAAAGTGTAGAAATGTTATCTTTTCTATTCCGATCGAGGGTAGATTATAAGAGAAGTAAAATAGTATTTCATAATGCGTGTGTGAATATCGTAATTTTTGTTTTGCTAAGGAATGGTCGAATTTCTTAAATTGTAGAAATTTTCCACCTAAAGCCAGATTGCCCATGTAATAAGAGTGGAAGAAATGTATACAACATCAACTTATAAAAAAAGACTGGAAATTTCTAAGATTTTCATCATTCCTATTCCGACTATATAATATATATTATATACATATTACATATTATGTGGAATACTAAATAGAGAACGCTGAAAAACAACATCAAGAATAAACTACACATAAATTTATATCCTACATTCAAAAGGTAATCGGGGGGGGGAACTAAAGTAATATTTTTTTTGTATGCCTTTTTTCGATTTAGGAAAAGTAAACTACGTGAATCTATGAATATGAATAACATCCTTGTCAAATAAACTATTAGGTTATTTCATTAGGAATAAACCTTCTGCTAGTAATTAGGGCTTACTGAAGGGATGCTCCACAGTATCCAGACCCTTCAAAATATTTTTAAAAATTACAATGACACCTTGACGTCAAAATGTAAATGTTTGGGACTATAAATGTAATACAATATAATTACAACTACTTTTGTTCACTAACTTTCAGGTGATGAATTTGTGAAGGCTTGTCATTAGAAAATACTTGTAAGTCTAATATATTGTCCGAAATCAGAGTATTTGGAGAAAGGTTTAAAGGATAATTTGACTAAAATTGAAAACCTAGGAATAAGTATCGCTTAAAAGAAACGATTTATATAAAGTGCGTGGTCTTTGGGTCACGCATTAACCGAGTTTTTTATTTAACTACATTTTGTGAGTGTACACCTCTTCAGAAACAATTTATATTATAATAGATTGCAATATTAAAATGAATACGTCAAAATATTAAAAAAGCAAATACATATACAAGCAAATATGACGACTATGCAACAAACCAGGGCATGCAGCAAACAGCTGAAATGAGCTCTATGAGATACATACATAAGAAAATCTGTTTAGAGATATTTTGATTCAATATGTCGAAACAGCCATGACCTACTAAACCAAACATTGGACTAATAATAAAAGAGAAAAGCTACCGAAATTACACCAGTAAATAGGCACGAAGATAAGTTAAAAACGACGGGATCAGGAAAAGAATATTATTAAGAACATACATTGAATGAAAACATGGTGTAACAGTTGAGGTTACTTGGGAAATAAGAATTGGAAGTTTTAAAATACAAAGTCATACAATTTATTAATCAGTGACAAATTACAGTAGAATCAGTGAACAAAAGACAGCAATGTGTCGAGTAATTATCTTTTAATTACTGCTAATTATTCCATACATTTTAATTATTTATTAACCTTTAAAATTATATTTATCGAGAAGATAGTAACTCAAGTTTTTCGATTAAATTTTTAGAAATGAATAGTCAAAGGACAATTTCTACCGTTCATGTGTTAACCGTTTATCAATTAAAAATTCTTCAACTTAGTTAACATTAAAATACATTTTCTTTATTATCATCTAAAACGTACCTGGTTGTGCACATTACTTTTTTTTAAAACACTTTAACACATATTAAACATTGTCCATGGCTTTTGGAATCACTATTCACTGCACATCGCTTCTGGAATCACAGCGCTCTTACACAAAAATTATATAAACTTTTATTTATTTGAAACACGTAAATAATCGCTTCTGACTTCTTCTTTAGCTCGTTAATAAAATTTGGTACCGGCCTTGACATCTTAAATTTTGGATACTGGAAGCTTATAAATTTCTAGGTTACGTCCGAAAATGCCATCACGTCTGTTCTGTTCAAGAACCTCTGGACAAGTGGGCCTTCTGCAAGGGCACGCCAACGGAATTTCCCACCCTTGGTTATTATTCCGAATTTTTTGATTGGTCCATCAGATCAGGCGATATCAGACCATGTTTACGTCACATGAGATGATGTGGGTTAATTACCCTAAGTTACTAGATCGTACGATATTTTACATTTTTACCCGCTAGGGGCGCTACTATCTATGCTAGCTTCACAATAAAACAAAATTTTTTTTTTATATTGGAACGATATAATTATTAAATAAAAATCAAATATATAAATAAATTTATATGTAACACCTTATTTTTAAGAGTGTTACAATGGTGTGGAAGTGCTATAAGAGTAGGTAGATGGATCTTAGCGGATATATGGATGACGAGCGGATTCCCTTTGGGAAGCCGGGAGAGGAGTAGGTCATAGAAGTCGTTCAAAGATCAGGAAATAATAATGGCTATGAAAAGATGGACTTCAAGAGGGTTGGAACGGTGACGATGAATAGAGAAACTCGTGGATGAAAAGTTGAATTGAAAAGTTTGGTAGTTTTCAAAAACTAATATTTCGTATGGTAATATTTCTTTTTAATAAATAAATACAACATTTCAAGAAATAATATACTTGTCTTCCTATATTTACTCGATATATCCTTCAAACATTTTAAGCATAAATCCGTTACACCTAACTTGAAATACAGAGTTGCATAACAAGACGTAACTCTGTTCCCATGGAAGATAAACCTCCTATAATTTAATATAATGATAATTACCTATAAACATGCTACCAGTAACATTCTCCGCGCAATGCAGTAAAGCAATGTTTTCTTATATTTTTCTTTAATAAAACTAAGTCCACCAGTTTGAAGTTGTTTCTAAATAATAAAAAACTTACTTTTTATTAGGTTAATGGCATTAATTAAACTTATAGTAAGTATAACGTTCCAATAGGAAAAATCGCATATTCTACCAAACATTTGTTTATGTTTTCGCAAAAAGGTTTAATTTAGAAATAATTTAATCTCTTTACTAAAAGACGTCTTGCATGAAAATATAGGATTATCAAAATCTGTGATAAATACAACATAAGTGGCTATTTCGATTGTAACTAACTTGGTTGATATTTAATAACATATTTTATGTGCGAATGATATATTTTATGTAATTATTTTTTACTTATTACAAGTAATAAGTTGGTTTATTTCAAGTTCTATATGTTACCGTTACCATAAAATTATAATATAAGTTACTAGTCATAAGTTTCAATTATATTAATATTAATGAAATTAATTTAAGGTATTTCGTATTTCGAAAGGTACCAATTGTTTAAGGTATTTCGTATTTTATGTTTAAGTTGTATTATATATTGATAAGTCACGTTATATGATGTCACATTACATACAATTTACACTATATTTTAAAGTAATATACCATATTGTACTATATTAAATTTTAGTATATCACATTAGGTTGTGTTGTGTTGTATAGTATTAAATTGCATTACATTACGTTGATGGTATTACATACATACGTATGGTATTGTATAGTATTGTATCGTATCACATGACATCGCATAACACAACATCATATTAAATCAAGTCATATCACATCACATTACATATAGGTATTTGTTATATTTTAAAGTAATATCCCATATTGTATTGTATTAAATTTTAGTATATCACGTTAGGTTGTGTTGTGTTGTATAGTATTAAATTGCATTACATTACGGTGATGGTATTACATACATACGTATGGTATTGTATAGTATTGTATCGTATCACATGACATCGCATAACATAACATCATATTAAATCAAGTCATATCACATCACATTACATATAGGTATTTGCTATATTTTAAAGTAATATCCCATATTGTATTGTATTAAATTTTAGTATATCACATTAGGTTGTGTTGTGTTGTATAGTATTAAATTGCATTACATTACGGTGATGGTATTACATACATACGTATGGTATTGTATTGTATTGTATCGTATCACATGACATCGCATAACATAACATCATATTAAATCAAGTCATATCACATCACATTACATATAGGTATTTGCTATATTTTAAAGTAATATCCCATATTGTATTGTATTAAATATTAGTATATCACATTAGGTTGTGTTGTGTTGTATAGCATTAAATTGCATTACATTACGGTGATGGTATTACATACATACGTATGGTATTGTATTGTATCGTATCACATGACATCGCATAACATAACATCATATTAAATCAAGTCATATCACATCACATTACATATAGGTATTTGCTATATTTTAAAGTAATATCCCATATTGTATTGTATTAAATTTTAGTATATCACATTAGGTTGTGTTGTGTTGTATAGTATTAAATTGCATTACATTACGGTGATGGTATTACATACATACGTATGGTATTGTATTGTATTGCATCGTATCACATGACATCGCATAACATAACATCATATTAAATCAAGTCATACCACGTCACATTACATATAGGTCTTTGCTATATTTTAAAGTAATATCACAAATTGTATTGTATTAAATTAAAATTTATTATATTACATTAGGTTGTGTTGTGTTGTATTAAATTTCATTACATTACGTTGCACTTTATGGTATTGCATTGTATTGCAACGTTTCATATGACATCACATAACATCATATTAAATCAAATCATATCACATACCGTCAGGTATGACCGAAAGTCATATTATGCCATCCTTTATCCTACCTAGCTTACTGTATCATAGCTTATAATATCGTATCGTATCGGATCGTATCGGATCGTATCAGATCGTATCGTATCAAGTAGTGTCGTGTTGTGTCTTGTCGAGTAGTATCGATAGTGTCATATCTTGTCGTATCGTGTCGTGTCGTGTCGTGCCGTGTCATGTTCGTGGTACGTCGTGTCTTGTCTTGTCGTGTCGTGACATATCGTGTCATGTCATGTCGTTTCGTGTCGTGACGGCCATGTCTTGTCTTGTCGTATCATGACATGTCTTGTTCGTGGCTTGTGGTGTAGTGTCGTGTCGAGTCGTCTCGTGTCAATGACGTGTTGTGTTTTTATTTTATATATCAGAAAGTTTTTTTAATAATTAATGGTTTATAAATATTTGGCTATTAAAGTTAATAATTTTGGCACTTTTATAATTTTTATTAAGATGAGTTATATGGAAAAAATATTTTTATCGATATATTTTCAAGCAGCTCTATCCACTACTTTCTTCTAGGGTCTTTGCTTTGTCATTTAACTTTACTTTAATTTTTTTCAAGGTCTTTTGAAAATATTCTAAAGACCGAATTATGGTATTTTATAGTATAATTTTAATTTGCTGGTATGGTAACTGTAAGCCTAGTTAGTTCTCAAAGTTTTATTCCAAAATATAGCTCTCATATAGTTACATTATTAGTGTAAATGAAGACAAAGAGTTTATACACCAGGTAAATCAGGTGTTTCATGCTTTTTGCTTGTTTTTCTTATAATACTAGTCGATAATATTTTAGTAGAAACATTAAAATTTCAGATTTAGACAAAACCAGAACAATAGTTTATCACAAATAAACTGTGGTTGAACCAATTAATAAACTTCAAATTGTTTTAACATATTATTATAAAGTAAAATAAAAACAACTTTGAAAAGGATATGACATCTAATAAAAGGGTTTATTCTAAACAAGGGTTTGCAGCAGCTAAACACAATTCTAAATAATGTTCATGTATTTAGTTCATAAATTATGAGTATTACTGAATAAAATTAATTTTTCAATTTTTCCTATATATCAAATTAAGTAGCTTATACATTAATAAGTTCAAGGATTTTTAATTTCTATTAGCCGAATCCTGATGTATTTCGTACCTTAATGATTTCTTTTAGGAAACGTTTCTTATTACATCTGCTTGTATCTATCCCTGTGCTTACCAGGAAGTGTTAGTCAAGGCCGTGTAAAGCAAATTGTTCTATTGTTGTTGATGTAAATTCCACAAACACCCGAAGCTTAAACAGGGGTCCGCTTGCATTGGCCGCTTCATCCGTTCACTATTTATTTCCCTTTGTGACTAAGAAATATTTTTAAATATGCTTTCTAAAAGGTATTCCTAAATTGGAATGTTCTGTTAACTTGTTTTATAAAAACAAATATCAATTTCATAATTAACAGATGATTTCGTAACTTGCAGCCTGTAGATTAATTGTAAAATTAATTCCATAGTCTCTACAAATTCTTTAAACGCGCGAATATAATCACAGCAAAAATTAAACGGCATATTATAGTTTCGTGTGTTTTTGATTTGCACAAATTATAATGACTGGGTCAGTTACCATAGTATATACATAAAAACACAATTATTCATTTTTCGCAACACAAAAATTATATTAAAACTTTCAATACTGCATAGTCGCTGAGGGTGATAACATAATTGCTAAAATGAAAACTTTCCCTTAGGTAACAGTAAAATCATTCAATTAAAATTTAAATTTGGTCATTTTTCAAGCTGGTTGTGCATCTTTTATACCTATGAAAGTAAATTTTTCAAATTTACAAAGTAAATTTTAACTTTCTAATATGTGTGAATTTTTTTAAATATAACATAATTTTTTAAGTAATATATTTTTGTGGTTTAATGTCTGTATATTAGTTTGTATAAACTAATAACCAATGAATACTCAAGGATATGATATAAAAACGTAACCAAGATGTATCATAAAAAATTGTATCTATGCAGATTATTATTATTATCTATGCAGATTATATAGATTATTATCTATATTCTTTAATTACTAAGAGCATTTGTGTATTTGTAAATTTATTCTCCGAAACTACTCTAAGGATTTTTACCAAAATTTGAAAATAGGGGTTTCTTAACCTCAGATATAAGACATTTTAGCACATAACTTTCAATTGTTAATATATATTTAAATACGTATAACGGTCCATGATATATAGGCCTATATCTTATGACCTATATATATATATATATATATATATATATATATATATGTATATTTAACTTCGCAACATTATTTTCTTATACTCACTTACACACTAATGTACTTAAACAAAATTTTACTTGATATATTTGCTAGTCGACTTTTGAGAGCTTATTTAAATCAGTGCTTTTATTTTTGATCTTCAGAACACATCTAAGAGAGAGTATATATATATATATATATATATATATATATATATATATATATATATATATATAGTGTTACGTTTTCTTCTAATATAGTTAATGAATAAAAATATTTCAAATACAAGAATATTATTCTTGCGTATGAAATAATATGTATGTATATATTATATAATATAGACCTATATATATATAACAGACTTTACTCTTTTATGTATTTCTAATTATAACATTAAATAATTCATATTTTCTTTATAACTTCATAACAGGATTAAGCGTAAACAAGTTATAAATCTAAACGTTAAGTTGTTAATATATGTATTATATCTATTTTGTGTTTATATTATATAACTGGGATAAAATTGGTATTCCTTTGAAACTTTTCCAATAAAATAACAATATTTGTTTTAAACTGTTTGGCAGTCTGTAAAATTCATCGCTAAAAATATAAATATTACCATTTATATTAAATCTAGCTACTTATTGCTGCTCTAAAAATTCAAATTCTACTGAGGAAAACGTTGGTTTTTCGTGTATTAAATTTAGAAACAAGAAACAGAAAACCAAAAAAGGGCAACAAACACAAATTGAATAATTCACTTCACATTAAACAAGGCTTGGGCTTTCTGACGAACTCAAGTTTGACAATGATATTTATTTTAAAATAATTCACTTGTGTAAACTACACTGCGATTAAATACAAATCACGCTTTAGTTATTTAGAATTCCGAAAGGCTATTTAGGCTACATAATTGAATATATTTAATTATAAGTAGGTAGCGTACGTCAAAAGAAAGGTAGGGACAAATTGTTTCTCTACATCGCCCAGAAAACCAATAAAATACTGGTATTATAGAGAACAAACGACGAAGAAAAATCGTCGTTACAACTATAAAGCGTCAAAACCATTAAAAGTGTCTTAAGTTTAAAAAAATTAATTATTTCTGTTGTATTTATAAACAATATCTGCCAAAAGATCAAGAATAAAATTGCGTCAGATTAATGTTTTAATGCAAGGAAACCACGTGGAATTGAAGGAAGACAGAAGTAACGTCTCTATGACAAGCGTGATATTTCCCGATTAGTATTTTACCTAACTTTAGTGAAAGTCGGAATATCAATAGGCACTAAGAGGAACATCTGAAACGCACGCGTTCTTATGAGGTTTGGCGTTACAACGGTAAGTAGCACTAAATCTTAAAAAATAACTGTTATGCAAATGTTCAAAACTATTTAAGCGTTACAACTATTCACTCCAATTTTCATTACTTACGACTCTTTCGCGCTGAAATTTCGCTACACGTGCACTGCAGACGGCGGAAGAATTCTGTTATTTAATCTCTAATGACTTCTTTATTATCTCTTATTTGAATGATGTAACATCTCATTTATTAATATAGAGCTTCAACCCGAGGAAAACTTCAGCAAAACAGCCTTTGTATCAGTCGTTACCGAGTCTGACGAAGGCGATTCTGGTCAGCTCGCCCAACCGTGGCCTTGATGGAGATGTTTCAGTGGATTAGAATCTCACGCTGCTAGAACCTACGGGGTTTCTAATATATACAGATTTTCAACGATCCTCGCTTGATAAAAATTAGTTCTAACTTGTGAATTTCATACTCCATGACAATCGGCAATTTATAATTAACTTCACACCAAAATTTATGAAAAACTTGCTGTAACAAAATTTTCGATCGCACTAAGCAACTTTATCAGTATCCCTACTTAAATTTATCATTTGATTTTCATAAATTTACTTCAATTAAAAGTTTGGTAAATCGTCAGTTATGAAGTTCAAAATTAAAAAATAACCATCTGCTCTAGCTCCACTACATCTTCTCGACCACTTATTCATAATTTGATAGAAATTAATAGAAAATATATTTAATAAAATTAATTAGAAATTAATTTAATATTTGTATTTTTGTAATCTAAATTCAGTTTAATTAATAAAATATTAGTTCTACAAATAATTAATAATAACGTCTAAATGAAGTTTAATAATAACAATTAATTAATAGACTATATATAAAGAAGTTTAAGTCAATTCTTACTTGAAAAAAAATAATAATTTTAGCTCTTTTTTTTAGATAATACAGTTAATATAAAAAAATTAACATAACCTATTCGTTAAAACAGCTCTTGTACCACATAACCTCTAACATAAAATCAGTACTTTTATGAAATCATATGTTATCACTTATTTTAAGTCAAATGGGGCAAAATAACTGTATTCCATGTCTTGCTTCTTTTGTAAAGAGTTTTTCTCCCGTATAAAACTTAAATTAAATCAATATTAAATTTACCTAATGAATTATTTATGAAAAAAACTGTATTGACATAAAATGTCATGTACTACAAGTATTTAAAACACATATTTGAACTTGAGCGGATGAATAAAAAGTATTTTACGATTGAAAATTTGAACAAGATGTATATAAGGAGAGTGGGAGATAAAAGAAGTTCAAAAATACACTTTACAAAGACTCAATCTGCTTTGAATAAAATATTTCTAGGTCCAAACATGAATTAAAATGTTTAAAATAACTTAACAATAAAAAAAATGCTTTATAATTAATATACCAACATTTTAAAATGATGATTCTTTAATTTTTTTTTAAATTTCAACGGATTTTGTATTGCATTTAAAAGTATTTTTTTAAATTTTAATTCGATTTCTATTTTAAATATTATTTTTGTCCTTAATTAAAACATTTTTTTTAAACTAAATGAAGATTAATGGACGTTGACAATTTATCGTTTTTACTCCTTGCTGTTGTAAAAACCAGAAAATCTAAAATTCTGATTTGCCTTGCTATAATTACCTATTGTTAAATTGTCAGTGGGAAACGGTTTTATTTTTAAATTTTACATCTTTATTAAAATTAATAATTTATTAGTTTCTTTTTAGTAAAAATATAAAAACAAATCAATACAAATGTTCAATTCGTAGCCCCTAGTTATTATAATAAGTTGTTTTTACAATTTTCCGTAGTGCTAGAAAAATTAATAAAACAGTCAAACCTAACAATTCTTCGATTAAGTAATTTTGTTATTTTTTTAAAACTATAATTTTATTTGATCCCATAGCAATTATTTTTACGTCTTAGGCTACTCACCATGTATTAGCGGTCGCCATAGTGACCCAGTGGCCTCCTAAACTTGCAGAGAAACTGATTTACCGACAATTTGGCTAATCATAGACCATCGTCAATTTGATTCCACTCAGAGAGTTGCTTATAGGACTTTCTTTTAGTCTGAAACATATTTGAGGGATCTTACTAAGCATAATGCGAATCTGGTGTAGAACTAAACTCCCCTTATTCATCTAACATTTGTTTCTATAAAATAACACATTATCCATGGTGAGTAATACAATATTGTAATTTTAAACAACTTTGTATTCTTATAAATAAAAAAACATGTTTGTTTATTAAATGGTAAAATACAATTATTTATAAAAGCAAAAGTTGAAATTATAATTTTGTGTTTACCAGGTAAACTAGTACTACTCTAATACCAAAATGAGGTTAAACACGTAGCTTTAATGAGAGCTGGGCCTATATATTTGGACTGGGATGAAAATAAACACATTCCAAAAGTTCACCACAATTCAACAGCTCATATAACAATTGCTTTAACAATGATTAGGTTTTTTCAAGTGCTTGGCCGGTGACCTCACTATAGGGCTTCGGACTGCTACATACTGGAAACACTGGATGGCATTACAAACTCCCCCGTGATTTTATTGACTATGGTCATCTGATTGAGAGAGTCACAGGTTTGTGGTGAAATAACGTCCAGGGGGGTTTTAGATAACGTCTAAAATTTCGTAGGCAAACGTTCCGACAAGAATTAAAGCCGATTTACACAGCAAAGTACGACCTAAACTTATAAAATGACGCAATAATGCTTTTCACTTGCTCAGCGAGGAAAGAGACAGACGATGGGTGAGATTGCAGTTTACTGGTTGCTCTTAGTTACCATTCCATCTAGAATACACACAATTTGAAAAATACTATCTCCTGATGGCAAAGTCCTCAAAGGCAAAAATCATTTGTCGTTCTGATACCGGGATCATGACTTTATTCTCAAGAAAATATATCAGATCATATCATTCCCTCATATATAATATTCCAGATTCCACGGTGCGTTTCTGCAGCAATCTTCGAACGAGTACAAATTGTTCTCGTTCGAACATTTACACATCATCTAACTCTGCCTGTCTAACCTTGGACAGGTTAGAAGCTTGGATAGTTACTACGTGACTATAAGTTTTTGATTTTTCAAATTTGTTCAAATTTTTAAAGTAAATAAGTAATCGAAAATACCTGTCATAATAAAAACGTATCGCTACTTTCACTTTCTGAATTATAAAAGTCAACGGATGGGAAAATATGTTTATGTAAAAACATCCATCTGCCCAAAAAATAATAACGCTACACCATGAAGAACGCCGCATCACATATTACGTCCTACCACCACAGTCTTTTTGTTGTACATCTTGAGGTTTTTTGTATAAATTACACTTCTTGTATTAACTTGGGGAAAACCCCCACTACTTACTGATTTATTCAACAGACGCGTTTCGCGCTAGGTCAGCACATTTTTCAATGTTGTGAATTACTGACAAGACTGTTGATCAAGTGTGTTGTGTTGGTGTGAGTCTGTGGTGTGTTATTGTTCATAGAGTAGTTGTCATGAGATACATAAACACCATAAATACTATCCACAACACATTCTAAATGACAAAACACACTCTCGATTAAATACTATATTTGAGCACATAATTAACAACTACTCTATGGACAATAACACACCACAGAACAGAAATACACCACAGGCTCAAACCAACACAACACACCTGATCAACAGTCTTGTTAGTAATTCACAGTATTGAAAAATGCGCTGACCTAGCGCGAAACGCGTCTGCTGAATAAATCAGTAAGTAATGGTTCTTTTGCCAAGTTACAAATACAAAAAGTGTAATGTTTATGTTATTTATTATTTTGTTTTTAAATAATGTGACTCAACCCTAAAATAAGCTTATAAATGTAATATACTGTAGTGTTTGTGTGTGTGTGTGTGTGTGTGTGTGTGTGTGTGTGTGTGTGTGTGTGTGTGTGTGTGTGTGTGTGTGTGTGTGTGTGTGTGTGTGTGTGTGTGTGTGTGTGTGTGTGTGTGTGTGTGTGTGTGTGTGTGTGTGTGTGTGTGTGTGTGTGTGTGTGTGTGTGTGTGTGTGTGTGTGTGTGTGTGTGTGTGTGTGTGTGTGTGTGTGTGTGTGTGTGTGTGTGTGTGTGTGTGTGTGTGTGTGTGTGTGTGTGTGTGTGCGCGCGCGCGCGATATATATAGAAAGAGTTTATTAGCCCTTTAGTGGTGTTTAATAGTTTAGATGGTGCATTGTTTTATTGTGAGGGCCCCCTCAAGAGAACCTCACATGCCCTGAAAGTACGAACTCCCTAGGAATCTGATCAACAGATATTTTATACTTCCATAGAGAAAAAAAAATATTTTTATTATTTGTAATCATTTTTTTTATTCTAAGGTGCATAAGAGTCATAAGCCAAAAATATATACTTTATATTGGTAAATATATATACTGTATATAACAGTACCAACATCATCAGGAATATTAAACAATTAAAATTTTAATTGTTTAATATTCCTGATGATGTTGGTACTGTTAGCTAACGAAAAGCTTTGAATTGTAAATTGAATTATAATTCTTGTATTTGTATTTTGACTTACTTCTTTATATATATAATTAATAAATTAAAAATATTTCAAAAACAAGAATACTTTTAATGAATATATTTATTCAAAGCTTTTCGCCGATCAAATAGTACCAGCATCTTCCAGCATAGAAGATGCTGGTACTATTTTATCGGCGAAAAGCTTTGAATAAATATATTCATTAAAAGTATTATTGTTTTTGAAATATTTTAATTTATTAACTATATTACAAGAAAACATATCACCATATTTAATATATATATATATATATATATATATATATATATATATATATATATATATATATATACAACAACATAGGTTATTCAAATACAAGAATATTTATTAATTTATATTTAATTGAATTAATTGAATATAAATTAATAAATATTCTTGTATTTGAAAAACCTACTTTGTTTTAGATTATTAAACAAGAAAACATAATTTATATATATAATTTTTTGGTATAAGTTAATACGTATATACTCTTATACGATAAGCCAATTATATACCGTATAAATATATACCAAAAATATAAGTACTGCTTATATTTATCTGCTAACTGATTGAAAATTGGCTTCTCAGATTTCATCAGCAAAGAAACAACAATATATGAGTAGAAAAAAGATGTCTGCTTTTAACAAAACTAATTGCCTTAAATGTTTATAAATTTTAAAATTTCTCAATATGTTTTAAATATTTTATTGAATGAGTTTTAACAATTTATACCTTTTCAAAACATAGATTAAATAAAGTTTCCGAAAGATCAGTTTAATTTATTGTTTTGGTACCACAATTTATGAACAAAAAAAATGACCAAACTATGCCCTCATACAAAATTTTAATAAAATTTTCCCATCTACCCAGCCATCACCCATCTATAAATTACAGAAGTTTGATAGGAGATTAGGTATTACAAATTAAAGAAGTTCATTCATCAAAATAGCTTTACTACTCCTATTACTTGAAAATAGATTTTAATTTTTTTTCGCAACCAAGAAATAAATTAAATTCTTTATAAAGATATTATGAATAAAATTTACCCTTATTAATGTACGTTAACCATTCAGAGTCCAATAAATTTATTTCCTAAATTATTATTTTTGTATTTATTAATTTTAAAACAAATAAATAGTACGAAAAATTTAAAGTACATGGAAAAACGAAGCTTAAAATGAATCAAACAAATCTAATATCTACAGTGTGTAGTGGCTTAACGTTTTATATTGATTTACTTACGTAAGTGTATAAGTTGAGTGCACAAATATGTCTATTGATATACACTTGTTGTTTAATCTAAAACAGTAAATTTCAAACTTACCTTTCAAACTCTAGGTTATGTTTAATTCATCACTAAAAACAAATTTATTGCGTTTAGTATTAAAAAAATAATTATACCTTATTTACTTCAATTTTGAACTTCAACTGCTACAATTCACACGTATATAAATATACAAAGAACTTCCTTATAGTAGCACTTATAAATATAAGGGTGTTTGTTTTGGTAATCACATGAAATGTTACTTTTAAGATAATCATTTAATATTTATGAACGTAAGTAGAAATAACTTTAGTAAAATTTAAAATATAAATACTTTGGAACATTTTCCACATAATATTAAATGCTTAACTATGTTAAAATATTGTTGATTCGTTTTTAAACTTCTTTCCATACTAAACCATACTTGAACTTTTAAATGCGTAAATAACCCAACTTAATTTTATAAATCTATAGCAAAACTTTAACACAAACCTGTTGAGAAAGCTGATTAGACTGCTTAATGTTGTTATTTCGTTATACAAAAAACTGTTTCAAACCATCGTCAGGCACTGAACTGCACTCTACGATGACACTAACAATACTATTTGCCAACTTCATTGTTATGGCTACTGCGCATGAATTCTTGCGCACCGAACATTTTGATTGTTGCGCAGTGAGAATAAACCTGCAATCACAGTTGAATTCAAAACATAAAGAGTTTATAGATCAAATTGTTTTAACCGAGACAAATAGTTACAGTAACTTATAAGTTAGAGTAAATTACCTTATGTTCACACACATATATTCGCGTACAGCTGTGATTTACGTGTTCACTGTGGCACATGTTTAGTCGTTCACAAATAAAGTGTGTACTTTTTGGAAGTTCCTTAATGTAATCAAGTGCTTCAGTAAGTTTTTTTAAAATTTACTCTAATTTTATCTACTCTAATAAAGTTACAATTCGTAACTTTATTAGGTTTAAACATACATTTTGGCAAACATTATAGACAACAGAAATCCACAAGGACTTTTCATACTATCTATCTGTTCCTAAAAGCTGGTCATAAATCTGTCATTTGCAACAAAAACTAAACAATAGTATTAACATAAATATTTTAATATTGCTATAGAAAGATTTTTAAAAACCTCGCCCCCTCAAAAACGTATCCGATATGTTTCTGAATTATTCAATATATTTTCAGTTAGCTAAGTTATTGTATAACAACAATTTACAGTTAGTATAGCTGGTGTAATTTGGATGCTTTGATTGAAAGAATATTTCCAGATTTGCAAAATAAAATTACCCTAATAATGCGTGCTAATGATTCAATGGCAATGAAATATCATTCAAATCAAGCTACGCTGTTAATCCTGAAGAAATTATCAACTATCCTGTTGAGTTCGTGAATGTCAATCCTGTTGAACCCACAATGTCAATTTGTGGGTTCGATCTACAAAATCCGTGCTTTTCACACGGTCAATTATATATAACGTGTTCAAGGGTTGGCAAACCATTAGGTTTGTTCGTTTACACCCCTCATGGATTAACTAAAAATACGTCATGCAATGCTGGAGGTTGTTCAATATCGATAACTTATATCAAAGCAGCGTCGGATGAACTGAAACGAGAAACGGTTAGAGCATGCTAGAAGAATTTGTGGAAAGAATCTGATGGTGAAATGAATAGCTTCCCAAGGATCGATGGAGATGTTAGAGCGATCATTCAAGCAGCAAGATAAGCTGGCGGCGAAGAATTCTTAGATTTAAATGTCGCAGAAGTGGAAGAGCATATAGAAGAATGCCAAGAAATGTTGCAAACGATGGTTTACAACAATTAATTACGTTATATTCCGAGGAAGACAGGGAGGAAGAAAAATAAGAAATTAATTTTGAAAGAAACCGAATAGACTCTAGAAAATGTCGAAACGGTTTTTTGCATGGTACAAAGTTTGAAAGAAAAAATAATGGATTACGACCTGTTGATGAAACGTATAATTGAAGTTAACAGAATGATTACGGATGTCATGCAGCCTCTTCAGCAAGTCTTCAGCGAAATGAAAAACCACCATATATCACAATGTTTTTTTCAAGTAGAAAAAAGTTCCAACTATCGATTCACCTGTCCCATCAACATCGTCAGCATCACAAAACGTAATAAACTGTTGCTTTCCGAACACCGAGTCTTTTCCACTTTCAGATTAAGATGTTTCTGACTAAAAATTTCTTGTTCTTATCTTCAACTTAAAATTTCTATTTCTGTATTCGTATTAGACAAATAATTGACATCGCGTTTGATCACAACGGCCCTACTGTACAAACAATAATTACGTGCTGTATTGTGATATTTTAAAGATTATACGGTATATAATATACTTATCCAATTCTGGTATTTATGTACATGTAGGCATACTACAGTATACTGTAAATGTCTGTATATATAGTATTTGTGTGTTAACGCTGATAAAACACATCGTCCTTATTATCCGCGGTTCATGTTACCTTGATAATTTTGCACCCCATTACCCGCAGATATGGAGGTACAACTGTATGCGTGTCTATGTGTCTGTGTGTCTGTGTGTGTGTGTGTGTGTGTGTGCGTGTGTGTGCGTGTGTGTGTGTGTGTGTGTGTGTGTGTGTGTGTGTCTGTGTGTGTGTGTGTGTATTACTCGTAATTATTTCATAAAAAGCAACTAAAATAAATTTTTTCTTTGTTGACTTTAGTAGGAATTTACTTTGAAAAACAAATTGTAATTCTTGTAATCCACATTTTGTTTTCCTGTTGGTCGTTATCTACAAAAATGTTGAAAGTATTTAGGACTGAGGAAGTTTAATGACTACTGAGGGGCTTACATTGTCAATTTGTTTCTTATTAGTCTACTTAGATACTTTTTTATAACCAACTTCAAACGTATCAGTTGAGCTACATGTATGATACAAGTACGCTATCTTTGTATTACTAATAACAACGATAAACTGTTTTGAAGACGTTTTAAAATTATTGTAATTATTTTAAAAAGATGCTTAAACCATTACATTTAAACCACTGTACTCAAGTGACAATTTTCCTTCTCTTCTTTGTAAAGCTAATTTTATGAGACCATTCTTTAATATAAACTCTACCCATTCATCCTAGGCCTATTCATTAAAAAGTTATATAAACAGAAAATTTTAAATCAATTCCTACTTGTATCAACCAAGGAAAATTTTATTTTACTTACATTTTATTAAATATGGACAGTAATATAAATACAGTAACATAATCCATGCGTTAAAACAGCTGTTCTACTACATAATCTATAAAATAAGATCAGCTGTTTTATGACTCATATGTTAACACTTACATTAAGCCAAATGGGACGAAATAACTATATGCATGCCTTACCCCTTTTGTGAAAGGGTTTTATGCCATATAAAACTAAAATTAATACAATAAATTTAATTAATGAATTATTATTTGAAAAAACTATATTAACAGTAAGTTTCGTTCACTACAAGTTTTAAAAAATGTATTATAACTTGAGTGGATGAATAAAAAGCATTTTATTAACTATTGAAAATTTGAACAAGATAGATATAAGAAGAGTGTGAACTAATAGAAAGAATTGAAAAAGAGTCTGTCTTAATCATTAAGTATTCTTTTAAAACAAGTTATATAAACAAACAATTTTAAAGTCAATTCCTACTTAGGTCAAGAAAGAAAACAAAAGTTCCAGTTTTTTTTAGTAAGTACAATTAATATAAATAAAGTAACAATATATGCATAAAAACAGCTGTTCCACCACATAGCCTATGTCATAAATTCAGCTGTTTTATCAAATCATAACTTATCACTTATTTTAAACCAAATGGGAGGAAATAACTAAATTGTGAAATGTTAAATATTGAATATATTGACTGTTTGATTCCATATATTAATGTTATTGGCTGTGTAATAAAACTTTAAAGTGTAATCTCTGTGTAAGTTAATCAAATACAATAAGCAGTGAATGTTAACAATTGGAATTGTGAGGTGTTGATTAGTTGCTAGGATAGCTAAAAAAAGAAAGAAAACTATTTCATGAATCAAAAGCATAGAATAATAAAGAAAGTGAACAAATATAATTATTATTCAATTACTTAAAGAAACTGACCCAGAGTAAAAGATTAATTGAAGAGTAAAAATTATTTAACGATACCTATCAGAACCAATAATTCTGCATTCATTGTTCAATAGGGTGAGATCAAATTTAATTATTTGAATAATCACTCTTACCAGAAATAAACTTTTACTATTCCATCAAATCAAATCATAAATTATCTGGAATTTAATTTAAACCAATAATATATATTAAACTTTTTCCAAATATTAATTTTAAGGGACTGGGGATTATTAGGTATTTAGCAGCTATTTTCAGTTGATCTTAATTTTTAGATTCTAGGTTGCATAGGCTTGTAATGAATCAAAGAATGGTTGTTATCTAATATCATATATAATAAAATTGATATTTATGTGTATGTAATTATTACTTGTAAGAATTTAGACATTTTAAGATATTTTTTTCAATATGTATTTTTTTAAGAAGACCTTTTCAGTCAAAACTTAAGATCTGCATAATATTTTACTAATAACATTGTAAATTACAATTTTAATCTGATGGTTACCCAAGAATGAGACTAAATAAGCTTACACCAATAGCTGCTGTGTAGCCTATTGTATTATCATTTTGTTACTATATAAAGTTTAATTAGCTGATGGATCAAAATTTGCTCATTTTAAAAATTCTAATACTCATTTTAGAATTTATTAATTGTAATAAACCAAAGTTGGTAACAGTCAGCAATAAAAAAAAAAATTAATAATAATGCTAATCTAATCTAATAACAATAAACAGTTAACAAGTTCAATTGGTCTTAGAAATTTAAACCAACCTAGAGGCAAATTACTTTTCTACTATTGGTATTACTTGGCAAAAAACACCAACTTACTGATATTTTTCAGTAAACACGTTTCACACTTGATCAAATGCATTGAACACTGTATGATATTTAAGCATTTTGTTATTTGATTGATATATCTGGTTTTATTTTTTTGGCTAGCTAAATTGTTTCTTATTATTTGAATAATTTGATTTACAGGTAAATTAGAACATGCTTTTGATATCGAATGATATTAATTTAGTGTTTCTCTTATGTCTATTGTTTTTAAAATCTTGGTTAAATTTAGTGAATTTATTTTTTAGTTTGAAGTTGTGTTAGACTATTGCCAATTACTTGTGATATTTTATAGGAAGGTGCAATTTTAAAATTTATTACAGGTTTTATTGGTCGTTGTGTTGTCAATTGTAAATGTATTGTTAATGTATTGGTTATAACAATACATGAAATTAATACAAAGTTTTAATGATTTATTTTATAAATATTTTTGTTTTGAATTTGTGTGTCTTAATAAATAAATATATATTTAAGATGAAAACTTCATCTACAAATCTGTATTTAAATGTGTGTGTGTGTGTGTGTGTGTGTGTGTGTGTGTGTGTGTGTGTGTGTGTGTGTGTGTGTGTGTGTGTGTGTGTGTGTGTGTGTGTGTGTGTGTGTGTGTGTGTGTGTGGGTGTGTGTGTGGGTGTGTGTGTGGGTGTGTGTGTGTATGTGTATGTGTGTGTGTGTGTGTGTGCATGCTTGTATACAGATAGATAGATCGAATACGCAATGCAATGGAATCTCTCACTCCATGAGGTCTACCAGTGGTAAAATAGAAGCATCAGCTTCTAAACTGTAATTACAAATTCCTTGAGTTTGTTTCTCAGCACAGGCCTGGCTAGAAGGGTTAAAAATCCTTTATATGCACAATTGTTAACAAAGAGTTAATGTACTCTCTTCCGAAACCCAGAGCCGTCAAAAATGTATATAGTGTTTTGACTTTCAGCCCTCTAGCACCAAATTCAAATACATAAAAATAGTGCTTGTAACCTTTCATTCACAAAAACAAATGTAGTTATGCATGCATAATAACTTTTAATTCATACCGGTTGAGAATGTTGGAACCCCAAGGTACATCAGATATACAGTTATAAGTTTTTAGTTTTTTTTTAATGAAAAACTGTAAAATCAGGGCACAAACATGTAACCGACATCTCTATATGAAATTCATGATTTTGGTTTCTTTTGCCTACAAAAACTATCCAAATACTACTTTTTCAATAAGATAAAGCTCTAACCTAGAGTTTCCTCTCCTTGGAATCTTCTCCCCTAATTCGATAAAGATCAATAAAGAGGATTTATATACCTTAAGAAGCCTGACTCTCTTAATAAGTTCTATAGACTTGAAAAAGTCCCAATGACCACAGAAAACATAAACAAAGAACTAGACACAATTAAATATTTAGCATACACAAATGGATACAACACTACAATAATAGACAAATTATGGTACAAAATACCAAAAAAAACACTGAAATTAACACTAAAGGCAGGAAAACAAATACATCACATTACCATTCATTAAAAAACAAACAAAACAGCCCTCAAATTTTAAAAAATAGGTTATAAAATAGCATACAAAACCAATAACAAATTATAATACAAAATACAACACCAACAACAAAGATAAACTACAAGCACCAGGCGTATACAAACTGAACTGCGACGAATGTAACAAATTCTACATTGGACAAACAAGTTGCAGCTTTAAACAAAGTGTCGATGAACACAAACAGAACACCAACTCAACATTTTACAATCACATAAAAGAAACAGGACTCAAATACACAGACATTTACCGTAACCTAAAAATCCTGCACTTCAACAAAAAAGGACCACATCTCAACGCACTAGAACAATATAGAAATTTACAGACACACAAAAACACAAAGTACAAACATATTAAATGAACAAACACAATACAAATCACACATACTCTTTGATACTATCAAAAACCTACCTTTAAAACCATTACCGCTTGACCCAACATCTCCAAGCAGAAGACACTGATGAAGATCGGCACATAACGATTTTGTCTCAGTTAGTTTTAACAAATTTACTAAATTTAAAGTTCGGATAGGCATAAACTATTGTTTAAGTGATTAATAAGATTCACCGAATTTAATGGACTACAAACTTCCAGAGTTGAAAGAAGTGTTAGAATTTGTTTCATAAATTGGTTGACTATTAATCATCAGTTCTGGACTAATAGAACCAAAAACAGAATGTTTCTAGTCAGACACAACTCTATACACTTGCTGGACTTTGCCTTTGATCAAGCATCAAATTCATCTGCAAGGGCTGAATAAGGAGAAGGCACTAATTCTTGATTTTTCTTAAGCACATATTGGCTACCACGTGGTACCATTTTAATTTAATTTAAAAGCAAAATTAAAACTATCTTAAATCCCACAAGTGAGAAGTAACTACCCTGAAAAACTCTTTATTTTAAAGTGAATTACTAAGGACTTCGATTGTTTTGTATAAATTCTGAAGTAATTGTCTTTATAATATGAATAGATAAGTTTGTTTTAATCTAAGAAGTATGTTTAGGTGAGACATAGCGTAATGCAAGAGAGTGTGTTTCACTGAACTAAAGACATTACCTTGAACTAAAGATCAACCCAACAACAAAGATCTGTTCTTGTCTGTGTTTCCGAGCATCCTCAAGAACCTCTGTCAACAAATCTGTAAACTCTAAACTTCCTAAAACCCTGAACACAAAACCTTTTTTGGATCAGTGGATTAAAATGGTTACTGTACTACATTTGCAAATGTCTTTATTCTAACACATTATACATGTTCTAAGTATTTTTTCATTATCTCCCACAAATATGCATGTATAATAATATGCATATTATTTTACTTCTTGCTGAGCTTTCACTTTCATCTTCCTTACTATTCTTACCACAACTGTTTAGCTCCCAATCTTTTTCACCAGAAATATAACTGAGAAATCTATTCAATCCTTCAGATTCCATCATAATTAATTTATCTATGAGTTTCACTAATGAAGATAAAACTAACCTCATGAAAAGTACTAGGTCTGTCCTTTTTCATTGACAATTCTACTTGTTTCCACACTATTGAATAAAACCAAAAACAAAGACTAAATCAAATTAATTCATTCTGTAAAAAACTAAACATCATGTTCGAATAACATTTACTAAAAGATGAGTCAGGAAAACGCTATGGGAAGTTTGTCTTTGCTAAAATAACCCAGTGAGATCACTTTCTGTCATTACTATACACAGATTCAATGTAATGATCTTTGAGATCATCAGCAATTAACATGTTAACTCACACTTTCTGGCCTTATATTGCATTGTAAATATAAAACCTGACATGATGTTACACTATGAAAGTGTTAGTATACCATGTAGTATCCAAAAGTACCTATTTAAAATCCTTATTTCAATCTGAAAATGTTTATCTTGTTTTCAGAAGCTTAAATAAATTTCAAATTAGGTAGTCCTTGGCCCTAAGAAGTAAGAACTTGTAAGCAATTGGTAGCTTGGATTTGTATTATAAACGGAGGAACAGGCAAATTATAAAGCAGTTTTCCATTGACAGGTTGAAAAATAACAGTCAATTGTTACATTGCAGTCATCCAAAAAGTTAGATTTTGTTCTTACCCTTGCTAAATGTCATAAAACAACCATATATGTTACTTTACACACTCGCATAAAAGCAGTATGGTGTACACTAAAAATCGCTGAACACGCTTATGCAAAACTGTTATTAAAGCTACTTGTTATCACTATAGTCTATGAATAAATTGAGGTTTTTAAAGTCACAGTAAGAGTCAATAAATAATACACAGAATATTAAAACATCTTTATATCTGTATAACATTATTAAATCTGTACTTAACATACTTCTCAATAAAAACTATTAGATTTTCAAGCAGAAGTGGAGATGGTGGGAAGAAAACAGAATCGTGTGGAACAGTGTGGTAAGGTGAGGAGTAGAAGAGTTCAATATTTTAAAATTGATTTAGATATAGGATTTAACCTTTGATCATTCAAAACACCCAATGGTGCTTTCCCCATATATGAACACCAATTTGTTCCACTTGAAATGCTATATCTGAGTTTGGAAATACTCCAATTATCTTATCTTTCAAAAGGAAGTGAACAGCATTCAAGAGAAAGTTGTGGATCTACTTAATACGGTTGTCAGTACCAGGGAAGTTGTTTGCACTATCAGAATAGATATGAGCAGGAAAGACTTGTCGATCCACGAAGTGATGAAATAAGTTATATACCAACTTTGTAAATAAGTTATATACCACTCCAGATGAACTGCTCTTGGGCTCATGTAGATAAATAACAAGATAAAGCCATTGATAATTTTAGAACGTCTCAAATGGTTGGTTTTTGTGTCAGAGGGTGCAGTGAACTACATGTCTATGTTAGTGGAAGGTGATAGTGGTATGGAATGACTAGTGGGTTAAGTCAGTCATCATTGGTGTATAGAATAAGCAAAGACAAAGATCTATACCAATTTGACACAGATTTGCGGGGGTTCGGAAAGTCCTTACAAATAGAGAAGAGGAGAGGTGACTAATAATAGTGATAAGTGTGCTGTCAAACAAATTCTTAATTTAAAGCCAATGGCTGTAGTAGGCACCTTTAGGCATCAGTTGAGGAGTTACAGTGCATAAGAAAAATATTCAGTGTAGTTGAGAAAACCTCAAGGTTTCCTCAGCTATAATAAGTAGTTGTTTATATGCATAGAAGTAGTGAGTTTGTTGACATTGGAGTTAAACTCAGTAGAGTCCAATAAAGGATGTGTATTCAGAGACTATGCCTGCTAAACCAGTTGTTTTCAAATGTCTTGAAAGAGCGATCCAAACGAGTATCCTCTACAAGAGAAATGGAAAACACACCATCTGGTATTGTCAAGTCTGGTGGTCTCCTTGATGATCTGCTAGTAGAGCAGATCTTCAGGGCTACTGATGTTGACCAAGCTGATCTCTTTAGTCTCTGAGAAGCAGCATGGATCCTCCTCTATACATTTTGTAGTAGTAATGAAAACATTTAATTGAAAAAATTGTAGATGCAGAATAGATCCCAGGATGATCCAGCAGAAAGCAGTGTTGAAACCAGGGAGTTTCCTAATTGTAAGACAGAGTGTGTGGTGACAGGTGGTTGTCAATTGAACTTGCATGGTGTTGCGGTTGTAGAAATCATTCATTGTTGGCTGTCTCGTTTTGAAGTAGAGTGTGATTTGGATGGCCACAGATTCAGCATGCCCTTTTTATTGACATTTGACCTGAAAATGCATGCCAAGGCAGTTGAAGCAGCTTTGTGCATTAATATTAAGGGTATGACGTAGAAGTTGAATTATCTGAATCAATTTAGATGGAACCCATTCGGATAATTGGATTTTTTAAAAATTACCTTCAAGTAATTACTGAATGTAACTAGCAATCGGGAGAAAAAAGTTTTTTATAGTTTCATATTTTTTTCTGAGATTGTTCACAAAGAATCTACGATCTTAGGTTTTTAACAAAGAATCCAGTTTCCCATAGAACTTTGTTGCAAAAACCACTTGAAAATGGCAACATTTAATTCTTTGATTTTTTGTGGCTCCATTGATTTTTTTAAAGAACTTTCATCTTCATTTTCAAGCACTAGCACGAAGATTAAAAGAACTTTTTTTAACACAGTATACCTCAACCAACTGTTTACCCATGACTCCTTTATCTGATTGATCTATAATTTTTAGTTTATCTGTTAACAATAAGACAACTCATTTTCTTCTAGAAGCGTTGTTGAACACAATAAAAGTCACTTGTAAAGGAAACAACAGACCGATGCCAATCAAAGACACTCTGACTGACTAATCAAAACAAATAGTGACAGTCGAGCGTGGCCGGCCACCTGGCGACAGACAACAGCTAACTACTGTATACAGAACTGCACTGAGACGGTGATTCAACATCCAAATAATGTTTACTCTGCACCTACAGTAGCTTCGCAGAGAAAAGGCTAATAGCACAAGTAGACAGAGTCATTACCTCATTATTTTGGAAGTAGCAGTAATTTTCTGTCTGCTAATTTCATAGTTTTCAACGGATATAACCAATTTGGAATCAAGATTAAATGTTCCACCCTTTAACACGTTGACTACTGGTGCTATGGATCCCGGCCATCTGTCCATTGATGATTCATTGGCTCAGTGTGCTTCTAGCACGTGGTAGAAGTGAATTTTGTCTTTGTCATTCCTCGGGAAGTGTCTTAGTGACATTTTACACGTGTTTGTTTTTGCCTCCGGTTTTTTTCGTTTTGCTGTTTGAGTAATGTTTGAGATACAGTTTTTTTAGAAATATTTTAGTGACGAATATTAATTTGTCTGGACCTAGTAGGGGTAATTCTTGACCAAATACCCTGCGACAATTACCACTAGCGACCAGATGATGAGCTACTATCCATCTGAACGTAAAACATTACATTGGTGTGAAAAAATTTTCGTTCACGTACTTCGAATTGTTATTATCAACACTCACTACCTTTCAACGAAGTGCATGTTCCAACCAACGGGAAAAGAATAAAAATGTATGATTTTCATCTGTCAGAGGTTGATTCTCTGCTTCCCGCCCTATCTGCTCCGGGAAGACCATTGAAACGCAGATGTACCCTGCCTGTACCTTCAAAAATAACTGAGAAAAGGCGTGACGGAAAAGATACTGTGGCAAAACGGTGCTGTGTTTGTAATTCACGTTGTATTCATAAACGTGTCGTATGGCAGTGTATGGAATGCAAAGGACACCCAGGACTATGTGTTCCAGTGCAGACTACTTTCCCCAAATGCGCATGGTACGGATCCCTACCACGATTTTAAAATGGCTTAACATCATTATATCTCTATATTTCTTCATTTCACACATTTTGGCAAGTAAATTGAAAAAAAAAAATTTTGCATTTATTTGTCATACTACATTGCATGTATTTTAGCAGTCAACCTGTTAATGTGTTTTTTTTAATATTGGAATTTGTGCACTCCTTCAATGGACATATTATTACAAATTAATGAGTAATCATTGTGATGTTTTTCTCCATAAGAATGTAGGTATTTTGTAGTCAGATAATCTTATTAGATATGCAGACCTTTTCTCGTTTGAATAATTTAGAATATCTCAATATCATAGGATAAAAAAAGTAACTGAATTTGACCTTTAATTACATAAATTCTATTTTAACAGTTTCTTGATCTTCGCCAATAGCGGCGTTTTTGAGAGTTGAAACTACCACATACATATATTTCTAATTTCAAAAGTTATCTCTAGGATTTAATTACTGTTGGCGATGCTATTATTTTGATCCAACTTAAGGATGAGTGAATTAATTTTAATGAAATGCCATCATTAATTTTAAAACCACTTTACTAACACTATTTTGAATTAACTAACACTTTAATAAAGATAAAATGATTACATAAATGTGCAATGTCAAAATTATGACGAGGAATAAGCTATTGTGCTCAAAAGTTACTTGAAATACAAAGATCACTAAAATGAGTTGAAGAGTTATTTAAAATTATTGCCCTATGAGAGAAATCAGAACGGAATAGCTGTTTCCTTGTTACTGAAGAGAACTCCTTTGAAAAATTACACAGTCCGTTGTTACTTAGCACTCATCAAAAAAGTTAGATTTTTATTATATTGTTGTATATTAAACAAAGTAGATGATGGGTGATTACAAATTGTAAGAACTCATATTGAAAGCTTTCCAGCATATCAGTCGCATTACACAAAGGCTCACAATCCCAATAGAAAGTACTTGTCAGAGTTCTTCAACATTAGGACAGTGTTTAATCTATACAAAGAACACTGTGACATCAATGCACTTCCAGTTTCAGAATCCAAGTTTCATTATATTTTTAATTATGATAACAATCTACATTTTCATACCCCTCATAAAGATACTTACGCAGAATGTGACACTTTCAGAATAAAAATTGCTGATTGTGAGGACCCATATAAAAGCAAGCAGTAAAGAGTAACATTTATGTAAGGCAGGACTTGCTAGAGAAAAATTAAAGCAAGCTAAAGAAGACAGCAAAATGGATGACTCAAAAGATGTATGCTTTAACTTTTGGTCTTCAAAAGAGTCTTGCCTTTCTAACTCTTACGTGCTCTGTTGCTCTGTGGGATGTCATAAGTTGTCCGCGTACATGTTCACTTGGGACAAAACATTAGCCTCTTGCTAGAGCACAAGAAATTGTATAATGTTTGGTAAAGCACTTTCATAATAAATTTCCTGAAAATAATGACCATGTAATTATGTTCAGTGACAATTGAGGAGGACAAAACCGTAACGTGGCAATGATTTACATGAAGTTTTTACAAGAGGAAGGGACAAGCATTAAGGTAATTAATCAAAAGTTCATGACCAGTGAACGTTCTTTCTTACCAAATGATTTGGACTTTGGAGTAATTGAGTCCTATTTAAAAAATAAAATCATGAATGTTACTCAAGATTAGTTCGATGCAATAGCAAAATAAAAACATAAAAAGCCCTATTTGCTTAAAATTATGGGGAGGGAGAACATTTACTCAACACCTAACCTAGAACAAACCATCACAAGAAGAAGAGACACTGTGGGTGATGAAGTATCTTGGCACAAGATTAAATGACTATGGTACTTGAAAGAAGAACAGTACAAATTCCATTTTCATTCATACATTTTTGAAAAAAAGTGGTGTAAGTAAAAAGTTTTATTAAAAAATTAATTAAGTTTTTAATAAAAATTGTAAGCAATTAAAAATTACTAATAAAATAAATGGGTTTTAAATAAAGGGTTATTTTGAGTTATATTGAACCTGCAAGTACTATAATATGTAAAGATAATGATTAATTTACATTCCTGTGATTTGTAGTAAAGTTCTAACAAACTTCTAATTATCTCAAAACTAATTAGCACTGACTTACACCACTTTTCCTCTCAACGACCCACATTACCAATTGGTTATTTAACTAGTCTTTTACTTTATGGAAGAACCACATAAAATGTATTGAATTCTCGATTTTTACTTTACAGAGAAATTAATATACTGTTTCCATTAAAATCATCAGAATAGTTGGTTTACTTGTACAAAACAGATTCTGTACAAGGTAACACATAACCAAGTCATGTATTGATAAAAAACTATGGGAATGTACCATTGAACCATTAGATACCGGTATTTTAATGGTATGTCATTCATTAATGACGCTGTTTTTCATGTAATTCTCTTTCAATTACAATATGTCTCTCTTACAGTCAACGTGTTAAATTGTAATGTTGTGAAAACATAATATGTTGTACTGTTGATATAAATTATAGTAAGCAAAAGATGAGGCTTCAAATCTTTCTCTAAATACAAGTTATGTGTCAATTTTAAAACTCGGAAAATTGAAGTTTTTTATACTTTAAAAATTCCTTAATGTTTAAAAGACCTTTAAAAATTATGCTTAACTTATATAGTCCTGTATGAATTTCGTTATTTATTAAATTTATCTAAACATATAATGAAATGAGGAAGGCCATGAAAAATAAAACAAAAGTAAATACCTTTTTTTTACTGTCGGTCAAAAACATTACAAAAAAAGACCGATTGTATTTTTGTGCTAGTTAGGCAATTCTATATTTACATTATAATTTACTCAGTGATAATAAAATATAAAAATAAGCAGTTTTACTTGAAATATATAGCCTAGTACCTATACGAAATAAGAAAGAAACAAAACAGGACTGCTATATTTGGATTTTTATTTTGTTGAGGTGAATTTATAGGTATATATTTTGTAAAATACTTCAATATTTTACATAGGCTAAAAATGAAGTGTTGATTAACAGGTTCAACATTTGATTTTTCCAATGTAGGCTTAACATGAAAAAAGATAACTATTTTTAATTCGTTAGTTATATTTGAAAAATTGTTATAATTTATAAATATTTAATTTTAATACCAACTTAGTAAATCTTGTAGCAAAATCTTAAACAATTGTATACATAACCTACAGTCATAGATATTTTAGGGTTAAATTTTCTTTAGTTATTAAAAATAACAAAATTCCATTCTGTATAGGTTAGTTTGAAAGAGATCTAGTCTATGTAAATATTGTCTTGTGACAATTCTAATGTGTTTTATTTACATTGTACATCACCATTCCAGATGTAATCAATGCCAAAGTAAATTGTACCTGATTATACAGAAAGTTTTCAGGAACATGTAAAAAAATAAAACTTGGTGCTGATGCTCCAACAAATTCAAATTTTGAAAAAATCTTACTTCAAAATGTTGATGTTTCTTATATCAATTGCATTTGGAATGTTGATAATTACCTTCAACATTATTAGAAGAGGTTTTGATTGCTTTATCTAAAATTTAAATATAATTCAGAATCATCAATGATGGGAATTGAATATAAATAAAAGTAATTATTGGTTATCCAGACATCAATATTGGGTTGAAATTTATTACGGCGGCCCCACACCATATTTTGGATTATTGTTCAAAAGCAAGAAAAGGTACGATATCCACAAAAAAAAAATTTTTTTGCTTGGAGGGAAGTTACTTTTTTGGAGTTTAAAGTAGGGGAAATTTTTTTTGGTGGAAGCACAAGTTGTGAATAGGCGCGGAGTGATACAAATGCCTCTGACGTCACAGTACACACTATTTAGACCTATCTTAGGGCTCTGAGAAGAAAACATTTTGTACTAATTTTTATGCTTTGACTAATTATTTCGCGTGGATATCGTATTTTTCGTGATTTTGAATAATAGGCCTATTCCAAAATATCGTAGGTGCCAGAAATAGCAAAAATCAACGTTAACTAACCCTCCACCACACACAAAGATTTATTAAAATCCCGCATTAAAACTACTTACCAGAAGCAAACAATCACTTATAGACACTATTTCACGCACGAAATTCACTTACACACACTATTTCACGCACAAAACAGAAATCGTTGCACTTAAATTCTACACACACCTATTTACAGACAACCTTTTCTTGCTTTTGAACAATAATCCAAAATATGGTATGGGGCCGCCGTAATAAATTTCAACCCAATATTGCAATAAAAAAAAATATACCCAAGATTTAAAAAGTACTCAGGAACATAGAGAAAATAATTAAACTTGTTGCCGATATCTCTCAAATACAATTTTGAGCAATATCCTTTACACATGTAATCGATATTGGTAAACAACATACCTGATAATGTAGAAAGTTTTTAAAAATAAGATAAAAATAATTAAACCTGGTGGTGATACACTAAAAATTTTAAATGTTGAAAACACAAAAGTACAAAAAATGTATTTTACAGTACTTTCTAATTTTTTATTTATTTATAAAGCATAGTGTGCTATACAGAATTTGAATATAGCTACAAAGTATCTGGTTGAGATAGATTTACCTATAAAAAAAAACAAAATAAAGTCGACTAAGAGACTTTCTCTCATCACTGCACTGAACAAGGAGACCATGTTTAAAGCTAACATCTGTTTATTTCATGTAAAAGTAAAGACTTTTTTTTAAAAAAAACTATATCCCCACTGGAGTCTTTTGTAGCTAGATTGTAATGAATTATAACATAGTGCTAAGTTTATGAAACAAAAAATTGGTTTTAAAAGGTTTTATTTATATTGGGAAGGGATGTTATAATCCTTTTTTTTAACTTTTTAGGGTGTCACGATGAGGTTTTATTATTTTATCCATATTTCTGAAGACTTTCAACAGGTATAATTTTATTGGAGCTAAAAGGAAATAATTACCAAATTTTGAAAAAAAAACAAATTACAATATAGCAGCTTTATAAATTCAACTTTCTTTATAAAACAGAGCATACTGAACATTACTTTTTTTTCTGTATTACAGTATAGCTACAAACAGCTACAGTATTCATTTAGGACAGATTTTCATATGAAAGATAGTGGTGATATATAACTGTTCAATTTTGTAGTCCATTACATTTAGTGAAACTTAATTATCTCTTTTACATTGATACACCAACATACCCGTATCCGAAACCCTCAACATCCTAAAGACCCAATAAATGCAGAACAACGTACCAAAAACCCACGTCACTGAAATCCTAAACATCCTCCAAACTATCACCAAATTTCACCCACAACTCAAACTTCTATTCCATGAGAATTCCTATCAGCACCATCCTATGCAAAATTTTCCTACAACCCATAGAAAACACCAAGATACTCACAAACAATACACACGCAGACAAAATCATTTATTGGCACAGATACATTGACGATATCATAAAACTGTACGGAAGCAACAGTCTACAATGTGAAAAACTCCTCATCTACATTAATAAAATACACCCAAAACTCTTGTTTACCACAGAGATTGAAACCAACCAATCCTTAAACTTCCTCGACCTCGCCATAACAAAAAAACACAGCTTCAACATTTACAGAAAACCGACGACAGTCACACTTATTCACAACACCTCAAACCACCCTATCCAATATAAACACGCTGCCTTTAGACTCATGCTCCACAGACTTAAAGAAGTACCAATGACCACAGAAAACATAAAGAAAGAACTAGGCACGATTGAATATTTAGCATAGACAAATGGATACAAAACCACAATAAAAGACAAGCTATGGCACAATGTACAAAACAACACTGAAGAGAGGGAAAACAAATACATAACAATACCATGGATAAACAGAATATCAAATAAAATAGCCAACAAATTTCAAAAAACAGGATACAAAATAGCAACCAAAACTAATAAATTACAAAGATAAACTACAAGCACCAGGCGTATACAAATTAAACTGTAGAAACTGCAACAAATTCTACACTGGGTAAACAGGTCACAGCTTCCAGCTAAGAGTCGAGGAACACACAAAATAACCCAAATAGAACACCAACTCAGCATTCTCCAATCACCTAAAAGAAACAGGACACAAATACACAGCCATTTACCATAACCTAGAAATCTTATACATCAACAAAAAAGGACCACATCCAACACACTAGAACAATATGAAATTTACAAAAACACAAAATACAAACATACTAAATGAACCTAATACAAATCACACATACTCTTTGATACTATCGAAAACCGTCACCGCTCAACCTAACAACTCCAAGAGGAAAATTTAGACACTGATGAAGATCGCCACAGAGCGATCAAAAGTGTCCTACCCCAGTAATTTTTACAAATTTACAAAATAAATTAAAGTTCGGATAGTTATAAACTAAAGTAAAAGTGATTATATGTAACTGGTTAACAAGTCTACCACTTTCGCATACGGTTTTACACTAGATGAAGAAGCTTTTTTCATGAATTGTATTAGTTAACCTATTTTTTTTTTAAATCTAGTCCCTTTGTAAACAAAATCTGTCTAACTAGATACTTTTGTAATTGTATAGTATTATAGTTTATACCCTTTATTATTAGTAAATCTTCATTTTATATTATTTTCGATTTGTTGGGAAGTAAGGTAAAATGTCACTTTATTTCAAATATTTTAATTTTTAGAGCTTTAACACCAAATTTTATTTATCTGAGTTTCTAAAAACTTTCTGCATCAGCAGATACAATTATTTTTTGTAATATCGATGAAATCTTGAGAACTGATAGTTAACAAAATTAATAAAAGTTCACTGTTTTCCCACTCAATTTATTATCAAACAATACACAGAAAATACCCTAATGTGCTTTGAATTCTGCATCATCAGTCATTATCACATTAAAATGCATATACAAAAGACAGTTTTTATGTAAATACCATACACTGAATACAAGAGAAAATGCCAAATAATACTTACTGATAGAATAACCTTCCCATTTACAGACAGTGTATTTTTTTCATTCTCAACATAAAATTTTGACATTTGTTGATTCCAACTTCGCGTGAGCTACTAGTAATCACTTACACTTTTAAATGTTTTAAACTTGCCTATAGTAGCACTTGCTTTGTTTGTTGAGGACGGCCGTTTCGGGAGATGTGTCCCTTTGTCAACTCAGACCGTAACTCTCGATGGATGGTTGATGCTTGGCTTGCAATATTAACATTTGTTGATTCCATCTTCGCGTGAGCTACTAGTAATCACTTCACTTTTAAATGTTTTAAACTTGCCTATAGTAGCACTTACTTTGTTTGTTGAGGACGGCCGTTTCGGGAGATGTGTCCCTTTTGTCAACTCAGACCGTAACTCAGTTAAAAGGCAACAACTTGACAGCCTTTTGACAATAATATTGGCCCAGAGAAGCCGTGGTCTATCCTATGTTCACCCATATTCATCCATCTTTAATGGGGTTGCGTATTTTATTCTTGGTCTGGTAAATATCAGGGAGTTAATTTCTCCAAATAGTGCTATCTTTGGCATATTGAGTCCAGTATACTTTTCAAAAAAAAATTTCAATTCAGAATTATTGATCTCAAAAATTGGAATACATCCATTTATAAAAGCCCGAGTCAAATCAGTAAAAAAATTGTGACTTACTGGAAGTTGAAGTTGATGTAGAAATAAAGGTCTGGATGAATTTTATTTTCTTTGTAGGTTCTCTTTATGGTGCGTTATAACAATCTTTAGAATGTCGAAACCTCTCTATCATGACTTTTACAAATTAAAATGCCCAAAACACTGCAAAAAGTTTTGTTAAGCAATTTGAGTTAAATATTTGGTTGCAAGTTCACTAGCTTTAGCCTTAATTTTCTGCATATTAAGGATTCAATGTTTTGAGCTTAACTAAAACAATTTTTAGTTATAGAAGGGCAACAGAACCAAAAGAAGTAATGGATTTTAAGAGTTTTAACATAGGTAGGGCCAATGTTCATAAAAATCGTACATGGAGGATTTGAATTAATCATTGTTCCTAAATTAGGAATACCAGAACTCCCAGCCATTATCACCAATTCTTTACAAAACACAATTAGATCAATATTTAAATCCAAAATCAAAACTATTGCATAAGAAATATAACTATATACTCTCAACATGCCTACATGACAGATGTATACATCTTGTGTACGGAGTAAATGTAAAGACCATTGACAAAAGTAACCAATAAGAGACTACTTCCTCAGCGAATGTGTTGAACAAAAATTCTAGATAGTTTTAAATTTTCCTACAGATTTTTTTTATAAAGTTATAATTGGCCTTATTTCACTAAATAAGTGAAGATAGGAATAGGATTTTGAACTGCCCCTTCCAATCCAACTTTTGTTTTGAGTTGAAATCATTGTACAAAATTTTAATAGTTTATCATTACTCCTTTGATAATTTTCATCCTTACTTATTACTTAGAAATACATTGTGAACAAGAATAATGTAATTTCAGCACATTTTATTGTTGATACTTAAGAAATACTACATTAACTCCAAAATTGTTGGGTTTTATGTATGATACTTATATGAATGTATGTATGTTTAATCTATATTCTCATTAAATAAAAAGTTATTTTAATTGTACCCTATTAGTAACTATAAATAATAGCTAAAACTATATTATTGTTACACAAATATACAACCATGGGCGCCGAATCCATAAGGCCTAGGTGGGCTCAAGCCCCCCCCCCCAAAAAAAACATTGGGTGGGCACAGCTCCCCCAAAATTTCAAAGGATTAAAGCATCTATGAAGTATCTGGAAAAGGAAAGTGTTTTAAATTACAGTAGAATATTCTTGGCATCTTTAATTTATTAAGTAAAATTTTCATAAAACGTGTTACAATTGATGGTTAGTTAGTAAAAGCATTATAAAAGAAACACCGAAACTCGTAGCTCTATTGTCGCCAATCAGCAAGATAAAAATAGATTGTCTACGTGACTTTTGTCAAGGTCACTGCGTTGAAGGCATGACTGCCCGGCTGAACTAGGGGATGAGTTACCGACACCTGTTCCTAGCGTGCTCTGACAACTAACAAACTTACCTATTATTCTTGATTTTTAGTTTTTACTTCCGCGGTAGTCGGCTCTTGCAATCAGTTCCGTTTGCACATAGTTCTCATCACGTTTCGTTATGTTGATGTGATTTAGTGTGAGCAGTGAATAGTGGAAAGTGAATTATTATGATACTATATGGATAAGTTTGTATTTAAAAAGGCACGTGTTGATGGGATCGCAACTCCATTCCCAGCACTGGAATTACCTATACCTGGAACATCTGCCAGTAACAACTTAGATTTGAGCAGCAATCAAAAGATCGTCGGTAAGGGAAGATCCTTTCAGAAATCATGGTTGACTAAATATTCTTGGTTAGATTATGTAGTACAAACTGATAAAGCATTTTGTAAAGTGTGCAAAGAGGCAGAAACGAAAGGATTTATAAATGTCAAAGGTGTTCTTAAATTGTCAACTTTTTCAAACTCAAGCGTAGCTTCCCAGTTGAATGAGCAAATGAATAATGAATAATAGCCAACAGCTATTTTCACAACTTTGAAATTGCTATGCCAACAAGGGCTAGCAATTAGAGGGCATGAAGATGTAAACACAAATTTTTTCAACTATTGGAACTAAGGAAAGAAGATGTCCCAGAACTAAAAGACTGGCTAAATCGTTCGGGTTATAAATGGACATCCCACGATATTCAGAACGAAATAATTGATATGCTAGGTCAGTCTGTTTTGTGCTCGATCTTAGCTAAAATTAAGAAATGTGAACACTTTTCAATAATGGTGGATGAAACTTGCGATGTTTCAATTCACAAACAGGTATTAGGACAGTAAATGATGATTTGAGCATCAATGAAGATTTTATCGGATTATATGAAACTACAAACACCGAATCGCAAACTCTGTTTTCTATTGTCTAAGGCATCCTCTTGTGTTTGGATATGTCAATGGAAAAATTGAGAGGGCAGTGCTACTATGGTGCTTCTAATATGAGCGGAAAATTCAACGGACTGCAAAGGATTGAATTAATAACGTTAGAGAATCCCCCAAAAGGATGGAAATATTCAGAAGTGTAAGCCGTGCCAAGAATACCAGCTTAAACTATAAAGTAGGACTTCGACCGCTTTGCCCAACACAATGGACATTGAGAGCGTCAAAGTGTGCAGCAACTATTGAACAATTATGAAAATATTCTAGAGTTGTTCGAAACCATCTCTTCCTCGGATAAGAACGACGCCGGTTATAAATGTGCAGGCTGTTTGGAATCGATGCTGACATTCAAGATTTACTTTTTTTTACAGCTTTATTGCCATGTAATGAACCCAGTGGAAGAGATAAATCGCAAAGTTCAATCACCTGATTTGGGTGTTACTGATTCAGAAGATATGTTCATAAACCTAGCCTGTATTTTGGAAGAAAAGCGTGGAGGATTTGAAGACTTCTGGACTTTTTGTTTAAAAGTGAAGCCACCATCAGTAGGTGAGCCGGAGCTAGCACGAAAACGCCGTGTTCCTCAACAGTACGAAACCTAGGAGGCTGGCCCACCCCACATATCCAACACACCGGTTGAATTTTTCAAAATGATCTACATCGAAACTTGTGAAACTGTGAAGTCTTGTGTTACCAGCAGGTTCGACTCAACAGGACTATTGAAAGTGATTGCTGTAGAAAGGGAGTGTCTGGCCATTCTAAGCAAAGGACAAAAAAGCGATATGACGCGCTCTAAAGAGTTTTTTTCAAAATGATCTGGACACTGATAGATTACTCTTACATCTATCAATGTTAAGTAACATTTCAAAACAGAAGAAGCTGCAACTTGAAACATTGCACGATGCTAGAGAGTTCTTTGTACTAGAACCCAGTGTAAAAAATATGTTACCGGAACTTGTAAAAGGCCTGAAGCTGCTACAAGTTGTGCCGGTAACGTCAGCAACTAACGAACGTTCGTTTAGTGCCCTACAGCGCCTCAAAACATACCTTAGAGCTACGACGGGACAGAAGAGACTTAACAATTTAGCAATTACTCATTCCCACCAAGATATTTTGGATGAAATAGACATTCGTCCAGTCATCAACGATTTCAATAAAATCAATCCTGTCAGACGATCCTTTTTTGCACTCTTCTAAGGATAAAATTTAGTTTCCGGTAAAACCTCAAATTCTTTTATATTCTATGTTCAATTTTTCATGTGATTTTTTATTTTAAGATTTTGTGTTATAGACAATGAAGTTTCATGCAGTATGTAATATAATTTAGTTTTTATGTAACTGCTTATTTCAGAATTTTGTTATTTATAATTAAAATAAACGCCTTGAAACAAATTTTAAACTCTCAACAAAAAGTAGATTCTTGATTTTTGTATTATTTGTTTTTCTTTTATCTAAACACATTTTATTGTATTTGAAAATTTAGCTCTATGGTTTATATATATATATATATAGTATATATTTCTAAGTCCTGAACACGAATGACATTATTTTTTTCATATTCTGTAATATTCATATTTTGTAATGAAAAAATTAATGACAGCACGGGTGACGCTTATTTGCCATCACGGGCCAGATATACTATGTCGTTATCGTAAGTACTCTTTTTAGGTAATTTTTTCACCAAATTATAGAATTTTTTGTGTAGAACACGATTATCAACTTTTTGTTTCACGGAAAAAATTCAAGTATTTTAAAATTGTGGGCGTAGCACAGGCGACGCTTATTTGCCATGACGGGCAGCTACGTGCCAGGTTTCGTAACACAAAGAGCGCCAGCAAAACGGTTAATAATCAATGATACTTATATCAATCACTTGGCAAAAAACCACTACTTACTGTATTATTCATCAGACGAGTAGTATTGTACACAATACAAAAGTAGTAGTTTTTTGCCAAATGGTTCAAATAAGTATGATTGTTTATAAAAACCTCAGGATAAACAAGTCAAAAACAACTAGGTTATAATCTTTTGGCAAGTAGAAAAATAGTCTAAAAATGCTTCTAAGAGTTCTTGAAATTTTAAAATTTTCTGGGGCCTCAAATTCCCCAGAATAATTGAACACCCCCCCCCAAAGTTTTTTACCTCAAAGTTTAACCTCACTGATTAAACATAATTCTGTAATTTACACTCTTGAATTTTGGTTAAAAATGGTAGATTAGGTTTTACCACATCTTAAAATCTTGTTTAGAAAAGGGTTGTATTTCGTTTCATAGAATTTATTCAAGTCTGTACAAACTGAGTTCTATGATCTTGTGCTAACTGTTTCGGGACCAAAATTGCACTTGTTTTGATGTAATTCATCCTATAAAAACTATGATAGTATCAAATTATGCTAACATTATGAACTTATAAAAATATCCTCCTATAATAAAAGAAATCCCTATAAATTGTTTCATTTTGACATCAATTTGTTTCTTTAATAATTGTAAATAAATCAAAATATTTTACTACTGTAGCCTCTGTTTTTTTTCAATCATAATGTTTTATCATGATGCAATGCAAAAATATTGTGTATTAAAATTTGTTAAATTTTTTTAACTTACAATGAGAAATTAACTACTTAAGTTATATTCATACTATTATGATTTCTAAGCTTTTACTCTTATATTTTAGATTCCATTAAGTATAATTGTTCCCTTAGTATGAATGCAATAAATTATTGCATATATAATTAGACTCAAAAAAATATTTATGGTATTTACAATATATTTACTTGTTACAGCAAATTATTGGCAAGGCTGGAGCCCAGAATGATGCCTGAGTCAAGGTATTTTCCTCCGCCATCATTCTCATTAGGAATGCATCACTATGATGACAATCTTGATTTCTTCAGTCACAAACAGCACCTGATTAAAGTTGAGCCTGAAGTAAGCAGTAGAAAGCCAACTTCAAAATCTACAGTAGGCCATTTGTATTTTTTAGCTCTACACTTTGCTTGATAAATTAACTTGGGTTGCTAAAGTTTATTTCCTTTTTATTACAAAATCTAGCTTAACTATTTGTAGCTATAAAAGTCGAAGGTGGTGGACTAAAGGTAGACTATAACCATCCACAACCCACCTACAAATTTACAAACTTTGCCCTAGGCTTGCAGTGATATTTTTTAAAATCTAAATTTTGTTTCAAAATTTGTATTTTGTCCATGTTCTTGATGAGTTTCTGCATTCCTCAGTATAATTGTTTTTCTTTTCAATATCCATTGCATGGGGAAAGGAAGTAAATAGTATAAATAATAATAATAATTATATAACTGAAAATTGTTTATATAATACTTCTACTTTTACATTAAAGGAATTAATTTCCCAAATAAAAATTAAGTTTGTATTTATTGTACAATTCAGTCTCTATAATCCAACCTTGCATCAGTATGGCGCAGCAAGTACAGTAATTTGACACTTCATGGGTGATGGTGGATCAGTAGATTGGAGCTTTGCTTTCATATCACTGCAACCCGCAGGGGGTGCTGACTAGCCGCACCTACGAGGGGTTTGGCGTCCCTCGTGGTACCCTAGCCTAACACTGCACCACTCACAAAGCATACACACACACCAACACAATCTATACACATTTCAACACTTACATCTTCTCTTAGGGATTTTTGACTGGTCAGATCCGTTGCGCGTTGAGAGTGCTGAAAAGTCCAGAGCTTGACAAACTCTGGTCTGGGACGTTGATGTGAGCTTGATCTGCCGAAGACGTAAGCACGGTTTCTGGTCTACCAGTCGCTTCGGTCCTTGGTCCGAGAGTGTCCGCAGTGCATGGGTGTCGGAGCCTGTGCACAGTATTACGAGTTCTCGACTGATGCCAATCCAGTCGAGCTCAGGAGAAAAGCCATAGGCCTCAGAGTTCTGAGGGTTGGAAATGATCTCAATGTGATCCGAGGGTGTGCCCGTTCCTATAGTCTCGCCCGTAACGCTTGACACGATGGCTGGCTATAAATATTTATGGATTCAAAAACCATGTCAAATATGACTAGTCTGAAGAGGACATGCCAGGATTCTCCTGACGTTCATACTAATAAAGATTTGAGTAAAAAGTTGATGGTGACAACGTCACAGACATTGCCATCAGCAAAGTATTTAGTTGTATCTAGTGCCGAAGAAGGGAAAGATCTTTCCAAAGTTTCTCCTTTCCTGATTAACAAGGCTATTACTGCCTGTGCTGGAGGTCCAGTAGCCTCTATTAAGAAACTTAGAAACGGAACACTGTTAGTTGCGACTTCCACCGAGAGATAAACCAGTGCTCTATCTAAAATGACCTCTTTCTTTGACCAGGTCAAGGTATCTGCGGCTCCCCACAGATCCTTGAATCATTCAAAGGGGGACATTACATGTAGGGATTTAATGTACCTTCCAGTTGATGAAATTAAGTCTGAACTGTCGTCTCAGTCAGTTACGGTCGTTGTCCCTATCATGAAAATGGACAAAGGAGAAAAAGTAGCAACGGCGTCTTTAATCGTCACCTTCGGAAAACCGGAAATACCCAAATACTTACATGCAGGCTACCAAAGGCTCTCAGTGAGACCATACGTGGCTAACCCTAGGCGCTGCTTCAAGTGCCAGCATTTTGGGCATATCAGCTCTACCTGTTCGAAGCAGAACGTATGCGGTATATGTAGCGTTGAAGGCCATGATGATAAGGAATGTGTTAATTCTCCGAAATGCGCCAACTGTGGTGGTGACCACCCAGCACGATTCTACAACTGTCCTACTTTTAAGGAAGAGAAAGCTATCCTAGGCATCATGGCGAAAGACAAGCTGTCTTTTCCCGAGGCCAAAAAACTCTATAGATCCACTCAGCCAAAGGCAGACAGTAAGTCTTATGCCCCTACACTGACCGCTTCAAAATCGTCTTGTACCAACTGTGCTGAGCTGTCAAAGAAGATTAAGCTCTAACTGAACAAGTGTCTCGCCTTTTGTGCTTAGTTACAAATGGCTCTTCTTTGAATTTGGTACAACCTGCAGCAACGGATAGTGATTTGCCTCTTGTACTTATCCTTTCCACTGGGGGGATTGGAGCACGAAATAAATCACTAAGTGAGCCTTGTATTTCTGTGCAGAAGATATTATCAACAGGTAATAAACCTTCTATGCAGAAGACGTTGGAAAAATCCAAACCACGTAGACCAGTGTTGCGTCAGACCACATCGCCACCGTCGTTACCGGGTATTAAAAAAAATGCTAACAAAGGAGGAAATGTAAAACCCACACCTCCTAAACCCAAAACTTCCTCAGATTCCATCCCTGAACAAGTGGATATGGAATCTGAGAAATGTAAGCCTGAGACGTCTAAAAATGTCCCAGGCAAGAAAGGAGAGAGCACCAATGGGTGTCAAATAAATCCTTTGCTAAGCTAATAAATATCTTTGCTTAGCAAGTCAGTGATACAGTGGAATGTCAACGGTGTTAGAAGTCACATAGAAGATCTTAAAGTACTCGTGCGAGATGTGTATCCGATGTTTATATGTCTACAGGAGACACATCTCCACGAATCGCATAATTTATATTTAAGGGAGTATTCAGTTTTCGGATCAGACTTCGTTACAGAGGACCGAGCTAGAGGTGGCGTAGCCATCCTAGCCCGTGACTGTATCGATGCTTCTCCGCTAAACTTAATAACCCCTTTGCAAGCAGTAGCCGTTCAAACAGCTGTCCCATATACAATTACTGTGTGTTGTGTCTACTTGCCACCACAAGAAAATCTGCAACACAGTGATTTAGTGAATTTGATAAGCCAGTTACCGACTTCGTTCCTATTGGTAGGAGATTTCAATGCCCACCATTTGGCTTGATGATCTCCGACTAGCAACTCTCGAGATGAACTTGTGGAGAGTGTGAGAACAAAACTGGACTTATGTCTGCTAAATGATGGTTCGCCTACTCATTTAGCAGCATCTGCTAGTGGATGGACAGCTGTTGACCTATCGATCTGCAGCCCTCAATTAGCTACTAGATGAACATGGTCGGTACTCAATGATTTGTATGGAAGCGACCATGTGCCTATTAAGATCAATTTATGTGACTCCCAACCCTGTTATACTCGAAATTCCAGTTGGATTTTGCAAAAAGCCAACTGGGACTCCTACTCGAATTACCTTGATTCTCTTGACATGGATTATATGACACCCATTGATGAAATAATAGAAAATTTTTCGAAAGCTATTTTAAATGCCGCTGTAGAGACCATTCCAAATACCTCTGCACATCCACGCCGACCGCCTGTGCCATGGTGGAACGATGAATGCACAGAAATCCTCCGTTTACGAGGAAGAGTGCTAAGGAGATTTAAGCGACAAACAACAAATGGAAACCTACAGGAATATAAAATACTCCGTGCGAAAGCACGGAGGATATTTAGGCTGAGTAGAAAGAACTCTTGGGAACAGTACATTAGCACAATTAAAGGAACAACTCCGTCCTCCACAGTGTGGAGGAAACTAAGATCAATTTGTGGTACTTCCATTCCGTTGCCAGCCATTGCGCTGAAGCAATCTGATGGAAGATTAATCACAAACAGTGATGACATTGCTATTGTACTTGGAACATCATTTTCTAACTTTTCTGTTACTACAGCCGATATTAGATTATTCCAGATGTATAAACCGATGGAAGAAGCAATATCGTTTACTGTTAGGTTGTCTGGGGACTCTCCTTTGAACACTCCTTTCTCTATAGGGGAATTGGAATCAGCTCTTGTGTCAACGAAGGACTCTGCACCAGGTTCTGATTCCATTGTGTACTCCATGCTAAAACATCTACCGTCATCGGCGAAACTTGCCCTCCTTCGAATATACAATCGTTTATTCGAGGAGCACTCTTTCCCCGATGCATGGTTAGAATCGACTGTAATTCCTCTTTTGAAGCCAGGTAAAGACAAAACCAATCCCAGTAGTTATAGACCTATATCCCTTACAAGCGTCTTATGCAAACTACTGGAGAGGATGGTCAACCGCCGTCTTGTCTGGTACTTAGAAACCAATGACCTTATTTGCAACGAATGGTGTGGTTTCAGGCAAGGACAATCATCCGTTCACCAATTGGTTTTGTTAGAATCCACTATTCAAGATGCCTTTCTCTTGCGTCAAACACTTGTTGCTGTTTTCTTCAATCTTGAAAAGGCATACAATATGGCATGGAAAAGAGGAATTCTGAACACTCTAAAATCATGGGGTATACAAGGGAATGTCTTAGCATTCATCGCTAACTTTCTATCAAATAGATCTTTCCGCGTTCGTCTTGGAGGCACGTATTCAAACAGTTATAAACAGGAGAATGGTGTACCGCAGGGCAGCGTGCTGAGCGACACGCTATTTGCCGTTGCAATAAACAGTATCACGAGTTATATACGATCTCCGGTACACTGTTCACTCTTTGTGGATGACTTTTGTATATATGTGCCTGCTCGTAGTATGGCAACTGCGGAAAATCTTTGCAGTTAGCAATAAGCAGATTAGAGGAATGGTCAAGAACTACAGGTTTTAAATTCTCTGCTTCGAAGACCCAATGTGTAGCATTTAGTCGTCGTAGGCAACACCAGGAGCCGATCCTTTATCTTGATAGGATTCAACTTCAAACCACGGATAGTGTTCAATTTCTAGGTCTTTTATTTGATAAAAGACTCTCATGGATCCCTCATGTTCGTGATTTGAAGGTGAGATGTAACAAGATATTGGATATGTTAAGAGTCCTTAGTGGTACGAATTGGGGAGCAGACAGAACTAGTATGCTTCGCTTTTATCTCGTGGTCGTTAGATCGCGCATTGATTATGGCTGTCAAGCCTATTCATCCGCACGACTTACAGTTCTGAAAACTCTCTATGCTCTCCACCACTCTGGACTTAGACTTGCTACTGGTGCATTTAGAACTAGCCCAATCCTTAGTCTCTTGTCGAGGCTGGGGAACCCGCTCTTTCAAGACGACGTCAGATGCTACAAATATCTTATATATCTGGTCTTTGAAGCAAACCTAAACATCGGGCATTTAATGTAGTGTTTAATAACTGCTACGAACCATGTTATAATGCACGCAAACGTTCAACTGCACCTTTCGATATTCGGACGTCTTGCATAATTGGTAATCTAGAATCGGAACTTCCTAATACGTTTGAACGATCGATGTGTTATCTACCTCCATGGATAATTTCCATCCCGCTTTGATTTTTCATTGTCCAGTTTTATAAAAAGCAATACTCCTATTGTGGTGTACCACCAGGAGTTTTTGACAATATACAGATCCCACCAGTATAGTGAGATTATTTTCATGGATGGATCTAAACTGGACAATGGCGTTGGGTGTGTGTTTTATGCATCTGGACATACCTACACGTACGGATTGCCCTCAGCTTGCAGTGTTTTCACGGCAGAACTATTTGCTATTTTTAAAGCTTTGACCGTCATTCAATTTCGATCTTCTCATTATCTTTTGTATTCGGATTCCAAAAGTGCTCTTCAGGAAGTAGTAGTTATACGCCTTCACGTTGGCCACTCTTTTGCAACTCAAGGATATTTGATGTGTTGTGAAGTTTGCCAGTACTGCGGTGATATCTTCACAATAAAATATATTTTAGTTGATTGTGTTGATGTAACTAAAATTCGTGCCCTTTTTAATTTAAAAGGGAGTTTGAAGATGGTGTTAAGGGACGATGCCTCGGCCATTGACCGAGTCATCGCTTTCTTAAACCTCTTGAACATATTTTTTAAAATTTAATATTTAAATTACATGCTTTTATAGTTATACTTACATTTCTTTTAATTATCATCTATGTATATTTTTTATTTATTTAAATTTAGTATATTTTATGTTATTGTTATTGTACTATTAAGGTTTATTTATTGTTAAATTTTTGAATATGTTGTTTTAAATATCGTTATTATTTTTTCAAAGTTACATTGTTCGTTATTGTTATTTTGTTATTTATAATTTTATATTTTTTATTGTTATAGATTTATTGTTGTTTTTTGTTATTTATTGTTAAGTTTTATTTTGTAATTTTTATTTTATTTAAATCTATTTTGTTACTTTGTTTTATTTAAAATATTGCATTTGGCGATGATAACCACAATTGGTTTATCTCCAAAAAGAAAAATTCATATCACTGCATACACATGTGACTCACATCATTCTAATCAGTTGATTGCTACCTTACTCTGAGACTAGGGTATGCTGTTTACTTGTGTTAGCACAGTATTACATACTAGGGATGGTGTATAGCCTCATCTGTTTCACACACAGTAAACACCAATCAGGCACTTGGATGGAAGAAAATATTCTGTCAGCATCGGACTTCAAGATGAAATGTTAAAGCATTCTTTTAATGCCAAAACCCAGAAAACCAATACACAATTCTTTTCTGTCTTCAATGAATAAAACCACAGTGCAAATATATTGTATATTTATGTATTTTATCTCATCATTTTATTTTACTGTAGTGTATCCTTTTCAAGTTAGCTTAAATTTCGTCTTCTTTTAAACTTCATAAAATATAAGTCTCTAAATAAATAGAAGTACATAATAGAATATATGTACACACATATATATTATATGTAATGTGTGTGATATTTTTTTTAATACCTACTTTATTAGTTATATATTGTCTATTATGATATAATTTATTTTCACTATTTATTAGGAATATACTGTGGTTGAATTTAATAATAAATACACAAAAACTTCTTAACCACAAACTGTCTTTATTTTACCCTTATGTACATTTCAGTTACCAAGTAACCATCCTCAGAGGGATAACTCTGACAAATAAGTCTTTGTATGTTATCCCTCTGAGGATGGTTACTTGGTAGCTGAAATGTACATAAGGGCAAAATAAAAAAAATTTGTTTGCTTCAAGAAAGTTTATTTTCTGATATGTCACACACAAGGCTAGACATTTGTGCAGGGATATTTGTTGACTGTTTAAACTTACATCATAAATAAAGATGTTTATGGCCCATTGACCTTCTGTCATCTAAACATAACTGATATGGACATTCAAAAACAACATAACAGCAGCATGAGCAACAGCATAAAAACAACAACAGAATGGGAAGAAGAAAAATACCATATTGATATTAACATTTATTGAAAGCCTGATTCATTTCCTTTGCATGACATATTGATATAAATATTTCTTGAGCACCTGATTCATTTTCTTTATGGCTATAAACATTTCTAGGACTCCTCATTTCCTTTCAAATAGAAATAGGCTCGAAATATCGGGACTCGGATTTTCAAGACTCTACTGTATATCCTTTAAAAAACCACTCACAAAAAAAATATATGTTATAGATGTAATTTAGATTGCAAATAGTGAAAATAAATTCACACAAACCTTTTAACCACAAACCTTCTTTATTTTATCCTTATGTACATTTCAACTACCAAGTAACCATCCTCAGAGGGATAACTCTGACAAATAAGTCTTTGTATGTTATCACTGCAATCTTAATTACATCTTTAACATATATTTTTTTATGAGTGGTTTTTTAAAGGATATACAGTAGAGTCTCGAAAATCCGAGTCGAGGCTATCTCTATTTGAGCCTATTTTATCTATTTGAAAGAAAATGAGGAGTCTAAAAAATAGTTATAGCCATAAAAAAATGAATCGGGGCGCTCAAGAATATTTATATCAATACGCCATGCAAAGGAAATGAGTCTGGCTTCCAAGAAATGTTATATCAATAACCTATTTTTTTCTCCCCATTCTGTTGTTGTTGTTATGCTGTTTCTCATGCTCACTGTTATGTTGTGTTTGAATGTCCATATCAGTTACGTTTAGATGACAGAAGGTCAATGGGCCCTAAATATCTTTCTTTATTTATGCTGTAAGTTTTGACAGTCAACAAATATCCCTGCACAAATGTCTAGCCTTGTGTGTGACATATCAGAAAATAAACTTTCTTGACGCAAACAAATCATTTAAACAATGGAGACACTCATGATTAGCTGGACTGGATTTTATTCTTACTTTTAATAAATCCAGTTTGGGCTGTTGCCACATTGATCTTTATATAAGGGGTTTTACTGTATTAGGGTTCATTAGAAGTCCTACTTTTTGTAATGCTCAGGAACTTTTTCTGTTGTTGTTAAAACAAGTACAACATTGCTTGAGCTAGGTTAGGAGAATATAGAGAGTGGTGTCATTTTATTGAGAAAAGTATTGTTTCTCAATCCACATTGTGCTATGGCATTCTGTCAGCCAAATTGATTAGTCCCATACTTATGACGCTAGTTTTGTCTACATTTTATAGCCTTCTCATGATATCATCAAATTCTTTCTTAAGAGTTTCATTTTAAGGATCAAATTCTTTGTGATTTATACTTACAAAATCAAAAACCCTGAGTAAAATAACACCATATTCCTTCACCTACGACAGTTTCGTTTTCTCATTGTACATTCATAGAACTATATGCAAGCAAAAACATTGCATATTCAACACTTCAAATCTACATTATTGTAATATAAATACTATACCTCATATAATAATGTCTGTAGAACAGTTTGTTGCTTCCTTTATTCTAACCCCCCCCCCTTCACGCCCATGCTTGCCCTTCAAGGTTACACGCCTGCTTACGTGTAACCAGCTATAACATACAGCCTGTCGCTTCTGCTGACATCTGAAATGGTTCTTGATAGGCTAGATGCCTTCCATAGTAGTCATACTAACCTAATACAAAAATTACCCTAATACTTGCTTCATTCTAGGAAAATAATATGCGAACTTGTCCTTAACTCATGCATATAGATAACACACATACGCATTATCTTTATTCATTATTTTTTTATAATACATTAAAACTCATTTTTCTTGTTAATTATTTACTAATTATGCTTCAAGGTTTCTGCAAATTTAGGAGCTTATTGTTACTACATCTTTACTCTTCAATACTGGTTACTGAACCAAAGTATTTAGCTCATTGGACAAGGAATGAAGTATACCATACTAAGAGTCGAAGATGTCTTGGACACTATACAGTTAATTTGGTTATATTCTGTGAATAAATTATTAATACAGTAACTCGACAGTTACAGATATTGAAAAGTAATTTGCTAATTCTTTTACATTATGAGGTTTCTTGATGTTGTAGAGGTTGATTACTGATGAAAGTTGGTCGATATTGAAGTTTCTTGATGCAATTTTACATTATATTTTATCATTAAATTAAACAAGTGTATTTTATAAATAAGTATAAGTCTTAAATGTTTGTATACTATAAATATCTTTATAAAAGTATTTTATAATGTTTTGTTTTTATTTATTTAGGTAAGCTTTTATAATTGTACGGATGTAACAGAAGGTAACAGTAATAGTAGCAGTGATCATGGATCTCCTGAAGACCTTAAAAAATCTTCCCTAATATTGCCTGATGTTGAACCATCAGCTGAAAAGAATGAAATGACCTATTTAAAGTCCAAGATGGCGCAGGCATGCAAAATATGTGGAAAAGTTCTGTCTTCAGCATCCTCTTACTATGTTCACATGAAACAACATTCTGGAAATAAACCTTTTCAGTGTCCAGTAATTATCTTCTTAATACTCTTATTAGAATAAAAGTTTTTTTTACTGTAAACCACTTATATGATTACTACTAGATTAGTGACTCAGGATCAGAATAAAACCATCCACTGAAGGTTGCAGTCTTATTTGAAAGACATTAAAGAGGCTTTGGGCTACGCTTTAAAATACAATACAAATTTTGCAGCCTCTTTGCATAACTCCTAAGATTTAAATATCTCCGATTACAGTGTTCTGTAGCTTAGCCTGCTCTGTTTTTCCATTGTATAAGAACATAGAAAAATCACTGTGTTCAGGTGTTGGGAAATAATTGAATTATATACCATTTGTAATGTAGATGCGAACAAAGTAATATACACATTCAACACAAAATTGAAATAGTTAAAATTTGCCTTAAACCTAATATAGATATATACAATGATTCGGTAGTCTCCTGTTTTGTTAAATTATTGGTAATAAAGAAACTGAAAATATAGACTGTAAAATAAATAAGCTTACAAGGCAAGTTTTTGTTAAGCCTTAGGTCATATAGCTATACCAAAAAATTTATATAAAGAAACATCAAAAAATTAAGGTATTACACATCTTTGAGTAAAAATAATTTTATAAATTATTTCTACTATCTTTTATAAATTATTCTGACGGCTTTCTTTTGCAATTCTGAAGTAGTAAGTTCAACCATTTGTTGGCTAGGCAGAGAGTGTAATTTTTGTTCCTCCTACAAATAAAAAATCAATGACGTTGCTTGATGTAATCATCTTGAATTACTAATTAAACTAATTTTAAAAATACTTAACCAAGTGAATACGTAATTACTTACTTGCTGACGCTTTTCAGAACATTTGTTCATTTTACGAAGCTAATCCACTACTGGCGGCATCGGTTAGGTGTAAAAGCTCTAACGGGAATGGATTTATGACTGTGGAATGGGATGGGTTGTTTTGGTTGTATGTCATGTAATAGAGAAAGCTGTTGGTTTCAAAGTGTGTGTGATCATTTAATACGTTTTATTTATCTGTTGTGTAGTGTTTGTATATTTCATATTTTTCTAGGGTTGTTAGTTTTTTACTTTGTTTTAATGTGTGTAGAACATTTAAATTAGTGTGTATGTCGGTGTGTGCGTTTTTTGGGGTAAAAACAAACACACCCTAAATCCAGCTACGCAAAACACCTAAAAAACACCCAACATACACACCGACATACACACTAATTTAAATGTTCTACACACATTAAAACAAAATAAAAAAACTAACAACCTTAGAAAAATATGAAATATACAAACACTACGCAACAGATAAAGAAAACATATTAAATGATCACACACACTTTGAAGCCAACAGCCTTTTCTATTATATGACACACAAGCAATACAACCCGCCCGATTCCAGAGTCATAAATCCATTCCCGTTAGAGCTTTTACACCTAACCGATGCCGCCAGTAGAGGGTTAGCTTCGTAAAAGGAACGAATGTTTTGAAATGCGTCATAAAGTAAGGAATTACATATTCACTTAGTTAAGTATTTTTAAAATTAGTAAAAAAATCAATGTTAGAAGAAAGTAGTGTTAAAAAAAGTATTCAGACAATAAGGCGTTATATTTTGTTATGCAGTCTTACAAGTTGAACTCATGTTGTCCACCTAATATTGCCTGTATAAATTGTAATAAGAACTTATGTTAGCAATATTGAACGAAGTAGCTTCCAAATATTATTAAACATTTTTAACTCTTCTGGGTTAGGTTTCTTTTTATAATGGTCTATCTGGGTTAAGTTTCTTTTAATAATTTTCTATTCCCAGCAATCAATATCATAAATCTCAAATTATTTACAGTTTGAAATTTAATTGATAAATATTTAATTTTCTTTGTGAAATACCCAATGAAATGGATAGTGTTAAGGAAGGCTTTGTGATGTTTCTCTGGCATTTGCAAGTGAAGAGGGGAAGTATTGCAAGAGAAAGTAAAATATTTCTCAAATCATAATAACAACCTCTTCATCCCTCTCAATATATATTGTCACATATAAACATGAGTGTCCAATTAAGACTGGAATAGCTGGTGGCTGGAATTAAAAGTGTTGACCTAGCATCAGGAGCTGCCAAGTCTTGTGTACACAATATACCATTGTAGTGTTTTGGATTTTCTTTATCAGAAAGTCCATTTTCCATATGTTTTTGTCTCAATGAATATTTATATTGTGAGTAGTAACTGTAAACTAATGGGGGAGAATGATCAACCTACTCACGAAGCTCCTGAACCTCTTTTAATCTACTAATTCACTCCAATTCAAATTTAGAATTGTAATGGAGTAGTTTACTTGCGTGTGAAAAACATCATTTTTTTCCAAATTGTCAGGAAATTCTAATCATATTAAATTCTTACTATAATACCCACATCAAACGAAGTCAATAAAAGGAAAAACTTGATTTCTTCCTAATAACTACATTTTTGCAAAGACGGGGTTAGATTGCAGTTTTCTGTCAGTTTCCTCACATGTATTCCTCTTAGTGTCCATGTCATATAAAGTCACAAGTGGGATTATGCTCTTTCCTTACTAATCCCTACATAACTCTTTACGCAACCCTCCCTGCCTATGCTCAAGTGGTGATAGATTGGCATTACAGACAATATATGATCCAGAAGTATTCATATTGATGTCATAACCATATGTTACATTTATAATTTAGACATAATTTTACATCAGAAGTAATTTAAATTTACAGAGTTGTAGACAAAATGAACTAACATTTTGTTTCAGTTTTACTAATATAGGTAATAGTTATTACTGTGATTTATGTTTGCAGAAGTAACAGTAGTACATTAAAATTAGTTCCTTCATGGGCAATGCCTATGTGTTGTTTAAAAGTGGCTAGTAATGGTAAATTGACTGTTTAACTAGACATAAAAAGTATGAGACAAAATGTATTGTGCTTACTCGGTAATGAAACATTTTTTTAATGTTTGTTCAATAATTAAAACTAGATGTGAAGACCTAATCCCATTCATTCTCTGTAGGATGTAGATGCTTCAGAGCAGTGTTGTTTAGGTTGAGAATGTTAAAACTTCAAGGCAGTGCTGCTTGGGAACCCAGAAAAGTCTAAGAACTGGGGATTTCTAAGTCTCCTTATGCATCAAATTTTAAAAATTCATTTGCATTTTTACCTGTTCAAAATAACAGTGTCGCCAAAGCTAATGGTTAAAAAAAATCAAAGTACGGAATTTTCTGAATAGACGATGAATGTTTGAATTTTGAGCAATGTTTGGTTCTTAAGTAAAGCACATTTTCTCCTTAACAGTGTTTTTAAAAATAAAAATAGACAAATGCTCTATAGATTTAACATACTTCGAATATTACTTTCTCTTGAGGTCACTATCTTAAGTAATAGGATAATAGTTTTTTTCAACTGTGAGCAGTAATAATTTTTCTCCTCTGCTTTTTACTAAAGGGTTTCAATTAAATAATAAATTATAGTTTCAAAAAATGGTACCAGGTCATGCACAGCTATTGTTGTTTTAGACTTTTTACATAAAACTTTTAAAGTAAATATCATTTCAAGCAGCTTCCTAATTTTTTCACATGATGGCCATTTGGCTCCTGAATACTCCTGGTTTTAGTCCTTGTAACTGTCATTAAGACATGAAATAACCAAGGATATTTGGCATCGAGTAGTCAACAGCAATATCCAAATAATCATGTATTCACTTTTTTGTTTTGTAAACCAAATAAATATTGTATAACAAAATAATGTATTGGATCACTTCACGCCCTACTTTTTTTATTCGACACAATTTTTTACAGTATTACTACACAGATAATAACTCGGAAAGTTATTGTTAAGAAGCACAAGAAAAAAACTCAAAACTTTGTTGAAATCATCCGGGAATTGGTTTAAGAGGTTGATAAAAAAATTTTACAAATGGTAATGTGAGTTGGATACAGAAAGAAAACAAAACCAGTAAGCTATCCCAGGATTATATAAATCCTGCAAACATTTTACAGGAGCGACCTACAAACTGTGACTTCTTATCTCTTGAAAAAATAGAACACAAGAATTGACTATCATCCCTTGTACTGGAATATCAAATATTATTTTATGAGTCAAGGTTTCCATTAATGGTGGTTTGATTACATCTGTATTTGCTAAGTGTTTTCTAATTTTACTATCTAAATCTAAAGCACAAAAATTCAGATCTTCAGCCTACACAATTAAATATGTTTTATAAAATAGAGTATTAAAAATTACTTATAAGCATGCTTGAAATTTTACGGTTTTTTTAAAAATTAGATTGAATATGGAAAACTCGCTTTACATAATTATCGAGAACAAAAATGATTTATCAGTTCTCAATAATTATGATAATAGAATAAAAAATATTTTTTTAAATTATTTAGTCAGAATTTCTTTGGTTATTAAATCTATATCATTAAGTGTAGTTGATTTGGATATATAATAATAACAATAATAATAATATTTAGAGGTTTGTGAATAATATTCTGTAGGTGTGTGAAGCCAGTTTCTGTCGTAAGCCATACTTAGAAGTACATATGCGTACTCATACTGGAGAAAGACCTTTTCAGTGCAGCTTGTGCCTAAAGCGTTTCACACAGAAAAGTAGTCTGAATACACATAAAAGAGTGCATACTGGGGAAAGGCCATATTCTTGTGACATTTGCCACAAAAGGTATTAATAAAAATATATTTTATACAAGCAGTTTCTAAGTACATTTCATTACAACCTTTTATGTTTTTATTTCAAAGTACTTAATTTGCCTACTTTCAAAAATTATAACTTTAATTAAACTTCTGTTGCTTTTCTTTATGTCAATTATATATATAATTACACTTAATGTCAGCATTCTATAATCATTATTTTCAAGTTATATTTTACATAAGCCTTATTCTTTTCATGTTCTTACACTTATATGTGAATGCTATCTTTATGTTATTGTATTATGCTTACCTACAGAAACTTATAAAATTTCAGTCTTACATACAACTCAAGTAGTTCTGCAGTAACCTTGTAGAAATATCACCATTTATTTTAAAGTCGCTGTAAACAAAAGTTATACAGTTTAATTGTATATTGTTGATTGAAGATAACTTAAAGGTTATTTGTAATAATTGGATTTATATGCCTTACCTTTATTTAACCTGCCTTGTAAATGAGAGAATTTTTGTTAATAAAGCTTGTTTTCATTTTAGAGGACTTTTATTATATACTTTAAAAATTTTTTACTTTTAGGTTTGCTGTAAAGAGCTATGTAAATGCACATCGCTGGAGCCATGTTGCTGATAAACCTCTGCAATGTGAACATTGTAGCCAAACATTCACATCTAAGGCACAGTATACAATTCATGCACGATCTCATACACCTAGTCATGAATTTGAATGTCATTTATGTGGACGTTCTTTTGTCAAAGATAGCTTTCTTATTAGGCATCATCATAGAGTACATCGAGATATGTTTCCTCCGTCAAATGATTATGAACATATTGCTTTCGACATGAGGTAAGTAAATATTGTCCAGAGAATAAGATAAATTTCATCTTGATTTTCAAAATATACTAAAAAATTAATGAATAAACCAATATATAAAAAATAAATTATAAATAATGTAACTAAGTCTATAAGTACAATTTACTGGTTTTTATATATTCAACAGATACTCGTATTTTGTCAGTTTAAACCATAAAAATGCCAACAGAAAAGTGCTGGAAATCCTGTAATTGCCATATTTTTCAGACCAAAAAACAAAAACCCATATATTTTTGGAAAAAATTTAGAAAAATAATGGAAATAAAGTAATCATATACTACCTAACTTCCAGTAAAGTATTTTATCCTCTTAATTTATTAGCATAAAGTAAAATCTTTAAACATTTTTCACCTTTCTCTCTAGTTAATCTAAATATAAGGTTAAATATACAATAACCTTTTATTTGTATCACAAAGCACTTCATTTATACACTTTTATTTCTGGTTTCCGGTTCTACATTTGTTCTAAAACAGTATTTAATTTAATTATTTATTTCCGATTAAGTACTGACTGTTTATTTCCTACAGAGATAACACTTCAACATATAAAGCAAGTGTATTTAAATCACAAGAAAACTATCACATTTTAACGTCTAAATAAACGTCATTCAACAGTAATATCGGTTATCTTGATTGAGTAATGACAGCCTGTAGCCTGTGCCCTGTGACGTCACAACTCGCAAACCTTGTTTTATAGGTGGTGTTGGCTATGCACACTACAGAAAATGTTAAAACCTACATTACATAATAAAATTCTTACCTTTTAATGCAGCATCCTTTTATCCTTCTCCACAAAACATTTTTAATAGAAAACTATAAAATAAAACACTTATACACTTGTCAACAAAATTTATGAATTAATGATGCAATTTATTAAACACTATATTTTTCCTCTTACTGTATTTAGGCTAAATACTGTACATAGTAGGCTTACGTAAAAATAAAAGGAAATCAAGTAGGCTTGAAAAATCTAGCATTGACTTTTGTTTTAAAAGGTTAGTTTTACTTTTTTGTGTTTCAGTTATTGTTTTTAGTTGTAACAAATGGTGACGCATTTCCGGGCTGTTAATATGTACCGCAAAATCTTCTAACTCACAAATTCTCATGAAAGTCTCGCCAAATGTTTTTATTTTGTTTTCTACAACTGGTCCGTCTTCAATTTCTTCTTCACTTTCTATAATCTCATTAGTCTCCATTTCAATAATTTTGTCCAGAGATTTTGGACCTTCTTCTGTTGCCAGTTCATTGTCAAACCTTACGTATTCTTCAGCAGATAAAGTAGAGTGTCCTGTTTCTGTCAGCAAATCTTTCATCGTGTGCAAGATAATGTCTTGCATCCCCATTTCAATAGCATTATTGAGTTCTTCTTGTATAATAAAACCAGCTTCTTTGAATGCATTTTGAACACACGATTTTGATAATTTCTCATAGGAACTCGATATCCATCTTATAGCATCCAAAACAGTGATATTACTGGTCAATTCCTGTACTGATGAGCATGAATTTATGTTAGCAATAACAGATTGTAAAACATGTTTTCTATAGTGGACTTTAAGATTTTTATTAACGCCCTGATACATCGGTTGAGTAACACTAGTAGTATTGGGCGGAAAAAACACTAATTTGATGTGAGAGTAATCTTCACGAGGATGACACTTTGCATTGTCCATAAATAGCAAAATATGCCTGTTATCACACTTCATTTTATCATTCAAATTTCGAAGCCAGTTTTCCTGTGCCAAACCTGTCTCGTCACAATTTCCAATATTTTTGGCTTCATAACCAGCTATTAATGCACAAACTTTATGATTCCAATCATCAACTGTTTCCTGGTTAACTTCTTTTGCTTCACCACAAATTTGATTGAAAGAAATTGAATGTCTGGATCTAAAACTTTCTAACCATCCATTCGAGGCTTTGAATGTTGTGTTCCCTAGCTTAGCGGCAATTGACTTAGCTTGTTCTTGTAATATTAAACCTGAGATGGGAAGATTCCTTGATGGTTCGCGCTTGTGTAAACCATTCAAATAAAATGTTGTAAATTTCAATATTTATGCATTTTTTTGCCGTATTAAATAAATACGATCTGTTACAATTAAGCAGTGAATTTTGTTATGGTAAAAAAATATATTATAAACTGTATTTTATCTAAACGGAAGTCATTGTAACTTTATATTTTATAGCATGTATAGGATCAGGTATTCTGGCTTATGCAGATCTTAGACGTAGTAAATACTTATCACTCATCCTTTTGCTTATTCCGCTTCCGTGTTAAACAGTTTCCGGCCGGCTTATGAAGGTTATTAACCAGGTAAATTAAATAGGCGACAGTCAGGACTTTTAAAGTTTTTCGTGATAGACGGGATTCCGCTTAACACAGGTCCGTCTAAGATAGGTTTCACTGTAATAGTATTATAAAGTAAGAAAAGTTATTATTAAGTATTAATTACGTAGGTATTTATTATTTTTAATCATTGATGTAATATAGTCATTGAACTAGGCAAACTGAATTTTATATTCATAAATTAACCTCTCTAATATATTTATGAACATTAGTATAGTATATTTAACCCTTTTAAGACGAGCTGAAATATTGGCTCTGAATTTCAATAGAAAAAGACTGTGTCGATATAACGGCTTGGAATTTCAAACCGTTGTAGTTCTTAAAATAACACAAATCGTTATAATTACTACTAAAAGAAACCTTATTCCGTATAGAACAGAATTGTTCTTTTTACACACAGATTCTAAGAAATACGACGATGAACAAGGACGTATTTAGACAGCTGCAAGCACCATTACGTAAGCAATTTAGTTTTTGTTGTTCAAGTCGTCTATTCTGTTGTGTATTACTTTCGTAGTTATTTATTATAAGGATTTCTTTCAACTTATTTATTATTATTTCCGACAATTCCTAATTTATCTCATTTTGTTTTTCAATGTTAGTTTGTGAAGTAGGTTATTTGTTCAAAGCCTAAATTGTTCTAACTAGAAAATAATCAGACTGTGTGCATACGATATTGTAAGGGCTATGTATATCTAAACATACTTGGTAAAATTTCATATCACGTATATTATAGGATATTTATCGATTTTAGGAAATAATGTAGATAAATAGATAGACTGTAAATAAGGTTATAGTGTAAATATTGAATGATATAGGCATAACTAAATTCAGACTCATAATAATGGTAGCGAATATAGACTAAAATTTTAAAATGTTAGGGTTTTATCAGTGAAGACAAATGAAATTCACAAAATATGAGATAACCTCTTAGTGGTTAATATGTGAGTTTCAAGATGACATGATTTTTTTCAAGATTTTATATGCTTGGAAACCTGGGAAATCAAGAAAACTGATGATAGTAAGTAGGACTTATTGACTCTATGCATGAAAATTTTGGAAAATGAATTATTTATAAAAATATTTATTAGACTAGGTAATTATGGAATAAATAATATAAAAATCAGACCTATATCTGTATCTGTGCACAACATTATAAGAAGTATTTCAAAAACTGGAGGAATGGTGTGGTCTCCAATGTACAGACACTTCTCTTGAATGGACATTTTTCTGGGAACCGAAAAATTTAATAATATGTATACAGGGTTTTTCCCTTCTTTGAACGGACACTCAATTAGACGGACAACGGACAGCCAATGGAGCCTTTTTTGTTTTTGCACCTATGATATGCAGACAAATGTACTGCAAAATGTAGCTAAAATAACTACGTATACAATAAGAATTTTATACATTGCTCCTCGCAAATGTATGAGCCTACATAAAAAAGTAATCGTAATTCATTGTGTTGACAGTGAAAATTGTGGTGTTCAGAAAATTGCAGAGCATCTTAAGATAAGTAAAACGAGTACATCAGAAATAATAAGAAACAAAGATATGATATTAAAGCAATTCAGTGAAAACTGAAGCCAAAGTGTCCGAAGAAACTTTACTGGGCATGAGTCGAGTACGACAGTAGATAAGGTAGTTTGTTATTGGTTTCAAAAGATTAGAGCTCAAAAAATTCCAACTTCCTTGATCTACATGATCCAAACAAAGGCCTTAGATGTTTTGAGTGAACTCGGGATAGACGATTTCAAGGCATCTAATGGATGGCTCGAAAAATTCCGTACACGAGATATGATTTCTTTTAAAACAATTTTGGGTAAAAGTGCTCGGTAGAAATACAGTGAGTGAATGAGAAAACAAATTGCCAGGAATGGTCAAATCATATGCACGTGAAGATGTCTTCAATGCCGATGAAACGGGGCTGTTTTCCGTGCTTTACCCGGAAAAACGATGTGTTTTAAAAACGAAACGAGTGTTTGGGGGGAAATTTCAAAAGAGCTGCTAATTGTTGGACAGTCCTACCGCTCATCAAAACAAATGACGATTAATCTTTATTCTAAAATATTATAGGCTAGGCTCTACAGTAATTCACAAATTATAAAAATGTACAGTACTGTATGACTATATTGTTTCAGTGTTTTTTGAATTTGCTTTAGAATTTATGTTTAGTAACAGTACAGTACAGTATTTATTGTACTGTATACTGTATTTATAAGGTAGCCTACATTATTAATTAAATACTGTATGTTAGTATTAGTGGTTAATACATTAATATATTATTATTAGTGAAATACGGTAGCCGATTATGTAGTAGATTAGAAATAAGTGTGTAGTGAATAAATTCTGTAATCATTTTTGAAATTCTGTTTCTTTTTACCACCTCTCCACTAAACGGACACCTCTCATGGGCATGGGCGGAAAAATTATCGAGAACCGTATATGTCTGTTTAACATAGGCTTCACTGTATTTGTATTAGAAATGAAGCTAATAGTTTTTTTCTTTGTTTAGAACCATCTGATTAATATGTAAAAACTAATTACAGGGAAGAAAGTTTTCCTTATCACTTGCATTGATACACTGGAAGTTTAATTTCAGTTAAGAAAATCACAGAGTTTTGATAAAAATATTTATTTTTAAATATTGTTTTTTTTGTAAGAAACTATTTATTGTAAAATTTATTATTTTTAAAGGATGAAGACCAAACCATCAAACTCAAGTACTGAAATAAACAAGCAAGAGAATACAGAAAGTGCCTAGCCACACCTACATGTACTATTGACTTCATGAAGTAATTAATCCCAACTAAAATACCAAAATGAATACACTGTTATGTTATAGGAGTTTATGACTACTTCTTAAAATCTTGTTCCTTGTGTAATAAATATAAATCTTTTTTTTAAAAAGTTCATATTTATTATAAAAAATAGAATTCTGCCAAAATGCTATGATCATCATTATAAATAAACTTGATGTTTTTATTTACAACTGTATCTGTTTTATTTCATTACATATATATTTCCTCTCTGAAACCTCAGAATTGTTTTTTCTAAGGCCTAAAACATTTGTTAATTACAAAAATATATTTAAGTATTACTGCTTTAATTTTGTATGCTACAAAAAGCTTAAGAATGTAATTTTAGAACATTGTAAGTTTCTGTAATTAACATTGCCTTACTTTCTGAACTTAGATTATTATTACATTATACTTAATAAAACTAACATAAAAGTAAGCCATCATAATTTGATACCTAGTTTTGAAAACTGTAAAAGTGTATTTGCTTTTATAAAATGTTTATCTCAAAAGTAACAAATATAATAATATATATATATATGAAGTTAATATATTACTATTGTAAGTAATTTTATCCACCATTAAGTGCAATGATTTTACCTTGAGTGATGAGGCGCCTTTCGGTCACTTGACCATTGTCGAATGACTGATTATTTTTTCTTAATTTTTCTGGTGCGGACGTTCGGTCCATCTTGTTGGTAATTGTTGACTTCATATACGTTTCCTCTTGAGTCTTGTGTATTATGTTTTTGAATAGTATGTCTTCTGTATATCTTGTTTGTAGATTCATTAAATTGTTGCGTATGTTTTTATGAATGTGGTATTTTTCTAGTGAGTTTAGTTCTATTGGGTTATTATTTATTTCAAGTATGGTTAGATTATTTTCGTAATTTGTTATTTCATGTTTATGTGATATTAGGTGTGCTGCAACATTTGATATTTTGTATTTTTTTTTGAATGCTCTGTAATGTTCTTCAAATCTTATTTGAAATGATCTGGTTGTTTTCTCTATGTAAAATGAGTTGCAGTCGTTACATATAATTTTGTAAATTCCTGATAGATTATGTTTTTCTGTATTTGTTATGTGGTTTGTGTTATCAAGACATTTTATTATTTTGATGATTGGTTTGTATGTTGGAGTGTAGTATTCCTTGTTGTATATATTTGTTAATTTTTCTATTTTGTTATTGGTGTATTTATATTTTAGGTAGATTTTTTTATTTTTATTATTTTTGTGTTCCGGTTGTAGTGTTGTGTTGAGGTTAGGTTTTTTTGTGAATTTATTGTATATATTTTTTATAAGTTGTTTGTTGTATCCATTTTCTATTGCTATTTTTGTAATGTTATCTAATTCTTCATTTAATTTTTGTTTGTTATCCTGTGTGTATTTTATTGCTTTATTTATCATGTTATTGTAAGTGTTAATTTTGTGTGTCAAGGGGTGGTTAGATTTGTAGTGTATTGTGGTGTTATTGGAAGTAGGTTTCCTGTATATTGTAGTTTCTATTTTATTATAATTTATATTTAATGTGATGTCGAGATAGTTGATTGTTCTATTTGTTTCTGTTTCAACGGTGAATTGTATGTTTTCGTTGTATGTATTTAGTTTGTTTAATATTATGATGTGTTTGTTGTGAATGGTAGGTTGGTATATTACAAGTATATCATCTACAAACCTTGTCCATAGTGAAATATTGTGTGTGTTTAGTATAGGTTTAATTATTATTTGTTCAAAGTGTTGTAAATATATTTCTGACATGACAGATGATATGGGTGATCCCATGGGGAGTCCAGTTGTTTGTTTATAGTATTTATTGTTAAATTGGAAGTAATTTTGGTTACATATGTGTTGGGTTAGCGTAATGATACTATCTATTTTGTTTCTTTTTTCGTTATTGTGTATTAGTTTGTTTTTTATTATTTCTATGGTTTCTTCTATTTGGATGCTAGGGTACATGTTAGTTATGTCATAACTTATTATTTTTGTGTTGCTGTTTGTTTTTATGGTTTTTATTTTATTAATTAATTCGTATCCATTTTTTATATTGTATGTGTTGTTGATATGTATTTTAGATCTTATTATTTTGTCTAGTATTTTTGCGATTATGTAAGATGGTGCTGTTGTGAAATTTATTAGTGGTCTAAATGGTGTGTCGGGTTTGTGGATTTTAGGTATGCCTGATAATATTGGTGCACATGGTTTGAATGGGTATAGTCTTGTGTGGTATTTTAATTTATTGTTATAGTTTAGGGTATTTCGGTGAAAAATAATCTATATTTTTTAGAATATGATGTTAAAGCGGATTTCAAAATTGTAAGTCTTAACAGTTTTGTTTTAGTTTCCACAACTAAGACATTGGTTCACTCTTACATTAATAAAATTAATAATTGAACTGATGCAATTAAAATTATTCATATTAGTTTTGTAAGGACCCATCTCAGTTAATCTCTTTATTGAAGTTAATTGTATGTTATATTGTATCATTATAATTTTTTAAAATTTTAACTACTATGGAAAGGTTGTATATTACTAGTCACTGACATAACCACAGCAATATATAAGTGCTTAGTGCTTAAAACAAAACCTCATTGTACTTTATGTTTATGTAGACACTCATACAGTTTTTTTATGGAGGGAAATGCCGTTGAATAAAAAAGTGTTAACAAATGTTTATTTTAATTACAGCAAGGTTTTGGCGACTATTTTGTTGCCATTATCAAGCCTGAAACTAGATTACAAACTGTTTTAAAAATTACATCATAGAAAATTGGTACACTGAACTACAAACATTAACATTTTACATCTGTAGCATGAATTAGACGGAAAAATCTAACACAATATACCCATAAAAGGAGTGAGAATAAGAAAAAGGTTAAAAAAATTTCAGTAATAATAAACCAAAATGTATACACGAAACTCCAAACAAAAATTACTAAATAATTATAGTAACAAAACATAACTATTCAAAAAGATTAAAAATATGTAAATTAACAAAAAAAAATTGTACTAAACAGTTGTAAATATTTTACAACTTGCCTATAGTAGCACTTACTTAAATTTATTGAGCCACTTACTTATACAATGGGACACATCTCCCGAAACAGCCATTGTCAACAAATATAAGAAAGTGCTACTATAGTCAAGTTGTAAAATATTTACAAGTGTTTTAGTGAATGTTAACTAGTAGCTCATGTGAAAATGGAATTAAAAAAACAAAATTATAATACCAAATTAAAATACCAAAACTATTTTTGGTTGTTTTGACTAATCATCCATGTAGTAGAAAACCTTCAAAAACTAGTTTTGGTACTATACTATAACTCTTTGTTTATATGTATATTTTAATTTTTTTTGGTTGGTTCTGTTTTGGTACTAAAATTATTTAGTAATTTTGTTGAGGTTATAAATGTATATTTTTATTGTTTTTGTATTGTTGTTTTTTATTATTGTTATTGTTTTAAATTTTTCTGACTCTCACTATTTTTGTGCTTTTATTGTATTAGTTTTTTTCTGACTAATTCTAAGGATGTAGTTTTCTATGACATACTTTTAAAAATAATTTATAATCTAGTGTCAGGCTTAATAAAGGCAAAAACAAGTTTTCGAAACATATCTGCCATGCCACAGAACAATTTTTTTCATAATTGATCTGTTAAACATTAAAATTTCTATCTAGTGTTGCACTTGAGCAACAAGATAGAAAAAACAGTTTATCAACAAAAAATAGTTTACAGTATTAAAAAAACAGATAACAAAAAACAGTTTACCGTATGGAAAAAATCTTTTGAAAAGCACATTACCAGAACATGTGTGATTATTAAAGAGTAAAATAAACAGTATCTTTTCTAGAAATATTATGTAAAACTTTATTTAAAACATATTTCAAAATTACAAATACAAAAGCTAAAACTACATAGTTATGTAATTTTAAAAAATATATGAAAATTTTAGATTTTGTGTAGTAAAAATAATTGTCACTCAAAAAAAATATATGTGCTATATTAAACAAAAAAATAAGCACTGTTTAACAAAGAAACATCATCATAGATTGTCATTTTGAAATGAATATTTTTAAAGCAAATAACCTATAATCAATATACAAAACACTAAAACAAATTTATAAATATAAAATTATATTTACAGTTTCAATTCGTCACTCTTATAACTGGCCAATTCATCAAATTTAACGTTTATTACAAATTTACATTAATTATGTATATAGAACAAAGTTTCAAATAACAATAAAGTTTTAACTATCAACCTTCACAAGAAAGATTTATTTGATCATCAATGTCTTTATAGCCAATGGCCCAAAATTTATATGAAAATCATTTACTATAATAAAATTACATTTATAGTTACATTTTATTACATATACAGAATAGTTTGAAATAATAATTAAATCCTTAATCATGATTTACTTGGCCATCAATGACATTTTTGCAACAAAGTTTTCAGAAGAAACTCAATTTTCTGCCACCTAGTGAGTTCTGAAATAAAAAACACAATTGGAGTTAGGACATTTTGCTGGAGCTTGTAGATTGTATATAGAACTACAATTTTAGACGACATTTTCCTTTCGTTGCTATCTTTAAAAACCAAATTTACATTAAGTATTTAATTTGTGCACAAAAATGTCAAAACAATTTAAGAGATAAAAGAATATGAGAATTTTTATAAAATGATACAACAGTGGCTAGATGCAGCACTGATAATATAACTCTATCACCATGGGCTGTGGCAGAATTGCCTTAACATAATCACAGAATTTAATTTTTGAAAAAAATAATTTTATTCTAATATCATGCAGAGGGTTTTACAAAGACAAAATCTATCAAAGTTATTTGTGAGCAGTCTTCCATTTACTGAAGCAACTTGTTATGAAAACAGAACAACTAGTAGAAACTCAAGTGTAAATGAGTTTCACTTTAGAGGGGGCAAAGTATAGTTGTAAAATTGTTTACATAAATTTAAAAATAAAACTGCTATGTTAACGTGATCAAGGATTATTCATTTAAATATAATAAATAACCAAATAAATTCATTGAAACAAACCAAATAAAATAAACAGGAATTATAAACCTGATAAAATTTTAGCTATGGGCTAAAAGTCCTATTATCTGACCTAAAGTTTATAAACATTTAAAGTGTTACTGATAACTAGTAGCTCACGTGAAGATGGAATCAGCAAATATTAATATATATATATATATATATATAACATATTGCCAATGTAAGAAGTAATTAATAACTATCCTATATCAATCTTAACTAAATTTAACGATTTTTTAATTGCAATAAAATTACCATATAATTTGATACATTATTACATTTTACTTTGTGTTAGGTATACGTTTGTTATTTCTATAAACTTTTGACACTGCCGCTACAGGCGGAACACTCGTCATATTTATATAATTATGCTGGTAATAAAACTTATTTCATATTTAAACACTATTTATTACTTCACATCTTTCTTAAAACAAAACTCTAAACAAAGAACTGAGAAAAAACTAAAACAATTACAAATCATCTGTTAATTTATATAATGTTCTTTTTCTTTTTTTTTTTCATAGAGGATTGTCATAGAGTATTATATTATTGCATTCACAACATACTCCCACCTTTTGAGTTATGGTTTAACTCAAAACATTAAAAAATAGTATATTGTTAAAAGATTAATCAACAAATTTTTGTGGAAGCTTAATTTGTCTGCCACTTCTTGAATATGTCACAATTTTATTTTCTTTTGTCACATTATCTTCTTCCAGGTGTAGTTCATGTTCATTGGTTTTTGTCACTTTTGGTTTAATCTTTTCTTTTAATTGTTCTTGGATGGTTTCTTCTTGCATTTCAAGAGGATATAGTCTTTGTATTGGTCTCAATAAACTTCCAAAAGCAGTCTTCAATTGCACTAATCTACACACTCCATCTCTACTAATGATAGTCTTTTCTATCAGTCCTATTGGCCAATCAATTCTTTTTTTATTTTCAACTTCAATCAGTACTAATTCTCCAACTTTCAACTGTCTGCCGTTTTTCTTACTTTTTAAAGCTAATTGTCCTAAATACTCAATCCTAAATCTTTTTCGCAATGCTTCTCTCAGGTGTTGTCGATAACGTACTCTCTTGTTAAGACTTTTTGTATTTACATGGTCACAATCTGGAACTCCAATTTCTTTTAAGTCATGTAAAAACATATTTGGAGTAATAGCAGTTAGGTCTGAAGAAGTTTCAGATAAATATGTCAAAGGTCTAGAATTCATGATACTTTCACAATCACATAAGATTGTCTCCATTTCCTCATAATCCAATGACGTTTTGCCCAAGGTTTTGCGTAGCAACTGTTTCATGAGTCGGATGAGTCGCTCCCACCATCCGCCCCACCATGCAGCAGAGGGAGGGTTAAACCTCCAGTCAATTTGTTGGCATGAGCTATATTTTAAGATAGCATTCCAATCTAGAATTTTAAATGCCTTTTCTGTACCTGTGAAATTGGTACCATTGTCACTATATATTATTGATGGTCTTCCTCGCCTTGCAATAAATCTTCTAAGTGTATCTATAAATGCTTCGACAGAAAGAAACTTTACTAACTCCAAATGAACAGCACGGTATACTGCACAAGTGAATATGCAGATCCAAACTTTACTGCCATCTCGTAGAAACAAAGGTCCCGCAAAATCAATTCCAACCACTTCAAATACTGCGGCATCTCGTACTCTACTTTCAGGTAAGGGTGGAGTGATTGTTTCTACATTTTTTGAATTATGTCTCTGACAAGGAATACATTTTTTCAAAGTATTACTTATTGTTTTTCTTCCTCTCAATATCCAATAGTTTTCTCTTAATAAACTTAAGAGACCTTGAACTCCCACATGACATGATCTCTTATGTATTGTAAGAATAAGAATATCTACAATGTCATGTTTTGATGGTAGAACAACAGGAAATTTAAAATTTTCCAAATCCTTTCTTTCTGTTAATTTTGTCTTTAGCCTTATAATACTATCAGCAGCCATAAATGGTGACAATGAAGCCAATTTAGGCTCCCTTATTCCTTCAAATGATTGCTGTTGAACAATTCTAATTATAAAATTGTTAGCTTCAATAATCTCCTTACATGACAAAACTTTACTCACACACTTTTCCTTCTTTGAGGGGTTACAATTATGAATAAATCTCAGCAACCATGCAAAAACACACACAATCTTATCAAAATCATTTGAAAAGTAATAAAACCAATCTTTTGGGTAATTATTACTTAAAAGTGAAGGTGTAGGTCCTTTCTTTTTTTCTAAAGAAATTAATTCTTCGTCAGGTTCAGGTTCATTTGATGGCCAGGTATCTTCAGGCAACTTCAACCATGACGGGCCCTCCCACCATCTGGAACTAATCAACCTGGAAACTGAACATCCTCTACTGGGCAAGTCTGCTGGATTCATAGTGCCGGGAATGTGCCGCCAAGATGTTCTGGAAGTGAGGCTGCAGATTTCTTCAACTCTATTTCTAACAAATACTCCCCAGTTTTCTTCTCTTTTAATCCAAGCTATTACTGTAGAAGAGTCACTCCAATAAAAAAATTTAATATTACATTCAAATTTGTTTTCATCTCTTAATTCTTGCACTACTGAAGAACCTAATCTAGCACCTATAGTAGCAGCCATTAGTTCAAGTCTGGGTATTGTCATCTTCTTTACAGGTGCTACACGTGACTTTGCCTGGATTAGCTGTAATTGAATACATGTACTAAGTTCAAAACGCATAAATACTGCTGTTGAGTACGCAAATTTGCTGGCATCACAAAATATGTGAACTGATACAGAAATGATTACGTCATCCACACCTTGTAGCCATCGTGGAATCTTCATCTCTTTTAATTGATCGAGTTCCTGAAACCATATATTGAATCGTTGTTTGATTTCTTCTGGTACTTCTTTGTCCCACCCACAATTATCTTTCCAGCATTCCTGCAATAATAACTTAGGGCATATGGAAATAGGACAAGTGAATCCAATAGGATCGAACAATCTGTGTGCAGTAGACAATATAACACGTTGTGTTACCAAGTTCTCTTCTAAATTTACTATTTTATGAAAACTCACAGAAATTGTGTCTTCTTTCTTGTCCCAGGTGAGACCTAGGACTGAAGCCTCTGTCTTGTCTTCCAGACCAGGTTCAGTATATTCCCATCCTCGCAGCTCAAACTTTCCCAAAGAAAATATTTGTATTGCTTCTGAAATGAACTGTTTCAAATCCCTTTCATTATTTACACCTGTAACACAGTTATCAACATAGAAACTTTTAAACAACTTTTCTATTGTACATTTAGAAAATTGATTGTCTTCAGCACACGGTACTAAATACTTCTGCAGGTGGTAGTTGATGACGGCATTGAGCAAAAATGGACTACTTGAGACTCCAAAAACAACTCTTCTATGTCGGAAAATCTTGAGTGATCCATCTGTGTTTTGCCACAGAAATCTTAGGAAATCTCTGTCCTCTTCATACAAACTTATTTGCAAAAACGCCTTTTTTATGTCAGCGATAACTCCTATTTTATAAAGTCGAAAACGTAAAAGCAAAGCTGGTATTATTTCAATTAAGTTAATACCTATTTCCAAACACTGATTAAGGGAATAGTAACCCTTTTCTTTAGACGAGGCATCAAAAACCGGTCTTACTGCAGTGGTGCTGTTTTCTTTTATCACTGGTCTATGAGGTAAATAGTGACCTTCATCCCATTTGCTTATTGGGATTTCCTCAATAACACCATCTTCCAGCCAATCTGAAAACACATTGTTATATACATTATATAAACTTTCATTTGTTAGCCTTTTCACTGAGTTTTCAAGCCTTTTTTTTGCAAGATTGAAATTTCTTGGAACTTCTGGGTGGTCTTCGGACCAAGGTAATTTGACTTCATAGCGTCCTTCTTCATTTACTCTCACAGTTTCCAAAAATTGTGTTTGAACAGAATGTTCAATTTCTTGTTTGCTTCTGGTCTGTAGTGGGTCTTTTATACCTAAAACATCCATTTCCCACAGCTTGCATATTGAATTACTTTGTACAAACATAGAAAGTGCTGTCATAGAACTAAATTCTTTACTTTCTTGAAATTTTCCTGTCAAAACCCATCCTAAATGAGTTTCAAGGGCTATAATACCACAATCTAGAACCTCTTTTCTTCCAGTTAGAAGTTTCCCATATATGTCAGCCCCAATTAATATCTCAATTGGACTGTCTGCATCCTGAAACAATTTAATACCTCTTTCCATCAGTTCATCAGTCCATCTTCCTGGTTTCAAGGCAGGAACATAAGTACAAATATTTATTTCACTAAGTGCCTTGAAATTACAAGAATATGTTTTATCTATACTTTGTAGTCTGACTTTGTAGCATGCATGATTGCGAGGCTTAGTGACCTCTCCTCCAAACAGGCCATGTAATAATGTTTCTTCACCACAAGTGTCATATTTCATTTTTTCAACAGTCGATTTCCTTATGTATGACCTCTGGGATCCACTGTCAAAAAGTAAACGCACATTGAGTTCTTTTGTGTCACTAACAGCCTTGACAACAAGAGTTTGCATGTAAACCTGATTGCCATTCACATTGGACAAGGAATTCTCAAAATTGGGCTCAGCTTCTTTTTCCTCGCATTTAGGTTTAATGTTAGACCTATTAAAATTATTCTGTAACTTTGAACACATAAGTGGTACATGTTTTCCATTACAAATAATACATTTAACAATAGCTCTGCAATGTTTACTTAAATGTCCTACTTTTGTACAAGAAAAGCAACACCTTTTGCTAGTAAGAATATTCTGCCTTTCTTCTAAAGACATGTCCCTAGCTTTAAAACAGTTTTCACTTAAATGACCACCGTCACAAAACACACACATCGATAACTTCGTCTTATCTGTGCTTACTGTAGACGTATTTGATTTTACATTTACAAGGCCAGCTGCTGTAACATTGCTGGTAGGCCTTCTTGTATTTTTAATATGCTTATCTTTACTTGCAAAGTCTCTTTTATATGAACTCGTAGTATTATCACCTGTTGATACTTTTGTTTTTTGTAAACCAAATCCCTGTTTAGCTAAGTTTATTCTTTCTTCTCCCTCCACTTCAATTTTCAAAAAATTCATTAGGCTATCTAGCCTACTTTTACTTTCTGACGCGGTCTCGTCCTGTTGAGAGTTAGGCCTACTTCTCTGCCAAGCTATTAATAAATCCTCCCTGAGACAAGATTCTACTAATGGGAAGAGCATAGCAGCGTACTTCTCCTTTGTTACACCTAAAGTTTCTAAACACCTTAGTTTTGACTCAATTTGATCATAAAGTGAGGAAATAGTAATTTTACTTTCACTGCTATTTAATGTTATTACAATTTTCAAGATTTCTCTTATGTAAAACTCTACTAACAGGTCATCTTTGGCAAAGCGAGATTTTAAATGTTCAATAGCCTGTTCATAACTACGTCCACATGGGGGAAAACTCTCGACAATTTCCCTAGCCTTAGTATTAGGGATAGTCGCTTGCAGGAGATACTGATACTTGTCATCAGAATCAATACAGGGGTCTTCATGGATTTTCTTAAATTGGCCCCAAAACGGCAACCAATCACTAATATCACCACCAAACTTTTTAAACTCAAGTGTGGGTAACTTAAATTTACGTTTTTCTACATTCACACTAGTATCTGTCTTAGGCCTAGCCTTGTCAATAGCCTGTTCAACTAAATACTCAACTATTTTAAACTTGCCTGAGTATTCATCGGCAGATTCTACCTCATTTTCTAAAACTTCAGTAGATGCATTTTCATTTAGTAAAACTTCAATAATTTCTCGGTCTAAGACCTCCAATTGATTATGTTTTTCACGTAATAGCTCTAAATTAGCTTTTAACAAAATCACATCATCTTTATTTTTTATGGATTCTAATAATGTATTGTGTAAACGTGAAAATCCAGTTCTAAACAATTTTCTTTTCTTTTTCAGAGCATCCATTATAAAATACTTACTAATGGATCATAGATTTTAACTGTAACCAAATTATTATCCTGTCACGGTCGCCATATGTTATTTCTATAAACTTTTGACACTGCCGCTACAGGCGGAACACTCGTCATATTTATATAATTATGCTGGTAATAAAACTTATTTCATATTTAAACACTATTTATTACTTCACATCTTTCTTAAAACAAAACTCTAAACAAAGAACTGAGAAAAAACTAAAACAATTACAAATCATCTGTTAATTTATATAATGTTCTTTTTCTTTTTTTTTTTCATAGAGGATTGTCATAGAGTATTATATTATTGCATTCACAACAACGTTAAACTAAATAATGATGAGATAAATAAATCAATCTAATGACACACACTATTTGATTATATTGTTTCTGTTTTTTATAATTAGGTTTTCAAATATTTCCCTAATTAAATGCTTAATAAAGATTTATGTTCTAAAACATCTAAAATATAATTAGCTAATTAACATTTTTAATAATTCAAACAAAATATATATTTCTCTAATATTGTGTTTATTTCACTCTTTTTATATTGTTTTTAAGTTGACAAATGAATATGGTCAATATTTTGCAAAGACAAAGATTACTTCTGATTTACTAATTAAGTATTAATTAGGTTCTATTAAGTTTTAAAACTTCGAATATTACATGCATCATATTATTTATCGTTTTGTAACTACAAGATTTTAAAATATTTACAGAAATAATAATAGTATTATTAATAATGAAAGATTATTTGCCATTTATGAACTTCAAGAAGTCGTGCTATGAATGCCTGCTGAGCGGCAATAATCCACAACAAACCTCGGTTAGTTAAACATCATGCACCTTGATCAGTTGAATTGAGCATAAATTGGTTAGTTTAACGCCTTGCATCTTGATTAGTTTAACGTTGTGTATACCTTGGTTAATAGAAACCTTGATCTTTTGAAGGCTACCCCACGGACACCGATGGATTGTAATTTGAATATGTCCTTGCGGGGCATACTGTTTGCCTGCATGTGGTATTTCCTGAGTAATGTAAAGAATCAGTAAAGGTTTGTCACCACCATCCAACATCAGTTGACATGAAAAGACATAAGAACCATGGTACAAACAAAACCTGTCTTTTTCAGGACCTGGACAAAAAGCTTTGCATGTTTTTCTCAGAATGCTGGAGGCTTTAACATTCAAAGTTTTTATTATTAACCAAACATTAAAAATGAACCATTTTTTTTATCTTATAGATTACTATGAACAAAGACACTATAGCAAATCGCCACAAGTTGAATGGCTGAAACTAAATACAACTAGTTTGTAAATTTCAAATACATCATAAAATTAACAAAGTTGACCTGTTTTAAGTAATTGAAATTGAAGCTTGGAATGTCAAAGAAACACTTTTTAATCATGAACTGTATGACCTGGACATATTAGCCAGTAAACTGGGTCTCCATTCTATAGTGTTTGGAGATTTTAATGATATTTTAAAACAAAGGGGATACCACAGAACTGCAATGAAAAGGCCAACCGATCCTGGAGGACTTTATTGATGATTACTTTTTCTATTCTTGAATTTTGCAGTCTATTACATTCAGTGAAACTTAATTAATCAGTTAAACATTAGTTTATGACTATCCGAACTTTACATTTTATAAATTTGTAAAAACTTACTGAGACAGAACTTCTTCAATTGCTACGTGGCTATTTTCATTAGTGTCTTCTGGTTGGAGTTGTTGGGTTAAGCAGCGACGGTTTTAAAGGCAGGTTTTTGAACAAACATATTAAGCGAACAAACCCAATACAAATTGCACATCCTCTTTGATACTATCGAATGCCTGCTGATAAACCTGGTAAAACTGTCACCGCTTAGCCCAACAACTCCAAGACGCAGATGAAGATCGCCATATAGCAATCGAAAACGTTCTTAGTAAGTTTCTACAAAATTTAAAGTTCGGATAGTTATAAACTACTTGTGCTATTTTACAAACATACTATGAACATTTCTGTCTTACACAAGTCAAAGAAGTTGTCCTGATTTTATTATCGTACACCCTAATCTATCTAGCAAGACAAAATTCTGCAGGCATACAGCTCTTTTCTCAACAATCACTTTAACACAAGCAAATCCCATTTATCTAGTTTTTAAAAAGGTATCAAATAACTGGTAAAACAGGTAACTGGGTCAGATCTTTCTTATTCCTAAGGCTGATCAGGGTGAAATATAAAAGGGTCATCTCAAACTATCGCCAATTAGGAGATGGTACTGCAAGGGGTACTGTTCAATATGATGACAAATAACATCCTTGATGCAATCAGAACACCGTTAATGCTTTAATATATGCAAATGATCTTATAGTGTGCGCAGCAGCAGAATCTTCAATGGAATTCAGAAAAATGTTATCACCACCCTCAGTAACCTAGAAGCATGGCCAGACTCTAATTGCAAGATCAAAGGCCCTACATAAACAATCTTCAAATTGTTATCTCTCTCTCTCTCCCTCTACTGAATATAAAGCAATTCACCTTCACTACAGGATCAAGATTGAAAATATACGACATTTTAAAATACATTAGAGTGCCTCTAGTCAAAAATTGTCACGTAAAATCTAAGTGTACTCAGCTGCAAAAACATTCAAAAGCAACTGAGACTTTTCGAAAGCCTCATAGAAACTTAAGTGGGGAGCTGCAAAGACGTGCATCTAAGACTAACTTGTAGTCAGTAATACAAAAAAGGTTGATACAGCTAGGTTGACCTACACCTTCAATAAGTTAGACAGAAAGCAAAACTGTTCTCTGTCTGATCACAGATGAGGTAATGTCCACTCCTGTTGTCATAAAGAAGCTGCAATAAGGAATGAAGCCTTTGGCCTCAAAATGCCAATAAATTTGTTTGAAGTTCTTTAAATGGAACAAAAGAGATGACATCCAGTCTTAGCAAGACTACAGGAAAGCCAGCTCTAGGTTGAAAATTCAATTTACATGATGATGAGGGATTAGTAAAAAAATACACTATAGAGACTGAAAATATTGTTAACAATTACCAAAACATTATTAAAAAATTGATAAAATAGAGGGAAAAATTATAGAGGAAAAAATACAAATATTTATACCTACAAGTACAATATGTTATTTACAACTAAACTAAATACAAATTCAACATTGAATATCTATATTATAGTCAAGAGGTGCATAGTATTACAAGAAATCATCAAACAATTATGGAATTCAAACTGTTATGAGAATTTAAAACTTTGACTTATCAGGGAAACCCTGGTAAAAAGTAGTTACATTTTTTCTACTTTTTTTCTTAGCAAATCCAAATTGTATCCGTTTTTTTGGCAGGGGGAGTTTTCGATAGTCTTATACCTCTACCTCTTTTTCTAGTGTAGCCGTTAAATGACTAATATTTATATCATTGAATAATTAGTTTCTCGGAATAGGAGGAGCTGAACTTGTTCGACAGAAGTAATCAATTATTGCCAAAGGTGGCTCAAAATAAAAATAAAAGTTCACCTTCTCGAAAAACTCTAACATAAGAAATAAGCATTCAGTAGCATCATTTCTATTATATGAAAACTTAATTTCTCATAACATTGCACTAATTCAATTTCAACTTATATCATGAAGGCTTATTTATTAAATATGTAAGATAATTGAGTGAAAGGGAGGTTTTCCATGAAGAAGCTTCCTTCCTCTTCATGAACATACATATAGTTTATTTTTTGTTTTTAATTAAAGGGTGTAAATTGTGGTTTCTATTGGATTTTTACCTGTGAAAGCGAATAAAATAGGTCTCAGTGTCATATCTTAATTTTTGAGATATTAGGGGTAAATAAAAAATTAATTGCAGTAAATCATAGTACAATAACTTTGTAAAATATGTAATAAACATTTAATAGTTTTAAATAAAACTTTTAGAAAATTAAACACGTAAATATTTACAAATTTGCCTATAGTAGCACTTACTTATATTTGTTGAGGACGGCAGTTTCGGAAGATGTGTCCCATTGTCAACTCAGACCGTAACTCGGAGTTTGGTCAACTCAGGCCTTCATGTTACGGTCTGAGTTAACAATGGGACACATCTCCTGAAACGGCCTTCCTCAAAAAATATAAGTAAGTGCTACTATAGGCAAGTTTGTAAATATTTACAAGTGTTTAGTGAAAACTAGTAGCTCACGTGAAGATGGAATCAACAAATATTTTAGAAATTGTAATTCTGAGGCAATTGGTTTAAATAAAGTCAACTAAGAACAAAAATAAGTTGTATAACCTGTTATCCGAATCCAGCTTAACCAAAACAGACCCTTAAATACTTATTTTATCTAACACCTGTATGGGGCTTTTCAATCATTTGACATTGAGCCTCCTAGTTCCAACAACTATCATTCAAAATGATTAGAGCCTTGCTGTCCCAAGCAGATATACTACGACCTGTAGCTAATATTAGGACATCATTGATGAAGAGGAATGAAATTTCTAGGATTTCTTCAATAGCCATCCTAAGATCATCAATCGTGATGTTAAAATGCAGACAACTTAGTATGGCCTCTTAGGTAGTCCTTAATGCATTTGCTTGTAAGAAGTTGCATCAAAAACTTGCACTAGATTTTATCTTGAAGGAGTATCTGTAAATGTTTATTGTCATTAAGACACAAACCTTGTTCTATTAAATAAATTGCTAATACATAATATACTTATGATGGGCCGCCGAGTGGTTGAGGGAGCCCAAAACATAAGAGGAACTGCTAGATGATTGTGAAGATTGATAATAAATATAATGTAATAATTGGTAATTTTGTTTTATACAAGTCTTAATAAAAGTTATAATTTAAAAGAAATAACAATTCAATGCTGCTTTTTGTTACAATAAACTTTTAATATCTTAAAATGACATTCCTATTATCTTTTACAAAGTCACTTACTAATTAAAAATTCTTATTTCCTCTACAAAGAATTACAAAAATTAAGTTTTATTAGCCTAAGTCTAAAATTTGTTATGGCAGCAAGAAGTTTAGTTATAAAATTTAATATGAATTGAAATTGATTTAATTATTTCAATTTGAGCTTGAGCTCTCTTTATCTCGGGTTAAATAGGTGGGTTTTCTAAATTTTGACTAATAAATTTTGAGTTGGCACTTTCAAAAAAATATCTAAATTACAATTCTTACAAGTTAAAATTTTTACAAGTTATTTTAGTTCCTAATTAAATAATTTCCTGAATAATGTCTTCTTAATTGATCAGTTCAATGGTTTGGCTTATTGTTACTCTGTAATTATGATTTAAATACAATACTGCACTTTCCGCACCAGTTAAAAAAATAAAATTTTTACAGCCAATTCTGAATACGTCTTCCTCGTTCCGATGCTTTGTTCCAACTGCTGACGCTACCTTTGTTAGAAAAAAATGGCCAAGTCGTGAATTTCCGCTATTTTTTCGTTTATTCCTTGCAAGTAACAGCTTTACGGATGTCATGTTCTTCTTCTTTACGGATACACTTCTTCTTCTTAACAACTGCACTTAAATTTCTTTGCATTTAAATCCAAAACTGTTTTATTATTATATCTCCACGAGAAATATTTAAACGAATATCTTTTGCCGGTCAATGCGCACGCAACTCCACAAATCCGTTATGCATCGTTTTTACTACAGCACATTTCACTAGCTTGCCGTGTGAAAGTTTTAAGTGTATTTTTACATAGTTCTATTTAAATTGTTACCTATCAATTAATTCTAATACATTTTTTTATAAATAGTGATTTGTGTGTTTTTTTTCTTTTATATAAAATCTTGTGATTAGATCTAAAATGTGGTCATGTGCATTTTCTACACAAGTGAAATTAGGTTATGTTTACAATTCTTTCCTGGTATATTTTAGTAATTTTTACATACTGAATTTATTTTTATATATTTATCTTATTTTGGTAAGTGCCTTTTATATGTATACTACTTCAAAATGTTACAATAACTTTATTATTTCTCAAGTATTTTATTATACCTTTACTTTTTTCCTTTAACTCTTAACTCATTCAATAGTATTTACAATATATCGCTTTTTTTCATTTATTCCTTAGCAATTTACATTTATCGCATAACTTTAACATTTTCAAAATCATCAATATTCATTCACTGGCAACAATTACTTTATGACTTAATATGTCTACAACATTTGTACATCTTTGTTCCTTGAATCACAATTATACTATTTTAACAATCAAACTTGCTCTTTAACCCAATTAAAACATTACATACAGCTGTTGCCATTTTCACAAATTTAATTTACATTTACTCTTTTACTACTGACTGTTAACATTTTCAACAAATCATTATTAATATGCATTTAATCTTTAATCTCAATCATCTATAATTTCATCTTTAATATATCAACAATTACAAATTTAATACTTCAACAAATTACCAATTTACATAGATATTTCTTTATACTTCATTTGCGCAAATTATCTTTAACAATTTATCTGGGTATCTCTGTATCTCATTATTGCATAATGCATTTACTTAAATACTTAAAACAGTTACCTTTGTAACTAATACAAGGAATCACACACTGCTTATTACCTCAGTACTCACAGCGTACTTACGCTTCCTAAGACGCACCTATCACCTCCCTTCAGTTCTCATACTACATGAAGCTCTTAACTTCCACGACGAACATTTGCCACCCTTCAGGCTGTTTACAAGAACTAGCTTCACGATGAACGAATTGCACCTTCAGCAAATGTATTGCCTCCTCCAGGAAATGGCTCGCCTCCTCCGCCACACATCTCGCCTCATCCGGCGACGTGCACCTCCCTTCGAGCAGTTCACAGGAACTGGTCATTTGCTTAGTTATTTAATTTTGTATGCTAATTACAAATTCCTTAATATTATTTTTTAAATTATATTTTAATAGTTTTGTTTATAAGAATTTACATTCCTATTGTGTTTCATTTTTATAGTTAATTATGTAATACTAATTATATTAATTATTAACAATGTACCTAATTACTCTTCAAACAATCATTAAAATTATTATCAGTATAGGTACACAGGTACCAAGTGGGCATGGAGGGACAACACTTACACTGTTCTTAAAATTTGTTTAATAATGATTAACTGCTGTTTATACATAACCAAAAATAAACTGTATTAAATTATGATACGTTTACATTTCTCCTGTTTTCAAACCCGTATGGTACTCCTTATTATATTTAGCCACCTGATCTGATATTATTGGAAATATTGTAAAATCTTTAATACCTAGAAAAATAATAATATAAAAAAAATAAAAAACAAAAATGTTTAATGCATTTCAGAATCTAAAATAATAATTGACGTAGGATGAAAAAAGCGATACGAGGTGCTATCAAGGTTTAAGTAAGTTGTAAGTTTTGGAAGTAAAATTAAGAAAATACTTTAAAAATAACCATTAATTTAATGTAATATGAATTTGGTTGTAACAAATTGAACCACAAAAAAATAAAAATACCATACCATAAAAAAATTGAACCATATAAAAATAATATGAAGTTAATTATAGGAAGTTAATTTGGGAATTTTAATTTCAATTGCATCAAATAAGATCAAGATAATTATGAAGGTCATAATAATTGGGAATAAACAACCAATGATACTTAGTTATAAAATTATAAACTACAGGGTCTGGCAATAAAACCTCCTGTATTGAAGAAACCGTTGTTTGAGTAGTAATACTAGCACTAATATGATGGGGGTATTTTTTGAAAGCGGTGTACGTGTCACTTTCAGTGTGCATCATGGCTTGGCTTTGTGAGCATCTTTGTTGTAGAGGAGTTTATTAATAACTGTGGTTCTATGATTGCTACTCAGCTAGCATTTCGTATTTGATTTGAACTTGGCCGACATGATAGGAGAATTATTCAACTGTGGGTGTCAAACTTTGAACGAACAGGCGCAGTACTAAAAAGAAAACCTACTGACTTTGGACTGCAACAACGCCGGGAAATGAGAGTGTCCGTCTGACAATCCCGAAGGCGTTAAGCACCTTAACATTCAGCTGCCCTGGGATTATCCGATAGGAGTGTCCATAGAGAGCTTAATATGCATCCATTCAAAATGAGTTTACCCAGCAATTGAGAATGATTTTGAAACTCATAGATCTGTGTGTGAGGAAAATCTTAAGAACATTCTACCTGGGGCTTTGTTTATTTCTTCGGAAGAGGTCCACTTCCACTTATCAGGTACTGTAAACAGAGTTTTCGCTGCTGGGCTGCAGAGAACCCTCGGGAACTTCATCAGCGACCAATTAGCAGCCCTCATGTAACAGTTTGGTGCACCATTACTGAATGTTTTGTGTGGAGACCGTTTTTTTTTTTTGAAGGAGGGGCAACCCGGTAACAGTTAATTCGAATTGTTACTGTCACATGGTAGAGACTGCCCTCAGACCTCGTCTAAACCAGTTTGTTGTAGACCATGAATTGCAAGAAGTTTGGTTCCAGCAAGACGGAAGAACATCTCACACTTCCCGCCATACTTTGGAAATGTTGAGGGAGGTGGCTCTTGGACGTCATGTCTCTTTGCCAAGTGACATTGGCTGCTCCTCAGAGTTGCCTGATTTATCACCTTGTGATTTTTTTTGGGGACACTTGAAGGCTGAAGTGTACAAACATAGTCCCACAAATCTGCAAACACTTAATGAAGCAATCACCCAGGAGGTGGCAGCCATTCAAACAGAAATGACACAAAAACTGTGAAGAACTTCCGGGAAAGACTTCAACGATGTATCAAGAATGGAGGACATTTAGCGAATATAATTTTTAAACCAAAGTAATGTAAAATGGCATTGTATTCATTGCTCACCAATAAAGGTATGTTTTCTGTGTCTGTCTTATTTTTTTGTAACTACTTTTTATAATTAGGGAGGTTATATTGCCGGACCCTTTTAGTATGGTGAGTGACTAGAAAAAATCTAATGAAAAATTTGAAAATCAGTGCTCTTACCAGGCTTCATGTTCCGGCAACAAAAAGTAGAAAATGATGAAGAAACCAGTAAATGATAAAGCGAACGAAGCACTATTTTTATGATTCACCCAGTATAGATCAGAAGGACTGGCCGTAACAGGAATAGATGAACACAGCAATCTTTTGTCTTTATTTCAAGAATTAGGTTGTCCCTCCTGTAAAAAAATACGCAAAAGAAAACAACTTGTCAAAAGAGGCCATTTCATTACGTGATAATACCGCCTCACACCCATCAGCAGAGGAATTGAAAAGTGGAAACACAAAGTGTGTTTTATACCACCGAACATAACAACTTTGGGCCAACCAATGGATCCTAGAAATTCTCAAACGGCTATATTGCTGTAAGCTACTAACAATTATAATTACGGGTATGGATGCAGGAAGAAATGTTTTTAAATACCTAAAATTGTAGCCTTGCTAGATGCCGCTTTATGGATTGCAGCATGAGATGCAATCACGCAACATCTCATGTTACAGCATGAGATAACACTATTAAAATCATTGCAAAAACTATTGGATCATAAAACAAACAATGATGGGATTGAAAACATATTACAAACAGAAATCCTTGTTAGTGAAACAAATGAAGAAACCATCGATCTTTTCCGAAATATTCCTGGGGGTAAGGAGATGATCAGTTTTGGTGTCAACAAATGGATGAAAGAGTATGAAGTTAATGACTTTACTAATAGTGATAGACTATAGGTGTAACTTATTTACTTAAAACATACATCTACTTCCAATGAATGGAATGGTTGTGATTATGTAGTACACATGTGCATCACTACATAACCGTACTTAAATCCAGATTTCTTATTAATTGGATCGGGCTGTTGCCAAATTGATCTAGATATGAGGGGTTTTACTATATAGTTAAAATTATAAAATACAGTAATATAATAATTTAATTTCCCATCAAACATTGTTCTACTTAGAAAGGAAACAAAAACAAAATTGGATTTTGTATGAACAATTTTTTTTCAGCAAAATTGAACTTTTATTTAATTTAATTTTTTGGGGTAGAATAAAAGTTTATGCAAAATGAGAAAAAGCCAAGTAGAAATGATTAATCAACCCAAGAGCAAGAAATGACAATTTCAGGGTACTTGAAGGAAGGAGTATGAGGGGATTTATTTAAGTGCAGGAACTGGAAATAAATTAATAAAACATTGGATCTAGAAACATCTGATATTGCCACATGTGAAAAATTAATGAACAATATGAAAAGAGAAAATATCACACAGTATGAACTAATGAGCAACAGAGAGGGAACAATTGTATGAGGAAACAATCATCAAAATCGGAATTCTTAGAGGAAGGAAAAAGGTCATAGAGTAAGGTGACTTGTGCCAGGAATATGTATTATATAGGTATAAATTCTTAGGGTATGAATGGATATGTATGGAAATATAAACATTCGTAAAAGAAATCAGACCAGATAATTATAGCAGAATAAAAACCAAATTTAGATTTAAACAAGGATTTGGTATACGAATATAGACAGGTGATGACTATATGATGAGGAAATGAGTATTGCTATATATGAATAATAACCTCAAATTGTACAACACAAAAACTACAAGTTATAATGTAATGTAGAATTTACCTTCTTTATATTCGCTCGTTTTTTTAGAAATTCTAGTATTAATTTTACTTGGTAAAAATCACTTCTTACTAATGTAGGTCAGCAGACGTGTTTCGTACTCTCGTCAGTGCATTATTAAATGCTGTGAGCCACGAACGAAATAAGCCACCGAGTCTTATGCGCAGCATTGTATAATGTACTGAATGCTTTAAGCATCCTCTGCTAAATACCAGTAAGTTACTGTTTTTTTGCCAACTTAAATTGGTAAAAATCTTGTTTTAATGTAATTAGGACGGTCGCATCATCGGAAGAATCATTTTATGCACTTTTTTAAATTGCTTTGTTTTGTATAATGGTTTTCTGATATTATCTTGCCTATCTATACTTGATTAAATATTAGAAAAATAATGATGCCTTCTTGAATGTTAGCAGAGTGGAACAAAACTATGGATTCAATCTTTGTAAATTTTATCTGTGTCACAAAATATATTCCTTTTTGAATCTGATTTTCAAACGGACTGGGCACAGCTGTTACTCTGTTTAATCGTGTTGTTTTAGTCTGCTGAAAGATAAATTTTTAGTTGTTATTCCGGAATAAAAAATGAGGTTATAAGACAGTTCTGATTTGTAATATAATTATTTCAATTCAGTAAGAAAGAAGTCGAAAAATGTAGTAATGTGTAGAAATTAAAAAATATTTTAGGGTTTTCTCTGTTGCACAACTGTTATTTAAATTATTCCATTAAACAAAGTAATAAAGGTGTTGATTGTAAAATTAGGTAAACAAAAGTTGCATGACACTGTCTTAAATAAGAGAACGTTTTAAACCTTAATTCTGTTCTACTCGTTTAGAAGCAGTACATATATGAATTTGTGAAGTAGTACTTATATAACAATGTCAGAGCAGTTCAAACTTTGTACACCACTAAGATAATAATTTACTTGTTTTCCCCTAATGTTTGTCATATCAACATTCCCACGCAATTCTGCAAGGAAGTAAAGTTATCAGTGGTTAAATTTCGTGATAATTTTTGTTTAACTTTACTGTATAAAAGTTTGGATCTTTTGGAAGTGAGTTATAAAGTTGTTATTAAACTTATGGAAGTAAATATATTTTATTTTTTTGGTTTTTGTTAAGATTGATATATTCTTCACATTTTTTATGACTAAGAACTTTAACATTTCTTCAAAGAGTAACTAATCCTTTTTGTATCTCAAAGTTACATTTAACAATATCCTGAACTAAGAATAGTAACAAATTTCTGCTGAAAAATTCCAGTAGTTAGTAGTTTAGTCAATATTAATCATGAGAAAACATTTTTGTAAATGTTTACATTTTAAATGATTTTGACTGACTTTCATTTTTGTTAATTCTAAATAATAACATTTTACACACACATATAATTTAAAATTAATTAGTCTCAATTCATAGAATGATTAATTCATATTTTTGTTTAAACATGGACATGTATGATTTACAGATATATTTTGAAATAGTCATCCTCATTAAATAAAAAGTAAGTGCTACTTTAGGCAAGTATCACTTATTAATATACACCCAAGTGTTTAAAAGTAAACTTGTAGCTCAAATCAAAGCCGTAAATAAATAATATGAATGTTATTTTTTAAAATAATTTTTCCTATCTTATTAAGATTTTATTTTACTACTTGCCTTTTATGCTTTGAAACTTTCTTCTAGAAAAAATATGACTTCTTTTCTAAATGTTTTCTAATAAATCATAATTTACAACTATAATATACAAAATATGGTTTAATACTCTTGAATATTGTAGTCCAATATGTTCGATGAAACTTAATTAATAACTTTACATTAGTTTACGACTATCCGAACTTTAATTTTTTTGTAAATTTGTAAAACTTACCGAGATACAATGTTTTCAATCTTCATCGTGGCGATCTTCATCAGTGTATAAATGTTTCGCTTGAAGTTGTTGGGTTAAGCGGTTATAGTTTTAAAGGCAGGTTTTTGATTGTATTTCGAGAGTATATGTGTTTTGTATTGCGTCGGTTTATTTAGTAGGTTTGTGCTGTGTGTTTGTAAATTTCATACTGTTCTAGTGTGTTGAGATGAGGTCCTTTATTTTACGGATCGGTTAGTTTCAATTTTTGAGGTGAACTGGAGTTTTGGGTGTATTTTGTTAGTTTATTAACAAATTTCAGATATTTACAAATTATATTTCTAGTTAATCACTTTTGTGAGCCATTTCTGGTTTTAAAAGTTATACAGATTCTCTTTATTTTATTTGGTTTACCTGTTGAACATTATAAATTAAAGACTTGCCAAACCTATAATTTAATTAAGTTTTCAATGGAAGATTATAGTCACATATATAAAGAAAATCTTAAAATCGCTCAAAAATTTAAAAAAACCAAGACACAGGATTGAATTCAAACTAACAACAAGCTACAATAGACACAAGCAAAAAAGATTAATTCTAATATGCAAAATGTTATGGATAAACCTAAAAATTCCAAAGCAATAAATGATCAAATCCTAACAGTCAAAAAACAATACAAAATTTACAAATATACCAAATCACAAAATAAAAACATAATAATAATTGAATAAACACAATACACATCTTATGATTAACAACGGTCAACCGAGACATTGATAAAGATTGCTTAATATGTTACAAATTTATACCCAAGTTTTTTATAAATTTAGTTAAGTTGTAAGTTTGGGAGGTTATTAATTAACTTCTAATATAGTAGTCTCACCAATTGTAATGGACAACAAATTCATAATTAACTTCTAATATAGTAGTCTCACCAATTGTAATGGACAACAAATTCATAATTAACTTCTAATATAGTAGTCTCACCAATTGTAATGGACAACAAATTCATAATTAACTTCTAATATAGTAGTCTCACCAATTGTAATGGACAACAAATTCATTAACGTAATACTTCTAGATCAACATAATTGTTTTTTTTTCATTGAGAAATTTTTTCAAAATCAGAATTTGTATATTTATACAAACTATAATAATAGTTTGTAATAACAAAATAGATAATAGTTTGTTATTTATTATAATAAATTTATAATAATGAGAAATACTTTTACTCTTGAATTTTGTAGTCCATTACTTTCGATGAATCCACTCTAAAGCACCAACCCTGAACGCTCTCACAAAAATTCACAAGCCCAATGTCCCCATTTGACCTATCACCTACTAAAATGCCCGTGCACATAAACTAGCAAAATATATGGACAAAATAATCAGACAATCTAATTACTTGAACACAGAAACACAGATAAAAAACAGAACAAACCTCATAAATAAAATAAAAGACATAAACATACCACATAATTCAACACTACTATCACTCGACGTAACAAATATGTACATACCCGTATCCGAACTCTCAATACCCTAGAGATCCAATTAATACAGAACAAAATACTAAAAACCCACATTACCAAAATCCTAAATATCCTCCAAACCATCACCAAACAAAACTATTTTACCCACAACTCAAATTTCTATTCACAACCAGTTGGCCTACCCATGGGAAGTCCTATCATCAGTGCCCTAAGCGAAATTTTCCTATAACACATAGAAAACACCAAGATACTCAAAAACAATACACATTCACACAAAATCATTTACTAGCAAAGATATGTTGATGATATCATAACACTATGTAGCGGCAACATCCGACAATGCGAAAAACCTCTTACCTTCACTAATAAAATATACCCAAAATTCCGCTTCACCTCAGAGATTTAAACCAACCGATCCCTAAACATTCTCGACCTAACTATTACAAAACACCACACACAAAAACATTTACAGCTTCAACATTTACAGGAAACCCACGACAGACACACTTATCCACAACACCTCAAACCGCCATATCCAAACACAAACACGCTGCCTTCTGATCCATGCTCCATGGACTGAAAGAAGTTCCAATGACCACAGAAAACATGAACAAAAAACTAGACACCATTAAATATTTAGCATACACAAATGGATACAACACCACAATAATAGACAAACTATGACACAATATACAAAAAAACACTAAAATTAACACCACAGGCAGGGAGAAAAACAAATAAAACATCTAATAAAATATCCCACAAATTTCAAAAAACAGGATACATATAGTATACAAAAGTAATAACAATTTATAATACGATAAACTACAAGCACCAGGCATATACAAACTTATCTGAGACAAATGCAACAAATTCTACATAGGGGAAACAGGTCGCAGCTTTAAACAAAGAGTCGAGGAACACAAACAACACCAACTCAGCATTTTGCAATCAAATAAAAGAAACAGGACACAAATACATAGGCATTTACCATAACTTAGAAATCTTACACATCAACAAAAAAGGACCACATATCAACGCTAGAACAATATGAAATTTACAGACACACGAAAACACAAAGTATAAATATATTAAATGAACAAAATAAATAAAAATCACACATACTCTTTAATACTATCGAAAACCTGCCTTTAAAACCGTCACCGCTTAACCCAACAACTCCAAGCAGGAGACACTGATGAACATCGCCACATAGCGATCAAAATTATTCCGTCTCAGTGAGTTTTTACAAATTTACAAAATTTAAAGTTTGGGTAGTCATAAACTAATGTTGAAGTGATTAATTAAAATAGTTTTATCTATATTCAGTAGAACCATTAATTTGTAGATTGAATTTGAACTTATTAATTAGTTCAAGTTCATTACTCTACTGTATAAATATTTAGTATAATTTATGTGTGTTTTAGGTAGTAACAATATAAATAAGCCAATAAAATGGAGCAGACCTGGTATTTAATGCTAAGTTGGAGGGTCATATTTTTATCAGTTGTGTCCAGCCAGTTTGATTTAGAATTAACACAGTGGACAGATTGCCCTCAAATACTACCTAGGGTTCTTGTAGGTTTTACTCCTCGTGGAAATGTGTCTGCTGGAATTTATAAAAAAAATGTGGATTCTAATGATATTGAGAGTTGTGTTGCACAATGCTGTTCACAGGTCTCATGTAACATAGTTTTTATGTTTAAACAACAATGTTTCCAGGTAAATTTAATGGTATCAATTATGTTTACGATAAAGTTTATCGGGAGCAGTAAATATAGATTAGAGATGTCCAAATGCAAAATTATTTTGGTAATACAGTGATTACTATGTTTTATGCAGGGGTCCCCCAAACTTAGAGCTAATAGTGAAACCCCAAATACTGCACCCAATGCATATGGAATGGGGAGATTTACAATCGACATAAAATATATTAAAATTATTACAGCTGTATTGTACACTTATAATAAAGTATGGTATATTTACGTACAAGATAATTACATACATATTTTTATTGTTTATTTACATTTACCTTCAATCCGAACTAAACACTTCCGCAAATAGACGTGATGTTTCCAAAACTAGCAAACTCAACAATCAAATGTGATACCTGTTTAATACCTGACGGAAAAAAATTAATCTGAGTTAGTTATGGCCACCGGAAACAATTATCAGTGTTTGGTTTTCAAAAACTATTAAATTAACAGTAACAAAAGTGATGCTAATCCTATGTATGGAGTTTTGTCAGTGACAATAATGCCACTTGTTATAAATAAGGAATGCCTATCTTTTGAGTAGAAACCTAGTTGTGTACAGTATAACGGATGTTTGGAGAATAATCAGATTTCTTTGTGATAAGTGAATACAATAGTGTACAAAATAAATATGACAAGATCATATTATCCTACAACCTGCTCAGTAACTATACTGTTGTTCTTGTCTTTTTTTTAAATACGATAACATATTATCAGGATATCCTGTAATTTTCCCAACCGTAAATACAGAACCCGTGAATACCGAGGGTCAACTGTACTTGACCTAATACTATTCAACTTTGTTTGCATAAGCTATTTCTCTTTTCATATACATTACTGACATATTTATTATAATAAAATAGCATAATGATGAAATATAGCTACAAAATATCCAGTTAGGATAAATTAGATTTTAAAAACTAATAATTTTACAAACACTAATATTATAGTTGGCAAAAAGATGAATGAATATGTATAACAGCAATTAAAAGTACCAGTAAGATGAAACAAATCTGTCCGCCTTCGTTACATGTGATAACATGATTTCAACATATTTAATAATACCGTTTATCAAGTTAAAATTTAATAAAATAATTTTATATATTTTGGACAGTTGTAATGTTGGACAGTACATAAAAGTAATGAGTTTAAAATTCATATGTAATTATTCCAAAATTTTTAGTAGGTAATATAAAACTTGATTATATAGAGTTTCTTCACTGCTATCTTAATTTATAATTCATTGTTATCTTAAGTTTGTTTTGATTGATTATGACAATTTATAAACTAGGGGTTTATTCATATAATGTTTATTGGTTATGACAATTTATAAATTAGGAGTTTATTCATATATATATACCGCAATGAATCCTAAGTAACTATTGGTTTACCTTTACTAATAGTTTATTTTTCATGCCAAGTTAACATTCCATCTCTTTTATAATCTTTTTTATAATACCTTTGTATCTATGTAGTAATATAGGTAGCCTATTTAATAATGTGGGATAACATTGTGCTACTATAATGCTAATTTTTATGGTGAAAATGATTTTTTTGGAAAACTCAAACTAGTAAGAAAACAGCCTGCAGCAGACCTATATACAGTTTTTTTCATACAACTTTTTTCTTTTTAGTTTTATTATTTGTATTTTAATATTTTTTTATTTCAATCAACGAGTGAATATTTTATGCATTAACAATTATCCTGTAGTTCTATAGCTTAGGAACTATATACAATTTAAGAATATAAGTTTTGGACTAATGAAGCTTCTATTCTTTTGTATATAATGCTCATAAGTAAAATATTTCTTAATTTTATTATAAAAAGGTTTATAATATAATGTACAGTAGAACTTGGATAATTCTAAGCTGAATAGACCAATGAAACATACGATTTAACCAAAAGATCGAATTATGAACAAAGAGTCCATAATTGGAAAATACCCTTTCAGTGATAACAGTCCAGCTCTTTTTTTGTGTGTCTACAACTGCCGTTTTGCCTGTATCCAGGTATCGTGTCACTGGTCCATGTGAAACACTATGATTTTAATAAGCAATAAACTTAAGTATAGTGGAATTATAAAAGTTATAATTATTAGCAGGTAACCTATTGTAGATCTAATTACATGTGTGTCGGTCACTAGCGGGTACAAATTAATTTCTCGTGCCAATTTAATTATATTCCACTTCAAAAATATTCTCACTTATAAAGCACTAAATATTATATTTTTTATCCGGGTGCAATTTTTTTATTTTTTACCTCAGTTAATTATTTGTTAACTGACTATTATGTGTAATCATAATTAGTAAAAAGAAATTAAAAGTTACTTACGGTTTGAAGATTACTTTAGAATCTAGGCTCCCACTATTATTATTCATTTCATACAATATTTACAATAATTATAAAAATATTTACACTACTGATCAACTCTAAATAAAATCTATAGCCCTACTGAGCTTCTCACTCCAGCTGACATAAAAACTGCTAATGGGACCTACTGTATTATCTTTAGATATCTGACAGAATGTCAGTGGGCCTTAAATATCTTTCTTTTTTTATACTGTAAGTGTCAAGAGATGATAAATATTCCTTAGAAAGTTCAGACGTTTAGTCTTGTGTGTAATGTATCAGAAAATAAACTCTCTTGAAGCAAACAAATCAATTAAACCATGATGACATTCAGTACTAGCTGGGATTGTCTTTATAATCTCTACAAATAAATTGTCATAACTAACTGACCTATTCTGTAAACCGCAATGGGTTAAAAGTTACTCCAGTCAACATTACCAAGAAAATTACATGAATACAATACATACAAATACAATAAGTTATGGATAGATATCTACAGTATAAAATTAAAGTTTGTCAAAATATTTTGTAATGTTCGATTATCTTGCACAATTAATTCTTTTGACATTTGCAAAATCCTAAAGTGCATCTAAGGAATGGAAACACTGTCACTAACATTGGTTTGTCCTTCGATGTACTGCCAAAACTCACGCAAATGATGAAGAGTCTCTGACATAGTAGGAATTGGGGACTCTTCAATTTCAACTTGATGTTCTTCTAAATCTGACCATTCAGTACTGTTTTGTTTTTCACTTTTGCTTAAATGTCTTGATCAGAAAGTTCTCCACACACCTCTATTTGTTCGTCTATATTAACATACTTTTTAAAAGTGATATTCATATTGGCTTCCCATTTGATAGGTGCAGGGGGAATATCTTCCACTAAAAGTTCACATGGTCAGATTTCTTAACAAATCCAGCTTTCTTAAAACAATTTGCTATTGTTGTTTCAGTAACTTTGGACCATTGGTTATGGCAGATTCTTGCTGCTTGAAGAAGATAAATTTTTAAACTTTTTTTGTTGTTTTCCAACGGACCTGTCAAGAGTGTTTGACAATAATTCCCTTGTAGAAATGCTTAAACTTTTTTATAATGCCTTGATCCATTGGCTGTACAACTGAAGTAGCATATAATGTATAACCTTAACATTGTTCATAAGTGGGATAGCGTTATGTGCAGTACAGTTGTCAACAAACAGGCTGATTGTTCTGTTTACAGAACGTTTGTTAGAGTTTTAATAGCCACTCATTAAACAGTTCTGCTGTCATTAAAGCATTTTTATTTACTTTGTATTCAAGTCGTTTGGACTTTATGTTTTTAAAACATCTAGAATTATCAGATTTCCCTATGATCAGTAAAGGCAACTTTTCGGTGCCATCCATATTGGCCCCAACCAATAAAGTCACTCTTACCTTACTGTTTTTTCTTCACTGCAGCAGTTACCTTTAAAAGTTAACATTTTTTCCGGGGTATGTTTAAAAAACAAACCCGTTTTGTCCACATTAAAAATGTCTTTTGTTGGGGTTTCTTTAATCATTTGTAAAACATCGTCTTTCCAAACATTTGCAGCTTCCTTATTTACACTTGTACTTTCACTACAAACAGACTTAAATATAATGTTGTTTCTTCCTTTGAAACCATCCAGCCAACTGGTAATGGCTTTGAAACCACTTTTCCCCAAACTTAAAGCAAACTCATCTGCCTTTGTTCCAACAATGGGGCAATAATGAAATGTTTTTGTCCCTAGCTTGTTTGAATTACTTTGGCACACATTCATGCACTTCAGGGTTATCTGGTTCTTTGGCTCTTTTGCAGTCCTTTCCATTTTCATTCAAAGCACTTTCTAATATTTTTTCTTTATTTTTTAAAAATGTAGACACGTAGTAGGTGCTATCCCATACTCTTTAGCAATGGCAAATTTCTTCTTGACAGTTTTCCACCTCACAAGTAACAGCGACTTTTCACTAAACGTAATGTCTTGTATGGAACATGAGGTTCATTCAAAGACATGACGACCACTCAACACAACCACTTCCAAAGCACAAGCAGAGGCACACTATTATAACAACAAATAGGTGACTGAGCAGAGCCTCAATCGCTTACTTGACACTCCTTACGCAGAATTTCCGTCACTGCTTACCCAACAACAAACTGATGACTGAGCGAGCATCGATGGATAACTGATTCTCCTGATAACTCTTACGCACCAAATCCTGTGATCTCAATCTGAACGCAGAGAAATCTTGGAATGCAATCAATAGTGCCACTACAATTCGAGCCACATACAAACTAATAACTACGAATTAAAGAAGTTGAACCTCAAATTATTCATAATTTTTTTATATTGATAGCATATAAAATTCAAGGGACCGACCCAAAACTTTGAATTACGGCAATTATGAATTAAACACATTGAAGTTATTCAAGTTCTATTGTAATACAAATTTCTATAGTTTAGGATTTTAACAATAACTGTTGCCTGATTTCATTATTATTTTTTTTTAATTGCCATCCTATTTATTATATTCTATTATTAATATAGGCCTATATATAGTTGAATAAGAATTTAAAAAAGCTCTATTTCCTAATATCATATGCAGACACAATTTCATAGCAAATATTATGATATATTCTTTGCTGTTATGATAAATAATTCATTATGTCAGTATTATTAATAATTTTATTTTGTTAAAATAATTTATGTAACACTAGCTATGATAACCATAACACTAATGTATACAGCACTATACAGAGTTTAATTTTAATTTCTCTTATACAGTGACAGTTTTTGTGTTGAGTATTCGTATTACACACTGACAGTATTTAAATTATTTATATTGTCTTTTGTTTGATTTACATTTAGAAATAATTTTAATGTTTGGTAGTGGGATTGTGTAAAGGTCTAGAATCAGTTATGAATAATATTTTTATTTTAATAATCCAAAACATTTCTTTAATCTAGAATAATTTATGTAGATGTCTAAAAAAAAGTTTTAAATATATGACTATTACTACTCAAAATTGTTGTTGAAATTTTTATTTTTTTATAATCATTAAATATTCAATATTAAAAAAGATCCAAAAGAAGTAAAAATACACATATTAATTCAAGAATAAATGGATTATAAAGTTAATTTACACTATTAATAGCTGCCCTAACATATTTTATAAAACATTTATAATATAAATGTTCTTATTCAGACACTATTGAATATTTACTGTAAACTTATTTAAGAAATTACAACACATTCTCAACACAACTTTATGCACCATGTCTCTCATGGATATAACAGATGTAACACCCGGCAATGCGAAAAACTCCTCACCTTCACTAATAAAATACACCCAAAACTCCACTTCACTTCAGAGATTAAAACCAACCTATCCCTAAACTTCCTTAACCTCACCATAACAAAAAGCACACACAGAAACACAGCCTTAACGTTTACTGGAAACCGACAATGACAGACACATTTACCCACAACACCTCAAACCACCCTATCTAACACAAACATGCTGTCTTTAGATCCATGCTCCACAGACTCATAGAAGTACCAATGACCACAGATAACATAATCAAAGAATTAAATACCAAAATAATTTAACATACACAAATGGATACATCACCACAATAATAGACAAACTATGGCACAATATATAAAAAAAACTAAAATCAACACTAGAAGGAGGGAAAACAAATACATCACAATACCAAACAGAACATCAAATAATATAGCCTAGAAATTTAAAAAAACCAGATACAAAATAGCATTTAAAACTAATAACAAACTACAAAATACAACATAACACCAACAACAAAGATAAACTACAAGCAGCAGACATATACAAATTAAACTGCAACAAATTCTATATTGGGCAAGCAGGTCGCAGAAACAGGCCACAAATACACAAGTATTAACTATAACCTAGAAATCTTACACATCAACAAAAAAAGACCACATCTCAACACACTGGAAAAATAAGAAATTTACAAACACACAAAAACAAAATACAAACATATTAAATGAACAAACCCAATACAAATCACACTTACTCTTTGACACTATTAAACACCTACCTTTATAACCATCACTGCTTAACCTAACAACAACTCCAAGAGGAAAATTTAGACTGATGAAGATCGCTATGGAGCGATGAGTAACGTTTTACAGATTTACAAAATAAATTAAAGTTCGGACAGTCATAAATTAATGTAAAAGTGATTAATTAGGTTTTTTACCGAATATAATAGACTACAAAATTCAAGAGTATAACACATGTGTTTTGTAACATTCTTTAGAACTCTTGAATTTTGTAGTCCATTACGTTCGGTGAAATTTAATTAATCACTTTTACATTAGTGTATGACTATCCAAACTTTAAATTTTGTAATGTTTAAGTTTTGCAATTTTTAAGTTTTTACAAAATTTAAAGTTCAGGTAGTGATAAACTAATGTATAAGTGATTAATTCTTTAGAAGCTTAATACTGTCTATTTTGAAGTAATGTTGGTTTATTCAACAGTGTTGTGGCAGAAATTTCCTATCTATGGTTTTTAAACTGCCAAAATGTTCTCTGCTTCTTGTTCTAAAACTTCTTTGTGTTTGCCTGATATATTTCTTGTTTTAATTTTCACATGCTTACATATAAATACTAGATATTTCATTTTCACGTGAATATCTTTAGAGCACAGTAATTTGGCAAAATAAGGCCTTGATTACTGACAATTTTATGACCCTGACCTATTAAATCCTAGCTCACAGGTTTATCTTTGGTTCTCCTGATTATTTGATTTATAATATCCTTGGATAACCTTTAGAAAACAATCATTATGTAGCAGTACACATTATTGATTTATTGTGAATAGTTCAGTTTTATCCCTTAGTTACAATATTGTTTTTAGGTTGTTTATTGTTTTTACCTTATCATTATAATGCATACATCTTTCAATCTATTAATGTTTCTGTTTAAAATTGTGCTATATAAACTAAGAGGGACCTTAGTTGTTAAATTTTGTTAGTATTTTATTAATTTTATATTCATTTACTCATTTTATAAATACTATGTTTCAGGTTGAATGTGAAAATGATGCATTATGTGAACCAGTTTTTCATAATGAACAAAGTTTTGAAGAGAATATTCGAATGGTTTTGGTTCGTCCAGTAACGTCTGGGGTACGATGGGATGAGTTGTTTGATGTACCACCTCCGTCTAGTTCAGTGTATCACAAGTAAGTTTGAATTTAGTAATTTACACACACATGTACAAACAAATCTGCTCACACACCCACACCAAATTTAAATAAGGAACCAAATTTAAATTCACCATTTAGTATGGAATGGCATTCAACATATATCACAGAGTTCAGGTCATGTTTTGTTGAGTCAGTAGTGATACTGTTAGAGTTACTTGGGAGTTTTTATATAAACTAAATTATTTATCTTATAAAATAATGCTCTAAACTAATGTGTATTTTATAAAGGATCATTTTATTTTGCTTTTGTTTTGATTATGACGACATTGAAACCAATAATATGTTCCCATGCTCACCATGCTTATATCTCTCACCTCAAATCTCAGATACAATTTTCTGTATTCTATATCTTTTTTGGCCATTTACTTCAATTGAATTTTGGAATGTTAAAAGCCAATGTTCAAATAGGTAGCTAACAATAATTGCTAACATATAATATTTAAAGTAACTATTCATTTCTGTATTTCATGTATTTTGCTGACTGTTAATTATTTGTATTCAGAACAGGACCCAGCGGGAAGTCTTGAAATACCAACTCCAAAGTCGTCATTAGCTTGGTATTCAATAGTTTACGCCATTTTGCTTAATGCTCCAATCAGGGTGGCTCTGGGTAAGACTTTGACTTTGGGCGGACATAAAGCTCTGGGTGGTTTGCCCCTCTTGTTCCTCTGGATCCACCCTTGATAAATCAATACCACTGATTTATTTCTTTCAAAGTTTTATATGTTATTTAGCGCATTTCTTATTCAAAACAAATGAAATCAGTACAGAAGTGACTCCATAGTTATTCTAGAGCGACTTACAATTAGTAAGATTTGTGCTCAACTTCAACATTACTTCTCTGTTTCATCCAGATGATCACATTCAGTAGGTCTTTAGATTCAAATTATGGTCTGTATTTGAGCAAAATTACACATATTTTGTAATTATCCTGAATTATTTGAGTTTGACTGATAAAATCTTAATAACTACTATATTAGTTATTTATTGTTAGTGAAACTTGGGAAAGTGAACTGTGACCAAGTAATTTTATACCAAGTAGTGAACATTCTATGCTCCATATACTTCAAGTATCTTGTTGAAGTTTCACCATAGTGACATTCCTAACCAAATTTGGTTAGTCCAGTAAATGGAATTAACTTTGATTTGTTTTACATTTTAAATTACAAGTAGACCTTTAACTGGTACTCTAACTATCTAAGCAGGTCTTCCGAAATTGTTATTATTTTTATATTTGTTATATTTTTTTATTTTGTCAGTTTTTCAAAACCTTATCTTCATAAAACATCTCATCTTTTTAATTCCCTCTTCTTAGACTTATTTCTATTTTATTTTCAAATTCATTAACTTTTTAAAGATTTTTAGTTGAATTTAATTTATGTGTAATATTAATTCAAGTTATAATTTTGATTTAAGTATGTTAGTTAATTGTAAGTGTGTTTTGAAGAGTGTATTAGTTAATTTGTTTTTCTTTGTGTATAGGAATTTAATTTCGTTTTTTATCCAATAAACAAAAGTGTTTAAGCAATTATATTTAAAGGTGCTTGTTAATCATCTTGAATTCACTGATTAAACTTTAATTAAATAGTTCTTAACTAAGTGAATACGTAAGGGCTTACTTGCTGATGTGTTTTGAAACACCACATGTACCCTCGAATTAGAAGAAAACAATAAAATTTGTAGACCTTACCATCACCAAACACCATTTCAAAAATATACAAAAAATCAACAACTACCAATACTGTTATAGATAATACATCTATTCACCCCACACAAAACAAATACGCTGCATTTAATCATATGTTACACCGCCTTATTGTTCCTACCGCCTGCTTATTGCCCTTCCTACCACCGCCTGCTACAGAAAGACTATGATGAAGAACTCAATACAATGAAATACATCGCTCAACAAAACAGCTACCAACATACACTCATAGACAAACTACACATGAAAATTAAACACAAACGGCCACGCTTACAAACCACACAAAAAATAACAAATACATATCCCTCACCTAGCACAACAAAAACGCACACAAAATAGCTTCCACATTCAAACAACTTCATTACCAAATATCTCACAAAACAACAAATATTAAGACAGCACATACAACCCTTTCAAAAACAAACAGACAAATGCAATCTATCCGGTATTTACAAATTAATATGTAACGAGTGTCCCAGTTATTATATCGAGCAAACCAGCGGGTCATTTTACACACGCTTCGAAGAACATATCACGCAAGGAAACCACAAAACCCAAAATCTAGCTTTGCAACAAACCTAAAAAACATGCAACACAAATACACAGAGATACATACTAATTTAAACATCCTCCACATGTTAAAACAAAGTAAAAAAATTACAACTTTAGAAAAATACAAAATATACAAACACTACGCAACAGATAAAGAAAACATATTAACATATTTTGAAGCCAACACCCTGTTCCATTACATAGCACACAACCGACTTAACCCACCCCCTTTACAGGCATAAATCTCACACCAATAACCTTTGTACCTAGCGGGGACGCTACCAGTAGACACTTGGCTTCGTAAAAGAAACAATTGTTTCGAAACGTGCCAGCAAGTAAGCCCTTATTATTCAGTTAGTAAAGTACTATTTAATTAAAGTAAAATTATATTTAATTTTTATGCACTTATAAAATTTAAAATTTGTCTCAATTGTAGCCCCTTAAAATCATGGTTCAGCAACACTTTTGACAAGGATCCAATGGAAATGGCTGAGAGTAAATTTGACATTGAAAAATCATGCATTGATGAACCATGCCGTGACCATGAACAGTGCTTTAGTGTTGAGGGGCAGTCAAACAGCAGAGGAGTCTGTGTATGTAGCAATGGCTATACAAGAGATAAAAATGGCATTTGTGCCCTTAGTTCTTCCTCAGGTAACATTTCATAATTTATTTTTACTATCTTTATTTATTTCAATTTAAACATTCTGATATTTTTTACTATTAAATTAGTCATCTTATTACACATCTTAAAATCAATAGTTTAGGCTTTTATTACTGGCCATGTTATATCTATTTTTGTAAAAAAGAGATAAAATCCTTATTTTAAAAATATGTTTCTAGTTTTAATTTATTTACGTATGAGGGTGGGTATATGTAGGATAATTAATATTAATTAAAAATTATAAAACTACAAAACATAGTTTATTTATCTTTGTACACCATAGCCTATTTTCTATTTAATTTTCAACCCCTTTCCTACCCTATATACTTTTAGTATACAGCTAAACATTTTTTTTTATAATTCCAGCTGCATTATCAATTAACTACCAGATTCAACCAGGTGTCTACCTCATTTTGAAAAGCACATCATAAATTATTTTTTTGTTTAATTTTTAACTTTTTTCAAGCACTATTGGTGTATAAGTAACAGTTTTCTTTTATTCCAACGTATTATGAAAGTCAGTGTTAGCAAAGTATCAACCACTAAGTAAATTTCCAAGTTACTTAATAGTAGTTGTGGACGGTCATAAAAATATCCCACTTTTATTTTTCCAGAACTACATTCTCGCATGAAGAGTGTGATTAGACACACACTAATAATCAACACTTGTAACAAAAGTACCCTTGTTGTTTGTTCTATCCAATGAAGTATTGTCAGAACTTGTAACATGCTCAATTTTTTATTTTACCATGAGGAATATAGTTGTTTAACAATATTTCATGGTAATCATAAAATACTATATTCATCAACTTTTCTGCTAAATCAACTTTGGGTTTTTGAGGAACATTTTCTTATTTTTGTTTTGCCACATCATAGTCTTTTAATTGGTAGAAATATACAATAGTTTTCAAAGGCTATTCTTGAAAAAATGTTGTTTTCATTGACTAAAGAACGATAAGAAAGATTAACATTGCAATCTGTTGTCGATTTTTTATTTGATAAGCCTTTTTTATTTAATAATTCATCTTCTGCTTACTTTTGAGAGCTGATGATCTTTAGTCGTGGTATAGATTATTGATTAATTTCAATGTTTTTCTAGTTGATTTCATCAAGTGTCTCTCATTGGTCAGTGCATATGCCAGGCACACTAAATCAATGACAATTTGGCAGGAGGATTGAGCATTTTGCTAATCTTTATGATTATCTTCCTTCAAAAAAACATTTTTCATTAACAATTATAAATTTGAACAGTGGATTCATATTTAGCATCAAAAAATTAATGCACAATGTAATTCACAGCTGGTAAAAGACAAATGACAATGGTTGAGTAGTATAGTTAAATGTCAATGCCATTAACCAGATGGACCCAATGATAATAAACAAAGACTAAAAATTTCAGTTGTAGAAAGACGCTACTACTGTCAAGCTTGGAGATACTAGAGAGGAAAACTTATGTTTTTGATACTCCTCCTTCATATTTTCTTAGGTTTATAAAAGTGGTGAGGCAGTTACAGGTACTATAGAGTTTGAAAAAATGCATCATACACCTGAATTTTAAAAATTGTTATAGAATTTATTACATAGTTCATTAAAAAAAAAAATAATAACACCATGTAATAAGATTCTATTTGTGAACTATATCTGGTATACATTCACCTCTTCTACTAAACAAAAAATTAAACTGTCCTAGAAGTAGTTCTTGTTTTGGTGTATGGAGATGACTGTTTTGGAAAATGTATTCATTGTTAACTTAGACTGTAACTTACTTAGGTTTCATTTGAATTATCTACATTTCTGTTATCTTACAATTCAGAGAGTTCATGAATTTTGTTTAGCTGTTATAAAATAAATTTACTCCCTGGGTTTAAAAAATTTTCACTGAAGGTATAAAAAAATATTTTATTCTTTTCTGCTTTTCTTAGTCTTTTCAGAAGACTATTTTGATTTCTCTATATTGTCCAGATTTTTGTAAATTGTACAAAAAGGATAGCTTTTTAAAAGACTAAAGTTTACAGAGGTACAGAGTTGTAGAAACAACTCACATCCTCTACCACTACATCATGTGATCTATGTTTTCCAACTGTAATGTAATATAAGAATAATTGAGATTAAATACCTGCTCTAGCACAGCTATCTTTGTAAGTGTACGGTCATGTGTGTGAAATAAATAGTTTTTCGAGTTTCACACAATTTATGTTATGTGAGAATATACTGAAATGCATTTCTCAAATAATTTTGGGTATTATTATGTTCTATGTTTGTCAAACCCACCATCCAGATCCTAAGGCATAAAGTGGAACTGCAATATTAATAAAAGAATCTATAAAACATTATCAATGATGTCATCTTCAGAATGAAAAAATACAGTTAACCTTAGTGTGTATAGAGTCTACTAAGGAAAATCTGATAGTAGGAGCAGTATACTGTCCTTCTATGCACAATTTAAAAACATCTGATTATAAGGCAATCTTCCAAAGAGCCAGAGAAAGATTTGTGTTTGGTGGGGATTACAACGCCAAACATGTGGACTGGGGAGCAAGACTGTCAACAACTAAGGGTAAAGAATTAAGAACAGCAATTAAAGAACTAAGTTCTGATTTTTATTTGACAGGAAAACCCTCATACTGGCGAACAGATATGAATAAAAAACCGGACCTTTTGGATTTCTTCATAACTAGAAAGATATCAGCAAATTGAGGAAAATTTGCATTTGAACTCAGATCACTCAGCAGTGATACTAACGTTGAGTGAAAAAATCATCAAGAAAAAGATTCGGTCATATTTGGTGAACAAAAATACAGATTGGCATAGTTTCAGACAGGAACTACAAGATAAAATTAAACTAAATGAGGAATTGAAGTCCAAAGAGCAACTTGACAAAGAATGTGAAAGATTTATAGTGATTATACAAACTACTGCATATAATAACACAGGACTGACTATTTATGTCAGTAGACAAAATCATTTTAAATAACAAAAGTCCAAAAATAGAGATGGATCCAGAAACTCAAAACAGGATACTGAAAACTTTTGGAGCATATGGAATCAACAAAGGAAACAAATTATTTTCTTTGGAGAGCCACCAGAAAAATCAAGAGGCCAATTACTTCAGTACCTCCAATCAGGAAAGACAATGGACGTTAGGGAAGAAATCATAAGAAAAAAGCAGATTTATTCGCAAAACACTTTGCAGACATATTCCAGCCCAACATAATGATTAATGGTTGGATGTTAATATCAATATAATGTCAGGAAAAATACCACTGGCAACTACAAAGGAAGTGGATCAAGAAATTTGGATAAATCTTAATTCTAAAAAAGCCCCAGGATTTGATCTTATCAATAAGAAGTTTAAATTCAACAATATTATCTCTGTAATTACTACCAGGTTATTCAAAGCATTTCTTACTACTATCAGCCATTCCAAGTGTAAAGACACTGACAAAGCTGGAAATGGCTGTTATTAGTACTAAAAAATATTATATAAATAAGTGAAATTTTCCTACAACACATAGAAAACACCAAGATAATCACAAACAATACACATGCACACAAAATCATTTACTGGCACAGATACATCAATGATATCATAACACTATACAGAGGCAAAACCCGACAATGCAAAAACTCCTCATCTACACTAATGAAATACCTATACAGAATATTATTATTATTATTATATATTATATATTAGCCTACACAAATTGATACAACACCATAATAGTAGACAAACTATGACACAATATACAAAAAAAAAAAACACTAAAATTAACACTACAGAAAGGGAAACAAATACATCATAATACCATACATAAACAAAACATCAAATAAAATAGCCCACAAATTTCAAAAAAACCATAATAACAATTTACAATACAAAATACATGACACCAACAACAAAAATATACTATAAGCACCAGGCTATACAAATTTAACTGCAAAAAATGCAACAAATTCTTATATGTCTTTATACTTTTAAACAAAGAGTCGAGGAACACAAACAGAACACCATCTCAGCATTTTACAGTCGCATAAAAGAAACAGGACACAAATACACAGACATTTACCATAACCTAAAAATCTTACACATCAACAAAAAAGGACCTTATCTCAACACACTAGAACAATATGAAATTTACAAAAACACAAAATACAAACATATTAAACAAACAAACCCAATACAAATCACACATACTCTTTGAAACTATTGAAAACCTGCCTTTAAAACCGTCACCGCTTAACCCAATAATAATGCAAGCAGAAGACACTGTTGAAGATTGGCACATAGCGATCAAAAACATTCTGTCTCAGTAAGCTTTTACAAATTTACACAATTTAAAGTGCGGATAGTCATGAACTAATGTTAAAGTGATTAATAAAAGATTTAGTTTATTAAATTTATATTTAGGGATTATTGCAACAGCACCACATGCAACATTTTTAATAGTATGATGTCAATAGGGGAGTATGTTTTGAGAATGACAAGGGAAATAAATGCAGCATGGCAATTAATTTTATAATGTATTGACGATAATTCTGTGTATTTTTGTAACAGTTGTGTTTACTACCTTTCGCTAAACACTTCTTTTGTTTTATTCCAGTTGGAAACATGACTGCAGTTTCAGCACCCTTGCAGTCTCATTCTGTAGAGCCAACAGATGCTCCTTTCCATATTACTAAGGTAAATTATAATACACTATATAATTTAAAAGTTCCAGCTTACAAAAATATTGTATACTCTAAGTAATTATTGTGTAACTAAGTGAATTCTTTAGAAGTTACTAGCTGACATGTTTTGAAACAATCGTTTCGTTTACAAAACTGACACTCTACTCAGTAAATGCTTGTTCGAAATGATTGTTTCAAAATGTGTCAGAAAGTAAGCTCTAAAGTATTCACTTAGTTACGCAATAATTACTTATAGTTTAATGAGTGAATTCAAGATGATTACAACAAGCAACAAAAATATTTTACTGATATTTGAAAAATAAACAATATTTTAAGGAATTGAAGGTCATTTCTTATAACTTCTTCAGAACTCATTCTTTAATACCATATAAAATTGGTTGTGTTTTAACTGAAAATCATAAAAGTTATTTAAGTTTTGAAATTTATTGTAATATACCTAATTATATATCTGACAATTATTATAATCTTCAATCTATAATCAGATAGAGAATAACGTTACAGTTATTAATGAAAACTTATTAGCTATAAAAGTTATGTCTAAAAGTAAACAGTATCTCAATAATCTGGCTGTTATGGGATCAAGGTTCTATAAATTACTAAAAAAACATCAGATTATTAGGAGGCTAATGTGTTTCATTCACATGATGGGAGGTTTTACCAATTAAGTGAAAATATGGTTTCCACTTGCCAGTGCAGTTTTATGTCAATGTAACAATACAAAGAAATGTTTTTAAATTGCGAGTGTCATAAAATAATGTATCACGGGAAAAATAACAAATAAAAAAACAAGAGTTTGAAAAGCTAAACAATTTATTTTATAATTTTACATAATAACCTGTTTCTCAAAAATACTGTAGGATGTTAAAATGTTGATTTGATTTGATATGTTTATAAAAAGAAATTTAGGAAATAAGTTCTTCCTTATTTTATAATCTTATAATTCTTGTTCACTGCTTTTGTAGTTCATATTCTGAATATGAGTTCTGCAAATTTACAATAAAGGGTGAGTCTGTGTGCTCATACAGTACATTGTTTCCAATTTTCCCGATGTTGATGTTCCTGGAAATTGTTCATTATGCCCATTCTGTTTTTGTGTTGTGATTCTGATTTTTGTGATTTTTTATTTTCCACAATGCTAAAAAATTGTGTTGTTCTTTCTCTTGAGGACAAAGTCAAAATTATTTAAAGGCAAAAATTTTATAGTCCTTGATAAATAATTTAAAATCTAAAAGCTACAATATACAACTTGAAGAAAATTACAAATTCTCTTATTAATTTCATTTCATTTATTGATAGTAAAGCTAGACAAATCCACAAAGAAATATTAAAGAAAAAAAAACATATATGTTTGAGTACAGTTTTCTGCCATTCCTAACGATTCAATATTCTCCTCTGTTGACGCTTTTTGGAGTAAAACAATTTTCAAAACTTGAATCATACTCTGTACTCAAATACGATTTAAGTTTTGAAAATGGAGTTGCTCCGAAACGTGTCAACAAAGGAGAATATTGAATCGTTAGGGATGGCAGAAAACTTTACTCAAGCATATAGAAATATTCATAACAGAAATAAAGATGAGTATATGAATAATTTCAAACAAAAACATAGTGAACTTTATGAAGCCTAGTATGGTGTCATCAAAAACAAGGTTTGGGAAAACCCCTATCAACCCCACTTATACGTGAGAAAGTCATTAATTTTAATAACAAAATGAACAGGGGTAAGGAGGCCAAAGCTAGTTCTGGTCGGTTGAGGAATTTCAAATCAAGGCATGGAATCCGAGAGTTAGATATTTAGGGAGAATTATTGTCTGCTAATGAAATTGTCTGTAGCTCTTTCAAAATTGAATTCTCAAATATCATTAAACAAAACGATCCACAAACTGTTTGAAACATGGATGAAGCTGGCATATTGTGGAAAGTATTGCCAAAAAAACCCTGATTTTAAAGAGAGAAGATATCTACTTCGTGATTCAAGTTAAGAAAGGAAAGATTGATGATTTCTTTTGTTCTAATAGTGCTGAAACTCAGTCTTCATACTTCAGTTAGTAAGTTATATAAGTTATATAACTTCATACTTAAGTTCATAATAAAGTTAGTGACAAAGCTAAATAACCCAGACGATTTAAAAATGATGGTCATAGTTTACTGAAGCCAAAAGAATGTCTAGTTGAATGTTGACATTTTTAATGATTGGGATGCAAACCTATTTATACCAGGTGTTCAAAAACACCAAGAGAGTTTAGGAATTGAAGGAAAAGTTTTGTTATTGTTGAATAGTGCTTCCTGACATCCAAATCAAACGGTGATTAACACGTTAAACTAAAATTTTCAACTTTGGTTTTTACCACCTTCTATGACTTGCCTCATACGACCATTAGACTAACTTACTAGCCAACGCCCACCCTTGGCAGTTGAGCTATTTGACGACGCGCTGACCATTAGAGATGGGCATCTCTGAAGATGGGACTGTTGTAATCCTGGGCCCGGTCCAGGGCTTTGCAATCATTAAGGTGTTCGGGATTCATAAGTTCATCACCACACAGCAGACACTCCGGAGTTGGTAGCACATGAATGTGGCGGAGGTGCGGAGCAAGGTAATCATGACCTGTCTTCAATCTGAAAGCTGAAACGCTAACAGATCAGGGCAAGTTTTGGTCTATTGGTCTACCTGTCACCAGACTTTAGCACCATTTTCCTGCTGAGAGCTCTCTCAATCGACCGTGATTCCATTTTTTGGTGGACATCTTTATTAGAGTACCTGGAGGAATGAAGTGAACTCTGATGCTCGGGCTGGGGGAGGCTTGTTTCCTGCTTTGCTAGTTGATCAGCCTTTTCATTGCCAGTGATGTTTACATGATGGCTCGGGATCCACTGGAAATTAAGTACCCACCCGGCATTTATGAGAGCATTTAGTTTTCTTCTATATTCTATGGTTCTACTACAGTCGGTCTGTGAGTTCCCAGAGAGATTTATGATGGTGGTCTAAGAGGCAACAAGGAAAACGGCCTTACCATGAGCAGTCAGGTTCTCAAGTTCTATTGCTGCAGCATATATGGCAGCTATTCTGGTGCAGGGTATTTTTTGTTTTTTTTTTTTTTTGAAAAATATCAGACTAAGGAATTATTAAGACTTTTAAAAGATTTTACAGGGAAAGATTAATACTTGTGGATGTTGACTAAGAAAGTATCATTGCATTGAATAAAAATTTAAAATTTTAGAGAACATATACATGATTACAGAAGAATGGAATAATGTTTCAGCCCAAACTTAGGCTTGTAGATGGCAGAAACTTCTGTCTCAGCCATCTTTGGAAGAAACCCATTAATAAAATAATGATCGGACTGTTGTAGATTAAAACTGAAGGCAAAGTTTACTAGTTGAAGAATTTGTGAATGTTTTTAAAAAGCTACCCGGATGCCAAGAATGTGATATTGATGATGTTACTGTCTTTCCTTGAACACTATCAACAAAGGTTTTCAAATCTCAAATGAAGAAGAAATATTATCTAGCTTAACTGCAAAAGAAACCAAAGACAATATAAAAAGCGAACAGCCAGGTGAAAATTATGAATTACCAGGACCTCAAACAGAAATGCCTATGTAGCACTTAAGCAGTTGAATGGGCATAACCACAATAGGAGGGGATTCCTTGATTGGGAAAATTAAAAAACCTAAAAATGGAGAGCTACCAAGTCTGGATAATCAATACTGTTGTATATAGTATGAGTACAGAAGCAGATAAATACTAATTTATTTAGTGGTAAGAGTTACTTGTATAGATTTAGTGGTTTTACATCTAGTATTGAATGAATATTTTTCACTTCAACCTTGTAAATATTTCTCTAAAGAACTAGATTTAACTTAATAGGAAAATATACTGTTTTTTAAGTATTATAATTTCATAAGAAAATAAGGTTTTGATGTTGAACCTTAATTAAATTAGACCATTGACAATAGCAAATTTCCCGCAGGTTTGCGGCACAGAACAGGTATTTTGAAATTTTTGTTGTTCATGATGAGCTGGTTGTTAATCATTTACAATTTCAAATTACTTGCAACCAGACATTCTATTAATGTAAGTTGTTAAACTGTTAACTTACTCTTGGAGGAAACGTTTTTGACTTATGAGGCTGAAGGAGTTGTAAGATGAAAACATTTCCTCCTAGTGTGAGTTAAAAATTTAACAACTTATATTAATAGAATGTCTGGTCGCAAGTAATTTTAAAATGTAATAAGAACACGTATGCTATGAATTTTATAATATATAATAAAATCAGTTCATTAAGTATTTTAAAGCAAAATGCACATTTAGAATATTGTCACCACACTTAGTTCCTGTTTAATATTATAAAAACTAAATTCTAACAACAACACAAAATTTCTAATGTTCATATTTTTCTTTGTTTATACATTCATATGTAGAGTTGAATAGACGGATATTTTGTTTTGATTGTAGTTCAGCAGACATTTATACCCTGTATGTAAAATCATGGTATAAAAACCCTGTGATTTTCTAAATTTTAAAAAATTAGTTAAGCTGTTTGGATCTTATTCTTCTTAGGTTCTAGATTGTATATCTTAAAAAAGACTTTAAAAAGTTTTAAAAAATTTAAGGGATTTTGTGGCATTTAAAAGTATTAAAGTGAAAACACCCTAATTATATTTTAGAATATGTTCCGAAAATTTAAAAAAATATATTTCACAGTAACATGTATTTTACAAACAATAGAAACAAACTAATATTTATATTTATATTTTTTGTTTTTGTTTTGACTGTGTGATTAAAATTTAAAACTGAAAGAAAAGGAATATAGACTGTAGTAAAATTTAAAAAATGGTGTTTTCTTATTCATAACTAACAAAAGGCATGCAAACATTTTTTTAAAAATTGTTTGTACCAGTTCAAAATACATTTCTTAACGTTCAGAAACTCATTTTCTATAAACAAAACTTTTTCATGTTTTTTCATTCATCTGTTTATTGTAGTTAATTATAAATACGCTTTTATTACTTAAGTCTTACAGTAACTTAATATTTACAGCATTTGTTTAAATTACTAATTAAAAAAAAAACATTTATTTTATGGTAGGTAATTATCAACACAAAAGATAGTGAGTTTGTTTGGCTGTGACATTAATGTCTTACTGATTGCTGTTATCTCAGTCACCTGATAATACAGTGTTATTGTGTCTACAGAACATATCTATTTGCTTGATGTGATTTCAGCAGTTGTCTTCAAAATGTGTTCTTTAGTGATAATATTGTGTCTGTCTGTACAGGTAATTGGAGAAGCTGTTAGTGAGCCACCTGTAAAACCTTTAATAGTTTCTGCTGTATCTAAAAAAATTAGATTACCCGAGAATGAAGCTACATTGTCTGCATTTACAGTTCCAGCTGAACAACCAGGTTAGTTGTTTAAGCACTATGGCAATAATTAAATGATTCCATAAATATAATCATAATAAAGTTTCTAACTTGTAACTTGCCTTTTATAATATCAATAACCATTTGCTGGACACTTTTGGAAAACTCACTTCTTTGTTATTTAATCAATCATTAACCCCTGTCATTATCAATCATTTAATTAGGTCAGGTAATTGTTGACCCCTGTGTACAGTTTTTAAGTAATTTTTTATACTTTATTTCATTTTAAATTTATTTTCAAATATATTTGTTGTTAGTTTCTTTCTCTGTATACATTTATTACAATATCTCGCTGAAAAACCTTTAATTCTAATCCAGTTGCACTGTTTATCTGAGCCTTTTACTGAACCAGATATATATGAAAAAATAAGAGAAATACAAATACAAGAATAATTTATTGAATTGTACATTTATTTATTTAATTATTGTATAATTCAATAAATTATTCTTGTATTTCTCTTATTTTTCATTGTTTGTGTGTGTGCGCTTGCGCGCGTGTGTGTGTGTGTGTGTGTGTGTGTGTGGGTGAATTTATATAACTGATAACAGTGCAACTGTTATCTTACTTTCACCTTATAATTTACACATATATTTTAACTAACGTATCTAGTGTCAATTTAGAAGAATAAACATTCTGACTTTTAGGTTCACAATCTTAATTATTCTTCTAAGAATTGATCATCCAATTACAATTTTAAGAATGTATTTATAAAATCAATCATTTATATGGAATTTAAATTTAGGTCAAATAACTTAGTTCTGAGGTTAATATCATAATATTAATATTTACATAAATATAGAATCATGTATGCTTGGTACTAATAAAGCCTTCGTTAAAGGCTAGTTTATTTTTACCTCTAATATAAAAGTTTTATAATATATTTTAAAAAATGTTATAACTTCCAAATTTTACAGTAATTTATTTAGTATATTTAAAGGAAATGAAAAGACAAAACTGTGATTCTTTACACCTTTAAAAATATAATAAAATTAACTTCTGAAATATATATTTATAAATACCCATGGCTGATCCAACAGATGTAAAATACAAAATGTTTCAACATAGTCAATAGTTTTGAAATTGTTAACTTCAGATTAACATTGGGCTGTAATCAAAAATATAAACTGAACTATAAAAAGAAATATGTTTAATGTTTTGTATAATATTTATTTTATAATATAAGAGTTGGTAGATTATTTATTTAAGAAATTATGATAATAAACACAAACCTCTGATATAGTTATAAAGAGTTATTTATCAAAATGATAAAAATTTACAAATTTGGTTATACAGTCGGCGCCGCTTATTGTGATCATATTTGTCAGAAGCATATTTGATAACAATAACCGAACGCTTAATCACGATGTAGTCTACAGCCGTACTGCATTGAACTCACTGTATTATGGCCACAACTGTTTGTTCTGAACGATATGTAAGCCTATCATTACATTAAGTAATTCTAATTCTGTAACACTATAATTAAGCTGTACTTACCAAATTTTGATGCTATTCCGGGCAGTTTTATGTACAGTAGTAGAATTTCTGTAACTTAGTTTTCTACTTGTTAAAATTAGTGGGCATATTTCATGTCAGTTTATTTTATTCCACTATAGATTTTGTTAAAACACTGAATCTAGCATAATTGAAAAAAAATATATAGAACTACGTAAAACACTTGATCAAAACATTTTAACACATAAAACTTCATTATAAAACACCTCAATCTTATTTACACTTCAAATTACATTTACTTTTTCTCGAAGAATTCCTCTATATGTGACTGTCTGTAGTCTTCTCGTAAAATATTGTTTATAAATTGTTCATATTCATAATGTTTGTTGAAATTTTCTGCTTTTTGTTGAACAAACTGCCTTGGAATCTCAAGAGCTTGGTGAACTTCCTGCTTAGATCTTTGCTGTACACATTTATCATTTTCATCATCACCGGTGCCTTCTTCTTCTTCAGTAACTTTTGATGTTGAAGCAACTACCTCACAAATATCGTCTTCAGTCATTTCCGCTGCTGTTTCAATACTATCGTCAACTTCCATCCACTCAGTATATTCTTTTAAGGACAAATCGAAAGGCTTCAAGTTCTCTTCAGAGTCTTCCTCAGATGTAGCTTGCTCTTGATTTTCTTCAACAAAAAACCCACCTTTTCTAAAGCAATTTTTCACAGTTTTTTCAGAAACTTCATTCCAAGATTTTGCTATCAGATGAATAGCATCGAGTAAAGAAGTTTTTTTAGCCAATTCATTTGAGGTAAGGGTTTGAAATTCATTCATATTTTCTATAATTCTAGCACACATCTCTCGTCGATAAAAACTTTTGAGATTTTTAATTATGCCTTGGTCACATGACTGAATAATTGATGTAGTATTGGCCGGAAGGTAAATCACTTTGATGTGTTTTAGCGTAGTGCTTATGTCATTATGTGCAGTGCAGTTGTCTAGTAGAAGGGCAATGTTGCGTTTGAGGCTGATATCCCATTTAGTCAGCCATTCATTAAAAATTTTTGATGTCGTCCAAGCATTGGAGTTTGAATGATATTCAACCGGTAGCTTTTTGATACCTTGAAAACACCATGGATTTTTAGATTTACCGATAATTAAGAGTTTTTCTTTATGACCAACCATGCTAACACAACACAAAACTGTTATTCTTTATTTACATATTTTACAGCCGTTAGCACTTTCATTTTTAAATAAGTAAGTATGTTCGGGTAAAGCACGATAATAAAGTCCTGTTTCATCTGCATTGTATATGCAGCTAGGAGAATACTCGGCCAAAATCTTTGGCCATTCTTATTATAACCAGTCCTCAGACCAACAAAATCAGCATTTTTTTTTCACCACATGTTTTCTTGTAAACAATGTTTTCCCTTTTCTTCCATCGATTGAACCATCCATCTGTGGTTTTAAAATCTTGTTTTCCTATTTTTTTGGCAAGATCCTCAGCTTTTAGACGCATTAGGGGGCCGTCAACTCGAGCATCTTTTTCGCGAACATTTTTAAACCACAATTTCAAAGCTGATTCCACTTGCGGATCCTTCCCAGAACGATGTCTTTTGTTGTCAACATTTGCATTACACTTTGATAATGACAAGATTTTTTTCTTTGTTGTTCAATATTTTACATAAGAGAGGTTGAGAAACGCCAAGTTGAGAAACAGTGTTTCTTTGACTCATTTTTGGTAATTTACTGTACCTATCTAGAATATCAAGTTTTTGTTTAAGACTTAAATCGCGTCGTTTCTTTTGAGATTCTGACATCTTGCTATACTGTCCTTTGAAACTTCAAGTGACACTAAACTCTACAAAACAAACAAAAAAGATCTTTAAAAATTAAATTATGTAAAGTTACACTGAAATACTGTAATAAACGTTCATAAAAATTCACTGTTAAAAAATACAGTAGGACTGTACTGTAAATGGTTCAGTAGTAACATCAACTAATGTTAACAAACAACTAAAGTCGACTCAGCGAGGCTAGGGTGTTTGCGTAAACAAAGAGTAAGGGAGACATTCTGAGAACTGTGCTAAGTGCTGAAACCGTTATAAAGTATTTCTGTCATTCTAAAAATAAACATTCTATGAATTGGGCGTCATTGTGTGTTGCACGTGCTGTTTACACTACTTTGTAGACATTTTTACTTGGTCTATGCTAGTATATGTTGACGCATATGATTTTGCATGGCAAATTAAATGATAATAATAAGCGAACAGATGATTACAATAAGCGACCTAATTACAATGTATTAATATACGTCTGTGTTTGTTTTTCAATGAAACGATAACAATAACCGAATGATAACATTAACCGTGATCACAATAAGCGGCACCGACTGTATTATAAGGAAATTGTTTTAAACAAGTAGAATTTTTTAAGTTTTAAAATTTCTTTTGAAAATGGTTTATCCCAGATAGGTTAAAACTGAGAAGATTGGCCTTATTCTATATTTTCTTAACATATCCTAATATCATAATTATATAAAGCTAATAATCTTCTACTTATCATTCATGGTCTATTGGAATTCTCACTCACGCATTTGATTAGGTTTCTAAGCATAATTTTGGTACTGAATTTGTCAAAAGTCTAATTTTGATACCACTTTTCACACTTCAATTACATTACTTTCCAAATCTTATCATGGTTGACTCCTCAGCTTGGGGTACACAAACCCCTAGGGGTTTGCAGTGGATTGGAAGGGGTTTGTGGAATGAAAAAGTATAGTGACGTATAAGTATAATTAATTAATAAGTAGTAACTAAATGAACGAAATAGTAGGATAAACTAAATAAAAAGCATCCGCACAAGACATTTTCAACAAGCAGTTCATTAAATACAAAAATTACTCAGGTCAACATTCTGAAAACATCAGTGTATCTACACTGCCTGTGTCATGATGAATGCTCAGAAGTCATCCTTTTAGGGCAAAAAGCTTTAAGATGATTTAAGCGATACCCAATAAGAGAATACCTTCAGGAATTTAAAATGCTTCGTGCGAAAGTGTAAAGGATATTTAGGCTAGGTAGAAAGAGTTGTTGGGAACAGTATATTAGTTCAATTAAGCGAACAACTCCATCATCCATTGTATAAAAAAATGTAAGATCAGTATGTGATACTTCCATTCCATTATCAGCCATTGTGCTAGGAACATCATTTTCAAACCTCTTTTCTTATAAATTGAAGGAGACGCCATACTTTTTACTATTTACGTTCTCTTTTAAACACTCTGTTCTCTATAGAAAAACTCGAGTCAACCATTTCGTCACTGAAGAATTCTGCACCAGGTCCAGATTTCATTGTATACTCCATGATTTAACATCTACCATAATCAGTAAAAATAGTTCTCCTTTGGGTATACAGTCGTTAATTTAGGGAGCAATGTTCCCCCGATGCATGGTTAGAAGCAATAGTAATTTCTCTTTTAAAACCAGGTAAATATAAAACCTATCCCAGTAATTACAGGCCTTTGTGTAATGGTGCTCCGCAAGGCAACGTGATAAATGTCACGCTATTTCCCATCATCAATAACAGTATCACTACTAATGTACAGTTGCTGATACATTGTTCTCTATTTGTCGATTATTTCTGTATACATGTGCCTGCTCTTAGTATAGTAACTGTGGATTGATCTTTGCAGTTAGTAATACACAGATTTGAAGAATGGTCAAGAACTACAGGCATTAAATTCTCTGCTTCAAACACTCAATGTGTGGCATTTAGTTGTTGTAGGCAAAACTAGGAGCCTATCCTTTATCTTGATGGAATTCAGCTTCAAATAGTGTTCGGTTATTGGGTCTTTTATTTGATAAAAGATTTTTATTGGTCTGTCATGTGTGGGATTAGAACATTCGATGCAACGTGACATTGGATATACTGAGAGTCCTTAGTGCTACGAATTGGGGAGCAGGGAGAACTAGTATGCTGCGCTTCTATCGCACGGTCATTAGATCGAGGATAGATTACGGCTGTCCAGCATTTTATCTCCATGACCTACAGTTCTGAAAATTCTCGATGTAGTCCACCATTTTGGATTTAGACATGCTGCTGGTGTTTTTAGATCTAACCCAATCCTTAGTCTTCTTGTCGAGGCTAGGGAACCTGACCTTCCAATATGATGTCATAAGCTATAAATTCATTTCATGTCTGGCCTTTGAAGCAAACTTAGCCATGGGCAGTATTATGGTGCACATTGAATACTTTGGCATAAGAATATTACAGATAATGGATAATCTTGTGTTAGTACTTCCTTCTATGTTCGAACAATCAATGTGCTATCTACTGCTATGGAAAATAAAAGTCCCACACTTTGATTTTTCATGGTCCAGTCTTATCAAACACTTTACTCCTGATGCGGGTTACCACCAGATATTTCTGCCAATTCAAGATCCTACCAATATAGTGTAATTATTTTCACTGATGGATCTAAACTGAACGATGGTGTTGGTTATGCGTTTTATACATCGGGACTCACCTACACATACAAATTGCCCTCAGCTTGTAGTGTATTTACAGCAGAACTGTTTGCCATTTTTAAAGCTTTAACTATCATTCAATGTAGATCTTCACACTTCCTTTTGGATTGCGATTCTAAAAGTGCTCTTCAGGATGTATTTTCTATGAATGTTTTAGTTGGGGATATTTTGTGTGCAGTACACAAAACAAAATTCAAATAGATGTTGATGTAACATTATGCTGTGTTTAAGGCCACTGTAGAATTATCGAAAACATAAAATTGGATGAAGCGGCAATGATTGCTAGTGGTGTTGTGTTGACTGCACGTGTTATGGCATCTGATTGTGTGTTTTACAAAGCAAACATTATTAGCTGTTTGGAATGAGGAATGGCAATTTGTGAAATACATTAAGCTGAGGGAAATTAAGAATACTGTCCATCCATGGAAGTCTTCTATTCGCTCAGAATGTTGGGAGGAAGTGGTGGCTACCTGTCTGGCTTTGGCCATGCTTATCTAACTCATGGTTAACTGATGTGTCTTGAGGATCCGCCATTGTGTCAGTTATGTAGAAATACCATCAAAGTTTTCATGTACTGGTTGATTGTGGTGGTTTAAATCAAGTCAGTGACAGTTTTAACTTACAAGGAAGTTTAAAGGTGGTGTCGAAGGCCGATGACGCAGCCATTGACCTTGTCATCAGCCGAAATATGTATGTAGAATAAGAAAAAGGAACTAATCGCTGATAATTAATGTTAAAAAAAAATAATAATAAAATAATTGACTTCGTTATGATAATTGTTAATTAATTTGTTATATGTGTTAGGAGAGGTGATGTAATCCAAAGTTTTGTTTTTGTTTTTTGTTAATTGTATTGAATAAGACTCTATTAGTGAGTTAAATATATATATATATATATATATATATATATATATATATATATATATATATATATTTATTTATTTATAGGTTAGTTTTGGTTGGTAAAGATTATTTAGATTTTTTGGACTAGGAGACTGACAGACTTACCTTGGTAAGAGTCCACTCTGTAGTCTTGAAATAGAAACACATAAAAGCACTTAAACAATGATATATTTCAACCACACAGTGGTCTTTGTCAATCGAAGAGAAAACACAAATAGAAATATGAGAGAATGAAATAAAATAATTGTAATCACAGATTGTGTAGAGTAGAAATCAGATGTCACAGATTAAAGATATATATATATATATATATATATATATATATATATATATATATATATATGTATATATATACATATATTGTTTCCATGAGCATATGAGTGATTATAGTTTATATAAGTCTGTCAGGGAAAAAGAGATAAGGCTATTTGAAAAAAAAACAAAAATGAATGGATTTATCTGATGTTGAGTGGTACACCACTCAACCTGGTATACTAGTGGTATACCAAGTCCAGAGAATCCCCTAACCTCAACATCAGATAAATCCATTCATATTTTTATTATTTTTTTTATTTATTTTTTTTTCCAAATAGCCTTATTTCTTTTCCCCTGACAGACTTATATAAACTATAATCACTCATATGCTCATGGAAACAATATATATATATATATATATATATATATATATATATATATATATATATATATATATATATATATATATATGTATGTATATATATATACATATATTGTTTCCATGAGCATATGAGTGATTATAGTTTATATAAGTCTGTCAGGGAAAAAGAGATAAGGCTATTTGAAAAAAAAACAAAAATGAATGGATTTATCTGATGTTGAGTGGTACACCACTCAACCTGGTATACTAGTGGTATACCAAGTCCAGAGAATCCCCTAACCTCAACATCAGATAAATCCATTCATATTTTTATTATTTTTTTTATTTATTTTTTTTTCCAAATAGCCTTATTTCTTTTCCCCTGACAGACTTATATAAACTATAATCACTCATATGCTCATGGAAACAATATATATATATATATATATATATATATATATATATATATATATATATATATATATATATCTTTAATCTGTGCATCTGTGACATCTGATTTCTACTCTACACAATCTGTGATTACAATTATTTTATTTCATTCTCTCATATTTCTTTTTGTGTTTTCTCTTCGATTGACAAAGACCACTGTGTGGCTGAAATATATCATTGTTTAAGTGCTTTTATGTGTTTCTATTTCAAGACTACAGAGTGGACTCTTACCAAGGTAAGTCTGTCAGTCTCCCAGTCCAAAAAATCTAAATAATCTTTACCAACCAAAACTAACCTAAATATATATATATATATATATATATATATATATATATATATATATATATATATATTATTCAAATGAAAAAAAATAAAATATATACATAGTGATTGACAGTTTAAGGGACTTTAGATTTATGGAAGTAATTTTGTTCTTATAAAGTTTAATTTTTTAATTTTTATAATAGGGGACACTGTAACGTTTTTTATATAAACCACTAAAACAATAAATAACAAACAAGAATTCGGAATATATTATAAGTGAATTAGAAATGGATAAACAGAAAATGTAAACACTTGAGCCATAACCTAAAAAAGGTTATGATACAATATTAAAACCACATTTAAAGAAGAGACAGCACTCAATTATAAATAAAACAACACAAGATTAAGAAAGAAATTTACAAGACATTGAATTATTACATATAGTATCAAAACTTAAATGATCATGAAAGGAGATGAAAAATCAAATAATCAGTGTGTTATTTAACAGACTTTTCAACAAAGAAATGTAATTAGTATTTAAGTTAATATTGAAGAACCATTCTTATAAGCAAAATCAGTTAATTAAATTCATTAAAAAACATTTTGATATTCTTTTCAAAACTAATAACGCCAGGCCTAGGAATTTCATTTCTAAAATTGATTAAAAAGTTAATTGCATAAACCTATTTTATTTTGTAACCAGAAGTGCTCAAAAGATTTTTAATAATTAATACCCACCGAAAAACCTGGGAGAAAAAGTCTTGTGCTATTTAATTAAATTAAATTAATAGAAAAAGTGTATTTAAAAAATGTTGTAACTAGAGTAATCAAAGACTAAATTAAAACAAAGATTAATTGAATTAAAAGAAAGTGTTCATTATTTATTACTATAAATGGTAAGTAATAAAAAAGAAAAAGAATCTAAATTTTACTTAGGGTTACAATCATTTTGTAATTCTAACTGGCGCCCAGCAACTTATTGTTCCCTAAGGATATTTATTCAAATTTGTTTTATTATAAAAAAAAAATTATTATTACAATTTGACTACCACAAGGTTGAGCAGTTGCATTAAGGAAATTATTTATATTTATCATACCTTATAAATATATTACAAGATATATATATATATATATATATATATATATATATATATATATATATATATTAGGTTAGTTTTGGTTGGTAAAGATTATTTAGATTTTTTGGACTAGGAGACTGACAGACTTACCTTGGTAAGAGTCCACACTGTAGTCTTGAAATAGAAACACATAAAAGCACTTAAACAATGATTCGTTGAAAAACAATAAAGACATTATGATTCTTCCAGCAGATAAAGGTTCAACCACTGTCATTATGAACAAAGAAGACTACATCAAAGAAGCAAATAAGCAACTGTCAGACATCACAACATACAAAATACTTACAGATAACCCCACTACAGAATTCAACAATTTACTCTCGGACCTACTCAAATATACAGCTCCTGAACAAAACATTTCAGAAACATCTCTAAAATTATTATATAATGAAAACCCATCTACTCCTCAATTCTATATATTACCAAAGATCCATAAAAACATAATCCCTCCACCTGGTAGACCAATAATTGCTGGCTGCAATTCAGTAACGGAAAGAATTTCAGCTTTCCTCGACTCACACCTTCAACCCTTAGTAAAGAACCTTCCATCACATACCCAGGACACCAATCATTTCATAGACCGACTCTCACAAATATCTGTACCTCTACCCCCGGTAACTATTTTGGTCACCATAGATGTCACCTCTCTCTATACCAACATCCCTCATGCACACGGCCTATCTGCAATAGAAAATTTTCTAAACAAACGCCCAGGCAAGCCTTCTCCCACTACACCTTTTCTTGTGAACCTGACCAGGTTCATCCTCGAGAAGAACAACTTTCAGTTTGAGGGAAGGAACTACCTTCAAATAAAGGGAACAGCAATGGGCACCAGAATGGCACCATCGTACGCAAATCTGTACATGGGATTGTTGGAAGAAAGTTTTCTAAAGACACAAACACACCAGCCATTATGTTGGTATAGATATATAGATGACATCTTCCTAATTTGGACACAGGGTGCTTCAACACTTGAGGCATTTTTAGACAGCCTGACACAATTCTCCACACTTCAATTTACCTGGGAGAAATCTACATCAGCCATCACCTTTTTGGATGTAGAGGTAACACTCCAGGATGGAAATATCAACACAGGAATTCACATCAAACCGACAAACCACCTACAATATCTCCATTTCGACAGCAACCACCCAATAAACATAAAACGATCCATTCCATACAGTCAAGCAATCAGGGGTAAGAGAATCTGTTCGAATGATAGGGAATTGGAAGATTTTAATAGAAAGATATCAACAGCCTTCCAGAGAAGAGGATACCCAAAAAGACTCATTGAAAACCAAATTCATTCAGCACAATCCTCGGTTCGCCCCAAACCACAAACAGAACAAAATAAACTGTCTTTAATAACAGACTACCATCCTGGTCTACATAAACTCAACAAGATATTGAGAGATGGCTTTAAAATTCTTCAAGCTTCCGTCCACACCAAAAATCTTTTCACCGATCCACCGCAAATTTGGTACAAGCAACCTCCCAACTTGAAAAACTTCCTAGTACATCCTAAACTACCAGACCCTGATGCAGAGAAACCACACAAACTTCCTCATGGCTCCTTCCCATGCAATAGACCTAGATGCAAGACGTGTCCAATACACCGCTCAGCAAATAGTTTCAACAGCCAAACAACAAAAATGGTCTTCAAAATACAGGGTCATCATAATTGTACATCGAAAAATGTCATATACCAGCTACAATGTAAACTTTGCTCAGCACAGTACATAGGCCTGACCACGGATGGTCTGAATATCAGAATGAATGGCCACAGACATGATGTTAAAATTATGAATATGGATAGACCAACAGCTCAACATGCTGCGAGTCACAACATCGCAACTTTTGATGACTGCTATACCACAAAAATAATTAAATCACTCCCCCCTGATTGCAATCCCTCAGAACTGAGAAGGTGGGAACTATCATACCAGTGGTATACCAAGTCCAGAGAATCCCCTAACCTCAACATCAGATAAATCAAATATTTTTTTTTTTTTTTTTTTTTTTTTTTTTTTTTTTTTTTTTTTTTTTTTTTCCCCAATAACCTTATCTCTTTTCCTCTGACAGACTTATATAAACTATAATCACTCATATGCTCATGGAAACAATTTATATATATATATATCTTTAATCTGTGCATCTGTGTCATCTGATTTCTACTCTACACAATCTGTGATTACAACTTATATTTATTTTATTTCATTCTCTCATATTTCTTTTTGTGTTTTCTCTTCGATTGATAAAGACCACTGTGTGGTTGAAATATATCATTGTTTAAGTGCTTTTATGTGTTTCTATTTCAAGACTACAGTGTGGACTCTTACCAAGGTAAGTCTGTCAGTCTCCTAGTCCAAAAAATCTATATATATATATATATATATATATATTCTTGATATTTTACATTATCCATTGTTTTACCATTGCACTGACTTTATGAAGTTAATATATTACTATTGTAAGTAATTTTATCCACCATTAAGTGCAATGATTTTACCTTGAGTGATGATTGAATCACTCAAGGTAAAATCATTGCACTTAATGGTGGATAAAATTACTTACAATAGTAATATATTAACTTCATATATATATTTTTTTAGTTTAGTTTTGGTTGGTAAAGATTATTTAGATTTTTTGGACTAGGAGACTGACAGACTTACCTTGGCAAGAGTCCACTCTGTAGTCTTGAAAAAGAAACACATAAAAGCACTTAATCATGAAATATCATTGGTTAAGTGCTTTTATGTGTTTATATTTCAAGACTGCAGAGTGGACTCTTACCAAGGTAAGTCTGTCAGTCTCCTAGTCCAAAAAGTCTATATATATATTGTAACATTTATAGAATGGGCTATATAATGTTCTTTAAGAATGGGAAAAATAGATTAGAAATAACTCACACAAAATTTAAAAAAGAAATTCATTAAAAGATTGATTAGATTAAATTGAAACTAAATTTAGGTAAAAGCGTAGAATTGTAAACAAGATATTTGAACTGAAAATGCATAAGGAAATTTGTTGTATCAAATAAAATTAAAAACAAGATAATCCAATAATAATAATTATATTTAAACAAAATTGTAAATATTAGTAAAATAGGGCATAAGTAATTACTTGAAGGAGAAAGTGAAATACGATTGTAAACAATGAGATTAGAAAGGTTATGTTTGTATGAATTCAGCTCAAAACACACACATTTCGGAATTATTACAAAAGTAAAACGCAAAGACACTTCACACACAAATAATAATAATTAAATAAACACTGGAAGGTTTGTTAAGGATTGGAAAATTGAAACAGTATGTTAACAAAATTAAAACTGGTGAAAACAATCGCGTTATTGCATCAGCTGTAGAAACAGAAGAAAGTAGGTCAGAGACAGTCGACTCTAGTGGGAAGAAATCGAATTAAATTATAGCAACATGTGTTTTAGAAGAAGGAGAAGCCGCCATATTTTAAACTTTGTTAAAAATAGAAAGACGCGTTAGTGGCAGTTATAGCGTGGGGACGCTACTAGATTTGACCTGCCATGACCAGTCAAAATTCCTTTTGAAGAAATTTGTCAAAATTATACAGTTTTGTGAAGAAACTTGGCAAGATTAAACAGGGATAAGTGAAATTAAAGAATAATACAGTGTTAAAATAATTTGAAGGAACTAAAACGAATTTAAGTGCGTAAAATATAAAATTTAAAGAAAACGGAATTCTACGTGTGAGCAAGCAGCCATTCGCCGATATTTATTAAGTTGAGTATATAGCGCTATAAAAAATAAACTTTAGTGGACTCTTAAGATAATAGGGAAGTTTAAATTTGTACATTAGAATATCTTGGAATTAATTAATAGATAGTAGTAAGAATCATAATCCAGTTCAAATAGTTTCGCCTTTTTGCTTATTCCAAATTAAAGTTTTTCCATCAGGAAAATATTTATTAAAACTAATTTCAAAATTTAATATTGTTTTTCAAAATTTATTTAATTAACAAAAGAATTAAAAATATAGCCCATGCCTATAAACCCCGAGATACTAAGAGATCTCAAAAATAGCCTAGGGTATAAAAATTTGTAACTAAAAATCAAAGAAAGTGAGTTTAGTATATTGTGTTAAAATTTGTTAAGTTTATTTTTGTTCTGTTTATTGTTTAAATGTTGAAATAAAAAAATTGTTATAATAAAGAATTATGAATTGTTCCTGAGTAGTTTTTTTTGTTTAAATAGAAATTAAATATCATTCAATAACAAATAATAATAAACCCCAGTGCGTCTTTTTTATAATTATGTAATAATTATAATATATATATATATATATATATATATATATATATATATATATATATATATGAAGTTAATATATTACTATATATATGAGCTATTCAGAAAGTAGGGAATGTTTCGGTCTGATGCCGCTAGGCGCGTACATTTTGGTGCGTGTGGCAACTCAGTCGGCGTCCAGCAGTGACAACGGAAACATTGCTGCCCGTTTTTTCGCAATTTCAACTGAAGATGTGTTCTGCGATAGAAAATCTCGCCAGTTGTGATGTGCGGTCAGTGATACGGTTTTTGTTGGCAAAAAACTTAAAACTGATAGACATTTATCGCCAAGAGTGTGAAGTTTACGGAAACAATGTAATGAATGAAAGTTCTGTGAGAAAATGGTGCATTCAGTTTAAAAATGGCCGAACTGATGTTCATGACAAAGCAAAGAGCGGACGCCCAAGCATTGTGACTGATGAACTGGTCGCTAAAGTTGATGAAAACATTCGCCAAAACCGCCGATTCACGATAACGGAGCTTTCGCTTTGTTTCCCACAAGTTTCACGGACTTTGTTGTTTGACATTGTCACACAAAGGTTAGGCTACCACAAATTTTGTGCAAGATGGGTGCCGAAAATGCTTAATAATCGCCATAAAAGTCAGCGAATGGAGGCAAGTTTGACATTTCTGGATGCCTACGACAGACGTAGTGATTCATTACTGGATCGCATCATAACTGGGGATGAGACATGGGTAAAACACGTTAATTGCAAAATGAAATTACAGTCCATGGAGTGGGGACACACAAGCTCCCCCAAAAAACCAAGAAAATGTTTGCAAACATTTTCAGCAAGGAAGATTATGCAACAGAAAAACAATGGATAATGTGAAATATCAAGAATATATATATATATATATATATATATTATAATTTAATTATAAAACAGAGACGCAACGGGGTTTTACTATTTATTATTTTATTGAATGATATTTAATTTCTATTTAAACCCAAACAAAAACTACTCAGGAACAATTCATTAACATTTATTATTACAATTTCATCTCAACATTAAACAATACACAAAACAAAATTTTACAACTTAACAATTTTTAACAAAATATACTAAAATTCGATTCTTTAAATTTGAGTTACAAGGTTTTTATACCCTTGGCTATTTAAGATCTCTTGATATCTCGGGGTTATAGTATGGGCTATATTTTTAGAAATTCTTAGGTTAATTAAATAAATTTTGAACAAACAATATTAAATTTTGAAAATGCAAAAAAGGCTAAACTCTTTGAACTGGATTTATTTCTTACTATTAATTAACTACAAGATATCCTAATATACAAATTTAAACTTCTCTATTATCTTAAAAGTCCATTAAAGTTATTTTTATAGCGCTATTACTCAAATTAATAAATATCAAAATTTTGCTGGTCGCTTACGTAAATTCCCGTTCTCTCCAATTTAAACATTTCACACACTTAAATCCGTTTTAGTTCTTTCAAATTATATTTTCACTGTATTAACTCTTTCAATTTTCTTATTCCTGTTTAATCTGGCCAAGTTTACTCACAAAACTGTATAATTTAGACGAACTCTTTCCAAATAAATAGAATTTTGACTGGTCCTGGCAGGTCCGGTCTTGTAGCGTCACCCACGCTAGAATCAACTCAACTCTCACTACGCGTCCTTTTTTTTTTTAAATTGTTTAAAATATGGCCGCCTTTCTTCTTAAAAAAAACACATATGGGTTATAATTTAGTTCGTTTTCTTTTTCTTCACTAGAATCGATTGTCACACTGACCTACTTTCTTGCTTTCACATCTGTGTTACAGCTGACATACCAACAAGTTTGTTTTCACCAGTTTTTATTTCGTTAATTTGGTTGAAACTCACTGTTTCAATTTCCTATCGTCAACAAACCTTCCAGTGTTTATTTTATTAATATTATTAGTGTGTGAAGTGTCTTTGTGTTTTACTTTTGAAATAGTTCTGAATTGTGTGTGTTTTGAGCCGAATTCATAGGAACATAACCTTTCAATTTTCTTTTGTTTACAAACGTGTTCACTTTCTCCTTCAAGTAATTACTTAGGCCCTATGTTCCTACAGTTTACAAATTTGTTTACACATAACTATTATTAGATTATCTTATTTTAATTTATGTGTTAGGTTATTTGATATAACAAATTTCCTAATACATTTCCAGTTCAAAAACCTTGTTTACAATTCCTAGGCTTTTACCAGAATTTAGTTTCAATTTTAACCTAACCAATCTTTTAATGAATTTCTTTCTAAATTTTGAGTGAGTTATTTCTCATCTATTTTCCAATTCTTAAATAATATTATATAGCCCATTCTATAAATGTTACAATATATATATATATATATATATATATATATATATATATATATATATATATATATATATATATATATATATATGTATAAATATCGCAATATGTTTTCTTGTGTATTAATAAAGAACAAAAGTCAAAATACAAATACAAGAATTATATTTGAATTTACAATTCAAAGCTTTTCGTTGGCTAACAGTACCAACATCATCAGGAATATTAAACAATTCAATTGTTTAATATTCCTGATGATGTTGGTACTGTTAGCCAACGAAAAGCTTTGAATTATAAATTCAAATATAATTCTTGTATTTGTATTTTGACTTTTGTTCTTTATATATATATATATAAACCCCGAGATACTAAGAGATCTTAAAAATAGCCTAGGATATCAAAATTTGTAACTAAAAATCAAAGAAAGTGAGTTTAGTATATTGTGTTAAAATTTGTTAAATTTATTTTTGTTCTGTGTATTGTTTAAAGGTTGAAATAAAAAATTGTGATAATAAAGAATTATGAATTGTTCCTGAGTAGTTTTTTGGTTATTAAATAGAAATAATATATCTTCATTTAATAGTATAAAACATCGTTGTATTGCGTTTTATAAATACTTTACATTTGGCACACCAACGTGGGGCACGATTATTAGAAATAAAAAATAATAATAAAGAATTAATTATTCAGGAGTTTGTGTTTTGTAACTAGAGAAATTAATTATTTTCATTCAATAATAAACCCCGTTGTATCGCGGCACGGAATAAATCTTTATAATTGGCGCAACAACGTGAGGCTCGATAAAATTTATTTAGAGAGATTTTGAAACAAAATTAATTTAGAACTTTTTATATGAAGAACATTTGAACTGGAAATAGATTTTAAAAAAATTTGTAAAATTAAACACTGAGTTGAATAGAGTCAAGGCTAGGTTTATAGTATATATATAAATTGTTTAAATTTGTAAAATAAGTTACTTACAGTTAAAAAAAGAAAAAATATGTCAGATGAAAAGGAATCGTACAATTTATGGGGAGATAAAGCTTTAAAAAAACAGGAAAAAGGGACTAGTTATGAATTGAGGGAAAAAGAAATGGAAGGCACAGATATGCCAATACCAAACATGGAGGTAGATGAAGCTAGGGGACTACCACTTGTAGAAATTGAACAGGAACGAAAGGGTAGTGAAAGTGGAAGTAGAAATAATGATGACTGGATAAAAAAATTGTTCAAAAGCAATCAAAACTTACTAAAAGAAATAAATAAAGGGAGACAGGAAATGGATAGGAAATTTAATGAAAGAAATGAAGAAACAAGGGAATTAAAGAAGGAGATAAAGGAGGAAATAAGGGATCTAAACAAAAAATTAGAGGAAAATAGAGACGAAATGAGAGAGATGAAGGAGGATCTAAAATTAATAACAGATGAAATAAGAGAGGAAAATAAGAAAATGATAGAGGATATGAGGCGACAGTTGAGGACAGAGAATAATACTGTAATAGAGGAGGTGAGAAGAGACATAGAGGAGAAAGATAGAGAATTAGAGGAGGAGATTAAGGAAAATTTTGAGGAAACAAATGAAATAATAGCTGATGTGGGAGAAATTAATGAAAAAGAGATAGAGAAGGTAGAAAATATAATAAAGAAAAACACAGAAGAGTTAGGAGAGTTGAAATTAAAGGTGATAGGAGAAAGAAAGATAACAGATGAGCGTTTTAGGAAAGTCGAAGATGTAAGGGAGAAAATATTAGGAGAGCAGGGAAGGTTAGGAGATAGAAATAAACTAGGAAAATTAGAAATATGGCAAATAAAAAATTTAACAATTCAAACCGCAACTAATAAGAAGATTGAAAAGATTAATAAAATGAAAATGGTAATAGGAGAAATAGGAGGAGTTAAATATCCGTCTCAAGGCTTAGTGGTACAAGGCTTATTGAGAAAATTTATCAGAGGTACGGATATGTTAATGAATGTGGAGGCACAACTCGAGTTTGGAAAATGGGAGATGGAATTTAAATATGAGAATAACAGAGAAAATAGAACTTATGAAGCAGATGAGAGATACAATGGAGATGTAAACGGTGTTAAGGCAAGGACAGGCGTGGGGACAAGAAAAGAGCATGGTGCCCACAGTCAGTCAGAAAACTAAGACAATAGGAAACCCAGGAATAGAAATTAAATAGGGGAAACAAGTTTACAGGCAGTAATAGACACAGGCAGTAATGTGACATGTATCCAGGAGAACTGGAAAAGGAAAATAATAATAAAATAGGAAGGGAGATATTAAATATAGGTGAAGGAAGCAATATGAATAAACTCTAGGTGATTATATGTATAAGAAAACGTTAGCAGGAGATAAGTTTAAGGGATGGTAACTATATCTACGATAATTTATTAGAAACTTCGTCGAATAATGAATAAAGATAAATATGAATCTATGTTAATAAATATTGAAGCATCGTTGTAATAAATAAAATATGGTAATTGTGTATTTAAACTTCGTCGTATTGTAAGGGAGAATCTGCGTTGATAAATAATGGAACTTCGTCGTATATATTATATTATAAAAGAAATATGAATCTATGATAATAAATATTAAAGCATCGTTGTAATAAAAATATGGTAATTGTGTATTTAAACTTCGTCGTATTGTAAGGGAGAATCTGCGTTGATAAATAAGTATTAAAACAAAATTTATATTCGTTGATATAGGGACAGTGTAATCGAAGGAGCTATAGATATGATCAAATAGAGAATATAAGATTGCAACCTTTAAAAATATTAGATGTTAAACTTCATACAAAATAAACTGAAATGATATAAGAAAATAATTGAACTGGATGTGAGATTGGAAGGGGAGATAAAATACTAACTTGTAACTGAGAGTTAGATGAAGCTAAAAGCAAAATAAATATGAGATAAATAATAAACAAGGAATAAACAGAAATAATGGAAAGAGAAATGTTATAACCAATTTGACCAAATCTAGACATACTATGACTCGGATAGGCTGGGATTTAAAGACACGGTATTAGAGAATATATGTTAAATAAATATTGAATCAGACTTATGATTGGAAGGATTCCAATTGTAATAAATGTAAAAAAAAAAATATATAATTATGGAAGGAATTGTAAATACCAGAACATGATTTATTGTTACTATATGTTAGAATTGTTAAAGAATTGTTGATTGAATGTTAGTTATAAGTATATTGTATTGTTAGAAGATAAGTTAAGTAATATGTAGCTTGAAGTTTTCAGCTCAGTATTTGATTGTTAAAGAATTAAGATAAAATTGTGTCGTAGAATTAAGTATAAATGGACGAAAGTGGACAGATGAAGGTATAAATGACTTTTAAGTGGACAATTCTAAAAGTGGTAAAGACAATGGACGATAAGTTAGCCAAAGTGTTGAGGTACTTACTCAATAAAAAATGTGTTCAATTAGTTATTAAATAAAATGTACAATTAGGAAATAAATGTTAATTTAAATTTAATTTAATTTTAAAAAAAAAAATATATATGTATATTTAATCAAGCTTGTAAAATGTAAAGAATGTGTAATGTAGATATTAGGAATATTTTTTTATTTAAATTAAATTAGGGGACATTGTAACATTTATAGAATGGGCTATATAATGTTCTTTAAGAATTGGAAAAATATATTAGAAATAACTCACACAAAATTTAAAAAGAAATTCATTAAAAGATAGGTTAGGTTAAATTGAAATTAAATTTAGGTAAAAGCCTAGAAAAGGTTGCAAAATGTAAACAAGGTATGTGAACTGTAAAATCGATTAGGAAATGTGTTATATCAAAACCCCTAACACATAAATTAAAACAAGATAATCTAATAATAATTATATTCAAACAACATTGTAAATATTAGTAACATAGGGCATAAGTAATTACTTGAAGGAGAAAGTGAAAAACGGTAGTAAACAAATTGAAAGGTTATGTTCTATGAATTCAGCTCAAAACACACACAATTCGAATTATTACAAAAGTAAAACACAAAGACACTTCACACACTAATAATAGTAATTAAATAAACACTGGAAGGTTTGTTAAGGATCGGAAAATTGAAACAGTATGTTAACCAAATTAAAACGGTGAAAATAGATCGTTGACATTAACAGATGTGAAAGTAAAGAAATAGGTCAAGTGTACAGTCGACTCTAGTGGGAAGGAATCGAACTAAATTATAATCCATATGATTTTTTTTTAAGAAGGAGAAGCCGCCATATTAAAAAAACAAACAATTGTTTAAAATCTAAGGACGCGTAGTTAGAGTCAGTCTGGCGTGGGACGCCGAGTAAGGTAGCGAATCTCCCAGGACCAGTCAAAATTCTATTTATTAGAAACTTCGTCAAAATTATACAGATTTGTGAAGAAACTTTACAAGATTAAACAGGGATAAGTGAATTGAAAGAGTTAATAAAGTGTTAATATAATTTGAAGGAACTAAAACGAATTTAAGTGTGTAAAAAGTGAAATTTGAAGAGAACGGAATCTTACGTAAGCGACCTGCAGAATTTCGGTATTTGATAAGTTAAGTATATATAGCGCTATAAAAAATAAACTTTAGTGGACTCTTGGGATAATAGGGAAGTTTAATTTTGTACATTAGAATATCTTGTGATTAATAGTAATAAGATCATAATCCAGTTCAAATAGTTTCGCCTTTTTGCTTATTCCAAATTAAAGTTTTTCCATCAGGAAAATATTTATTAAAACTAATTTCAAAATTTAATATTGTTTTTCAAAATTTATTTAATTAACAAAAGAATTAAAAATATAGCCCATGCGTATAAACCCCGAGATACTAAGAGATCTTAAAAATAGCCTAGGATATCAAAATTTGTAACTAAAAATCAAAGAAAGTGAGTTTAGTATATTGTGTTAAAATTTGTTAAGTTTATTTTTGTTCTGTTTATTGTTTAAATGTTGAAATAAAAAAATTGTTATAATAAAGAATTATGAATTGTTCCTGAGTAGTTTTTTTTGTTTAAATAGAAATTAAATATCATTCAATAACAAATAATAATAAACCCCAGTGCGTCTTTTTTATAATTATGTAATAATTATAATATATATATATATATATATATATATATATATATATATATATATATATATATGAAGTTAATATATTACTATATATATATACCACATCAATAAAAACATACACAACAATTTAATGAGGCTACAGACAACATATGCAGACGACGTACTATTCAAAAACATTATACACGCGTCTCAAGAAGAAACATGCATGACGTCAACAAATACCAACATCACGGACCAAACAACCACACCAGAAAAATAGAGAAAATTAATTCAGTGATTCAACAACGGTCAAGTGACCGAAAGGTGCCTCATCACATAAAGTAAAATTATTGCACTTAGTGGTGGAAAAAATTATTTACAATTTATATATATATATATATATATATATATATATATAGATAGATAGATAGATAGATTTTTTGGACTAGGAGACTGACAGACTTACCTTGGTAAGAGTCCACTCTGTAGTCTTGAAATAGAAACACATAAAAGCACTTAAACAATGATATATTTCAACCACACAGTGGTCTTTATCAATCGAAGAGAAAACACAAAAAGAAATATGAGAGAATGAAATAAAATAATTGTAATCACAGATTGTGTAGAGTAGAAATCAGATGTCACAGATGCACAGATTAAAGATATATATATATATATATATTGTTTCCATGAACATATGAGTGATTATAGTTTATATAAGTCTGTCAGGGGAAAAAAGATAAAGCTATTTGGGAAAAAAAAAAAAAAAAAAAAAAAAAAAAAAAAAAAAAAAATGAATGGATTTATTTGATGTTGAGGTTAGGGGATTCTCTGGACTTGGTATACCACTGGTATGATAGTTCCCACCTTCTCAGTTCTGAGGGATTGCAATCAGGGGGGAGTGATTTAATTATTTTTGTGGTATAGCAGTCATCAAAAGTTGTGATGTTGTGACTCGCAGCATGTTGAGCTGTTGGTCTATCCATATTCATAATTATAACATCATGTCTGTGGCCATTCATTCTGAATTTTTTTTTTTTTTTTTTTTCCCCCCCAAATAGCCTTATCTCTTTTCCCCTGACAGACTTGTATAAACTATAATCACTCAAATGTTCATGGAAACAATATATATATCTTTAATCTGTGCATCTGTGACATCTGATTTCTACTCTACACAATCTGTGATTACAATTATTTTATTTCATTCTCTCATATTTCTTTTTGTGTTTTCTCTTCTTTTGATAAAGACCACTGTAAGGTTGAAATATATCATTGTTTAAGTGCTTTTATGTGTTTCTATTTCAAGACTACAGAGTGGACTCTTACCAAGGTAAGTCTGTCAGTCTCCTAGTCCAAAAAATCTAAATAATCTTTACCAACCAAAACTAACCTAAATATATATATATATATATATATATATATATATATATATATATATATATATATATATATATATATATATATATTTTAAAACAACACAGGTTATTCAAATACAAGAATATTTATTATTTTATATCCAAAGCTTTTCGTTGGCAAACAGTACCAACATCATCAGGAATGAAAATTACAATAATGTAAGCTATAGGCCTAAAACATATGTTTATTTAGAAATAGAATTGTTGTTAAATTTATACAAATTGCTAAATTTATTTTGTTGCTGTAACATTATAGACATTGAATATAGTATCAAATTTAGAATGTATTTGTATTTGTTCTTTTATTAATTTGTTATTATTATTGTGTTTATATATTTCAAATGCTTCATATATATTCATTCTTAATCCCTTATTAATTTCTTTTATAAGTCTCATATTTTCTATATTTGGAAATTGGTGCTTATTATTAATACAATGATTTGCGAAATTTGATTTATATATTTCTGGATTAATGTAGGCATTTAAATGTTCTTTATATCTTTCTTTTAATTTTTTCTTTGTTTGACCTATATAAGCTTTATTACAATCTTTGCATTCTAATTTATAAACACCTCCTTTTTCATGCATATTAATTGTTTTATTATTGTTATTTATTATGTTTATTATTTTGTTATTAGTTTTGTATGCAATTTTGATATTTGTATTTTTAAATAATTTGGTGATATTTTTTATTTCATGGCCTATAAATAAAAATGAAGTCCATATTGTATTATTATTATTATTATTATTGCAAATTAAATTATTATTTTGTTTATTAAAAATATTATAATTAAGTTTGTCAACAGTTTTCTTTTTATAACCGTTTTCTAATGCAATTTGATAAATTATGTTTTTTTCTTTTATTTTATTTTCTTCATTCATGGGTATTTTATGCATTCTATATAATAAGTTATATAAAGCAGCCATTTTTTGATTATATGGATGATTAGATTTATTTGGTATAATTTGGTTTGTCAAAGTTGGTTTACGGTATATCATATATTCAAATTTTTCATTTTTTCTTATTATTGTTAAATCTAGAAAATTTATTTTGTTATTTGTTTCAATTTCATAAGTAAATTTGATTTTATTATTAATTTTATTTATTTTATCCAAAATATTTGTTAAATTTATATTATTATTGTTTGATATATACATTCCATCATCTACATAGCGAAGCCAATAACCAGTTTTATCATATATTTTTATAATTTCATTTATTTTATTATCTAATTGTTGTAAAAATATTTCAGATAATATATTTGATAATGGCGAGCCCATAGCAAGACCATCCTCTTGTTTATAAATTTTGTCATTATATGAAAAATAATTTTGATTTAATATTATTTTGAGTGTATTTAAAATTTCTAATGTTAATTTTTTATCTTTCTCATGTTCCTATTTAGATTTTATAATTTCAAGAGTTTCATTTATAGGTATGTTTGTATACATATTTTTTATATCTAATGATATTAATTTTGTATTTTCATTAATTTTAATTGCATTTAGTTTTTCAATAAGATTAATAGAATTTATTATAGTATGATTATTATTTAGTTCTATTTTTTCTTTAAGAATATTTACCATAACCTTTGATATTTTATAAGATGGAGCATTTATAAAATTTATTAATGGTCTTATTGGTTTATCTATTTTATGTAATTTCACAAGTCCATTCAATGTTGGAATTTTTGGATTATCATTTATATAGTTGCTAATTTTATTTTTATTGAATAATTTGTATGAAGATTTTATAATATTTTTAATTTTATTTTGAAATTTATTTGTGGGATCTTTATATATTTGACAAAATTGATTATCATTTATGTATTTTTCTGTTTTTGTTATGTGCTCATTTTTATCAATAATGACAATAGCATTACTTTTATCTGCCTTTACTGTAATAAGATTATTATTTTGTAATTTTTGTTTTAAATCTTTAATTTCTGAATATTGTTTCTTATGTGTTTTATTAACTGTATTTTTTTTAATCAATTTTTTAATTTCATAAGCTGCTTCGATTCTGGTATTTTCTTGTAAGCTTGTATTTATTTTACTAATTGCTAGTTCTGTATCTACTATAATATTATTATTTATGTCTGTTTTTATATTGGTTTTATTGTTTTCAAGCAGTTTTATTTCATTATTATTAAATCCAGTATTTGATAGATTAACTACATTAGGGTGAAAATTATGATATTTAAGTTCAGGTACATCTTTTATTTGTTTTTCTAACTTCAAATTTTTAAGTTTTTTGTATATTCTATTTATTTTTATATTTCTAATTTTATTTATAAATAAATTGATTTTATTATATTTTTCTTCCCATTTTATGTTATGCATAATAGAAGCTAATTTTATATGTAGCTTATATATTTCAATTGTTAAAGTATTTTTCTTTTGATATAAGTTTTTAATTTCATTCTTAACCCATAATTTTTCAGCTTGTTTACATGTTTTTTGAGCTATATTATTTTTGTTTTTTATTGTAACTTTTGCATATTTGGGAATTATATTATTTATAATACATTGTTTATTAAAGTATATATTACAGTTAGTATTCATTAGTTGAATTTTACATTTTCAAATAAATTAATGTCTTTTGTTAAGGCAACATTACAATTATTAATAGAAATCATTTTAAAATATTATAGTATAGAATAGGCTGTATTATATTGTAAATATTTGCTTCTAGTTGTATATTATAAAATATTTGTTTGATCCAGTATCAACTTGTAAAGATGAAAATGTTCAGTATAATTACTTTAGAAATGATAAAAATTATATATTTTGAGTTGTTTATAATATCTTTTTCAAATATATGTAATAATACACACAATTCTAGATATTTGATCAATTAATCAGTATGTTAAATATTAAATATGTTATTAAAAATTTTTTTTGAATTAATAATCAAGTCTCAAGTCTAACCTACAATTATAACACTTACATTGATTGCACAACACTTTTTATATAACCCTGTAAGGTTAATTTTATATAAATATAAAATACGTTTTCTTGTTTAATAATTTAAAACAACACAGGTTATTCAAATACAAGAATATTTATTATTTTATATCCTGTATGAGAAAGATAAAAAATTAACATTAGAAATTCTAAATACACTCAAAATAATATTAAATCAAAATTATTTTTCATATAATGACAAAATTTATAAACAAGAGGATGGTCTTGCTATGGGCTCGCCATTATCAAATATATTATCTGAAATATTTTTACAACAATTAGATAATAAAATAAATGAAATTATAAAAATATATGATAAAACTGGTTATTGGCTTCGCTATGTAGATGATGGAATGTATATATCAAACAATAATAATATAAATTTAACAAATATTTTGGATAAAATAAATAAAATTAATAATAAAATCAAATTTACTTATGAAATTGAAACAAATAACAAAATAAATTTTCTAGATTTAACAATAATAAGAAAAAATGAAAAATTTGAATATATGATATACCGTAAACCAACTTTGACAAACCAAATTATACCAAATAAATCTAATCATCCATATAATCAAAAAATGGCTGCTTTATATAACTTATTATATAGAATGCATAAAATACCCATGAATGAAGAAAATAAAATAAAAGAAAAAAACATAATTTATCAAATTGCATTAGAAAACGGTTATAAAAAGAAAACTGTTGACAAACTTAATTATAATATTTTTAATAAACAAAATAATAATTTAATTTGCAATAATAATAATAATAATAATACAATATGGACTTCATTTTTATTTATAGGCCATGAAATAAAAAATATCACCAAATTATTTAAAAATACAAATATCAAAATTGCATACAAAACTAATAACAAAATAATAAACATAATAAATAACAATAATAAAACAATTAATATGCATGAAAAAGGAGGTGTTTATAAATTAGAATGCAAAGATTGTAATAAAGCTTATATAGGTCAAACAAAGAAAAAATTAAAAGAAAGATATAAAGAACATTTAAATGCCTACATTAATCCAGAAATATATAAATCAAATTTCGCAAATCATTGTATTAATAATAAGCACCAATTTCCAAATATAGAAAATATGAGACTTATAAAAGAAATTAATAAGGGATTAAGAATGAATATATATGAAGCATTTGAAATATATAAACACAATAATAATAACAAATTAATAAAAGAACAAATACAAATACATTCTAAATTTGATACTATATTCAATGTCTATAATGTTACAGCAACAAAATAAATTTAGCAATTTGTATAAATTTAACAACAATTCTATTTCTAAATAAACATATGTTTTAGGCCTATAGCTTACATTATTGTAATTTTCATTCCTGATGATGTTGGTACTGTTTGCCAACGAAAAGCTTTGGATATAAAATAATAAATATTCTTGTATTTGAATAACCTGTGTTGTTTTAAAATATATATATATATATATATATATATATATATATATATATATATATATATATATATATATATATATATATATATATATATATATTTAGGTTAGTTTTGGTTGGTAAAGATTATTTAGATTTTTTGGACTAGGAGACTGACAGACTTACCTTGGTAAGAGTCCACTCTGTAGTCTTGAAATAGAAACACATAAAAGCACTTAAACAATGATATATTTCAACCTTACAGTGGTCTTTATCAAAAGAAGAGAAAACACAAAAAGAAATATGAGAGAATGAAATAAAATAATTGTAATCACAGATTGTGTAGAGTAGAAATCAGATGTCACAGATGCACAGATTAAAGATATATATATTGTTTCCATGAACATTTGAGTGATTATAGTTTATACAAGTCTGTCAGGGGAAAAGAGATAAGGCTATTTGGGGGGGAAAAAAAAAAAAAAAAAATTCAGAATGAATGGCCACAGACATGATGTTATAATTATGAATATGGATAGACCAACAGCTCAACATGCTGCGAGTCACAACATCACAACTTTTGATGACTGCTATACCACAAAAATAATTAAATCACTCCCCCCTGATTGCAATCCCTCAGAACTGAGAAGGTGGGAACTATCATACCAGTGGTATACCAAGTCCAGAGAATCCCCTAACCTCAACATCAGATAAATCCATTCATTTTTTTTTTTTTTTTTTTTTTTTTTTTTTTTTTTTTACCAAATAGCTTTATCTTTTTTCCCCTGACAGACTTATATAAACTATAATCACTCATATGTTCATGGAAACAATTTATATATATATATATCTTTAATCTGTGCATCTGTGACATCTGATTTCTACTCTACACAATCTGTGATTACAATTATTTTATTTCATTCTCTCATATTTCTTTTTGTGTTTTCTCTTCGATTGATAAAGACCACTGTGTGGTTGAAATATATCATTGTTTAAGTGCTTTTATGTGTTTCTATTTCAAGACTACAGAGTGGACTCTTACCAAGGTAAGTCTGTCAGTCTCCTAGTCCAAAAAATCTATCTATCTATATATATATATATATATATATATATATATATATATATATATATATATATATATATATATATATAAATTGTAAATAATTTTTTCCATCACTAAGTGCAATAATTTTACTTTATGTGATGAGGCACCTTTCGGTCACTTGACCGTTGTTGAATCACTGAATTAATTTTCTCTATTTTTCTGGTGTTGTTGTTTGGTCCGTGATGTTGGTATTTGTTGACGTCATGCATGTTTCTTCTTGAGACGCGTGTATAATGTTTTTGAATAGTACGTCGTCTGCATATGTTGTCTGTAGCCTCATTAAATTGTTGTGTATGTTTTTATTGATGTGGTATTTTTCTAGTGAGTTTAGTTCAATTGGGTTATTATTTATTTCAAGTATGGTTAGGTTATTTTCGTAATTTGTTATTTCATGTTTATGTAATATTAGGTGTGGTGCTACATTTGATGCTTTTGTATTTTTAGTTTTGAATGTTCTGTAATGTACTTTAAATCTTATTTTAAATGATCTGGTTGTTTTCCTGTGTAAAATGCGTTGCAGTTGTTAAATGTAATTTTGTAGATTCCAGATAGGTTATGTTTTTCTGTATTTGTTTTGTGGTTTGTGTTATTAAGATAATTTATTATTTTGTTTTGTATGTTGGAGTGTAGTGTTCTTTGTTGTATATATTTGTTATTTTTTCTATTTTGTTATTGGTGTATTTATATAAATATTTATATTATAATATTTATTTGAAGAGCAAGTCAACTGTTGTTGGGTTCTCCTCGTCAGTGCTAGATGAGATTCTAGCGAAACGTCGGAACTGCTATTTTATGCACTGCAGAATGAACGGACGTACTCCAGATAACTATTCATCATATATATATATTGTAACATTTATAGAATGGGCTATATAATATTATTTAAGAATTGGAAAATATATTAGAAATAACTCACACAAAATTTAGAAAGAAATTCATAAAGATATTGGTTAGGTTAAATTGAAATTAAATTTAGGTAAAAGCATAGAATTGTAAATAAGGTATTTGAACTGTAAATACATAAGGAAATTTGTTATATAAAATAAAATTTAAAACAAGATAATCTAATAATGGTTATGTGTAAACAAATTTGTAAACTGTAGTAACATAGGGCCTAAGTAATTACTTGAAGGAGAAAGTGAACACGTTTGTAAACAAAAGAAAATTGAAAGGTTATGTTTCTATGAATTCGGCTCAAAACACACACAATTCAGAACTATTTCAAAAGTAAAACACAAAGACACTTCACACACTAATAATATTAATAAAATAAACACTGGAAGGTTTGTTGACGATAGGAAATTGAAACAGTAAGTTTCAACCAGGTTTAACCAAGTTAAAACGCCATTCTAAACAAACTTGTGGGTATGTCAGCTGTAAAACAGATGAGGTCAGTGTGACAATCGATTCTAGTGAAGAAAAAGAAAACAAACTAAATTATAACCCATATGTGTTTTTTTTAAGAAGAAAGGCGGCCATATTTTAAACAATTTTAGAATCTAAGGACGCGTAGTTAGAGCATTCTAGCGTGGGTGACGCTACGAGAGGAAGCAGACCTTGCTGGGCAGTCAAAATTCTATTTTATTTGGAAAGAGTTCGTCTAAATTATACCGTTTTGTTAAGAAGATTGGCCAACTTAAATTAAGGAGAAGTGAATTACAAAATGTCATACTGTGTTAATATAAAGTGAAATAAATAAAACGAATTTAAGTGTGTGAATTGTTTAATTTGGAGAGAACGGAATCTTACGTAAGCTAACTGAAATTTCGATATTTGATAAGTTATTAGCGCTATAAAAATAACTTTAGTGGACTTTTAAGATAATAGAGAAGTTTAAATTTGTATATTAGGATATCTTGTAGTTAATTAATAGTAAGAAATAATCCAGTTCAAATAGTTTAGCCTTTTTGCATTTTCAAAATTTAATATTGTTTGTTCAAAATTTATTTAATTAACCTAAGAATAAAAAAAAAATATAGCCCATACTATAACCCCGAGATATCAAGAGATCTTAAACTAGCCAAGGGTATAAAAACCTTGTAACTCAAATTTAAAGAATCGAATTTTAGTATATTGTGTTAAAACTTGTTAAGTTGTAAAATTTTGTTTTGTGTGTATTGTTTAATGTCGAGATGAAATGATAATAAATAATAATGAATTGTTCCTGAGTAGTTTTATTTGTTTTAAATAAAAAATTCAATTTATTAAATAGTAAAACATAATTATATTGTATTGTGTCACTTTAAAAATATATGTTATAATATATATATATATATATATATATATATATATATTGGTTATTTATGTTAGTAATTTTATTTAAATTTGAGTTTTTTTACACATTATGATGATCAGAATTGGTTTTTTGACAGGGAAAAATTAATAAAATAAAATTAGAAAAATTATAATAATTATAATAATTACAAAAGGCACAAATAATAACATGTTTATTCTTCCAGGGGAAAAATACAACTATGAATGGAAATTATTACAACCAGAAGGTAGCAGCAGAGGTACAATGACAGGTTAGTTTGAATTTCATTTTCTTTTTTTTACTGTACACATTTTATAACATCTTTGAGATGGTAAATGCTTATTGTTATGGTAATATTACTTTCGTGACCTTCTTGGAATATCCGAGAAGATATTTCTAAATGACTCCAGCACTTTAGTTCGTTTTATTGTACTCTTTTAATTTAATGCTTTTCAACGGATTCGTTGTTAATTTTTTTACTTCTTTTGATGTAGCAGAAAGTTTTTCTTTGAGCTCCTGTTTCATTTGGGGAAAGATAAAGAAGTCTGGAGCAGGTCCGGGGAGTATGCCGGGTGGGGAACTAAGGTCATGGTTTAGCCAGAAATTGTTGTACTGTAATGGTGGTGTGGGCAGGTGCATTGTCAAGGTGAAATATCCACTCCTCCACAAATCAGGGTGCTTGAGTACCACTGCATCACCCAAGCAAATCAGAACACCCAAATAAAGCTCTTTATTTACAGTTTGACCTTGAAGTACAAACTCAGATAAAACAATCCTATTAATGTCAAAGAAACAAATCAGCAGTTTTTTGTGTTTGATCTCACTTACCTTGGATTTTCTAGGTTGTACCCATAATACCAACTCATAATACTCATCACCAGTTATTGTTGTAGAGAAAAAATTTTGATCATCTTCTAACTGGTTTTTTAACTCTAGAGAGTTAAAACCGGGGCGCCCCAGTTTGTAACATCAACCAGTTTGGGGTGCCAAGTCTGATAGACCCATTTATGTTTTTAGTATTTTCAGGAATAGAAATAAAGGCTAGATTTTTTAAAAATTGATATACTTGTAAATTAGGTTCTATCAAATGGTTTTTAAGGAGTGTAAAAAAAATTCTAAGATATATATTACAATTAAACCAACTTGAGGATGGTAAAACAATAACTACACATTAAAAAATTATCATAGACTTATAGAATACAACAGACTGGTTTCAAAAACATTTAGACTTTGTTCTTACAAATTTCGCTATTCAGTGTTTGGGTGGTCCGGGCATACATACTCTGCATGGCCTAAACGTATACATTTTTGGCAGTACCTACAACTATACTTGATTTTGTTGTCCTTTTTACTAAACATTTTTAAAAAAACACCTTTTCTTTGTACCTAGAGGGAATTTGTACAGGTTGTTCTGCAGTATTTGATGTGCCAGCAACCTCTTGTCTTCTTAGGCAGACCTCAGGATTGATGTTAGTCAGCAAAAATCTGCCTTGAAGTTCTTCAGATGTTAATCTCAATGCCAGCTCTTTTAAGAACCCCCTTCGACTTGTAGTAGTAGTTGGATTGTTTGCAATGTAAATTATTTGGAAGTTAATGCCTGCCACATTCAATATTGAGTAGAATATAACCATTGGCCACTTCCTTTGCTTCTAGACACGCGGTATGTAGCACACAACGTATCCAGAGTATCAACTCCACCTTTGGTCGAATTATAAAAAGTTATTATTTCTGGCTTCATGGCATCACCAGTAGTCAGTCCGATCCTCCTAATCTTCATCTGGGCTGTTGTCAAGCTCAGAATAAAAACTTTCATTTAGAAGTTAGTCTTTTTTAAGAATACTAGTCATTGTTCAAAGAGCTTATAAAAACCTATTCAATATAGCCGATAATATTATCACTTTATTTAAAATAAACATTCATAAACACTAAGAATAAATTTTTTTATTTATTTTAAATCACAAAATTCAGTAACAGAAGCCAGAGCGCCAAGTCTATTAGACCCAAATCACAGTAACACAAGCCAGGCCGTCATGTCTGTCAGGCCCGAATTGTAAATAAACGCTGAAGTGAAATAGACGGTACTTCAACTTTGACTAAGATGCAAAAACAGACAGCTAGACAAAGCGTTGGGTTTCTGGCGCATTCCTGTCATCCGTATCAAAAATATTTCTTTGCTCCTTTTCTGTAAGACTTGGCTTCAGGGTCAAGTCCATGCATACTTCCACTAGATTTTTTTTTGTTCATCAGTAAGGACACTAGGAACGAATTTTAGCACTACCAGATGCATTTGTAATTTTTCAATGGAAATTCAATGACAAGAACTCCAAGAAGTGTTAGTTAAGTCAATAAGCTTGTCAATTGTAGTTCACCGGTCTAGCATAATCAACTCATGAACTACATTTTCCTCGGGTTTTAAAGTTGAAGAAAGTTCAGGTCGAGGCAAGTCTGAAATGGACATGTCACCATTATTAAATTGTGAAAACCAATCATAGACTGGTGTTTTGGTCATAGCGTCTTCCTTGTAACCTTATTTTAACAAAACAACAGTTTCTGCTGCAGTTTTTCCTGGAATTTGGCCCAGTTGACACAAATTCAAGGCCAAGTTTGTGTGAACATTGTAGGGTCATGTATACTGTTCTTTGTTTAACTTTACAATAGTTCGCAACTATTTAAGTATAAATAGTGTGTTAATAAACAATATTATTGATAATAACAAACTAGCGATAGTTTGCAACTACATTGTACCCTAGCGATTTAAGAACATATATTAATAAACTGTTTATATTGAAATCTTGTTGCTGTTCATGACAAGCTGGTTATTAATTACTTATTACACTTTTGCTATTACTTGCGACCAGAATTTTTGTTAACTAAAGGTTTAACAAAATTGTTATCTTACACTTGGAGGAAACGTTTTCGTCTTATGAATTCTTCAGAAGAAATACCTAAAAGTAATAAGACCTACGGCACCTACCCTACAAGCACTTCCTAAACTACATAAACAAGGAACACCAATAATAATCACCTATAATCAACAGTCAACAATAACCCTCACACAAACTAGCACGCCATATGGAAGAACTATTAGAAAATACATAAAACTGGACACACACACACACAAATATAAAGAACAAAATAGATCTAGTAAACAAAATAAAGAACATTGAAATCCCTCATAACTCAACCCTGGCATCGTTTGACATCACAAACCTATATACCAATATCCCAGTCACAGAAACACTAGACATATTATGAGACAATATAAGACTTAACAACACTTCAGAAAAAATCACAAAAGAAATCATACACATTTTAAACACCATTACATAACAGAACTACTTCACTCACAACAACAAATATTACACACAGAAGCAAGGTCTACCAATGGGTTCACCGATTTCAAGCATTCTCGCAGAAGTATTCCTACAACACATAGAACAATAAAATCATAAATAACAACAAACACACAGATAAGATAATATATTGGCACAGATATATAGATGACGTAATAATACTATACCGAGGAAACATAAGACAATGCCAACAACTCCAAACATATATAAACAAAATACACAAAAATATCCTGTTCACTGCAGAATTTGAAAACAACAAAACATTGAAAATCTTAGACATCACCATAACAAAAAATCAAAACAAACATGAATTCAACATATACCGCAAGCCAATCATGACAGACACACTGATACACAACACATCGAACCACCCAATACAACATAAACACGCAGTATTCAAACATTTACTACACAGAGGAACTAAACACAATCAAATATTTAGCTCACAAAAATGGATATGACAATTATTAAATAGACAAACTACACACAAAAATACTCAACAAGAACAACAACAACACAAACAACAAAAACACAAACACAAACAAATTCATCATTCTCACATACATAAACAAACTCACAAATAAAATAGCACACCAATTCAAAAAAAGCAGGTTACAATGTAGCTTACAGAACAACAAATAAAAGCCAAACGGCTATCAGACACAGCATTAATAACGATACCAACACATACAATAACCAGGAGTATACAAACTAAAAATGCAACAACTGCAATAAGTTCTATATTGAACAAACAGGCAGGTCTTCTGCCAAAAGATATAAAGAACACAAAAGCGCATTGCACACTACTATTGAATCCACCTTCGCAAATCATCTCATGGACACTAAACACTCATGCAAAAGTATGGAAAGTTACATGAGCATCCTCCACACATGCAACAAAGGCCATAAATTAAACACACTAGAACAGTATGAAATATATAGACATAGCAACACACATAAAAATGACATCCTAAATGAACAAACACGGCACAAATCACACATACTCTTCGATCACATCACTTCTAACTTTCAAAAAAATGGTACCGAGGAAGCACAACTGCAGCATTCCTAGCGGCAAAAATACGAGGCTGAAGAAGTCGTAAGACGGAAACGTTTCCTCCAAGTGTAAGTTAACAATTTAACAACCTTTTGTTAACAAAAAGTCTGGTCGCAAGTAATAGCAAAAATGTAAAAACTGTTTATTTCCGAACATGTGTTAGTTCAAATTTTGTGTAATTTTTTTCTGGATGCACATAAACTAGGACAGTTTGAACATTTTATAGTATTGACAGATCTAGAAAAATAATAATTTCTAAAAGTCTTCTATCTGAATAAAATAGCTTTAGGCCTACTCTGTGACATTACACAATCATTAATTAGCCTCATGTACCATATACTAAAATCTTTTACATTTGTAGGTCTATTAGTACTTTACTTGTATTTTTTATATTGTGAATTACATGCACATGAATATTTTAGGCGCTCTATTTCAGCTTATACTAGAAAACCTCCAACTTATTACATTATGGGTGAGCGTATTTATTAATGATTATAGTATGGTATTATAGTGATTAATATGGGTTTGTAAACATATTCTACTAATTAATAAGTAGATTTAAATCATGGACGAACGGCAGAACACAGACATCGGAAATTACATTTTATTTTAAATTTATAGTATTATTTTATAGTTTAAAAATTTTCACTACTCCATATTCTGTGGATCTAGAGCCCCAAAGCTCCCCTTTAATCAACCACTGCTGTAAATTGATAATTTTATTTGATTTTATGACTTACTTGTTTTATTTGATTTAATGGTTTTGTGTTATATTATTGGCAGTCTTTAAATCCTGTGCAATGAATGAAAGTAACAATCTGATTACATACTTGCTTCATACTACTTTTTCTCATCTTTATGAAAAAAAGAGGCCACAACTATTAATTAACCTTTTTCAATTATGTTTTCACTATGTTTTCTATGAAATTCCCAGTTTCCTGTAATTGTGTGACAGTAGTCGCCCTCAGTCCTCAATGTGTTAAGGTCTGTACTATGTTCAAGAGTTTTTTTTCCGGAGACATATAGATAATTTCTGAACCCTTAAATGTTCTGCGTTTATAGACAACAACCCCTATGTGGTTATCATACTTTAATATTTGACCCCCAAAAGCGAAATCACTGGTATCACAATGCTGGTAAAAGTACTGATTTGAGATTAAATGGCTCAATATAGCAGACTTTGAAAATTGCTGACTTGTGGCTCAGAAATACATATCTTTCTCATAATCCTATTTGTAATTTTTACCCTCTTAGTAGTGGGTCTACTATACTATAGCTCCATTATGTAACAAAAATTAGTTGTAGAAGTTGACTAAACCCAGTTTGCCTTATTGTAAATAGAATAATAAAGACGAAATTTTAAGGAGAATTAGATGCAAAACCACGTGATCAGATTTGTTTAAAACATTTTTGCATTCCTTGGTTCAAAAATAATAATTGTGTTTGAAACATAAAATGGGCCGTTTGGGTCCCCTTCTGAAGTGCTAACGGCTTAGTCCGATCCGATCATGATAATTGCTGCGGAACAAAAACCCGTGTTCCAATTCAGTTATATTTTATATTAGAATAAAGGAAAATAGTTGGTTTATTTATTAATCTACCTGGGAAAACTTGTTGGATGACATAATAGACCTAATTGAACGGCTCTTGAGTCAGCAGTCTGTTTTCAAGAGTCGTGGGGTGTAGTGCATGTCGTCACCAGTTCAGTGTTGTTAATTAGGATTTATTTAGTGTTTTAGTTAGGATTTAAGTGGTTTGAGCTATGGTATAAATATTTTTAATTATTACATTTGTTTCTTGTGTGATTCATGATAAATAATGAGTGAAATAAGTTGTTCAAGTCAAATCAGAAAGTGTTTGTTTGATTCATCAGATGACAAGTCTAGGTGACTTAGGACTAAAATATTTATATACAAAAAATGTGTGTTTTCCTTGAATATTTACATATTATTGTTTTAATATTACATATTAATAATAATAATAATAATAGCTAAAACCAAAAACCGTTTCCTCTGCTAATTTCTATATATCACTTAGTTTCAATAAAAAGTACGAGTAATTACATTAATATGTTAATTTTCTCTCTTAATATGTTTAATAAATCTCCTATATCTATAAAATATGTTTTATTTTTCATAATATTTGTCACGTTCAGTAAGTAAATAAGGTGTCCAAGTACACAATTTTTGTAGGTAATAAGCTTATGATAGATTATGTTTTTGTTATTGGAAAATTATTTTTACTTTTTAGTAAATAATAAATTATATATTATGAGTTCTTTTCATTGGAGCCTGTCTGTTTTTTTTTACATTATTTATTATATTTTTATGTTGGAATGAAACAATTTTAATGTATTGAAATCAGTTTCCAAAACATCTTGCTGGCTAAAATAATACTCGTAAAAATCAATTATAGACTGACATTAGTGATAACATATTAGGAATTATGAATTAATCGGTAAACAATAGGAACGTCCCAGTTGCAGAGTTAATAGACATTAGGAACTCACTACACATCATGTTGGTCGAAAGCAACTGTTGAATCGCGTTAGTTTGTTACACATCAGGTTAGCAGGAAACAACCAATGCACATGCATTAGTCTGCTACACATCAGGTTAGCAGAAAACAACTGATGTCTCGCATTAGTTTGCTACACATTAATTTAGACGTTAGGACTTTCTCCACGTCAGGTCCGCGTCCATTAGGTTGTGTCGAGGCAACTGATGCCAAACATCTGATGCCGTTGTTTTCAGCTATCCCTAGTTCTTTTAGAGGTACAGTAATTACTTTACAGTTGTTCATAATTAACTCATACACTGTTTATTATTATAACACAACTTATTACTTTTCCTACAAAGCCAAAAGTACTGCAGCAATACAATAAAAACCTAGTTGTAGAATTTAATGTCTAATTACAGGGACTTATTGTATCTTTCAAGTATTATTTTAAATGACCTCTCATTTGTCTGGCTTTTTCCTAAATCTGGCATACTGGATTAGTGAGGTTATTAAAGTTTAAGCTAAAATTTTTAATTAAAATTTAATTTTGAAATTTATTCTTTTATTTCTAAAGTTTTACAAATGTGCATTTTCTTAAAAATTTTTTTTATCAGTTTAATTATTAATAATCAAATTTTTATTATTTAAAAAACATTTATCAACTTTAAAAAGTGTTTAACTACAAAGGTTTCTCAAATGTTATTAGACCAAAATGGAGGCTCGTTAAAACTGAGCAACTTGAGTGAAGGTCTCTATATGTTCAAAGTTGAAGTGTCAGGGCCTGGTGTTTATGGAGAAACATTTGCCAATGTCACTGTATTGCCTCGTAAGTATTAATTAGTACCTAAAGAGTTGAACAAGATTGCATTTATATTCAAACCTCAAAATAATGTATTATGAATCTGTTAGATAATGTCCATAGTTTTTGTTTTTTGTTTAATATTTTGAATAGCAAATTTATTTTTATAAATATATTTATAGATTTTTTAAAAATCTTAGTTCATATTCCAAATTTGTCAAAGGGTAAGATTTTAAAACTAGTTTTTATCTCTATTTTTATAGGTTACAAATAACTGAGATTATCAAATAATAGCATGTTAGATTATTTCACTGTAATTAAAACTTTCTAATATATCTGGCAGGTTGTAAACTGCTTGAAAGTCCCTGTGTGGCAGACTGTTATTTTCAGTTGTTATAGTAATTAATTATTTTAAGTACTCAACACCTTATTTAAGTTATAAGTAAACTATAGATGTGTGTGTGTGTATCTATGCATAATATATATTTTTTTGTAGGAAATACATTTATAAATACACCATCATATTCTACACCCTTTCTGAAACAATATATATAAATTTAGGTTAGTTCTAGTAGAGCTTAATGCTTATTTAGACTATTTATTTATTTTTGGACTAGATAGGAGACTGACAGACTTACCTAATGGCAATAGTCCAAAACGGCAATCTCTTGGAAATAAACGCATATAAAAACTTAACACACTATTGAAATATTTTGATCAAAAATGATCTTCATCAGTTAAGAAAGAGAAAAAAAAAGACTCAGAAAAACGAAAGAGTCTTTTGTTTTTGTCTTTCTTGACTAATGAAGATCATTTTTGATCGAAATATTTAAATAGTGTGTTAAGTTTTTATATGTGTTTATTTCAAAGAGATTGCAGTTTTGGACTATTGCCATTAGGTAAGTCTGTCAGTCTCCTATCTAGTCCAAATATATATATATATATATATATATATATATATATTATAATTATTTTTTATAAAAATATTTAGAACACCAAAAAACTCAGGAACAATTTATATTCTTTATTATAACAATTTTTTAATTTACACAATAAACAGAACAAGAAATAAAACTTAACAAGTTTTAACACAATAGACTAAACTCAATTCTTTTAATTTTAGTTACAAGATTTTATAACCTAGGCTATTTTCTAAGATCTCTTAATATCTCGGGGTTTTATGCATGGGCTATATTTTCTAACTCTTTGGTTAATTAAATAAATTTTAATAAACAAGATTAAATTTAGGAAATAGTTTTAATAATTAGCTTCCTGATGTAAAATCTTAAATTTGGAACAAGCAAAAAGGTCCCTAAACTGTTTGAACTGGATTAGGTTTCTTACTACTAAACTATTATTTGATTTCAAGATATTCTAATAATGTACAATTTTAGGTTTTCCTATAATTTTAAAAGTTCACTAAAGGTTAGTTTTATAGCGCTATGTACTTATCAATTTTCGGAGTTTTGCTGGTTGTTCATACAGGATTCAGTTCTCTTTACATTTTATATTTCACACCCAATTAAATTCTTTTTTGTTACTTTAATTATATTAATACTGTATTATAGATTTTAAATTCACTTATTCTCGTTTTAATTTGGCCAAGTTTCTTCACAAATTCGTATAATTTTGATGAGATTCTTCAAACGAGATTTCGGCTTCTAAGAATGGCTTCACTTCGTTCGGCTGCCCACGCTAGACTAACGCGTCGTTTTTATTTTTAAAATGTTTAAAACATGGCGGCGATTCCTCCTCCAAACCTTTTCTTTCATGTAATTAAGTTTGATTTTCTCCCACTAGAGTCGACTGTAACACTGACCTATTTCCTTGGCTTTAATTTGATGAACTAACGAAATTGTTTTCACCCGTTTTAATTTGGTAAACATACTGCTTCACCTATCCTATCCTCAACAAACCTTCCAGTGTTTATTTATTTACTATTATTTGTCTTTGCCTTTTACTTTTGTAATAATTCCGAAATGTGTGTGTTTGGCCTAGGTTAATACAAACATAACCTCTATCTCATTGTTTACAATCTCCTTCAAGTAATTTCTTATGCCCTATATTAATAAAGTTTACAATTTTTTTATATTTTATTATTATTAGATTATCTTGTTCTAATTTTATTTGTTAGGTTATTTGATCCAATAAATTTCCTAATGCATTTTACAGTTCAAATCTTTTTTAAATGTTACAACCTTTTCTAGGCTTTCACCTAAAATTAGTTTTAATTTAATCTAACCAATTTCTTAATGAATTTCTCCGATTTCATATTTTGTGTGAGTTATTTCTAATCCATTCTTCCAATTCTTAAACAACATTATATAGCCCATTCTATAAATGTTACAATATATATATATATATTTTCTATTTCAGAAAATAATGTAGAATATAGTGGTGTATTTATAAATGTATTTCCTAAAATGGTTTTTATATTACTATTAGCGACTATAGCAATAAAATTGACAACAAAAATTGAAATATTATTTTTTTTACAGATATTTCAATTTGAGAATTTTTTATGGTATAGAATTTTAGTTCTTTATATAAAAGTATAATATGAGTTTTGAATTTCTGAGTAAAATAAAATAACAAAACATAAATTTATACTTCTTTTTGTACAAAATTACAAGAAAATATTATTGTGGCATGAGACAACAAAATTACTATCTATTACATATAAGATGTATATTTTCTTGTAGACAAGTAAATGTACTTATGTAAAACATATAATCTTTATAATTGGTATTGATATAAAATAAGAGAAATAAAAATGAAATTACAATTTATCATTTTGTGTCTATGAAAATTAGAAGTATTTGCATATTTAACCATAAATGTTCTATTCTAATAGTAATTGATGAAGACTCCTAGATATATATTTTGTAGAAAAATGTATTTTAAATTCATAACGTTAATAGTTTTTCATCTAGGCTATATAGTTTTGTATGTATATGATGTACTCAAAATCTTTTTAAAAAAGGAGTATGTTAACCCATGCCTATTTATTGGCAAAATACTTAGTACTTTTGAAATAGTATTAATATTTATAACTTTTTTCACTGTAAAAGTTTTATGTTATTGCAGATAACTTGTTCATTGTTCATTATTACTCATATAAATGGTAATAATACCAATAAAATAATTCCAAAAAAATAGTTTTAGTTGGTCTTTCAGCCCTTTTGCATCTGGTAAGTAATTTATTTTTACACTAATAAATCACAGATTTCAACAAAATTAAAACAAGCAAACTAAATAATTTACTCATAATTTATATATGAAGCAATGAAATAAGCAACATATTTCTTAATTCTATGGGACCTTACATGGACAGTATAGACAAGTATAAAACCAAATGCTTCTCTCAATCAAATTCAATGATAAGTACAAAAACATTTCAGAATGAAATATTGCCAACAGATATTTATAAAACCATTCCTAGAGTATTTTATATGTTAGTTCTTTATTATATACACATATGTTTTTATTAACTTTAAAAAGTTTCTGATTTAGAGTACACCACTTTTTGTTGGACCATAATTTCATTTCGGCTGACAGGTCAATATAAAGCTTTTTAATGCAAAAATTATAGGTTATAGCTTAAAAAAACGCTATAGCTGACTAGTCCTTTATGAAAAAACTATAACAGCAACCTAACTTTTGTAACATCAAAACTGATCTCCACAGAGATTAAAACACATGTTTTTTTTTCATTCCAGCAGAAGCAAAAGGTCATTTATCCAGACTCTTAACATCAATACTTTTCAATACATTTTGTAAGAGATTCAAACATGCTAAAGAAATATATTTCACAGTAAAATGAAAGTTTACAATTTCAGCTTCTCAATGGTATATTTTTTGTTCCTTTTACCAAATAGTACATCATCTTATTTTTATCTATGCTTTACAGTACCATATACTCTCATATCTCACATAGGCGATCCAGTGGAGGGGTGACCTCAGTCTCACGCATGTTGTTAACCTGTTAGTATGGCCCCTTGCCATCTTCACCCGATTTCTATTGTGGATATACATTTAAATACGTCAAAGTTAGGAAGGTCTGAACTGAGGAGGTTGTATTCAGTGTATATAAATTTATAAAGGAGGAAGCATTAACAACAGCTAACAGGCATCTGAAAATTCCAAAAAAGGTTTCTGAAGTGACTGGAATATCAGAGAGGTGTCTCCGAAGAATTATTCAATAGGCAAAGAAGATAGGAGAGGGGGATCAATCTCTTTGTTAACACTTTCAAAAAAGACAAATAAACCTAAAACATATAATTTTGACAATTGTAAAAAAGAAGTTAGGCGTACAGTTTTCACATAACGAATAATGAGTTTATTATAATAACAAAATTCTTGCTAAGTCAACAGACGATATAAATTTTAGAGATATAAGTCTTCATTACAAAGTATTGTAAAACCGTTAGGTTTTCTATAGAAAATTGAGGACTGAAAAAAAGTTATTGAAAAACAGGTAACTGGATGAAAGTGTTATAATTTATAGTAAAAACAAACAATATGGCAAGGAGGGCGGGCCTATTCTCTTTCTCTTGATGTAACAAAGCCTTATCTTTGGAGTGATGATTCTCAGCATAAAGTAAAATCCCATATTTAAAAAATGAAACTATTAAGTTGTTCATACTAGCTCAAGACAAGGTTTTATGCCCCAGCTTTGCTCATTTACGAATTTGAAAAAAACAAGCGTGAATATCATCTCTAAATTTACTTTAAAACTATTCAACATGGTTATTTAATTAACTTATCCTAATTTTGACTACTAAATCTGTTGTCATCATGGACAATTCTTTTCATAACATTTAATTTAACATGACCAGGCACAGCTGTATCTAAAAAAAAATGCAAAAAGTGTGAGTGGTTCTAACAACAACAAAAAATATCTTTTTCAGAAAGAGTGCTGAACATATCCCCTCTATGAAACTATTAAAGGTAATAAAAAAAATTATACAGTTTTTCAAATAATCAGAATTCTGACTAACTAGAGGCAAACAGTAATAATTAAGACTCCTTTTTTACCATCCTGAATTTAGCCTTTTGAAAAATTTGGGCTCTTACAAAATATTATTTAGTACAAAATGCATAATTTTCAAGTTAAGTCATGCAAAACTATAATTAGAAGAAAAGTTTTCATCCATTATTGATTTAAGTGGTCCACTGACAGTGGTCATGCAATTAAAGCAGAAAATAAAAAAAAAATTATGGAAAAAGTCTTGCCAAATGATCCAATGGAAAAAAGATCCACCGGATTGCATTTTCTTATATTTTCCCCCACCATTTCTTTTTGACCAATCAGGAATGATATTTTAAATTCCATTGAATACATTTCATTAAGTCCTTTGAATTTCGAAAAGTGCCATTATATCCTAGCTAGTTGAGAATTCCACAGTAAATTGTAACTATTCTGCAATGAACCTTAAAAAACAAATATGAACCTTAAAAAAAACTTTATAATAAAGAACGTTATTTATTTTGTCTTTACAAATAATGTGTGTTTTTTAGACATCACACACCCATAGCAATTATTATTCTAAAATATATAATATATATAATTTTTGTATTTTTTTTAATGTTGCTTTTCTTGTTTTCCTACGCCCATATTCATATTATGGCCATTAGAAATTTAAAGAAGCAATCCATAAGCACTGCCCCCAAGAACATGAAGAATGAATTCAATATCTATAAAAGAACTTTTGTCTAATGTTAAGATCAATGACAGTATTCTACAAAAATTTCAATTTGTTTTCAGCAAAGCGAATCAATAAACCACCAGTTGCTGTGATCAAGCCAGCATTGATGACGGTGAAACTACCCAATACAGGAGCAGTACTTGATGGATCTTCTAGCTCAGATGATGATAAAATCATCAGCTATCATTGGGAGTTGCATAAAGGCCCCATTGGTTATCAGCCCCACTTAGAAGACACTTCTACTTTGCAGCTCAACAACCTCAATACTCCAGGGAACTATACATTTATGTAAGTTATTAATGACTTGCAGATAGACCCACACTCTTGTGATGTGTGTGTGTGTGTGTTTGTGTGTGTGTGTGTGTGTGTGTGTGTGTGTGTGTGTGTGTGTGTGTGTGTGTGCGTGCGTGCGTGCGTGCGTGCGTGAAGTTACCTTTGATTAGCTGATCTGGTATTGGCTGGTTTTCTTCAACACTTATCTGGAAGTCAGCCATTTTGGTAAAAATTTGAAGTGGGTCTTACCATTTGCTAAATCTGCCAGTAAATAAATCCCTGGACTTTATATGTAACGAAAAAAAATTATTTATTTAACCTTCAATGCTATTTTATTCTGGGAAGGATTCTTGAAAGGTATTAAATGATTTGGGATCATTCATTGGGGATATTTAAGAAACGTTTTAGAATTAAATTATATACATAATAACAAATTGGAAAAAATTATATTTTCATTATTTTAAAACAAATTAAAACTTATTTTTTAAAGTAAAACAGTTATAAAATTGAGTAGTTTAATAATTTATCATTGCAGTAATAATTTTACCTAGAATTTGAAAATAACTGTATGTACTCAAATTTCAAATTTACATTGATTTAAAATATTAGTATAAAGTACTATACTTTAACAGTATAAAGTAAAAATAAATGAACATCTCAAATTTATTAAATTTGGTTTACATAGCACAGCTTTGCCCACTTTTTTTGAAGATCATTTAGAAACCACATAAATAAGAAATGCCTCAGTAGCTGACAAAATACTTCATTTAGTAAGAATCAATGAATAATAATTGAAAGTATCATTAGAAACCTGTTTAAGCATTAGTCTCTGTAATTAATATTAATTTCATAATTATTTTAATTTTAAACATTTTATGTCCTTTAAAATTTTCTTTAAACTCATTTACAAATTTCTAAGTTTATATTTTGGTTTAAAAAATTAATAAAATCAAATTCATGTGATTTTTGTTTAATTAAAATATGTATTTTGTTTATTCAAAAATAATTTTTAATTATTGCTATTTAATTTTGAACAATTAAGGTGTTATGTTTTTATTATTAAAATGAAATAATAATTTATAATTCCAAAATGTAGTTACAAACTTATCAAATTTATTTTACATATTCAATACACATTAAATTAAAATTTGATTGCAAATATCTTTTACTGCAAATGCCTACGATTTTTAACTACTTTGTTGCCCCTTACCAAAGAACCTAACACCAAATAAGCAATTTAGATTGTTCAGAACATTAAATGCAAAAACTATATTGTTCTCATGGTTCGCATAAGAACAACTTTTATTGTATATAATTAATATTTTAAGATGCTATTTTTAAAATACAATACCATTGAGTTATCCCTTAACGCAATCAAGTACTGGTTCTTTATTAATTACATTTATAAAACAAAATTATCTAATTTTTCTTAGATAAAATTATTTTAAAAATATTTCTTTACACATTTTCTTTTAAGAAATTCTTAGATTTTATATTAATCTTTATAAAATGAATTTGTATCAGAAAAGTAACTTGAATATTTAAAGATTTTGTTCATATTTTAAGGTACAAGTTATTGAATACAGTTATCTCTTATAGTTAATGTTATGAGCGTTGTTCAGAAAGTAACTGCCACTTAGTGATAAGGAAAACACACTATCAGATAAGCATAGTTTACTTCATATATACTGAGACTATATCTTTAATCTGCTTTTCAGCATAATTTTCATTAAGGTTTAAGGATTTAAATCTTGTCTGTTTCTTTTATTTAAAATTCTTTCATTAAAAAACTCCCCCACTTATGTCTTGAACTAGCCATTGAGAGTGTCTTAAAGTCATTGTTTTCATCAAACCATCCTCATACAAAACAGCTCCTGAAAATGGTTTGGAAGTTAATCAATATGCTCAGAGATTGTGAAATGAATCTCTTCATTAATCTTATCGGCAACCACAGATGGTTTGCCACACATTTTTTTTGTCATGAATGTTTGTCATCCATTTATAAAAAATTAACCCATTTGTTTTCTTCACGTTGATTCATAAATCTCACAAAGTTCCAACGAAACAGCTATCACTGAATATTGTTTGTTGTGAGAAAACATACAACAGCGTGTACTTTGCATTGCCTAAGATTATTAACTATAATGTAATCTAATGTAGCTAGGCTTTGAAGCTAAAGAAACTGAAATAGTATAATAACATGACCTTCAAACTAACAAAGGTTGATACCAACTACCCTGCTGTGCATGCCATTGTGAAAATGAAGGTGCTACCTCTAATATTTTCTGTACGAGTGACATATAGTGTACATACAGTGTACGTACTATACTGTACATACAGTGTACAGTAGTAATTTTCCAAATTCCCTTTTTATTGAAGCCTAAAAACACTAATTAAGGCTTAAAGTTTCTCATAAGTCATTATTTTGAATTGAGACTAAATTTAGTATTAATTTCAGCACTAGAATAGTGTGAATCTATTTCTGTTTAATACTGAATCTATTTCTACTTCTTAGAATTGGATGTTGCTTATTTAACAATTTTGTTGTTTATTTGAAATGGTGTTGATAAAATCATTTTAAATATTATGAGTGATCAATATAAATCATTTATCATATTACAAATAATTAATTAAAGTACATTTTAAATCATTTGAATGATGAAACTGTCAGTGTCTCAAGTCAGATTTTCTGATGTATCCATTATTCAAGTGAGATTTATTTCATTGGAATTTAAAATTTGTTCTAATATGTTGCAAATATTTTAGTTAATAATTTCTCCTTTATAATTTTTTTATTGATTTCAAAATTTTCTGAGCTTTGGCCAAAATGTTAATATATATATATATATATATATATATATATATATATATATATATATATATATATATATATATATATATATATAGGAATTTTTGGACTTGGTAGGAGACTGACAGACTTACCTCAAGGCAATAGTCCAAAACTGCAATCTCTTGGAAATAACCACATATAAAACACTTAATACACTTTTATTTGAAATATTTCGATCAACATGATCTTCTTCAGTCAAGAAAGAGAAAAACAAAACAAAAGATTGAAGTGAACCACAGATGTGTATAAACATCCAAATGTCACAGATTCACAGATTTATAGTTTATGATATAGTGCTATATGTGATATGTGTAGAAATTGTTATATGTGAATCGTGTAAAGATTGGTTACTTGAAACTAGATATTAAAAGTCTGTCAGAAGGAAGGTAATGGAGCTGTTAAAAATGGTAGAAGTTAGGGGGAAGTTAAAAGGAGTTTTATCTGATGTTGAGGTTAGGAGGCTCTCTAGATTTGGTATACCACTGGTATGATAACTCCCATCTTCTTAATTCTGAAGAGTTGCAATCAGGGGGGAGGGCTTTAATTATTTTGGTGGTATAGCAATCATTGAAAGAGATGATGTTGTGACTAGCAGCGTGTTGAGAGGTTGGCCTGTCTATGTTCATGGTTCCAACGTCATGTCTGTGGCGTTGATTATTCTTTCAATTAAAATTGAAAATTATTCTTTTCAATTTGAGGGAAAGAACTATTTGCAAATAAAAGGAACAGCAATGGGTACTAGGATGGCCCCGTCGTACGCAAACCTGTACATGGGTAATATCGAAACAGATTTCCTAAAAACTCAAACACACCAACCATTATGTTGGTACAGATATATAGACGATATATTCGTAATTTGGACACAGGGAATTTCAACACTGGAAAGTTTTTTGAAGGGCTTATCACTATGCTCCACACTTCAATTCACCTGGGAGAAGACTGCAGCAACAATCACCTTCTTGGATGTAGATGTAACAATCAGAGATGGGAATATCTATACAGGTGTCCACATCAAACCGACGAACCACCTACAATACCTACATTTCAATAGCAACCACCCCATGAATATAAAAAGGTCCATACCATGCAGTCAGGCAGTCAGGGGCAAGAGAATTTGTTCCAACGATATAGCATTGGAAGACTTTAATAGAAAGACCTTACTAGCTTTCCAAAAAAGAGGATACCCTAAACAACTCGTTGAGAATCAAATCCGCTTGGCTCAGTCATCTGATGTACCCAGACCACCTATGGAGGACAAACTGTCTTTAGTTACAGATTACCATCCAGGCCTAACGAAGCTGAACAAAATATTAAAGGATGGCTTCAAGATTCTTCAAGCTTCCGCCCACACCAAAGATCTTTTCTCAAATCCACCACATATTTGGTTCAGACAACCGTTCAATTTAAAAAGTATTTTAGTACATCCAAAATTACCAGATCCAAGTACTGAAAAACCGCCCAAACTTCCTCACGGCTCCTTTCCGTGCAATAGACCAAGATGCAAGACATGTCCAATACACATCCCAACAAATAGTTTCCATAGCCTAGCAACCAATGTGGACTTCAAGATTCAGGGTCATCATACTTGTACATCCAGTAATGTAATATACCAGTTACAATGTAAATTTTGCCCGGCACAGTACATAGGCCTTACCACGGATAGTCTGAGCATCAGAATGAATGGCCACAGACATGACGTTGGAACCATGAACATAGACAGGCCAACCGTTCAACACGCTGCTAGTCACAACATCATCTCTTTCAATGATTGCTATACCACCAAAATAATTAAAGCCCTCCCCCCTGATTGCAACTTTTCAGAATTAAGAAGATGGGAGTTATCATACCAGTGGTATACCAAATCTAGAGAGCCTCCTAACCTCAACATCAGATAAAACTCCTTTTAACTTCCCCCTAACTTCTACCATTTTTAACAGCTCCATTACCTTCCTTCTGACAGACTTTTAATATCTAGTTTCAAGTAACCAATCTTTACACGATTCACATATAACAATTTCTACACATATCACATATAGCTCTATATCATAAACTATAAATCTGTGAATCTGTGACATTTGGATGTTTATACACATCTGTGGTTCACTTCAATCTTTTGTTTTGTTTTTCTCTTTCTTGACTGAAGAAGATCATGTTGATCGAAATATTTCAAATAAAAGTGTATTAAGTGTTTTATATGTGCTTATTTCCAAGAGATTGCAGTTTTGGACTATTGCCTTGAGGTAAGTCTGTCAGTCTCCTATCATGTCCAAAAATTCCTAAATAAGCTTTAAGCTCTACTAGAACTAACCTATATATATATATATATATATATATATATATTCTTGATATTTAACGTTATCCATTGTTTTTCCGTTGCACTGACTTTATGAAGTTAATATATTACTATGTAAGTAATTTTATCCACCATTAAGTGCAATAATTTTACCTTGAGTGATGAGGTACCTTTCGGTCAATTGACCATTGTCAAATCACTGATGCTTCTCTGTTGTAGATGTTCGGTCTGTGAAGTTGACGTTACGCGCACTTTTTCTTGATCTGTGTGTATGATATTTCTATATAGTATGTCTTCTGTATATGTTGTTTGTAGATTCATTAAATTGTTGTGTATGTTTTTATAAATGTGGTATTTTTCTAGTGAGTTTACTTCTATTGGGTTGTTATTTATTTCAAGTATGGTTAGGTTATTTTCGTAATTTGTTATTTCGTGTTTATGGGATATTAGGTGTGCTGCAACATTTGATACTTTAGAATTTTTGTTTTTGAATGCTCTATAATGTTCTTCAAATCTAATTTTAAATGTTCTGGTTGTTTTTCCTATGTAAAAAGCGTTACAGTTGTTGCATGTGATTTTGTAAATTCCTGATAGGTTATGTTTTTCTGAATTTGTTATGTGGTTTGTGTTATTAAGATATTTTATTATTTTGTTGTTTGGTTTGTAAGTTGGAGTGTAGTATTCTTTGTTGTATATATTTGTTATTTTTTCTATTTTGTTATTGGTGTATTTATATTTTAGGTAGATTTTTTTATTTTCATTATTTTCGTGTTCCGGTTGTAGTGTTGTGTTGAGGTTAGGTTTTTTTGTGAATTTATTGTATATATTTTTTATAATGTGTTTGTTGTATCCATTTTCTATTGCTATTTTTGTAATGTTATCTAATTCTTCATTTAATTTTTGTTTGTTATCCTGTGTGTATTTTATTGCTTTATTTATCATGTTACTGTAAGTGTTAATTTTATGTGTCCAGGGGTGGTTAGATTTGTAGTGTATTGTGGTGTTGTTGGAAGTAGGTTTCCTGTATACTGTGTTTTCTATTTCATTATCATTTATATTTAAAGTAATGTCGAGGAAGTTGATTGTTCTATTTGTTTCTGTTTCGACGGTGAATTGTATGTTTTCGTTGTATGTATTTAGTTTGTTTAATATTATGACGTGTTCGTTGTGAATGGTAGGTTGGTATATTACAAGTATATCGTCTACATACCTTGTCCATAGTGAGATATTGTGTGTGTTTATTATAGGTTTAATTATTATTTGTTCAAAGTGTTGTAAATATATTTCTGACATGACAGATGATATGGGTGAACCCATGGGGAGTCCTGTTGTTTGTTTATAATATTTATTGTTAAATTGGAAGTAATTTTGGTTACATATGTGTTTGGTTAGCGTAATGATACTATCTATTATGTTTCTTTTTTCGTTATTGTGTATCAGTTTGTTTTTTATTATTTCTATGGTTTCTTCTATTGGGATACTAGGGTACATGTTAGTTATGTCATAACTTATTATTTTTGTGTTGCTGTTTGTTTTTATCGTTTTTATTTTATTAATTAATTCGTATCCATTTTTTATATTGTATGTGTTGTTGATATGTATTTTAGATCTTAGGATTTTGTCTAGAATTTATGCGATTATGTAGGATGGTGCTGTTGTGAAATTTATTAGTGGTCTAAATGGTGTGTTGGGTTTGTGGATTTTAGGTATCCCTGATAATACTGGTGCGCATGGTTTGAATGGATATAATCTTGTGTGGTATTTTAATTTATTGTTATAGTTTAGGGTGTTACGGTGAGTGACTATTAAGTTTTTTATTGTAATAAGGTATTTGTTAGTTGGGTCTGGGATTTGTTCGTATTTATTTTCTTTTATGTAGTTAGTCATTGAATCGATATATTTGGTATTTTCTATTATTACTGGAGTAATTGTTTTATCTGATTTTAATATTAAGTAGTCGTTGTTTTCTAGTTTTTCTCTGAGTTTTATAATTTCTTTTTTATTAATGTATTGTTCCGTTTTTTTTGTTTTTTTCCGTTTTTATTAGGTTAATTTTATTATTAATATTAATTCTTATGTGTTCAGTATTTTGGTGGGTAATTTTGTGGATGTTAGATTCTGTGTCAACTATTAGGTTTTTTATTATTTGTTTTTTGTTGAAGTTAGGTAGGTTATATTTGAAGGAATTTGTTATTATTATTTTTTCTTTTTCAGTAAATTGTGTTTTCAGAAATTATAAAACTCAGAGAAAAACTAGAAAACAACGACTACTTAATATTAAAATCAGATAAAACAAATACTCCAGTAATAATAGAAAATACCAAATATATCGATTCAATGACTAACTACATAAAAGAAAATAAATACGAACAAATCCCAGACCCAACTAACAAATACCTTATTACAATAAAAAACTTAATAGTCACTCACCGTAACACCCTAAACTATAACAATAAATTAAAATACCACACAAGATTATATCCATTCAAACCATGCGCACCAGTATTATCAGGGATACCTAAAATCCACAAACCCAACACACCATTTAGACCACTAATAAATTTCACAACAGCACCATCCTACATAATCGCAAAAATTCTAGACAAAATCCTAAGATCTAAAATACATATCAACAACACATACAATATAAAAAATGGATACGAATTAATTAATAAAATAAAAACGATAAAAACAAACAGCAACACAAAAATAATAAGTTATGACATAACTAACATGTACCCTAGTATCCCAATAGAAGAAACCATAGAAATAATAAAAAACAAACTGATACACAATAACGAAAAAAGAAACATAATAGATAGTATCATTACGCTAACCAAACACATATGTAACCAAAATTACTTCCAATTTAACATTAAATATTATAAACAAACAACAGGACTCCCCATGGGTTCACCCATATCATCTGTCATGTCAGAAATATATTTACAACACTTTGAACAAATAATAATTAAACCTATAATAAACACACACAATATCTCACTATGGACAAGGTATGTAGACGATATACTTGTAATATACCAACCTACCATTCACAACGAACACGTCATAATATTAAACAAACTAAATACATACAACGAAAACATACAATTCACCGTCGAAACAGAAACAAATAGAACAATCAACTTCCTCGACATTACTTTAAATATAAATGATAATGAAATAGAAAACACAGTATACAGGAAACCTACTTCCAACAACACCACAATACACTACAAATCTAACCACCCCTGGACACATAAAATTAACACTTACAGTAACATGATAAATAAAGCAATAAAATACACACAGGATAACAAACAAAAATTAAATGAAGAATTAGATAACATTACAAAAATAGCAATAGAAAATGGATACAACAAACACATTATAAAAAATATATACAATAAATTCACAAAAAAACCTAACCTCAACACAACACTACAACCGGAACACGAAAATAATGAAAATAAAAAAATCTACCTAAAATATAAATACACCAATAACAAAATAGAAAAAATAACAAATATATACAACAAAGAATGCTACACTCCAACTTACAAACCAAACAACAAAATAATAAAATATCTTAATAACACAAACCACATAACAAATTCAGAAAAACATAACCTATCAGGAATTTACAAAATCACATGCAACAACTGTAACGCTTTTTACATAGGAAAAACAACCAGAACATTTAAAATAAGATTTGAAGAACATTATAGAGCATTCAAAAACAAAAATTCTAAAGTATCAAATGTTGCAGCACACCTAATATCCCATAAACACGAAATAACAAATTACGAAAATAACCTAACCATACTTGAAATAAATAACAACCCAATAGAACTAAACTCACTAGAAAAATACCACATTTATAAAAACATACACAACAATTTAATGAATCTACAAACAACATATACAGAAGACATACTATATAGAAATATCATACACACAGATCAAGAAAAAGTGCGTGTAACGTCAACTTCACAGACCGAACATCTACAACAGAGAAGCATCAGTGATTCGACAATGGTCAATTGACCGAAAGGTACCTCATCACTCAAGGTAAAATTATTGCACTTAATGGTGGATAAAATTACTTACATAGTAATATATTAACTTCATATATATATATATATATATATATATATATATATATATATAATATTCGACAATGGACAAGATATATATATATATTCTAGCATGACATTCCGGTTTCTCAGACTCCTGAGTAGCCTAAAGATGTTATAGTCTCCATCTATATCTGAAAATCAAAGGGTTTCTGCTCACCAACTAAATTATAACGCCAACCACATTCTTAAAAGGAAATGATATATTATTTTTTGTCATCACAATTTTTATTAAAAAAAAGAACCACTAAATATAAATTTTAAAATACACCCCTTTACATATTTGCTATATTTTAATAATAAATTTGGAGCTTTGTCAGAGAAAGTTCATTTCAAACTTAGGTCTTTGATGGCATCATTAGAACAGTACAACTTGAATTGGTTTATCTTGGTAAGGTGGTTTTACAGAAAAAGAGTGGTAATAGCTGTAATTCCTTTACCTATTTCTCTATTAAAAAACTTGCAAATTTTAATCACCTTCAACTTATATAATGCTGGTTTAATTGGCCTGAAATCATTGTGAGTATAGACTTGTTTACTAAATTGACTTTTATATCTTGCAATAAACCTAGCTTTAAAAATTGAAATTTATTTTGGTATGGTTTTAAAATGACTGCACTAATTTTGTCCCAGGCAATATTTTATTTAACCACTCTTTTAATCCATTTAATCCAAACTAATAAATATGTGTTTCTCTCTTTGATTTCATTTTTACAACTTATATTTGAACATTTATTTTAAGCTTACAATTTTTTTTTTAAAGTATGCAATAAAGTCATTCAGATAACATCACTATAGAAAGTGATCAAAATCCTCCCATAAAAATTATTCAAAGACACTCAAGTGAAATTACCATGTGCAAATGGTCATTGCAAAGATCAAACAAAACTTTTAAACTCCGACTTCAATGCTTGGTTTGAATTGCTCGCCTTATTTGTTTTTCAAGTTCACATATCATTAAATTTCTTATAGAGTCATGTCAATGGAAATAAATTAGAAACACACTCTCCATGTTTTCAAATATATTAGCTCTGGTTTGAAGATATTTCCTTGCTCATATGGAAAAACATTTGTAAAATCAATCCATGACCAATTTTTCTGTCACAGTAATATCTCGTCTTCAGTTATGAAACAATTAAGTAGCTAATTATCATCATTGTAGTAGGTGTTGCGGAATGTCAGGGATTTTTTTCAGGGTCTGCTTTTTGTGCCACTTCCATGAATGGCAAAGAGTATAACCATTGCTCTGGTTTTAATAATTGTAATAACTCGGAGCAACTGAGGTGTAATTTTTCACTATAAATAAATAAAACCTCTTAACCACATAAACTTTTTATTCAAATTCTATTGTTTATTTCAGTTGCAAAGCAATCATTTTCAAAGGAAATTGCTATAAAAGGTTGTATTTATTTATACTAAAAACCAAATTATAATAGTTGTTTTTGTACAACGTTATTACAAGTTAAATGAATTTTGTTTAATTTGCACTATACATAATTTGTTTATATTTTCTTTCTGTAGCCTGTAATAATTAATAAATATTTATTGCATACTAGTTTGTTTCATAATATTCAGGTTAACAGTAGAAGATTCTGACCATGCAAAGAACTCTACGATGGCCAACATAACAGTTCTTAAAGTACCGGACTATCCTCCTGTTGCTAATGCAGGACAAGATGTTATATTATATTTACCTCATAACAGTGTAACACTTAATGGTAGCTTGAGTACTGATGATAAGGGTATTGTGAGTTGGGAGTGGACTAAAAGCCTCACAGATCAAGATAAAGCAGTGGATATGCAAGTAATAAATTTATCATCAAATATTACATTTCTTAATTATTAACAGTTATTATTGTCTGTAACAAATCACAATATGTTCAAAACATCCGCTATGTTTCATTACTTATATGTGTGAATTTATTTATTATTAAATTCTAATTGTGTAATTAATATGGACATTATAAATAAACTTGTCATATACTTAATATTACACATATCATTTTGAGCAATTATCATATCTGTTACACTTCTAAATAACAGTTCAATTTTTCAAATGAATAAACACAATTTTCCTGTTAGTGCTAATATTCTTTAATTACTTACATTGTATATACTTTTTACCTCATCTGAGAATAAAACAATTGCATTTGAAGTTAGTCAACTATTGATGTTTCAGGTTTATAATTAAAGTAAATTATTAAACACCTACAGACAAAAATTTTTTAATCGTACAAAGTGAAATTTGTCAGAGTTTAAGTTAGCTACTGGGAAGTGATGTTAGATGGTAATAAACATCATTTAGTGCAATCAGAAATATACTTCAGTATGTTATCAGCATACTTCAGTAAGTTTTTAATCAATTTACATTACTTCAATCTATGCCCACTCTTGACTGTTGAGCCATTCTGTGTCAAGCATCCCAGTAATGACTATCTGAATAGGTCAGGGAAGGTACAGTTAATGTCCCCATTCATGATGCAATTGAGACAGAGCGGGCTTGCAAAGTGCCTGAGACATCTTTTAGGCTCTTGAGTTGTCTTGTCATTGCCATTGATTGGTTCCTATGCAAAATTACATAAGTGATTATTATGGTTTCAAATAAAGTTGTGAGCTTTTATTCTGTCTTTCTGTATTTAGGGTTCTAAAACCAAGCCTAGGAACAAAATTGCTGTATGTGCTCTCTTTTTTATTGATTAATCCCACCTAAAGGGTACAAATTAATTCCTCATGTCAAGAGTTATATTTCGCTATGAAAAGTTTTAAATGAAAAGTATAAAGCACTAAATATTATATATTTTATATGGGTGTGATTTTTTATTCATTATATTATAACTTATTTTTTTTATTTGTTAACTGATTATTATTTGTAATCATAATTAGTAAAAACAATTTAAAAGTCTTTGGGTTAGAAGTTTGCATTAGATATTAGGTTCCTGTTATTATCGTTCATTTCAGACTTATACAAAAGTACACTAATTTTTCATGTTGACCGAGTACCAAACCACAAACATCAGCTGCTGACTTACAACAAGTAAAACTATACTGAGTAAGAAAGTCCACTTATTATAAACACCAATGACAAGTATATCATGTCTAGAACATCTGATAAAAAGACAACTTATCGGCTATAAATATCTATGCTGCAGGTTTTGAGGGGCAATAAATATCCCTTAATCATCACAGATGTTTAGTCTTTTGATAAATCAAAAAATAAACTGTTGAATCATGACAAGAAACTGGGAACTGTATGACCTCTACTAATAATGTATCGTACAGACATATTTCATCAGCAGGGTTTAATTAGATGTCATTTGGGTAAGTCAAACTCTTGTTAGTAGGTGTTTATAGTAATAACCCTATCATGGGCCTGCAGTGGTATGATCAGAAGTGTAAGACACTCTACAGAAGCGTATGAATGATGCCCTGGTAAAACTTTTAAAAAAAATTTGGATAACAGTTTTTTTTTAAATTTCAATATAAATTAATTACTGTATGTATGTTGCAAATAGGAGGAGGAAAAGTATATTACTTTATAGTTTTATATTTTTTCTAAGCTTCTGTGCTAAAATCTGGGCTTTTTCACAAATTTGGTTCCTCGTAAAACTTGTTGAAAATACCACTTGAAAACAGCATCTTAAAATTCTTGTTTGTTGCTCCCGCTATTGATTTTCTTGAAAAACTTTAATCTTCATTTTCAAGCACTGACACGAAGTTAAAAAGTATAGATTCGCTCCTTTTAATGTCTGAAATCGTAGATTATTCGGCACCATACACCTCAGCCAACTGTTTACCCATAGCTCCTTTATCTGATTGACCTGTAGGCTTAATTAGTTTATCCACTAATGATAAGAAAACTCGTTTTCTTTTAAAACCCATTGTGAAAAAAGAAACTTACAAATGTAACAATAGACCTATCTAATTAACCAAAGAAAAAAATCCAACTATCCAAATTTTTCTTCTGATAATTTTCTACTTTTCCGCTAGGATTTATATTCTTATTTTTATTTTGAGTATCATAATTACCTGCCAGTCCTAGCATTGTCCCACTCCCCGTTGACACATTTTGGAGCACCTCCATCAGTCACAACTCATAAAGTCATAAGTTCATAATCAGAATTATAAGAGTTCATAATAAGTTCTGACTGATGGAGGTACCCCAAAATGCATCAGCGGGGCGTGAACAATGCTAGGATTGGCAGGTAATTATGATACTCAAAATAAAATCAAGATCCAATTTTTCTTTATCCTTGCAACTCATTTATTTTTGGGTTCCTTCAGAATATTTATGCACAATTTATATGACTCATATTTTAGAAACAAACACAACAAGCCGTCGCGCAAATTATGTAACATGTCTTAATTTTTGTTGCATTAATTCTTGAGGAATTAATGCTGATGTTTAATATTGCAGTATTGGTTACATAATAACCTGCAATAGGTTGACCTGCAAAGTCAATGTTTAATTGAAAATAAGAGTTATGTGTTCAATAAATAATTTAAGGCACAAATGTTAATTTAAACAAATCAAATTTTACTTTATCAAAAGAAATTATGTGTAATATTACAAACAAATCACATTAATGAAATACTACGCTACTTACAGACTTTACCACTTTTACAGATTTAATTTTTATCAGAGCTTTAGATGCTACAAATCTATGGCTGAGGAACTGACCCTTTTTCGAGATTGCTTTGCGTAATTAACCTACATTTAAATTCATCCTTTCAACTTAAAAATTTACTACATTATACAAAAAAACTTATATTTTCTCTATTTTTAAAAGGAACATAGCATTATCGTGCCATTGAAGGTTTAAAGTTTTTTCTATAAAATTTTGAACGGTTAATGTTTTAAAAGTTAAATTTTTCAATTTTGATCACTTAACTACTTAATTTTATGACTTAGCTGAGTTGTAACAAAACTGGTGTAGCCATAATGTGGTTCCTGCTCTTAGATCTCCGGATTCTGCATTTTGTATTGGCTTGCTCGTAATTCGGAATCTGGTCCTGCTTCTCGCCTGATGTTCCATCTTAAACGTAGTATCTCTTCAAACAAAAATAAACTTTAAATAACTTTACGTTTTTTTACAACTTGAAATAAATTCATCCCTTTTGCTCCTCGGTTTTCCGAGACGTGCGTCCCTGGCTACATTTTCGTACCGAGAGACGGTTAATCAAGGCCAGTACAAGAGTATCTTAACTTTCCGCGCACCCATTCTGCACACATCACAGTTCCAAAATTTCAAGCTAGAGGTCAGGCTCGCCCATAGATTTAAATTTACAATCCACAATTTTTTTATTTTCTGTACATTTTGTAATTAATTTCACGTTTGTTTTCTGAATCTTATTTTACTATGTAATACACCTAAAATGTGTTACATCCCAATCAGGCTCGCTTCTAATTTGATTTTGGATAAAAAGGTTTACTTTTTTCATACAATGATATATGAGGTGTGGCTATAGAGTAACGATAGTAGCTCTCTGTGCAAGTGTCAAGGTCACCTGTCATATAGTTGTATTCCTTGACATCCCCACTCCACATCACAGCTGGTTGAATGACCTTAGCTTGCTCAGTTGGGCTACAGCCTTCATTAGTGTCGCATCGTGTTTTTACCCTCGTTAGAAAAATGGTATGTGCTTTGAGCAATGCTACAACTTTAAATTCTTAGTAAAACTTGATAAATATATCAAAAATGTATTGGGAAGAATGTATGTCACGTGCATAGTTTTTTGAGTAGTATAAACATTTTAAAGAAGGATGAGAAGATGTTGAGGGTTATCCACGCTCATTACGGCCATAACTTCGAAAACAGATGAAACCATTGAGAAAATTAGAAATCTTATCCTACAAAGATCATCAATATTCGTCCATTGCCAGATACTATATACATTAATGAGGAGTCAATTTGACAAATTTTACATGAACATTTCAACATGAGAATGAATAAAAAAGACTAACGATTAGAAATTTACTCTGACATCTTTAAAAACGTCAAGAAGTTGGTGATCCTAAACTGTTGGAGGGAATCATTACATGTGATTAATCTGTGTTTTTTATCTGTGACCCAGAAACTAAGCGCCAATCAATGCATTAGAAGAGCCCAAATTCACCACAACTGAAAAAAGCTCGAATCTTGAAATCAAAGTTCAAGGCTATGATGATTATTTATTTCGACATCCATGGAGTTGTATACATAAATTGGGTTCCTGAGGGGCAGACAGTGAATAAAGAGTACTATTGAAGTTATTGATTACCCTCTGTGAGCGAATAAGGAAAACAAGACCAGAGTTGTGGAAAAACAAATCGTGGATTCTGCATCAAGACAACACTCCAGCTCACAGTGCACTGGTTGTGAGGTCATTTTTGGCCAAGCATAGTATTCCTGTGTTGGAGCATCCTTCCTACTCACCTTACCTTGTGTGTTATGTTCCCAAAATTGAAGGAAGCCTTAAAAGGAACCAGATTTGATACAGTGGACAAAGTGAAGGAAAAAACGGCGGAGTTCATTAGCAACCTTTTGGATAACAACTTAAAACACTGTTTCGAACAATGAAAAATCCTAATGGAGAACTGTAGGTATAGGGGAGGGGAGTATATTTAAGGGGATAAAGTGAAAGTTGTAAAAAAATAATAATTGAATGAGTTACAACAAAAGTCTTGTTATTTTATAGCCACACACTGTACATTAATCTTGAGTTCATTTTTTTCATTTGTATTGCTTTGATTCTTCAATAGATAATATGCAATACTCTATATTATGGAGTATTTTTCTTGATGTGTTTTTGTGGCTGCTGGTTTGTTTTTGTATTTGTATGTATGCTAATTTTAATATGCTTTTAAGGCATAAACGTTTATTAAAGGAAATATAGTGGAACAATGTAGTTTGTACAAAATGAATCAACTTTTATACAATTGTTGAATTGTGTTGTTCAGCATTAATTATTTCTATCTCAAAGTTTGTTACTAGTTAGTCCATCATTCATTACCATTAGACACTTGAGTAGTTACATTTTTTTAAATATCTTTTGGAGCGCTACATCAGCCAGTTAGTTTGTTCATTGTTGTTACCAGACAAAAATTTTAGTTATATATATTTGTTTTCAGAAAACAAGAACACCATCCTTGGAACTCTCTAACCTTGAGGAGGGAATGTACACTTTTGTTTTAAAAGTAACTGACAATTCTGATCAAAGTGATACTTCATCTGTACATGTGTTTGTAAAACCTCCAACTAATAAACCACCTACAGGTAAAATTGAGTATTGTGATACAAACATTTTAGAAATTAATATTCTTTAAAAATTTTAAATTGCTTCTTAAGGAAATTATACATTTAACAATTATTCCAAACAGAAAATATGCAATAAAAATTGATACACAAAAGTTATATTAAAATAATAATTTAATTTTCTATTGTTTCTGTACTTGATGCATGTGATCGGCATCAGTTTAGAAAATAGAATCTGGTTAACATTCTTTACACACACTATTCATGATTTTAACTGAACTAGTTTTGTGATATATGACCTACGTAAAGAAGTATAAGATATGCTTGGATAAAATCTTATCAAATCACAATATGTTAATTAAATTTAACTAATTTAATTTGAAAAATTTTTAATCCTTAATCAAATACTTTTTAGTCATCCACTCAAGTTCAAATACATTATTTAAAACTAGTAGACAATAACACTTGATGTCAATAAAGTTTTTAAAAATATTAATTAATTCATTAAATTTAAGATATTTAAATATATTTATAGGTAAAGTGTAAACTTATAGTAGAAATTAAATCAATATTTATATACATATGACAGAATCATGATATTAAGTGGCAAAATTATCTATCTATTTAAAATTTTAATTATTTGAATTTAATTAATGAATTAATATTTGGAAAGAAACTGTATTAACATCAACTGTTAAACACTAAAGTTTTAAAAAATCTATTTGAAATTGAGTGGATGAATAAAAACTATTTAATTAATGATTAAAAATTTGAGCAAGATAAATAATAAATATATATATATATATATATATATATATATATATATATATATATATATATATATATATATATATTGTAACATTTATAGAATGGGCTATATAATATTATTTAAGAATTGGAAAATAGATGAGAAATAACTCACTCAAAATTTAGAAAGAAATTCATTAAGATATTGGTTAGGTTAAATGAAAACTAAATTTAGGTAAAAGCATAGAATTGTAAACAAGGTTTTTGAACTGGAAATGTATTAGGAAATTTGTTATATCAAATAACCTAACACATAAATTAAAACAAGATAATCTAATAATAATTATATTCAAACAAAATTGTAAATATTAGTAACATAGGGCATAAGTAATTACTTGAAGGAGAAAGTGAAATACGATTGTAAACAATGAGATTGGAAGATTATGTTTCTATGAATTCGGCTCAAAACACACACAATTCAAAATATTACAAGAGTAAAACACAAAGACACTTCACACACTAATAATAGTAATTAAATAAACACTGGAAACTTTATTAAGGATCGGAAAATTAAAACAGTAAGTTTCAACCAAAGTTAACAAAATTAAAACTGGTGAAAATAGTTCGTTGACATTAACAGCTGTAAAAACAAATGGAAGTAGGTCAGTTGCAGTCGACTATAGTGAGAAGAAATCGAACTAAATTATAAACCATCTGATTTTTTTTTGAAGAAGGAAGCCGCCATATTAAAAAAACAAACAATTGTGTAAAATCTAAGGACGCGTTAGTTTTAGTCAGAGATAGCGTGGGTGACGCTACAAGATCGGACCTGCCAAGACCAGTCAAAATTCTATTTATTAGGAACTTCGAAAAAATTATACCGATTTGTTAAGAAGATTGGCCAGATTAAACAGGAATAAGAAAATTAAAAGATATAGTACAGTGAAAATATAATTTGAAAGAACTAAAACGAATTTAAGTGTGTAAAAAGTGAAATTTAAAGACAACGGAAATTCTACGTGTGAGCAAGCAGTCATTCGCCGTTATTTGATAAGTTAAGTACCTAGCGCTATATAAAAAAATAAACTTTAGTGGACTCTTAGGATAATAGGGAAGTTTAAAATTGTACATTAGAATATCTTGTGATTAATAGTAATAAAAACTTAATCCAGTTCAAATAGTTTCGCCTTTTTGCTTATTCAAAATTAAAGTATTTCCATCCGGAAAATATTTATTAAAACTAATTTCAAAATTTAGTATTGTTTTTCAAAATTTATTTAATTAACAAAAAAAGTAAAAATACAGCCCATGCTATAACCCCGAGATACTAAGAGATCGTAAAATTAGCCTAGGGTATATGAAAATTTGTAACTAAAAATCAAAGAAAGTGAGTTTAGTATATTGTGTTAAAAGTTGTTAAGTTTATTTTTGTTCTGTTTATTGTGTTAATTGTTTACTTGTTGAATTAATAAATAATTGTAATAAAGAATTTAAATTACAAATGCCTGAGTTGTGTTGTGTGTCATAAATAAAAAACTATACATTTGGCACACCAACGTGGGGTACGATTATTAGAAAAATAATAATAAAGAATAAATTAGTCAGGAGTTAGTGTTTTGTAACTAGAGAAATTATATATCTTCATTAAATAATATTAAATAGTAAAACCCCGTTGCGAATTATAAAAGTATATATTATAATTGGCGCAACAACGTGGGAGCTCGATATAATAAGAGATAAAGTTTATTTAGAGAGATTTTGAAATAAAATTAATTTAGAACTTTTATATGAAAAACATTTGAACTGGAAATAGATTTAGAAAAAATTTTGTAAAATTAAGCACTGAGTTGAATAGAATCAAGGCTAGGTTTATAGTATATATAAAAATTGTTTAATTTTGTATAATAAGCTACTTACAGTTAAAAAAAGAAAAAATATGTCTGATGAGAGGGAATTATACAATTTGCGGGGAGATAGAGCTTAAAAAACGGGAAAAAGGGACAAGTTTGGAAATGAAAGAAATGAAAGGCACAGATATGCCAATAGGAAACATTGAGGTAGAAGAAGCTAGGGGACTACCACCTATGCAAACCCAACAAAAAAAACGGGGAAATAATGAGAATGAAGATTTAAGGGAGATGATGAGAACTCTCATGGAAATGAGTGAAAAAGGGAATGAGAAGATAAAAGAGGAGATAAAGGATATGAGAAAGGATCTACATAGACAATTAGATATATATTATGAAAATATAAATAGAAAATTAAATAAAATATATGAAATAAAAATAGAGATGAAGGAGGATTTCAAAGTAATAAAAGATGAAATAAGGGAGAATAATGCTGTAGTAGAGGATGTGAGAGGAGACTTAGAGGAGAAAGATAGCGAATTAGAGGAGAAGATTAAGGAAAATTTTGAGGAAACAAAAGAAATAATAGCTGATGAGATAGAAATTAATAAAAAAGAGATAGAGAAAGTCGAATATATAACAAAGAAAAACACAGAAGAGTTAGGAGAGTTAAAATTAAGAAATGAAGTAGGAAAGATGGAGGTACTGCCAATAAAAAATATAACAATTCAAACCGCAACTAATAGGAAGACTGAAAAGATTAGTAAAATGATAACGGTAATAGGAGAAATAGGAGGAGTTAAATATCCGTCTCAAGGCTTAGTGGTACAAGGCTTATTGAGAAAATTTATCAGAGGTACGGATATGTTAATGAATGTGGAGGCACAACTCGAGTTTGGAAAATGGGAGATGGAATTTAAATATGAGAATAACAGAGAAAATAGAACTTATGAAGCAGATGAGAGATACAATGGAGATGTAAACGGTGTTAAGGCAAGGACAGGCGTGGGGACAAGAAAAGAGCAGGGTGCCCACAGTCAGTCGGAAAACTAAGACAATAGGAAACCCAGGAATAGAAATTAATAGAGGAAACAAGTTTACAGGCATTAATAGACACAGGCAGTAATATGACATGTATCCAGGAGAACTGGAAAAGGAAAATAATAATAAAATAGGAAGGGAGATATTAAATATAGGTGAAGGAAGCAATATGAATAAACTCTAGGTGATTATGTGTATATGAAAACGTTAGCAGGAGATAAGTTTTAAGAGATGGTAACTATATCTACGAGAATCTATTAGGAAACTTCGTTGAATAATGAATAAAGATAAATATGAATCTATGTTAATAAATATTGAAGCATCGTTGTAATAAAAATATGGTAATTGTGTATTTAAACTTCGTCGTATTGTAAGGGAGAATCTGCGTTGATAAATAATGGAACTTCGTCGTATATATTATAAAAGAAATATGAATCTATGATAATAAATATTACAGCATCGTTGTAATAAAAATATGGTAATTGTGTATTTAAACTTCGTCGTATTGTAAGGGAGAATCTGCGTTGATAAATAAGTATTAAAAAACAAAATTTATATTCGTTGATATAGGGATAGTGTAATCGAAGGAACTATAGATATGATCAAATAGAGGATATGAAATTGCAACCTTTAAAAATATTAGATGTTAAACTTCATACAAAATAAACTGAAATGATATAAGAAAATAATTGAACTGGATGTGAGATTGGAAGGGGAGATAAAATACTAACTTAGAACTGAGAGTTAGATGAAGCTAAAAGCAAAATAAATATGAGATAAATAATAAACAAGGAATAAACAGAAATAAGGGAAAGAGAAATGTTATAACCAATTTGACCAAATCTAGACATACTATGACTCGGATAGGCTGGGACTTAAAGACACGGTATCAGAGAATATATGTTAAATAAATATTGAGTCAGACTTATGATTGGAAGGTTTCCAATTGTAATAAAAAAAAAAAAAATATAATTATGGAAGGAATTGTAAATACCAGAACATGATTTATTGTTACTATACGTTAGAATTGTTAAAGAATTGTTGATTGAATGTAGTTATAAGTATAGTGTATTGTTAGAAGATATGTTAAGTAATATGTAGCTTGAAGTGTTCAGCTCAGTATTTGATTGTTAAAAAATTAAGATAAAATTGTGTCGTAGGAATTAAGTATAAATGGACAATTTAAAGTATAAATGTTAATTTAAATTGAATTTAAAAAAAAAATAGGTATATTTAATCAAGCTTGTAAAATGTAAAGAATGTGTAATGTAGATAGTGAGAATATTTTTTTATTTAAATTAAATTAGGGGACATTGTAACATTTATAGAATGGGCATATAATATTATTTAAGAATTGGAAAATAGATGAGAAATAACTCACTCAAAATTTAGAAAGAAATTCATTAAGATATTGGTTAGGTTAAATGAAAACTAAATTTAGGTAAAAGCATAGAATTGTAAACAAGGTTTTTGAACTGGAAATGTATTAGGAAATTTGTTATATCAAATAACCTAATACATAAATTAAAACAAGATAATCTAATAATAATTATATTCAAACAAAATTGTAAATATTAGTAACATAGGGCATAAGTAATTACTTGAAGGAGAAAGTGAAATACGATTGTAAACAATGAGATTGGAAGGTTATGTTTCTATGAATTCGGCTCAAAACACACACAATTCAAAATATTACAAGAGTAAAACACAAAGACACTTCACACACTAATAATAGTAATTAAATAAACACTGGAAACTTTATTAAGGATCGGAAAATTAAAACAGTAAGTTTCAACCAAAGTTAACAAAATTAAAACTGGTGAAAATAGTTCGTTGACATTAACAGCTGTAAAAACAAATGGAAGTAGGTCAGTTGCAGTCGACTATAGTGAGAAGAAATCGAACTAAATTATAAACCATCTGATTTTTTTTTGAAGAAGGAAGCCGCCATATTAAAAAAACAAACAATTGTGTAAAATCTAAGGACGCGTTAGTTTTAGTCAGAGATAGCGTGGGTGACGCTACAAGATCGGACCTGCCAAGACCAGTCAAAATTCTATTTATTAGGAACTTCGTCAAAATTATACCGATTTGTTAAGAAGATTGGCCAAACTAAATTAAGGAGAAGTGAATTTCAAAATATAATACAGTGGAAATATAATGTGAAGTAAACAAAAAAGAATTTAAGTGTGTAAAATGTCTAACTGGAGAGAACGGGAATTTTACGTAAGCGACCAGCAGAATTTTGATATTTATTAAGTTGAGTAATAGCGCTATAAAAATAACTTAAGTGGACTTTTAAGATAATAGAGAAGTTTAAATTCTAATGTGTACATTAGAATATCTTGTAGTTAATTAATAGTAAGAAATAAGAAATAATCCAGTTCAAATAGTTTAGCCTTTTTGTATATTCAAAATTAAAGTATTTCCATCCGGAAAATATTTATTAAAGCTAATTTCAAAATTTAATATTGTTTGTTCAAAATTTATTTAATTAACCTAAGAATTAAAAAAAAAAAAAATATAGCCCATGCTATAACCCCGAGATACTAAGAGATCGTAAAATTAGCCAAGGGTATTAAAATTGTGTAACTCTAAAATTAAAAGAAAAAAGAGTTAAACCTATTTTGTTAAAAATTGTTAAGTTGTAAAATTTTGTTTTGTGTGTATTGTTTAATGTTGAGATGAAATTGTGATAATAAATGTTTATGAATTGTTTCTGAGTAAGTTTTTGTGTTTTAACTAGAAATTTGATATATATTATAAAATAAATATTTAATAGTAAAACATCGTTGTATTGCGTTTGATAAAAAACAATACAATATATATATATATATATATATATATATATATATATATATATATATACATTTTTTTTTATATTACTTGTTTTTCAAGTACAAAATTGATATTTTTTCAGCTATGGCTGGGCCAAATATGACCATTGCTTTACCACAAACCACAGTTGTTTTGAATGGATCTAAGAGTTCTGATGATATAAAGATAGTGGCTTGGAAATGGGAACAATTGAGGTACACATCTTGTTTTATTGTGTTTATTTTGTTTGGTCCTAGTTTGTTTTTGGTGTGTGTCTAGCCACTTCACATACACTCTCATATCCTCAAAATATAACTATTGTAAATAGAAACCCATATTAATTTTTTAATTGTGAATAGTTGAGAAATAGATCATCATGTTACTTTCCATTTTTTAAAATAAAATAATCTAATAAACTTATGCTACAAAATTATAATAGCGAATTATGGTTTACAGTAAAATAATTTAATTCTATTAACAAAGTTCTGTTGATAAAACATATTTTTTTATTAAATATTTAACCTATTGATAAATTAAATTTCAAACATTTAGTTTCATTTGTTGTTTAATGTAATATTACATTATAATTCCGGTATAGATTAGTTAACACAATAAGCAGTGATGAGGTTTAAACAATTGGAGTTTGTCAATTGATTTTTTCTTCATATGGTAACTAAAAACTATTATATTTTACTATGAATTAAAATTATTAAATATGTTTGGTCTAGTCTGCTAAATTCAAACAAGATTCTCTTATAAAAAAGCATTTAAATAATTAAAAAGTTCAAAAAAGAAGTGAAAAAGTTTAAGACATAATTAAAAAGTGAAGAAAGATATATATATATATATATATATATATATATATATATATATATATATCATAATTCAATTAAATTAAGAAACTAAAGAATATTAATAAAAATACTGGATGTGTGTGTATGTTTGTGTGTGTCCGTATGTTTTTCTAGTTTGTTTACTGGAGTGTTCTGATTGTTAATGATTAGATGATGGTGTTTCTAAGCTTTTTGCACAGCTTGGAGTGTAGGTTCTTTAAAATTGATGTTTCTGGTAGCATTTTCGATTACTGATTCTCTTCATAAAAAAAATATCTTAATACACTAGAGCAATATGAAATTTACAAACATACCAGAATATGACATAAAATTATTAAAAGAACAGAAGCAGTTAAAATCACATACACTATGACCACATTATTGAACAACTACTTTTAAAATCGGCATAATACAACTTAAAAATTATCATGGTATCCATCCTAAACACTGATGTTGATTACTTAGTCTTATCAAAAACATTTTTCCTCAATAAAATTCTTATTTAAATATACTTTATTATAATTTATTGCAATTTATAATATAACATTTCAACTTATCTATTCAAGATGACTGACTACCCAAAACCAAAACAGATACTATTGCAGAAATGTAGAAGTGTGTATTGGTATATGTGGGTCCATACTTGTGTGTCCAATAAGTCCATTATCACCAAACATGCATGGGTATTTTTAATTTACGTACAATAACTTTTTACAACAAAAAAATATTAATTATTAATGTTCTGTTAAATTTGCTTTTAAATCCAATATTGTTTCAAACTGCTTACTGCAGAACAATTTTTTGCATAGAAACAAGTTAATTGACTTGTGCACAGGCTAAAATAGTAACTTCACAATATTGGCGAGAATTTTGTGTGTCTAGATAAATCAATTATAATATTGTTCAATTATAAATATAATTTTGTTTTGATAAATAAGAATAGTAGAAAAAATTAATTTAATTATTCAAAAACCTAAATTTTACTCTGCTGAGATAGAAATTAGTTTTGAAATTCATTGTAAGATCTTGAATGTATATGTAATAAATATAAAATGTTGATAAATTATGTAACTACACTACATCAAAACTATATCAATTTTATGCTTCAAAGCAACTCATTAAATGTTACATTTTCATTGAGTTATACAGTAACATTATCTGTAATTCATTTAATAGTAATAAAATGATTAATATAATTAATAATGTAATTAATCATAACTTTCATTCATGCATAAAAATAAATACAGTAACACACCAAATGATATTCCATGGTTCAAAATACAGCTTTGCCGAGACAGCCACCAAGAGATGCCGCCTGCATAAACATCTGACAGCTACTACCTGGGGAGCTAGGCAGGATGTCCTAACAACCACATATATGACCATACATAAGGCCCATCCTCGAGTATTGTAGTAGAGCCACCATAACAGCAAGCGCTTGTACTTCCGCTAAGCTAGACATCGCCCAAAACTATGCACTAAGGATAATCACAGGAGCTCCGAAATCAACACCAATTGTACCAATGGAGGCTCAGGCGAACGTTGAACCAATACAGTGCCGTAGGGAGAAATTGACCTTAAATTTTTGGGAAAGGCAAAAAAGAATACAGCCCCACAAATGAGAACTATAACCAAGCAGCGCCCTATCTATAAACCCAAATCACACCAATACAAAATCGTACTTGGAGATGCCAAAATCGCCCCCCCCCCCTGTGGGAGAAACAGCCAGCATCTCGCCAACCTTAGATCTATGCCTGGAAAACCACTCTCTTCCAAAACATATGTCATCGAACATCGAACTAAGGGGTGTTGCACTAGATGCCGTCTAGCTCCTGTAGAGACTATGAACGTCAAATATCCAAAACCAGAGTGACTCCGCATATACAGTGACGGTTCATCCATGCCGGGAATAGGGAATACCAGAGCTAGATATATCTCCAAGGCTTTCCAAGACTCCTTAACAGTGGGGGCACCTCTCACAAATTTTGATGGAGAGATCGCTGTAATACATGAGGCACCAAAAAAGCTATAAGACTTAAAACAGAACCAAAAAGCTGTATTTCTAATAAACTGCTAAGCTGCAATAATTGCACTCTAAAGAGCAAGTACACTGATTGCATGCCGATTGAGACTCTCCAACTTAATAGAACAGGGCTGGACCTTACAACTACAGTAGATCCCAAGCCATGTTGGCGTGGAAGGGAACAAAAGGGCGATGATCTCGCTAAAAACAGCAACCGCCTTGCGCTCAGTCCTTCTCTTCTGCAAAGACCACAACAACCAAGCAGCAAATAACTAAACCAGAACATGTGTCAGGCAAGCCAGCAAGAATTGGGCTAAGCTGATAGACTCTCCCATGCCCCGAAACTTGCCTAGAGATGTAGCAGTAGCTGCGTTCAAAACTACCACTGGCCACGACTACCTGGCAGCCCATCTGCACCACATCGGGTTAGGTACAGATGCGGCCTGTGTGCTGTGCCAACACCCCAGGATGGACGCAGCCCACCTACTCCAGTGTCCAGCCGTAGCAGAAACTCTGTGGACGAAGAAGAAGACAACTACATGGAGTTCGCCCGCCTCTACTGGTCAGTGCCCCGCCAAGTGGCTAACCTGCCAAGGGTGGGCATTGACTAGTAAGTGGTTCAAAATACAAAAAAGAACAACACAAGAGGGTCAAAATTTTATTTCTCTTACACACATAAATACAATTTCTTGAAAATTCTAAAAAACAGGGTTCAGGATGTTTTTTAAAACTAACCACAAACTACAAGACAACATGTGAGAAAAAGGTAAAATCCAAGAACTGGAGATATACAAATTTTAATGTACATACTGAAACAGATTCTGCATTGAGCGAATAGGTCACCGTTTTCAACAAAGTTTCAAAGATCATATACAATACATTAAATGATTACATTGTGTTATCTTTTGCTAGACATATAGATGAAACTGATCACACTTGCACAGACAACAACACTCTACACACCAACAAAAAATGTCTGCATCTCAACACATATAACAGTAAAGAATTGACAAATATACCTAAGTACAAAATAGAAACTTATTAAATGAATAAATGTGGCCAATGCAAATCACATTTACTTTTTGACCACATTGTAGAAACCTACCTTTAAAACTACTGTCACCTGGTTTAACAACGCTTCCCAGATGCCAATATAGGCACTGAGGAATATTGCTTACTGCATTAGAAAAATCCATCTCTCAGTACATTTTTCATAAATTTATCTGAATTATTAAGTTCAACGAATCATTCATTTTTAATTTTAAATGTAAAGGGTTTTAAAAATTTCATGGACAATAAAATCCGCATTTAATTTTTATTTCTTGTATCACAGTTTATTATGGATCGATATAGAACATGTCATATTTTTAGAAAAAATGTTTAAAATACTTTTAGTGTAATTTATATAACAGATTTTTATGCCATTATATATATATTTTTTTTGAAGAAGTATAGTAACTATATTATAATTTTGACAGTGGGCCAAACAAAGTAACTTTTACTTCAAGTAATACTTCAGAAACTAATGTAACTGGGCTCACCAAGGGAGTGTATTTATTTCAACTTACTATTGAAGATGGGAATGGAAATTCTGATTCCGATAATGTTACTATAACTGTCAATCAAAGTAAGTAAGTTTTTTATGGTTAAGTTAGTGAATTAAAATATCTTAAATCTGAAATAAACAAATTCAGAAAACAAACAAATTTATTAAATAATTTTTATTCATATTTATTGAAAAGTTCAAAAATTTTATTTATAAGTTATACTAATTGGGATAGTATTCAATAAACTATATGTTTGAATTTTGTGATTATTATTACTGTTAAAATTCCTTGATATCGGACCACCGACTGTGGTGTAATTTTTAATTATAAATAAATAAAACCTCTTAAACCACAAAAAATGTATTTATGTTGTGATGTACATTTCGATTGTAAAGCAATCATCTTCAGAGGAAATTACTACAAGACTAACTCTTATAGTAATGACTTAGTTTTGTATTAATTTCCTCTGAAGATGATTGAAAGTTTTTGTAATTTAATTGGTTTTATTTATTTATAATTTAAAGTTCCTTTATTACATAAAGAGATTTTTAAAAAGTTAGAATTCTAATGCATAGCACAAGACAATGGTTGAAGCTTTATGGCTATTTTAAATAATAAAACTATTACAAAAATTCACTTTTTCATTTTTTTAAGTATGGTTTTACAATTCTGATCAAATATTGTATATAGTTGTATTTGCTTTAACGAAACTATCATAATTAAACACATGGTGCTCTAACAACTACAACTTTCTGTTAGTGACTGAATAGAAATGTTTTGAATCATAAAACTGAACAATATCTGTCACATGACCCTTATTAATGTCTTGGCCTATGAGTTACATTCAATATCCGTGTCGGAGAATTTCAAACTTACTTTGCTCAGGCTTGTTTGTTTTTATGAAATAGATACACATAGAAACTCTGAAATATATATTTCATCATTGGATCTTTTGACGAGATAAAAATAGATTCTGTCTCTGATGGATAACATCTGAAACGTATTATATATTCTAGTAAGTTTATGTGTGCATTTCATGAAGACTAGTAGATTATTACCGAGGTACCTGAAAGTCTAATAGTCTTTCAGGTATCTTGTCCAAAACATTTCAAATGTGTGTGTTTGTGTGTGTGTGAGAGAGAGAGAGAGAGTGTGTGTTTGTGTGTGTGTGGGTGTTATATATATATATATATATATATATATATATATATATATATATGAATTTTTTGGACTTGATAGGAGACTGACAGACTTACCTAAAGGCAATAGTCCAAAACTGCAATCTCTTGGAAATAAGCACATATAAAACACTTAATACACTTTTATTTGAAATATTTCGATCAACATGATCTTCTTCAGTCAAGAAAGAGAAAAACAAAACAAAAGATTGAAGTGAACCACAGATGTGTATAAACATCCAAATGTCACAGATTCACAGATTTATAGTTTATGATATAGTGCTATATGTGATATGTGTAGAAATTGTTATATGTGAATCGTATAAAGATTGGTTACTTGAAACTAGATATTAAAAGTCTGTCAGAAGGAAGGTAATGGAGCTGTTAAAAAATGGTAGAAGTTAGGGGGAAGTTAAAAGGAGTTTTATCTGATGTTGAGGTTAGGAGGCTCTCTAGATTTGGTATACCACTGGTATGATAACTCCCATCTTCTTAATTCTGAAGAGTTGCAATCAGGGGGGAGGGCTTTAATTATTTTGGTGGTATAGCAATCATTGAAAGAGATGATGTTGTGACTAGCAGCGTGTTGAGCAGTTGGCCTGTCTATGTTCATGGTTCCAACGTCATGTCTGTGGCCATTCATTCTGATGCTCAGACTATCCGTGGTAAGGCCTATGTACTGTGCCGGGCAAAATTTACATTGTAACTGGTATATTACATTACTGGATGTACAAGTATGATGACCCTGAATCTTGAAGTCCACATTGGTTGCTAGGCTATGGAAACTATTTGTTGGGATGTGTATTGGACATGTCTTGCATCTTGGTCTATTGCACGGAAAGGAGCCGTAAGGAAGTTTGGGCGGTTTTTCAGTACTTGGATCTGGTAATTTTGGATGTACTAAAATACTTTTTAAATTGAACGGTTGTCTGAACCAAATATGTGGTGGATTTGAGAAAAGATCCTTGGTGTGGGCGGAAGCTTGAAGAATCTTGAAGCCATCCTTTAATATTTTGTTCAGCTTCATTAGGCCTGGATGGTAATCTGTAACTAAAGACAGTTTGTCCTCCATAGGTGGTCTGGGTACATCAGATGACTGAGCCAAGCGGATTTGATTCTCAACGAGTTGTTTAGGGTATCCTCTTTTTTGGAAAGCTAGTAAGGTCTTTCTATTAAAGTCTTCCAATGCTATATCGTTGGAACAAATTCTCTTGCCCCTGACTGCCTGACTGTATGGTATGGACCTTTTTATATTCATGGGGTGGTTGCTATTGAAATGTAGGTATTGTAGATGGTTCGTCGGTTTGATGTGGACACCTGTATAGATATTCCCATCTCTGATTGTTACATCTACATCCAAGAAGGTGATTGTTGCTGCAGACTTGTCCCAGGTGAATTGAAGTGTGGAGCATAGTGATAAGCCCTTCAAAAAACTTTCCAGTGTTGAGATTCCCTGTGTCCAAATTACGAATATATCGTCTATATATCTGTACCAACATAATGGTTGGTGTGTTTGAGTTTTTAGGAAATCTGTCTCGATATTACCCATGTACAGGTTTGCGTACGACGGGGCCATCCTAGTACCCATTGCTGTTCCTTTTATTTGCAAAGGTCCTTTTAACAGCTCCATTACCTTCCTTCTGACAGACTTTTAATATCTAGTTTCAAGTAACCAATCTTTATACGATTCACATATAACAATTTCTACACATATCACATATAGCACTATATCATAAACTATAAATCTGTGAATCTGTGACATTTGGATGTTTATACACATCTGTGGTTCACTTCAATCTTTTGTTTTGTTTTTCTCTTTCTTGACTGAAGAAGATCATGTTGATCGAAATATTTCAAATAAAAGTGTATTAAGTGTTTTATATGTGCTTATTTCCAAGAGATTGCAGTTTTGGACTATTGCCTTTAGGTAAGTCTGTCAGTCTCCTATCAAGTCCAAAAAAAAATTCCTAAATAAGCTTTAAGCTCTACTAGAATTAACCTAAATATATATATATATATATATATATATATATATATATATATATATATATATATATATATATTTAGGTTAGTTCTAGTAGAGCTTAAAGCTTATTTAGGAATTTTTTTTTGGACTTGATAGGAGACTGACAGACTTATCTAAAGGCAATAGTCCAAAACTGCAATCTCTTGGAAATAAGCACATATAAAACACATATAAAACACTTAATACACTTTTATTTGAAATATTTCGATCAACATGATCTTCTTCAGTCAAGAAAGAGAAAAACAAAACAAAAGATTGAAGTGAACCACAGATGTGTATAAACATCCAAATGTCACAGATTCACAGATTTATAGTTTATGATATATATGTTTATGATTTATAGTTTATATATATATATATATATATATATATATATATATATATATATATTGTAATAATTTCTTTTTTTATATATCTTATTTTTTGTAAGTCAACACAACTCAGGCATTAATAATTTAAATTCTTTATTATAACAATTTTATTTCCACATTTAAACAATAAACAGAACAAAAAAATACAACTTAACAAGTTTTAACACAATAGGCTAAACTCAATTCCTTCAATTTTAGTTACAAAATTTTATACCCTAGGCTATTTTCTAAGATCTCTTAATATCTCGGGGTTTATATGCATGGGCTATATCTTTTCTTTGGTTAGTTAAATAAATTTTGATAAACAAGATTAAATTTAGAAAATAGTTTCAATAAATAGCTTCCTGATGAGTAAACTTAAATTTGGAATAAGCAAAAAGGTCCCTAAACTGTTTGAACTGGATTATGTTTGTTATTACTAACTATTAATTAATTACAAGATATTCTAATAATGTACAATTTTAAACTTCCTTATAATCTTTAAAGTCCACTAAAGCTTATTTGTATAGCTCTATGTACTTCACTTATAAATTATCGAAGTTTGGCTGGATCTTCATACAGGATTCATTTCTCTTTAAATTTTATATCTCACACAATTAAATTCCTTTTAGTTACTTCAAATTATATTAATACTGTATTATAGCTTTAAATTCACTTATCCTTGTTAATTTTGGCCAATTTTCTTCACAAATCTGTATAATTTTGACGAAATTCTTCAAATGGAATTTTGACTTCTAAGAAACTGCTTCGTTCGGCAACCCACGCTATAACTAAACTAACGCGTCCTTAGTTTTACTTTTAAAAAATGTTTAAAATATGGCTGCTCTTTCTTCTCCCAAAACTCATGTTGCATATAATTTAGTTCGATTTCTTCCCACTAGAGTCGACTGTACACTGACCTACTTTCTTTGGGTTTACAGCTGTTAATGAGCCAACAACTATTTTTACCCGTTTTAATTTGGTTAAACTTACTGTTTCAACTTTCCGATCCTTAACAGACCTTCCAGTGTTTATTTAATTACTATTATTTATGTGTGAAGTGTCTTTACTTTTTATTTTTGTAATAATTCCGAAATGTGTGTGTTTTGGCTGGATTTATAGAACAACCTTTCATTTCATTGTTTACAATCGCTTTTAACCTCTTATCTCTCCAATAATTACTTATGCCCTATGTTAATAAAGTTTACAATTTTGTTTAAATATAATTATTATTAGATTATCTTGTTTTAATTTTATTTGTTAGGTTATTTGATATAACAAATTTCCTAATGCAACAGTTCAAATATCTTGTTTACATTTTACAACCTTTTACCTAAAATTAGTTTCAATTTTAATCTAGCCAATTTCTCATTTGCTATTTTCAAAATGTTACAATATATATATATATATATATATATATATATATATATATATATATATATATATATATATATATATATATATTTAGGTTAGTTTTGGTTGGTAAAGATTATTTAGATTTTTTGGACTAGGAGACTGACAGACTTACCTTGGTAAGAGTCCACACTGTAGTCTTGAAATAGAAACACATAAAAGCACTTAAACAATGATATATTTCAACCACACAGTGGTCTTTATCAATCGAAGAGAAAACACAAAGTTGATTACAACTTATATTTATTTTTTTATTTCATTCTCTCATATTTCTTTTTGTGTTTTCTCTTCGATTGATAAAGACCACTGTGTGGTTGAAATATATCATTGTTTAAGTGCTTTTATGTGTTTCTATTTCAAGACTACAGTGTGGACTCTTACCAAGGTAAGTCTGTCAGTCTCCTAGTCCAAAAAATCTATATATATATATATATATATATATATATATATGAGGTCTGTTCAAAAAATACGCGGACTGAGGTCATAAAAAAAATGTACTTTATTTGGAAGTTACACATCTGGGTCTCCTTCAAAGTACTCTCCTCCCCAACGCACACTCTTATCCCAATGGTGTTTCCACTTGTTAAAACAGTCCTGGTACGCTTCTTTTGTGATGGCGTTCAGCTCCTTCGTCGCATTTGCCTTAATCTCCGAAATCGTTTTAAATCTTCTTCCTTTGAGGGGTTTTTTGAGTTTTGGAAATAAGAAACAGTCACAAGGAGCAAGGTCAGGTGAGTAGAGGGAGTGGGAAAGAACAGTGATCGAGAATTTGGCCAAAAAATCACGAGTTCTGAGTGCTGAGTGAGCTGGAGCGTTGTCGTGATGGAAAAACCAATTCTCACTTCTCCACAGTTCTAGCCTTTTGCGTCGGACGTTTCAGTACTTCAATGTAGGTAATCTGGTTGACTATAGAGCCTTCAGGGAGTTACTCGTAGTGAACAACACCCTTAGCATCAAAAGAAACTGTCAGCATCACCTTGACATTCGACCGAACTTGGCGAGCTTTTTTGGGTCTTGGGGACGTTTAACTCACCCATTGGGATGATTGGACCTTCGTTTCAATGTCGTAACCTTACACCCATGATTCATCACCGGTTATAATTCTTGACAAAAAGTTCTCATCTTCATTTGAACGATTAAGCAGTTCTTGACAAACCCGGACGCAATTCGCTTTTTGGTCATCGGTTATCAGGCGTGGTACAAATTCCGCAGCGACGCGGTGCATCTTCAATTTTTCGGTCAAAATCTCGTAACAAGATCCAACTGATATCCTAAACTCTTCGGAAAGCTCCCTAATGGTCAGACATCGATTTTCACGCACCAGGGTGTTGATTTTGTCAACGTGTGGGTCATCAGTTGATGTTGAAGAACGTCCAGGACGCTCATCGTCATCAATCGACTGTCGGCCACCCTTGAAACATGCAGTACGCTCCATGGCAACATCGCCGTAGGCCGTGTTAAGCATGGCAAATGTTTCTGTTGCAGATTTCCTTAGTTTTACACAAAATTTCACAGCAATTCGTTGCTCCTTCAGACCGTCCATTTTAAAATCCGACAAACGAAAAAAACACTATTTACTAAACTGCGTTAAACTCATCAAGAAATAAAGATATCTGCGACTGAAATACCGCGTTTTAATCAGCTGATTTATATGAACCTTAACGACACCAAGCGAATTCTCCTGAAACTAACTTGAGCCGCGTAATTCAAACAGGCCGCGTATTTTTTTAACAGACCTCGTATAGTGCAGAAATATTACTAAATAATACCAGTAATTACGATAATAAATTGTTTCAATTGTATCAATTGTTTTAAATCTTTTGTTGAACAAAACTTTACAATACTTGTACCATTTATGCTACCATAAAAAAGTGTGCACTAACCTAAAAATATCACATCTGTCACAACTACCTCAATTGATAAAGGAGAATATTAAATACTACAGACATATCATTAACATTTATTATATCAACTTATCAAGTAATTACAATTGTTTTGTAAACAGACACAAATCCTTACAATCTCTATATGAGTGTATGTATGCATTTATATATTTATTTATTCGTATTTCTTACAACTGAATTAATTGAACGTAATTCATTTTTAAATATTTAACATCATCTGTATTCAAATATTGCAATTGGTACCAATATACAGTTGTATTACTTTAAAAGATGTTTAACTTGAAAAATTATTTAAAAAGGTAGAATGTTATATATTAAAATGTTATTATTATATATTAGAATGTTTAGTAAATAAATAAACCCTTCACTTTATTTTACTTATTTTTAGAAGTTAAATTTAGAACATATTATTTATGTAGTCTTATACCTATGTACATTTTTTATAGTAAAAATTTAAATGGCTTCTTATGTTCCTGTATTGATTTATGTATAAAACTAACAACATATTGGTGATTTCATGGTACTATATTATCCTGAGACTTATTCCACTACCTGAACTATCCATTATTGTTGCAGATGGCAATGCCCCACCAAAGGCTAATGCAGGAGGTGATCAGATAGTAACATTGCCTGTTGATGTACTTGTAATGAATGGATCACAATCACATGATGATTTGGGCATTGCAAAATGGCAGTGGACAAGAGAGCCTAACAGTTTAGCTTTAGGTACTACTATCGCAGGGACTGATACGTCTCCTGTGCTTATGGTAATTTATTGCATCTAAACATTCTACTACTTTATTGTTTTTGAAAATGTATTATTTTGACTATTACTACAAGTATTATAATTTTAAAATTATTATTTAAAAATAACTTTTATTGTTATCATAGAGCGTTATAGTACCTTATGGAAATACCTTAAAATGTACCAAGTCAAAAGTTAGAGCCCAGTTTATGATATTTGTTCTGATATGCATTTATTATTTTCCTTAATTTTATATCTTTTTTTATATTAGGAAAAAAGTTGAATTTGATCTATTCCAAGATTTATTTATCTTTCTGTACATGTTTTTATACTTTAATTGTTATTTTTTGTATGGGGTTATCATAAAAGAATGGTGCGGTTGTGGATATTGTTTAGAGGAAAACTGAATTACTTACAGTTAATGTTATTTATTCATCTAATTTGTTGCCTCAAACATTTTTTTTTACATGAATAATAAATTTCAATATGTGCGCCCTTACTCGCTCAAAAAATGTCCAAATGATACACAACTTCTCTCCAAACATTCATTAACAATTCTTCGATTATAGTTGTAATTGCTTCATTAAGTCTTTTTTTAAGTGGTTCAGGTCACAAATGTTTGGTGAATAAACAACGCTTTTGATGTGCACCCACAAGAAAAAATCACAAGGTGTGGGGTCTGGACTCCTTGGAGGCCACAGCATAGGTCCTTGCTGGTCTATCCACCGATCTCCAAAGTTTTGGTGATCAGCAACAACAATACAAGAACTGATGTTGAGGTCAGAACAGCTTATAAACAAACTTTTGGGTTGGAGACTTTCAGAGATACCAATATACCACCCAGAAATTTCCCTACAATCATCATACGAATTACTGAAACCGCACCATTATTTTATGATAACCCTGTATTTATAACAACAACTTAAAACAATTGTGGCGTAAATGTTTATATTAATTAAAACAACCTCTCACCACAAATTCAACAAATTTTATTTTAACCTTATGTACATTTCGACTACAAAGTAATCATCTTCAGAGGTATTTTTACAAATAACTGTATTTATATTGTATTATTTCTAAAAAAAGTTAACTATTTCAAAATTTCTTTAATAAAAAATAAATTTCTTTATATAAAAAATGTTGAAAATTATGGCAATTTCATTATATTTATTATTTTTCATATAACAACAGGTTCATAAATTCTTAATAAAATAATCATATTAAGAAACAACATACACACACATACTTACCTTAGTAGTAACTGTTTCTCATATAATTATTCAAGATCTAGGTATAAGGAAAATTTGTACAAAAATGAACTCAACAATTTTATTGGCCAATAGTAAGAAACAAGGAAAAATGTGGCAGCTGATTTATTAGATCAAATTAGATTACATGTATTGAGCTGTGTTATCTATCATTGCTGATGAAAGTTGGCTCTTCCAGTACAATTCAGAGACAAACAATCAAAGTTTGAAATGATTTTCTTAGGAATTATTCAAACGAAAAAAGTCACATGTCTAAGTTGATAGTGAAATACTTGATTATGTGATTCTTCGATTATAAGGAATTGTTTATATAGAATAGGCAGTTTCTGAACAAACAGTTGACCAATGTTTAAAACAATTTCTCCTTGGCTATGCAAAAATTGTTCATACACTAAAATCTCCAAACATTGTCATTGTCCGTACTTTGCTATATGTTCTTTGTTTGGAGGTGTCCGATATTCAGAGAGATAAAAAAATAACGGTCAAAATAAATTGAGACATTGAATGAAGTTACAATCATTTATTGAAATTGAAAAATATTTATAATGAAGTAAAAAACGTCGAAAATTTATCAATTCGAAATTTGTAATCTTAACTATTTATGTAAATTTTTAGTTTTAAAATAGTCCATTATTTGACTTTGATATTTTCTTTTAGTATTGCAATTTTTTTTTTTGCAAATGTATGAGTATAAGTAAATTACCTGGTGTTGTGAATCCTATTTCATCTTTATTTGATGAAAGAAATTCTATTACTACACTGATTCTTCTATTTGCATCGTTCAAATTAATTTGGTCAGTTGCAGGTTTATCATAATTTTCTTTTGTACGTAGATTTTCATCTATATTTATAAAACCTTCAAAGAGACGCTTCACCAGAAATATCATTTATTAGTTCCATTATTTTATTCTTATCTGTAACTGTGATTACATTTCATTTTACAAATTTGCTTTCTGGAAGCATTGGTTTTCCTAACTTTTTTAAAAAAAGATACAATCCATGAAACAGCATCCAACATACACATATAGATTTAAAAAAGCTGGTGCCATTTTGAGACTTTTTACTTTCACTTTTGACTAAATGTCAAAACGTATAATAGTAATCAAACAAAAATTTTTTTTACTGGTTACTGAAAATGCTAATTACTTTATGACTTCAGGCATGGAGATGGACAATAGCCAATACGAGGTCTGTTCAAAAAATACGCGGACTGAGGTCATAAAGAAAATGTACTTTATTTGGAAGTTACACGTCTGGGTCTCCTTCAAAGTACTCTCCTCCCCAACGCACACACTTATCCCAAGGGTGTTTCCACTTGTTAAAACAGTCCTGGTACGCTTCTTTTGTGATGGCTTTCAGCTCCTTCATCGCATTTGCCTTTTATCTCCGAAATCGTTTTAAATCTTCTTCCTTTGAGGGGTTTTTTGAGTTTTGGGAATAAGAAAAAATCACAAAGAGTCAGGTGAGTGGGGGGGGGGGGAGAACAGTGATCGAGTGTTTGGCCAAAAACTCACGAGTTCTGAGTGCTGAGTGAGCTGGAGCATTGTTGTGATGGAAAAACCAGTTATCACTTCACAGTTCTGGCCTTTTTGCGTCGGACGGTGTCCCTCAGACGTACTTGTAGTGAACAACGCCCTTAGCATCAAAAAAAAAAAAACTGTCAGCATTACCTTGACATTCGACCGAACTTGACGAGCTTTTTTGGGTCTTGGGGACGTTTGACTCACCCATTGATATGATTGAACCTTTGTTTCAATGTCATAACCATATACCCATGATTCATCACCGGTTATAATTCTTGACAAAAAGTTCTCAACTTCATTTAAACGATCAAGCAGTTTCCGACAAACCCGGACGCGATTGGATTTTTGGTCGTCAGTCATCAGGCGTGGTACAAATTTTGCAGCAACGCGGTGCATCTTCAATTTTTCGGTCAAAATCTCGTATCAAGATCCAACTGATATCCCACACTCTTCGAAAAGCTCCCTAATAATCAGACGTTGATTTTGTCAATGTGTGGGTCGTCAGTTGACATTGAAGGACATCCAGGACGCTCATCGTCATCAATCGACTGTCGGCCACCCTTGAAACGCTCATGCCACTTGAAACATGCAGTATGCTTCATGGCAACATCGCCGTAGACCGTGTTAAGCATGGCAAATGTTTCTGTTGCAGATTTCCCTAGTTTTACACAAAATTTCACAGCAATTCGTTGCTCATTCAGGCTGTCCATTTTACAATCCGATAAACGAAAAAAAACACTCTTTACTAAACTACGTGTAACTCATCAACAAATGAAGATATCTGCGACTGAAATGCCGCGTTTTAATCAGCTGATTTATACGAACCTAGCGACACCAACGGATTCTCCTGAAACTAACTTGAGCCTCGCTACTCAAGCAGTCCGTGTATTTTTTTAACAGACCTCGTATATTAATTTATTATTTTGATTATAGACTATACTTTTGGCTATCAGATAAATCGATAACTCTGTTATTGAAATTTGTCGCTTCTAAAATTCCATTTATGAATAGAACGGAGCCAAAGAATTAATTTGATTTTGGCTCATACTGTTCCATAAACACGTTTTTATTCTTTTCAAAATGATAAAACCTCTTTCTGGCTTTGCCATTACAAATAGTGTTGTCATAAAAATTAGCAGAACTTTAAATGCTTCGAAAACCAAATTTTTTAAAGAAATGTTTTTCAAAAAATGGAAAGCTCACTTATATTCTTATAAGTTTAATTTGGATAAAGTGCAGCTATATCATTGATCAACTTTTCTTTAACAATAAATGTGTTGTAATTTGAGACAATGTGTTGACTACAATGACTAAAAGTATTTCTCAATGAGAAAAATCCTTTTTAGTTCAAGTATTCAAATTATAAAATATTTTGAAATTTCGAAATTGATCTTTCAGTTGATACACAATAATATCTCACACTCCTTATTCAGAAATACAATTTCTGCTACATGGCTTGTTTGGTTGAGGGGAACACATATTTCTACCAGCTGTTGTAGCTTAAAAACATATAATATGAAAATAAATAAATAATAATGTTATTATTGTATTATAAAAAAAATATCCTGAAAACTCACAAATTAGAAATTGCTTAGTTTAAAGAGGAGTAAATGACCTCTATCTACTAAACATATTTAAGAAATAGGACTGGCTCTTGAGTAATGAGGAGCACTCTATCACAGTTTATTTGCACATGTATATTGCACCGCTATTGCTTACCAACCATCCAACGCCTTTTCACTTGAAATTTAGGTATTGGGTCTTTCTTAATTAATTAAATTCATCTTTTCTCTTATTACTTGAGGGGCCTGGCACATTGTGCCCTTATTAGGGACCCACCTTTGAAGACAGATACATAGATACTTGTATTTAACATTGTACCAAATATTAAAAATTATTCAAAAGTGAATTCAAAAGCATTGTTATTTATCTAGTTACAGTACAACAGATTTGGTAGATGTTTTATATAGCATTTATTTTAAAATTTTTGTCCTGTTTGAAAAAAATTATAATTTTTTTTTAAGCTAAGAGAAAAGTCTTCAATATCTATTTATGCACATGATTATTACTAATGCTTTCTTCAATATTATTATTATTATTATTTTTACTTGAATGTTTTTTTTTATTTGAAAAGATTTAATGAAGTTGTGTATTCTTTAAAACTATTCAATCAAAAGACTCACATTGTTCCTAGTGGAATAAATTCAATCAGAAGATAAACTACTTTTAAATATTTGACTGACATGACAGTTATGATAGTATCTACTGTAATAATATCCCAAGTAATAGGTTTAAATATCAATGTTTAGATTTCCCATTTTTTTTGAAAATGTAAAGATATACTTGAGGCAAACCTTTTGAACAATTTCAATAAATTATTATTGTTTTAATATTTGTTAAGAATCATTGTTATATTATATCCTTAATGAGATTTATTACAGCCTTTTAGAGATACAGTAAATCTCACAATTAGGTTTTTCCATAACCATTTACACACCTCCTTATATACCAACTACAGTTATTAATTATAGGGCACTAACAGCGTAACATGTGTTTCAGCTAATAAATGTCGTAGCCGGACGCTATGTGTTTAGGCTCAAAGTGATGGATGACCAAGGAGAATGGGATGAAGACACAGTCTCTGTCATTGTTAAACCAGGTAGCAAATTTAATTTTTTTATTATACGAATCTCTTTGTGATCATGCAATTTTAAGTACTATCACCTGAATTTCTAATTTCATTATGTAGAATCGAAAGATAGGCAAAGATCATAAAACTAGTTCAATGCAGAAAAATCTACTGTTTATGTTTTTTAACTGGCAGCATATAAATTTTATGAATCCAAAATTATACATTGCAGATCAGAGTATAATGAAAATGTCAAGACCTGTTCTGATAGAGCCTTGAAAAACCTGAGGATTAACAAGAAGCCTTTGTGGTTGCTTTTCCCAGGACAATTACAGCATATTTCTCTTATTGGCTATATTGCTTCTCCGTAGACCTTAAAGATTGCTTTAGAGAGATTAGACAGCTTTGAAGCAATAACTGCAAAAGTCATCTCTGGATCGGTGTCTTTCACCAATAATTGCAAAGTAAACCAAGAGTGTGACCTAGAAAGCCTTGAAAAAGAAGGATAGGAAATATAACATTATAAAGTTCAGAAAGAGGCAAGAAATCATATCCCAGAAGACATATCAAAGAAAATGGTTGGCAATTTCAACACTAACAAGACTGATAAAAAGGGCATCCCCTGTACAATTTGACAAAAGAACTGGAAAAAACTCTTGGAATTTAGCACGGCACTTATTATACACTAAGAACCAATATTCATTCCTAAGATTCTTGTAAACTCTAAAATTGGGAGAAACTTCCTAGAACGGAGTAAGGAGTTCAACTGACGTCATTAAGGCAAAAGGGCTCCAAAATGACCATTAAACATCCTAGAATGCACTTTGTGCACTTTTATACAGATGGTTCTTTCGCTGAAACAATAACTAATGAAAGTTATGGAGTTCTCCTGACTAATACAAGAGGTATAGAATACCAGTGGAAGATTTGTGTTAGAGCTACAGCCTCTAACTTTGCTTGGTTATAGCAGGTGCACTAGGTATGTCCAAATCCTTCCCAAGGGCAGGCTGAAGGTTTTGGTTTCTGTAACTCAAAAGGCAGCATTCCAACCAGCTGACTGGTGAGTTTTTAATCACCAACAGGATTTGCTCCTGCTTGAACGAAATTCATGAACGGGATACAATCTCTACTCTATAATTTCTACCAGCACATGTCAACTTGACTGTGAATGAGTGCAAACTGGTAAAGGAGGCTAGAGACCTTAACCCTTGACTGGGAGCATGTAGAGTTTTTTTCTACACATAATATTATTTGTAAATAAAACTTTTTCCAGTTATTAACAGGCCTAGTATTCTACAATCTTCATTCTAGGAATTGGCTTAACCTATTTTTGTTAATTTTCTCCTTGAAGCCTTAATGTGAATTTAGTATTTGTCACAGTGGTCAGATTGCGGAGGTTTTGTCCATAAACTCTTGTGCAAGTTATTTCTGAGTTGTGACAAGTAAAGTTCCATGTGTGCCTCTTCACATTACAAAAGACTTTGTATTGTTATATTTATTAGTGTTTTATATTTTTTAGTGTCTAAGTTTCAGATTTTCCTATTGTTTTAATGGATTTATTTGAAGAGGAGATACTCTGTAAAATGTTGGATAGGGTTGAGAAAGAGGGACTTGAAAAATATGACCTACTGGAAATTTTGTTGGCACTTCTTTAATGGTTCTGATGAAAACTAGTCTCTGCCAAACTTACAGTTTAGTTTTTGACCTCTAAATCTATTTTGTTTATAAATACTATAACTAAACTAACCAAGTCAATAACAGAGTTTTAGAGTTAGTACACCTTAATATGATAACTATGTTGAGGCATAGGCAATGATTAAAGAATAAACTGGATAAAATAAACACAGAAAAGTCAGGTTAGTCATTTGGGGCAAGTTATTGGCACAATAGAAGAAATGAGGGAGTTAGAAGTAGGTCCGGTATAGAAAGAATGGTAGTTGGTGACATACAAACAAAATAAAAAATATGTTTGAAGAAATTAATGATTAAAATTATCAGAGAATTGAATATAAAAATTTACCAAAAGGAATACTTAAATAAATTTCTTCATTACGATGAATAATTACTTAAAAGTCAGCAAGTATTTAAACAGGGTGATGCACAAACAGTTTGCTAACAGGAACTAAAGATAAACAGTTAACCAGGAAATGGACAAACACTGAGAAATAATTAGTAATCAAGTACAAAATTCGGAAGTTAAATGATCAAAAACCTAATAATCACAACACACCAGAATTGATCAGATAATGTTTCTAAAATTACCAAAATATATTCAAAGTTTCTGAAAGTTGATGAAACTTGAACAATTTGAATGTTCTACAAATATTAAAATTTTATTTACAGTAACTGTTATATGTTGGTCTTAAGTTCTATTTACAGAACTATTTAAATATGTTTATTGAACGTTTTTTCTATTGATTGTTTTTAATATATATATATATATATATGAGGTTGATAAATTACTATTGTAAATACTTTTACCCACCACTAAGTGCAATAATTTTACCTTGTTGTGATGAGGCACCTTTCGGTCACTTGACCATTGTCGAATCACTGATTATTTTTCTGGTGTAATATATATATATATATATATATATATATATATATATATATATATATATATATATATATATATATATATATATATATATATATATATGTGGGTGTGTGTGTGTGTGTGTGTGTGTATTAAATATGGTGATATGTTTTCTTGTAATATAGTTAATAAATTAAAAATATTTCAAAAACAAGAATACTTTTAATGAATATATTTATTCAGATTTTCGCCGATAAAATAGTACCAGCATCTTGAGGAAAATAATTATCTAATAAAATATTTTTACAAAATTAAATCATATGTGATACAAACGACCATATGTTTATAAGTATTGCACTTTATGTAATTTTTTCTATAACATCAATGACCTTATAAATAGTTTGGTGCCTTGATCTCACTTGAATTTGTTCATCAATTAATTTGTCTTTAGCTTTATGATTATAAATTTCCAATGTTTCAAATATATTCATTTTTAGTCCTTTATTTAATTCTTTTATTAATTTCATAATTTCTATTTCCGGAAACTCGTGTCCATTATTAATACAATGCGTAGCTAAATTTGACTTGTATGTATTTGGTTTGATATAAGCATTTAAATGTTCTTTGTACACATTTATATTCATGTATAGCTAAATTTTATTTGTATATGTTTGATTTCATATAAGCGTTTAAATGTTCTTTGTAATATATATATATATATATATATATATATATATATATATTGAAGACTGATTATTTAAAAATATCTACGTAAATCTCTTATCTGCTGAATTGACAGGGTTCATTAACAACTTTATAGGAATTTCAAGTTGTTATACTTTATTTGTATTGTATTTATTTTAATGTTTTTTTTTTAATACAGATCCACATTTATATCACTTGGTGGAACTTACTCTAAACATAGAATCTAACAAACTTACTAAATCTCAGATAGATTCTGTGGTGATGAAGTTAGGTCTACTCCTGAGAGATGCTGCAAGCTTAGTCATACGTTTGTTACGCACTGAAGAAACCACCGGACGTGCTGTACTTGTATTCTATGTTCAGACAACTGCCGGGGCGATACCAGGCCCTATGGTTGTACGTTCCCTTAAAGACAAGTTAGCTCAAGATTCAGTGTTGTTGCAACTCTCTGTGGCTAATATTCAGACTGCTATTTGCCAGAACAATTGCTCGGGTGAGTTATTTTAACAACAAAATATTTCAATTAAATTTTTTGATTCTATAAATTCATAGGGTTTGAGAAAAGGTGAGATGTAAAATTGAAGGTAAAAGGAAACTCTTATCTAAAACATAGATATTGTGATTCTGCAAATTTCATTACAATTACAACACATATAGAATTATGTGTTTCATCTAATTGTTTAAAAGGAAAAGCAAGGATCTACTGTTCTAAAAAATCTCTACCTGTTTTATTCATGTTACAATTCCTGAATTATAAGTGACATTTTAAATTATAAATTCAGCTGGCTTTTTTACAAAGCTAACTTAACACTTTCAACACGGCGGCGATATTGGAGATGTCATCAAACTACTGACTGTTTTTTTGTTAACTTCCACATTTGGTGGCATTGTTTTATCTTAAAATCTTTACTTAAATGCTTTGTTGTAAACGGGAAAAATAGTAAAGAAAAATTTTAACATATTTAATTGTAAAAATCGAGAGCGTGCTAGTGCGCTCCCACCCAGGGCAGTGGAATTATTGAAATGCTATGCGGGTTGCATAGCTTGTTGTTGCATATAATTATTGTGTCCGTTGTTTTCATCTCAAAAATTTTATTTGGGACATTAAAGCAGTGTATTAGACATTAAAATGTTTTATTTATTGGTTTACAATAAAAAAGGAAATTTACATAAAATATCAACTAATACAAATGATAAAATACTGCATGACAAAATATAAAATTCAATAAAAAAGACAGATAAATAAAAATAATGCATAAAAATTCAAACTACCTACTACTAAAATAACCACTCAACGTTCAACTCTCGGAATGTTTGTTTCTATTTGTGTCATAAAGCCATGAAGATTGATAATGTATATGACAGACATGGATAATGCATATGATACACATTATGTTTTCGTCTAAGCATTTTGTCATTGTCTCTTATTTACAGTAGTCTGTTCCTACCTCTAGTTGGTTCATTCACTCTAACAGGACAGTTATCTTTTATCCTTGCGTTATTTGAGAAAGCTTAGTTTATTTTTATGATTGTTGTTTTTACTGGATATTGTGCCGCGTTGAGTGGTTAAAAAATACAATAAAATAAAAACATTAAACCTAATTAAAACTGTTCATGAAACTCCCTGAAACATTGTTGAATGCAAAGGGGAGGCTCCTCGGGGCAAACGGAGCAATATTCTGAAATAAATCGTATAAATACAATAATAATTTTAATTAAAGTAAACAAATGTTTTAAATTTATTTATTTATTGCAAAGATTAAAATGTTTTCGTGCATAAGAAAATACACAAATATAAAATTTAATAACAAATGCACAAAATAGTATGTTTATTCAAAAACATTAGAACAAAAATAAACCACCACTTTTTGGGAAAAAATAAGTCTTTACAAAAATGCAATTATAAAACATTGTAAACATCAAAATGGTTTAAAAATACAAAAATAAGAGACATATAGCACTAATAATTTACCCAATATTCGAATCTCCAAAAAGTTAATTTGCGATGGTCAGATTTAAAAACGACTCAAGCACAATGTTCTCCAAACTGTTCTGAAGCACCACTGACGAAAAAAAATCAAACCTTTATACAGACATTTAGCGACACCAGAGAAGTTTCAATTAGACTGAGAGTGAGCTTGCCGTCCTTCGGAAGAGAAGAAGGGAGCACACCGGCATGCCCTCAGTAAGTTGCAAGGGAACCCAAAACGTGCTGGGACGCTCGCCTTGCTGAACGTGTTAAGGGAAACGGAAAAGGTTTTATTGTTAATGCATCTTGGTCTGGATGCTGTATATAATGTAGTCAGAGACTTTAATAATACAGTTGAGAATGTTTGTTATACCGCAAAAATAATTAAACCACTAATCTATGATTGTAGTCCCTCAAAACTGTGAAGATGAGAGTTATGTCAGTGGTACACCAAGTACAACCTCAATATCAGATAACTCAATTCGTCTTTCTCTAACCTCAACATCATTTCCATTGACCTTTCTCCATTCACCTTTATTCTGGGAGATGTATTTTTTTGTTTAATCCAACTTATAAATAATTATTAATACAAATAAGTTTATACAAACGATACCTTTACCTTTTAAACTATACTTCTACCTATCTGTGATTCACTCAGTTGCTATCTCTGATTAACTAAAGACACAAAATATATCATTGTTTGTTCCTATGTGTCTGTTTTAAGATTACATACAGGACGGACTACCAAGGTAAATCTGTCAGTTTGCTATTTAGTTTTAAAATGAGAGTCTGCTCCATTAATTTTATGCAAGTTATGCCACAAAGGTATAAATAAACTTTACGAAGTCTACTATTATCTGATTCAAGAAATTTGATTAATAATTAATTAATGTATGATAATAATTCGTAAATTATTGCATGGATTAATTTAATGAAAAATAATTATTTAGATCATTTGCTTATTACAGTTACAGCTGTTCTATGTTACTAAATAAATTCAACGAAGTATATTAAATTTAACAAAACTCTAATTTAATCCAGCTAATGTAATGTTATTTACAAATTATTATGCTTGGATTAAATTTATAATGAGTCAATAACAACATTTAACTTATAATGACTAATAATCAATTTTCACTGAATAATTGCAGACTCTTGAGGTTTTTTGTTCTCTTAATGCAATCATTGTGCAATACAACAGTTACTTTACCCTTATAATCTCACTGGTCGCTTTATTGGGATCTTTCTATCTTGAATAGTGGTGCAATATAATGAAAACTTAATTATAAATTAAGTTAGAACCGAATGTAAATTTATAAAAATTTGTCTAAGTAATAATTAGAATCTTTCTGTTTGGCTAAAAGAGTGGAAATAACAAAAAACTGGTTTTACTTACAAAGTTTGTATTTGAGGTGCTATTTGCAGGATGTTAATTCGCTGCACTTACCACATGTAAATGTAACACTTACTGCACAGTACTCCAACTTTCTACTACGTTCCTTAATCTTCAATAATTAACATTTTCTTAACACTTCTTAGTAATTTTATTTAAAAAAAAAAACCTTGTTAGCTTAAACCCTTCATAAAAACTTCGTTAAAACTTTTAACTCACCCGTACTACAACTTGATCTATACAAGTTCTCCCAAAACATGTCTATACTCTCTCACAATTGATAACTTAGTTCTTTTGCCACTCGTATTTCCCTTTATATATTCGGGGTTTTTATCCCCCCTTATGGTATTTCAACCAACTAGAGTTGATTTTTTAAATTTTTGAACGAGTTTAAAATTCTGCCAACAGCTTTTGTTGTTAGAAATTTGTCGGTTTTTAGAAAGGTAGAATCTTCTTTAAAGAGTTTCTTTACATTACCAGACATTAAATTTTTAATATCTTTGTTAGTTCAACTTTTATGTCGCCAGTGTCAACTAACTATTGATTTATAACACTAAGCTAACATTACATTCATTATGCTCTCTTTGTCGGCTTTTGCTTTAAATTTTCTTTGTATATAATAAGACCTGGGAATTGTTACCTTAATCCTATATGTATTTACAGTCTTCGTACTCGTCACAGGTAATAATAATCAACTTGAATGTTTACTGTAAATTTTGACCAAAAAAAAAAAAAAATAATAAATAAAAACAGAAGTAATTTTTCCTCACAAATAATCAAATTTTTAGTCATGGTGTTTTGTTTTAGGGCATGGTGTTTGTGACCAAGCAACTAGAATGTGTTTGTGTGAAGCATTCTGGATGGAAGACATTATTCGTAAACATTTTGGAGATGGTGATTCCAACTGTGGTAATAGCACATTTCTCTAATATATATATTTTGTATTCAATTATTAAAAATACTAAATGATTTTTTGTATAGAATTTGACTGCAGTAATCAAACTTCTGCATCAAAATTTTCCCCCACTATTACTGTTGGTTGCTTATGTAGTTAATTTGTAATTCTCCATATAAATTCAATACTGTTGTACATAATAGTAACCTAAACAATTTGTGGATAAATTTATTATAACTGCAAATATTTTTGTATACTCTCTCTATAATATGGTGTATTTGTTTTTATAATACACAGTATTATGAAGTACAATGTATAATTATCAGTAATGTATTATGAGAAAGAGAACAAATTGTTCTCTATGCTATTCCTTTTATTTAGCAAATTGTTTAAACTCCTGAGTTTTTTTCTCTAATCTGAAAAAAATAATGTTGCAATTCTTTCTGCATAAAAAATGTTTTGAGAAATATGAAATTGATATAATCACAAAATTAAAACTCAGTTTCCTATTTCGTATTATAACGTAATGTAAATAAATTTAGTCAGTTCTAATAATAAAATGTATTGACCTTTAAGTTAAATTTACATTCAAGGCTTAGAAATAGTGTATTAATAAAACTTTGCTTCTGTTTACATTACTTAAACTGAAAATATTTATTCAAACTTAAATTCAATATTTTTGTTGGCAGATTGGAGTATTCTATATGTGGTCATTGCTTTATTCACTGGGGTTGTGTTGATTGTGGGCTGTGTATGGAGTTTGGCTTGTTTATGTGCTCGATTATGCTGCCGCCGTCCATCTAAGAGACAACGCTATGCCTTACTTGACAATAATGAAGATATCAGACGTAAAAGATTTTTGTTACAGTAATTGATGTGTATATTTTTAAATTTTTTTTCATAATTCAATAGTTCCATTATTGCTTGGTTAGAGAAGAAACTATTTAATGCTTTAGTTTACTTGTGATTAATAGTTATCTATTTATGTTAGCATGAAAATATATTTTTTTTACTTTAGTAAATGTAAATTACTATGATAATTTTTATTTGTATGGCTATGTTTATTTTTAGATAGGCAGATAACCAAAGACCACTTTTCTTCATAAATATATATATTTTTTTAAATCTTTTCTATTTTATTGTTTTAATCTCTTCTAAAATTTCCTTATCTTTTTTTATTATATTATGTGAAAAACTTTAAAATTTACGATGCATCTCATCATGGTCTTATATTTCTTGAGTTGGTTTTATAAAATAGATATATTTTTTAAACTCTGAGTTAAAATATACCTGTCAATTAACACATAGAAAAATTACAAAACAATATAATTAAGAGTATAAATAAGATATACAAGATTTATAAAAGTACCTTAATGCAATATCATTTCTCACTTGGTACCTTGTCTTAACATTTTAGCTGCCACATCGAGCGAAGTGGCCCGACGACCCAGTAGGCTGAACCGAATACCGCCGTGCCCCTAAGTTGTGCTACTTTTGGAAAAATAAACACACAGTATTAAACAATAAGCTTCACACTACTTACAAAGGTTTTTGCTTGATAGATAAATACTGACAGTATTATAAACATGATGTTAGTTTAGGAGCTTTTTGTTGGGATTTACAGCCCGATACTCATATTTAATAACAATTTTAGTGAAATTGAGTTGATTATTCTAATCAAACAAATTGGTTCATTGAAAAAAGTTTATCTTTATATACTTTTACAATTAAAAAAATATTGTTTAATGACATATTATATTGATTTTCACTTGTTTTCAAAATTTCACAAAAGCTAAAAAACAAGTCAAAAATTTGACTAAACATTTAGTTGTGTAATAATTCTTACGAAAACGTCTTGCTTGAAGTTAAGTACAAACATTGGTACACTTAGATAAACTCTTCCTTACTAGGAAGTAAATTATAATGTAAATTCCTTAAAAAGTAAATTACTAAGTTTTAAAACTTCTCCTTGCTATGAATCTTGTGTAGTATCTATCGGACCTGACACATTACTTATCAGAGAAAGAATATGTTTATACTTCTGTGTTATATACAAAATATATTTATAAACTCACAAATCAATCACATGAGACATGATTACATATCTCACCAAAACATTTTACTCCCTAGTCAGCTTATTATGTGGGTAAATGGAACATGAAATTGTGGTTTTGTTTTTTATTGTTTACACACAAAACAAAAAACATATTAAAGGAGTGTTGCGAAGATAATAAAATATAAATATCTCAAAAACAATGTTGGGCCAATTGGCCAGAGAGTTTATTTAGGTATCATACCTACTTAGTTATGATAGGGGAACAAAAAATAAGTTCACATTATTCAAAAAGAGGCTTCAAATACTTTGGGAATACACTGAGAAAACGAATATATTGTGGCCAGCAGCTAAGGTGTTAAAATAATTTTCTTTAAAAATAATATCCAGTGCAGAAAGTATTTAGATCACTACTTGTAATTAAAATAGTTTTGCTTGATGTCAGTAGATTGAAGGATAATGTGTTAACCTGGTTTGAGTTTTATAGATAGAGTTAGAAAAATAGAAAAATGTATATTCTCTGAAGTCCGTTTAATTTTAAAATTAAAAATGCATTATATTAAATTCATTATCAAAAGGATAAAATAGTAAACTCAACTTTAATCTCTATAACTCATATAATGTCTGCAACATAATTTATTGTTGTTGGAACTTTAAGAGCAAGACTTGAAAATTAAAGAATAAAATCAATTTTCACTTTAAGTACTAATCCATGTAAATGTGCTTAAATAATGACCTTATTCATGTTTAAACGTCCATCATTAGTTTTAAATCCTTGTAAGCAAACAAATTTTAAAAAATGGAAGATGTTTTAATAGGATTTTCTCATTTTAAATTATATGCATAACAAAAAACTTAGTAAAAGTTCTGAACTTCACCGAAATAACAAGAATTTTAAAAACACAACTAAACACCTTATAATATGTAAATGTTTTGTTAAGGCATTTGTGTGGTGTGGTGTAGTGTGTGTGTGTGTGTGTGTGCTGCAGCCAAATAAACAAAGTCAGATATAAAATTCAGTGCTCAGCCTTGCAGCACTAATTTCAAATTCTATTTAGTTTTCATTTCACCCTCACTGGATTTATAGCATTGTTTGATATTTTGACTAAAACATTTAGTTTTCAGAAGTAGTAGACTTTAATATCATTTAATTTAATACTAAATTTCTTTTGAACTTTTATTTGATTGCGGCTGAAACTTTTTTAATATTAGAAGTAAAAGGGTATGATTGTTTATATGATACACAATTATTTGAGAGATTTAGTGGTTAATTGACAGAAATACATCAGTTAGGAATCATACTGTGGCAAACCGTTTGCAGAAAGGACCAACACCGATATTAAAAACCTTTTTAACCTTACTCATCTTTGACCATGAGAGCAGTGTCTTAATTACTGATAATAAAGGAAGGTGTTAGTCAGATTATTTATGAAAATTTCAGAATTAGGCAGTGTGCTCCAAAGTATCTTATTTTCTTGTTCAGAAAAAAAATCATTGAGAAGGATCACTATCCTTATTTTACAAAGTAGAAACAAAATGCCAGTTGATGCATTGGAAAAGATCTTATCATGCAAAAAACGTGTTTGAATAACATAATAAATAAAAATTCAAGTCCATGGTATTTTTTCTATTTGACATTAAACCAATTGTGCACAAAATAATTAACTACCTAAAGTAAATCAACATTACTGCAGTAGTGTCATGATATTACTTGAGCAAGGACAATAACCTAGCTCACATTCTTTAAAACATTAAACCATTCAAACATTTGTCTGTAGGGTAAACAATTATTTGATTTATTCAGATGCTGTTTTGCTGACTTCCCAAAGTTTCTAACACATGGACAAAATAGCAATAACGTTGCCCAAGTATTTTGTACTTCACCATCATGTAGACTTAAATGAAGTTGCAAACCAAACCCAAATAGAAGTCGAAATTATTTGACTGGCTACTCAACTTTCAACTTTATAGTATTTGTTCACTTAGAATATCAAAATTAGTTGGGTTAAATTCAAGTCAAATATCATATTTTAAAGACTTAAAAATATCTATAATATGAATATGAAATTAATGAAGGCTTAGTCATACAATTTATTTACAAAATGTTGAGTTCTGTAATTTTAATAGAATTTTTTTATTATTAAAATATTCTCTCACTTCTTAAAAACACTATTACTTATGACGATTTTTTTATTTATAGCAAGGTAAAATCTTGATTAATGAGTTGGAAAAATCTCAAATCATCACAACATACAAAATTTTTGATAAAACCAATTTTTTTAAAATTTAAATAAAAAGCATTTTGAACATTGTCTTGTGTTCTGAATGAATAAACAATTTAAATTGCTACATTAAGAGTGAGTAATTTACCAGAGTTAGTAAAGGAGAAAACAGCCTGGTTTATGGAAAACAGGTCATGGGGCTTTTGACCAATCAAAATGTTTTTGGCAAATCAAAACATCGCTGTTTTAATACAGTCACACTACTGTCCTTGTGACCTTTTGTTCCTCCAAGTCAAAACAGTTCAGATGGAAAAGAAATTTGAGTCAATTGAAAAAGTAAAAGGAAAAGTGATACAAGGTCATTAAGATGCTTACATTAGATTATCTACAGAATTGCTACATGAAGCGACATAGAATTGAAAAGAGTATTTTAAAAGAGATGATACAATAATAAATAGAACATTTTTCTGTATCCATACAAATGTTTACACAAATTTAATGTGGTCCTTGGCTTAAAATTAGTGTAAATCATATGTATTCTGATTTTCCTATAATTCCTTTTTTTTAATAAAAATGAAATAGAGATTAAATTGGAAGGACATATAGAGAAATTATTATAAGGATTAAGCTGGGCATAACAAAATACAATATTTTTAACAGTTAAGAATGGTGAAGAAATTGTTGGTTAATTCAAGTCGTACATAAGTCAACAAAATTAAATTAAAAACTAGCATACACTGGATGTCTTTAAAGTAACCTATCTTGACATGTGAGTCACCTGCATGCAATACCTATATGGTTTCTTTTAAAAGCTACATTTTTCCAAGGCTCTTCCCACTTACAGAAATATTTCTTAGTCATTTTACAAAATGGTTAAAAGTTCCTTCATGGTGTTTTACTTGTTCTATACCATTAAAAACATTTTCCTTTAAATCAGCCAGAAATCATGTCAAGCTGTTTCAGGACAATGTATGAAGGTTATCAAAGTTGTTTGATGTTAGGTGTTAGTAAAATCAGTTGGTTAAGATTCAATGATTGAGCTGGTGTGTGATGCAAAATGTAATCATGACTTTGTTCAGGCCGTTTCCTTTACACTGTATCTCATCGTATTAGGTTATCAAGGTAATACTCCTTATTCACTACCTGGCCAAGCTCAAAATATTCAAGATGAATAACATGTCAAAATAAAATCTTTGAGCATTGATTCGACTTTGTCTAGCGTTTTTTGCCACTTACTCTTTAGTCTTCTACAGTGAAGATTGTGCTTTTGTGTCAAGGTCATAGCCACGGCTCATGACCATTGACAATATTTTGGAACATATTGTAGTTGTTCTTGGTTAAATCCAGATTCCCCTTTCCAATTTTAAAGTGATAAGCCTTTTTATCTCCTGTCAACAGTTGGGGAATAAATTTTTTAGAAACACTATTGTTTTTTCATGTAAAATGTCACAAACTGTAGATATGATATCTAAAGATTTTCTTCCAATTTGTATGTAATCAATTAATGGTTCATTTGTTGCAGTAAGAATCTGTTTAACATTTCAAGAATATTTAGCCTTTGACAGCTTTCCAGACTATCACTCCCCTGACCTGTGGCCATATTAAATTACCTAAACCACTCTTGTCTGGGTTTACCCCCATAATCTCATCCCCAAAACATTTGCTAATCATAAAAATAGTTTCCAAAGCAGAGTGGCCAAAGTTTCTGATAAAATTTAATCCAAATGCTTAACTCAACATGTTTGTTCATATTGAAGTACAACAAAAGCACATGGAATAGTCTATGCAACAGACCACTGTACTCTTTGGGGAAATGGAGCACAGAGGATATACGAGAGGAACAACTATCCTATTTATCATTTAAACAAATATGTAGATACTTTATTTATTTTTCTTACAGACTACGTCCTATTAAATACAGCTGTATCAATCCAGGGAGCCATCAGATCTAAAATCGCATTAATGTTTAAAACAATGTTCGTCTAAGTTCTTCCTGTACCTAAAATTATTTTTTTAACTAGTACTGTAATGATTTTGTAATCTGCTGCTGAGTACACAGTATTATATCAACCATGTTTAACTTCACCCATATTTTGCTTATATTTTTATTAATATCTTTGCTTTAAAGACTTGTTTGTGTTTTATAAGGATAAATATATACATAAATAAATGAAATTATTATTACTTGTAAATAATTTTTTCCACCAGTAAGTGCAATAATTTTACCTTATTTGATGAGGTAGCTTTCAGTCAATTGACCATTGTCGAATCACTGAATTAATTTTCTCTATTTTTCTGGTATGGATGTTCGGTCAGTGATGTTGGTATTTGTTGACGTCATACATGTTTCTTCTTGAGCCGCGTGTATAATGTGCTCAAGAAGAAACATGTATGACGTCAACAAATAGCTCAAGAAGAAACATGTATGATGTCAACAAATAGCTCAAGAAGGAACATGTATGACGTCAACAAATACCAACATCACAGACTGAACATCCACACCAGAAAAATAGAGAAATTTAATTCAGTGATTCGACAATGGTCAATTGACCAAAAGGTGCATCACATAAGGTAAAATTATTGCACTTATAGGTGGAAAAAATTATTTACAAGTAATAATAATAACTTCATAAAGTCAGTGCAACGGAAAAATAATAAACAACGTGAAATATCACATAAATAAATATATAGGTCCATTATAAAAGTAATGCTCTTAATTTTATTTTGACACAACTATCCATCGCAGCAAAATAAAATGGGCTGAGTAATGTGGTAAGGGGTCAACCTCTCAAACACACCGGGTCGCCGTTTAGCTCCAAATAGTCAGACTGGAGAGAAGTGTCTTTGCATGGGGGGGGGGGGGGAGGTTCGACATTGTAAACTGCTTGATGAAGCATTTGATTGTACAGTGATACTCTATCAAGTTTTATTTGCTGTTTATAAAGAATACAACCAAAACCTTGCAGTGCTTCAAGAGGCCTTAAAGAACAACTACTTCTTTAAAATCACAGATCAGGATATGGCAGAAGCCATTAAAGAAGAGCTAGAACTCCACTCTAGACAAGGAATCATCTGGTTTGAGATTACCGCACGGACAAACTGTCATCAGCTTTTTACCTGGAGAGATTAAAATGGCGGGTCACGTGTGTGAAAGTAGACATCAGAGACAGGGTCAAGCTACATTATGACAATGCCCTCAGCCACCGGCTCTTCGCTGTTACAAACTTCCTGGCTCGGACCCCCTCTTGGCTCCATGGAACTTTGTTTCCCGACTGTGGAAAGGGCTGAAAGGGAGTCTGTTTGAAACATCCAAGATTTTGTTTTATTGTTCAACATCTTGTTGAAGAGTTTTAAGATACCTTCCAAGCATGACAGACAGTTAAATTTCTTAAAGTGGCAGATACTGTAGAAACTCTGATGTCAAGTTTTTAGTAAAATCATGATTCGGCTAATACCTAGTATTTGTTTTTATTTTTTCGAAGTAAAATACTTTAATTATTTTAGTTCGTTATAGAATTTTTTACTTTACAAACTTATATTGAGTTTAAATTTTAAAATAAACCTATTATAATATTGAGGATCTCCTTGTAAAATTAATAAATGGTTTTTCAGCTTGAGTGAAGAGGTCATTTTCATTTAATGCAGTTATTACAATTTAACCCATTAAACCAAAAGCAACAGAAAATGTACTGATAAATAAAAAATTTGCTGCTTCAAGTTACGTATCATCGATTATTTGCTGCAGATGTTATAATCTGAAGACGTATGTGTCATTGAATGTTTAGTCTGCTTGACTAATGTTCTATCATCTCAATGCTTCAGATAATCATCTACAACACATTTCTCATGATTTGTTGAATGTGTTTGACTCGAAACTGTCACCATAAAGAAAGATATTAATATACATCATTGGAATGACAGGACAGATAAAGTATTATTTTTATTGCCATCCTAAGGGTTTCCTATAACCAACTTATCAGCTGCCATCTAGGTTAAGCTCTAGTCTAGTGTTTATCGTTCAGCTATATATTGTTTATGTGTCACCATCGTCTGAGTTGAATCACATTTTACTTGATTGATAGTGTACAATGAGCTGATTTGAAATGACAGTGACGGTTTAGTGCTATTGTGTCCTTGAATGTTTTTATAATGTAATTAGTGAAAATGTGTTTTGGAAATTATTTTAGCTTTTTACAATTTGCGAATGTAAGGAGGACCTACATCTTATAAAACTTACTAAAACACTTATAAATATTTTACAACTTGCTTATAGTAGCACTTACTTATATTTACTGAAGACAGTCATTTCAGGAGATGTATCCCATTGTTATCAACTCAGACAGTAACTCTCCCATTGAGTTACAGTCTGAGTTGACAATGGGCCACATCTCCCGAGACGGCCGTCCTCAACAAATATAAGTAAGTGCTAGTATAGGCAAGTTGTAAAATATTTACAAGAGCTTTAGTGAAAACTAGTAGCTCATGTGAAGGTGGAATCAACACTAAACTGGAATCAACACATTAAACTTGGTATTCAACACAATTCCATTGTTGTGACCTCAGCGTTCAAAATTAATTCATGCCCGCTGAGTTTCTCGGAACGCAAATCATTTAATCCGCAATAGGTTAGAGCAGCGAAGGAAACTTTAAACACATCTTTAATAGGCCAATTCTTAAAACAAGAAGAACTTAACACGTTCACTGCTGAAAAAACTTCTGTTACATACCAAAATTCCTAACAAATATTTTTATACGGAAACATAGCTTTATGTATGTTTTGATGATATGTGATATCTTTTTCATGATTTCTTTATTAAAAAATCGGTATTTAGAAATTTTGTGTGTGGATCTTCCAGAACAGTGCTTGCACCCCGAGCCACTCCTTCGAAATTATAGTTTGAAAGTTATCGTTTTTCGCACCAAATGAAGTATTAGGGACTGTTTCCGCTATGTATTATTGCTTTTTAGGACAAGCAAGACACTCTTATGTCGTGTATGTCTTCTTTATATGCTTCGCATACTGCGAACATTTCTTTTGCAATAATCTGTTTCAGTTTGGTCTATTTTTAGTGATTTTTGGAAGGGTGTGTTGGAGGGCATGGTAAAAGTCGAGGTATAGGTGGAAGTTTAGGGAAAAAGTCGTTCACTATTGAATGCGTGAAGTCATACAGGTTAATTGTTTTGCGTTTGTTCACAATGTACACCTCATTGAACAAATAATGAGCATTTACAATTAGCCCAGAGGCATCCAAACAAGAGGATTTCATTCAAAGTCATGGTTGTACTCCTCATCCTCAAGTTCATATTCCTGATTGTCCGAAACATTACTAGGTCCTGATTCCACATCCATCATTTATATTACAAGTCACTGATCATACGAAGCACAAAGTACGCTATCACACACTGTATGACATCACACAATAACTAGGAATACTGTTATTTTTAAACTATACGACACTAAATCGCTCCACAAACTGAACAAATAAATAAACATACCCTCAACCCAAATCTCCAAAGCCATGTGGTAAACAGATTGATTAATTGCAACAAATGTCTAGGATGTTCCACAACCACTGGCGCATACGCATGACAATCTTTGTTTGTTCTGGAATGTCCTCATCCTCGAGTTCATATTCCTGATTGTCTGAAACATTACTAAGTCCTGATTCCACATCCATCATTTATATTACAAGTCACTGATCATACGAAGCACAAAGTACGCTATCACACACTGTATGACATCACACAATAACTAGGAATACTGTTATTTTTAAACTATACGACACTAAATCGCTCCACAAACAGAACAAATAAATAAACATACCCTCAACCCAAATCTCCAAAGCCATGTGGTAAACAGATTGATTAATTGCAACAAATGTCTAGGATGTTCCACAATCACTGGCGCATACGCATGACAATCTTTGTTCTGGAACGTCCTCATCAGTGAATGTGTTCAGCTAAAATTGGACAAAGAATATTTTACAATTAGTATAAGAATTGTGTTTCTATTGTATCATAAATTCTACCTTAAATTTCATTTCACCTTAAAACATACCTTAAAAACATTATCACATATAGTAAACATTTATATACAACTAATGGAAACATATGAATATAAATCATTTCAATAAAACCAAGTTGGTTTTTTAACTGATTGCTATACTTTAATGGTTGTTTTGTTACCAAAGTATATATACTTTAATGGTTGTTTTGTTACCAAAGTATAAATAGAAATTTACACAGTTATGGTTTGTTCCAGTTCCTCTAGGAAAAGTGGTGCTGTCAGAAAGTGAATCCGATTCTGATGTTCTGTTTGAAAGCAGAAAGCCTAGCAAGACTCTTTCAAATGGGGAAATTCGGAATGGAATAAAACTACCACGAAATGGATTCAAAGGAAATAAACGCATCAAAACCTAGCAGTCAAGTAGTACTTTGTGACTACAAGGTTTTATTCTGTGATCACTTGTATTATTTATCTAAGCACATGGTTTAAAACTTCAAAGAAATTATTTGTTTGGATTTAGAAGTTAGGAATTTTTTAAAATTTGACTAATTTTAGATATTATTTTTAGAAAAATTGTGGAATGGATAAATTATGTAAAACAAGGGATAAAAGAAAAGAAATATTGATAATTCCTTAAATGGATTTTAAGTGTAAAATAATACATCATCATTTATGGTAAAGATTTTTTATCAAAAAAAAAAAAAACATCTAAAATGTTTCTCCCGACTTTACTTTGAGTTCCAATTTTTAAACAGAATTTCGAGACAAAATATTCTGTTCTTTAGCCTTTGAGGATCAACCATGCCATTTTTGAATGGCAATAACATACAAAAAGGCCGACCGGACGATTTCTGGAGGACAGAGTTTAAATTATTATTTGAAAGAATACTATGTTATTATGTCATAAATAATAATAAACAATTGTATTATAATGTTTACTTCATAAATAATAATTCATTTTGATTACCGTAACCCAAAATAAGATTGAAATAACAAAAATAACTATGTAATTAGAATAACACATTAACAGCTGGTCGGGTTGTTGATGGGCATTTTGGGGCCAGACCATTTTGTTTACAAGATGTAATTTTGTGTGAAATGTGTTGTGATTTATAAACATACTTATTAGATTGATAGTTTTGTTCATCATGTCACACAAAACTTGAGAACAAGTGGACTTGACAGATTACTTGAAGGAGATATTAATTTGAGTGATTCTAATTGAATATTAGGGCATACGCAAATATGGTTGGTCCTAAAAGGGTTTAACTTATTGAGGAAATTGTTTATTTATTTTATATAGCATTATACAGCATAAGTACTAAATACAAGTAAAGTATAATTGAGTATGTAATATAGATTATAAATCTAATATTGAATACATCTCATAATTAATTTTTTTTTGTTTACAAACTTTGTATGTATGAGAAAGGAACAGATTTTAAAAAAAATACCTGTTGTCAGACAACCAAAATAAGTTAAGATTATCAATATATTGTTTTTATATAAAACATATTGTTACCTTTATAATTATTTTATTTGTAGTAAGATATTATGGTAAGTTTTTATCAATTTATTAATAGTAATGTATTAGAAAATAATGTTTTAAAAATTGATGTAAAACCTGATAAAAAAGATCTCTTAATGTTATGGAAAAACAACATGGGCTCAGAAATAGTTCGGATTTAGTACACTTTGTGTATCCTTAGTTTAGAAAAACAGTCTCTTCTGAAAGTTAGCAGAAATTTTCTAGAGAACTAGTACTTTGTGTTGAAAAATTAATGTTCTCTGTTTAAAAATGTCTATTCTGAAGATTCCTTTTTTTGCAAAATTCTCTGTTTTGCAATCCATATTCTACTACTGATAATATAGCAGCTATTCAGTAACTACAAATTGAAATAAATCAACTAAAAAGCCATTATTTTGTACGAGCCAAGATCAGTTTATACAAATGTTTGCACATTAAAATTAAAAGACTTAATTAAAAGAAGCCTTGATTTAAAGAAAATTATGGTAATGATGAAAAGGTTGTTGAAAGTATAACTTCCTTCTGTGCTGCATACTTCATAAGATTATTATACAATTCACAGTACTCCTACCATGCACTGATCGTCCCAGATAAAAGTAAAATACTAACTTAAAATCTATGGACAACAATAAATTCAAAATTGACAAATTTCATAAGCTGTCCAACAGTGATGATGAGCACCAGAAAAAATCTGTTGAAAAATATCTAAAACAGTTTTCTAATGAAAACAATAATCTTGGAATAGAACTTGAATTAGTTGCTGAAGTTCATAAACTAAAACTTTTTTTTAGGTCATTCTTTGAAAAATCTTTATTTATCAATATTTTTTTGTGTTAAAAATTGGACGTCTGTTCATTGAATTTTTATATCAACTAGTATGTTCATTTATTTCAGAAAACTACCTGCTTAGTGCTACAATCTACTCCTTATACTTCCTGCGATGGTATCAAGTTTCTGTAATGGCAGTGAATGTAGCTAAAGCTTCATGTGTGCTGTTGTGCAAACCCTCAAGGTTATTCGGTGCTAAACATCAGTGTCATGATATGAGTAGTCGCTAACTATGGTGCAATTCTCTAGTGATACTAGATTATATAGCAATTCTCTAGAGTCAACACTATATATATCAGAGATATACATACAAAATTTAAAGTACAATTATTTAAGAAACTGAAATTTTTTAAATTTATTCTAAACTTAATATTAAGATATTTTTTTTTAATATTTGAAAAAAAAATACTCCAGGGGCGATACTCATAATGTAAAAATTTGCTTGTTAAAAGTTTAATGACAACTTATAGTCTTCAGTATTGCTACACACCAATATAAATTTCTTGCTCATTCCAATCAAGGCTGAAGTTTATTTTTGTAATGAGATTTGTAATGAGCTGTTATACTCCTTTAAAGCAATGTTTCGCACTTGCTTATCCATTCACATATTTCTCAGCAGTAGCCCAGTCAGTTAGTAGTTGCTGCCTAATAGAAAGGAAGTTGTCTTGCATTTTATTTCCTCCCTTGTTTTATAACAAATATGTCTTACCCTTTTCCTGCCATCTTTCTCTGAATCAAAATTATTTCATCAACTTTGTTAAATAAAGTTATCTGTTACAACTTCTCTGAGTTTGTGTTTGATGAAGCTAGGGCTGTTATATATCTAGACCAAAATAATGGTTTTATCTATACTAAACAGAATTTAATATGATAAAACTTCTCTTTCTTCCAAATGTTTTAAATCATCAGATTCTTCTTGAGAAAAATCCAACATATGTAGTTTCCTTTCTTAAAATTACTTTTTATGGATCATGAAGTATTAAACTTTCCATAGAAAAATTAATAATAATGAGGATCTTAGTATATTTAACCCCTTGGTTTTGAATAAGTTTATGCTAAAATCACATTTGGAAGCTATTTTCTAGAAATTTTGTATACATAATTTACAAAAATATTTCAAACTTGCAGTTTTTGTGTTGTACATCTTGAGGTATTTGTGTAATTATGCTTTTGGTATCAATTTGGCAAAAAAACTACTACTTTCTGATATTTTTCAGCAGACGCTTTTCGCACTAAGTCAGCACATTGTTCATGTGGAGTCTTGTCCAAGACACACAGCATTTAACAATGCTCTGACCTACTGTGAAACGTATCTACTGAAAAATATCAGTAAGTAGTAATTTTTTCCCAAGTTCATGCCAATGGAAATGGTGTGAAGGAAGCATTGATGTCTCATAAAAACGCTACACAACTGAACAATACGAAATATATAGGCACTTCAAACTACACCCTATACACATACTCAATACACAATTACATTACAACTCACACACACTTTTTGACATCATAACTCCTAATACATACAAAATACACCCACACCACCAAAATATCCCACCCCCACCCTAACCTACGTAAACCTTGAGATCAGTTACGGTCTGAGTTGACAAAGGGACATATCTCCCGAAACGGCCGTCCTCAACAAGCAAAGTAAGTGCTACTACAGGCAAGTTTGAAACATTTTAAAAGTGTAAGTGATACATATACATATTGTTTGAATACGCATTCATAATGTTGTAAATTGTAATTTTGTACCATTTTCATTTATTGTCTCTACTTGCTTTTTAAAGTAATTAATCTCTTTAGAATTTACAAAATAGTTTTTAATTAAAACTATAGCTTTATTTCTTAATTTAACAAACAATAGTTCAACTATTGTTGAAACAATTGAATGGTAAAACATTACAAAATTAAATTTTACACATATATAACATTGATTGTAAGTACATGACCAATGGAAAGACTTTTGGGTTCTCAGTACCTATATAAAACCTTTTAAACAAAAAAACTTAATTAATTGATTTAATTAAGAAAGACTTCATTCTGAATCATGTCTGTGATTCGTAGTATTGAACAATACACTGACCAATTGTGAAACATGTCTTGTAGAACAAGTAGTGTTCTTTTGCCTAGCCAATCTATAAATAAATATTATCTTAAATCTCTATGTGTAAAACTGAATAACCTTCACGTTATTTTTAACGTAGTATTGATTGGTCATGCCGTCTGACTTTTAAAGAAAATCTAAATTGTGAATGAGATTCTAAAACACTTTCAGTTTTTGAAATGTAAAATTGAAATTAAATTAATTATGAGTGTGTCTTATAATTAACTACTATAATATTTTTAAAATATATAAACAGTGTTTACAGATTTATGTATCAAACAGACAACTATTTTCAAATATTTGTACTGTATATGGTTTGAAACAATGCAGGTACGAATTTATACTGATTTATCTCAACCAATCTTCTGAAATAGCAATTCTCATACACTTTTATTTCTGAGAACATAAAAGAGCTACTTTTAGCAAAGTATTACAATTTTTTTTCAGCATTATGTATGCTATTTAGTACACTTTTCATGATGGAAACAAATCATAATGAGTACACATAGTGAAAGTACCGGTGATAACATTAAATATTATCTAAATAATATGTTTGGACATAATTATATTGCATAAGTTTTTACATAAATTATTGTAGTTAACATTTTACATGAACAATTGTTACATGTAAACAGGTTGGGTTTAGATAAGTTAAGATAAATGTGTCTAGAATTTCAGTATTTAAGGAGCCACTAGGTCAAAGAAAATTTATTAGCATTTATTGATGTGTTGTTTTTTATAAACATTTTGTGTTATTTATTTCATATAGTATATTAACTTAGATAATTGTAATTGATTATTTATAGGGTTTTGTATGTTATTTTGTAGTCTAATTTTTTGTTCTTATAATCAATCAATGTAGCCAATACATTGAATTATAAAGGTTCTGTAATATGTCTTTCTTCTTAGTTGATACAGATTTTTTTAAATGTAAAGTTAGCACAATTTTCATATGTTAGAACACACACAAATATTTTCCACGCATGTAAACAATTTTATTTTGTATTAATCCTTTTTCTGCTATAAACTAAAACCTTATTCCTTTAAAAAAAAAACCTTTAAAAATTAGGGGTGTTGAGAAGGGTTGTATAGGAAAAAGGTTTTTAATATATTTGGACATCAGTAACTCTCTGGTAACAACCTGATTTTATTTCTTATTAAAAATTACTTATTTTAAGTTTCCAGAGAAAAATCATTTAAATTTAGCCATTGAACATTTTGTTACAGCTATGCTATTTATACTTCAAATCTCTACTTTAGCAAATTCCATTACTCACAAAATTTGTAGATTTTTAGTATGGATCTCATAGCACAACTCCTAGTTTTTTTTTAATGAAATCAGATTATATTTCTCAAGGTCATTTTAAAATATAGTTTTTATATACTAAAATTATTGTCAACATTTTCTTGGTTTCAAATATATACTATTATTTAAGTTATTTTCCAAGATATTTAAGATTTTTTTTTTTATTTGCACACTATATCAAACAATAAACAAAAATTTTAAAAATACAAAAATAGACCTTATTACACATTGTTATTGTAAAGAGAGATTTCTTATGAAAATTTACTTTTATGTTAATAAATGTTTTATTTTATTAGTTGGACTATTAGTTGTTTTGAAAAGTGGTATCAAATTGTTTTTTTATAAATTACTATTAATTTGTATCCACCAAATCCAAAAATTAGTGGTCTCTGTTAACACGTTCAGCACGGTTAGCATACTGGCACGCTCTGGGTTCCCTTGCGAGGAACTGAGAGCGTGCCAGTGCACTCCTCGCTTCTCTTCTGAGAGATGGCGAGAGCACCGGCACGCTCACTCCCAGTCTAACTAAAACATCTCTAGCGTCTATAAGTGTTTGATTTTTATGTCAGTGCTTCAGAAAAATTTGGAGAACATTGTGCCTGAGTAATTTTTAAATCCGAACATCCCAAGTTAACTTTTTGGTGCTTCAACTGAAACAAGCTTTTCTTCAGAGAGTTTTATAAACAGATTTAATTTGGTTTAACTTTTATATTTTATGGTTTTTTTAGTTTTAACCACTTAACGTGGCAAAATTAACTGCTGGAATTAACGATAACTGTCCTTTTAGAGTGAATGAATCTACTCGAGGTGGGAACAGACTACTGTAAATAAGAGTCATTGATAAAATGCTTGAAACTCAGAAAAACTAATGTGTCATCATAAGATTGTAGTAAACAAATGTCAGCTAATTTCTGCTATAAATAGTCTAGGACATGACATATGCATTATCTATGTCTGAGTTTACATTATCGATCTCTATCGCTTTTTGAAACACATGACACAAACAGAAACAAACATTCCGAGTTAAATGTTGAGTGGTTATTCTCGTATGTAGTATATTTTAGTAGTAGGTACTTTGTGGATTTTTTTGTAAATTATTTTTTTTATTGATTTTTATTATTTGTCATACAGTATTTTATTATATGTATTAGTTGATATTTTATGTAAATTTCTTTTTTTTTTAATTGTGACCCGATAAAACGATATTTGAATGTCTAATACACTGTTTTGATGTCCCCAATAAACCTGTATATGGTAGAAATAAAATTATTGAGATGAAAACAACGGACTCGATAATTAGATGCAATGACAAGCTATGCAACCCGCATACCATTTCCATGATTCCACTGACAGGGACGGCAATTGCAGCGGCACGTTCCCAATTTTTACAATTAAATATAGAGTATTAAATTTTTTTTTTACTATTTTTCCTGTTTATAACTATGCATTTAAGTATAGATTTTGATATAAAACAATGCCGTCATATATGAAAGTTTATGAAAAAACTAACAGTAGTTTGATGAGATCTTCAATATCACCGCTGTGCTGAATGTGTTAATAGAAAACACAGTTTAGCCAAAAATTCTCATAACTTGAGTTAAAAAATTTCAAAATATTTTTTTTTTATTTAGATATATTGAATACAAAACAAAATATCTATTTACAAATTCCTTTACATAATTTTGTATTTAACTAGTTGTTATGACTTTAACATTGTAATTAAAGCTTAATATTAAAAGAAGGATACCACTTTAATATTTATAAATGTGATTTAATAATAAGCATGTATTGCTGAATCTAAATGTATTTGAAATTTAAGTTATATATTTGATTCTTGATTATTTAAATTTTATTCACAAAAAATATTTCTGAGAATAAAATACCTTTTGTATATTTAATTTAGTATGTCAAAAAAACTGTTTGCAAGTTTACTATTTTATTTACATATACAATAGTTCTACTGTGACACATAGAACCCTGCAACTATATAGTGCTTGACTGGTTCAAAGTATTTTACTGGCATTATGTTACTATAACCTAGATAGTTTATTACTCTCTCTCTCTGAGCAAACACTGTAGACATTTAAAGCATAAGATTATGCCTTTTTCAGATCCTTAGCGTTTTGAAAAAGATGTCAAATTTAGTAAATTGGTAGTTGGGCCAGCAGATTTTAAATAACTGTATAATGTATGGAACTTAGATGCTCAGGGGGAAAGAGCTGTAATGATTCCATATAGCAGTTTTCTTGTAGAGGAAACATCCAAAATTATTAAGATACAGAAGTGATCATTTTTTTAAAACAATTTTTTGTGAATAAGAAATTTTAAACAGTGTAAAAAGGATGTTAAAGAACAAAATAAAACTCAACAGGTGTTTTTGACAATTACTGGACTTAAGGTGTTAGGTGTGACCAAAATTTTTAGATTCTTTCTAAACATTACTACAATTTGTCAACCAATGAATCAGAGAAAATGAAAATTGTTAAAGGAAAAAGTTTCTCAAAAAACAATTATTGGTTAGCCTGATGTTAAATTGCGATAAAAAAGACCAGATTAATTCTATTTGAAAATTAGATTAAAAGAATACCTGTTCAGGTTATCAGGTTCAGACTGTCCAGTGACCTTGAAATTCACAGAAAAAAGAGTTGATTTATGTGGTGTGTAGTATACAACACAGCACTGTTTCCCCTCCTGTGGCAGCAGTTCTTACTTGTGTTTATTGCCTTTCCCACCTGCTCATGTCATCAATCATGTTATACCTAATGACCTATACATTCCCTGAGTAGTACATACTAACCTTTCAAGTAGTGACAGTATACTTGAAAAACACATTATTTAAAAATAAATTTTTGGATTTAAAAAATGTAACGCTAAAGTGGTTAAATGATGATAATAACCATGTAGGATTCAAAACATTAACTATTAAAGGTGTAACAAAATTCATGAAAATTTGGAAAAAGACCCATAATTCAATCAAAGAGTGAAAAGGATTATAACAGAATTGAAAAGAAACCATTGCATAGAAAAGCAGTTAGCTGCCAGCACTTGCACGACACAGATTAAAAACAATAAAAAAATAGGCACATCAAACACTTACATATAAATGGCAAGAAAAGTAGGTACAGTTTGTTTTTCACGTGTTCCTATTTTACTGGATACTACCGATGCGAGAAATACTGGTTACAGGAGCATGTTTTTAAATATAATTAATGTAATTTAGTACTAAAATTTATTACAGATACAAAATTTAAAAAACAATATCCAGAATATCTTAATGATAATACAATTGATCCAGACAGTTGAAGTTCTGTTGAATATTTGTTTCAAAAGACATACTGAATTCATTATATATATATATATATATATATATATATATATATATATATATATATATATATATATATATATATAGATTTTTTGGACTAGGAGACTGACAGACTTACCTTGGTAAGAGTCCACACTGTAGTCTTGAAATAGAAACACATAAAAGCACTTAAACAATGATATATTTCAACCACACAGTGGTCTTTGTCAATCGAAGAGAAAACACAAAAAGAAATATGAGAGAATGAAATAAAATAAATATCATATAAATAAATAAATAAGATATTTATTTTATTTCATTCTCTCATATTTCTTTTTGTGTTTTCTCTTCGATTGACAAAGACCACTGTGTGGTTGAAATATATCATTGTTTAAGTGCTTTTGTGTTTCTATTTCAAGACTACAGTGTGGACTCTTACCAAGGTAAGTCTGTCAGTCTCCTAGTCCAAAAAATCTAAATAATCTTTACCAACCAAAACTAACCTAAAATATATATATATATATATATATATATATATATATATATATATATATATATATACACCTATGCATTATAAATAATTTACTTGTAATAAGATATTAGTTTTACAATGGTATCTGACATTTCATTTTATGCCTAAATTGTAGCTTAACATTTACAGCAAGGTAAATATGCATCAATGGCTTTTTAAACTTGATTTGTTTGTTTTAAAGATATAATCTAGTCATTAAATATATTGTATACATATACTAGTTTTGTTTTGTAAATAATATAATTATTTTGAATGTATATAAGACAATTAAACAAAAAAATCTGACAAGCATGATTTTTAATTATTAATATACTAGCTTTATGTTAAATTTAATAATACTTTTATCAACAGATTAAAGGATTATCTATGGAACTTCTTTTGTCTCCCTTCAAAGTTGATTTACTGATGCAAGATGTAGAAGACAATGAGCTATCACATTTCAAAAAGTCAATTATTTATTTCTATTGCTATGTAGATGATACATTTTTGGTCATTATGAATAAAATTGGCTTTTCTCAATAAAATACATTCTAGACCAGGGGTCCGCAACCTTTTTGTACTTGAGGACCTCATGTTCAATCCAGCATGGCTGTAAGGGTCACAAATATAAAATGACCAGAATTTTATTATATTTTCCATTTTTAGATCGGTAATGTAACTGATTTTAATACAGTACAAAAGGCGACTTTAACTAACAGCTATTAATAGCTTTTAAAAGTAATTTTTATAAAATATGCTACTTACATCCTGATTACAAATCTGACAATTTTCTAACTCACCTACGACAAATTCCTTTATTAATGTTTTGAAGTGCTAAAACAAGAAAGTAATAACCTAATTGTAATTTTAAGTAATTGTTTTGTAATTTCTATTGAACTCAAATTTTTCCAACATAATGACTAAAGGAGAAGATTGGGCTTGCATACTGGATACCAGCTTTTCTATGTCAACCTTAGTGTTAGTAACACAAGTTCTCAGAAGTTGATGTAAATGTTCATCTGTGAGTCTGGACCGAGTTTTAAACAAAATGCGTTTCATCTTTGAAAACGTTTTTTCACAAAAACAGGTACTACCAAAAATTGTAAACATACCAACTGCAAATTTTCTAGTTCTAGGAATAATTTCGGAAGTCTAGCATAAAATGCAATATTATTAATATTCTTTTAACGAGTCTTTTAAAATATCATTAGATTGCAGCTCAATCACCCCTATTTGCAAATTTTCTTTTATATTAGTAACATTATTGAAAGGATTTTAAAACAATCTTCTCATTAGCAAGACTGGAATTTACTGAAATGCATTCGTATATTTCGATTGCATAAATGCATTTTCAAACCAAAAAATCTTGGCACTTATCTTTAAGCTCCTCATGTAGAATCTTGTAGAGGGGGCAAAGTTTTTGCGCTTGAAGTGTTCTTTGAAAAGTTTTAACTTTGAAAATATCACTAAAAATTTCCCTGCGCCTTGGGAGTTTTAGATTCAAATCGTTCAAATTACCAGTCATATCAACTAAAAATGCTAGATCAAACACCCATTTTAAGTCTGAAAGTTCTTCCTGGGGCCTGCTTTTCATTGATAGAAATTGTTTCATTTCCGTATGTAATTTAAAAAATCTTTCAAGGACTTTTCCACAGCTAAGCTACTGTACTTCAGAGTAATAAATCACATCTGCATATTCACTATTCAGTCCATAACATCTAATGTAGTTTACAGAATTCAAAACCAATTTCATCAAGCTATCCCATTTTAAAACCTTACTGCAAAGAAATGCAATGAAATGAAAGCAAGAGATCATTTTGGCCCTTTGAAACTTTTTTTATTTTGGCAACAGGTCCACAATTTCTTTGTATCATATTTGGAGCACCATCAGTTGTCACAGTTTTTAACTTAGGCCAATCTAAATTAAGTTCCTGGACAGTATCACATACTTTTCCAAATAAATCAACAGACTTGGTTGTACCCTTCAAACTATGATGCATAGCTAATTCCTGTTATAACAAAATTACTGTCAATTCCCCTAATAAAAACTAGGAGTTGGGCTGTATCACTGATATCGGTACTTTTGTCCGATATCAAGAGAATAAAAAATAAATGTTCAATACTATCTTTTAGACAAAATTTTAATTCCTTACCTATGGCCTCAATCCTTTTTGTCACGTCCTGACAGATAAGCTAGCTGTCTCTTTGGCTGTTAACTTTTCAAGAGATATTTTTTCCATAATGGTATTGACACAAGTTTTAATAAACTTTGGTAGGCCCTACCATTCTTGGCTATTAGTTTGGCAACACGGTAAGTAGCGTGCAAAGCACCATAGTTCTTGTTTGATTTCTTTTTTAAAATATTCTGCTTTAGTATTTTTCTTTAGTAAGAGAACTTTTACCTCACCCATACGTAAAGAGTATTTTTCCATATATTGACATTCATAATGTTGTTATATTCTTTATTCACTGAAACACTTTCCCTACAAATCAAACACAATGGTTTTCCCGTATTTTCAATTACAAAAATATTTTGATGTCCATTCTTCATTGAATATTATTCGCTCATCATCTATTTTCCTTTTTCTTTCTACCTTTGACAGACCACAGTAGAAATAAAAATGTATAACTACACAGCGTAAAACACTCAGGGTAAAAAAAACAGCGCTACATTATGACTTAACACTAGACTGGAGAGTGGAGATGTTAGCACCGAGTTTCATTACACCTGCAATGGTTAAACCAGGCAAGTCCAATTTCATTGCCGTAAAGGTGAACTTGCCTGCCTGCAAACACTACTTTCCACTTATATTGTGCTTGTAATTTATTATTAAGCCTTTATTGTTGTAACTAGTTTAATGGTACTAGCTATTGAGCAACCTATTTTTATTCTAAGCTGTAAGTGTTTCTAAAAACCACAAATGGCGACCCCACAAAATTATTTAGGGAGCTGTGGGTTGCAGACACCTGCTCTAGACTAAAGTTTGTACGTATTAGAAAGCAGACAATGTTTTTTTAGATTTACATATTACAAAAACGTATTGGTGAAAATATCGATGTGGATCTTCATAATAAAAATACTTTTCATGATACCTATTATTTGTCATCTTATTCAATTGCTGAGAATAAATATATTCAATTTATTTAATCCTCAATATCATTAAAAAAGGCACTTCTAATGCAAGAACCTTTTCTGAATAGTTACCCTATATGATTTATAAATAAATTAAAATTTCTTTTAAACATATCAAACTGAAATTACATCTTATGTTCGCTAACCTACTAATAATATCTCACAGGATTTACAATTTAATAATAACAATGGGTTAGATTTTACAAATAATTTGTGCTTCTATATTTGGGTTTAGACTGTCAAAAAAACAAATTCAAATTGATGTGCATGGTTTACTTTTAAATTAAATAGTTTAATCAAATCCTAAAATTACAATAATAAAGACGTAGTTTATTAAATTCTATGTAAACGTTTTAATAAAAGTATGTAGGAGAAAGAAAATCACTATTAACCCGGCAGAGGTCGCGTGAAAAATAAAACGTGAGGGGTCGCACACGGTGGATTCGACCAAGTCATTTTATTAATACGAAAAAAATACTGAACAATATTTTATTTTAAAAATACAAACATCATAATAGGGTATAATGTATTTACTTAAGTTCTATTGATTTTAATTCTGACAATAATGTATTAAATAATTTTAAATAATATTTTAAGATTTAAATTTATTTTTTTAAAAAATACAAGACTTTAGATAAGTTTTCATAGCATAAGGACTCTTTTACAAATACTTATGTTTAATAATATATTCTCAAAGAAAACTAATTTCTGAAAAAGAAAATGTACTGGATATTTACAATAGCTGTAAAGTAAAAGAACCAATTTTGAATCAAAATGTGTTGAAAGTTTAAGTAAATTTATCATATTACAATTATAGTGATGAAATGAAACTGTAAAAATTTATGATTTTAAACAAAAAGTTATATACAATATGTCTAAGCACCTGAGGGTTATAGCAATGAAATTCCTTACAGTTCCTCATCCGATTGATGCCCTTGGGTGGCACAGTCTTGACAAGAAGGTACAGTGTGTTCCTTGCATGAATCTAACGCAGCTGTTGCACCGAGTTTTTTATTTCCTGTTTTTTCTCTAGTTGCATAGACTGCATCGTCCTTCATGTGCATCTTCTGCAATATTTCGCCATTGTGGCTATAGGCCCAGCATCTCTTCAATGTTTCTTTTCAAATGACGAGGAAGTTCAACCTGTCCATGGCGTTGAAGCATGTAACCACGCCATAGCTCAGTAGCCAATTGTTTGAGGTAGCATCGCCGGACTATATTTCAGTCCCCTTTAGCATGTTTGTACATGTAGGCAAACATCTAAGTTCAACAGTAGGCACGTCACGGAAAAGATGTCTTCCAACATTACCAGGATCTTGAAACCTTTCTTCCCTTTCCACGCTATCTAACACTCTAGTAAATCTTTCTTCCTCTGCTCGATTCATATTGCGTAGTAACACAATAAATATAACACACAACGCACTAAACGATCAATAACAAAAAATCAAAATTAAAAATTATGTCACACTTTAGCACATGTGAGGGGTCGCTCACGGTGGTTTCCACACTGGCTTTTGTTTAAGCTGCTACACTAAGACACTCGTTGGTGAGAGCGAAAATACAAACACAGCATTCGACAGTGGACGAGTCTATTTGAAGGTACTGAGGGGGTGGAAGCTTACAAAAATCGGCATTTCGAGATATTAAGAAAATGGTGAAGGCCCGGTGGAAAAGACCGTGACACAACTTCTGCCGGGTTAAGTATGAAATGTACCAAACATAAAAACAACTTTAAAAAAAATACTTGGGTAAACAAGACATAATGTATTGAGCAATGAGTAAATGCATAAACCAAAGATAATATGTTTATCTCCATATAATTTAATATGAAATAATGAGTGATTAATTTTCTATTACTGCTATTATAAATATTTTTTAAGAAGTATCTTTTTTTATTCTAAAGGTATTATATATATTTAAAAGACAATTTATTTAATTTGTCTGGATTATTAAAATCCACTCTATTCATAACTATCCCTGGGAGGTTAGAGGAATGAGAAAATGTTGATGACAAATAGTTTAGCAGTCCTTTGACCACTGCCCCAAACCTCTGTAATACCAGTCAGTTTGCAAATAGTATATTACAGATTTTATGGGGATGAATTACATATTGCTTGGTTATGTCTACTGAGGACTTTGATTAAGCATTTTAAATAAATGAGGATGGCTGTTATCTGTATTTGTTGTTTCCACTGTCAATATATACAGTAGTTCCTCAAAAACCTGGCAAATAAGAGACTACAACACTCCCACATTACTGAAAATATTGAATCACTGAAAGCTCAACTGTAGAAATAATATGTATATATCTTACGCTATAATGTACCTAAACAAGAATCTTACTTGGTATATATGCAAGTAGATTTTCGATATACTTGGTATAACACGTGTATATTAATTACGTGTTCTTATTTATGAGCTTATTCTGTTACCAACGGCTTCTTGTAGTTGCCAGGTGTATGGGAATTCTAACGTCACTTGGTATAATGCTGCTAAGAAAGATTGTGACGTAACACTGTCTTACTTATCAACTCCCCCTTTCTCTGTCCTCACCACTCCCGCCTTACTACGTTGCTTAGTGCCGGGCTAGCAGCCTTTGAAGATGGAGTTTCCAATTGCTGTTATTGCCAGTTGCGAAATTCGTGCTGTGATACCTTTTTTAAATGCAAAATTGATTTCATTTATTGACATTTATCATCAGTTAATCGAAGTTTGTAGGGAAAAGTGTATATCTGTTCAACATGTTCGCAAATGGTGTAGAGAATTCAGTGAAGGCTACACAAAAATTCATGATTAAGACCGGAACAGAAGGCCTTCAGTTTCAGATAGAATTGTTGATAAAGTTGAAAGAATATTGCTTGAAGATCGGAAGATCACCATTAAAAAACTTGCTTTGCATATTCCTGAGACTTCCAACACCACAATACATAACATTTTAATTAGGCTATCAAAAAGTCTGTCTGTCACAAAGGCAAACACAGTCTGCTGGCAAAATCATGGCAACCGTCATTTTGGACAGGAAGGGCCTGCTCTTAATCGACTTTTTGCCTCATGAAACAACAGTTAACTCTGACAGATATTGCGACACATTAAGAAAACTGAGACGTGCAATCAAGAACCGCCGGAGTGGAAGATTGTCCGGTGGTGTGAGGCTTATCCATGACAACGCTCGACCTCATATCTCACATCAAACTCAAGAACTGCTGACAAATTTTGGCTGGACTGTTGTGCTCCCCCCCCTCCTACAGGCTGAACCTAGCACCCCAAGTGATTATCATTTATTCCCAAAATTAAAGGAACACTTGGGTGGTTTACACTTCAGTACCGATGATGATGTCAAGGAATAGGTTACTCAATTCCTCAAACATTTGGCGGCAGAATACTATTCTATAACATGGGAACAGAAAATTTGAAGCATCATTTTCGAAAGTGTTAGGACAGAAACGGTGATTATGTGGAAAAATAGCGTAAGTTTTAAGCTTTAAAATGATGTATTACATTAAGAACAAAAATAAAGCTGTCTATGTTTAAACATTATGGGAACCTTATTCTATGAATAACCCTTGTATATACTAGGATAGTTAAACCCTCGTAGTACCATTCTATTTTTGGTTGCACTGTGGAAAATTTTTAGTTTCTCTTGGGATTAATTTTGCCTATTAAGTTAAATAATTTATCAATTTTTTATTTTATTTGTTCATTTATTGTATTATTTTTACATACATAAATTTGTAGTTGTTCCCAGATTGTAATTTTTAGGCCTTTTTGTACTTTTTTTTAAAATTAGATGTATATTTTATAATATGGGGAATATATGGTTATTTTTGATGGTGTATTTATATTTCACTTTGCAACACTGTTTTCTTTTATTCACTTATCACTTACACTGTAATGTACTTATACAAGAATCTTACTTGATAAATATATATATATATATATATATATATATATATATATATATATATATATATAATAAATTAAAAATATTTCAAAAACAAGAATACTTTTAATGAATATATTTATTCAAAGTTTTTCGCCGATAAAATAGTACCAGCATCTTCAGGAAAATAATTATCTAATACAATTTGTATTAGATAATTATTTTCCTGAAGATGCTGGTACTATTTTATCGGCAAAAAACTTTGAATAAATATATTCATTAAAAGTATTCTTGTTTTTGAAATATTTTTAATTTATTAACTATATTACAAGAAAACATATCACCATATTTAATATATTTAATATATATATATATATATATATATATATATATATATATATATATATATATATATATATATATATATATATGAGTTACCTTTTAAAGATTAATTACGGTATCTTCATTATCGAGCCATTCATTTCTAGATATAACCATTTTTTTCTTATGTCGCAAATTCTAGTACAAATAACTGCCACAGTGCTGAATTGATTACTAGAGGGGCTGGAGTAGTGAAGTGCTGAATTATAGAGAGACTGTAATTGCAATATACCTGGTATATATCTGAGCAAGTAATGTATAGTTTCTGGCAAATACATATTTTTCTGTACTCTACTTTCATATTTATATCTGGTAATAATTTCGGACAAATATCTATCTAAGATTAAAATAATATGGTAATTACTTTAAGGAATAGGAAAAAAACAACACCATTAATCTTACTTCTTATAATTAATCTAAAAGTTTCATTACAAAATACTTGGTAATATAAAGTAAAATTACAAACCTTACAATAACTGAAACATACTTCACTAGGATTGACCTTGATTTTTACCATGTTCATTTCTGATATGTTCTTTCAGCAACAGTTTAATAGGATAAACAGAAGAACAATAAGAGCAATGAAAAGCATCTTTGTTGTCGTGCAATAATATATGCTTTTCTGCTTGCCTTTGTGAAGTGAATTCATTTAAACACAAGTTACATTTATAGCCATTCCCACTGGTATTTGTAAGGGATTCACTTTGATCTGTTTCCTGAAAAATGAGACATATTTAAAATATATTTGAAACTAATGATCTATATTCCTCTTGATAGTTTAAATTAATGGGCCATTCTATATTGACTCAACACAATTAAAATAAAAATTTCACCTTACCAGATTATATTTCATTGAAAATTTGGTATACCGATACACCCCATTAGAATTTATGCAACTGATCAAAACTTGATATTGAAACTGATTTAAAAATTATGTCTCGTTAAAGTACTGTATGCAAAAAAACTTAAAATCGGCCCATTTGCAACCTGCAGACAATAGAAATATTAACTTCAGACTTTATCAACTTGTTTACCCAAAATCTGCATTACCCAGACATGACTTTATTGCCAAACAGCAAAGCTTCTTTTTGAATCACATCTAATAAAATCTCTAAAGCTCAGAGTATGCTGTCCTCTCTGACTTCTCCAAGAAATACAGTTTTCTGCTTTAAGTTGAAGCACAAAGCGACCATTGGAACATTGATACATCCACTTGTAATCTACTATGAAAGAGAAAAAGGGAAATATGAGCTTTGTGATAATATTTGAGGTTTTAGAATACAACAACATTGCAATATGTTACTTTCTAAACAAGTCTACTGTTGACACAGAAATTATGGACACCTGATTTTGAGCTTTAACTACAAGCTAACCATTCGTGCTAGTTCACACCATTATTAGCGTGTTTAATTCAGCATTTATGTATAAAACCAAAACAATTTTAGCACGATTTTTGTTAAACTTAGCTTAAGATAAAAAGAAAAAAGTTCGGTCTTATCACTGTTTTTTATTGAAGTTCAACTTTAAAGCATATCTGCTTCAAAACCACTAGTCCAATCTTCGTGAAATTTGTATACCATGACTCATTAGTAATCTAAAAATGTAATTTGAAAATTTTATCTTATATATTAGGGAAGTTGCTGTAGATTTAGTAGAGCAACTTTATCTCACAGCTCCTTTATCTGTTCTAATTAGTTGTTAGCTTGTTTTAAAAAATAAAATCTCAACATATAAAATTTGAGCCTCCCTCGAGGAGGCCAGCTCAAACCGATTCTGTTTAAAGTCAGATTTAAATGTAAGAAACATTTTCTATGACCTTGTTTCATGTGGGCTTTGAACCTTCCAACGGCAGCTTTAAAAATGTTTTTTGTTTTTGTTTTTTTTTTTAAAATATGTTTGATATTTTGATTATGGAAATAGATAATTTATATATATTTACAATTCTATTTTGGAATTTCGTCACAAAGATGGTCTTTTTCCCAGTAGTGGTCTACTTTTTTAGCATATCCAACATGGGCAGACTGATAGGCACTAGACTGTACTCTACTTTCACCTCGGGCAGCTCCAGCGCACATTACCGCTGTATCAAATAAAAATCAATAACACAACGAATCCAAAATCATACATAAACAGTTTATATAAATTTTATATTTTGAGATTTTATTCTGTAAAATAAGCTAAAAACAAGTTCAACGGGCAAAGGAGCTGTAAGATAAAGTTGCTGTACTAAATCTACAGCAACTTCCCAAATATATAAGATAATATTTTCAAATTCCAATTTTAGATTACTAATAAGTCATATAATATGATATACAAATTTCACAAAGATTAGACCAGTGGTTTTAATGCAGATATGCTGTTGAACTTCAATAAAAAATAGTTATAAAAGCATACTTTTCTCTTTATATCTTAAGCCAAGTTTAACAAATATCGTGCTAAAATTGTTTTGGTTTTATACATAAACGCTGAATTAAACTCGCTAATTAATGGTGTGAATAGTTTTATTCTAGCACAAATGGTTCGCTTGTAGTTAAAGCTCAAACTCAGGGGTCCATAATTTCTGCATCGACAGTAATTAACCTAATGAAAGAGAAATTTGGTGACAATATATGGAAAATTTATTACCTTTCTGATGAATTCGCAGCCTAGTATAAAAACCAAAAAACTCCTCAAATCATAGTCAAAAAGAAGACTTCAAAATTGACGCTGAGTTTTACAGCCACTACTCATAGGAAAAGTGCCAGTGATATCACTGGAGGAAAAGGTAAGAGATTTGCCACCAGAGTCAGCTTACAAAAGGCCTTATGAAAATCAGACCAAACACTACTTCAGCTGTATGAGTGGTCAATAGAAAATATTTTTGAAGCAAAATTGGTTTATTTTACACCAAAGGTACATTAATACAGAGAAAAAAATCTTTTCAGAATCCACAGATTTTAAAGATGAATTTTGTTTAAAGGAACACGTGTGAATTACAGCATTACAAAGGCATTATTTGAAAATTTTATATATGTGTGGAAACAATCTGTACTTAATTAGAAAAAAACATACATTTATGTAATACTTTTCAATTATAGTATAGAACTTCAACTATCCAAATCGCCTCAACATTTTCAGATAAAAACTAACTGACTTATTTTAATGTACTCAGCACAAACATTATTTGAATGCCAAGTCACTTCTCAGTGCAATTCTGTGTAGTTGGCTGTAGTTCATTGCCAGGTGGCCAGCCTGGCCCAACTCTATTAGTCAGCCAGTGTGTCTTTGATTTGCATAGGTCCATTGTTTTGTTTATGAGTGAGTTTTGTTGTACACCATGACTTTTAGAAGAACAAGTTATTAGTGAATAAACTAAAAATTATAGATCAATCAGATAAAGGAATCATGGGTAAACAGTTGGCTGAGATATATGGTAGTGGACAATCAACGATTTCAGATATTAAAAGGAGTAAACCTACACTTTTAAACTTCGTGTCAGTGATTGAAAATGAAGATGAAAATTCTTCAAGAAAATCAATGAAGACAGCAAAGAACAAATCATTAGAAATTGCAGTTTTCAAGTGGTTTTTGCAACAGCGTTCTATGGAAAACCTGATTTCAGATCCTTTTTTGTAGGTTAACTTGCCAAATCATTGCAACTTCATCCCTGATAGATGGCATTATTTTTATAGATGGATAGGAATGGTTGGATAGGAATTAAACAGGTGATAGTAAATGTTTGTTGTTATTCATCTTTTAAGGTTGGTTATACCTTACAAATATCATTTGCAAGCAAAATCTTTTCTTTCTCTTGGTTTTTCAAGACAATCGGTAAGTTTATAAACTATAGTTTGATATACTTATTGGGATTTAATTTCAGTAAATTAAATGCAACCCAAATGCAAATTAAATCAATACAAATATTCGGCAACCCTGTACGAAAGACAGGTATTTTGCTAGTATTTTTATAAATACATAAAACAGCTGTTCCAACACATAACCTGTAACATAAAATTAACTGTTTATGAAGTCATATGTTATCACTTATTTTAAGCTAAATTGGATGAAATAACTACATTGCATACCCTGCCCTTTTTGTGAAAAGTTTTTCTCCCATAAAATTAATTAATCAAATTTCATTAATGAATTAATATATTTTTTTAAAAACTGTATTAACATTAAGTGTCATCTGCTACAAGTTGAAAACTAGATAATTAGGGAGAATAGAAGGAATTATAAAATAAATTGCTACACCAGCACTGTGTTTTGTTTATTCGAGTCTATGGATTAATGTACATGTTTGGCCACAGCTAACACTATGTTTGTTACATAAATAATAATTTTCTGATACTGAATACATATTTAAAATATCTGTATATCTAAGAGTAGGTAAAATAACTATATATAAATTTAAATATATACCGTATAAAAAACATGAAAATTTATATTTAAAACATTTTTAATGTATATTTTGTTTCTTTATTCAGCCAACTTCATTGTATTGAATTTTTCTTTAATACATAAAAAAGGTGTTTTAATTCATGAGTAGAAGCTTCTAAGATTTCTGTGTGAATTAATACTCTAAACAATTATCTGATATTATTTTTCTAAAAGTGCATTTTGTTAGCAGTCAAACAAATTATAAGCTTCTTTACTTACATTCTTAAACTGTTCTCTATCAAGTGGACTACCTGGTTGTACATCACTTCCTCTAAAATCATCTTCTTCTTTAACAAGCCTCTCTTTAGAACTCTGATTTTCAATTGAACGCTTTTCAAATTCTTCAGGAACTTTTTTTAATTCGTCTTTTTCATTCTCCAAATGGTCTTCAGATTCAAGCTGAAAATAAATCAGTACCCAGAATTCTTAAACTATGACAAATAATGTTAATTTGGTATTTACAAGCAAAATATGTAATTACTTGCATCTACTAAAAGAGGGAGAATGCTCCTATCTATTATATTATCCATGTGCTAATGTCAACAGATTGCAAACTATACAGTCTCAGTCAAATACCGTTAACTCCAAAGAATTTATAGCCAAATAAGTCACTCTACACATATGATAAAACTTCTGTCAAATATTTTTCTGTTGTAAAAGTGTATAGATAAATAGCTTCCATTATACCTTGCCCCTTCAACATAAAACAAATAAATCAACAGCTTACCAGACACTAGCATACAAATAAGACCATACTTCAGCTCTACAGTAACTCTGAGTTGAGGTGTACTTAAGGAGAGTAGTTCTTAGCCCCATAAGTCTCCTGTGTAACCCCACAGTACCTTGGATTTGTTACAACCCAAGGTTGCATTCCACACTTCCCTTCACAACCTGTCAATATGTGCCGTGATCCTCTTGTGCCCCATGCCCTCAGCAACAGTCCTTGAGTTATACACCCTTTTTTGCTAAGGCGTCAGCTCTCTCATTCCCTATCCAGCCAGAATGTCCTGGAATCCAGGTTAAGTTGAGCAAATTATACTTACTCAGCTCTGCTAGAGAAGCTATAGTCTCAGCCACCAGCCTTGAGCTGGTACTAGCCTTACCTAAAGCCTTTAGAGCTGTCTGACTGTCCGAGCAAACCCAGATGGTCTTGCCTCTCTTGCCAGACCCTATTATTTCCTCAACACATCGTTTGATCTCGAGCACCTCCCCCTGGAAAACAGAGTTGTAGTCTTCCAGGCAATGACAAAATCTGTCTTGGTGTCTTGATCGACTCTATCCTGCTCCCACTCCTTCCTTCATCTTGGACCCATCCGTAAACCAGATTTCACCATGTTTGGGTCTACACTTCACCCAAGCCTCTCTTCCAGGAATATGGATTTTGTAATTTCCTTTTTCCCTTTTAAGAGACAGTATCTTATCCTGAGGTTCTATCCAGAGCTCCCTCAGTGAATTCCCAAATAGCTGTTTATGACATTTGCTACACAGCAAACGTTTGCTAAACCGCTTTGTGTCTTCCACAGCCTGGTACAACTTAGCCGGTATGCAGTTTTCATTGCCTCCATCCTAATTTGCAGACTCAAGGATGGAAAACCCAACATAACCCTCATGGCAGTACATAGTGTGCTTCTCCTTGTAGCTGATATACCTCTAACGAAGAGCCCCTGCGCACGGTTTAGCACTCTTTTGCTTGTTTCTTTCTGTGCCCTGTCCAACCAGACGATTGAGGCAAAGAACAACTTCGGCACCACAATAGCGGAATAAATCCAGTTCATCTAACGTGGACCCAAACCCCATCTCATACCTATTGCTCCTTTGCATTGCCAGAACGTAGCTATGACTTTTTGGTACTTATACTCCAATTGCTCACGCCAGAGTAGCTTCCTATCCAGAATAACTTCCAGATATTTAGCGCTCTTTACGAAGCTTATTTTGGTATTACCAATTTCTATCATCTTCAGAGATTTAATTTTGTATCGCCTAGTGAAGATGAGTGCCACAGATTTCTCTCCTTGAATGCATAGTGCTTTTTCCCTGCACCATGCTTCTGTTACATTAAGTGCCTCTTGAAGGTCTTTGAGGACTTCTTCAAATAGCCCCCTAACAAGGATAGCTATGTTGTCTGCATATCCTACCACCTTGACACTCATTCCACTGAGCGTCCTTAGTAGACCGTCCACGACAAGGCTCCACAGCAGAGGATATAACACTCCACCCTACGGGCAGCCCTCCGAGACCATCCTATTTATCGTACACCCCACCGAGGATGCAGTACTTATATGGTTTTCCAAGGAACTCATAATCCAATTTATAATTCCATCAGAAATCCTGTGATCCATAGCTGCTCTCTTGATGGCCAGTCTAGAGGTACTATTAAAAGCCCCTTCTACATCAAGAAAAGCCCCAATACATATCCCCTTGTTGTTGATCTGACCCTCAATGAAGTCCAGAACCAACAACAGGGCAGTTTCCACTGACCTACAAGTTCTGTAGGCATGTTGGTCCTGATGAAGCAGATACTGCTTCAGAGTTCCCTCCTTCAAATAGTGGTCCACCAGCATTTCCAGTACCTTTAACAAAAAAGTCCTTTACCTCTGTGTAACCTTTCCTCCCGGTTTGGGGATAAAGATAATTTTTGTTTTGAGCCACTGCCCGGGCGTGTAACCTAAAGTAATCCTGTCAGTGGCCCTATAATTTCCTCCAAGTAATTTTGTAGTAATGCTGGAGCACCTATACTTTATATGTTTCTAAAAGTTGTTGTAGTGTTAAAATTTGTAGCGATCATTAATTTGTCTATCATTCACGGCACAAGTAAGGAATAGAACTTCAACTATTCGAATCAATTGAGACTAGGCCTCATTCAGAAAAACAAAAACTTGGATTGGATTATTTCCAAAAAAAAAGGCCAGAAAAATAAATTACCGTATGTATGTTGCAAATGGGAGAAAACCCTATTTTCAAATTTTTTGTATCAACTTGACAATAAAGCCACTACCTTACTGATATTTTTCAACAGATATGTTTTTCACAAAGTCAGTGCATAATTCACTGTGAGTCTGTGATATATTGGTTTTCTGTGGTGTGCTATTCTTCATAGAGTAGTTGTTAATTATATGTTCAAATATAATATTTGATTGTGAGTGTGTTTTGTCGCTTAGAATGTGTTGTGGTTACTTTTTGTGGTGTTTGTATAACTCGTAGTTTTTTCTTGTGTTTAGTGTGTTGCTTTTTGTCATGTAGTGTACGATTTTTAGATTGGTGTCTATGTTGGTGTGTGAGTGCAGAGTGTTTTGTATATGTGTAGCAAAATTTGACTTGGGTTGTTTCTTTTTTATGATTTTTGTGTGTTCTTTGTATCTTATGGTAAAGGTTCTCCTTGTTTATCCTATGTAAAAACTGGGCCAGTCATTAGATGTAATCTAGTGCACTCCTGACCTGTTGTGTTTATTCTGGTGTTTTTTAGTTGTGTTGGATTTTTTAAATGATACTTTGTATTTAAGTTTACACAACGAGGAAGCTATTTGTTTGTGATGTGTTGTGATATGTTAGTGTTATCTACTTTTGTGTATTGTATTTTATTGTTGTTTTGTTACCGTGAGATCTAAGAAGTTAATTTTGTTCTGTTGTTCTGTTTCCAGTGTGAAGTTTATGTTATTGTGTAATTTGTTTATGTAATTATGGAAGGTGTTTATCTGTCTTATGTTGCTTTAGGTTATCTATGTATCTGTATCAATATATTATTTTTTAAGGGTATTTGTTGTTTATGATATATTTTTGTTCTAGATTGTGTATGAATATTTCTGTTAATATGCTTGAGATGAGGGATCCCTGGGTAGGCCTTTGTTGTGTGTGTAGTATTTGTTGTTGCATGTGAAGTCATTCTGAGAAGTGATTATTTCTGTTAGTGTTATTATTTCTTTTCTTGTGTTGTCTGGTGTGTGGTTTTCTATTAACTTTGTTTTGAGAATGTTTATTGTTTCTTTGATTGGTATATTTGTGTATAGGTTGGTTATGTTGATTGATGCTAATGTGGAGTTATGTTATGTGTATTTTTAATTTTTTGTGCAAGATCTATATTGTTTTTAAGCTGGTGTTTTTTATGAAATATATTTTTTATTATTTTGCCTAGGTGTTTTGCAATTTGTGTGAAGGTGCTGTGTCATTTATTAGTGGGCATATATGTTTTTTGTGTATTTTAGGTAAAGTGTAGAGTGTTGGTGCTTGTGGTTTAACCCTTAGCACTCGGATTTTTTTAACATGCTTTGCTTCCCCACTTGTAATTAAATTGAGACAAATTCCTCATCTGCAAGTTGAATAATTATTTATGGGAAACTTTGTTTTCTCTTACATGATTTTAGTAAACTAAGCTATTTTTATTTAGTTACTAATACAGTATGTGTATGATTTTATTAGTAGTTTTGCAGAGTATGATATCTTTCAAAACAGTCTACCCAATGAAGTCCTGGTTTTCTGATGCATGTTTTGCAGTAAACCATGACTTTGCAGCAACATAAGACAGATAAACACCTTCCACAATTACATAAACAAATTACACAATAGCATAAACTTCACACTGGAAACAGAACAACAGAATAAAATTAGCTTCATAGATCTCACGGTAACAAAACAACAATAAAATACAACACACAAAAGTACATAACACCAACATATCACACAAAACACATAACAAATAAATAGCTCCTCGTTGCGTAAACTTAAATACAAAGTATCTTTTAAAACATCCAAGACAACTAAAAAACACAAGAATAAACACAACAGGGCAGGCGTATACTAGATTACATGCAATGACTGGCCCAGTTTTTACATAGGACAAACAAGGAGAACCTTTACCATAAGATACAAAGAACACATAAAAGTCATTAAAAAAAAACAGCCTAAGTAAATTTTGCTATACACATACAAAACACTCTGCACTCACACACGAACATAGACACCAACCTAAAAATCCTATACTACATGACAAAAAGCAACACACTAAACACAAGAAAAACCTACGAGGTATACAAACACCACAAAAACTATCCACAACACATTGTAAACGACAAAACACACTCACAATCAAATACTATATTTGAACACATAATTAATAACTACTCTATGAAGAATAGCACACCACAAACATCAATACACCACAGACTCACACCAACACAACACACCTTAGCAACAGTCTTGCCTAACAGTATTGAATAATAGGCTGACCTAGTGCAAAATGCGTCTGCTGAAACATATCAGTAAGTAGTGTTTTTTTTGCCAAGTTGATACCAAAAATGTAAATATAGAAAGGCCTCAAGATGTACAACACAAAAACAGCAAGTTTTTATATTTTTTATAGGGTTTCTAATAGAACCTTGTAGCAAAAACTACTCGAAAAATTTCCTTGAATAATATACATTTTTTTCCAGTATTCACATGAAGTTTAATAAGAGTGTAGATTTGACCCTCTTAATGTCTAAAATTATTGATTGTGTAACACCTACATCTCAGCCAACTGTTTACCTGTAGCTCCTTTATCTGATTGATCTATAATTAGTTTATCTAATAGCTATTGAGCCAAGTTGTTTTCTTTTATGAGCCATGGTAAAAGACCAAATGGTAAAAACGGCTTTAGCTGATGCGATCATAGACATACTCACTTACTAATCAGAATGAATAGCGACAGCCAACTGGTATCAACTATTTAAAACTGCACTAAAATGGTAATTCATCATTCTAGTAATGCTTGTGAGGCACCTATACTAGCTTCACGGAGAAAAGTCAACACCATATGTAGACAGATTAATGATTTTGGTAAACATCTACAATTAATTTTTTTGTTTAATTTTTGAAACTTTTTTTGTGTAATTTTTTTCTAAAATTCCAAAGACAATTCACATAGTTACAGTTCAGATAGTTGGAGTTCTACTATAATTGGAGTTTATAATTTATTGCTTTATGATAAAAACATGAGTAGTCAAAATAATATTATATATATATATATATTCTTGATATTTTACGTTATCCATTGTTTTTCCGTTGCACTGATTTTATGAAGTTAATATATTACTATTGTAAGTAATTTTATCCACCATTAAGTGCAATGATTTTACCTTGAGTGATGAGGCGCCTTTCGGTCACTTGACCATTGTCGAATCACTTAATGGTGGATAAAATTACTTACAATAGTAATATATTAACTTCATATATATATATATAGGAATTTTTGGACTTGATAGGAGACTGACAGACTAACCTAAAGGCAATAGTCCAAAACTGCAATCTCTTGGAAATAAGCACATATAAAACACTTAATACACTTTTATTTGAAATATTTCGATCAACATGATCTTCTTCAGTCAAGAAAGAGAAAAAAAGAGAAAAAAGAAAAAACAAAACAAAAGATTGAAGTGAACCTCAGATGTGTATAAACATCCAATGTCACAGATTCACAGATTTATAGTTTATGATATAGTGCTATATGTGATATGTGTAGAAATTGTTATATGTGAATCGTGTAAAGATTGGTTACTTGAAACTAGATATTAAAAGTCTGTCAGAAGGAAGGTAATGGAGCTGTTAAAAATGGTAGAAGCTAGGGGGAAGTTAAAAGGAGTTTTATCTGATGTTGAGGTTAGGAGGCTCTCTAGATTTGGTATACCACTGGTATGATAACTCCCATCTTCTTAATTCTGAAGAGTTGCAATCAGGGGGGAGGGCTTTAATTATTTTGGTGGTATAGCAATCATTGAAAGAGATGATGTTGTGACTAGCAGCGTGTTGAGCGGTTGGCCTGTCTATGTTCATGGTTCCAACATCATGTCTGTGGCCATTCATTCTGATGCTCAGACTATCCGTGGTAAGGCCTATGTACTGTGCCGGGCAAAATTTACATTGTAACTGGTATATTACATTACTGGATGTACAAGTATGATGACCCTGAATCTTGAAGTCCACATTGGTTGCTAGGCTATGGAAACTATTTGTTGGGATGTGTATTGGACATGTCTTGCATCTTGGTCTATTGCACGGAAAGGAGCCGTGAGGAAGTTTGGGCAGTTTTTCAGTACTTGGATCTGGTAATTTTGGATGTACTAAAATACTATTTAAATTGAACGGTTGTCTGAACCAAATATGTGGTGGATTTGAGAAAAGATCTTTGGTGTGGGCGGAAGCTTGAAGAATCTTGAAGCCATCCTTTAATATTTTGTTCTGCTTCGTTAGGCCTGGATGGTAATCTGTAACTAAAGACAGTTTGTCCTCCATAGGTGGTCTGGGTGCATCAGATGACTGAGCCAAGCGGATTTGATCCTCAACGAGTTGTTTAGGGTATCCTCTTTTTTGGAAAGCTAGTAAGGTCTTTCTAATAAAATCTTCCAATGCTATATCGTTGGAACAAATTCTCTTGCCCCTGATTGCCTGACTGTATGGTATGGACCTTTTTATATTCATGGGGTGGTTGCTATTGAAATGTAGGTGTTGAAATCAAAAAACATTCCAGTGTTGAGATTCCCTGTGTCCAAGGGCTTATGAAGGGCTTATCACTATGCTCCACACTTCAATTCACCTGGGAGAATTCTGCAGCAACAATCACCTTCTTGGATGTAGATGTAACAATCAGAGATGGGAATATCTATACAGGTGTCCACATCAAACCGACGAACCATCTACAATACCTACATTTCAATAGCAACCACCCCATGAATATAAAAAGGTCCATACCATACAGTCAGGCAATCAGGGGCAAGAGAATTTGTTCCAACGATATAGCATTGGAAGATTTTAATAGAAAGACCTTACTAGCTTTCCAAAAAAGAGGATACCCTAAACAACTCGTTGAGGATCAAATCCGCTTGGCTCAGTCATCTGATGTACCCAGACCACCTATGAAGGACAAACTGTCTTTAGTTACAGATTACCATCCAGGCCTAACGAAGCTGAACAAAATATTAAAGGATGGCTTCAAGATTCTTCAAGCTTCCGCCCACACCAAAGATCTTTTCTCAAATCCACCACATATTTGGTTCAGACAACCGTTCAATTTAAAAAGTATTTTAGTACATCCAAAATTACCAGATCCAAGTACTGAAAAACCGCCCAAACTTCCTCACGGCTCCTTTCCGTGCAATAGACCAAGATGCAAGACATGTCCAATACACATCCCAACAAATAGTTTCCATAGCCTAGCAACCAATGTGGACTTCAAGATTCAGGGTCATCATACTTGTACATCCAGTAATGTAATATACCAGTTACAATGTAAATTTTGCCCGGCACAGTACATAGGCCTTACCACGGATAGTCTGAGCATCAGAATGAATGGCCACAGACATGACGTTGGAACCATGAACATAGACAGGCCAACCGCTCAACACGCTGCTAGTCACAACATCATCTCTTTCAATGATTGCTATACCACCAAAATAATTAAAGCCCTCCCCCCTGATTGCAACTCTTCAGAATTAAGAAGATGAGAGTTATCATACCAGTGGTATACCAAATCTAGAGAGCCTCCTAACCTCAACATCAGATAAAACTCCTTTTAACTTCCCCCTAACTTCTACCATTTTTAACAGCTCCATTACCTTCCTTCTGACAGACTTTTAATATCTAGTTTCAAGTAACCAATCTTTACACGATTCACATATAACAATTTCTACACATATCATATATAGCACTATATCATAAACTATAAATCTGTGAATCTGTGACATTGGATGTTTATACACATCTGAGGTACACTTCAATCTTTTGTTTTGTTTTTTCTTTTTTCTCTTTTTTTCTCTTTCTTGACTGAAGAAGATCATGTTGATCGAAATATTTCAAATAAAAGTGTATTAAGTGTTTTATATGTGTTTTATATGTGCTTATTTCCAAGAGATTGCAGTTTTGGACTATTGCCTTTAGGTAAGTCTGTCAGTCTCCTATCAAGTCCAAAAATTCCTAAATAAGCTTTAAGCTCTACTAGAACTAACCTAAATAAATAAATAAATAAATATATATATATATATATATATATATATATATATATATATATATATATATATAAGATTATTTATCAATTACAAGCTTAAAACCATTAAAAGGCTTGAGAAAGATGTATCAACTGGTAAACTATCTAGTGAGTTTGGTATAGGACAAGCGATGGTGAACGACATAAGAAAACAGAAAGACATTACCTAAGTGTGACCATTTGACTTTTAATATAAAATTAATAGAAAAATCTAATTATAGAATTCTAGTTAAACAATGTTACATTGGTTTATAACCAGAAACCTATCGAGGGAATTGCAGAGTCTAGGCCAATGGATGCTGAAAAAGCATACAAATTGACATAAAGCACTAACCTTGAAATGAAGATTTTAAAGTTTCTTCTAGCTCACTTTCATAATTTAAACATTGATAGGGTATCAGACCATTGGCTATTTATCGACTACATCTTAATGATGACACAGAAGTCGGTAAAATACTTAGTCATGATATTCGATTCCTCATCAAGAAAAAAAATCTTGATCGGAGGTAAATATATAATGCTGATGAAATGAGCGTGAAAGTCTTTACTGTCTCACAATCTGCCAATTCAAGAGGTAAATCCCCAGATTGAAAAATTGCAAAACAAAGAATAATGACCTGTTTTGTTCCAATGCAACTAGGTAATATAGATTAAAATCAATAGCTATTGGAAAGTCTAAAAAACCTCAGTGTTTTAAAAATAAGGATTACATTATTATAATAAAGTACTGCATGGATGATTTTGTATTATTTAAGACTGGTTTTATAGGTATTTTGTTAAAGAAGTGAAAAACTATTTATCTAAATAGTCACTGCCAAACAAAGCTGTGTTGTTAATTGATAATGCTCCAGTCCACCCTAGTAAAAACCACCTTAACTCGTTCAGTACGGCTAGCATACCAGCGAGCCACTGAAGGCGTGCCGGTACGCTGTCCGCTCCCTTCTGAGAGACTGCAAGCACAACAGCACGTTCACTCCTAGTCTAATTAAAACTTCTCTAGTGTCGATAAGAGTTTGTATAAAGGCTTGATTTTTATGTCAGTGCTTCAGAAGAGTTTGGAGAACATTGTGCCTGAGTCAATTTTAAATCCGACCATCCCAAGTCAACTTTTTGATGCCTCAACAAACAATGCTTAAAGGGAATTTTATGAACAGATTTAATTTGGTTTAACTTTTATATTTTAATGTTTTTTAGTTTTAACCACTTAATGCGGCAAAATATCTGGTAAAAGCAACGTTCATAAAAATAGGCTAAGCTTTCTGAACTAACGCTAGAATAAACGATAACTGTCCTATCAGAGTGAATGAACCTACTCGATGTGGGAATAGACTACTGTAAATATGAGTCATTGACAAAATGTTTGGACGCCCAAACACCTAATGTGTCATTATAAGATTGTAGTAAATAAATGTCAGCTAATCTCGGCTATAAATAGTCTCGGAGGTGACATATGCATTATCTATGCCTGCGTTTACATTATTTATCTCTATAGCTTTGTGAAATACATGATACAAACAGAAACAAACATTCCGAGTAAAATGTTGACGGGTTAATTTTAGTATCTAGTATATTTTAGTAGTAGGTACTTTAGATTTTTTATGTAATTTATCTTTTTTTTGTCTTTTTTATTAAGTTTAATTATTTGTCATACAGTATTTTTTTATTTGTACTTTTTTTTTTTAATTGTGACCCGATAAACACAATATTTTAATGTCTAATACACTGTTTTAATGTCCCCAATAAACCTGTATATGGTAGAAATAAAAATATTGAGATGGAAACAATGGACACAATAATTATATGCAACGACAAGATATGCAACCCGCATAGCATTTCAATAATTCCACTACCGTCATATGTGGAAATTAACAAAAACAGACAGTAGTTTCATGAGATCTCCAATATCGCCACCGTGCTGAATGTGTTAAGCACAGTGACCTTTAGGCTAAATTTCTCCTACCAAACTATAATTTCTTCATTGGTTATTGTTGCAGTAATAAGAAATTACAGATCATTGTTTTTCAGCCAACTTTTATTACAGGAAAATATTCTGTTAAAAATTGTTTGGACTATAGTTTAATTGACATCTTCCATAAAATAAAAGTGTTGGGATGACTTAGCTGCTGCATTGCTCGTACAGTCGAGACATAAATGGGTTTAAAAACCACATAATTTTTAAAATAAAAATATTGAAAAGAACCCCAATACCACAAAAATAATCAAAAATAACAAATAAGACAAGTTACTTAAGATTAAACCCTTATGTACATTTCGATGACCAAGTCATCATCATCAGAGGGTCTTGTTACAAAACACAATCTAGCACACAAGAAGTTACAAACTAGAATGATACCAATCGTTCTCCGCGGTCGCTATATATAGGCGTGAGGTAAGCTCCGCCCCCTCTCCGCCCTCGACCGACAAATAACGATCGGCCATCAGGAACCAAAGTCTTTAGCAACACAGTAAAAATAACAAATAAAACTTGTTGCTGATGCCCAAAAATGAAAAAATTAAGAAATAATGCGCTTCGTTTTAGAATCAGATACTTAACTTAATATTTTGACTGTGTTAATACAGCACAGAGCACTGTATTATACTACTTTAAAATATAGCTACAGAGCATATGTTTCATTTTAAAATAAATAATTTCGTAATGTAGGCCAACCAGTTGATGTGTGAAGTGGACTCCATCTTGTGATATCTTAATGGAATACACCACACAACACAATTGAATAGTACATGTGCCTTACATTACTGACACAAGATAGACGTAATTTCACACATCAATCTTATGTTGAAAAACTTTATATTTTTTCTGTTAATAAACATATCCTAGCCAGTTACTTTGTAGTTCTATTGTAATATAACAATTTTTTAATGTAGTATAACATAGTTATGCCTTATATGGAGAAACAGTAAGTATATAAATGTTAGTATGTGTTTCTAAAGCTGGGTTTCTATGTTAAACCACTTTGTAATTATCTCCTTCTAAACTTTAACTTCCTTAAATTAAAAAAAATAATAACAGCATATCAGCCATTTCATCTTCAGCTTTAAAAATTATACACAATATCAAGAGCACAGTGGTACAATATATTACAATAAAAATATTGAAAAGAACCCCAATACCACAAAAATAATCAAAAATAACAAATAAGACAAGTTACTTAAGATTAAACCCTTATGTACTGTAACATTTATAGAATGGGCTATATAATATTATTTAAGAATTGGAAGAATATATTAGAAATAGCTCACTCAAAATTTAAAAAAGAAATTCATTAAAAGATTGGTTAGGTTAAATGAAAACTAAATTTAGGTAAAAGCATAGAATTGTAAACAAGGTTTTTGAACTGGAAATGTATTAGGAAATTTGTTATATCAAATAACCTAACACATAAATTAAAACTAGATAATCTAATAATAATTATATTCAAACAAAATTGTAAATATTAGTAAAATAGGGCATAAGTAATTACTTGAAGGAGAAAGTGAAATACGATTGTAAACAATGAGATTGGAAGGTTATGTTTCTATGAATTCGGCTCAAAACACACACAATTCGGAAATGTCACAAAAGTAAAACACAAAGACACTTCACACACTAATAATATTAATAAAATAAACACTGGAAGGTTTGTTGAGGATAGAAAATTGAAACAGTAAGTTTCAACCAGGTTTAACCAAGTTAAAACGCCATTCTAAACAAGCTCGTTGTGGACGCATCAGCTGTAAAACGGTGAAAATAGTTCGTTGACATTAACATGTGTGAAAGTCTAGTGGAAAGGAATCGAACTAAATTATAAACCATCTGATTTTGCTTTTTAAGAAGAAGGCCGCCATATTTGTAACATTTTAAAAGAAAATCGAAGGACGCGTAGTTAGAGTTGAGTTGGGGATGGCGTGGTGACGCTTTAAGATGGGACCAGTCAAAATTCTATTTATTTGGAAAGAGTTCGTCTAAATTATACAGTTTTGTGAGTAAACTTGGCCAGATTAAACAGGAATAAGAAAATTGAAAGAGTTAATACAGTGAAAATATAATTTGAAAGAACTAAAACGGATTTAAATGTGTAAAAAGTGAAATTTAAAGACAACGGAATTCTACGTGTGAGCAAGCAGCCTTTCGCCGTTATTTGATAAGTTAAGTACCTAGCGCTATATAAAAAAATAAACTTTAGTGGACTTTTAAGATAATAGAGAAGTTTATAATTGTACATTAGGATATCTTGTAGTTAATTAATAGTAAGTAATAAGAAATAATCCAGTTCAAATAGTTTAGCCTTTTTGCAAATTCAAAATTTAAGTTTTTCCATCAGGAAAATATTTATTAAACATATTTCAAAATTTAATATTGTTTGTTCAAAATTTATTTAATTAACCTAAGAATTAAAAAAAAATATAGCCCATGCTATAACCCCGAGATATCAAGAGATCTTAAACTAGCCAAGGGTATTAAAATGTTGTAACTAAAAAATTAAAAGAAAATAAGAGTTAGTATATTTTGTTAAAAGTTGTTAAGTTTATTTTTGTTCTGTTTATTGTGTTAATTGTTTACTTGTTGAATTAATAAATAATTGTAATAAAGAATTTAAATTACAAATGCCTGAGTTGTGTTGTGTGTTATAAAAATAACTTTACAATTGGCGCAACAACGTGGGAGCTCGATATAATAAGAGATAAAATTTATTTAGAGAGATTTTGAATCAAAATTAATTTAGAACTTTTTATATGAAAAACATTTGAACTGGAAATAGATTTAGAAAAAAAAAATTTTGGAAAATTAAACACTGAGTTGAATAGAATCAAGGCTAGGTTTATAGTATATATAAAAAATTATTTATGTTTGTATAATAAGTTTACTTACAGCAAAAAAAGAAAAAATATAGGTGAGCTGGTAGTTGTAGGGGACCAGGAAAAAGGGACAATTTTGGGAATGAAAGAAATAAAAATGGAAGGCACAGATATTCCAATACCAAACATGGAGGTAGATGAAGCTAGGGGACTACCACTTGTAGAGATTGAACAGGAACGAAGGGGTAGTGAAAGTGGAAGTAGAAATAATGATGACTGGATAAAAAAATTGTTCGAAAGCAACCAAAACTTACTAAAAGAAATAAATAAAGGGAATGAGAAAATAAAAGAGGAGATGAAGGATATGAGAGAGGATCTAGATAGAAATTAGATATAAATAATGAAAATATGAGAGAAATAAAAAAAGAATTAGAGGAAAATAGAGACGAAATAAGAGAGATGAAGGAGGATCTAAAAGTAATAAAAGATGAAATACGGGAGGAAAATAGGAAAATGATAGAGGATATGAGGCGACAGTGGAGGACAGAGAATAATGCTGTAGTAGAGGATGAGAGAAGAGACTTAGAGGAGAAAGATGGAGAATTAGAGGAGGAGATTAAGGAAAATTTTGAGGAAACAAATGAAATAATAGATGATGAGATAGAAATTAATACAAAAGAGATAGAGAAAGTCGAATATATAACAAAGAAAAACACAGAAGAGTTAGGAGAGTTAAAATTAAGAAATGAAGTAGGAAAGATGGAGGTACTGCCAATAAAAAATATAACAATTCAAACCGCAACTAATAAGAAAATTGAAAAGATTAATAAAATGAAAATGGTAATAGGAGAAAGAGGAGGAGTTAAATATCCGTCTCAAGGCTTAGTGGTACAAGGCTTATTGAGAAAATTTATCAGAGGTACGGATATGTTAATGAATGTGGAGGCACAATTTGAGTTTGGAAAATGGGAGATGGAATTTAAATATGAGAATAGCAGAGAAAATAGAAACTATGAAGCAGATGAAAGATACAATGGAGATGTAAACGGTGTTAAGGCAAGGACAGGCGTGGGGACAAGAGAAGAGCATGGTGCCCACAGTCAATCGGAAAACTAAGACAATCAGAAACCCAGGAATAGAAATTAATAGAGGAAACAAGTTTACAGGCATTAATAGACACAGGCAGTAAAATGACATGTATCAAGGAGAACTGGAAAAGGAGAATAATAATAAAATAGGAAGGGAGATATTAAATATAGGTAAAGGAAGCAATATGAATAAACTCTAGGTGATTATGTGTATAAGAAAACGTTAGCAGGAGATAAGTTTTAAGGGATGGTAACTATATCTATGATAATTTATTAGAAACTTCGTCGAATAATGAATAAAGATAAAATTATGTATATTTAAACTTCGTCGTATTGTAAGGGAGAATCTGCGTTGATAAATAATGGAACTTCGTCGTATATATTATATATTATAAAAGAAATATGCATCTATGATAATAAATATTAAAGCATCGTTGTAATAAAAATATGGAAATTGTGTATTTAAACTTCGTCGTATTGTAAGGGAGAATCTGCGTTGATAAATAAGTATTAAAACAAAATTTATATTCGTTGATATAGGGATAGTGTAATCGAAGGAACTATAGATATGATCAAATAGAGGATATAAGATTGCAACCTTTAAAAATATTAGATGTTAAACTTCATACAAAATAAACTGAAATGATATAAGAAAATAATTGAACTGGATGTGAGATTGGAAGGGGAGATAAAATACTAACTTAGAACTGAGAGTTAGATGAAGCTAAAAGCAAAATAAATATGAGATAAATAATAAACAAGGAATAAACAGAAATAAGGGAAAGAGAAATGTTATAACCAATTTGACCAAATCTAGACATACTATGACTCGGATAGGATGGGATTTAAAGACACGGTATCAGAGAATATATGTTAAATAAATATTGAATCAGACTTATGATTGGAAGGTTCCAATTGTAATAAATGAAAAAAAATAAATAATAATTATGGAAGGAATTGTAAATACCAGAACATGATTTATTGTTACTATATGTTAGAATTGTTAAAGAATTGTTGATTGAATGTAGTTATAAGTATAGTGTATTGTTAGAAGATATGTTAAGTAATATGTAGCTTGAAGTGTTCAGCTCAGTATTTGATTGTTAAAGAATTAAGATAAAATTGTGTCGTAGGAATTAAGTATAAATGGACAATTTAAAGTATAAATGTTAATTTAAATTGAATTTAAAAAAAAATATGTATATCTAATCAAGCTTGTAAAATGTAAAGAATGTGTAATGTAGATATTATGAATATTTTTTTATTTAAATTAAATTAGGGGACATTGTAACATTTATAGAATGGGCTATATAATATTATTTAAGAATTGGAAGAATATATTAGAAATAGCTCACTCAAAATTTAAAAAAGAAATTCATTAAAAGATTGGTTAGGTTAAATGAAAACTAAATTTAGGTAAAAGCATAGAATTGTAAACAAGGTTTTTGAACTGGAAATGTATTAGGAAATTTGTTATATCAAATAACCTAACACATAAATTAAAACTAGATAATCTAATAATAATTATATTCAAACAAAATTGTAAATATTAGTAAAATAGGGCATAAGTAATTACTTGAAGGAGAAAGTGAAATACGATTGTAAACAATGAGATTGGAAGGTTATGTTTCTATGAATTCGGCTCAAAACACACACAATTCGGAAATGTCACAAAAGTAAAACACAAAGACACTTCACACACTAATAATATTAATAAAATAAACACTGGAAGGTTTGTTGAGGATAGAAAATTGAAACAGTAAGTTTCAACCAGGTTTAACCAAGTTAAAACGCCATTCTAAACAAGCTCGTTGTGGACGCATCAGCTGTAAAACGGTGAAAATAGTTCGTTGACATTAACATGTGTGAAAGTCTAGTGGAAAGGAATCGAACTAAATTATAAACCATCTGATTTTGCTTTTTAAGAAGAAGGCCGCCATATTTGTAACATTTTAAAAGAAAATCGAAGGACGCGTAGTTAGAGTTGAGTTGGGGATGGCGTGGTGACGCTTTAAGATGGGACCAGTCAAAATTCTATTTATTTGGAAAGAGTTCGTCTAAATTATACAGTTTTGTGAGTAAACTTGGCCAGATTAAACAGGAATAAGAAAATTGAAAGAGTTAATACAGTGAAAATATAATTTGAAAGAACTAAAACGGATTTAAATGTGTAAAAAGTGAAATTTAAAGACAACGGAATTCTACGTGTGAGCAAGCAGCCTTTCGCCGTTATTTGATAAGTTAAGTACCTAGCGCTATATAAAAAAATAAACTTTAGTGGACTTTTAAGATAATAGAGAAGTTTATAATTGTACATTAGGATATCTTGTAGTTAATTAATAGTAAGTAATAAGAAATAATCCAGTTCAAATAGTTTAGCCTTTTTGCAAATTCAAAATTTAAGTTTTTCCATCAGGAAAATATTTATTAAACATATTTCAAAATTTAATATTGTTTGTTCAAAATTTATTTAATTAACCTAAGAATTAAAAAAAAATATAGCCCATGCTATAACCCCGAGATATCAAGAGATCTTAAACTAGCCAAGGGTATTAAAATGTTGTAACTAAAAAATTAAAAGAAAATAAGAGTTAGTATATTTTGTTAAAAGTTGTTAAGTTTATTTTTGTTTTGTTTATTGTGTTAATTGTTTACTTGTTGAATTAATAAATAATTGTAATAAAGAATTTAAATTACAAATGCCTGAGTTGTGTTGTGTGTTATAAAAATAACTTTACAATTGGCGCAACAACGTGGGAGCTCGATATAATAAGAGATAAAATTTATTTAGAGAGATTTTGAATCAAAATTAATTTAGAACTTTTTATATGAAAAACATTTGAACTGGAAATAGATTTAGAAAAAAAAAATTTTGGAAAATTAAACACTGAGTTGAATAGAATCAAGGCTAGGTTTATAGTATATATAAAAAATTATTTATGTTTGTATAATAAGTTTACTTACAGCAAAAAAAGAAAAAATATAGGTGAGCTGGTAGTTGTAGGGGACCAGGAAAAAGGGACAATTTTGGGAATGAAAGAAATAAAAATGGAAGGCACAGATATTCCAATACCAAACATGGAGGTAGATGAAGCTAGGGGACTACCACTTGTAGAGATTGAACAGGAACGAAGGGGTAGTGAAAGTGGAAGTAGAAATAATGATGACTGGATAAAAAAATTGTTCGAAAGCAACCAAAACTTACTAAAAGAAATAAATAAAGGGAATGAGAAAATAAAAGAGGAGATGAAGGATATGAGAGAGGATCTAGATAGAAATTAGATATAAATAATGAAAATATGAGAGAAATAAAAAAAGAATTAGAGGAAAATAGAGACGAAATAAGAGAGATGAAGGAGGATCTAAAAGTAATAAAAGATGAAATACGGGAGGAAAATAGGAAAATGATAGAGGATATGAGGCGACAGTGGAGGACAGAGAATAATGCTGTAGTAGAGGATGAGAGAAGAGACTTAGAGGAGAAAGATGGAGAATTAGAGGAGGAGATTAAGGAAAATTTTGAGGAAACAAATGAAATAATAGATGATGAGATAGAAATTAATACAAAAGAGATAGAGAAAGTCGAATATATAACAAAGAAAAACACAGAAGAGTTAGGAGAGTTAAAATTAAGAAATGAAGTAGGAAAGATGGAGGTACTGCCAATAAAAAATATAACAATTCAAACCGCAACTAATAAGAAAATTGAAAAGATTAATAAAATGAAAATGGTAATAGGAGAAAGAGGAGGAGTTAAATATCCGTCTCAAGGCTTAGTGGTACAAGGCTTATTGAGAAAATTTATCAGAGGTACGGATATGTTAATGAATGTGGAGGCACAATTTGAGTTTGGAAAATGGGAGATGGAATTTAAATATGAGAATAGCAGAGAAAATAGAAACTATGAAGCAGATGAAAGATACAATGGAGATGTAAACGGTGTTAAGGCAAGGACAGGCGTGGGGACAAGAGAAGAGCATGGTGCCCACAGTCAATCGGAAAACTAAGACAATCAGAAACCCAGGAATAGAAATTAATAGAGGAAACAAGTTTACAGGCATTAATAGACACAGGCAGTAAAATGACATGTATCAAGGAGAACTGGAAAAGGAGAATAATAATAAAATAGGAAGGGAGATATTAAATATAGGTAAAGGAAGCAATATGAATAAACTCTAGGTGATTATGTGTATAAGAAAACGTTAGCAGGAGATAAGTTTTAAGGGATGGTAACTATATCTATGATAATTTATTAGAAACTTCGTCGAATAATGAATAAAGATAAAATTATGTATATTTAAACTTCGTCGTATTGTAAGGGAGAATCTGCGTTGATAAATAATGGAACTTCGTCGTATATATTATATATTATAAAAGAAATATGCATCTATGATAATAAATATTAAAGCATCGTTGTAATAAAAATATGGAAATTGTGTATTTAAACTTCGTCGTATTGTAAGGGAGAATCTGCGTTGATAAATAAGTATTAAAACAAAATTTATATTCGTTGATATAGGGATAGTGTAATCGAAGGAACTATAGATATGATCAAATAGAGGATATAAGATTGCAACCTTTAAAAATATTAGATGTTAAACTTCATACAAAATAAACTGAAATGATATAAGAAAATAATTGAACTGGATGTGAGATTGGAAGGGGAGATAAAATACTAACTTAGAACTGAGAGTTAGATGAAGCTAAAAGCAAAATAAATATGAGATAAATAATAAACAAGGAATAAACAGAAATAAGGGAAAGAGAAATGTTATAACCAATTTGACCAAATCTAGACATACTATGACTCGGATAGGATGGGATTTAAAGACACGGTATCAGAGAATATATGTTAAATAAATATTGAATCAGACTTATGATTGGAAGGTTCCAATTGTAATAAATGAAAAAAAATAAATAATAATTATGGAAGGAATTGTAAATACCAGAACATGATTTATTGTTACTATATGTTAGAATTGTTAAAGAATTGTTGATTGAATGTAGTTATAAGTATAGTGTATTGTTAGAAGATATGTTAAGTAATATGTAGCTTGAAGTGTTCAGCTCAGTATTTGATTGTTAAAGAATTAAGATAAAATTGTGTCGTAGGAATTAAGTATAAATGGACAATTTAAAGTATAAATGTTAATTTAAATTGAATTTAAAAAAAAATATGTATATCTAATCAAGCTTGTAAAATGTAAAGAATGTGTAATGTAGATATTATGAATATTTTTTTATTTAAATTAAATTAGGGGACATTGTAACATTTATAGAATGGGCTATATAATATTATTTAAGAATTGGAAGAATATATTAGAAATAGCTCACTCAAAATTTAAAAAAGAAATTCATTAAAAGATTGGTTAGGTTAAATGAAAACTAAATTTAGGTAAAAGCATAGAATTGTAAACAAGGTTTTTGAACTGGAAATGTATTAGGAAATTTGTTATATCAAATAACCTAACACATAAATTAAAACTAGATAATCTAATAATAATTATATTCAAACAAAATTGTAAATATTAGTAAAATAGGGCATAAGTAATTACTTGAAGGAGAAAGTGAAATACGATTGTAAACAATGAGATTGGAAGGTTATGTTTCTATGAATTCGGCTCAAAACACACACAATTCGGAAATGTCACAAAAGTAAAACACAAAGACACTTCACACACTAATAATATTAATAAAATAAACACTGGAAGGTTTGTTGAGGATAGAAAATTGAAACAGTAAGTTTCAACCAGGTTTAACCAAGTTAAAACGCCATTCTAAACAAGCTCGTTGTGGACGCATCAGCTGTAAAACGGTGAAAATAGTTCGTTGACATTAACATGTGTGAAAGTCTAGTGGAAAGGAATCGAACTAAATTATAAACCATCTGATTTTGCTTTTTAAGAAGAAGGCCGCCATATTTGTAACATTTTAAAAGAAAATCGAAGGACGTGTAGTTAGAGTTGAGTTGGGGATGGCGTGGTGACGCTTTAAGATGGGACCAGTCAAAATTCTATTTATTTGGAAAGAGTTCGTCTAAATTATACAGTTTTGTGAGTAAACTTGGCCAGATTAAACAGGAATAAGAAAATTGAAAGAGTTAATACAGTGAAAATATAATTTGAAAGAACTAAAACGGATTTAAATGTGTAAAAAGTGAAATTTAAAGACAACGGAATTCTACGTGTGAGCAAGCAGCCTTTCGCCGTTATTTGATAAGTTAAGTACCTAGCGCTATATAAAAAAATAAACTTTAGTGGACTTTTAAGATAATAGAGAAGTTTATAATTGTACATTAGGATATCTTGTAGTTAATTAATAGTAAGTAATAAGAAATAATCCAGTTCAAATAGTTTAGCCTTTTTGCAAATTCAAAATTTAAGTTTTTCCATCAGGAAAATATTTATTAAACATATTTCAAAATTTAATATTGTTTGTTCAAAATTTATTTAATTAACCTAAGAATTAAAAAAAAATATAGCCCATGCTATAACCCCGAGATATCAAGAGATCTTAAACTAGCCAAGGGTATTAAAATGTTGTAACTAAAAAATTAAAAGAAAATAAGAGTTAGTAAATTTTGTTAAAAATTGTTAAGTTGTAAAATTTTGTTTTGTGTGTATTGTTTAATGTTGAGATGAAATTGTGATAATAAATGTTAATGAATTGTTCTTGAGTAGTTTTTTTTTTGTTTTTAAATAGAGAAATATCATTCAATAAAATAATAAATAGTAAAACCCCGTTGCATGTGTTTTAAAAATAACTTTACAGTACATTTCGATGACCAATTCATCATCATCAGAGGGTCTTGTTACAAAACACAATCTAGCACACAAGAAGTTACAAACTAGAATGATACCAATCGTTCTCCGCGGTCGCTATATATAGGCGTGAGGTAAGCTCCGCCCCCTCTCCGCCCTCGACCGACAAATAACGATCGGCCATCAGGAACCAAATAGGTTATGTCAAAATTACATTATAATAATACATATGTAATAAAAACTACAGCAATAACAATTAATAAACTAAAAGTAATTAGATTAAAACATCGTAATTTGAAGAAAGCTATTTAAGTAAAGTATATAATGGTGAGTAAGGAATAGGTCCTTTATCTGCATTCATTAATTTACAATTTGATTTGACTATAAAAACACTTTCATAACTATTAAGTAACTTTTTTGAGTTTATACATTTAGCTAAAATAACATTTTTATCTAAATCATGCTGATTACTAAGGACATGTTCTGCTACAGTTGATTTTTCAGGTCTTTCATATTTAATATGGGCAAGATGTTCTTTAAATCTGGTTACAATTTTTCTTTTAGTTTGACCTATATACATCTCGTTACAAGTACTACAAATTATCTTATAAATACCTGATTTTTCCAACATTGGAATTTTATCTTAAATGTACATAAGGGTTTAATCTTAAGTAACTTGTCTTATTTGTTATTTTTGATTATTTTTGTGGTATTGGGGTTCTTTTCAATATTTTTATTGTAATATATTGTACCACTGTGCTCTTGATATTGTGTATTATCATGGCTTCCCGGTCAACTGAGCAAAACCTTTTTAGTAAGTTAAGTTTAAAAATAAGTTCATTACAAGTAGATATCGGTTTTTTGAAAAAATGTCAACGTTTTAAAGTTTTTCCTAAATTTATAAACGGTTTCCGCATTAATCTTAATAATTCACGTACCAAGAGAGTTATCGAATTTGCGAAACTCAAATGGTTAAAATTAGAAATTAAATATCTTTATAGTAAATTAGCTAATTTAGAATTGAAAAAGTACAATTTACACCTCAAATTAGCAAAGGATAGTAACGCTATTGTTTGGAATAATTTTTGTAGAAAAATGTATGTAATAAATAAGCATAAAATTGATTGTAAGCTAAAAAATCTGGATAAGAAATTTGTAGCAATTAGTAAACATTTAAATTTGGATGAAATAGGTAATAATAATAAAAACCCTACCTGTCCGCTAGTTTGTAATGAATCTAGCCAAACTTTTAATAGAGAAGAAATTAATTTATTAAGTAAAGGGTTAAATTTTGCACATTGTAATTACACTAACAAAACTGTAGTTGATATAGTAGCTAATATAGAAAGTAGTATTTCTAATTTAAAAGAGTCAGATAAAAATTACATAAGAAACGCCTGTAAAATTAAAATGGAAGATAATATTCGTATGGCCAATAAACTGGCTAATGTTAAAAATAATTTTGAGTTAGTTAAAGGTCTTTGTAACAAAGATTGTTATTATTTAAAAGCTGATAAGGGTAATACAATTGTAGTTTTAGATAAGAACGATTATGTCAATAGAGTAACAAAAATGTTAGAAGAAGGCCCTTATCAGAAAATTGTTAAAAACCCACTAAATAAGTTTGTTCAAGTTACAAACGATACTATTAAGAATTGTAGTTCAGTCATTCCTAAGAAAGATATTTATAAATTTAAAATTTCTAATCCTGTTATACCTAGGTTATATTGCCTTCCAAAAATCCACAAGGAAGGGAAAGCAATGAGACCTATAGTTTCTGGGATTGATTCCCCAACCTACCTTTTATCAAAATGGTTAGCCTATAAATTTACTTCTTTAAAAGAAAAACGTGGTATGTTTCCTATTAAAAATAACATAGAATTTGTCAACAAGGTTAAGAATATAAAACTTAGTAGTACTGATATTATGGTATCTTTTGATGTAAGTTCGTTGTTTCCTAGCATTCCTGTTAAAGAAACTATATTGTTTGTTGAAGATTTTTTAAAAGAAAACAACATCGAACCTATTAAAATAAATGAATATGTCAAATTAACTGAAATATGTATGTACCAAAATTTCTTTAAATTTAATAATGAATTTTATAAACAATGTGATGGAACTGCTATGGGTAACAGTTTGTCTCCTTTCATTGCTGAGCTTTTTATGAGCAGATTTGAAGAAAACTTAAAGAATAGTATTACTTATTTTCCTAGGATTTGGTTAAGATATGTTGACGATGTTTTTGCGATCTTTGATAGCAGTAAATGTAATGTTGATGTTTTTGTAAACCAACTTAATAGTATACATAGTTCCATTAAGTTTACTTATGAATTAGAAACTAATAATCGTTTACCATTTTTAGATATTCTGTGTATTAAAAATCATGAAAAAATTGAATTTGATATTTACAGGAAACCTACTAACAATAACAGATATATTTTAAATAGTTCCAACCATTGTTATACACATAAAATAGCAGCATTTAACAGTTTGGTTAACAGAGCTATCAATGTACCACTTAGTCCTAGACGTTTTTATAAGGAAATTAATTATATCAAAGGAGTGGCTAGATATAACAATTTTGATGCTAAAATTATAGATAATATTGTTAGAAAACAAAGATTAAAATATGTTTTGAACACAACTACCACTCTTCAAAAAGAAGTTAAAAAATGTACTTTTATTAGTTTACCTTTCGATAATATTTTAACAAAAGGGTTAGACTCTATTTTTAAAAAGGTAAATGTTAAGATAGCCTATAAAACTCAAAATAAACTCAAGCATTTATTGTGTAACCCAAAAGATAAAATTCCAATGTTGGAAAAATCAGGTATTTATAAGATAATTTGTAGTACTTGTAACGAGATGTATATAGGTCAAACTAAAAGAAAAATTGTAACCAGATTTAAAGAACATCTTGCCCATATTAAATATGAAAGACCTGAAAAATCAAGTGTAGCAGAACATGTCCTTAGTAATCAGCATGATTTAGATAAAAATGTTATTTTAGCTAAATGTATAAACTCAAAAAAGTTACTTAATAGTTATGAAAGTGTTTTTATAGTCAAATCAAATTGTAAATTAATGAATGCAGATAAAGGACCTATTCCTTACTCACCATTATATACTTTACTTAAATAGCTTTCTTCAAATTACGATGTTTTAATCTAATTACTTTTAGTTTATTAATTGTTATTGCTGTAGTTTTTATTACATATGTATTATTATAATGTAATTTTGACATAACCTATTTGGTTCCTGATGGCCGATCGTTATTTGTCGGTCGAGGGCGGAGAGGGGGCGGAGCTTACCTCACGCCTATATATAGCGACCGCGGAGAACGATTGGTATCATTCTAGTTTGTAACTTCTTGTGTGCTAGATTGTGTTTTGTAACAAGACCCTCTGATGATGATGACTTGGTCATCGAAATGTACATAAGGGTTTAATCTTAAGTAACTTGTCTTATTTGTTATTTTTGATTATTTTTGTGGTATTGGGGTTCTTTTCAATATTTTTATTGTAATATATTGTACCACTGTGCTCTTGATATTGTGTATAATTTTTAAAGCTGAAGATGAAATGGCTGATATGCTGTTATTATTTTTTTTAATTTAAGGAAGTTAAAGTTTAGAAGGAGATAATTACAAAGTGGTTTAACATAGAAACCCAGCTTTAGAAACACATACTAACATTTATATACTTACTGTTTCTCCATATAAGACATAACTATGTTATACTACATTAAAAAATTGTTATATTACAATAGAACTACAAAGTAACTGGCTAGGATATGTTTATTAACAGAAAAAATATAAAGTTTTTCAACATAAGATTGATGTGTGAAATTACGTCTATCTTGTGTCAGTAATGTAAGGCACATGTACTATTCAATTGTGTTGTGTGGTGTATTCCATTAAGATATCACAAGATGGAGTCCACTTCACACATCAACTGGTTGGCCTACATTACGAAATTATTTATTTTAAAATGAAACATATGCTCTGTAGCTATATTTTAAAGTAGTATAATACAGTGCTCTGTGCTGTATTGACACAGTCAAAATATTAAGTTAAGTATCTGATTCTAAAACGAAGCGCATTATTTCTTAATTTTTTCATTTTTGGGCATCAGCAACAAGTTTTATTTGTTATTTTTACTGTGTTGCTAAAGACTTTCAACATCACCTGGTAAATTTAACAATATCAATAAAGTGGAGAAAGTGTAAAAATTGCACTAGGAGTATCATATTTATATTTTAATAAACTTACCATGGTACCTTCAGTGGATTTTTCTAAGTCTTTAGCACCTTCTGTTGTATATGGTGAGACCAAATGGACCTCTTCTGTTAATTCTAATACAGATATTTCGTTTTCACAAACCACTTCAAGGCCAACAGTTAAAGATTCATTATCGCTCATATTTATGCAGTTTTCTGTAACAGATATTTTTTCTACGTCCACTTTACCGTTTCCTACTGATGGTTTTATTATTTCAAAAACAGTTTCATTATTGTCAGTGGACGGGTTTCCTTCTTCCTTAACAACCTTGGGAAATTTTTCAATTTCTTCAATCTTGTTTGTATTGGCTGTCATCAAATCGTTCATTTTATTAACTATTTTACCACTGTCTGTTGAAAGTTCTTTATGTTCACAAGAAACTTCTCTATTATCTGTTGGTAGTTCTTTGGTCACATTACTTTTTTCTGCAGGAGGTTGTTTCTGATCATCAAATACCTCAATATTATCTGTTACCAGACTTTTTTGTTCATCTTTTTCATTATTTTTCTCTAACATCTGTTTGATATCTCTAACTTTTATATTGCATTCTGTAACTGAAGGTATCTCAACTTTAGTGAACTGTTGTTTTATATTTATTGATTCATTTTTATCTTCAGATGATGGCACCTCTGATTCTCTCTCAGGTTTACATTTCACAAGTGAATGTTTCAAGCCAATATCATTCAATACAACTTTACAATGTGGCAAATTCAAAAATTTGTTTGCATTATCAAGTTTTAATATTTCTTGAAACTGGTCCAGTTTTTTAGACCTAAGCTTCTCTGAATTATTTCTAAAAAAAACAGAAAAGAAATATATTAACTCAGAAACAACTTAAAAGTAAGGAAAATATTATTCCTGATTTGAAATACAATTAGTTCTAAAAGTGCTCATTCAAACAAGTTCAGATTTGTTTGTAAAGTATCAATATATTCAATAACTTTAGCTATGCAGCCCTAAGCAAGGATATCATGCAAATTAAGTTGATGGATTTTTCCTATATAATTATTTGTATGATAATAACTCAACATCTTGCAAATATAAGAAATTTAATAAATATTATCTAATAGTATATAAATTAAATAATCTCTTCTGGAGGTTCCAAACACAAAATGTTTACTACAACTAATTTAAATTAACCCTTACTTTTAAAAGACACTGAAATTCTTCTTAAACACTCGTTTACTTTAAAACCCATGCTCTTGAGGGTTCTTAACAATTTTATTTGAAAATGATATGTTGACATATTTTCCCTCCAGTGTTTTTAGAGAGGTGAAATTTAAAGATTTCCTGCTGTCTAGAGACAGTAGTTCCAGATGTCGAAATATGTGGAAAATATTCACTAAAGAAGAAAATAAAATAAAATAGTTTCAATAGATGTTAAACATTTATATACGCTCATGGACGGATAAAACCACTTGCTAAACACTGTAGAAGGTTAACTAGCCTTTGGGTGAGAAATAACAAAATTGTAAATTTAAGAACTAGTTGAAAGTTAAGAAAATGAATAATTCTTTAAATTAAGACCAATCTCAAGACCTAATTGAAGAAGATTCAACGGATGGAAGGGACAACACATGCGTAAGCCAAGATACGTGAGATAACAATAAAAGAGAAGCAATTGTCTAATTATACTAGTAGTTTCACACTAAACGGAACCAACAATATGCAATGGAATATGCAAGAATTTTGGGTGATTACGTAGAAGTCACATCTCTGTTATATTTAGTTACCATTGACTAAGATTCTACAAAATATATATGAAATACAGAATTACAATGAATAAAGTAGTTCAAAATCCGATGTATATGTGTATTATGTATCTTATGGACGCCTAAACCGCTAAACAGAAGTTGATGAAATTTGAAGGGATTGTTTAACCAACACCCAAGATAGGGCATGTGACGTTTGGTGTAGATCCATTCCTAGGGCCCCGTCCCAGAGACTTAGGATCGTTCCAAAAACCGTTGTATATATATATATATAGAGGAATTTAAAGCTCCTCCTATCAAGTCCAAAAATTCCTATATATATATATATGCGTGTATCTAATGTCTAATAAACGTCTAAACCGCTGAACAGAAGGTAATGAAATTTGGAAGAATTGTTTAACATATTCCCAGGATGGTTCGTGTAAGGTTTGGTGTACATCAATCCACAGGGCTCCGCCCCAAAGGTTTAGGATGGTTCAGTGTATACCATTCCATAAGTCTAATGTTAAAATATATATCCATACTAGCATTACTTAAATTAATTTTAAAAGATTATAAACATTATGTAAAATTGAAATATTATTAATTATTTTAAGCTGTTTAAAATTGCTAAATTTTATGTACAGTTATTGCTATTACACTTATTGATATTAAAAGTAGAATCGCATATAGTATTCTTGCAAAATTGGAACCAACCAAAGCTGTGCAGCAGAATAAGACTAACTACAAAAAACTGACACCCAACTTGATCCAGGTAGGTATCAGATATGGCAAGTTCAAATGAAATATGGTCTTAATTCCATAAATACAGATGATTTCATCAGATCTACCAACTGATTTCAATCTACTATCTTTTCCTTTGGGCCTTGCATTTGCTATAACTATAAAAAAGGCTCAAGAACAATCATTGACCATAGCTGGATTAAATTTGGAACATTCGAGCTTTTATCACGTATAAGTATATGTTTGGTGCTCATGTGTTACGACACCTAAAATTTGTATGTTTATACAAATAATGAAATGAAGAAAAACATTGTCTATCCTCTAGCATTGTAGTAAATGAAATATAATTATTTAGATGTTTGATTTGCTTTTCTTATAGCAAAGATCATGATTATAGGCGCAACAACATGCGCCGAGTAACGCTAGTATATATATGAGCTAAACAATACGGAGACCATACATTGGTCATTTTGTATTCAAACTGGCAGCCAGGTACTTGTGGCAGCCGTATACAGCTGCCACATAGTAATCCATGATAATATAACACCCTTTGACAATAATCGAAATAAAAATCATGTTAATAAGTGTAAAAAGAAGTGTTTTATTGGAGCTATACTGTATTTGGAAGTTCTATGGTCGTTCTGAATTTGTAAAAAATATCTTGTAATAACCAAACGGTACTCGTTTTGATAGCAGAGTGAACGGGATTTGTTAATCACAAGTTCGTAACATTTCCGCCAGGGGCAGCATAGTCGCGTCCTGTATATAAATTTGCTATATATTTCAACCATTCCCTAACATTATGGCAGCCACAAACTTGGCAACATTGCTGGCATCCACATAGATATCAATCGTACTACATAATCTATATATTTGAATTGGACAAAGAATCGCTGGAAAGTGACCACTCAGGGGTTTTTGAGGATGCTAAATTCAATGGCGTCATCTTGAGTCACCGGGGATTGACCGGATGTGACTTTACGTAAGTACCAAAGGAGTAATTTGGGGTAAAAAAGTAAAAAATAACTAGAAAATAACCACTCGGGGGGGGGGGGGGTTGGTAAGACGGAATTTAATGCCATCACCGAAAGTAGACGGGGATGAACTGGTATGGTTCCACGCGAGTACCAAAGGGGTAAATTGGGGTGAAAAAGTCAAAAGTAAAAAAATCACTGGAACATATCCACTCGGGGGTTTTTGAGGATGCTGAATTCAATGCTGCCATCGAAAGTCACCGGGGATGGTCAGATGAGACTCTACGTGAGTGCCAAAGGGATGATTTGGGGTAGAAATATCAAAGTCAAAAAATTACTAGAAAATACCAACTCGGGGAATTTTTATGAGACGGAATTCAATGCCATCACTGGAAGTCACCGGGAATGCATTGGTGTGGTTCCACGAGAGTACGAAAGGGGTGAATTGGGGTGAGAAAGTCAGAGGTCAAAAATTCGTTGAAAAATATCCGCTAGGGGGTTTTTGAGGATGCTGAATTCAATGCCGTCATCGAAAGTCTCCGGGGATGTACTTGTGAAGCTAAACCCATGTACCAAAGGGGTAGAATTAGGGTAAAAATGCCAGAAGCCTAAGAATCGCGGGATAATGACCGTTCGGGGGTTTTTGAGGATGCTAAATTCAATGGCGTCATCTAGAGTCACCGGGGATGGACCGGATGTGACTTTACGTAAGTACCAAAGGGATGATTTGGGGTAAAAAAGTTAAAAGTCAAAAAATAACTAGAAAATAGCCACTCGGGGGTTTTTGGTAAGGCGGAATTTAATGCCGTCACCGAAAGTCGCTGGGGATGCACTGGTATGGTTCCACGCGAGTACCAAAGGGGTGAATTAGGGTGAAAAATTCAAAAGTAAAAAAATCACTGGAACATAACCACTCGGGGGTTTTTGAGGATGCTGAATTCAATGGCGCCATGGAATGTCACCGGGGATGGACAGATGAGACTCTATGTGATTGCCAAAGGAATGATTGCCAAAGGAATTTGGGGTAGAAATGTCAAAAGTAAAAAAAAAAATACTAGAAAATAACAACTCGGGAAATTTTGATGAGGCGGAATTTAATGCCATCACCGAAAGTCACCGGGGATGCATTGATGTGGTTCCACGCGAGTACCAAAGGGGTGAAAATGTCAGAAGTCCAAAAATCGCTGGAAAATATCCGTTCGGGGTTTTTGAGGATGCTCAATTCAATGCCGTCATCGAAAGTCTCCGGGGATGTACTGGTGAGGCTAAACCCATGCACCAAAGGGGTTGAAATAGGGTCAAAATGTCAGATGCCTAAGAATCGCGGGAAAATGAACGTTCGGGGTTTCTGAGGATACTAAATTCAATGATGTCATCTAGAGTCACCGGGAATGGACTCTACGTAAGTAACAAAAGGATGATTTGGGGTAGAAATGTCGAAAGTCAAAAAATTACTAGAAAGTAACAACTCGGGGAGTTTTGAATATACGGAATTCAATGCCGTCACCGAAAGTCACCGGGGATCCACTGGTGTGATTCCACGCGAGTAGCAAAGGGAGAATTTGGGCAAAAAGGTCAGAGGCCAAGAGATCGTTATAAAATGAACACTCGGGGTTTTTAATAATGCTGAGTCTAATCCTAGCATCGAAGTTGGCCATGCACAATCCGGGATGGGACTGCGGGTGTTGCTGTGGGTGAATTGAGGTAAAACTTGCCAGAATCTAAAATATTGCCCAAAAATGGGCATTCGAAGATTTTCGAAGGTCCTAGTCCATTGTCATCAAAATTCGTCGGGGATGTACGGAGTTACCAAGGGGTGATTTGGGGTAATATATCCCATTGACAATAAATCACCCTAAATTGGCTTGTTTCCAACTATGCAACATAACCAACAGAAAGAGTCTGTTTCTGCAACAATATGCAATGGAATATGCAAGAATTTTGGGTGATTACGTAGAAGTCACATCTCTGTTATATTTAGTTATCATTAACTAAGATTCTACAAAATATATATGAAATACAGAATTACAATGAATAAAGTAGTTCAAAACCCGATGTATATATGTATATCTGTATTATGTATCTTATGGACGCCTAAACCGCTAAACAGAAGTTGGTGAAATTTGAAGGGATTGTTTAACAAACTCCCAAGATGGGACATGTGACGTTTGATGTAGATCCATTCCTAGGGCCCCGACCCAGAGACTTAGGATCGTTCCAAAAACAGTTGTATATATATATATATATATATATATATATATATATATATATATATATATTCTTGATATTTAACATTATCCATTGTTTTTCCGTTGCACTGACTTTATGAAGTTAATATATTACTATGTGAGTAATTTTATCCACCATTAAGTGCAATAATTTTACCTATGAGTGATGAGGCACCTTTCAGTCATCAAATATATATTCTTGATATTTAACGTTATCCATTGTTTTATATATATCCATATATATTATGAAGTTATATATATATATATATATATATATATATATATATATATATATATATCTATATATATATATATATATATATATATATATATATATATATATATATATATATATGAAGTTAATATATTACTATTGTAAGTAATTTTATCCACCATTAAGTGCAATAATTTTACCTTGAGTGATGAGGCACCTTTCGGTCACTTGACCATTGTCGAATCACTTAATGGTGGATAAAATTACTTACAATAGTAATATATTAACTTCATAAAGTCAGTACAACGGAAAAACAATGGATAACGTAAAATATCAAGAATTTAATACCTACCAAGGTAAACAACTGTACCGTAAATATCTTAACCTAAAAATCAAACTCCAGAATTGCATCAACAAAATACAGTTTAATAAAAAATGCTTAACACTTAATATAACACCAAAATACGCCAAATTACACATAAAAAATAAACAAAACACTATTATCAATAAAGCAACAAAAATAGCAGAATCACACATAATTAAACAAAACATTAAATCTGCCTACCATAAAAAAAAGCCAAATCAATTTACAACTATACACAACCAATTTGGAAATAATGAAAAGTTTTGATACTCTCACACCTATTATTCACGAAAAAACACAACAAATTATAATAAAACATAAAACAAACACAATAAACAGACAAAACAGAAAAATCGAAAATTTATCAAAACAACTACATAACCTAAAAAATAGCCTAGAACCAATCCACACATCAAAACAACAACATAACCTAAAAAATAGCCTAGAACCAATCCACACCTCTAACAACAATAAATTCATAAACTTAACTAAAACACAATTTACTGAAAAAGAAAAAATAATAATAACAAATTCCTTCAAATATAACCTACCTAATTTCAACAAAAAACAAATAATAAAAAACGTAATAGTTGACACAGAATCTAACATCCACAAAATTACCCACCAAAATACTGAACACATAAGAAACAATATTAATAATAAAATTAACCTAATAAAAACGGAAAAAAACAAAAAAACGGAACAATATATAAATAAAAAAGAAATTATAAAACTCAGAGAAAAACTAGAAAACAACGACTACTTAATATTAAAATCAGATAAAACAAATACACCAGTAATAATAGAAAATACCAAATACATCGATTCAATGACTAACTACATAAAAGAAAATAAATACGAACAAATCCCAGACCCAACTAACAAATACCTTATTACAATAAAAAACTTAATAGTCACTTACCGAAATACCCTAAACTATAACAATAAATTAAAATACCACACAAGACTATACCCATTCAAACCATGTGCTCCAATATTATCAGGGATACCTAAAATCCACAAACCCAACACACCATTTAGACCACTAATAAATTTCCCAACAGCACCATCTTACATAATCGCAAAAATACTAGACAAAATCATAAGATCTAAAATACATATCAACAACACATACAATATAAAAAATGGATATGAATTAATTAATAAAATAAAAACGATAAAAACAAACAGCAACACAAAAATAATAAGTTATGACATAACTAACATGTACCCTAGTATCCCAATAGAAGAAACTATAGAAATAATAAAAAACAAACTAATACACAATAACGAAAAAAGAAACATAATAGATAGTATCATTACGCTAACCAAACACATATGTAACCAAAATGACTTCCAATTTAACAATAAATATTATAAACAAACAACTGGACTCCCCATGGGTTCACCCATATCATCTGTCATGTCAGAAATATATTTACAACACTTTGAACAAATAATAATTAAACCTATACTAAACACACACAATATTTCACTATGGACAAGATATATAGACGATATACTCGTAATATACCAACCTACCATTCACAACGAACACATCATAATATTAAACAAACTAAATACATACAACGAAAACATACAATTCACCGTTGAAACAGAAACAAATAGAACAATCAACTATCTCGACATCACTTTAAATATAAATGATAATAAAATAGAAACTACAGTATATACTCCTGTATATACAGGAAACCTACTTCCAACAACACCACAATACACTACAAATCTAACCACCCCTGGACACACAAAATTAATACTTACAGTAACATGATAAATAAAGCAATAAAATACACACAGGATAACAAACAAAAATTAAATGAAGAATTAGATAACATCACAAAAATAGCAATAGAAAATGGATACAACAAACACATTATAAAAAATATATACAATAAATTCACAAAAAAACCTAACCTCAACACAACACTACAACCGAACACAAAAATGATGAAAATAAAAAAATCTACCTAAAATATAAATACACCAATAACAAAATAGAAAACATAACAAATATATACAACAAAGAATACTACACTCCAACATACAAACCTAACAACAAAATAATAAAATATCTTAATAACACAAACCACAAAACAAATTCAGAAAAACATAACCTATCAGGAATTTACAAAATTACATGCAACAACTGTAACGCTTTTTACATAGGAAAAACAACCAGAACATTTAAAATTAGATTTGAAGAACATTATAGAGCATTCAAAAACAAAAATTCAAAAGTATCAAATGTTGCAGCACACCTAGACCAGAAAAATATCAGTGATTCGACAATGGTCAAGTGACCGAAAGGTGCCTCATCACTCAAGGTAAAATTATTGCACTTAATGGTGGATAAAATTACTTACAATAGTAATATATTAACTTCATAAAGTCAGTGCAACGGAAAAACAATGGATAACGTAAAATATCAAGAATATATATATATATATATATATATATATATATATATATATATATATATATATATATATATTCTTGATATTTAACATTATCCATTGTTTTTCCGTTGCACTGACTTTATGAAGTTAATATATTACTATTTTTGAGTAATTTTATCCACCATTAAGTGCAATAATTTTACCTTGAGTGATGAGGCACCTTTCGGTCGTTGACCATTGCCGATTGTAAAATTATTGCACTTAATGGTGGATAAAATTACTCAAAAATAGTAATATATTAACTTCATATATATATATATATATATATATATATATATATATATATATATATATGCGTGTATCTACTGTCTAATAAACTTCTAAACTGCTGAACAGAAGGTAATGAAATTTGGAAGAATTGCTTAACATATTCCCAGGATGGTTCATGTAAGGTTTGGTATACACCAATCCACAAGGCTCCGCCCCAAAGGTTTAGGATGGTTCAGTGTATACCATTCCATAAGTCTAATGTTAAAATATATATCCATACTAGCATTACTTAAATTAATTTTAAAAGATTATAAATATTATGTAAAATTAAAATATTATTATTTATTTTAAGCTGTTTAAAATTGCTAAATTTTATGTACAGTTATTGCTATTACACTTATTGATATTAAAAGTAGAATCGCATATAGTATTCTTGCCAAATTGGAACCAACCAAAGCTGTGTAGCAGAATAAGACTAACTACAAAAAACTGACACCCAACTTGATCCAGGTAGGTATCAGATGTGGCAAGTTCAAATGAAATATGGTCTTAATTCCATAAATACAGATGATTTCATCAGATCTACCTACTGATTTCAATCTACTACCTTTTCCTTTGGGCCTTGCATTCGCTATAACTATAAAAAAGGCACAAGAACAATCATTGACCATAGCTGGATTAAATTTGGAACATTCGAGCTTTTATCATGGCTAATTATATGTTTGGTGCTCATGTGTTACGACACCTAAAATTTGTATGTTTATACAAATAATGAAATGAAGAAAAACATTGTCTATCCTCTAGCATTGTAGTAAATGAAATATAATTATTTAGATGTTTGATTTGCTTTTCTTAGCATATATATATATATATATATATATATATATATATATATATATATATATATATATATATATATATATATATATATATTAGTAATGGGTTGATTCCAAAATTTTACCCATTTCGATACCAAGACAGGTTTCCCTCTTCCTTAACAACCTTGGGAAATTTTTCAATTTCTTCAATCTTGTTTGTATTGACTGTCATCAAATCGTTCATTTCATTAACAATTTTACCACTGTCTGTTGAAAGTTCTTTACGTTCACAAGAAACTTCTCTATTATTTGTTGATAGTTTTTTGTTCAAATTATTTTTTTCTGCAGAAGGTTGCTTCTGTTCATCAAATACCTTAATATTATCTGTTACCAGACTTTTATGTCCATATTTTTCATTATTTTTCTCTAACATCTGTTTGATATCTCTAACTTTTATATTGCATTTTGTAACTGAAGGTATCTCAACTTTAGTGAACTGTTGTTTTATATTTATTGATTCATTTTTATCTTCAGATGATGGCACCTCTGAATCTCTCTCAGATTTAAGATTCACAAGTGATTGTTTCAAGCCAATATCATTCAATACAACTTTACAATGTGGCAAATTCAAAAATTTGTTTGCATTATCAAGTTTTAATATTTCTTGAACCTGATCCAGTTTTTTAGACCTAAGCTTCTCTGAATCATTTCTAAAAAAAAAAAAAAAAGAAATATATTAACTCAGAAACAACTTAAAAGTAAGGAAAATATTATTCCTGATTTGAAATAAAATTAGTTCTAAAAGTGATATCCTCATTCAAACAAGTTCAGATTTGTTTGTAAAGTATCAACATAACAATATAATAAATATCTATACCTATGCAGCCCTAAGCAAAAGAAAATCATGCAAATTAAGTTGATGGATTTTTCCTATATAATTATTTGTATGATAATAATTCAATATCTTGCAAATATAAGAAATTTAATAAATATCATCTAATACAGTCAGCGTCGCTTATTGTGATTACGGTTAATGTTATAATTCGGTTATTGTTATCGTTTCATTGAAAAACAAACACGGACGTATATTAATACATTGTAATTAGGTCGCTTATTGTAATCATCTGTTCGCTTATTATTATCATTTAATTTGCCATGCAAAATCATATGCGTCAACGTATACTAGCATAGACCAAGTAAAAATGTCTACAAAGTAGTGTAAACAGCACGTGCAACACACAATGACGAACAATTCATAGAATGTTTATTTTTAGAATGACAGAAATACTTTATAACGGTTTCAGCACTTAGCACAGTTCTCAAGAATGTCCTTAGAATGTCTCCCTTAATCTTTGTTTACGCAAACACCCTAGCCTCGCTGAGTCGACTTTAGTTGTTTGTTAACATTAGTTGATGTTACTACTGAACCATTTAGAGTACAGTCCTACTGTATTTTTTAACAGTGAATTTTTATGAACGTTTATTACAGTATTTCAGTGTGATTTTACATAATTTAATTTTTAAAGATCTTTTTCATTTGTTTTGTAGAGTTTAGTGAAGTTTCAAAGGACAGTATAGCAAGATGTCCGAATTTCAAAAGAAACGACGCGATTTAAGTCTTAAACAAAAACTTGATATTCTAGATAGGTACAGTAAATTACCAAAAATGAGTCAAAGAAACGCTGCTTCTCAACTTGGCGTTTCTCAACCTCTCTTATGTAAAATATTGAACAACAAAGAAAAAATCTTGTCATTATCAAAGTGTAATGCAAATGTTGACAACAAAAGACATCGTTCTGGGAAGGATCCGCAAGTGGAATCACCACTTGTAAAAGAATATACTGAGTGGATGGAAGTTGACGATAGTATTGAAACAGCAGCGGAAATAACTGAAGACGATATTTATAAGGTAGTTGCTTCAACATCAAAAGTTACTGAAGAAGAAGAAGGCACCGATGATGACGAAAATGATAAATGTGTACCGCAAAGATCTAAGCAGGAACTTCACCAAGCTCTTGAGATTCTAAGGCAGTTCATTCAACAAAAAGCAGAAAATTTCAATAAACATTATGAATATGAACAATTTATAAACAATATTTTACGAGTAGACTACAGACAGTCACATATAGAGGAATTCTTCGAGAAAAAGTAAATGTAAATTTGAAGTGTAAATAAGTTTGAAGTGTTTTATAATGAGGTTTTATGTGTTAAAATGTTTTGATCAAGTGTTTTACGTAGTTCTATATATTTTTTTTCAATTAAAAATATGCTAGATTCAGTGTTTTAAAAAAATCTACAGTGGAATAACATAAACTGACATGAAATATGCCCACTAATTTTAACAAGTAGAAAACTAAGTTACAGAAATTCTACTACTGTACATAAAACTGTCCGGAATAGCATCAAAATTTGGTAAGTACAGTTTAATTATAGTGTTACAGAATTAGAATTACTTAATGTAATGATAGGCTTACATATCGTTCAGAACAAACAGTTGTGGCCATAATACAGTTAGTTCAATGCAGTACGGCTGTAGACTATATCGTGATTAAGCGTTCGGTTATTGTTATCAAATATGCTTCTGACAAATATGCTCACAATAAGCGGCGCCGACTGTAGTATATAAATTAAATAATCTCTTCTGGAGGTTCCAAACACAAAACGTTTACTACAACTAATTTAAATTAACCCTTACTTTTGAAAGACACTGAAATTCTTCTTAAAACACTCCTTTACTTTCTTGAGGGTTCTTAACAATTTTATTTGAAAATGATATGTTAACATATTTTCACTCCAGTGTTATTAGAGAAGTGAAATTTAAAGATTTCCTTCTGTCTAGAGACAGTAGTTCCAGATGTCACTCACGAAGAAAATAAATAAAATAGTTTCAATAGATATTAAACATTTATATTTGTTCATGGATGGATAAAACCACTTGCTAAACACTGTAGAAGGTTAACTAACCTTTGGGTGAGAAATAACAAAATTGTAAATTTAAGAACTAGTTGAAAGTTAAGAAAATGAATAATTCTTTAAATTAAGACCAATCTCAAGACTTAATTGAAGAAGATTCAACCGTGGAAGGGACAACACATGCGTAAGCCAAGATACGTGAGATAACAATAAAAGAGAAGCAATTGTCTAATTATACTAGTAGTTTCACACTAAACGGAACCAACAATATGCAATGGAATATGCAAGAATTTTGGGTGATTACGTAGAAGTCACATCTCTGTTATATTTAGTTACCATTGACTAAGATTCTACAAAAAATATAAGAAATACAGAATTACAATGAATAAACTAGTTCAAACCCGATGTATATACAATAAACTCCCGATTATCCGTGGGCGGATTAACCGGTTTGTGGATTATCCGGGGTCTGCCATTGTTTTACAAATATCCAATTTTTATTCCAATCAGATTCATGTGTTTAAATTTCCAAACGGTGAATTACGAGGTAAATACATATAAGGCTTAATAGAAGTTAAGATGAAGGGAATAGATATGTAAATATGTACGTACTAATTTTTACATTGAAAGGGAAGCATCCCGACGCGGGCCAGCTAAATAAAATGGGCAAGCAGACTACTGTATATAAGAGACAATGACAAAATGCTTGGATGCCCGAAAACGTAATGTGTATCATAAGATTGTAAACAAATGTCAGCTAATCTCGGCTATAAATTGTCTAGGACGTGACATATGCATTATCCATATCTGTCATATACATTATCGATCTTTATGGCTTTGTGACACACGTGACACAAGTAGACACAAAATGGTTCTCAAGAAACTTAGATCGCACATTAAAGCTAAATCAATGCTCACAAAAAAACAGACGAAAGTGACAAGATTTTTTTGTTAAAAAGTGAAAGTATTATGTGTAAAGGAAATTACATATGTACATACATACTTACTTTTGACATATACTTATGTACGTATTGTAAATAGTTAGACATATAAATGTACATGTTATAATCCGTCAAATACATCGACATTTTAAATTATTTTCTGTATTTATTTTGTCCTCTGAAGATTATTTGTGAATTGCACTAACCGGGGTCATTATTTGTGTAACGTATGGTATTATCGATTGTTTTGCGTATTCTTTGTTCATAGCGAATTATCCGGGGAATTCGTTATCCGGCGTTGCCGGGCCACCCTATTCCACGGATAATCAGGAGTTTACTGTATATATATTAGTGATGGGTTGATTCCAAAATTTTATCCATCTTGATACCAAGAAATCGACTCCGGATTCTCTATTCCATATACCACAATTACCAACCCAATAAAATAGGGATAATGTTATTATTTCAAGATATTTTAAAAGAGATATCGTTTACAAAAAGTTGTTATAGTGCCGGCGTTACAACAAGATTGAAACAAAATCAGAGCGATCCAATCGGCAGCCCTTTGTTTTTCCCTAGGATGTACTAAAACCACCCCAATTGCTGCAAAGGAGATGGAATTAGGTGTGGTACCCAAAGATAACGGTTAATGACAAACGGATCTGTTCAAAGTTTCTGGCTATAAAGACTCTCCAACCTGCTCATCCTCTTCACAATGCAGGAAATGGTATTAAGTAAGTTAAACAATCTTTCAGTTACAAAACAAATGATTTGTCTGCCATGTTGACAAATTCTGTCCCCGAACATATACCTGTTTTTTATCACGAGTAGCCCACTACCTGGTCAAGAATAAAAATTACTTTGAACCTGCCAAGCAGAAGGAGCAAGCAGGACCACATAGTAGTTCTGAAAACTGAAACGTTGGAAATGATACATACCAGCTACAATGATCATGTTAGAATTTACAATGATGGCTAACTTGATCAACAAAATAGAACATTCGGAGCAGGTTTTTTCAACAAATCTACTGATATCTGCTTTTATGTAACTGCAAACTCGCACTCTAGTATGGACACAGAGCTTCTGGCGCTAAATGCTGTGTTGGCAAGTTGCTTCAAAACAAAGGAGGAGAAAATATGCATACTCACTGACTCCACATCTGCCGTACAGGCTCTCTTAAATTTATCCACAGGGGACTACTCCTTTCGCATTGCTGAAATAAGAAAATTTGCTAACAACCTGAAGGACATAACTCTTCAATGGGTACCCGCGCATTGTGGAATACCAGAAAACAAGAGCAGCTAAAGAATACGATGAAACAGCTAAAGCGGCATTACATATGTACCCAACATTTAAAGCCAAGTATACACTCAGGTATTGTAAAAGCTTGGCAAATAAATACTTTCATAAATGTTTGACTGAATTTTGTAAAGAAGAGGCCACAGGTCGTCACCTTTTTAAATTTCAGCCTGAACCGTTGAGTGAGGACAAATTCAGGGAAGTTTCACATCCAATTGTAGCTTTTGCAGCTCGAGCACGATCCGGCCATCTAGTGATGGAGGAATATTTATTTAGATTTAATCTTTCGAATTCTCCAATCTGTGCACTTTGTGAGAATGAAGATGAAAGCGTAAAGCACATTTTGTTCGACTGCACGTACCAATGAGGGACTTCCTGAGAGTCGAAGTTGCAACAAGATATTCTCATAAACAAGAAGCACTGGGGGCTGGCAAGGATAATATACCATCGACATGGGGCTATCGGTTACTCTTGAAGCTGGATGCCTGTGCAAAGAAGTAAACATTTTTAAATGTTCGACAGGAATTTTGTTTGGTTTTATTCTTGTGATGCAAAATAATGAACTGCAATTAAGTAAGTTTGAGAAGGTGACGGCCTTATCTTACCATGAAATGAGTTTAAAGGAAACATGTGTTACGATCAAAAGAATGAAACAATCTTTGAGCCTCATTCTCACGTACAGCTAGTATTGGCAATAGGTATATCAGGATAATGAGAGCAGCCAATCTACTTTGATTATGACAAGCCTGAGAATAAAAGTACATTTCCTGAAATAATCCAGAAAAAAGAATAAGCAGGATTTCCAGTAATATCCATTACAAACGACTTGGAAGTCGAAAACAGAGCAGTGTGGAAGGAATTAGATATAACTCCTAAAAATATATCCTTTCAAAATAATTGACAAATTTAGACGAGTGTTTGTTTCACAAATGCTTAAATTAGCTAGGAACCATTTTATAGAAGAAGGATTTATTGTTTGCAGTAATGAACATATAACAAAAAATAGTATAGAAGAGATGTTGGAATTACCAAAAAAACGATTTAAGGAGAGCTTTCAAGTTGATAGAAGAACATATTTATGCAAAGGCAAAAAAATACAAAAAAAATGTAAGATTGGCTGCAGAACTTTTTTTTAGTTCCACAGCTAAAGCTCTCAAATACTATGGAGAAAGGGGTTTATTAAAAATTCCTAAAGATTTTGAAAAGATACTATAGACATAGTGCAACTATTCAATGATTGGTTTGACATATTTAATTCAAACAATCATTCCTTTTATTAAATAAAGCCTCTATTCTTAGAGGCTGGTAGAAGCTTTGCTTCATACAAGGAACGATCATTTCAAAACCTGTCACCAAGTAAAACCTTCAGTAAGTGATGCCCTAAGCACTCACTTAGTTAAGTATCATTTAATTATAGCATTATAATTTAATTTATTAAGGTATGCCTCTTTTTCTATCACTGTTTTCATGTATAATTTTTACAGCCTACTCATCGTAAAATATACTGCATGAAATAAATTTTCAAATACCATCATATTACACTTGCCTTCTTTAAATTTTATTATTATTGACCTAATATATTGGCTCAAACTATTTTTCTAACGCACAAATAAACTACAACTAAAATAAAACTTACATTAGTGATGAAAATTGTACAGATACGTTTTAGTAAAAATAATAATAATGAGAAAGCAGTAGCACCATAAGCTGGTGTAGTAACTGCAGTGATAATGGCTCGGCTCTTATAACATGCACAAAGAAATACAATTTATGTCTTCCTAATGGGTTTGCCCTTATATCTACAGCCCTGATGTTAGAGTGGCGAAGAATATTTTACCATCCAATATGTAAACGCAACAACTGATATTTTACTGTCCGATTTGTAAATGCGACATTATGATGTTCAACATAATGGAATTAAATCTATTTATTTACAAATTTACAACATATCTTGGATTATTGTAACAATTTAAAATACCTATTAATATTTTATTCAATATTCTAATATTGTTACGATATTAAACATGATGAAAGTGATCACTGTCAGCTTATATACTTAAGGTAGCATGGCGTAGCATAATATGAAATACAGGCTGGAGTTCCGGAGCTGTAACGGTAAGTATGATGTTCGTGATCAATTCAATGGTTTTTGGATTTCTGGTGTATTCTTTATTCTTTAAATTTTCCCGTAAGTAATAATCGCAAGTAGAAAATTCCGGTGATCGGGGAGACTATATTCCTGAAGAGATAGTCTACTCATTCGTAAACACACTTCGCACATGAGCCAGTGATCCAAGAGGTAAGTGACAAGTAAAAGGTGGAGCCATTATTTACATAAGAAATTAAGTTAGTTGACTGCCAAAAAATAAGCAAATAGAACATCAAAATCAAATTCGAAAGGTTGTTGACATTTTATTTTCATCAGGAAAAACATTCCTAAATAGTGTTTACGATAGCAAAAATTTTATTTTCAATAAAAAAGTCATAGCAATTTATTTAAATCAGGGATAAAATGGCTCTCTAGAGTATATGGGAGTGGGGCATTAATGTCACCAAACTCTTGAGGCAATATGACAACATGAATTATTAAGAAATTTTTGAATGGTTAAAGACTTCTCAATGGGGAAGAGGTTTGAGGCAAGGAATATCCTGTGAGAAGAACTGAGAAGGTACCATCCCTTTGGATTTAAAGAAGTTATGTGTAATAATGTCCATGCTCATAGTTTCCTTTGCAAGAGTGAAACAGTAAAAATGGCCAAATAGGCAATTGTGGTGACTGCCGAGATGCCGTCTTGTGTTTCCCATAACCTTTTAGGGGGGACTTTCTCCTTAAAAGTGTAATGTTTAACATCTCTTAGTGCAACAAATTTTCCAACTTCGAAAATGTTATACAAAACAAATTTCAAACGTTAAAGGTGAAACAGTAACGTAAAAAATTCTGTTATAAATTTAAACCATTTAGACTAACAGTACTGCGATTGACAAAGTGAAGTTTTACAACAAAGTGTTGCGTAAATTTAAAAACCTGTAGAGTTGAAAATTCATACATTTTTAACTTTAAATGAAATAATTGAATGAGAAATAAAATTAGAATTCATAATATACACACAAAAAATGTTTTTAAAAATTATTAAAGTCGCAATGATATGGAAGTAGAAAAGGGAGGTATAACCAAGCTTTGTAGACTGACAACAAAAGAAGCTTTTTTTGCCGGATGGTTGTTTCCACAACTAAGGAACAGGCAGACAACCGACAATCAGCATCTACAACCCAGACTATTCAGTTTTGCATGCAAACACTTTAAATTTATTCATGAATCTTTTAAAATAAGTTATATTTTAATGCAAATATTTTAATGTGACTTTTAAATCTAATTTCCTCAGTAACTCTTTCTCAGAAGTGAAGATTTAAAGAAGTCTAATGCAGAAGAGCCATTCATGTATTAATCACATAAGTCTAAAGATTGGCCAAAAAGTGCACTGAGTAGCAGAGCATTATAAAAATGTTTTACTGGATTGATTTAAAAGTGATAAAAACAGATAATGTTGCATGTAAATAAAGATATTGAGGATAGACTATGATGGTTATTTTCGATATGTTTGTCTCCAGTAACACATTAGGTATTAATAGTGTTTGCATATCTAAAAATCAAGGCTTAATTAATTTGTGTTAAATCAATGATAAACTATAAACACAATCAAAGGTTCAACTATTTCTATAAATATATTCTTTTAATCTGATGCATAGAGACCTAAAAAGGTTATTAAAGAATAAGTAAGCCTTAACTATAAACATCTAAAAATACATATCTTGACTCACTCAGATTGCAACATATTTTTCTTTTCCTTTCTGGCCATTTTTATATGGATGCTACTACTTTCCTCAATAGGATTTATTTCATTATTTTCATCGCCAATATTTTTGGTTTTAGACTCTCCTTCTTTATTCAAGTACTTCTGAAAAAATAGCATTTTTTTTAGAATCATGCCTTCAAAATAACACTTACCTGATATCTTCTGAAAAAACCTGATTGATCTAATAAGGCACGCGTGCGCACTCACACACACACACACACACACACACACACACACACACGCACGCACGCACGCACGCACGCACACACACACACACACACACACACACACACGAAGTCTTACCATAAAGTTCTGAGAATATCACCATAAAAATAAAATAGCTTACCATAACTTTTAATTTTTACTGTCTCTTCCAAATATCCCTCTTGAGCATTACCTAATGTTTTCCATGGTTTAATGCTTCCCTGGAAGTCTTCAAGATAAAGTGTTCAAAGTACATTTTGCGTTTCTTCTTGGATCTCCTAAATTATGTTAAAATTACAGCCTTTCAATTCAAATATAATTTTGAAAAATAGAAATTAACTCGGATGTGGCAAAGTCGAATAGAGTGAATGAGGAATCACTATTGTATTATTGGAAATCTAAAACATTGCAAAGATTAGAGAAGTGTTTGCATAGCATCATTTTCATAGGTGCAGAACCCAACTGTTGTTAGCCTACTGATCTGAACATTTGTTTTGATCTAAACCACTTCAAAACATCACAACGATGTAGGCTCTACCATCACAGTTGTTGGAACACTGATTCACAAAGAGTAACAGAAATCCGTGCACAAAAACAGGCAGATGTATACTGTTAGCCACATCTAGCAGCAGAAAGTTGCACCGAAAATGAACTACTCAATTAGAAATTTAAGCAAGAAGACAGGCTTTCAAACAATTTTTGAAAAATTTACAATATCCTTCAAAGCAAATGTAGAACAGGAAAATCAAATAATATTGTTTGTTACCTAAGCAGCTAATAACTAAATTTCCTGTTTCAAACCAAACTAATTGAAAAGTTAAGCAAAATTGTAGTCTTTCATAACATTTTTGAAAAAAAAATAAATATTATGAATCCATGAAATCAAACTGTAGAATAGAAAAATCCAATAACCTATCAAATTGTAATTATCTTAACGAATTTAAGGGTTGAAAGAGACTAACAATAATGAAAAAAAAGCTTTAAAATCTATAATTATCAAGAAAAAATGGCATTTAAGCTGGGAAGCCAGCCTATCCTCTCGTACACCAAAAAAACATTTTTTCTGTTAAATTCAAGTTATTACCAGGTATACTCCATTCATCTGTGAAATTAAAAATATTACAACGTACTCAATATTCGTCTGTGTAAGTTAAAATCACTACAATAAATACTGTACTCACTTGTATAATATAAATTATATAAACTATAAAAAAATATTCCAAATACAATATTTAGTCTATATTTTGATATTTATTTTTGGTATCTCTATTTTGTTATTTTGAATTGAAAATATGTGTATAAAATTGTAAAAATACAATTTCTCAGTTTTTCTGGATGTGCAACAGTGACAAATAATATCTCAAAATAAGCTAAATTTTTGTGCTTTCAATATTCTAACAAATTTTACTTCAACACATACTTTGAGTAGGTACTCAAAGTAGATTTTTTTCCTTTACCTTTTTAGATTGTTTAGTCTCACTGTTCATTCTGTCAAGTTTCATTTTTTTGTTATGCTCTGCAGTTTCACCTGTACTTCTATCTTTACCCGCTTTTTTTCGTTTCTGGCCAGTAGTATTCTTGGGAATCTTAAGTAACATGTGTTTAATCTTTTCTGTAATCTCAACTCCAGCTTCGCACACCAAGCTCTTTTTTAGATCCTTTAGTACTTCCTTATAAGAGTCAGGCTGTTAAAAAAGATATGCTAATATTTACTTATATATTTAATTACAGCAATATTTTTCTTTTTAATCTAACTACAAAGTGTTCTTATTTAAAACTAATATACTTAGTACAGATATAATTTTAAAACATATCCTCAATATGAGCATGAATTCATCAGCAGTGTCAAAAAAGGAACTGAAATTAAAAGTGATTTTTCCATTTTGATATATCTATGTTGTTTCTGGATTTTTAATTAAAAGGACATACCATGCATGCTGTTTTACATGCTGTTATTCTGTAAAACAGAATAACTTGAAGAAAAAAATTTAATTTTAAAAATTCCTAACTTTCTAGGTTATATTTTATTAGAATAAATTGGAAATATGTCAGGCAAATTAGAAATACACAAAAATATCAAAACTTTTAAATAATTTAACAGAATATTAAGGCGATTGGTTATAAGACCGTTTGTATTCTAGTAGGGTTGTGAAAGAAATTTGATAATAGTAATAATGTAAAATAAAACATACCATATAGTAGAACACAGGGGAAGGGTTATGTCATTACTTGTACAGGGCAGCCTACTGAACATAAATATGGGTGACAAGCAGCTTCAAGCAACAAACAATCCATCTGGAGCTGGGTGGAGCTGTTCAACTTTGTTTATGATTTTAATATGCCCTCAGCTTTTGGAAAATGATAATGTCGGTTTCTGTCCAATTCTAGAGAGAATCTAGCTATGTGTTTGTATTTTTATTTGTGACCTTGCAGACTTGTAAATATGGTTTCCTATTTTACTGCAGATATTGTTTGTTCTATGAATTGTACACTATATTTATAATGTATAATTCACTAGATAGCACTGAAAATGAGTGTTACAGTAATTTTAGTTTTAATTCTGACTCTAAAAGTATGGGAAGTGATGACGTTGAATTTACATGAATCCCTACTTGTTCAAATGATTCACTAAGTATAAAACTCTCTATTTTACACAAATAACAAACATTTTGTTTATTTGCCTCGATTTAAATACATTTTTTAACTTCTAGAATAGTATTCATATAACGTCAGCCACAGCGAACATGTTTTATTATAAGCGAACATTCTATTATAAAAATAATCTCATAAATAAAATAAAATTATTCAGCTAAGGTTGTACTTTTTTCTAAACTATGATTATTAGTGTTTCCAAAACATGAAACCCGATTGCTGTACTATAAGGCTTTAAACTTGAGTTAAATAATACAGGACTATTAAAGAAAGACTCTTTAAAATTCAAAGTTAAGACACTCTGAGGCACTTAAAAATGTTTAAAATAAAACAGAATTTTTTGAAAAATGAATTGAAAAAAAATTAATTTTAAAATTTATTTAAAAACTGATTAAATAAGTTCTTATAAAAACACTCCTAATATATGTATAATTTAGTGGTAAACAAATGTTTAAATGTTTTAAATATTTTTATTGATAGTAAAAATTGTAAAGAAAATAGAATATCATTATTATATATCATATAAAGCATACAGAACCATTGCAATCAATAAGAACTCATTTATAAAGAACACAAAAATAAATTAATGTACAGTAGAGTCTTGAAATTCCGAGTCCCGATATTTCAAGTCTATTTCTATCTGAGATTATTCTATCTATTTAAAAGAAAATTATGAGTAGGGCTTCCAAGAAATGATTATATCAATACGGTATGCAAAGGAAATGAGTCGGGCTTACAAGATATGTTTATATCAATACGGTACGCAAAGGAAATGAGTCGGGCTTCCAAGATATGCTTACATCAATTCTGTATACAAAGGAAATGAGTCAGGCTTCCAAGAAATGTTTATGGTAAAACCCTACGCGAAGGAAATGAGTTGGGGTTCTAAGAAATGTTCATATATAAAGTTCTACAAACTAATTCAGTGAATTTATAACTACAGTATTAGGATTCATTATAACTCCTACTTTTTTCTAATGCAAATGAATGTATTTCCGTGTAATCAGTGTTTTCGGTTATTCGAGGGGGTCTCGGGCCCCTTTTATATAGAATTATCGAGACGTTACTATAATTAAAATGGAACAAATTACCTGATCATCTAATAATACTATTTTGAAAACTTAAACAAACATAAAAAGTGTCAACTTGGCAAAAAAAAACCACCACTTACTGATATTTTTCACCAGACCCATTTCACACTAGGTAAGTGCATTGTTCAATGATGTTAGTCACGGACAAATCTGTTGCTCAGGTGGTTTTGTCATTTAGAATGTGTTGTAGATAGTTTTTGTGGTGACTGTATCCCGTAGTTTTCTGTTGTTTAGTTTGTTGCTTTTTTGTATGTAGTGTAGGATTTTTAGATTAGTGTCTTCATTGGTGTGTGAGTAGAGTTTTTTCTATGTGTATAGCAAAATTTGATTTTTGTTGTGTCTTTCCTATACCTTTTATGCGCTCTTTGTATCTTGTGGTAAATTTTCTCCCTGTTTGTCCTATGTAAAAGCTGGGCAGTCAGAGTAAGAGATCATATATATATACTCTTCCCCAGTGTTTATTCTGGTGTTTTTGTACTGTATAGGTGTTTTTAGTTGTGTTGGATGTTTTACTTGATACTTTGTATTTAAGTTTGTGCAACGAGAAAGCTATTTTTTGTGATGTGTTGTCGTGATATATTAGTGTCGTGTATTTTTGTTTGTTTGTAATTGTTGTTTTTTGTTGTGTTATGTGTGTGTTGTTTTTGCGCATTATGTTTTATAGGCTGTTTTTATAATTTATTGTGTTGAGTTAGTTTAATTTGTCTTCATTGTTCATATGGGTATGTTGATTAGTCTGTTTATCATGGAGTGGAAGGCAGCATGTTTGTGTTGTGTAGGGAAATTGGAAGTGTTGTGTAGGGAAATTGGAAGTGTTGTGTATAACTCTGTCAGTGGTAATTTAGCTTCCTGTATATTTTGAATGTGTTTGTTGTTTTATTTTATCGTGAAATCTAGGAAGTTGATTTTGTTCTGTTGTTCTGTTTCCGGAATGAAGTTTATGTTATTGTGTAATTAGTTTATGTAATTGGAAGGTGTTTATCTGTCTAATATGCCGTTGTATAGGATTAGGATGTTGTCTACGTATCTATACCAATATATTATTTTGTGGGCGTATTTGTTGTTATTTATGATATATTTTTGTTCTAGATTGTGTGTGAATATTTCTGATAATATGCTTTAGATGGGAGATCCCATGAATAGGTCTTCGTTTTATGTGTAGTATTTGTTGTTGTGTTTGAAATAATTCTGAGAAGTGATTGTATCTGTTAGTGTTATTATTTCTTTGGTTCTTTTGTCTGGGCTGTTGTTTTCTATTAACATTTGTTGGAGTATGTTTATTGTTTCTGAGATTGGTATGTCTGTGCATAGGTTGGTTATGTCGAATGTTGCTATGTGAAGTTATGTGGTCTGTGTGTGTTTTGTGTTTGATATTTGTTTTTTTTTGGCTGGTGTGGTTATGAAATAAGATATATTTCTTATTATTTTGGTTGATGTTTTCGCGATTTTATGTGAAGATCGAATAATGCGTTTCTTGCCAAGTTAACACCAAAATTGTAATTATAAAAAAAAAACCTCAAGATGTACATCACAAAAACTGCAAGTTTTAAAAAGTGTTACTAGGAATAAAATAAGAATAAAAATTAAAAATTAAAGAATGTAAAAGGAAAAAAGGGATATTTTTACAGATATTAAGATGAAGAGATAGATAATTAAGACAAGAAAATTGTCAAAATGATTATATTATTGTATAATTATAATGATAACATTTGTATTTAATGGACTACTGAATATAGCATCTACATTGAAGACATTAGAGTGTGTGTGTTGTTATATGTGACCTGCACTCCCGATTTCACTATCTTGAGATATAATATTGTGGTTATTGTTAGTTGTACACTAATCATCCTCAACCTAAAAATCTTTAAAAATAACATTCTTTTAACATATTTTTTAAAATAAAATGATATAGTTACAACTGGCCTCGTAGACATGATATTGAAGGTAGAAGTATCAGGGCCATGCATACTTGTCTAATCTTATGCCATTTCCATGTAGTATTTACAATCTGATTACAGATATTATGAAAAAGATAAATAGACTCCTATGGTGTCTTACAGTAACAAAAAATGTTGTAATCATACAAGAGACCCATTGCAACTGCCTGAGAAACAGATGGCTATGTCTCTAACTTTCAACCTGAAATTGGAGGGTTAAGCTTTCTGAGGCCTCAATGCTCCCCTCAGACTATTCTCATTGGTGTCCTTCATTCCGTCAGATGACAAGATAAGCTTCTGTTCCAGCTCTGGTACTTTTTTCAAAAAAAAGAGTTTCTGACATTTCAAAAAATATCCAAAACCTTTTGAAAATTTTTTACACAAATTTCCTCAAGAATTTTCTTGTTCCCACTTGAGGATTTCCTACATAAATCCTGCAACCTCAGGCTAAGCACAAATTCCTTATACTTAGACACTTAATTGAATGCTGATTAGGAATGTTATCTGTGAATAGAATAGTTGTTTCAACCATTAAGATCTGTTTTTTGATCGGATATATTACAAAATGGTCCTGTAGAGCTATACAGAGAAATTATAATGAAAACTGACTGTTTTCATGATTATTTTCCAGTCTTTTGTTGCCAATAAGCAAGATCACAGCTTCCCTAGATACTCATAGAATTTCATAACAGAAAGCGTACCTACCATTTTCCAAAACTTTCTTATACCCTGTGAGTATTAAGCTACACTATAAATGGACATTGTACAGAGTGACCGAAAAAAACAGGCGTTTTTAAAATGGGTAGTACACGCACTGTAGTCGTTGTTTGGAGGGTGGAACTGTGATTGCAGACCTCTGCACATGATGCCACTTCATTATTCATAGACCCTCTAGAGGACGGTACAACACCATATGTTTGCTTACGATGTGTATGTGTGAAATAGTGAGTCTATCACAGCTAGGCATCGGGTTTTTCATGCTCACTTTCAACCTGGACGCCTTGATATCATTCCCAGTCGGAATACGATTATCAGGCGGGTTAACAACTTGAGAAAAAAAGGAAGTGTTCTAAAGCAGAAGTCTCCTGGTCGATATAAGTCTGTTTGAGCGCTGGGGGAGGGGGGGCAAGCTCTGCCCATGGGGCAAAAAGACTTACCCATGAGTTAGGAATAACTCGTGAATCAGTGCGAACAATTTTGCAAAAAGACTTATTATTTCATCCATACAATGCTTATTTCCAGGAAGATGGTGCCACTACACACACTTCTAGAGATGCAATGGACTTGGTGCATCACATGTTTCCAGGAAGGTTCATTTCGTGTTTCGGTGATATTCTGTAACCTCCAAGGTAGCCAGATTTGAGCTGTTGTGATTGTTTTCTTTGGGACTAGAATGGCAAGTGTAGATAAATATTTTAATGTAATATAAGTTCTAATTAACAGTATATTAAATGAGTAACGTCAATTTCAAAGTTTGATTTTTTTTGTCACCATGTATACAGTTTGCATATATTTTTATCATTACCAAATCCCGTATATTTAAATTGCTGTGACCTGGAACTACAATCTAGAATTAATTCAAATTAAATTTTAATAAATCCAGAGACCTGTCCTACATTATATTTCTTCAAGACAATCTAGATAGTAACAAAACATCATTGCCACATATCTCCGATCAGCTGCAACTGTAACTGGTGTATATCTCTCCTGAAAGTAGCCTTCTAAAATTAATCTCTTAATTGTGTCAACTTCACTCCACACATACCAAATACATTGAAAAATATTATGTAATTCTATGCAATACGTGTTCTACACCTCGTTCTGTAAGATTACCTTACTTACAATAATTTGGGTATTTGTAAAATCTGTATATTTTTTAAATGTGCTATTTACAGTCACAAGACTTTTCTCTAAAAGTTATTAATTAGAGCTTAAATCCCATCAATCTAATTTAACCCTTTGAGGACTTTAAACAAATTTTGAGTTTGTCCCAATACTGACACATGGCTTCTGAGTGGTTTGTACCAAATCTGCGCAGTTTGGTACTATGTGTATTTGTAGACATTGAAGAAAATAATCATAACTTCACCTCTATAAGAATTATTATTGTTTTTGGTGGCAAAATTTTTAAATATACAGTACAGTTTCGATAATTCAAGGTGAATGGGAACGTGACCCCCTTGGATTACCGAAAACTCGGATTACAAGGAAAAAGTACCTAAACATTAGACAAAATAGGACTTCTAATGAACCCTAATACAGTAAAACCCCTCATATCCAGATAAATGTGACAACAGCCCAAACAGGATTTATTAATAGGGGGAATAAAGACCAGTCCAGCTAATTATGAGTGTCGTCATTCTTTGTTTCCTTCAAGAGAGTTTATTTTCTGATATGTCAGGTACAAGACTAGACATTTGTGCAGGGATATTTGTTGACTGTCAAGACTTATAGCGTAAATAAAAAAAGATATTTATGGCCCATTGACCTACTGTCATCTAAACATAACTGATACCGACATTCAAACACAACATAACAGCGAGCATGAGCAACACCATAAAAACAACAACAAATTGGGGAGGAAGAAAAATACCATATTGATATAATCATTTCTTGGAAGCCTGACTCATTTCCTTTGCATGACATATTGATATAAATATTTCTTGAGCGCCCGATTCATTTTCTTTATAATATAAACATTTTTTAAATGCCCAACTCGTTTCCTTTCAAGTAGATAAAATAGGCTCAAATAGAAATATGCTCGAATTATATGGAAGATCCAAATATCGGAGATTGTATTTTCAAGACTCGACTGTATATCCTTTTTCAAAGGAAATTGTTTTTAAATATCTTTTAAAAGATTAAAATACATTTGTTATAAGTTAACTTACAATGTATTTTATTTGAAAAAATGTAAAAACGTTATGTTTTTTATTTTATGTAAAAAAAGTTGTTTTTTATTTTAAAATTTTTTATTTTATTTCTCACCTTATTTAGAACACAGAAAAAAAATTTCACACCATTAGGACAAGAAATAAAGCTAATATAGTACTGTATAAAAATATATCCTTGTTACAAATTTAAATTATGTGAGCACTATTAAATGCACAGTAGAATAGTTTGCAATAAAGATTATTCACATGCCATTCCATTTCATAGAAGTTAATTGATATACATTTAGACCTAATAATAGACAAAAGGTTCTATGTTTTTACAGCCTAAGCGTAACTGTGCATGCTTAGGCTGTTGTTTAGCCCGCTTCGGTTGCTTTGGCAAATCCTCTTTACTGTCAGTACCCGATGACTCAAGTACAAATTTAGGCCTGCCTTCATTTACAAGATATATCAATGAATTTGATGGTTCATCAATATTTAGGTTTTACTATTTTCTATATCTGAATCGTCATAAAAAATGTTATGGGAATCATCCAAACCAAGAGCTCCATCAAGCAATCTGTCAAGTTCCCTTGTTCTCAAGTGTTCATGTGATATGGTGAACAAAACTATAAACCTAATATGTTTACAAATCACGACACATTTTACACAAAACTACATCAAAATTTTCAAACATAAAGGCACCAAACGTAAACTAAGTTGTCTGCCCAGCCTTCCTGGCAGCAAACTCTACATCAATGAACTGAACCGCTAATAGTGTTATTTTTGGTTAGTTATATTTGAACTCTCAATGTTATTTTGGTCTACAGGAATAATTGTTTAAGAAGTAAACATTATAATAAAATTGTGTTTATGATCTAGTAACATAGTATTCTCTTTAATAATAACTAAAACTTTGCCGTCCAGAAATTGTTCAGCCGGTTCTATTTGCATATTTTCCAACCATTCAGAAATCGACTGATTGGTTCTTTTTGCTAATGTTCTTGCCATCCAAAAATCGCTGGTTCATAAAAAGTAAAAAAAACTATATATTTTAAATACCTACATAAATTGTATCCCCTACATTTTCAAAACAAAAAGTGAAAGGTAATTTTTTAAATAATTGTTTTGACAAATTAAAATTATTTATAATGATTGTAATTAATTTTATTCAACGTAATAATAATAATAATATCAGCAGTGATAATTCATATTGTAAATTTCCTTTAAGAGAACTGATGAAACAAACAAACAAAAAAAGGTATAAATGAACTGCATGTTTTGGAGAGTTGGTGCAGTACACTAAAAAGAAAAGGTTATGACTACCTATCATAATCTGCTCATGAAAAGGAATTTGTAATAGTGACATCCTCACTTAATGTGTTAACTAAATTAATAGAATTAGAGTGACTGATCTTTATTTGATAGACCAGTTTCAAGAAAAGGGGAGTAACCACACCCCATACAATAGCCACACAGATATTAAAGAAAAATAAATATCACACAATGTTCTTATCTTTAAACAATTTAGCTGCTTGGCTCAATATCGCTGTTTTGCCGGAGAATTGCAAAAATAATTTAAGCCTATTTTTGAATAATATATACTTATTTTTTGTTCCCCTATCATATACGAGGTCTGTTCAAAAAATATGCTGACTGAGGTCATAAAAAAAATGTACTTTATTTGGAAGTTACACATCTGGGTCTCCTTCAAAGTACTCTCCTCCCCAATGCACACACTTATCCCAACGGTGTTTCCACTTGTTAAAACAGTCCTGGTACGCTTCTTTTGTGATGGCTTTCAGCTCCTTCGTCGCATTTGCCTTAATCTCCGAAATTGTTTCAAATCTTCTTCCTATGAGGGGTTTTTTGAGTTTTGGGAATAAGAAAAAGTCACAAGGAGCAAGATTAGGTGAGTAGGGCTGGTTGAGAAAGAACAGTGATCGAGTGTTTGGCCAAAAACTCACGAGTTCTGGGTGCTGAGTGAGCTGGAGCGTTGTCGTGATGGAAAAACCAGCTATCACTTCTCCACAGTTCTGGCCTTTTGCGTCGGACGGCGTCCCTCAGACGTTTCAGTACTTCAATGTAGGTAATATGGTTGACTGTGGAGCCTTCAGGGAGGTACTCGTAGTGAACAACACCCTTAGCATCAAAAAAAAACTGTCAGCATCACCTTGACATTCGATCAAACTTGGCGAGCTTTTTTGGGTCTCGGGGACGTTTGACTCACCCATTGGGATAATTGAACGTTTGTTTCAATGTCGTAACCATACACCCATGATTCATCACCGGTTATAATTCTTGACAAAAAGTTCTCATCTTCATTTGAACGATCAAGCAGTTCCCGACAAACCCGGACGCGATTGGCTTTTTGGTCGTCGGTCTTCCGGCGTGGCATAAATTTCGCAGCGACGCAGTGCATCTTCAATTTTACGGTCAAAATCTCGTAAAAAGATCCAACTGATATCCCAAACTTTTCGGAAAGCACCCTAATGGTCAGACGTCGATTTTCGCGCACCAGGGTGTTGATTTTGTCAACGTGTGGGTCGTCAGTTGACGTTGAAGGACGTCCAGGACGCTCATTGTCATCAATCGACTGTCGGCCACCCTTGAAACATTCATGCCACTTGAAACATGGAGTACGCTTCTTGGCAACATCGCTGTAGGCCATGTTAAGCATGGCAAATGTTTCTGTTGCAGATTTCCCTAGTTTTACACAAAATTTCACAGCAATTCGTTGCTCCTTCAGGCAGTCCATTTTACAATCTGACAAACGAAAAAAAACACTCTTTACTAAACTGCGTGTAACTCATCAACAAATGAAGATATCTGCGACTGAAATACCGTGTTTTAATCAGCTGATTTATACGAACCTAGCGACACCCAGAGGATTCTCCTGAAACTAACTTGAGCTGCGAAATTCAAACAGTCCGCGTATTTTTTTAATAGACCTCGTATAGGTACGAAAACACGTTTCTTATCATTATATATGTAGTTTCTTACCAATTGGCCCGACATAGTTTTTTATAGCATAAATGATATCTAAATAAACTCTGTTAGGCCAATTGGCCTGACATTGTTTTTGAGATATTTATATTTTCTTATCTCCGCAACCCTCTCTTAATATTTTTAGTGTTTTGTGTGTAAACAATAAACAACAAAACCATAAATTCATGTACCGGTTATCCACATAAGCTGACTGGCGAGTAAAGTGTTTTGGCACTTATCACGAACAGATGTAAACATGTTACATGTGATAGATTTGTGAGTTTATAAATATTTTGTATATATTGTATATAGAACGGAAGTGTAAACATATTCTCTGTCTGCTAAGTAATGCTTTAGATCCAATAAATACTACACAAGATTCATAACAAGCAAAAGTTTTGAAACTTAGTTATTTACATTTTAAGGAAATTACGTTATAATTTACTTGCTAGTAAGGATGAGTTTATCTAAGTGAACCAATGTCCGTACGTAGCTTCAACCAAGTCGGTTTTTTTAATTATTATTATTATTACTACCATACATAAACAAAACAACAAACAAAATAGCCCGCAAATTTCAAAAAATAGGATACAAAATAGCATACAAAACTAACTTGTAAACAAGTTACAATACAAAATACAACACGACACCAACAACAAGATAAACTACAAGCACCAGGCGTATACAAACTGAACTGCGACGAATGTAACAAATTCTACATAGGACAAACAGGTCGCAGCTATAAACAAAGAGTCGAGGAACACAAACAGAACACCAACTCAACATTTTACAATCACATAAAGGAAACAGGACACAAATACACAGACATTTACAATAACCTAGAAATCGTACACATCAACAAAAAATGACCACATCTCAACACAATAGAACAATATGAAATTTATAGACACACAAAAACCCAAAGTACAAACATATTAAACGAACAAACACAATATAAATCACACATACTCTTTCATACTATCGAAAACCTACCTTTAAAACCGTCACCGCTTGACCCGACATCTCCAAGCAGAAGACACTGATGAAGATCACCAACTAGCGATCGAAAACGTTCTGTCTCCGTAAGTTTTAACAAATTTACTAAATTTAAAGTTCGGATAGTCATAAGCTATTGTTTAAGTAATTAATAAGATTCACCGAACGTAATGGACTTCAAAATTCAAGAATTATTATACAATTAAATATTTAGTTAATATTTCTAGTTAATAATTTGTCATTAAAAACTATTTATTTTATTATGAAAGTGTATAAAGATAAACTTCATTCAATGAACCAATTTGTTCGATTGGAATAATCAACTCAACTTCACTCAAATTGAAATTTTATACAGAGCACAGTAGCGTAATTATGATAAATAAATAACAATAACCCTTGCTACAAATATCTAAACACCCTCGATGTACATCAAGGGTGTTTAAATATTTGTAACAAGGGTTTTTTACTAAAATTGTTAAGAAATATTTGTTTCGGGCTGTAAATCCCAACAAAAAGCTCCTAAACTAACATCATGTTTATAATACTGTCAGTATTTATCTATCAAGCAAAATCCTTTGTAAGTAGTGTGAAGCTTGTTGTTTAATACTGTGCATTTATTTTTCCAAAAGTAGCAACACCAGTTGAGTAGTACTAATAAACATAAAACGTTACTAGACAACATTGTCGGGCTTAGGGGCACTACGGTATTCGGATCAGCCTACTAAACCGTCCGGCAAAACACCAGCTAAAATGTTAATAAGCCCAAGAAAAGTGTTCAAATAAACCCACTATGAAAACATTGACACCTATAAACCTAGGAAAAGCATAACTTTATATTCAGCACAACATAAAATAAATCAGAACTACTGTTGGTAAAAATGGCTTTGTCCAGTAGTGTAACATTAAGAGGTAATAGAAGGCAGTTTTAAAAAAGATAATCCAAAAAGGATTGTGTTGGAAATCAATTCAATATGAAAAAGTGACCATGCAGTATGATTACATAATTTGGATATATTGCAAAACTAGTATTTTACCTGAAATTAAGATAATTACATGGATTGTAGCTCCTTAGAAAGAGTTTGTTTTTAATCTGAGGCCAATGAAATGAACTCAAATCATTCATTTGAAAGATTACAATATCAAATCATTACTATATCAAATCATATTACTATATCAAACAATTTTGTTTAGTTTATAAACCGTTTTGTTAGATAAATACTGTCATGCAAACTGGTTACAAATTGAAAATAACATGTCTTTGACAAAAATGAAAATAATATAAAACAAATAAAATTTCAGTCATTCCAAAATAAATTACCTCTACTTCAACTTCTTCTTCAGCATGATGAGAGTTTACATGCTGGGCAACTGACTTGAAGTAAACTTCACAGGCAGAACAGAAAAAGTCATCATCACTATTCTTACTACTGGTATTAGAAGTACTTGCACAGCTTTCTGCATTAGAATCGCTCACAGATGCTGGCTGATCAGAATTACTTGGATCACTAACATTGCTCAAACGACCTTTACGATTCTTTTTATGTGTTGTAACTGCATTACTTTTATTCTTACTATTTTTAGGAACAGTTTTTTCTGCACTTGAAGATATTTTTGAAAATGACTCATTACTTATTTTCTTCAACGTATTTAATGAAGGAGATATTTCAAAATTCGCTTGACTTTCTTTTTCTTCTAAAGTTTTAGAAGATTCTGAAGAAGGTAATTTCAAAGGCATATTATTCTCCTCAACCTTTGGGTTCATAGCAGCAGATACTGTAACTTTATCCTTATGATTTTTGTTTTCCACAATTTCTGTAGAAGACAATTTTCTATCAGGTTTACCCTTCTTTTCATATTTCCTTATAGAATTTAAGGATTTTTCTGACTTTTCAACAATATCACAATTTGTTTCATAATCATTATTTTTGTTTACCGAAACATCTTCTTCAAATTCCTTAGAATTTGATCCATTTGTGGTATTTTTACTGAATTGTTTAGATGGTGAATTATCATCAGATAATATAGTTTGAGAAACCTGTGCTGAATCACAATTTTTATTTTCTTGTACAATTTTCATTGCATATGAATGTTCTATTATTGAATCGCTTTTTATTTTTTTTCTTGACTGTTCACAAAATTCATTTTCAGAGGAATTATTTTTATAAATAGTTGTTGGTGATAAAAAAGTATTATCTGGTTCTGCACAAGTGGCAGCATCATGTGCAGAAATTTTATGTACTTTAGTTTGAAAAGAACTGTAAGGTTTTATGATTTTTTTAATGCATTGAACATTTGACTTCAAATGAGGAAGAGGTTCCATCGTAATATGAGGGATGACACATCTCACTCCATTTTTATCTAAAACATAATAAATATATTTTATTACCTTTCCAGACATTTTAATATTATTACTTTTACAACTTTTAGTTGCATAGTACAAATAATACTATTTTCAAATGAAAAATGTAATTCATTTACTTAACATATAATATAAAATCTTTAAATATAATAGGTTTATGAAAAATATGTATCTAATTTAAATTATAAGAATATTATTATTTAAGTTTACACAAATATCTCTTATATGACTACATAATTATTAAAAATTCTTCAATTGTATTTTAATTGCAGCATAACCTTCTCTACTTAACCCTGAATATATTTGTAGAATTCAAGTTATTGAATATTTTGAATAAATTATAAAGGGTGAAAATTGCTGACTCTAAGTTACAGAAGATCAATGAAGGACAACGCACGCACGCGCGCGCAAGCGCACACGCACGCACGCACGCACAAGCGCACACGCACGCGTCTTAGACATCACTATAACAAAAAATCAAAACAAACATGAATTTAACATATAGCGCAAGCCAACCATGACAGACACACTGATACACCACTCATCGAACCACCTAATACAACACAAACACGCAGCATTCAAACATTTACTACACAGACTAAATCAAATATTTATGTCCACAACTAACAACACAGAGGAACTAAACACAATCAAATATTTAGCTCACAAAAAATGAATATGAAAATTATTTAATAGACATAACTACACAGTAAAATACTCAAAAAGAACAGTAACAACACAAACAAAAAAAACACGAACACAAACAAATTCATCACCCTCACATACATAAACAAACTCACAAATAAAATAGCACCCCAATTCAAAAAAGCAGGATACAATGTAACTTACAGAACAAATAAAACCCAAATGGCTATCAAACACAGCATTAATAACAATACCAACACAAACAATAACCCAGGAGTATAGAAACTAAAATGCAACAACTGCAATAAGTTCTATATTGGACAAACAGGCAGATATTTAACAGAAAGATATAAAGAACACACTACTATTGAATCCACCTCCACAAATCACCTCATGGACACTAAACACTCCTGCAAAAGTATGGAAAATAACATGAGCATCCTCAAAACATCTAACAAAGGCCATAAATTAAACACACTAGAACAGTATGAAATATATAGACATAGCAACATACGCAAAAATGACATCCTAAATGAACAAACACGGCACAGATCACACATACTCTTCGATCACATCACTTCTAACTTTCACAAAATTTTACCAAAGAAGCACAACTGCAGCATTCCTAACAGCAAAAATACGAGTCTAAAGAAGCCGTAAGACTGCCTTTCCTCCAAGTGTGAGTTAACAATTTAACAACCTTTAGTTAACAACAGGTTTGGTCGCAAGCAATAGCAAAAGTGTAATAAGTACATAGATATATCGTGATATTTCATGTCTATTATTTTACCGTTGCACTGACTTTATGAAGTGATTATTATTAATTGTAAACAATTTTTTCCACCACTAAGTGCAATAATTTTACTTTATGTGATAAGGCCCCTTTCGGTCACTTGACCATTGTTCAATGATTCGACAATGGTCAAGTAACCGAGAGGTGCCTCATCACATAAGATAGAATTATTGCACTTAGTGATGGAAAAAATTGTTTACAATTAATAATAATAACTTCACATAAATATATATATATGTGTGTGTGTGTGTATGTGTGTTTGTGTGAGTGAATGTGAATGTGAGTGTGTGCTGCAACGGAACGTGCCCAACGCCAAAGCAACGAACCGGCCGCCCCGCTGCCGCCCGCCATCGCCGCCTCCTACCACTTCCGTTGCAAGGTAAAAATTTTGAAACGGGCCATTCCTAGCCCGACCTAGGACGCTGTGCATTGACCCGCCAAAATCTGCCAGAGAACTAGTCACTGGACTTTCGTTTACAAAACCTAACTTGCTGAGACTTAACCCTTTGGATAGGTATTTACCGTGGAATGAGTTCATTTGAGGGCATCTTTATGGTAAAGAGACCCTTTTAGTTTTAGGAGTGTGTAAGAAATCTGATTTAAATAAATACACTACCATTTTGTTTGCAAGTTAGCAAAAATTACATTTTCATTTTACCCTTAATTTTGAAATTACAGCACAGTTTGTAATTTTCTTATTTTAACTAGCTCTTTAAAATTTTAACAATTCATTTCTGTTTAATATTACTTTATCTCTTCTTTTCTATTCTCAAATATAAACATTACAATGTAAATGGTAACTCTTTACTCAGTTAACCCTTTCTTTTACCACTTCTATACAAAATTTAATTCAACTTCTTGCTGAATTTATAATAACATCAAAAGTTATAAGAAAAGCAATTCTTAGTTGTATTAACTGAAAATTGCAGTTTAATTATGTTCCATTTAACCCTTCAATATTCAAAACCAAACTAGCTTCATTTTTTAAATAAAACTGTCTTTATCTTTTAAACTATTTTTTCAACCCTTTGAAATAAACAATCCTTTTATGTGATTTTGCAAATCTTGAACATTTGATTTTAAACTCTTGTACATAAAATTAGACAATTGAACTTTTAAAACATGACTTCATCAACAAATAATGTTAACCATTTTAATTTAAAAACTTATCCTTTAAAAACATAAGTTATATCAATAAACAATCTTACCCCATTTAAAAAAATTAATATTTTGAAAAACATTAGTTATATCAATAAACAATTTTTACCCCATTTAAAAACAATTAATAATTTTAAAACATCAGTTATATTTATAAGCAATTTACCCCTTTAAATAATTAATATTTTTATAAACATTAGTTATATCAATAAACAATTTACCCCTTTTTAACAAACAACTGAACTTTTGAACAATTTAAGTTGTATCATTAAACAATTTACCCTTTTAAATAAACAATTGATATTTTTAAAACATAAGTTTACCAACTAACAAATTTTTATAATTCTATAACTAACTTAACAAAATATCTTACATCTTAACCTGAAATTCTTAGCCTAACAATTGATTTACTAAAGACACATAACCTTTGCTGAATATTCACTTTTTATTTATATTGTTTACTTTAAATCAAAGATATTGTTTCACATTTTAATTTTGTCTCCTTGTTCTATCTCACAACCCTTTATTTTAATTCCGTATATTATCTAAACCCTTAAACCACTTGATATTTTAATTAAATCTCATTAATAAATTTTAATTTATTCCCATTAATTAATGTTAACCCTTTCTCATTAATTAATTTTAATTGTTTATTGTTAATTAATTTTAACTCCTTCTTATTAAATAGTTTTAATTGATTGTCATTAAATAATTTTAAATATTTACCGTTGATCTAAAATACTAGAAAAAGAAACATTTTCTGTCGAATTATCTGTCTTATTTGGCTTCCTTTGCTCAAAACTCATAACAAATCTTCTTAACTCTTGTTTACATTTTATTCATCTATCCCCAATTTTTTATATTTAAAAAGCCTTTAATTTCCAACATTTACTTAATTAATTTCTTTTCAAGACAATTCATAACATTCTCTATTAAAAAAATTTCCAATTTACTGACAATTTAATTTTACTTCATATTCATAAACTTGTTTGGAGGAGTCGAATGATAGATCGGATAGCCGATCTTCCGAATGAATGTAAAATATTAACATTTTTATTGAACTTTTTTCAATATAAATTCAAGTATTAATATATGAAAGTAATTCTAAAATGTAATGTAGTTCTACAAAGAAGTGTAAATAAAACTATTTCCTTGTAATTTTGAATTTCTAGTTTCTCAGTAATTATAGTCTTGCAAAAAAAAATTTAACATTTTCTGAACGCCAAGTTGCAGGAACACAAACAGTGTTGGACGCCTCATATGGTTAAATACATCGCAAATATGTCCGATAGCCTTGTGTAATGATTTCAAGTTAAGTATACATTGTCAGTCACGGTGTGCAAAAATACGGTCTCAGTCACCGGTGTCTGTCATGGCAGTCAATGTTTTAAGAATCAATATAAAAAGCATACAATCATGGACTAAAAAACAGCTTTAAATTCCTTTGTGTCCCATCCAAAGAGCCCCAGTGAAAAAAGTTAACTCAGGAAGAATTATGGCAAGATCTATCATAAAGATGTAAGGTGTTTATGTGTAAAGTGCATTCTGCCCTAATAAACTGTGTGAATGGAAATGATGTTATGGAGACAAAAAACGCCAGGGTGTCTAGTAACACTCCAGGGTTTTCAAGAATTTCTAGGGTAAAAATTATTTTTTCCAGGATGTTTAAAAGTAAAAATTACGATGTTAGAATTATAACATTATAAACATTTATGAAAAACTTTACATTTAGTATTTTATTTTTATGTGATTTACTTATTACAATATGTTTATCCATAATATTTTAATTTAACTCGTTTTAAGACACAAATATTTCTTCATTACCTTGAAAGTACCTATGAAAGTTATTCAATTAATATATTGTATCAAATTTTAAGATTTGTAATAAGTTTTTGTATTTTCCTTCTTCCTAATTTAACAATTCCGTTTCTGCTTTCATCCAGATTTATTTGAACACTTCTAATCTAGAATTTTTTGCCAGTATTTCTTTGAGTTTATCTTTCTACATTACCTTTATCTATGTCTTCTTCTATATCTCTCATCACTTTTTCCTTTAGGCAATTTTTTATTTTTGTAGGCATCATAAAAACATTTCATTATGTCTTTGGGGGAGGGGGACTCATGTGATTACTAAGTTTGACAACAAACTCCTTCATAGTCAGTGTGATTATAAAGACATGTTTAATATATTCTGTATGCGCAGAACAAATCATGTGCCACAAATGACATGGGTAAAATATAATAGGGATATATATATTATAATAATTTTTTTTTAAAGAATTATTTATTATTGAATGAATGAATAATTTTTTGTCTATTAAATTTAAAACAAAAACTCAGGAATAATTTAAATTCTTTTAATTTTAACAATTTTTTAATTTAAACAATAAACAGAAAAAAAACTTAACAAGTTTTAACAAAATAGACTAAACTCAATTCTTAATATGTTAGTTACAAGATTTTATAACATAGGCTATTTTCTAAGATCTCTTATTATCTCGGGGTTTTATGCATGGGCTATATCTTCTAACTCTTTGGTTAATTAAATAAATTTTAATAAATAAAATTAATTTTAAAAAAATAGTTTTAATAATTAGCTTCCTGATGTAAAATCTTAACTTTGGAATAAGAAAAAGGTCCCTAACCTGTTTGAACTGGATTAGGCTTTCTTACTACTAAACTATTATATTATTTCAAGATATTCTAATAATTTACAATTTTAGATTTTCTTTTTATAAGTTTAAAAGTTCACTAAAGGTTTATTTTTCTAGCGCTATGTACTTATCGACTTTCAGAGTTTTTGCTGGTTGTTCATATAGGATTCAGTTCTCTTTAAATTTTATGTTTCACACACAATTAAATTCTTATTGGTTACTTTAATTATAATAATTTGTATTATAGGTTTTAAATTCACTTATTTTCGTTTTATTTTGGCCCCTTTTCTTCACAAATTCGTATAATTTTGATGCTTCAAACGGGATTTTGACTTGGAGCCGATTCCATCTCCAACTTCATATTATTACCCATAAACCTTTCCTTTCATGTAATGAGGTTCCTTTTTCTCCCACTAGAGTTGACTGTAACACTGACCTATTTCCTTGGATTAAATTTGATCAACGAAATTGTTTTCAACCGTTTTAATTTGGTTAACATACTGTTTCACCTATCCTATCCTCAACAAACCTTCCAGTGTTTATTTAATTACTATTATTTGTGTGTGCAGTGTCTTTGCTTTTTACTTTTGTAATAATTCCGAAATGTGTGTTTGGCATGGGTTAATGCAAACCTAACCCCTATCTCACTTCATTGTTTACAATCGTGTTTTACCTTCTCTTTCAAGTAATTACTTATACCCTATGTTAACAAAGGTTACAATTTTTTTAAATTTTATTATTATTAGATTATCTTGTTCTAATTTTATTTGTTAGGTTATTTGATCCAACAAATTTCCTAATGCATTCTTTCCAGTTCATAATCTTTATTATATGTTGATCAGAGAGAAATTTCTATTATCACTGTTATTCCAGAGCTCGCAATCTACGTATCATCCATTACATTCAAAATTCCACATTTTTTTAAGCCCTTCACAACTGTTTCATATATGATTGTATTCCAGGCTTTAAAAATCCATTCCAAAATAAGTGAAATAGAAGGTTTTCTCATTTTTCCAGACAAAGAATATGTATGTCCACCATCACACATCCACTGAGTGTACTTTTCTAAACCTGCTTCTGAAAGGTTTATTAACTGACATGTCCTGAAGCATAGGTATGGATATTAATCTGCCTGGAATTACTGCCGAATCAATTTTCAAATCTAACAGCTTTTCCTTTACAGTTTCAGTCAAATCTGCTTTGAAGCTATATAGGATTAATGGCCTTTTTTTGTTTAACAAAGCACCTGGTGTTCGATCCACTCTTTTTTGATCTAGTCTAAAACCAAATTTTCCTCTATCCATCCTTTCTCTTGAGCACGAACAATAACACCTTGTGGACGCTTTTCCTTAGGTAAAGGTTTCTGTTTAAGAAAAACGTATGGAGGTAACTTGTAACAATCAGCAGTAGTTGAAAGCATATGTGTGCATTGTTGCTTCTCGCATCCTGTTGATTTGATTGGTACCGAAATGGCGGAGTGTGTGTATGAATATTTTTTATGAGTAGGTGTTGTCTATAACACATACAAATAATGCTACTGAAAGTGAGTGACTGAGTCCAATTTTTTAAAAAAACCTTTCAGGGGTATAAACATAATTAACAAAAAAAAAAACTCTATAACAATAACAGAACAATTTAGAATTAAACTGATCCCCTTAAAATTATTTATTTGATTGACCTTTTCGACTCCAGTTATTTGGTCACCGGCCACTCCACCAGATCCAATTAGTTAGCATGTGTTTTGCACAAGTATGTTTAATTATTCACTAAGAGATTAAGACTTCAAGTAAATATATACTATTATATACCACTGTGTTCAGAATAAAGTGAAGAACCGTAATACGAGGTGTGTATGTTGATGAAGTTTGAATTCAGTAGGCCTGATAAAATGCCGTTTTTTTTGTTTTTTTATCATAAAAAAATTTATATTAAGCTTTGTTGATGAAATAGCTCTTTCCTTATGATGAATTATAGACTCATTTCAAGCACAAAGTAATACTGAATAAAAATATATGCATAAGTAGTATTACAAAAGTCTATTTGTAATATTTATTATAACAAATGTAAAACTATGCACATGAATAAAAATGCCAAGAATGGTGTACCTACTATAATACTTCGCTATAACTAGGTTTGAATGTGACAATATTTCACTTTGATGTAATTATTTTAAAACAAAAGCAAATTGGACTAGACACCACATTTATAAGCACAAAATATATCTACAAAAGTTGGTACCACAAGAAATATATAAGCCTAAATGTAAATTATTGGAAAATGTCATTTAGGTCTATTAAAAATTGTTTAATTAGTTTATGTTGAAATTATTTACACATACTCCTTTATTTGGCCACTTGAAAAACACTTCAATTTATTGTTTATAGGTTTTGACAGTGTGAAAAACGTTTCAAAGTAAATGTTTGTATGTAATCGGGTTATTTGGGCAAGTCGTGCAGTAGGCCTGCACACACGTAAGCCTATTAGAAACCACTATATGTATATAACAATGTATGTCAGAACTAAAATAAAAGCAAAAGACTAAATAAATAAAGGAGATCATGAATAAGGATAAGTTCACCAAAAATAGTGATCTATCAACTAAGCCTAATGTCTGATGCTTACTGTGCAATACATCATAAATAACTGTCTGGAATCAGTTGTTTATTTACGGAAACAATTATGAATACAGGCCAATCAGCATATAAACATAAACATTGCCTTCTCATATAACACAGCTAATAAACATACTAAACATTATCAGTAAGATGTTCTAAATTATGTAATAGTTGCCTCACAAAATATGTTGGACTGAGTCAGATAGTGGAGGGGAATGGGATTTTTTGTGATGTCAGATGCAGTTCGCCTATGGAGCGCAAAAGGTTAAGTCTAAACTTACCCAAAATTTCTACCATCTTGACAGAGACATTTGTATATAAATCTTGGTCTGGAAGTCTTAAAAATGAGTCTGTTTGTGTTTCTACCTGCAACATTGTTATTTCATTACAACAATTATCAATACAGAACACTGTTATAACAACACCAAACACTCTTTATAATATCAACTACAATGTTAAACATACAATATTTATAAATAACAATTATCTTCTAATAAACGAAAGCATTCAAAATTAATTAAATATAACAATTTGAAGAAATATATACTCAGTTGAACTTTATCATTATTCTATCACCTACATTTTTGTTTTGTTTTTATATGTTATTCAAAAACATATTCTAAATAAGAATAAAGTTATTTTAAATATCACAAATCATAAAATAGTGGTTTAAACTTACATTACTAATCACTTTACAAACAAAACATTTCTATAACACTCGTTTATTGAAAATTACTCCGCAAAATTACTATACACCTATTTTAGAATATATTTACAAGTATTTAGTAAAGATAGATTAAATTATATAATTTTCCTATTTAACTATTATACTATTAACTGCAATATCCTCTTCCATAAATAATAACCTAAAAACAAAAATATATTCAAATTTTAAAAAATAAAATGCAAGCGTCCTATGTATAGGATGCTGGGCATTAAAGGGTTAATGTTAATAAATATATCAATTTATAAAATAAATTTTAATAAGTTATTTTAATGTAATAAAAAATTATTCTATTATTGTGTAACATATTATTTGAATGTAATAGATAAAAAATTTAACTAAATGGTTTTGTTTTGAGGAACATATGAATAAGGTTATTATTTTATATAAAGTGGTGAGGAATATATTAAGGAGAAAAGTAGGTACAATACAAGTCACCTTGTTTTCAGTTTATGCCTAGCTAGTTTCTATATCTCTTAGTTAATTATAAGCAAAAGTTTATATTTTTGTCAATAGCCTTAAACAGTACAAGCCTTGAGAAAAATGAACTATTTTTTCTAACTAAAGTTTTTATGTTGAATGCAAGATAAAATGAAGAACTATTATAATTTAATAGGTTCCACTTTGAATTTTTGTTTTATTACTGTTCCACCTTCACTACTTTCCTTTATTTGTCCTGCATTCATTCCACTTAAACTTCTTTCTACAAAGAGGCTACAGTAGGTATACACCTCCCTAACTGAAAATAAGCCTAATTTTGGTATACCCTGGACACATTATTGATCCTTCCCTATATCCAGACCAAGGGGTTTTATGTTGTTTCTCTTATTCTATTATTGTTTAAAAATATTTCCTGTCATTGATATTAACTCATTTTCAATAATGGTCTTAAAATCACAACAAACCTTATCCATCTGGAATGTTGAATGGAATGTGTATTTCTGTATTTGTCTGAATAAAGCCATTGGTTTATATTTGGATTAAAAATAAACATGTTTAAATAGAAAATAAGGTAAATACATTCATTAATAGGTTGAGAGAGAGGGGTATGTTTGTATATAGCTATAGACTACCTATTAGAAATATATTTTGTACTCGTTTAGCTTCTATCTTACCTCTTTAGATGAAACCTGACGGCGGGCACCCTTACAATTTAAAGGAAATAAGTTATCAGTGCTATCACATCCTTTCTCCAAGTGATTTTTCAATGTACATAAACACATCGGTTTCTCACAGAATGGACAAACTAAGTTTTCTCCGACATTATGTAAATGTTTTTGAAATAACTCTAGACTACGATAAGTCTTGTTGCAACATAATGTACAAGTCAGTAATCTTCCATTTCTTTTACTTGAAAACAAAATATTTATTAAACAAAAATACAATAACAATTTTAACATATTATCGACAGAAATATAAACAGTATACTAAGTCATGATTTCATAAAATAAACTTAATTTAGACATTAACTTAATTTAGTACTGGGGACTAATAGAACAATTGTTAAAATTGTTTTAAGAATGTTAAAAATATTGTTAATAAACTCAATTTCATTTAAGCTTAAACTGAAATATACTATAGGAATCACAATAAAACAAGTTTTATGTTAAACAATTGCAACCCATTGACAATAAACTACTACAATTGCAAAATATACGTTGTTTATAAGATTACATGTAACAACTGCCCCAGCTTTTACATAGAACAAACAGGAAAAACATTTACCACAAGACATGAAGAACTCATAAAACAGATAAGAAAGACACAACCCATATCAAATTTTGCCATACACATACAAAACACACTACACTCACAGACTGACATCGACACCAATCTAAAAATCCTACATTACATCAATAAAAGCAAAAAACTTAACATAGTAGAAAACTATGAGATATATAAACACCATAAATGCTATCAACAACACATTCTAAATGACAAAACACACTCCTAATCAAATACTATATTTGAGCACATAATTAACAACTACTCTACGAACAATAACACACCACAAAACAAAAATACACCATACACTCACACCAACACAACACACCTGAGCAACAGTCTTGTCAGTAATTCACAGCATTGAAAAAGCGCTGACCTAGCGGGAAACACGTCTGCTGAATAAAAGTGTAATAAAATATAGGTTTTGTGTTTTGGGATAAGTTTTTAAAACCAATGATTTTGATTTAGCTTCGAAATCAAAATTTAAGCAAAAATATGGGAAACATGTAAAGAAAAATATTTTTGATCACAATCTTTGTCAGTGTCTATACAAGCATTCATGAACCAGAAGGCAGTAGTTTTAAACACATGTATTTTATGTGGTCAAAATGTGTATGTGATCTGTAATGGGTATATTTATTTAATACGGCTTTCTTTTGTTTTTTATGTTTGTAAATTTCAAAGTTCTAGTGTGTTAAGACATGGTCCTATTTTTGTTGATGTGGAAAGTTTGTAGGCTATGGTTGATGTCTATATGCAAATGGATGCTTGTTATTATGTGATTATCAAAAGGAAAGCAAGTGTCATAATTAAAAGAGTGCATGTACTCTTTAAATATTTGTTGAAAGCTGCAACTTTTTTTATCAAATGTTAAATTTATTAGAATCTGAACAGATTAGTTAGTATACTTTGTAGAAGTTTTTTTCAGGAATAAGGAAATGTAAATTACATTTTCATTTTCCATAGGAGAAATACATAAAATGAACTAAAACCACATTCCCAATGTCTCTAACAGCTATTGGGAACTAGCACTCCAACTGAAATGTTAACAACAAAAGATCTAAAACAAATAATTCTTCATATTAAAAAATATAATATAAATGGATATTATTATAAGAACTTGTAATAAAACACAAGGAAGTATAAGAATTAGATAATCTACATCCCATACACAGTTTATCTGGCATCTAAACAGAACCTACTGAGTGAAGATAAACCTACTGAGATAACCTACTGAGTGGCATCTAATTTTAAAGAGTGATTTAAACAAAACCTGCAGTATATGTCTGAAAAAAAACAGTCCAAATTTCAGTTTACTAATGTATTTTTCTATATTTACAGTATAACAGTATATCTATTTTGAAACTAAAATCACAATACCTGTTGTTGATGAATTCCAAATAAAATGTTTGGGAATACCATATCTAATTTGGGGCAAAAATCCCAATATGAATTACCAACGAATCCTACCTAAGAAACAAAGGGTTTGGGAATACTGTACCCAGATCTAATGATGAATGACTTTCATAGCCTTCATTGCTCTATGCCTAGGCTATACGTTAACATACTAGTGTCTGCTTTCATTGCAGAAGCCACAATCACTGAATAAAGAACTTAAATACTTTTCATTTATCCACTAAGGAAGGTATTTCATTATTTTCTACTGTGGTATCCATTAGTGAATTCTGTACTTAATCATGTGTGTGTAAAACTATCTAGTATAACAATGAATATAGTTAATTGAATACAAATCTTCTTTCAAATTAAAAGTTGAGTTTGTTAAAAATTATCAATATTGAAATAGTGCGTAATTTCAGTGCATGAGTGGCAGACAACTGAAGGAAGGATTACAGGAATGGCTCACTCCAAATTCACCTTGCTATCAGGAAGTGTACATAAGCCAGAGTTAGAAAAACATAGTAGTAGGTGCTTGAACATGGATTTAGCAGCTATATATTATCAAACATTGCACAATTTGCTTGTATGCACTAAGCTAGGCTGAATAGTCTTGAACACTTGCTAAATTTTCTGGCAACAAGAAGTTGATGTAACCATTTTATAAAATAACATAGCCTAGTTCTGTCACAAAAAAACTAAAATTGCACAAAATCTACCATAACGTTTAGATAAAATGTCTAATTTTCACACACAGCAAATGTAATACTAAAATAGTTACATAAATCAAAATATAATTAAATTAAATAAATAAAACAAAACAAAATTTACAATACATAACAGTAATAATATAAAAATAAATATGCAACAATAAATATGTAACAATAAAGAAAAACAAAACAATACATAACAAAATAATAAATAAAAAATAAAAAAAAACAACATAACAATATAGAAAATTGAACAATATAGAAAAATTCTACATCATAACGACACTTGATGTAGAAAAAAGATATGTTAACAATAATAAAACTCTAGACACAAACTATCATGAATACTTCTATACTATAATATTTAAATTAATTTTTTTTAAATTTAAATATTAAATAGTATATTTAGGTGGCGAAGGAATGCAATGACACAGTCAACAGCTGCGGCATCGTCCTTCAACACCACCTTCAAACTCCCTTATAAATTAAACCTGTCACGAATATACTTCAAACCACTACAATCTACCAGTATATATGACAGATTGTGATGATATTTCCACAGAATTGACATAAAAGCGGGTCCTCACGACACATTAGATAATCATGAGTTAGATAAGAGAGGCCAATGCGAAGGCGGGTAGCTACTACATCCTCACTACGTTTCGAACAAATAGAAGACCTCCATGGACGGACAATATCCTTAATTTCCCTCAGCTTATTGTGATTTACACATTGCCATTCATCATTCCAAGCATCAGAGAGTATGTCCAATGAGAGTTTCACATAACACATGTAATCAGATGCCATGGAACATGTTGTGTAGATGGCACCATACTAGTTGCACTCTTTGCCGCTTCATCTGCTTTTGAGTTTCCGGTAATTCCAAAGTAACCAAGAACCCAACAGAATGTTACCCCAACACCCCCTAATTGAAGATTGTGTACTGCACTCAAAATATCCCCAACTAAATGGTTCACAGAGAACAGATCCTGAAGGACCTAAAGTGCACTTCTCAAATTGGAACACAAAAGGTAATAAGAGAAAAAGTAGATTGGATGCCGGTTAGAGCTTTAAAAATGGCAAACAGTTCTGCTGTGAAAACACTACACGCTGAGGGTAGTCCATACGTAAAGGTAAACCCCAACGCATAAAATGCACACCCAACGCCATTGCCCAGTTTAGACCCATCAGTAAAAATAATTTCACTGTGTTGGTAGGATCTGGAAGTTGTCAAAAACTCCTGGTGGTAAACCATATCAGGAGTAGTCTGTTTCATATTACTGGACAAAGAGAAATCGTAATGTGGCGTTTTTATTATCCATGGACATAGATAGCACATTGTTCGTTCAGAAGTACCAACTCACAGTTATCCACGATGCGTAAATATGAGTTCTTATGCCGAATGAAGCGGTTGAACGTTGACGTACATCATAATTAGATGCATATGGGTTATGAAAGACCATTTTGAATGCCAGATGATTAGGTTTGCCTAAGACCAGAAATGTACGCTATTTGTAACATTTGACGTCGTTTTGAAAAGGAAGGTTCCTCAGCCTCGACAAGTTCTAAACGCACCAGTAACAAGTCTAAATCCAGAGTGGTGGACGGCGTCTAGAGTATTCAGAACTGTAGGTTGTGCTGATGAATAGACTTGACAACCATAATCTATGCACGATCTAACGACTGCACTATAAAATCTAAGCATACTAGTTCTGTCAGCTCCACAATTCGTACCACTAACTAAGGATTCTTAACATATCCAATTTTTGGCTGCATCTCACCTTCAAATCGTGAACATGTGGAATCTATGAAAGTCTTTTATAAAATAAAAGATTTGAAATCGAACACCATCTGTGGTTTAAAGCTGAATCCCATTAAGATAAAGGATTTAGTGCCTACGACGACTAAATGCTACACATTGGGTCTATGAAGTAAAGAACTTAAAGCCTGTAGTTCTTGACCATTCCTCTAATCTGTGTATAACTAACTGCAAAGATCTTTCCGCAGTTGCCATGTTATGAGCAGGCACATATATACAGAAATCATCTGCAAAGAGAGAACAGTGTACCAGAGATCATATATTACATGTTATACTATTAATAGCAACAGCAAAAGCCGTTACGCTTAGTACGCTGCCCTGTGGTACACCATTTTCCTATTTACAACTATTTCAATATGTGCCTCCAAGACGAAGACAGGACGTATTTGACAGAAAGTTTGCAATGAATGCTAGGATGTTCCCCTGTATACCCCCATGACTTTTAACGTATTTAACATTCCTCTTTTCCTCGCCATATCATATGCCTTTTCAAGGTCAAAGAAAACAGCAATGAGTGTTTGAAGCAAGAGAAAGGTATTTTGAATAGCAGATTCTAACAAAACCAATTGGTCAACAGAAGATTGTCCTCGTTTGAAACCACGCTGTTCGTTGGTTTCTAGAAACCAGACAAGACAGCGGTTGACCATCTTCTCCAGTAGTTTTCACAAGACACTTGTACGAGATATAGGCCTGTAACTACTGGTATTAGTTGTCTTTACCTGGCTTTAAAAGAGGAAATACAGTTGCTTCTAACCATGCATCGGGGAAAGACCGCTCCTCGAATAAACAATTGTATATCCGAAGGAGGACAAGTTTTGCCGATGATGGTAGATGTTTCAGCATGGATTATACAATGGAATCAAGACCTAGTGCAGAATACCTCGTTGACGCGAGAGCTGACTCCAATTTCCCTATAGAGAAAAGAGTGTTCAAAGGAGAGACTCCAGACAACCCAACAGTAAACGGTATTGCTTCTCCCTTCAGTTTATACCTCTAGAATAATATATTATAGGCTAATAGTAGCAGAAAAGTTAGAAAATGATTTTGCCAGTATATTAGCAATATCATTACTGTCCGTGGTCAATCTTCCATTCATTTGCTTCAGCGCAATGGCTGGCAACAGAATGGAAGTACAACAAACTGCTCTTAGTTTCCTCCATACTGTGGAGGATGGAGTTGTTCGTCTAATTGTGCTAATGTACTGTGCCCAAGAGTACATTCTACTGAGCCTAAATATCTTATATTCCTGAAAGAAGTCATTTGTTGAGTGTCGTTTAAATCTCTTTAGCGATCATTGTCGTAAACGGAGGACTTCTGTGCATTTATCGTTCCACCAAAGAACAGGTGGACGGCGTGCATGAACAGATGATTTAGGAATGATCTTTTCAGCAGCATTCAAAATAGTCTAAGTAAAATTGTCAACAGTTTCATCAATGGGTATCAGATAATCCGTGTCGTGATACAAAATAATTTGAAAATAATTTGCCAGTTGGCTATTCCCAAAATCGGGATGTCGATCATAACAGGAAGAGGAGTCACATAAATTGATCCTAATGGGCACATGGTCGATTCCATACATGTCATTTGTCAATAACCACTGACCATGTGCATCTAGTAGCTAAATGAAGGCTGCAGATTGATAGGTCAACACCATCCACCAGTATATGCTACTAAATGAGTAGAACGTCATTTAGCAGACATAAATCCAGTTCCGTTCTTATACTCTCCACAAGATATCCTCGAAAGTTGCCACTTGAGGATCCCCAAGACAATTGGTGGGCATTAAAATCCCCTAAGAACTGAGTTCTTAACTGGTTTATTATTAAATCTACTAAATGTCAGTGTCGGATAGTGTCGTTTGGTGGCAAGTAGACAGAACACATAGTGAACTTATATAGGATAGCTGTTTGAATGACTACAGCTTGTAAAGGAGTGCATCATGGATACTGCTTCATGGAAGCTGCTACAGCTTCATGGATACTGCATCGATACAGTCACGGGCAAGTGTGGCTACGCCACCTCTAGCTCGATCTTCTGTAACAAAGTCGGCTCAAAAAACTGAATACTCCCTTCCATGAAAGTTTTGCGATTCACGGAAATATGTCTCCTGTAGACAGACAAACATTGGATAAACATCTTACACAAGTACCTTTAGTTCTTCTATGTGACTCCTAACACCGTTTACATTCCACTGTATTACTGACTTGCTAAGAAAAGAATTTATTAGCTTAGAAAAGGATTTATTTGACACCTATTGGTGCTCTCTTTTCTCTTAGACGTCTCAGGCTTACATTTCTCAGATTCCATATCCATTCGTTCAGGAATGGAAACTGAGGAAGTTCTGGGTTTAGGAGGGGTGGTTTTCACATTCCCTCCTTTGTTAAAAATTTTTTTAATACTCGGTAACGACGGTGGTGATGTGGTCTGATGTACCACTGGTCTACGAGTTTTTTTTCCGTCTTCAGCACAGAAGGTTTATTACCCGTTGACAATGTCTTCTGCACAGAAACACAAGGCTCACTTAATGATTTATTTCGTGCTCCAATCACCCCAGTGGAAGGGATTGGTACAAGACGTAAATCACTAACCGTTACTGCAAGTTGTACCAAATTCAAGGTAGGACCATTTGTGACTAAGGACAACAGGCAAGAAACTTGTTCTGTCAGAACTTTAATTTTCTTTGACAGCTCGGCACAGTTGGTACAAGACAATTTGGAAGCGGTCAGACTAGCAGCATAAGTCTTACCATCTGCCTTTGGCTAAGTAGATCTATAATTTTGTTTGGACTCTGGAAACGATATCCTGTCTTTTGCCATGATGCCTAGGACAATTTTCTCTTCTTTAAAAGTAGGACAGTTGTAAGATCCCACTAGGTGGTCACCACCACAGTTGGCGCACTTTGAAGAATCATCGCATTCCTTATAATCCTAGCTTTCAACGCTACATTTACCACATACATTCTGCTTCGAACAGGTAGAGCTGATATGCCCCAAAAACGCTGACACTTAAAGCATTGCCTAGGGTTAGCCACATATAGTCTCACTGAGAGCCTTTGGTAACCTGCATGTAAGTAATCGGGTATTTCTCGTTTTCCAAAGGTGACAATAAAAGACGCTGTTGCTACTTTTCACCTTTGTCCATTTTCATGATAGAGTAAACGTCCGTAACTGACTGAGACAACTTCATTTCATCAATTGGAATGTACATTAAATCCCTACATGTGATGACCCCCTTTGAGTAATTCAAAGACCTGTGGGGAGCCACAGATACCATGACCTGGTCAAAGAAAGAGGTCATTTTTGATAGGCAACAAGTTTGTCTCTTAGTGGAGGTTGTAACTAAAAGTGTCCTGTTTCTAAGTTTCTTAATAGAGGCTACTGGACCTCCAGCACAGGCAGTAATAGTTTTGTTAATAAGGAAAGGAGAAACTTTAGAAAAGATCTTTTCCTTCCTCAGCACTAGAAAATACAAAATACTTTGGTGATGGCAATGTCTGTGTCGTTGCTACCATCAACTTCTTACTCAAATCTTTAATATTATGATCGTCAGGAGAACACTGGCATGTTCTCTTCAAACTAGTCATATTTGACGGAGTTTTTGAATCCATAAATTTTTTTAAGCCAGCCATCGTGTCAAGCGTTACAGGCGAGATTGTAGGAACGGGTGTACCCTTGGATCACATTAAGATAATTTCCAACCATCAGAACTCTGAGGCCTATAGCTTTTCTCCTGAACTCGACTGGATGAGCATCAGTTGAGAACTCGTAAGACTCCGAAACCCGTGCACGGCGGACACTTTCTGACCGAAGCAGCTGGTAGACCAGAAACCACGCTTACATCTTCGGCAGAGTAAGCTCACATCAGCATCCCAGACCAGAGTTTGTCAAGCTCTGGACTTTTCAGCACTCCCAACACGCAACAGCCCTGACCAGTCAAAAATCCCTAAGAGAAGGTGTAAATTTTGAAATGTTAAGAGATTGTGAGTAATATGTGAGGACTGTAGAAAGTCTATTAGTTTGTAGTAGTGAAGTTAGTATTGTTAGTAGTGTATATGCTTGACTGGGGTACCACGAGGAACGACAAACCCTTCATAGTAGGTGCAGCTAATCCGCACCTCCCCTGCGGGGTATAGATGGATGAGCCTTACAATGATTAAAAAATTTCATATTTGAAATCGAGAACCTAGTGGTTGAAGGAAGATGAAATTTATATTGGTATAGGACATGTTTTTTATACATTTGATGGAAAAAAATTTTCTTTATTTAAGGATGACAATATGGATACATATGTAATACTGGGTGAACTTAAATCAACTCTCCAACCATTAGATGTTTCCTTATAAGCCATTTAAAAGTGGTTTACTTGGAGAACGGCTGATTTGGTTAAATGGATGAATGTTGAAAAGAAAAGTTTTATGCCGTGGGGTAATATTTATAGTCATCATTTAGATCTCCTGCATTTTTAGACATTCACTAGTGGGTTATTAAAGCTTAAGATAAAGTAAAAATACAAATTGTAATATAATTGTTAAAAAAATGTGGAATAGTCACTGTACTACATTCATCAAACAATGACATACTATAGGAATCAGGTGATGAAGACCATGATACTGAGAACGATAGTAACTGAGTAAGGAAAAACTTGTGGGGTCTATATGATGTTCTAAAGACAGGCAACAGGAAATAAGAAATGTTTGATACTGATATGAAAGATTATGATTTTTTTAAATTCTTTTCTGTTTTAGTTTTAAAATGAATAAACTATAGTTATCTTGTAATACAAATAAGTCTGTCAGTGTACATTGTTTCTCTATCACCCTAATTACCCTGAATTTTTAAAAATTCAATTTATAGACCAGGGTATAAAACAACTATTATTTTGTAAACATATATTTAGCTATAAGTAATTATTGCGTACCTAAATGAATACTTTTGAGTGTATTCAAACGTATTCACTTAGTTTCGCAATAATTTCTTATAGTTTAATCAGTAAATTCAAGATGATTATAACAAGAAACTATGAAATATTTTGCTTTTGAAACCTCAACTTATATGCTGAGATATAAAATATTCAGAAGAAAAAAAAAACATTCACATTGCAAAATTAAAAATATCAAGATATAAAACTTGGAATCTTGACATACACAAATTAAATTCAATTTTAATATGTCTTATGGACTTTTTTATCCAGTAAAGGTATATAAAAGGATAAGATTTTAGGCAGAAAAATCTCAAAGTTTAAATTTTACAAAAATTAAGACCCAAACAAAATTTTTATTAGAATATTTTTATTATCCAGCCAAAAATTTCACTTTTCATATCCAGGTCAAATTATAAAATACTAAAGAACATTAACTTACTTTTCATTTTCAGGTACTGGCTCAACAATTTTTTCGGCTACTTTTTTACAAGTACACACTTCTGGCTTCGATTTGTTTTTTTTTTTAATATTTTGAGACTTTTGTATTAATGCATTATCCAGGCTGGTAATAGCTTCCAACAGTTTCTGTTTATCCAAATCCCAACCAATCTGTATGACATCAATAGAAGCTCTCAGCTGCTTTGTAGAAGATTTTTCTTTTTCTAATTCTTGCTTCAGTCTACTAATTTCTGCTTCTAAATCTGACCTATGTGGCCGAGGTTTTGGAATCCTGATTTTAACCATTTTTTAAAAGATTATGGAAACACCAATGTTGTAGATTATTCTAACAAACAAAAATAAAAAAGATGGTATCAGAAATGAACACAATGAATTTATTTGCTCTCTCTCTCTCTCTACCTCCTTCTTCTACAGTAGAAATATGAGTCTACTGTACTTTTAGGCTGTAATGTAATTTAAATAGGCTCTAAATGTAAAGTTAGGATAGTCATAAACTATTGTTTAAGTGATTAATAAGAATCACCGAACGTAATGGACTACAAATTTCAAGAATTCAACTGTAGGATATGTTTATGAATGTTTTCATACACATTTCTATTTAGTTCCCTAATATAAACAAACTAATATTAAGACTAAATATAATCTTATTATAGGAAAACCCTTTTCAATATGGCCATGATGGTTGTTAAGTAGCTTTTTATTAAAAAAGAGCTCATAAAAGCAACAACAAAGATGGGCATTTCCCTACAATTTGAAACAAAATTAAAATGCAAAAAATGAATCATTTAAAAAGATACTATCATTATATATGTATTAATAATTGATAATGCTTGATTCTTAAATAAAAGGGAAGTTGGTTAAAAAAAATCTGCATTGACAATAAGTCTAAATCATTTCCAAAATTATCTATCCAAATGCCAAATCTATCCTGACGATACTTCAAAGATATATTTTAATATAAGTATATAGTAATATTGTATAAAATTATAACCAAATCTATCCTGACTGAATACTTGATAGGTATATTATAACATTGGTATGTAGTAATGTTGTATAAAATTACAACAAAATCTAGATGTAAAGGAGTGTTATATAGCTACTGTACACCGGGTTCATGCTAAAGGCCTACATTACGTTAAGAGATAATTATTAAGATCAGCGACTATCTATTAAATTTTTTCTTGATCAATTTGACCTTGCTGAATACGAATCTGAAGTGTTTCTTTTAATGCAAATACATTTTTTTTTAAATATTAACCTAACCTAACCTGACCTGACCTGGTTTCCTTAGTTTAATATATGTTTGCTGTTAAAAATAACTTCAGATTCGTGTCAGCAAGGTAAAATGGTTATTTTGCATAAGCTCGGCACCATACGATATTTTGGGAAATTGTTCGAAACCATCAAATAGGACGATATCTAAAAGAATTTTTTTTATTTAAGTAGGAAAGTTACTTTTTTTCAATTTAAAGTACGGTGATAAATTCAGCACGGATGTAGAAGTTGTGAATAGGTGCGGAGTGATACTTACGTCACAACGCTGCGCATAAGGTGGTACGCATCGACCGCGGTACGTGACGCAACCTTACATGTGTAGATATTTGAGAAACAACTTCTCCAGTTAGGATAGATTTGGTTTTAAATTTATACTATACTGTATACCTTATATTAAAATATACCTAAAAAGTGTCAAGTCAGGTTAGATTTGGTTTTAATTTTATACATTGAAATACAGTTGTAACATCACGAAGCATTTGTATCACTCTGCGCCTATTCACAAATTCTACATCCGCGCTGAATTTTATACCCTACTTTAAATTGAAAAAAGTAACTTTCCTACTTTAATAAAAATAAAACTCTTGTGGATATCGTCCTATTTGGTGGTGTTAAACAATTTCCCAAAATATCGTATGGCGCCGAGCTTTAGCATTTTTACCGGTAAAATCTATCAAGAAATAATATATTCGCCGATCGGAGAGTTAATAAGCACCAGAGTCAGGTCAGGTTAGGTTAGTTAATTTTTTTATGTAAATATATGTTTGCAGTAAAAAAAAACTTCAGATTCGTGTTCAGCAAGGTCAAATTGATCAGGGAAAAAACATTTTGTGAATCAGAGCGGTAGTCATTGATCTTAATAATTTCCCATCTAACACTAACATTTAAAATGTGAAAAAAGTAACTTTTCGTTTTTTCCGCGGCAAAAAAGTTAATATTCGTGTTCTACACATTAAAACGAGTAATTAAAAAAAAACCAAAACTTTAAAAAAACCAGTCACTTGGATAATATATTTACCCAAATATTGACTAAGTGGTAGAATAGGTATATCTATCAACCAATTTTGTTTATTACTTTGAATATTATTATTATAATTACATTGAATAAAAAGTAATCATTAACAGTTTGTGAATTGGTAATTACATGTGATAGTAAATTTTAAAAATAGGCTTATATTATATGAGCTCGTTTCATAAAAATTTTTATTTCAAAACTTGACATTCCATTTCTTTATTAATAATTTCCTGGCCAGTTTAAATTTACACTATATAACCATTATGTGTTGCCTAAACTAAAAATCTTACCGCTTTCAAACATAAACTTGTAACTTTTTAAACAAAAACATGAGTAATATTTTGAATTCATTTCTGGAACAGTTTAAATTTATTCTCCTTAGAGGTGTATAATTTCTCTAAAACCTTTGTATAAAAACAACAATAAAACCATTTAATAAAAAATATATATCTTATTAGCAAAAACTAAAACCTTTATTATTGTTAGTAACACAAATAATACAAATTTTTCTTTACATTCAGTTACGCTAAGCACAGAACGTCTATAATACAATTCTAAAATTCGTTGTACTAATGGCACAGAGCGCATCACAGACATTTGAAGAATTGTCAGTAGTCAAAAACCGAAACCTCTTAGAACGGATGACTTTTAACGATTTCCAAATACTGTACAGTTAAAAGTACTGTATTGTAAGCAGATAATTATTTTGGAATCATTTTTTGAAGTGACCACTACAAAAAAATTCGAACGATAGGAATTATTTATAAATGCGTTAAAGAACAAAAATAATGTGTGCTATTAGTTCTATAGTAAGCCAAACGTATTTATTTCTCCTTTCCATGTGTTCGATTTTAGAGAAAAGAAATATACCGGGCGACGAAGAAAGTCATAATGGATACGAAAACAATTATGAAAACTCTCGCTCATTTCCCTAAATGTTGAAATTAAGGAAAATAGCAGTTCCTTCTCCCCTTCACGGCACACCTAAAACGTTACAAATTCAACGTTTTGACTTTATATTTTTGATATAGTAAGTCGCAAAATGTAATTAACAATTTAGCTGCTATGTCGAGCCAATCCAGTAGACAGAACCGAATATCGTCGAGCCACATAGCCCGACATTGATGTCTAGTAACGTTTTATGTTTATTCGTTCTACTCAACCGGTGTTGCTACTTTTGTAAAAATGATTGCATAATATCAAACAACAAGCTCCACATTACTTACAGATGTAATTACGATGATTTTAGTTTGATAGATAAATGATGACGGCATTATAAACATCATGGTAATTTATGTGCTTTTAGTCGGTATTTACGACTGTCACATATTTCTTAACAGTTTAGTGAAGTTGAGTTGATTATTTCGATCAAACAAATTGGTTCACTGAAAGAAGTTTATCATTATATACTTTCATATTAAAATAAATCAATTTTAATGACGCATTATATTGATTTTTGCTATTGTCTTCAAAATTTTACAAAACCTAAAAAATAAGTCAAAAAAATTGATTAAATATTTAGTTGAAACGTTGAAACTATTTCTTACAAAAACTGTCTTGGTTAACGTATAAACATTCGTACACTTAGCTAAATCGTGAAATTAAATACTGGAAAGTAATACGAGATACTAGAAAGTAAATTATAACGGAAATTTCTGAATAAGTAAATTACTAAGTTTCAAAACGTATACTTTTTGAGAATGTTGTGTAGTAGGGTACCTAACTATATGATCTAAAGCATTATTTATCAGGCACAGAATATGTTTACTATGACCCAATTGACCTGACACGTGTTTTTATGTATATTATGATGAGAAACGAATTTTCGTACTTAGTTATGATAGGGGAACAAAAAATAAGTACACATTATTTAAAAATAAGCTCTCCGGGAAAACGCTGATATAGTGGTTAGCACCTACAGTGTTAAACTTGTTGGGGACTCCCAAAAAAATACAAACTTTTAAAACAAATCTACTTTAACACATCAATTCAACACGCTTTTGTTTAATTTCTATCGTTTATTGGTTATAGAAATAAAAGGTGTGTAAATTCTTCATACAATAATTTCTGTTTTGTGTGTGGAACAGGGTCTGTATGTGTTTGCTTTGTCCTTTTGAGTAATTTTGCGAGTTATTATCGCAAACAAAATTAGATGTGTGACCGAATTATACAATTCTGTAGGGTTTGTGTGCTGGGTGAAACGTGGTGCCGTGGTACTTTTAAATACTTTGTTAAAGGTTTTTTTTGTTTTTATTTGTAATTTTTGGGATCAAACAGCAAATTTAATTACTTTTCAAAGCACTTTGCGAGTTATTATGTTAAGAAATATAATGCCAACGTATTAAATTAATAACATTATACGGATGCTGTGGAAGGGGAATTTCTATTTTCCAAAATTTTTAATTTCTAGGGCATGAGTGGGAGTTTTTATAATTTTTTTCATATTCTTGATGACTTTCTGGGTGTCCGGTATAATTTTTTTTGCTGAAATCAAACACAAATTTTTAAACAATTTTGATTTTATGACAATTTTATTTAACACATTATTGACAGGAAATAGTTTTATGCTGGATTTGTTCTATATTTATAAAATATTAATAATAAATACTCAAAACCTCTTAACCACAATACTTTTTTATTTTACGCTTTTGTACATCTCAATTACAAAGTAACCATCCCAACATACAATTACTGAATCAGTCAGTCAGTCAATCAGAGATGGAGGGGGTTTGGTGGCCCCAAGATTATGGAGCGCCTGACACGGAACACTGGCTGTGAGTAGTAATTTGGGATCAGGGCTTTTGGTTAAGGACTGGATCTCAGGAGAGGTTTTTGCACAGCAGGATTTTTTATTGGATGGAACAGTTAAGGTTTTAATTCTGGGGGACTACATTTATTTTATCTGGCTCAAATGCAATACATGTGTGTAGTACGATTGTTGTCACATAAGAGAGTAAAAATATGTGGTAACAGAACTTGAAAATAGAATGGAATTACAATATCGCGGTCAATGGTGAGGATAAAGAAGTGTGATTGTGAGATGAAATACTACATTTAACAAGTCTTACAATTTATAGAGTTTACCAAAAATAAGTGAAGTTTAGGAGGGATTGGAGTTCTGATCTCCAACTCCAAAAACTCCCGACGTTCCGTGCCAGGACACGAAATTCACTGGCCATGACCGAGGAGATTAATGGTGAGGGTAGGTGGCTGGGGTGAAAAGGGATTGGACGTCTCTAGCAGAGAACAGTCTGTCAGTGTAGCGGCTGGGTGGGAGATGAGAGGAGGTAACAAAGGCTGAGGAAAACGGTCGGGTTAAAGAAATTAGAGGTGGTTCCGGCCTGAAGATCCACTTGTAGTTGAAGCAGGAGTCACTGAGGCCGCTGGTCTTGGTGCTGGAGTCATTGAAGTCCTGAGGTTAGGAGTCTTGGTATGGTTTTCCTGGTGCTGAGCGGGTGCCTGCCTGTGTTCCCATTGATGCTGGAGAAACACATTGTAGTGTGGCCACCCTCTGTAATTTGCAGTGTGGTCCCCGCCCCAGTTGCAACACTTGGGCGCGTTAAGTGGCTGCTTCTTACATTTTATGATTGAGCCCAGTTTATGATTGAGCCTGTACTTCACAATAGTAATAGTAGGGAACTGTGTAATTTAGGGAACTGTGCCCTTATATCTGGCAGGCAAAGCACTGCGGGATTTCGGGACAAGCAGTGAATGGATCCACAATAAAAACATCAAGGTAACATTGTAGATGTTTGTGAAGTTTCCTTCATGTTTTAGCTTTACGAGGAAGACGTTTATAAGACGTTTGTCCTTTGTCAGAAGCGAAGTAACATGGTTGACCTTGAAGCTGTGAGCTTTAAAATTAGTTTCACTTTGATGTCCTCGCAGACAGCAAAGATAAAAAACCGGAAAGATGTTGAGAGGTTTGATAGGTCGTTTTGTGGCTTAGGGCCTGAGAGAAGTTGCTGGTTCAAAGTATTACCGTTGCCATCAGGATAGGAGGCATTAAAAACTACCCGAAGCTTGGTAGCAAAACTCGAGGCTTTAAGCACGTAATGATGAGGTATAATATAGGCTGAAGAACATGTAGGATACATATGTCCTAAACTGATATACTCCTGTATGTAGTCAAGGTATTGTAGTTTTAAAGGTCGTGTGGTAAGCGTTTCTCCAAAGACTTATAGCTGGTGAAAACAGAGTTGCGATTGTTGCTCATTGGAACAGGGTCAGTTTTAAAAGGTAAAGCAACTATATACGGACAGGTAGTGTCGAGAGTGGTTGTTAGTTTCAAGATTAATTCACAAAGCTGGTCCTCAGGGTTTTGTACAATGATTGGTCAGACTTCCTCAGTCTCCCAGATACGGCAAAGACAATCCTTAATAGGATCCTGTTATGTGAGAAAGGTATGAGGTTGTTCTAGTGAAGTTGAAACAGGATCAAGTATGGACCCAAAGCATTGCCTGTTGTTATTGGTGTACTTTTCAATGTGACACCAATCAAGGAGAGATTAGCTTTCCTGGTATGTGAACCAATAGCTCTCTTAGTTATAGCAGAGATTTGACTGCCCGGGTCTAAAATTGCTCTTGTAACTGATGTTTACTGAAGGAGCATACAATTGCTCTTGTAACTGATGTTTACTGAAGGAGCATTGAACACAGACAAGAGTAGTGCCTAACAAAGCAAAAAAAGAAGACAGGTTACACGACAGGGGGTGTGGTTGTCCCAATATGAGATGATCCAGTACGAATGTTTACAATATGAGATATCCAAACTAAAGAGTTTTCATTAAAATTAAGAGATGGCTCATTAAGAGAATTTTCAGTTTGAGGTGATCCAGAACTTAAATTGTCCAGTAGTTAAGAGAGGTTGAGCAAGAGGTCAAAGGGTTTTAGGCTTAAGCGGTGTCGAGACAGAAAATGTTAATGAGATTGAGAAGGAGGCTCTTCTTTGTGTAGCAGCATATCATGCTTCTTTTTACACTGATGACGTGAATAGTCGATGCACGTTTAGCTTGAAAATGTGCACCTAAGCAAATAAAGCAGCTTTTGTGTTGTTTTACTTGGCAGAGATGTTTAGAAATGGAGAGACCATTTAAAATTTGCAATAAAATATTTTATTCGTGCCAGCACAGAAGAAACAATTGGTAGTGGGGCTGCCAGAGTCAGAGCTTGAAGAAGTCGCAGATAATGGTGTGCTCAGTCGAGGTGATTTAGAAGTGGGTGAAACAGGCCAATCCTCCCAGCCGATGAGGATTGGCACAACGCCTTTGTAAAGCTTCGTAGGCCATCTAATAGATGTCGGACTTGACAGGTAACCCTGAAATAATACCTAATGCATCACCTTTCAAAGCATCTCAAAGGAACTGAAACTTATGAATGTTGCTTAATTCCATGTTGTGATTTATTATAGAGTTATACATCTTGTTGAAGTTGGCCCAGTCTTTGACTGAACCACAGAAATGAGATACAATTATTTCAACTGGGTAAACCAGTTGGTACCCATAAAAATTTGGTATCTGTTTCTCTTTTTATCAACTTCGCAAATTTTAAAACTAACAAGTATAAGATCTCGTAAAACTTTGTTTTAAGTTCAATGACCCTATTGAATTTGTCTTTTGCCAAAGCAGCGCTTTCCATTCGATCTTGGATGGTGTGCACCTTTTTGGTCACAGCCTCAGGGACAAAGGTTGAGAATTTATAGCTAACTCTTGCCTCACATTGTTTGACGAAGGTTGCCACAGTTTATTAAAAAAAAATAGAATTCAGACAATAACGAAAATTGAGTGATATAGATGACAAAAACTAAAATAGGTAGTTCAGTTTTGTATGTTTTAAAGCATCAGTGCCCGCAGCAACCAATGTGGCATTCAGCCCTCAAGTTTGACACAAGACAGAATATAATAAATTATAATAACTATAATATCCACAGGACCACTCAGAAAAATTAAAAAGAGGGTAAATCTGTGAGTTGTCTTGAATATATGTAACAAAGAGGTTATGAACATAGAATAAGATTGCTAAAATACTTAAAGTAAAATGTTCTTTAAAGATGTAAATTGACAGCGTAGAGTATGAACACCACTATAACTGTTTACTAAACGCTTTTAACTACTCAAGTTCAAATGTTCACTAAAAGAATAACAAAAGTTTCACTAGCTAGTTTACCATGTGCTAAACACTTGTTAAATAACGTTCAACCTAAAGTAATGACAATGTGAGGATAATAGATAGTTGAAGGCTATAAATAAATAACCTTTCATTTGAGATATTCACAACCCTTATTTATTAGATAAATGATTGTGAAGATATAGATGGATAAAGTATGTGCAAGAGACAGAGATGACGAAGACAGAACAAGAGAGAAGTGTAAAAACTATTTTCAGGAAATGATATAATCACTGTTGGAAAAAGGGCGAGAGTATTGAGCGTAGAGTGTACGTAGTAGATTAGAGAGTAGTTCATGAAAGAACTGTTTATGAAGAATTAGTTCATCGGAATTTTAAAAACTGTACTAAACAACAGTTATAAAGATCTTAAAGCATACATCAAACCAAACATTTATAACTCAAAACTAGTTCCATAAGCTATCAAAAATAACCATATATTCCTCACAATAGAGTGCATGCAACTAATGAAGAAAGTACAAAAATGCCTAAATATTACAATTTTGGAATAACTTCACAAATTATAAACATGAAAATATTATAATAAACCAAGAAATACAAATAAAATGAAACATTATTCATATTAAAAGGCAAAATTAACCACAAGATAGTCCAAAACTAATCCCCACTGCAGTGAAAGCAAAAATAGAACAATACCGTTATACAGTGTTACAACGGAATGTTATTAACTACCATTTTTGATATTAGACAATTTTGGATATTACAATGCCGTTAACACATGTTTCAAAACTATAAAACTGCTTTGCTAAACAGCCTGAGGTTTTAAAACATATCACTAATTCAAGTTCGAATATACTACATCAGGACACATGTAGGCTGTAATAACTTCCTCTGACTACGTTACACCACACCATTTTCTACTTAAAGACTTTAACTTCCACCACCAAAATGAAACTCAATGCTTGTTCTCAACAATATATGGTTTTTAAAGTTTCTTGATGTAATCATCTTGAATTCACTGATTAAACTAAATTTAAACAACTTAACTAAGTGAATACGTAATTGTGAAACGCGTCAGCAAGTAAGCAATTACGTATTCACTTAGTTAAGTAGTTTAAATTTAATATGGTTTTTGCCAAGTGATACAAATAGTAGTATATTTTTTATCAAAAATATTTTGCTTGCTAAGCAATTAAAATACATTTTGCCCTCTTCACACTAAACTTATTTCTTCTCTGATAGTCTTCAATTTTGTCAATGCAGTATGGAATTCCAGGCGCGTATCCAGCGACTTGCTTTGGGGGGGGGCGATCGATGCATTCTATATATATATATACATATATATATATATATATATATATATATATATATATATATATATATATATATATATATATATATATATTGTGTGTGTGTGTGTGTGCGCGCGCGCGCGCGTGTATATAAAAACATAGAACAGAAAAAGTTCTTTCTACGCTTGCGTTAGAAATCGGTAACGTGAACCCAAAGATCGCCCCGTCGCCCCCCCCCCTTGGATACGCGCCTGATTTCTTTCTCTAAATCTCTTTTTACTGACCCACTTCAGCTAAAAAAATCTTTTGGGTTGTAAATGTATTTATTTTTAAAGCTTGCAAACCAACCTCCACTGACTTCAAATTTTTTTAGTACCTATTCTGCAAATTCTTCACTTTTGTGCTACAATTGTCCAGCTGAAAGGAGTATTTTGTTTAAACCTTTTTAAAACAGTCATTCAGTTAAGAATGTTAAGTTGCTATAATCATTTCATAAGCCACTTTAGACTGATTTTCTTCCCCACTTCTCAAGTATTGAAGTTTCATGTTTTAAACAAGATGAAAATGTGTTCAGTAAAATCCTGTATCATTTTGCGATTTCATATACTTTATTTTCACCACTTGGATTATTTATTTTTTAAATTTAAATGTTAAATTATTGCATGGGACACATAAAAAAATAACTAAAAATGTCTAACCAAAATTCTAGACAAAAAAATCACATAAACACAAATGTTTATGGTACTGAACATAACTAGTGAGTGTAAAATTGTACACCATAAATGGATATGGTACAGGATGTTAATTTCATATCTCCACATTCAAGACTAACCAATTCCACATAGATACACCTGAATATAAAGGGATTGGAGTAATGGAACAGAAATTACATTTTAACATAAAAGGAAGAAAGTAGATGTCTTTTCACTATTTCTGGCCTGCAGTATCATGTACTATTTAGACCCAAGTATGATATACTTTACATTTCTGAAGGATTACTATAGATTCTGAAAGTAATTTTCTGGCTATGCTACTAGTTCAAATACCTCAGGCTTTGTAAGTTGAAGCCAATGATGATTTGCTAGTCCCTAAATCAGGGATCCTCACTAAGAATACTTTGAGAGCCAAAAATTTTGCTTAAAATTTTCCTGAGGGCCGCAAGTACAAGAGGCACTAAATAACTGACAAACAATTAGATTATAACATACTTTTATTACATTACCAACATAAATAAACTGTTTTGCGCATAAAAAAAAGTTTGGAAATGTCTTTTTTTTACTTAGTTAATTCTTTGAAGTTGATGGGCGAAATCTTTCACAGTCCTCTAATATGGCATCTATGTTGGCAGGTTGGGAAGAAACTGAAATTCTTAAAATGTTCTCAACATTCTCACTTGTTAACCTAGATCTGTACTTGTTTTTTACAGACTTCAGCTTACTGAATGTAGATTCACACACATAAGTAGATGAAAAAACACAATATTTTCTGAACACATTTATGTAAGTTAGGAAATTTGTCCTTTTCAACAACCCTCCAAAACTCATAGTGAGCTTTATTCTTTATCTTTTCTTCAAAAATACTTTTGAGTTCAGTATCGTTCTGAAGATCGATTAATTCATTTTTCAAATCCCTAGCTTCATATCCAAAAACAGAAAGATGAGCTACATTAGCTGGTTTCATTGCCCATGGATTTTCTACCAAGCAAAATTGTTCCTGATACTTCCTGAAGTCATTAAACCTCTGAGACATTTCTTCCTTCAGGACTTTCAACAGTTTTAGTAAATCGGAAACATTTTGACTTTCATCAAACAGTGTTTTAACTGAAGGGAAGCTGGAATAATCACTGTTTGATAGTTCTTCAAAATACATATTGAGTTTTTGTTCATGTGCAAATACGATACTCATCATCTTAGTTAAATGTTATTATAGTCTCCTTGCAATTTAGTCAGCGTTTCATTCATAATGCCCATTGTGTCGTAAGAAACGCTACTTTAAGCCACCAAATAAAATTATAAACTTCAGGGTACTCTTTGTTCTTTGTAGCCAAAAAGAAAGTAATCTCATGTCGAATGCTGAAGAAACGTTCCAAAACTTTACCCTTATTCAGTCATCTAACTTCTATGTGGTAAAGCACATCCCCGTATTGCGAAATAAGTTCTTTTAAAAACTCTTGAAAAGTTCTGTGGTTCAGTTCATTTGATCTTATGAAATTCACGATCTCAACAACGTCTTTCATAACACAGCTGAAATTTTCACCAAATTTAACAGCTAAGCTTTCTTGATGAATTATACAGTGTGTTGGAGTCAGCTTTGGTAGATTAAACAGCTCCAGTATCGACTTTAATCAGCCTGTGCCTTGTCTATTCGATAGCTCAATCTATGGTTTATCGTCAATAGTTTAAGACAACGTTTGTCTTGTCGCGCGCCTAACCCCCACCTAGCACACAGTTTCCTCACCCCAGTCTCTTGCTTGCCGTGGACAGACCAGCACGTCCGTTGCGGGTTTTAACCTTATTAGACAACCTCGTGGACTTTAAGTTCGCCCCGCGCATGTATAAATTTAAGTGTTTTGAGTTGTACCTGCTTTATATGTTTGTTAACCGCGAAAGTGCAGATTATTTTAGGCCAAGTGCCGTGTTCGAATGTGCCTTAACCTCGCCGTTACAAGCCGTCGCTACGGAGTCGCTCGCGCTTATTTAAAGACTTATTCAACTGTGAATAGCATTAGAATTGAACCCCGTTTATTAAGTTTTACAGCACGAGCCGTCTGCCAGTCACCACTCCACCCAGGGCCCTGCTGCAGAAGTCCAGAAGACATCAAACCGCCCGTGCACGCAACCCCTTTGTTCAGCTTAGGGTAAGTGTTAATCAGTTCCAAATACTTTTAACATAAACTTGTGCCTATTTTCCCGAGGCTTAATTAGTGATAAACACTGTTATTATTTGTCGATTAGGCGTTTCTGCCGCCTGCCTTCATTTTATTCATGTGCAATTTCAGTCACGTTACCGACCGCGACTATCTCTCTCTTTCGTCTTATTTCTAATATTTTAGCGGAGCTGACGCCTCCATTTTGGTCCCGCTGGGCCGGATTTTTTTTGCATTGTAGCGACCTATAAACATTTAAAGTGCGAAGAAGAAGTGTTAAAGTTCTCAGTAACCTCGAAACTTATTCAGTTTTAATAGCAATGCATTTGCTTTATAAATAAGTTCATTAGTGATTTATAAGTATTATTTATTGTGCGAACAATTTCGAAGCGTTGTGTTAAATTTCACAGTAATAAGCTAAGTTGCAAGCATTATGTAATCCTATGTAATTTTCCCGCATTTCTTTCCTTTGTCTAAGTCAATGCGCAGTAGTGACGTCACAAGCTGTAGCTTGCAGCTGTATTCCGCTGCTATCAGCAGATTTATGGGACAGCTGCGTAGATAGGAAACACTTGACTAAACAAGTTAGGCTCAATATTGATCCGTGAAGCTACACTGTAGATTTATCCTGTTCAATAAGGAAAACTTGCAGCTGTTCTAATCTAATGCTTATGATTTGTAAAACGTTATGTCTTATACTAACTTTATTATACAGTCCACTTTTTCTTAATTAAATGTACGATTGTGTATTCATCGGTTTTGGTTTAAACATAATTACAATTTATTTTAAATTTTGGTTTTTTTTAATTTAAATTTTGTCACGATGGCTAATAACAACGCATATTGCCTTGATAACTTGAAGGCTATATGCAGTGACTTAGAGCAAGTAAACAGCTTGCTCGGTGATAGTGAAATGTCTGAGGGCATAGCTCAGGAAGTCAGGCGACTTCATGCCGATTTTATCGAAACTTCTGACCGCGCGGAGCAGACTTTTGACAGTCAAGCTTCCGAATTTGTCGCGAATGTCTTTATAGCAAAACGTCAATTTCAGGACACCTATCTGCCCATGATAGTAAAATACCCTAACCTCGTTAAGACGGAGGTTACCTCGACCTCGCCTGTCAAATCAACACCGACTTCACCTAACCTTCCAAGTCTAACTTTACCAAGCTTTTCGGGCCAGAGCGACGACTGGATAGATTTTATTACTATGTACGACTCCATGGTACATAACAATGAGGCGCTTAGCAACATCCAACGTTTTCAATACTTAAAGTCCGTCTTAAAGGGAGATGCACTGGCCATCGTCACCGGGCTTTCCATCTCCGAATCAAATTACAACATTGCTTACAATGCGTTGCTTAACCGATACGCGAACCCGCGACGTCTCGCAGATCATTACTTTAACATAATTAAAGACTTTCAGCTCATCAATAATGCTTCACCCGCGGAACTAAACCGCGCACTCTAATGCCGTCTGTGCATTAAGAGCTATACCTCTCGAAGACTTAGCGGATTTCTTATTGTTCTCTATGGCAATTAATAATCTGGATGCCAAGACACGATTAAGTTTCACCTCGCTCAAGTCTATCGACGAAAACATGCGACGATTTTGGGAAATCGAAGAGGTAAACGAGTCTAACTTGTTGAGCTCTGATGAGCAGCTCTGCGAAAATTTATTTGCCACCACTACTGAACGTGACGCCACTGGGAGATATGTCGTAGCTTTGCCTTTTAAACCTGACGCCGTCGAACTTAAGTCAAACCGTAATGTCGCTCTTGCTAGTTATCATGCTCTGGAACGCCGTCTGAGCCGACAACCGGATGTCTCACGACAATATCATCAGTTCATGAAAGAATATATGACTTTAGGTCATATGTACCCTGCCGTTAAGCCTTCGAATTATTTAATACCACATCATTGCGTTTTCAAGGCCGATAGTTCTACTACTAAATTACGAGTAGTTTTCAATGCTTCTGCGCCTGATTGCAACGCGCATTCTTTAAACCAGCAATTGCTGGCTGGCCCTAAGTTACAAAGGGACCTGTCCAACGTTATTATCTCGTTTCGATTGTTTGTTCACGCCGTCTGTGCGGATCTTAAAATGATGTACCGCCAAATTGCCGTACGCAAGGATGATCGTCGTCATCAGCACATTTTGTACAGGCCGACTCCTCATTCTCCACTGATGGAGTATGAACTAGCCACTGTCACTTACGGGCTTACCCCGTCTGCTTATTTAGCCCTACGTACACTCGAACAACTCGTCAAAGATGAGGGCGACTGTTACCCTGCTGCGTCGCATGCCATTCTTCATCAAACGTACGTTGATGATGTCGTCACTGGCGCCGATACGTCCGAGGACGCCCAGGAATTAATACGGCAACTTATTAACATCTTCGCACTGGCAGGACTAGAGCTCAGGAAATGGTCTTCCAGCGATCCCGCGCTGCTGTCGACGCTGCCATCTTCTCACCTGGAGCACCCGTTGTTATTCCAAGACGACTCTACCGCTGTTAAAATATTGGGACTCCAATGGCATCCTGTTAATGACTCGTTTTCTTATCGTATTCAAAACTTTGTGTCGGTGCCTACGAAACGCACCATTCTCTCTTATGTCGCTCGCACCTTCGACCCACTGGGCTTCCTTACGCCTATCACATTTTGGATCAAGTCATTTTTGAAACAATTGTGGCTCGAAAGGTTACCATGGGATGAACCTTTGCCCACCGCGCTGCGCAGTCGTTGGGACAGCTTCATTGTCCACTTCGCTAAGTCAGCTGACATTCAAATACCTCGACATGTGGGCACACGTGATGCCAAACATCATTTATTAGGCTTCTGTGATGGGTCCGAAGCTGGTTACGCAGCCGCCATCTACTTGCGAACTGAATGGAACGGTTTAGTTTCCGTCAGCCTTCTAAAGGCTAAAAGCAGAGTGGCTCCCGTCAAAACACTCACTATACCTCGAATGGAGCTCTGCGGCGCCGTCTTACTGGCCAAGCTCTATAAGTCTGTTCAGGCTTTTCTTCACCGACTCAGAAATTGTGCTGCATTGGCTTAGCACCCCGTCACACCTTTTGAAAACTTTCGTTGCCAACCGCGTTATTGAAATTACCTCGAACACTTCGACCAATCATTGGTACCACGTCTCAACTGTTGACAACCCCGCGGACGTTGCTTCCCGTGGGTGTCTACCAGCGCAGTTTGCTACACATCCACTGTGGTGGCACGGACCACCATGGGCGTTACAATGTACTACCTCTTGGCGTTTGTCTAAGCCAACTGGACCGAACCGCGACCTGACCGAGCTCAAGACCGAGCCTCAGGTGCTCTGCGCGACTCTCCAAGCGCCTAACCACTTATTGAACGTTATTGAGCGTCATTCCAATCTAACCACGCTGCATCATGTCTTCGCTTACGTGCTTCGTTTCGTTAACAATTGCCGCATTAAGACCCAGCCTACCAGCCATTGTCACAACACTCGCTACAAAGCCAAGAACACCGTAGCCAAGATTTCATTCGCTGCACCTTCAGTACAAGAATTAAGGAACGCCAGAAATCTTTGCGTTAAGCTCATACAAGAGCTAGCCTTCAGCGAAACGTTGCAACGCCTACACCGCGGCGTCCCGATCAGTGCTCAACTTCGCAACCTAACGCCCTTTATCGACTCAGTGGGGCTACTTAGGGTGGGCGGACGTCTTAATCATGCTGATATACCATACGCAGCTAAGCATGCCATTTTACTGCCTAAGCGGCATCATTATGTCAATCTTGTATGCGATTATTATCACCGCCTCGCCTTACATGCTGGGCCGCGTACCACGCAAGCGATGATCAATGGTGAGTTCTGGATCGTTGCGCTACGTTCGTTGTTACGACAACGCATTCATGCTTGCATGCGATGCTTTAGACTACAGTCGAAACCTCGGCCACCTATGATGGCAGCTTTACCGTCTTCTCGCGTCACTCCGTCGCCACCTTTCTGTAAGGTAGGCATTGACTTTGCTGGACCTTTCGACACTAAGGCCAACCATCTTCGTACGGCAAAGATCCTGAAAGCTTACTTATGCCTATTTGTTTGTATGGCCACTAAGGCTGTACATTTGGAAGTAGTATCAGACCTCTCTACTGATGCTTTTCTCGCCGCGCTTCAGCGTTTTGTCGCAAGACGTGGTCTGCCTACAGACATTTATTCAGATAATGGCACCAATTTTGTCGGCGCCGCCAACCGCCTGCACGAGGTCTATAAGATGCTCGACCAATCCAAGACAATCATCCAACGCAAGCTCGCCGCACAACGGGTTGAATGGCACTTCAACCCTCCAGCCGCACCACACTTCGGCGGACTTTGGGAAGCCGCCGTTAAATCCGTCAAAGGGCTCCTACGCCGTACTCTTGGCAGTACGTTATTGAACCTCGAGGAGTTAGCTACGTTATTTATACGCATCGAAGCTATTCTCAACAGTCGACCTATTTTCGAGGTCTCTCCTGACCCCAACGAAGGATCTTCGTTCCTTACGCCCGGACACTTTCTCATCGGCCGTCCCCTTTTAGCACTCCTTGAGGAATGTCATTTTGAACCCGCGCTCAAGTCCAGATGGACTATGCTACAGCAGATGACCAATCGGTTTTGGAAAACCTGGTCTACCCAATACCTACACTCCCAGATTCAACGCTGTAAATGGAACAAAGATGCCTCACCCCTCCAGGAGGGTCAGCTTGTATTTATCACTGGAGAACATCCGAGCCCTCTTCATTGGCCAATGGGTCGGATCGTACGTCTTCACCCTGGACCCGACCGGATAACCCGCGTAGTCACCGACAAGACCTCACATGGACAGTTAAAGCGACCTGTCCATAAGCTTGTAGGCTTTCCGCTACAACCTTAATCTCTTGACCGCTTCTTCAGCACCTGTGTGGTACAACCGCGTTTCCTCGAGTTCTTAATCTCACTCGACTTCTTCGCCTCTTCAGCAATTTCGTCCAACCTCGTTTCTTTAAGTATCTTCAACGCCATAGATTTCTTCGCTACATCTTCAGTACCTCGCCTCTTCCAGTCAACCCCGTTCACCGTCACCCAGTGGTTACCCAGGGTGGGCGGCAGTCTATTGTCTTCAGCACAGCTTATGGAGCTAATCACTTCATCAGCTCTTTTCTGCTTTCTTCGTACCCCGACCACTTCTTCTACGGCACCCTCGGTCTCCGGTGCTCTCTGGTTCTTCGCCCTCTACCCACCTGGGCGGATTAAAAAACATCCGTTTTGGTGGGCGGAATGTTGGAGTCAGCTTTGGTAGATTAAACAGCTCCAGTATCGACTTTAATCAGCCTGTGCCTTGTCTATTCGATAGCTCAATCTATGGTTTATCGTCAATAGTTTAAGACAACGTTTGTCTTGTCGCGCGCCTAACCCCCACCTAGCACACAGTTTCCTCACCCCAGTCTCTTGCTTGCCGTGGACAGACCAGCACGTCCGTTGCGGGTTTTAACCTTATTAGACAACCTCGTGGACTTTAAGTTCGCACCGCGCATGTATAAATTTAAGTGTTTTGAGTTGTACCTGCTTTATATGTTTGTTAACCGCGAAAGTGCAGATTATTTTAGGCCAAGTGCCGTGTTCGAATGCGCCTTAACCTCGCCGTTACAAGCCGTCGCTACGGAGTCGCTCGCGCTTATTTAAAGACTTATTCAACTGTGAATAGCATTAGAATTGAACCCCGTTTATTAAGTTTTACAGCACGAGTCGTCTGCCAGTCACCACTCCACCCAGGGCCCTGCTGCAGAAGTCCAGAAGACATCAAACCGCCCGTGCACGCAACCCCTTTGTTCAGCTTAGGGTAAGTGTTAATCAGTTCCAAATACTTTTAACATAAACTTGTGCCTATTTTCCCGAGGCTTAATTAGTGATAAACACTGTTATTATTTGTCGATTAGGCGTTTCTGCCGCCTGCCTTCATTTTATTCATGTGCAATTTCAGTCACGTTACCGACCGCGACTATCTCTCTCTTTCGTCTTATTTCTAATATTTTAGCGGAGCTGACGCCTCCACAGTGAAAACTCAATAAGTTTTCATTTCCCAAATGGTTTTTCAACAACTGAACAAATCCTACATTTCGTCCTAACATTGATGGGTAACCATCAGTACACGCAGAAATAACTTTTTTCAAATCAATGCCACGCTCGTTAAAAAAAACTTACTATTGCGTTCAAAAAATCAACACCTTGAGTCTGTCCAGTCATGGGAAGCATGCCCAAAAAGTCTTCTTTGATAACACAATCCTTGTATATATACTTCACGAACAACAGTAATTGAGAAATTGAGGTTATATCTGTGGATGAATCGAGCGCAAGACTAAAATATTTGTTTTGCTGCAGTTCATCAGTAAGATTAAGTGCAATATTTGCTGCTAAGTCCTGCGACCGTTTCATGCACGTTGAGTCAGACAACTGAAGTTTGGAAACTTCTTCTAATATTTGTTTATTGTTAGAAAATTGTGAAAACAAAGTTTTGCAAACTGTGACAACACATTCTTTTACCATTTCTGCATCAGAAAACGGTTCATCTTTTGAGCTAAAATTTCAGTGACTTGATAGGATGCTTTTGTAGTAAGCTCATTTTTGTTAATTGCTTCAAATAGGACACAACGTTCACAAGCATAAGACTTTTTCAGTCATTGCAATTTTTCCTCTCGGATTTTAGATTTTGTCGGGAATTTATCTTAAAAATGAGAATGAATTGAAGTGTAATGTCTGTTCAGATTATAACGTTTGTTGCCATTCACAGTTTCACGACATATCAAACATATGGCAGTCCCTTCTTTCTTACCTTTTGTAAAAAAAATTCCTCCTCCCACTCAGCTTGAAACTCACGGTTTTCATCATCCAGTTTTCGTTTCCGTCCTTTTTTGAATACACTCCTGCCATATTTAATTTTAAAATTCAATCACTAAACTGAATGTTATTTTCGTAAAATAATGTGTTCAATCGATAAAGTTAACCGCACTAACATTAAATCACATCAACACTAGCGTGACTTATACATACGTCTGCACTAAATTACATCATACTCTCCACTGACGACAAACAGTAACTGGCCAGTGCCACAACCACTGTTGTGGGGATGACTGGTTGACTAACACATGGCGCACCCACCCAAGGTCATTGCCACCGATTGCTGATTGGCTCTGCTAAGCTGGATCTGGGACTTGCACTGTTTGGCAACGCTGCACGTCTCCACCGTCTTCCGCTTACACGTTAAGTTCCGTTGCGTTGCGGTGTTGCCGATACTATTGCTTGCTAAACGTCAGTAAAGACCGAGGCAAAGATACAGCGGACGGGGTTTTTAACTTCAGTAGTTTGACTAATTAATTAAGTTTAGTAAAACAACGACAGATTTTCAAAACACTCAGTAAATAAATATAATATTTATTTAAGTTATAAAATATTTTGACTTCAATCCTAACCGTCTAAGAGCCGCAAAGTTCGTCCCGAGGGCCACTCGAGTGAAGATGCCTGCCCTAAATCAACAAAATCTGACTAAAAAGACAGAATTTAAATTATTACCATAATTTTGAAGAGCTATTGAAAAAAAATACACACTTTTATTTCCGTAGTGTTTATATCTATAAAGTAAAACACAATCTTACCTCTCTCAAAGCCTTGAGTTTAAAATACTTTTGATCGTGGAAATCCCTCTACTTTAACTATATAAAACATTTGTTTAAAGTCAATTTCTACTTAAATCAATATAAATACATACATAAATGTCAGAATAACAATATTTAAAAAAAAACGAATTTTCTTGCCATTTTCCATTTTTGTTTCTATGTATGGTGTTGAGCTATTAATTTTATTTGTCACTATTTATGCACTTTCTTTCTTTTAGTCACTGTGTTGTAGTTTTTTTTGCTTTTCTTTCACATTGTCCATTTGTGGAGCAAGGTTCAATAATCTACTTTGTTTGTTATTATAATTTTTTTCATTCATTTATAATCCTAGAGCATTATTTATGATATTGTATGGTAATCATGGCAGCAATTTAAAGTTATAAAATAGAGGTTTTTCATGTAGATCTTTGAGAAATTTATTTGTAGGCATGGTATGTCGGCTAATTGCTAAAAAGCGGTAGACTTAGAAGGTGAAGATACTCAGTTCGAATCTGACCTAGACTCCCAAATTTGTATAATAAATTATTGAATATATATTTGAAAAAACTCGATTAACATCAATTGTCATCCACTATAGGTAGAAAAAAATGTATTAGGACTTGATTGGATGAATAAAAACATATTTTATTAATGATTGAAAATTTGTGCAAGATGTATATCAGAACAGAGTGAGCTAATAGGAGTTTAAAATGAGCACATTCTAATATTTAAGTACTATTCTTGCCCTAAAAATGGCATGAATTCAACACCTAAATCAAGGAATATTTACTGTATTTAGAGCAAATTACATAAGATGATGTTTGAAGTGAATTTTTTATTTGATTGAACCTAATTAGCAAGAAACCACCATTATATGCATAAAAATCTAACATACTGGATTGCATGATGGATTTTGACACCACTCTGATGAGTTCAACCTTAGCTCCATCAGTTTTTGAAAAAATCTTTGGTTAAAGGTGGTAGAATAACAAAAACTGTTATTTACCTACAACGGAAAAAATGACATAGAAAGTGATGAGGGTATCATGAGGCAAGATAAAATTCTATAAAAATGAGCTAACTGGAGAAAAGCTATTGCAAACGGAAAGAAACTCAAAATTTCCTTTTTAAGAGGAAATTTTTTTTTATAGCACCTCAGAGAAATTTCAACTCAACGCCTTATATCAAGTTTCAGAAGGAATAACTGAATTGGCCATATAATCAGAGAATACAATGTATTTAACTAAACGCTTTTAAATGTTTTAAACTTGCCTATAGTAGCACTTACTTTGCTTGTTGTGGACGGCCGTTTCGGGAGATGTGTCCCTTTGTCAACACTAGATCTTCTCCGGTGCAATAACGCCATCAACGCGCATGCGCGTGACGTCACAGATTGAGGGTTAACTGCAGCAGAGGGGGAAGTAGTACACTTCGTAGGTATCTTGAATAAAGGTAGATATTAATGTTGAAATTATTACTAAATCTATCCTGACTGGATACTTCGTACGTATACTTTAATAAAGGTAGATATTAATGTTGAATAAAATTATTACCAAATCTATCCTGACTGGATACTTCGTACGTAAATTTTAATGTATGTATAAAAGGAAGAATACTCACTATGTAAAAATTAAATTTAACTTTGCCATTTTTATTCAAAAGACATTTATAAATTTTTTATAATACCTAACCTAACCTATCACAACAAATACGATTCATTAAAACTAGAATGTTTCAAGAAAAAAATTAAAATTGAAGTTCGGGATTTGAACCTGGAACTTACGATTAATATGCCTGTACCTTAACCACTAGGCCACGGGTTTCTACTGATATTGTTGATACAGTTTCTCTTATTACATTGTGGCTCATTCTCTGACTCATACCCTTACATTCTCTCCCCTCCCTAGGAACTCAGTTGAAGGTTGCGCATGGCGTTTCTGCACCCGAGAAAGTCTACTTTTGTCAACTCGGACCATAACTGATCTCAAGGTTTACGTAGGTTAGGGTGGGGGTGGGATATTTTGGTGGTGTGGGTGTATTTTGTGTGTATTAGGACTTATGATGTCAAAAAGTGCGTGTGTTGTATATCATGGTGTTGTAAGCAGCTAGTTTATGTTGGTGTGGGTGTGGTTTAACACCACCAAATAGGACGATATCCACAAGAATTTTTTAAAAATTGACCTCGGAAAGTTACTTTTTTTCAATTTAAAGTAGCGTAAAATATTCAGCGCGGATGTAGAAGTTGTGAATAGGCGCGGAGTGATACAAATGCTTCGTGATGTTACAACTGCATTTCAATGTATAAAATTAAAACCAAACCTAACCTGACGACACTTTTTCGGTAAATTTTAATATAGGTATACAGTATTGTATAAATTTAAAACCAAATCTATCCTAACTGGAGAAGTTTTTCTCAAATATCTACACACGTAAGGTTGCATGACGTACCGCGGACAATGCGTACAACCTTATGCGCAGCACTGTGACGTAGTATCACTCCGCAACTTTTCACAACTTCTACATCCGCGCTGAATTTATTACCCTACTTTAAATTGAAAAAAAGTAACTTTCCTACTTCAATTTAAAAAAAATTCTTGTGGATATCGTCCAATTTGGTGGTTTTGAACAATTTCCCAAAATATCGTATAGTGCCGGAGTGCTGCATTTCAACCAAGATGGCTTGTGTGGTTGATTAGTGGACGTATTGGGATGTCTATTTTGTGAAGTTTGGGCAGAGCGTTTAGTTTAGGGGCTATTTGCTTTATTTGTTTTAGGTGCTTTTTGGTGTGGTGTGGGATTATAAGTCTTGTTTTGTTAATTGCTTCTTTCATTTGAGTTGTATTTTGTTGTTGGGTCTTCTTTTAGTGTAATGATGTTGTTATTTTGGATGACGCTGTGTACTTTTTTGTTGAGGTCGTTATTGTTAATAATTACCGTTATATTGCCTTTGTCAGCTTTGTTAATGGTTAAATTTTGTTTTTGATGGATTTGGCTACTTTTAATTCTTGGGTGTTTGTTTTGGGGGGTTTAAGTTGGGTTATTTTTTGTTTTATTTGGTGTCTGATTGCATCTTGTTGTTCTACAGGTGTGTTGTGTTGGATTGTATTTTCAAGATCTAATAGAGGTCGTGCGGAACGAGGTGAGCCCTGAGTAGGGGAGGAGGTAGGGTTTGGTGGGAGTGATCGCCGGCGTAGGGGAAACGCCGGCGCGGCATGCCGACAAAGCGGCAATGTACTACCCTGAGTTTAAATATTGCCTATAAATAAATAACTACTGCACGCATAAATACTGCACGTGTAATATACCGTTTATAAACCAGTAAAAACAAAAAGTACTGCTGATAAATTTAAATGAAATAAAGTCTTGTCGAAGTCGTCATAAGATGTTTTTTTATTTTTTTTATTCCATGTTTTCCTTGGCGTTGAAAAGCGAGGTCCTGTTGCCGGCGCGGTTCTATGTTCACTCAAAATTCGTTTCACAGTTGTTTTGGACACTCCCACAGCATTCGAAACACGTTGTTGAACTTGTTTCAACAATATTGGTCCTTCTTCAGCTTCTCTTTTCATAAAATTGTGCAAATTAAAAATTATTTCTCTTGCTTGGCTATGTATAATTTTACCACCGACCTTATTGTTTGGCTACACTACACTAAAAATTAAACTTAACACTAACTAATCAAAACAAGTAAGACTAGATGTTTAGCTAGACACGTATTTACGATGTGAAACCGGCGCGTGAGAGTAGCGGACTGACGATCTGCCGCCCCACCACTCCAAAACCAGTTGTATAACTGCTTTCCCGTTCAAGGTCAGAGCTCGCCTCGTTTCGCACGAGCTCTATTAAGGTTTGGTGAAATTTTGTTGACTGTATTTAGGTGTGATGTTATGTTTTAAGCATTTGTCTAATAGGTTTAATTCATTAATTGAAAATGTTGTGTTGGTGAGGTTTATAGTTCTGGGGTGAAAAACGTGTGTTGTGTTAATAACCTGTTTTGGGTGTTGTGCGTTTTTGAGGTTATGTATTTTTTTGTTATGTACTAATTTTATTTTATTTTTTGTGTCTGTAATTAGTGTATTGGTGAAATTTACTACTTCTTGCAGTTCGATGTAGTGTTGTTCCATTGTAAGCTGTTGGTATAAGTTATAAGCAATTTTGTTGAGATAGTTTTTTGTTTGTATAAATGTTTTATAGTGTTTTTGATGTAGCGTGTTTGAGCTTGGGGTGTGGTTTTTATGGCAGCTGGGTTGTTATTAATTTGTATTTTGGCGTAATTGGGTGTGATTTTATATTTTAGGCACTGTATGTTGAAAGAGATATGAAGGTAGAGTTTTGTTACCTTGAGATGTATGTTACGGTATCGATGGATGGTTGATGCTCGGCTTGCAATACTAACATTTGGTGATTCCATCTTCGCGTGAGCTACTAGTAATCACTAAACACTTTTAAATATTTTTAACTTGCCTATAGTAGCACTTACTTTGCTTGTTGCAGATGGCCGTTTCGGGAGATGTGTCCCTTTGTCAACTCAGACCATAACTGATCTCAAGGTTTACGTAGGTTAGAGTGGGGGTGGGATATTTTGGTGGTGTTGGTGTATTTTGTGTGTATTAGGAGTTATGATGTCAAAAAGTGTGTGTGAGTTATAATGTAATTGTGTATTGAGTATGTGTGTAGGGTGTAGTTTGAAGTGCCTGTATATTTCGTATTGTTCAGTTGTGTAGCATAAAAAATAGCCTAAATCTAATAGACAAAATAAAAAACGTAAATATCCCACACAATTCCACCTTAGTCTCTTTTGATATATCAAATCTATATACAAACATCCCCATTCCAGAAACCATCGACATCCTCAAAAACATTCTAATAGACACAAATACACCACATATACACATTGACGAAATCATCCACCTCACAAGATTAATCACATCTCAAAATTACTTCACCTACAATAACACATTCTACAACCAGAAAGATGGACTACCTATGGGCTCCCCCATAACTAGCATCTTAGCAGAAATATTCATATACCATATTGAACAAAACCACATTTTACACAACAATAAATACTCAGATAACATAATTTACTGGTACAGATACGTCAACGACATTATAACATTGTATAAAGGCAACACATGCAGAGCACACATATTTCTAAAACACCTTAATTCCATACACCCAAAACTAACATACACCATCGAAACAGAACAACAAAACTCCCTCAACTTCTTAGACCTTACAATTAAACGAACAAACAAACAAACACATAAATTCGACATATACCGAAAACCCACCAGTTTTAATACGACCATACACAGTTCCTCAAACCACCCACACCAACATAAACTAGCTGCTTACAACACCATGATATATCGCCTGCTTAAAACACCATTAGACAAAGATGAACACTACCAGAAGTTAAACACCATAAAATATATAGCACAAACGAACGGATACAACCCAACAATAATTGACAAATTATACAACCGCCTAAAAAATAAACATAATAACCCAAATACAAACACACAAGATGACAATCCCATAAAATACTTATCAATACCATACAGATCATCCAAAACCCACAATCTAACCAACACACTACGAAAATACAACTACAAAATAGCTTACTCCACACACAACACTCTCAACAAACAATTTAAACCCAACAACAAAATCAATGACATTTACAACACCACTGGAGTTTACAAGCTAACTTGCAGTTCATGCCCCAGTTTTTACATAGGCCAGACAGGGAGGTCTACACACGTTACCAAGAACATATAAAAGCACTAAAAAACAATAACTACCAATCAAACTTCACTGATCATCTAAACTCCACAAAACATGACTACATAGACATAAGATCTAACCTACAAATTCTTCATAAACAACACAAAAATAACCAACGCTACACAACTGAACAATACGGGCACTTCAAACTACACCCTACACACATACTCAATAGATAATTACATTACAACTCACAGGCACGTTTTGACATCATAACTCCTAACACACCCACACCACCAAAATATCCCACCCCCACCCTAACCTACGTAAACCTTTAGATCAGTTATGGTCTGAGTTGACAAGGGGACACATCTCCCGAAACGGCTGTCCTCAACAAGCAAAGTAAATGCTACTATAGGCAAGTTTAAAACTTTTAAAAATGTTTAGTGATTACTAGTAGCTCACGCGAAGATGGAATCAACAAATGACAATTTATTTTCTACTATGATCAAGTAAAAACTAATGTAGGTATATAAAATATATTGTCAACTTGTAGGTACAATACAATTTAAAATGGCTTGAAGGGATAATATAGGTATGATAATCTGTGATTATGGAAATCTGACAAAGAAAATCTTTGCCAACATATAATTTTATTTATTATTTACATTTTTTTATACTGTGGTCACTTATAATTGGCCATTGACTAATCTGCCCCTTCCACTAGTAATTTGACTGATTTAAGGGGGTTACCCACCAATGAGCCCTAAAAACAGTTCAATACCAGTAATCACTTTAAGTAGTGTTTGTTTCTGTACAACTTTATCTCTAGTTTATTAAAATGAGATTTTAGATGGACTTGAAACAGGAGAAAAGTTGATTACCTTGCCCAAAAGTACAAATCAACTAAGCTACAATTCACGTCTTAAAAAAATTTATGAAAAAATTAAATCTTACTTTAAAAACAATTCACAGACAACACTTAGAAAAGTGTACAAGTAACTTTATAAAAAGAACTGTTATATACATAACTATTAATATACATAAATAGTCAAGCTACTTTCAGTTGTCCTAATGTTCCTTATATTTAATTATAAGTGTTGATTTATGAACTTGCAGAATACATTTTAAAGTTATTATCTCTTCTATTTGACAACCCTTTGTAAGATAAATAAATCCTCATAGCATAAGCAATCTTCTCTAAATAAATATCTTTCAACAGCTAAACTAAAATAACCTTTCTACATCATAAATATTTTTCATATCAATGATCAGATCATTCTTCATTTTAGGTTAATATCTCAATACACAACTCACACATAAACAAAGACTAGACCATCATCAAAGTGTGTTTATTTGTAACTAAAACATAAAAAAGTTATTCATTTATCTAGATGTCAACAATTGATTTGAATTCTTGAATTTTGTAGTCCATTACGTTCAGTGAATCTTATTAATCACTTAATCATTAGTTTATGACTATCCGGACTTTAAATTTAGAAAATTTGTTAAAACTTACTGAGACAGAACGTTTTCGATCGCTATGTGCCGATCTTCATCAGTGTCTTTTGCTTGGAGATGTTGGGTCAAGCGGTGACGGTTTTAAAGGTAGGTTATTGATAGTATCAAAGAGTATATGTGATTTGTAACGTGTTTGTTCGTTTAATATGTTTGTACTTTGTGTTTTTATGTGTGTGTAAATTTCATATTTTTCTAGTGTGTCGAGATGTGGTTCTTTTTTGTTGATGTGTAGGATTTCTAGGTTATGGTAAATGTCTGTGTATTTGTGTCCCGTTTCTTTTATGTGATTGTAAAATGTTGAGTTGATGTTCTGTTTGTTTCTCGACTTTTTGTTTAAAGCTGCGACCTGTTTGTCCAATGTAGAATTTGTTACATTCGTCGCAGTTCTGTTTGTATATGCCTGGTGCATGTAGTTTATCTTTTTTGTTGTTGTGTTGTATTTTGTATTGTAACTTATTATTAGTTTTGTATGCTATTTTGTATCCTATTTCTTGAAATTTGCAGACTATTTTGTTTGTTGTTTTGTTTATGAATGGTAATTTGAAGTATTTGTTTTCCCTGTCTGTAGTGTTAATTTTTGTGTTTTTTTGTATTTTGTACCATAGTTTGTCTATTATTGTGGTGTTGTATCAATTTGTGTATGCTAAATATTAATTGTGTCTAGTTCTCTGTGGTCATTGGGACTTCTTTAAGTCTATGGAGCATGGATCTGAAGGCAGCGTGTTTGTGTTGGATAGGGTGGTTTGAGGTGTTGTAGATAAGTGTGCGAGTCGTTATGGGTTTCCTGTAAATGTTGAAGCTGTGTTTTTGTGTGGGGCTTTTTGTTATGGTTAGGTTGAGGAAGTTTAGGGATCGGTTGGTAAAAACAAATTAGCAAAATTAATGATTAATATGTTTTAGGTTCTAGCATCAGAAGGATGTCACAATATTTAAACAGATCCGAACATCCTCCACCCCAGAACAATCTATGATTATTTTGAAAGACTAGACTAGAATCAGAACTTGAAAACTGTTTTTCGTTTAATAAATTATGACAAAATCAACTTTTTTGACAATCTATGCAGAAAAAAATTGTAACTAGTTAGGGATGGGAATATCCTTAAGAGTTTTGAACACTACCAAGAGCTCCAGCCCTGCCATAGAACTAGTTACACTAGGACTACGAGTGGTTGGTTGAACTACTGCCTTTCCGATTATGTGTAAACCACAACTCCTCCATTTTGTCGACATTGTATTGGTAAAGAGTATATGATTGAGAACAACTTGGCTAACCACGTTATTCGGTATCATCCAAAAATGTGCAGAAAACCATGTTTATAATTTTACCAGGCAACTCTTCACACCCAACACAGTCACTAGATATAGCGTCCTTTTGGCCGATGAAACTGTCAGGTCACATAATTCTTCAATTCCAGAAACTAGACCCTGACTGAAATAAAGCTACCACTCCAAAAACCAAGTTTCATAGTTTTTTAAAGAAAACTATGTGACGTTTGCTAATAGGAAAAAATCATTTCTGTATAGAAGTTGCAGTGTAGTGCCTCTAGATTACATTTAGGTTCTAAAGATGTTAACATCAACGGATGACTCTAGCTAGTTATCAAGAGGTATGCTAACTACAGTAGAATCTCCTCCTGTTGCTGATGTTGGCTTTAAGGAATCCAGAAACAACTAAGCCACATAAAAGACGAGTTAATGTAGTAGAGCCTTGAAAAGGTTTTTCAGTTACAGATCTGGTTTTACCAGTAGATTCAAATCAGGAAGCACCTATCATATTAGTTAATAATACTTGTATAAGCAATAGGAAATTTTTTTTAAAAAACCTGTTCACCAATCATGCATATGCTTCTGCATACTCAGAAGTTTTAAGCCACATTAAAAACATCGGCACTTGTTATAAACCTAATGATTTCACTATTGTGAAAATATATGGACAATCTAAAAATATATATTTAAAATATTCATTTGCAAAGTCTCTGACCTTCAATATGAGTTTGTTAGATTTTTTGCAAGAAAGAAGCATCACATTTCCACCAACTGAAGAAGTCTTTCTTCTCAAGAATGATATCATCAAGAAAATGTATGTGTTGATGCATCCAAATCATCTACTTGTTTCAAGACAAAATTATTTTTTTTGATTACACTAATTCTATCAACTTGATTTCTTTTATTTCGGGGAGTCAATATGACAACCAATAAATTTAATGTTATTTAGAACAGAAGTTTCTATATAATATTTGGTTAGACAAAATAGCATTTCTTTCTTTCCCTCAACATTACTGATTATTTCTTCCAGGAAGTAGATAAACAAAATGATGCATGTTTCCATTCAACTCTGTTCAAGGGGTTTATATATATAGAAATATCAAACAAAACCAATAATGTAGGCTAGTAGATTATGGTAAGACAAATAAACCAAAGTGAGTTCTAATGTTATATATATATATATATATATTTTACGTTATCCATTGTTTTTCCGTTGCACTGACTTTATGAAGTTAATATATTACTATTGTAGTAATTTTATCCACCATTAAGTGCAATGATTTTACCTTGTGTGATGAGGCACCTTTCGGTCACTTGACCATTGTCGAATCACTGAATTACTTTTCTCTATTTTTCTAGTGTCGATGTTCGGTGTTGTTGACGTCATACATGTTTCTTCATTGAGCAGCGTGTATAATGTTTTTGAATAGTACATCGCCTGCATATGTTGTCTGTAGGTTCATTACATTGTTGTGTATGTTTTTATAAATGTGGTATTTTTCTAGTGAGTTTAGTACTATTGGGTTACTATTCAAGTATGGTTAGCTTATTTTCGTAATTTGTTATTTCATGTTTATGTGATATTAGGTGTGCTGCAACATTTGATGCTTTTGTATTTTTATTTTTGAATGCTCTGTAATGTTCTTCAAATATTATTTTAAATGAACTGGTTGTTTTTCCTATGTAAAATGCGTTGCAGTCATTACATGTGATTTTGTAAATTCCTGATAGCTTATGTATTTCTGTATTTGTTTTGTGGTTTGTGTTATTAAGATATTTTATTATTTTGTTGTTTGGTTTGTATATTGGAGTGTAGTATTCTTTGTTGTATATATTTGTTATTTTCTCTGTTTTGTTATTGGTGTATTTATATTTAAGGTAGATTTTTTTATTATTATTTTTGTGTTCAGGTTGTAATGTTGTGTTGAGGTTAAGTTTTTTTGTAAATTTATTGTATATGTTTTTTATAAGGTGTCTGTTGTATCCGTTTTCTATTGCTATTTTTGTAATGTTATCTAATGCTTCTTTTAATTTTTGTTTATTATCTTGTGTGTATTTTATTACTTTATTTATCATGTTACTGTAAGTGTTAATTTTGTGTGTCCAGGGGTGGTTAGATTTGTTGTGTATTGTGGTATTGTTGGAAGTTGGTTTACTGTGTACTGTAGTTTCTAAATATATAGTTTATACACTGTATATATATATATATATATATATATATATATATATATATATATATATATTTAAAACAACATAGGTTATTCAAATACAAGAATATTTATTAATTTATATCCAAAGCTTTTCGTTGGTAAACAGTACCAAAATAATCAGGAATGAAAATTACAATAATTATTGTAAATTACAAGATTATTGTAATTTTTATTCCTGATGATGTTGGTACTGTTTACCAACGAAAAACTTTGGATATAAATGAATAAATATTCTTGTATTTGAATAACCTATGTTGTTTTAAATTATTAAACAAGAAAACGTATTATATATATATATATATATATATATATATATATATATATATATATATATATATATTGTAACATTTATAGAATGGGCTATATAATATTATTTAAGAATTGGAAAATAAATTAGAAATAACTCACTCAAAATTTAAAAAAAAAAGAAATTCATTAAAAGATTGGTTAGGTTAAAATTGAAACTAAATTCTGGTAAAAGCCTAGGAATTGTAAACAAGGTATTTGAACTGTAAAATCCATTAGGAAATTTGTTATATCAAATAACCTAACACATAAATTAAAATAAGATAATCTAAAAATAGTTATGTGTAAACAAATTTGTAAACTGTAGGAACATAGGGCTAAGTAATTACTTGAAGGAGAAAGTGAACACGTTTGTAAACAAAAGAAAATTGTAAGGTTATGTTTATGAAAGACCAAGCAAAACACACACAATTCAGAACTATTTCAAAAGTAAAACACAAAGACACTTCACACACTAATAATATTAATAAAATAAACACTGGAAGGTTTGTTGACGATAGGAAATTGAAACAGTAAGTTTCAATCAGGTTTCAACCAAAGTTTAACGAAATAAAAATTGGTGAAAACAAACTTGTTGGTATGTCAGCTGTGAAACAGATGTAGGTCAGTGTGACAATCGATTGTAGTGAAGAAAAAGAAAACAAACTAGATTACAGGCAACATGTGTTTTTTGGAGAAGAAAGGCGGCCATATTTAAACAATTTTAGAAAAAAAGGACGCGTAGTTAGTAGTTGAGTTGATTCTAGCGTGGGTGACGCTTTAAGACCGGACCTGCCAGGACCAGTCAAAATTCTATTTTTTTGGAAAGAGTTCGTCTAAATTATACAGTTTTGTGAGTAAACTTGGCCAGATTAAACAGGAATAAGAAAATTGAAAGAGTTAATACAGTGAAAATATAATTTGAAAAAACTAAAACGGATTTAAGTGTGTGAATTGTTTAATTGGAGAGAACGGGAATTTACGTAAGCGACCAGCAAAATTTTGATATTTATTAAGTTGAGTAATAGCGCTATAAAATAACTTTAGTGGACTTTTAAGATAATAGAGAAGTTTAAATTTGTATATTAGGATATCTTATAGTTAATTAATAGTTCGAAATAATCCAGTTCAAATAGTTTGGCCTTTTTGCAATTTCAAAATTTAATATTGTTTGTTCAAAATTTATTTAATTAACCTAAGAATTTCTAAAAATATAGCCCATACTATAACCCCGAGATATCAAGAGATCTTAAACTAGCCAAGGGTATAAAAACCTTGTAACTCAAATTTAAAGAATCGAATTTTAGTATATTTTGTTAAAAATTGTTAAGTTGTAAATTTTTGTTTTGTGTATTGTTTAATGTTGAGATAAAATTGTTCTAATAAAGTTTTGAATTGTTCCTGAGTAGTTTTTATTTGTCTTAAATAAAAAATTCAATTTATAAAATAGTAAAACCCCGTTGCGTCTGTTTTATAATTATGTTACATTTGGCACACCAACGTGGGGTACGATTATTAGAAAAATGATAATAAAGAATTAATTATTCGGGAGTTTGTGTTTTGTAAATAGAGAAATTAATTATTTTCTCGATATAATAAGATATAAAATTTATTTAGAGAGATTTTGAAACAAAATTAATTTAGAACTTTTTATATGAAAAACATTTGAACTGGAAATAGATTTAGAAAAAATTTTGTAAAATTAAACACTGAGTTGAATAGAATCAAGGCTAGGTTTATAGTATATATATAAATTGTTTAATTTTGTATAATAAGTTACTTACAGCTAAAAAAAGAAAAAATATAGGCGAGCTGGTAGTTGTAGGGGACTAGGAAAAAGGGACAATTTTGGAAATGAAAGAAATAAAAATGGAAGGCACAGATATGCCAATAGGAAACATTGAAGTAGAAGAAGATAGGGGACTACCTATGCAAACCCAACAAAAAAAATGGGGAAATGATGAGAATGAAGATTTGAGGGTAATGATGAGAACTCTAATAAAAATTAATGCAAACTTCTTAAAAGAAATGAAGGAGGATTCGGAATCCATAAAAGAGGAACTTAGGGAGGAAAATAGGAAAATGATGGAGGACATGAGGCGACAGTGGAGGACAGAGAATAATGATGTAGTAGAGGATGTGAGAAGAGACTTAGAGGAGAAAGATAGAGAATTAGAGGAGGAGATTAAGGAAAATTTTGAGGAAACAAATGAAATAATAGCTGATGTGGTAGAAATTAATGAAAAAGAGATAGAGAAAGTAGAAAATATAACAAAGCAAAACAGGGAAGAGTTAAGAGTTTTAAATAGGGAGATAGGGAAAGTGAAGAAAAACACAGAAGAGTTAGGAGAGTTAAAATTAAGAAATGAAGTAGGAAAGATGGAGGTACTGCAAATAAAAAATTTAACAATTCAAACCGCAACAAATAAGAAAATTGAAAAGATTAATAAAATGAAAATGGTAATAGGAGAAAGAGGAGGAGTTAAATATCCGTCTCAATGCTTAGTGGTACAAAGCTTATTGAGAGAAATGATCATAGGTACGGATATGTTAATGAATGTGGAGGCACAACTCGAGTTTGGAAAATGGGAAATGGAATTTAAATATGAAAGTAACACAGAAAATAGAAACTATGAAGCAGATGGGAGATACAATGGAGATGTAAACGGTGTTAAGGCAAGGACAGGCGTGGGGACAAGAAAAGAGCATGGTGCCCACAGTCAATCGGAAAACTAAGACCATAGGAAACCCAGAAATAGAGATTAAATAGAGGAAACAAATTTACAGGCATTAATCAACACAGGCAGTAAAATGACATGTATCAAGGAGAACTGGAAAAGGAAAATAATAATAAAATAGGAAGGGAGATATTAAATATAGGTGAAGGAAGCAATATGAATAAACTCTAGGTGATTATGTGTATAAGAAAACGTTAGCAGGAGATAAGTTTTAAGGGATGGTAACTATATCTATGATAATTTATTAGAAACTTCGTCGAATAATGAATAAAGATAAATATAAATCTATGTTAATAAATATTGAAGCATCGTTGTAATAAATAAAATATGGTAATTGTGTATTTAAACTTCGTCGTATTGTAAGGGAGAATCTGCGTTGATAAATAATGGAACTTCGTCGTATATATTATAAAAGAAATATTAATCTATGATAATAAATATTAAAGCATCGTTGTAATAAAAATATGGTAATTGTGTATTTAAACTTCGTCGTATTGTAAGGGAGAATCTGCGTTGATAAATAAGTATTAAAACAAAATTGATATTCGTTGATATAGGGACAGTGTAATCGAAGGAGCTATAGATATGATCAAATAGAGGATATGAGATTGCGACCTTTAAAAATATTAGATGTTAAACTTCATACAAAATAAACTGAAATGATATAAGAAAATAATTGAACTGGATGTGAGATTGGAAGGGGAGATAAAATACTAACTTAGAACTGAGAGTTAGATGAAGCTAAAAGCAAAATAAATATGAGATCAATAATAAACAAGGAATAAACAGAAATAAGGGAAAGAGAAATGTTATAACCAATTTGACCAAATCTAGACATACTATGACTCGGATAGGCTGGGATTTAAAGACATGGTCTCAGAGAATATATATTATATTAAATAAATATTGAATCAGACTTAGGATTGGAAGGATTCCAATTGTAATAAATGTAAAAAATAATAATAATTATGGAAGGAATTGTAAATACCAGAACATGATTTATTGTTACTATATGTTAGAGTTGTTAAAGAATTGTTGAATGAATGTTAGTTATAAGTATATTGTATTGTTAGAAGATATGTTAAGTAATATGTAGCTTGAAGTGTTCAGCTCAGTATTTGATTGTTAAAGAATTAAGATAAAATTGTGTCGTAGGAATTAAGTATAAATGGACAATTTAAAGTATAAATGTTAATTTAAATTTAATTTAAAAAAAAAAAATATGTATATTTAATCAAGCTTGTAAAATGTAAAGAATGTGTAATGTAGAGATTAGTAATATTTTTTTATTTTAATTAAATTAGGGGACATTGTAACATTTATAGAATGGGCTATATAATATTATTTAAGAATTGGAAAATAAATTAGAAATAACTCACTCAAAATTTAAAAAAAAAAGAAATTCATTAAAAGATTGGTTAGGTTAAAATTGAAACTAAATTCTGGTAAAAGCCTAGGAATTGTAAACAAGGTATTTGAACTGTAAAATCCATTAGGAAATTTGTTATATCAAATAACCTAACACATAAATTAAAATAAGATAATCTAAAAATAGTTATGTGTAAACAAATTTGTAAACTGTAGGAACATAGGGCTAAGTAATTACTTGAAGGAGAAAGTGAACACGTTTGTAAACAAAAGAAAATTGTAAGGTTATGTTTATGAAAGACCAAGCAAAACACACACAATTCAGAACTATTTCAAAAGTAAAACACAAAGACACTTCACACACTAATAATATTAATAAAATAAACACTGGAAGGTTTGTTGACGATAGGAAATTGAAACAGTAAGTTTCAATCAGGTTTCAACCAAAGTTTAACGAAATAAAAATTGGTGAAAACAAACTTGTTGGTATGTCAGCTGTGAAACAGATGTAGGTCAGTGTGACAATCGATTGTAGTGAAGAAAAAGAAAACAAACTAGATTACAGGCAACATGTGTTTTTTGGAGAAGAAAGGCGGCCATATTTAAACAATTTTAGAAAAAAAGGACGCGTAGTTAGTAGTTGAGTTGATTCTAGCGTGGGTGACGCTTTAAGACCGGACCTGCCAGGACCAGTCAAAATTCTATTTTTTTGGAAAGAGTTCGTCTAAATTATACAGTTTTGTGAGTAAACTTGGCCAGATTAAACAGGAATAAGAAAATTGAAAGAGTTAATACAGTGAAAATATAATTTGAAAAAACTAAAACGGATTTAAGTGTGTGAATTGTTTAATTGGAGAGAACGGGAATTTACGTAAGCGACCAGCAAAATTTTGATATTTATTAAGTTGAGTAATAGCGCTATAAAATAACTTTAGTGGACTTTTAAGATAATAGAGAAGTTTAAATTTGTATATTAGGATATCTTATAGTTAATTAATAGTTCGAAATAATCCAGTTCAAATAGTTTGGCCTTTTTGCAATTTCAAAATTTATTTAATTAACCTAAGAATTTCTAAAAATATAGCCCATACTATAACCCCGAGATATCAAGAGATCTTAAACTAGCCAAGGGTATAAAAACCTTGTAACTCAAATTTAAAGAATCGAATTTTAGTATATTTTGTTAAAAATTGTTAAGTTGTAAATTTTTGTTTTGTGTATTGTTTAATGTTGAGATAAAATTGTTCTAATAAAGTTTTGAATTGTTCCTGAGTAGTTTTTATTTGTCTTAAATAAAAAATTCAATTTATAAAATAGTAAAACCCCGTTGCGTCTGTTTTATAATTATGTTACAATATATATATATATATATATATATATATATATATATATATATATACACACACATACACATTTTATATTACTTGTCAATATTTATGTTCAAAGTTCAAAACTTACCTGTTGCTATTCAGCCCATTCTTTGGTACTAATAAACTACTATAAAATAATTACATAAAAAACAAAAAATGCACCAAATTTTTCAGTTGTGCTAAATTTTTTATTTTGTAACAGACAACTATTTTTTTAAAATAAATTTTACTTATCAAAATATTCTATATAGATACACATATTATTTACAATATACAAGTTATAATATGTAAATAAATAAAATAATAATATTTATTAATATTAAATTGAATAACAATAACTATATTAAGTAAGCAGATAACCTAATAGTGCAGTTTAAAAGGTTTTTGTTTTAAACTTGTCAAATAATTGTGAAATTTTATTTAACAAAGAGAATACAGGGAAACAATACAAAAACAGCACAATCACTAGTTTCAAACATGAAAAGTGCAATCAAAAAATAATATACTGTAAAACAAATTAATTACAGATCATCAATTGGGTTGAATCTGACTATTTATACTATGGTACTATTGATTATGTACGCTATGGCACTCAATCCTATAGTTCAGTATAAAATCACTAAATCGTAATTCAGTATAAAAAAGGTTTATTGAATTAAACAGCCAAAGACCTGGTATTATGTTTTCCAATGTTACTGTGTTGTTTTAATGAGCCAGATTACTTCTGAAATTTTTATAGAATGAAAGTTTAGTTGTGATTTAGAAAATGGCGTTTGCAACCCCTTAAAGTCATTTTTCTTACCACCAGCTGCATGAGAAATTAAGATTTGGAATTAAATACATTGAATGTCAACTTAGTAGCCAAATGATTTTATGAGTTTTAAAATGCTGCTTTTAACTCATTTTGTTCCCTATAAATAGTTTTTAAATTGTGTTTCTAAGTTATTAATTACAATATTTAGGATTGTAATTAATGTAGATATTTTGTGATAGGAAATGACACAAACCCAATTGATACCAAAATTTAATCTTAAATGTATACATAAAATGTTTACAATGAACAAATACTGAAAATTTAATAAACAAAGTATTCTTCAAAATAATGTTTGTTTATTTTTCTCTTTCTACTACTCCTTGGAGATATCAAAGCCTCCTCTACATTGTTTTCATTTATTTCTGCATCAGAAAAGTCATCAGTTTTACTTGTAGGTTCAGAATCACTTTTACAAGATAACTTTCTTTTATATTTCTTATTGTTCCGTATAGGGTTTGAAGAACAGGTAGGTTTGCTATTATTACTTACAGGACTTGAAGAACATGTAGGTGGGCTATCAACTACAAATTTACTTTTGGACTTAAGTCTAGGCTGTTTTACAGGCTCATCAATTTCTGAAAGCTTGGTGTTATGTTCATTTATTAAATGTTCATTAAGAATTATTTTATCATTAAAAAGGCAATAGCAGATACTGCACTGAACAGCTTCTGAACCAGGAAAATGTAAAGGCATATGTTTCCGTGCTTCCTCGATTGTTTTGAAGTAAGATGGGCAGCATGAACAAACAAAAGGTGTTTCAGCATTAGCTTTAGTTTTTCCGCAGACCTAAAATAAAAGATTAATTTATATGAGAAATTTTAGTTTTACTGAAAAAAAATTTTTAGAAAATTGTTTGTAGCATTCAGTAATGCAAGTGATAGTTGATACATACACGTGTGCTGGTGTATAGCGTAGAACAGAGATTTAAACATATGAACATGGTCAAAACAGGTGTTTCTTAATATAAAATGGTCCAATAATTGAATTGAGATGTATGTATTACTTTACTCTATCATCTCTACCCTCAAGTTTCAATTTCATTAACATTTTTTTGGTTTAAAATTGAAAAATAAAGGAAATTCTAATAATGAATACATTCTAATAATGATATAATTACTTCATTCTAGGTACTTGCCCCGATAGTGAAAAGTGCTACTCTTGAGTTTTTTTTCTTGTAGATCAGTCAATTTGTTTTGCATAGAAAAGCTATAAGGATTTTGAAAATAAGTAAGATAAGAATATAAAGCTACATTATGTAGACTAAATGTCTATCGAAGTTATAAGGAGCTGTCTACTCATCACAGCCTTGTGTAGGAAGGAGATAGAGAGTTACAAACAGAAAGAAAGGTTTCTTGGGATCTCTTGGTTATAGGGAATATGACAAAAAGGTTTTATGGGAGGTTAGTTGTTTAATAGAACCAAACCTGGTCTGTATTGTGGTAAAAGGAAGTTTAGTACCTCAATTTTGTTCCTAAAATGTATAGAAGATAGTTTTATATTATTATCATATTGAATTTGCTGATATACGTGTTATGAATGTATTTTTACCGAGTAGTCAAAGTTGATTAAGGTTTCTCATTAGGTGTAACTAATCTACACCCTCTTTGATCAAACCTATATCACCAGTGAAAATATATGATCAATCATAATAGGCAATGATTCAGTCATTTTTATGCAGCAGAATAATGATTTTTTAAAATATCCATCAGAACTAATATTGTGGTCAATAAATAAAAAACAAATAAATACTAAACTAAAATTTTAAATTTATTCTTTCTTTTTTTTGTTCATCAATTTTTTTAAAATTTTCCTACGATCGTTTATTAACAGTATGAACAAAATTATTAATTTTCAATCTACCATTAGTGATCCGTAGTGGTTTATATATGTCATTACAGAGCAGCCATGCTCAAGTGTTGTGCAAGGAATGTTTCTTCTCTTTCTTTTGAGCCTGACCAGATATATCCCTCCTTTCCCCAAAGATATTGTTTATGAGCTTTATTCGTACATCATGGCCTGTCTTTTCAAATCATCATCCATTTCCCCTGTGACTTTCCTCTTGTTCCGCCACGGTTTCCATTGCGGACATTGCCCAATATCCTATTTTGGCTGAATATAAGTTCAGAAATACTGAATATTAGGTTAACTAATTAGTTGAACCTGGTTTGGGGAGTTCAAAGCCAGCACAACAAGATGTTTTCAAAGTGAATTACTGTGCTGAAGGAAAAATAACCTGTTTAAAAGTAGAACTACTTGTAATTCATCTTCATTGATGATTACTATGTATTCCAGGAAGAACTTGAGTAGGTTAAGCTTTTCATAACTAAAAATAATAACAAGAAAATGGATAAACAACAGATACCAGTTGTTCGTATAGAAGAAAATGAGAACATCTTCGAAAATATTACCCATTTTTTTTAAAGTATTTTTTTTTTCTTTGAATAATTAATTTTTAATTATTGTAAGTTGAGTTGTCTTTTTTATTTATTAAATAATTTCCCCAAAATCTGTTTACCACAACTTTCCTTTATTTGCTTAGTATATTTTGTCTAGCAAACTTTTATTTCATTAATCACTTTAACATTAGTTTATGACTATCTGAACTTTAAATTTTGTAAAAACTTACCGAGACAGAACGTTTTCAATAGCTATGTACAGGCTGTCAAAGTTTTGTAAGCGTAGTTCGTGGATGTAGGAGAAGTGAGTGGGGAGTACGGCCGGCTGTAAAAGGGATGACTCATGTTAGATGCTTACGTTTGCGCATGCGTGCTTTGGTTCGTTCTACTCCAGCTGACGTAAAGAAGGGATAGTAGCTATTACGGTTGACTATTTTATTATCTGTGGTCGGTCGGTGGACATTAGTGAAAAGCCCCCAAGGATACGTCAACCCTTCCACTCTGTTGGAGGTCGATCTTTTAGGAAAAAGAGGCTCCCGTAGGCCTAGACCATATAAACCTATGGTACGGAGAAACCAGAAAATTCACTAAATATATATTGGTTACAGTTTTGGTTACAACGGTTTAATACATGACTTGTAACTCATAATTTTATTTATAATGGCACGTCATCTGCGTCAGACTCTTTACTGTCACTCTCAGATTTTCCATCACTGCTACTGTCACTGTCATTTGTAATTATTAGACTTTCTAACTGCATGTCCATAGCTCTGCCTGTCTCGTAATATTCATTTTCTATTTTTAATACATGATCGCAACTTTTTTTCCAAAAATCCGTACCCATTTCACTTAACTTCTGTTCAACCATTGTTTTCACATTACGAATGTCATTCGTAACGCTCTCTATAGCAATCTCATTTTTTATTTTCCCCCAAATTAATTCCATGGGATTCAAGTCTGAGTGGTAAGGTGGCAGTCTCAATACTTTATGACTTTCACGTTACAATAAGCGATCGAAATAACACTCCTCGTGGCGTGACTTGTTCATTTTAACTAACTCGTACAGTTCACATTTCAACATTGCTTCAGAACATGGAATGTTTCTTTCTTTTAACCATGTCATCAATATTGATTTTCTGCTGTTTGAATTTGGAGTAACAGCCGCTAATTTATTATGATAAGGAGCGTTATCTACCACAAGAATAGATTTGTTTTGGGAGATTTCTGATTAGCTGATTTTCAATCCACTTCTCATAGTTTTCCGCATTCATGTCGTTGTGATAGTCTCCTGTTTTCTGGCCTGCTCTAAAGACCAAAAGAACATTTTCCACACCTCCTGTTTCACTGCCAGTGTGGACTATGATTAGTCTTGATCCCTTTAAAATATTTTGTTTGTAGCCGTTAACAGATACATTAGTCCATGCTAAATTCGTGGTATGCGTCGAATGAATATAAGACTCATCTGCAAATATTATATGCCTATTTTCCGTCGAAATATATACTATACTGTTGAATTTTATTTAAATAGCATACTCTTTTAAAGCGGATGTCATGTTTTACGATCATAACCCTTCTTTTATTTTCAGTTTTTTTCCATTTAAATCCCATGGATCTTAAAATTTTGCGTAAAGTTTCATGAGTGAAATTAAATTCTAGCTCCGGATATTCAAGCTTTAAAACTCTTAGCACATTTTTCAATGTTGGGAGCGCGTGATGAGTCGTATGAAAATTAAGAACTATTTTTTGTAATGCACATTTTTGAAAATCATCGATGTTGACTTTTTTGATTTTTCTTGGACGAATTTTACCTCGTGTACTGAATGTTTCGTTTTCTCCTAGTCGTTTTTCCTCCGTCAATAATTTCCTTAATCTATGAACAGATATTCCACAAAGGTTTGCTACGCGGTCTTGAATTATCGAGCAAGACGTTGGGATTTTCAGAAGATATGTTGTTAAATACATTAATAATAATGCATTTAGTTGGCTTCTGAGCGCCACTCCTTTGCCGAACAGACTTGTTGTCTTCGGTTGAGGCATATTTAGTATTAAAAAATACTGTTTTGGTCAATATACTAAACAAATAAACATTGTCTCATAAACTAAAACGATAACGGTACTATTTGCTGTGTTGTGTATTCCAGCGAGTCAGCTGTAAAATCCCCCTCCACTACCGCACTACTATTTCTTCCCACCATCGTATCTACCAAATCCGTCTCTGCGCACCACACTAACATAACTTTGACGACCTGTAGTGATCTTCATCAGTGTCTTCTGCTTGGAGTTGTTAGGTTAAGCGGTGACGGTTTTAAAGGCAAGTTTTCGATAGTACCAAAGAATGTGTGATTTGTATTGGGTTTGTTCATTTAATATGTTTGTACTTTATGCGTTTGTAAATTTCATATTGTTCTAGTGTGTTGAGATGTGGTCCTTTTTTGTTGATGTATAAGATTTCAAGGTTATGGTAAATACCTGTGTATTTGTGTCCTGTTTCTTTTATGTGATTGTAAAATGCTGAGTTGGTGTTTTGTTTGTGTTCCTCAACTCTTTGTTTGGAGCTGCCACCTGTTTCTCCAATGTAGAATTTGTTACGGTTCAATTTGTATATGCCTGGTGGTTGTATTTTATCTTTGTTGTTGGTGTCGTTTTGTATTGTAAATTGTTATTAGTTTTGTATGCTACTTTGTACTCTGTTTTTTGAAATTTCTGGTCTATTTTATTTGATGATTTGTTTATGTATTAATTAGAAATTTGTGGGCTATTTTCAAAAGAACAGGATACAAAATAGCACACAAAACAAGTAACAACTTACAATACAAAATACAACACAACACCAACAACAAAGATAAACTTCAAGCACCAGGTGTACACAAATTAAACTGCAACAAATTCTACATTGGGCAAACAGCTTGCAGCTTCAAACAAAGAGTTGGGGAACACTAACAGAACATCAACTCAGCACTTTACAATCACATAAAACAAACAGGACACAAATACACAGACATTTACCATAACCTAGAAATTTTACACCAACAAAAAAGGTGCAAATCTCAACACACTAGAACAATATGAAATTTACAAACACATAAAGTAAAAACATATTAAATAAACAAACCCAATACAAATCACACATACTCTTTGATACTATCGAAAATCTGCTTTTAAAACCATCACCGCTTAACCTAACAACTCCAAACAGAAGACAATAATAAAGATCGCCACATAGATATTCTGCCTCAGTAAGTTTTTACAAATTTAAAGTTCGGATAAACATAAACTAATGTTAAAGCGATTAATTAAGATTCACCGAACCTAATGGACTACAAAGTTCATCTTTTCATTTCATCTGTGCCAACTTCACTCTTATGTCTATAAATTTAGTAATGCTTCTTATCCATTAATATTTATTTTTTAAAATTTGTCTACATAGTTTTAACTCCATTGCCCTTTCTGTTTACATCATTTTGTCCAAATTTGTGCTCCGTAGGTGTGTAATTACCAGTATCCATTGGTCGAAGTCTTTTAAAATTACATCTTCTAATTCTTAAATTGTCAAATACTAACAAAACAAGTCTGATTCTTTTAATCACATCTGATGTTTTTACTATTTGGACAAGGTATACATACTCTAGTACTTGTTGAACCATTCTATATTTATGTGAGTATTGGTCATTATCTATATTTTTAATAATTTATTGTTAGTCTTATCTTTTTTTGTTATACCGTTCTGTATTTTGCCCTATTCATCTTTGTCTGTTATTATTAAAATAATTAGGCACAAAATTGTGGGGTGGCTCAAAATTTTGAGCTTTGATTTTAAATTCTATATCTTCCTAATCCAGATTTTAAAAGATCTCTCCAATGCTTAGCGGCTATTTTAATTTTTCATTCCTTGCACCGAAATTCATAACATCAATAACTGTAATTATGTTTTCAACAACACACACACACACATGCAAACATGCATGTACCAAAGAAACACACACACACACACACACACACACACACAGTAGTCAGTTGCGTATTTGATAACAATAAACGACCACGTAATCATGATAGCATTACAGTAAGTAATTTTAATTCTAAAACTCTACAACTACAATGTAATTCAGACATATGGAAATCATAAGTGAGTACTTACAAAATTTTGTAACTCTAGACAGTTTTATATACTGTAATAAAATTTTGTAAATAGGTCTTCTACTTGTTAAATTTTGTGGGCATACTGCACATCAGGTTATTTTACTTTATTGCAGATTTTTTGAAACACTAATTGAATCTAGCATAATTTCTTAAAAAATTATTGAACTACATAAAAGAAATTTATAAAACACATAAACCTTCATTATAAAACACTTTGATCTTATTTATACTTTCGAATTTATTTACTTTTTCACCAACAATCCCTTAATATGAGATTGTCTATAATCATCTAGTAAAATAATTGTTGATAAATTGTTCATATTCATTATTTTTTTGCAAGAAGCTCAGCCTTTTGGCGCATTAATAAAGCCATCAACTCGAGCATTTTTTTCGCAAACATTTTTAAACTATAATTTCAAAGCTGATTCCATTTGTGGATCCTTCCTGGAACTTGCTGTCAACATTTTCATTACACTTTGACAATGACAAGGTGAAATCTTTGTTCATCAAAATTTTACATAAAAGAGTTTGGGAAATGTCAAGTTGAGAAGCAGCATTTCTTTGACTGGTTTTTGTAATTTACCGTATCCATCTAGAATGTCAAGTTTTTTTAAAGATTTTAATTGGATTGTTTCTTTTGAAATTCGGACATGTTGCTACACTTTGAAACTTCAAATAACAGTAACAACAGCATATATTTATACAAAGTTATTATTGTTAATTGTTCCACCACTAAGTGCAATTAATTTGTACCTTGTGTAATGAGGCATTTTTCGGTCATTTGACAATTGTCGAATCACTGTGATTCGATAATGGTCAAGTGACCGAAAGGTGCCTCATCAGACAAGGTAAAAATTAATTTCACTTAGTGGTGGAACAATTGTTTACAATTAACAATAAAAACTTTATGAAGTCAGTGGAACAAAAAAATAATCGACAACGTTAAATATCACACATATATAAATTTTTCCAACTTTGCTACACTGTTTTCTTGTATTCAATTATCACTAAGCTAGCTATATGTACTTAAGCAAGAATTTTACTTGGTATTTATGCGAGTTAACTTTTGAAGATTGATAGTATCTTCATTTCGAACATCAACTGAATTGGGTGTTGTAGTAGATTGCCAGGTGTGTGGAATTTCCGTTGTCACGTGGTATACTGATACACAATAGACAATCCAAATCCGCCTAAAATAAACGCCCTTATCAAAATACATAAAGTCAACAATCCCATAAGAGCTCTAATAAATTTCAACAATGTACCCGCCTATAAAATATCACAAGTAATTGCCAATAACCTAACATACGATCTTTAACTGGAAAATAAATATACCATACAAAACTCAATTTAACCGACAGACTAAAAACAATAAACATAACAAAAAACACTAAATTTATATCATTTTACATCACAAACATGTACTCTAATATACCTATAAACAAAACAATCCAAATAATAAAAAAACAAATTAACTGATCTTAAAACCAACCCCAAATACACAAAACAAACAACAAAATGTCTAAAGACCATACTAAACCAAAACTATTTCATATTTAATAATAAGATATATATAAACAAATAGATGGCTTAGCAATGGGATCACCCCTCTCAAGAATATCAGAAATTTACCTCCAAAACTTTGAAAATAATCACTAAAACCATAAAAACACACGACCCGAACAGACATTGAGTACGATATGTTGATGTTGGATTATACATCTCCCAAAATAAAGCTATAAATACAAATATCATCCTAAATAAAACCAACAACTTACACCCTAACATGAAATTCACCATGGAAGAAGAAATAAGCAATAAAATAACAATAACCAGAAATACAAATAATATTGAATACTCAATTTTTAGGAAACATACACAAACCAATAATACAATACCAAACTACTCTAACTATCCCCAATTATATAAAATGGCTGCTTACAACTCACACTTATACAGAACGCTAAAACTACCACTAAAAAATGAAGAAAAAGCCAAAGACAAACAAATAATATGTCAAATAGCCCAAAACATGGATACAACAAAAAAATATACATAAAATAGGCCACATTCACATTCACAGGATACCACATAAAAGGAATAACTAAAATACCAAACAATAAATAATATTAACATGACTTACAAAAATAAAAAATATATAATAATTAAAAAATAAACCAATCGGAAAAATATGTCGCAAACTTAACAGAATATATATAATAGAATGCCCACACTGTAACAAATTATACATCACCCAAACAAAAAAGAAATTAGAAGACAGATATAAAGAGCACTTCAATCCATTCCTCAAACCTAACATTTACAACTCAAACTCAGCTACACACGCCATCAAAAACAAACATCTAATAAGAACGTACAAAAAGGCCTCAAAATGACAATCTGGGAACAGCTACATATTTATAAACAAAAAATAATACCATAAATGAACAAAAAAATTAAAAAACGATAAATTATTGACCCTAATAGACAAAATTAACCACATGAAAAAACAAAAAAAAGGTTCCCACAGTGCAGTGAATCCGAAAATATAACAATACTGGTATACCACGTGACAACGGAAATTCCACACACCTGGCAGTCTACTACAACACCCCGTTCAGTTGATGTTCCACAATGAAAATACTATCAATCTTTGAAAGTTAACTCACATCATACGTTTCCAATCATTTCAATAGCAATCATTTTTTTAAAAAGCCTGTACTTCTATACTTACATTTGAACATATTCTTTTGGTCTAGGAACTTTTTTATGATGTTTTCACTACTTTACTAATTTTAGCTACTGATGTGCATTAACTTGTATCTTCATTGTACTGAAAATGAATTATAATTCACCACTGCGTTCCTTGAAAATTTTTTTATCACCATCAATTTCACTGTCATGAGAAAAGTCAATCTCTTTAAATGGTTTATCATTCGAATTGCAGCTCTTCCTAAATAAAAGGTATTTCTCCAGCAATTATTCTCTGAACACCCCTCATTTGTGAATGGTATAGAGCACATTTCAATAAAAATCTATTAATATTTAGATAAATAGTTTTAGATCAAATACTAAAATGAAAGAATAAAAATGACACATTTTAGATTAAATGTTAAATCTCTTTTATTCAAAATACAAACCCCTACTATTGCCTTATTAGGACAAATTTTCAGAAAATTACCTAGGCAAAACCACTTTCACTTGTATTAACAATGATAGATTTGGTAATATATATGTAAGCTTTTATGACAAAAAAGCTTTTTTATTTTAAAGATTTAGCTTGTGTCCAAAGGTTTGGCACAATTATTATCAGTGAATATAACTATAAAAAACTATAATTGTTCTTTCTCTTGTTATTACAACACAATTTTATGTGACACCTTTCAAATATTTCATGCATTTAAGAGGAGGAACAAATTAATTAGCCTGAACGAAGAAATTTTCCATTCCAAGTAAATAAGATTGTTTCTTCTTAGAAGTCTCTACAAACAGTGTTACATTTTATCTTCTTAATGGATATTCATTTTATAAGCCTGACAATTTTCATGTCAGTTACTGATAAGATTGTGATAACGAGTACACCTATATATCACTTTCAAAATTTCCAAACCAACTACTCTAAAAAGTATGGTTCTTAGCTTATTGGCTTAACAACAATAAAGAATTGTGGAAAGTCTGATACTCTTGGAATATCTGCTTTCCATTACCAAGGATGAAAATTGCTGCTAGATCAGATACTAGGCCGATGTCTTTGTCAGGGCAAGCTCACAGTACCATCCTAGATAAAATTTGACAAAACTCTGATGTTTTCAACACCTTACAATGGCCAATTTGCAAATTGCAAAAATCTTAGTAATTAGAGAGATTATGTATTTAGGCCTAAGTGCCTAGATTTGTAAAATTTTTTAATAAAATAAAATAGATAATGTAAAATATAAGAAAGTGAATAAAATTAGGGTAGACTGTGCCTAAATTTAATAACGTATAATTTTAAAATATGTTAAAAACCCAAAATTAAACTAATATTGATATTGAAGTTGAATGATGTGATCATCTTGAACTCACTGATTAAACTAATTTTAAAAAATACTTAACTATGTGAATACGTAATTGCTTACTTGCTGACGCATTTCAAAACATTCGTTCTTTTTACGAAGCTAACCCTCTACAGTGGGTTACCCCTAAGTAGAGGGTTAGCTTCGTAAAAGGAACAAATGTTTTGAAACGCGTCAGCAAGTAAGCAATTGCGTATTCACTTAGTTAAGTATTTTTTAAAATTAGTTTATTATTGATAATCTAGAATCCAGACTATTAAAGTATAAAGCTATATTTACATTAACAAAACCGCGAGAATCAAAGTTTCTATCAAATCTTCCAACAGGAACACAAAAGGCGCTGCAATCAAGAAGAAATTCGAAAATAAAACAAAGAAGTAAATGAATTTGAAGAAAACTAAATAAATAACTTATTTCAACAAAATTGTAAATTGAAAGTAGGACATCATGTAAAGTGTTTATTAAAAGTAAAAATAAAATAATTAAAAGAAATACAAGCACAGTGGGTTGGAGATTATATTTTAAATAACTTCGCTCCTATCAAAGAAAGGCTCTGATTGGTTGATTAAAAGAACGGGGTTCACCCACGGACTATAACGCTTGGGAAATAGGAAGCGTCGGTAAGGGTCTTGATTGGTACAACAGTCACCAAAGAAGCAACTTCAGTTCCTGAAATGATAATTCCAAATATGGATTATTTTATGTTCGCCTATCATATCTAAGCAGGAATATACATTTCTTATCATAATATATACAGTGGCAGTGAAACCTGTCTTAGATGTACGCTGCATTAGGAGAAATCCTGTCACCGCAGAAACTTTAAAAAGCCCCGACTGTCACCTATTTATTTACCTAATTAATAACCTTCATAAGACGGAAACTGTCTAACATGGAAGCGGATTAGACAAAAGGATGATTGATACTACATTTTAATTCTGCATAAGTCGGAAACTTCTGGTAACATACATACATACATCTGTAAAAAATAAAAATTACAATGACTTAGGTTAGATGTGATACAGTTAATAATCTATTTTTTACTATGGCAAAATGCACAGATCTCTCTGTTTGTTTGTGACAGATCTTACTGTACTGAATTCTGAAAATGCTTTGCAGTCATGCACATTGACCCTCCTCTACCCCCCCCCCCTTATCAGTCTGTTGTGTACGTGTAGCTGATGGTGTAAAAACATCTGCAGTTCACAATAACACATGATGATGCTGAGTTAGCATTCGTTTCTCTCAAGTGTTCGAATGCAAGTTCAGTACTGCACTATATTCTGAACAGTACAGGCGGGTTACATCTTGCAGCCAATAGGTCGACTTACTTTTTGTGTAAACAGTATGTGCTATTTATTGTTTAGTCTCTTGATTTTTGTTTCGTAGTGTTTTGTATGGTCACTCTCATTAAGTGATGAAGTGTGTAGCGTACTTTGCTGTAGCAGAGTTATTTTAAAAATGTCAAGAAAAAACGTAGGACTCAATAAATTAACTTTGAAAGAGAAAATCGATGTTATTAAACTTAGTGGAAAATTAAACGTGAAACAATTTTGTGATAAATACAAATGCGTTAAAACAAAATTATAGAATTTTGAAAAACAAAGAACAAATAAAAAAAGATTGGTTGAAAGGCAAAAGACCTCTTCATTCTAAAAGGGTAAAAACATGCACAAATATAGAAATTGGCAGAATTTTATATCTTTGGTAATTGGGAAATCATGGAAGCCCCGATAATACAAAAATATAGGCCAGTTATCAGTTCAATGGCATGCTAACAAGAAGGCGTAGATGACATCAGCCACTATGGAAAATTGGCTTCAAAATTTGAATGATACAATGAAGCATATCAGGCATATTTTGTTATTTATGGATACTGCAACATGTCATCCTTGTGGAGATTACTTTCACATAAAATTAGTGTTTTTTCCACTCAATACTACCAGCGTTACTCAACCGATGGATCAGGGTGTTATTAAAAATCGTAAAGTACATTACATAAAACATATTTTACAATCTCTTATTGCAAACATAAATTCATGCTCGTCAGTACAGGAATTGACAAATAACAACACTGTTTTGGATGCTATAAGATGGATATCAAGCTCTTATGAGAAAATATCAAAGTCCGGTGTTCAAAATGCACTGAAAGAAGCTGGTTTTATTGTACACGAAGAACTCAATAATAATCCTATTGAAACAGGGATGCGAGACATTACCTTGAACACTGTGAAAGATTTGTTGAGAAAAACTGGATACTCTAATTTAACTGCTGAAGAATACGTTTGTATTGACAATGAACTAGCAACAGAAAAAGGGCCAAAATCTGTGCTTGAAATTATTGAAATGGAGACTAATGAAATTATTGAAAGTGAAGAAGAAATTTAAGGCGGTCCAGTCATAGAAAACAAAATAAGAACATTTGGTGAAGCTATAATTAAAATTTGTGAATTAAAAGATTTTGCGGTACGTGTTAACAGCCCCCAAACGCGCCACAACTTGTTACAACAACTGAAACAGAAGCAAGTACTAAAACTAATCTTTCAAAACAAAAGTCAATGCTAGATTTCTTCAAGCCTATTTGATTCTCTTTCATCTTTACGTAGGCCTAATGAGCATATTTACTAATAAATAGAGTAAAGGTAAAAATACTGTATAGCTTTTAATAAAGTGCATGTTTCATTTATAGATTTTGTTGATAAGTGTAGTTTTAGTGCTTCCTATTAAAAATGTGTTGTGGACTTGGATGAAGTTATGCTGCATTAAAAGGTAAGCTTTTTATTTTGGACTGTAGGTTTTAACATTTTTATGTACTGTGTTATACTGCTGATTAGTAGGAATAGCAGTAGGAGATTCTCATAGCTTAGAAACCCCCCTTCAACCATATCGCTAAAAATAAGTCGGCGAAAGTCTACGTAATATTACCTTCATACAGTATACTACTACTGTATAACCGGGAAAACTGTCTTAGACGGAAAATAATGCTGGTCCCAATAACTTCCAGCTTAAACAGGTTTTACTGTACGCATAAACACGTGTTGGGCCAACAATAAAAAACACTTTCTTGTTCCCTTTATCCGCATAATAAACTGACTGAGAGTAAAGTGTTTTGGCACTTATCATGAAGAGATGTAAACATGTCACATGTGATTGATTTGTAAGTTTATAAATATTTTGTATATACAATGTAAGTGTAAACATATTCTCTGTCTGATAAGTAATGCATCAAGTTTGATAAATACTACACAAGATTCATAACAAGCAAAAGTTTCAAACTTAGTAATTTACTTTTACAGAAATTTACGTTACACTTCACTTTCTAGTAAGGATGAGTTTATCCAAGTGTACCAATCTTTGCACTTAACTTCAACCAAGATAGTTTTTGTAAGAATTATTATACAACTTATTATTTAGTCAATATTTCTGACCTAATTTTTAGCTTTTATGAAACTTTGAAAACAATAGTGAAAATCAATATAATACGACATCGAAAATTATTTATTTTATTGTGAAAGTATATAAAGATAAACTTCTTTTAATGAACCAATTTGTTTGATTGGAATAATCAACTCAAAAAAAAGTTCCTAAAATAACATCATGTTTATAATATCATCGGCATTTATCTATCAAACAAAAACTATCTGAATTATATCTGTAAGTAGTGTGAAGCTTGTTGTTTAGTACTGTGCATTCATTTTTCCAAAAGTACACTGGTTGAGTGGTACGAATAAACATAAAACGTAATTAGACAACAATGACGGGACTAGTAGCTCGACGGTATTCCGTTCAGCTTACGGAAACTATTAGCCCAACGTGGTAGCTAAAGTGTTAAATTAGACTTTATTTCGAATCTATATTAATCAAAGTTTTTAAATTCAATTAAAAGATACAGCCTTAGCGAAATAAACCTTGCTTAGGGAAACTAAATTAAACTCTAATTTTTCAAAATTGTCTCATCATTTGACCGTTTTTAAGAAATGAAGAGAGGTTATGTAAGGGAATAAAAAAATGTATATATATAGATTTTTTGGACTAGGAGACTGACAGACTTACCTTGGTAAGAGTCCACACTGTAGTCTTGAAATAGAAACACATAAAAGCACTTAAACAATGATATATTTCAACCACACAGTGGTCTTTATCAATCGAAGAGAAAACACAAAAAGAAATATGAGAGAATGAAATAAAATAAATATATATATATATTTAGGTTAGTTTTGGTTGGTAAAGATTATTTAGATTTTTTGGACTAGTAGACTGACAGACTTACCTTGGTAAGAGTCAACTCTGTAGTCTTGAAATAGAAACACATAAAGTGCTTAAATTAAGCATTTAAGTGCTTTTATGTGTTTCTATTTCAAGACTACAGAGTGGACTCTTACCAAGGTAAGTCTGTCAGTCTCCTAGTCCAAAAAATCTATATATATATATATATATGAATTTTTGACTAGATAGGAGACTGACAGACTTACCTAGTGGCAATAGTCCAAAACTGAAATCTCTTGGAAATAAATAAATAGACACATATAAAAACATTTAGACACTATTGAAATATTTCGATCACACAATGATCTTTATCAATCAAAAAAGAGAAACAGAAAAGACTGAAGCCTTCTAACTATATACTGTAGGCTAGTATTTTTGGGTTTTGTGTAATAGTGTTGTTGAGTTTTTCAACGTACATAAATCATATAAGTATTACATTAAATAAATTACATATTTATTTATGTTCTATGTTTACCCACAATTACATGGTTATTTTATTACTTCCGTATTCGTCTTTTTATTGAATTCGACACTCCCTCGGTCCCGAACATGACGAATTAGAGAGGTCTTACTGCATGTACAAATTTACAAATCAGTATGCATGTGTGTATATATTGTGTTATTAAAATGTAACATTTAGCAACATTTACTTAAAATTCTACAATTTTTTACAAGTGTATTAAAACAACCTAGTATTATCAAAACAAGTACCCCTGCTATTCAATTGGAATGATATTTTTCACCTTAAAAATTGTATGTAGTAGATGTAACAAAATTTAATACACATATAAACTTACATTTCCCAGTTGTGTGAGGTACAGTGAATCAAAAGGAACAAAGGTCAAGATTATCATTGCAACTGTGTCTACAACAAATGGAAACATAAGAAAAGGTTAACTGAGGTAGGTAGTAAGAAACCCACATGTATTTTATTAAAATTTGTTTTTCAAGTATTTCCCCCCTTTTCTTTATTATTTTGTTTTATGAACAAGTTAACATTGTAAAACCAATGTACAATCTCTTAACTGTACCTGAACTAAATGGGAACAAGATGTGGACTGGATTTTATGTTTTACGGCAAACATTCAGGATAAGAAATATCATGTGGCTTTCTCATTTAACGTTGATTTCCTACCTCTCAAATTCTTTCTTTCCTATATAGGAGGATTCATTATTAACAGGCAAACTTCACTTTTGTGGCAAATAATTTTTTTTCAAGTTAATAGAAACTAAAGATATATTGGGAAAAAAAACAATTGCTCTAACAAAAACTGTTCCATAAAATGCATTTTTACACTTTGTAAACAATCTACAATCAACATAATCAAACATATTTCATTTGGTGGAGATTTTAACATTTCTAGATTATGACACGGAAAACCTGCGTAATATACAAAATAGGAATAAATAATACTTTTTTTTTCTTGCAGCTTTCAAGAAAATATTAATCAATATCAACTGTAACTGTACAATCTATTTAAATTAATAACTTAAATTTCTAATTTGAAAAATGGTAAAAACACATTAGTGAAACAGAAATTAATTTAGATTATCCAAAAATCCAATTAAATGAGGTTGTACCTTGTTGTTTTACCATATTTTCTATAATAATACAGCCAACATCTGTTACACCTTTCAACACAAACTACTTATAAAATTAATGTAACTTACCAATAGGTGTTTCATAAAAACAGAAATGTTTTTCTTAAATCCTCTTCCACAGAACTTGCATTTATAACAATTATGACGCCTGATCATAAAAACTGAAGATACGTGTGATAGACACAACGAACACTGCCACCTCAATTGCTTAGCTCCTTTCAACAATGGAATCTCAGGATTTGTAACTTCTTCCAGATATGGGATAATATTATGAGGTATAGGAGGTAAATCGTCAAAATCTACATTTTCAATAGTTATTTCCATATCCTTTCCTAATGGCACTTTAAGAACTTGAATGTACTGACGAGAATGCTTATGATAATTACTAGATGATTTTTTATTTAGTTCAGAATCATCCTTGTCAAATTTGTCACCATTTTCCACCCTAATTTTTGAACTAGGTAAATACGGTATCAATTTAGCAATAGGTCCTAACTGTGTGCTGTCTTTGGTTTTATCTTCATCTACAATATAAATAGAAATAAGAGATGGATCAATACTACCATGAAGTGACTTGTCGTCTACAATTTGTATAAGATCTAGATTGTTAAATAAAAGTTTTTGTTTTTTATTGAAAAAACTAAATGATGTTTCCACTTTGGTTTTTGTAGGCACAAAAGATGGAAACAACAGTCTCATTTTGTCTTCATTGCTTACAAAATTGTAATATATATCTCTTTTTGACCAATATCCCATGGAATTAGGAATATGGTATTTTTTTCCTTCAATCGGTTCCTTTTTTACTGACTGAAGTTTATTGGCTCCATTTTTCTGAGTTCGTTTCGGTGTGCAATTAGAGCCGTCAACATCAATAACTACTCCACATTCTTTCAGCTTTTTTTTCTGTTTTTCATCAGCCCCCTAAAACCAAATAATTTTATATAATTTCTCCTGGTTCTAAACTAAATACTAGATTCTAAATAGTGTGAAATCCTAATGCTCTTTATAACTATATGCATGCATTTGTAAACACGAGTACACCAAAATGATGTACTTATTCTTTGATGTATTTTTTACGTGTTTATATTATGAAGAGACCCTAATTTTACTTCTAAAGTCTGCAAGTTTCAGAATTTGATTTAAAAATATATAATTCAATTTTTGTAATATGTTAGGCTTTAGCAGTAATAATTTTAAGCTGGGGTAGTCTTAAAATGTATCATCACATCAGAATCACTAATAAATTTAAATAATTAACTTTAGAAGGTCCTTCAATTTATCACCCCTTTATATGGTAATGTTTATATTAAATAATTAGCCAGATTTTAGTAAATAATTATTTTCTGTTATTGCATTAAATTCAGTTGTTTTGTAATCTCTTTACTAGGGTCTGTTTATAAGTCAGAATAAAATGAAATACCAAGCAGAAAGCTTATATTGGCCAAATAAAAGAGCTTACAATAGTGCCGTAAGGTTTCTTATAAATTTTTAGTTTGAGATGATTGTTTTGAAATTATTTATTAGATGTTAGAAGTTGTGTATTGGTTTACTGTTTCAAATACTGTGTTATCCAGAATTTTATATTGCATATTCATGGAATGTTTGGGTATCTTTTATTTCCTATATAGAAATATTCTCTACATAGCTATACAGATACACTATCTAATTAAATAAATAACAACACCAACTCACAATTACAATCAATAATATACTTTCTCATGTCAATTTTAAAGACACAAACATCATCATTTATAGTGATTACTGTAACCTTCCTGTAATCCGGCATGTTCGGGGCTTGAGGGATGCCGGATAACAGAATTGAGATCAGAAAAATTGAAAAAATAAACAACAGTACAAATAACAAATTTTTATTTTTGAAACAACTCAAATATGTATATTGTATGTACATATGTATTGCATATGAGTAGTAAAGGCTAAACAAAACTCAGGGCACTGTTGCCTAACTCTAGTCTGTGGAGTTGTTTTTGTTTGTATCTTAAAACAAACACAAATGTCAGATTGGTTTTTAGTTTTCTACTTTGTTTCTTTATAAAGTCATTTCTTATGATGTGGAGTTTTATTATTTCAGCATTATTAAACGAACTGCAACGATCAGGAAATTTTATGAAAGTGTTCAAGGCATCAGCTGCTTGATTCCAAGTGATGTTGCTTTTTCAACAATCATAGGGCCAGTAATGGGTTTACCCTCGGACCGTTTTGCTGAAAACCAACTGTATAGAGCCGAAGCAAGTTGTTGTAGTTTGAGGGTTTTTTTATGTTTGCTTCCAAAAATATTTTTAAAGTTTCTGATTCACTTATAAATTGTTTCAGCCTTACTATATTTTTTTAATGCCATGAATTGTAGATGTTCTAATGTTGTAATCTTTCATTATTAGTCCATATTTACATCATTTTCAAGTTTCTTCACAATTTCCAGCTTTTGAGCTAAAGAGTTGGAGGTTTTCTTTTTGAAGAACTTGGGTTAACCTTAGGGGCCATAAACTGTCAAGAATCTCACAAGCACTAAAACACAAAACTAACTACACCCATCCAACATTAAAAAAAAACTACTAGTCTGAGATTCACGGTACAGTAAAGCAACAGTGAAAACCGAACTGATAGCAAGAGTGGGGCACACAAAGCCTGAGAAAGGATTGGGCTGTTTCTGAGCCTACAACAAGGCCCAAACTCGGATGAAGGTGAGCTCACTCATTATACGTACTTATCACATTTCAAAGATTTGTAGTTGACATCAAAACATTTAAAGCTACGCCTGTTCTTTGAATTCAAAACATATCCATTTAAATCAAATATTCATTACTCAATTAAAATGAAATCAGATTTACCATTCAATGTATTTAATAATACATTCTGCATTACACAACTGTTTCCCTCCAATAAACTGACACTATTGCTTATTTCACAATAAATATTTCATGCAAATGTTGTGCCAGATTATCAAGCATGCCGTACAATACGATGCCGGATAGGAAGACGTTTACTGTATAACTATACACAATCTAAACTATGATGTAGTTATAGTTTAGAGTGTAGTAATTATAGAGTGACTGATAATGATGACTTTATGATTAAAACACACATGAGAAAAATAAATGACGGATTGTGAATTAGTGTTTGTTAGTTTGCTCACTTTTACCCACAAGCTAAGCTCAAATTTGGTTACATTATTTATTGTCAATGATTTTAATTGTGAACGATATATTGTTGTTCTTGGTTACGTATGAATATTTCAGAAATAATGCTTTCTTTTTGGGTGATTGTCAAGTAATTTTCAGAAAATAATTGAAATTTAGTAAAATCTAACTGAATTACTTTTTTTAGAATTATCTAACAGAATTTAGAATATCAGTATTACTGTTTAATAAAACTTTATTTAACAGATAATTACTATTAACAATTCAATCGTATAAAGAATAAAATGAAATATTGATAATTATCAGCTAGCATCATCAAATTTGCATTTAAAATTCAACTTAGTGATGTACACAGTTTTTAGGAATTCAGAAAAAATAAAACCTAATGCTGATGGTACAAAATTTAAAATTTTGAAAAAAAGACTTTCAATTTCACTCTTAACACAAACAAAATCACTATAAAATCAAGGTATGTTTTTACAAACTAGTAGTCTACATTATACTATATTATTAATATATAGTTACAAGATATACAGTTGGGTCAGATTCGGTTTAAAAAGATAATACAGCTCCAGATAACAGTTCATGTATTGCACTGCATCTTGTGTCATAATATATAACTAACTGTACCCTGTCACATTTTGCTGTGGCATATTGTCGCTGCATGGAAATGAAGAACAAAACAAAGCATACATTTCACAGAAGTTGAATTTTCCAATATTTCAGAGGCTAAGGAAATGTTTTCCCAGTCCTCTTGTCACATGCAAGATGTTTCCCCTAAATACATACAAAATTCTTTGAATTAGGTTGTATGTCGTGTCAAAATTTGACTTAAATCGCTGGGACCTTTTCAATTTTTAAAGCTTATAAAAACCAACATAACCAGTTTGAATATGAAGATTAAGTATGGGGAGTGTTCCCCGCCCTTGCGGCAGTTGGCACAATTGCTAGTATACAGCTTATCGTTAAAAAAAATTCTTCTTTCAGTCACGGGTATACTATTGACACAAAAAATATATAAAAACAATTTTTAAAGCAGGTTATATCATGTCAAGGTCGCCCTAAACTGGTGTAGACCTTTTTGAAGAACACACAAACCAACAACACATTTTTATATAAAAGGATTATTTTATAAAAAACTATTTTATTACTAGAATATCATTACCAGTTACTTTGTAGATATCTTGCATGTACTTCAATAACTATATAATAAAGTCTACTGTTTAAAAAAAAAAAAAACAATTTTGATTGAGTTTTAAAGACAGGTTATTTTTCTTTTAACTTTTAAAATACTTTTGGGATGTCAGCACAGTTTTATTAATTTTTCCAAATTTATAAGCACTATCTACATCAGCAGAATAACTTTTGTTTACAGAATCAGTAATGCCTGACTAGCCAATAAATATGAAATTTTTTTACTAACCTGTATTCTAACTTCTTCGCCTGAATGAAACCTTGTAATGTGATCTTTAATGTTGTTAAAACACATATTACAAGCTGAACATTTATACTCGTCAGGTTCTGATACATTTTTGTCCTTAGTAACTGTAGCAGCTTTAGTTTCAGTATTGTTTAATTTTACAGCTATTTCTTCTTTAGATACATTTTCTATATCAAATTTTACAGATTTTTTTTGTTGAGAAATTTCAATTTGTTTTTCTTTTATTGTAGATTCTCTGTTTAAAATATCATCTGAAACATTAATGTTGGTGTCTGAAGCTTCTATTTCATTAAGGAACAACTTGTTTTTTTCTTCTTTATTTTCTTCCACAATTTGCAAGTCATCTAACAATGCCTGATCTAAACCTGAAATAAGAAGACACTTGAAAAATATTTATAGAACTTATATTACTTTATTTCATGTGAAATACAAACCTGATCACAGCACATCTATTAAAATAAATTTTTATTAAATTTGTTATAAAGAATCATACAAACTATTATACCTGGAAACAATTATATAATTTTTCAAATCGAAAACACTATTATAGTTCAAAAAGACTCACCATGGTACTCATTAGAGGAGCAGCCTCAATTTGTTTACATTGCTCTACTTAAAATGGACATAGCAGATCATACATCAATGTTCCACTCCTCCTAATCCCATGATTCTCAATCGCTACTAAACAATCATGGAGGATAGATTATTCTTGGACCCCAAAGGGGGCACAGTGATTCAGCATAATAAAAACATAAACTGCTGGGGTTTGTGTAGGATGTCAAATTAATGGTGATCTCTTGTTTGTGAGGTCAAAGGTCATGTATTGCTGCAAAGTATGGAGTTCTGTGGCAAAAATTAATAAAAATAAAATCCAAGCAAATCAATTATTGCCAATTTGCCTTTGCCTGGGTTCCACAAGTACAACTTCAATAGCTGCAATGGAAGTCAAACTGGGAGTGGAACTTATTGAATTTTTCATTAGAAGGCAAATGTGGAATAAAAAAGTGACTAAAAACAATCATGCCGAAATTTTGAAAGCTGTCACTGCAGAAATTATTGATGATGAATACTGTAGTCATATAAAAATTTATACATACAGGTCGTTGGATAGGGATAACAAGAAGTCAGGAGCAGGCTACTTTAACCAAACCAATCGCGATCCTTATTACGTACTTGCAAATGCTCAATCCAACATGAACGCTGTACTGCAAGCAATCAAAGCAGAATTAACAAGCTACTATTCACTGAAGAGCAATTATATTTGTATTTTCAGTGACTCTAAATTGGCTTTGGAACCTTTATCCAGATCCAAGATGAGTGCATAATTCTTCAGAATTGACGAAATCAGGAAACAGTTTCTATATCTTCACTCAGAAAGTAAAACTATAACTTTGCAGTGGGTACCATCACATTGTGGTGTAATTGGTAATGAAATAGCAAACAAAATTGACAGGGAGGGGCGTTTAATGTTTCCGGCAGACCGAAAAATATTCTCCTTACTGCAATGCAAGAGTCAAAAGAAGATATTTCAGACGAAACTGGACAGATATTTGGAAGTCAAGTACCGAAACCTGTACCAAATACAACCAAAGCCGCCTAAGGATGACACATAAAAAAATATACCTTGTCCGATTGCTACTTTTGCAGCTAGATCATAAAAGATTGTGAGTTAGAAATATTTGTTACGTTTTGGCCTTTTGGATTCTCCCCAATACCAACTTTGTGGCGACAACAAGGAGGGGAGCTTGGACCATGTATTACTCAATTTTGTTACTACTCGATTTTTTTTTTTTTTTTCCTGGCGAAAAACCAATTGTGGTTATCATCGCCAAACAAAATCTAACACTGAACGCAATGTTTTAAATAAAATCAAATAAATTAGTAAATAAACAAATAAATAAATACAACAAAAATTTCAAAACAAAAAACACCAACAATAAAAAACAAAAAACAACAATATAACAATGAAAAAATTCTTAAAAACTAAATAACAAAATAACAACAGAGAACAATATAACAGTAAATAAATAATATGTAAAACAATAATAGGTAACAATTTAGCAATAAATAAATCTCAATAACAATAACAAGAACAGAAAATAAATTTAATTAAAATAAATAAAAGAAACAGAGAATTATATGTATAAATAAAATTTTAAAAAAATATATATATTTATGTATTAAATTTTAAAAAATATTTTCAAGTGGTGCAAGAAAGCGATGACTCGGTCAATGGCCGAGGCATCGTCCCTTAGCACCACCTTTAAACTCCCTTTTAAATTAAAAAGGGCACGAACATTGCCTACACTAACACAATCTACCAAAATATGTTTTATTGTGAAGATACCCCCGCAGTATTGGCATATTGGTGGATCTTCACGACGCATCAAATATCCATGAGTTGCAAAAGAGTGGCCAACGCGAAGGCGTGTAACCACCACTTCCTCCCTACGTTTTGAACGAATTGAAGACCTCCATGGACGGACGGTATCTTTAATTTCCCTCAGCTTATTCTCAATCACAGTATGCCACTCGTCATTCCAAGCACCGAGCAATAAATGTTTCGCGAAACACACATAGTCAGATGCCATAACTAGTTGAGTAATAGGCACCAAACTTGTAGCTTTCTTCGCCGCTTCATCCGCTTTTGTGTTTCCAAGTATTCCGCAATGTCCAGGAACCCAACAGAAAGTTACTCCCACACCCCTCAATTGAAGCCTGTGTACAGCACACAAAATGTCCGTAACTAAAGGGTTGACAGAGAAAACATCCTGAAGAGCCTGAAGAGCACTTTTCGAATCCGAACACAAAAGATAATGGGAAGATCGAGATTGAATGACGGTCAAAGCTTTAAAAATAGCAAATAATTCTGCCGTGAAAACACTACAAGCTGAGGGCAATCCGTACGTGTAGGTACATCCAGATGCATAAAACGCACACCCAACGCCATTGTCCAGTTTAGATCCATCAGTGAAAATAATTTCACTGTGTTGGTGAGATTTATAAATGGATAAAAATTCCTGGTGGTAGACCACAACAGGAGTACTGTGTTTTATATAACTGGACAATGAGAAATCGAAGTGCGGCGTTTTTATTATCCATGGAGGTAGATAGCACATTTGTCGTTCAAACATAGTTGGAAGTTGCAACTCAAGGTCATCCAATATTCTTAAAGTTCGTATGCCAAATGGAGCGGTCGAACGTTGACGTGTATTGTACACTTCATTAAGCGTATTATGAAATACTATTTCAAATGCTGGGTGGTTGGGTTTGCTACGAAGAACAGAAACGTAAGATATTTGTAGCATCTGACGTCGTCTAGAAAGGGCAGGTTCCCCAGCTTCGACAAGAAGACTAGGGGTTGGGCTAGTTCTAAATGCGCCAGTAGCCAGTCTAAGTCAAGAGTGGTGGATGGTATCAAGAGTTTTCAGTACGGTAGGTCGTGCAGATGAGTAAACTTGACAACCATAATCTATGCGCGATCTAACGACTGCGCGATAAAACCGAAGCATAGTAGTTCTGTCTGCTCCCCAATTCGTACCACTAAGGACTCTTAACATATCCAATTTCTTGCTGCATCTCACCTTCAAATCACGAACATGTGGACTCCATGAGAGTCTTTTATCAAATAAAAGACCCAAAAATCGAACACTATCCGTGGTTTGAAGCTGAACCCCATCAAGAAAAAGTATCGGCTCCTGGTGTTGCCTACGACGACTAAATGCTACACATTGGGTCTTCGAAGCAGAGAATTTAAAACCTGTAGTTTTTGACCATTCCTCTAATCTACTTATTGCTAACTGCAAAGATCTTTCCGCAGTTGCCATACTACGAGCAGGCACATATATACAAAAGTCATCCTCAAAAAGGGAACAGTGTACCGGATATCGTATATTACTGGAGATACTATTTATTGCAACGGCAAATAGCGTGACGCTCAGCACGCTGCCCTGTGGTACACCATTCTCCTGTGTATAGCTGTTTGAATACGTGCCTCCAAGTCGAACGCGGAAAGATCTGTTTGAAAGAAAGTTAGCGACGAATGCTAGGATATTCCCTTGTATACTCCATGATTTCAGAGTGTTCAGAATTCCTCTTTTCCATGCCATATCATATGCCTTTTCAAGGTCAAAGAAAACCGCAACGAGCGTTTGACGCAAGAGAAAGGCATCTTGAATAGCGGATTCTAACAAAACCAAGTGGTCAACTGATGAGCGTCCTAGTCTGAAACCACATTGTTCGTTGCTAAGAAGGTTGTTGGTTTCTAGGTACCAGACAAGACGGCGGTTGACCATCTTCTCCAGTAGTTTGCACAAGACGCTTGTAAGTGATATAGGCCTGTAACTACTGGGGTTGGTTTTGTCCTTACCTGGCTTCAAAAGAGGAATTACAGTCGATTCTAACCATGCATCGGGGAAAGAGCGCTCCTCGAATAAACGATTGTATACTCGAAGGAGGACAAGTTTCGCCGATGATGGTAGATGTTTTAACATGGAGTACACAATAGAATCAGGACCTGGTGCAGAATCCTTCGTTGACGCAAGAGCTGACTCCAATTCCCCTATAGAGAAAGGAGTGTTTAAAGGAGAGTCCCCAGACGACCCAACAGTAAACGGTATTGCTTCTTCCTTCAGTTTATAAATCTGGAATAATCTATTATAGGCTGTAGTAGCAGAAAAGTTAGAAAATGATTTACCAAGTGCATTAGCAATATCATCACGGTTTGAGATTATTCTTCCATCTGGTTGCTTCAGCGCAATGGCTGGCAACGGAGTGGAAGTACCACAAACTGATCTTAGTTTCCTCCACACTGTGGAAGACGGAGTTGTTCGTCTAATTGTGCTAATGTACTGTTCCCAAGAGTTATTTCTACTCAGCCTAAATATCCTCCGTGCTTTCGCACCGAGTATTTTATATTCCTGAAGGTTGTCACTTGTTGGGTTACGGTTAAATCTCCTTAAAGCTCTTCGTCGTAAACGGAGGATTTCTGTGCATTCGCCGTTCCACCACGGCACAGGCGGTCGGCGTGGATGCGTAGAGGTTTTCGGAATGGTCTTTTCAGCGGCATTTAAAATTGCTTTCGTAATATTTCCTATATTTTCATCAATGGGTGTCAAATAATCCATGTCAAATGATACAAGGTAATTCGAGTATGAGTCCCAGTTGGCTTTTCGCAAAATCCAACTGGGATTTCGAGCATAACAGGGTTGGGAGTCACATAAACTGATCTTAATAGGCACATGGTCGCTTCCATACAAATCATTGAGTACCGACCACGTGCATCTAGTAGCTAATTGAGGGCTGCAAATCGATAGGTCAACAGCTGTCCATCCACCAGTAGATGCTGCTAAATGGGTAGGCGAACCGTCATTTAGCAGACATAAGTCCAGTTCCGTTCTCACACTCTCAACAAGGTCACCTCGAGAGTTCCTAGTCGGAGATCCCCAAGACGAATGGTGGGCATTAAAATCCCCTACCAATAAGAACGGAGTTGGTAACTGGCTTATTAAATTCACTAAATCACTGTGATGCAGGTTTTCTTGTGGTGGCAAATAGACACAACACACAGTGATTTTATACGGGACAGCTGTTTGAACGGCTACTGCTTGTAAAGGAGTTATTAAGTTTAGAGAAACAGCATCGATACAGTCACGGGCTAGGATGGCTACGCCACCTCTAGCTCGATCTTCTGTAACGAAGTCCGATCTAAAAACTGAATACTCCCTTAAATGGAAATTATGCGATTCGTGGAGATGTGTCTCCTGTAGACATACAAACATTGGATACACATCTCGCACGAGTACTTTAAGTTCTTCTATGTGACTCCTAACACCGTTGGCGTTCCATTGTATCACTGACTTCCTAAGCAAAGACATTTATTAGCTTAGCAAAGGATTTATTTGACACCCATTGGTGCTCTCTCCTTTCTTGCCTGGTACGTTTTTAGACGTCTCAGGCTTACATTTCTTAGATTCCATATCCACCCGTTCAGGGATGGAATCTGAGGAAGTTTTGGGTTTAGGAGGGGTAGTTTTCACATTCCCTCCTTTGTTAGCATTTTTCTTAATACCCGGTAACGACGGTGGCGATGTGGTCTGACGTAACACTGGTTTACGTGGTTTGGATTTTTCCAACGTCTTCTGCACAGAAGGTTTATTACCCGTTGATAATATCTTCTGCACAGAAACACAAGGCTCGCTTAGTGACTTATTTCGTGCTCCAATCCCCCCAGTGGAAGGGATAGGTACACGAGGCAAAACACTATCAGTTGCTGCAGGTTGTAACAAATTCAAAGACGGACCATTTGAGACTAAGCTCAAAAGGCGAGACACTTGTTCAGTCAGTGCTTCAATCTTCTTGGACAGCTCAGCACAGTTGGTACAAGACGATTTTGAAGCGGTCAGGGTAGCGGCATAAGTCTTACTGTCTGTCTTTGGCTGAGTGGATCGATAGAGTTTTTTGGCCTCTGGAAACGACAGCTTGTCTTTCGCCATCATGCCTAGGATAGCTTTCTCTTCCTTAAAGGTAGGACAGTTGTAGGATCGCGCTGGGTGGTCACCACCACAGTTGGCGCATTTCGGAGAATTTACACAATCCTTATCATCATGGCCTTCAACGCTACATATACCGCATACGTTCTGCTTCGAACAGGTAGAGCTGATATGCCCAAAACGCTGACACTTGAAGCAGCACCTAGGGTTAGCCACGTATGGTCTCACTGAGATCCTTTGGTAACCTGCATGCAAGTATTCGGGTATTTCCGGCTTTCCAAAAGTTACGATAAAAGACGCTGTTGCTACTTTTTCTCCTTTGTCCATTTTCATTATAGGGATAACGTCCGTAACTAACTGAGAAGACAGTTCGGACTTTATTTCATCGATTGGAAGGTGCATTAAATCCCTACATGTGATGACCCCCTTTGAGTAATTCAAGGATCTGTGGGGAGCCACAGATACCATGACCTGGTCAAAGAAGGAGGTAATTTTTGATAGAGAAAGGGTTTGTCTGTCGGTGGAAGTCGCAATTAAAAGTGTTCCGTTTCGAAGTTTCTTAATAGAGGCTACTGGGCCTCCAGCACACGCAGTAATAGCCTTGTTAATCAGGAAAGGAGAAACTTTGGAAAGATCTTTCCCTTCTTCGGCACTAGACACAACTAAATACTTTGCTGATGGCAATGTCTGCGACGTTGCCACCATCAACTTTTTACTCAGATCTTGACTATCGTCAGGAGAATCCTGGCGTGTCCTCTTCAGACTAGTCATGTTTGACGTGGTTTTGGAATCCATAAATATTTTTTGCCAGCCATCGTGTCAAGCGTTACGGGCGAGACTATAGGAACGGGTACACCCTTGGATCACATTAAGATCATTTCCAACCCTCAGAACTCTGAGGCCTATAGCTTTTCTCCTTAGCTCGACTGGATGGGCATCAGTCGAGAACTCGTAATACTGTGCACAGGCTCCGACACCCATGCACCGCGAACACTCCCTGACCAAGGACCGAAGCGGCTGGTAGACCAGAAACCGCGCTTACGTCTTCGGCAGAGCAAGCTCACATCAGCGTCCCAGACCAGAGTTTGTCACGCTCTGGACTTTTCAGCACTCCCAACGCGCAACGGTTCTGACCAGTCAAAATTCCCTAAGCGAAGATGTAAGTGTTGAAATGTGTATAGATTGTATTGGTGTGTGTATGTGTGTGTGTGTGTATGCTTTGTGAGTGGTGTAGTGTTAGGCTAGGGTACCGCGAGGGACGCCAAATCCCTCGTAGGTGCGGCTAGTCCGCACCCCCCTGCGGTGTTACTACTCGATTCCTGCTACAAATGCAAGTATACGCATGGCTGTTAATACTAACGAAAAAACAATACTGGGCTCTTGCATCTATCATATACCACATACAAAGAAGTAAGTTAAAAAATTCTACAATATGGTCATCAACCTGTGATACCTTAAAAGAATTCACTCCCTGAGATATAATGACTCAAAAGGGTTAAATACCAGTAAGTTAGGTTTTAAAATATAAAGTCCAGTGGCTAGGTCTCTGGCAGAATTTGGCAAGCAGTAGTACAGGTTCTGACTCGTGTCAGATCTGCTTATTTTCAAATTTTACCTCCATTGACTGTTTACAAGTAAGTGTGAATCCAATGAAAAAAAGCCAGAAGGATCCTACATGCACTGGGTAGGTATACCGTGACAATATGCACATAAATTCTAATCATATGTATATATATTTTACGTTATCCATTGTTTTTCCGTTGCACTGACTTTATGAAGTTAATATATTACTATTGTAAGTAATTTTATCCACCATTAAATGCAATGATTTTACCTTGTGTGATGAGGAGTGTTTCGGTCACTTGACCATTGTCGAATCACTGATTACTTTTTCTCAATTTTTCTGGTGTGGATGTTCGGTCCATGGTGTTGGTATTTGTTGACGTCATACACATTTCCTCTTGAGTCTCGTGTATAATGTTTTTGAATAGTATGTCTTCTGTATATGTTGTTTGTAGATTCATTAAATTGTTGTGTAAGTTTTTATAAATGTGGTATTTTTCTAGTGAGTTTAGTTCTATTGGGTTATTATTTATTTCAAATATGGTTAGGTTATTTTCATAATTTGTTATTTCTTGCTTATGTGATATTAGGTGTGCTGTAACATTTGATGCTTTTGAATTTTTGTTTTTGAATGCTCTATAATGTTCTTCAAATCTTATTTTAAATGATCTGGTTGTTTTCTCTATGTAAAATGCGTTACAGTTGTTTCATGTAATTTTGTAAATTCCTGATAGGTGATGTTTTTCTGAATTTGTTTTGTGGTTTGTGTTATTAAGATATTTTATTATTTTGTTGTTTGGTTTGTACATTGGAGTGTAGTATTCTTTGTTGTATATATTTGTTATTTTTTCTATTTTGTTATTGGTGTATTTATATTTTAGGTAGATTTTTTTATTTTTATTAGTTTTGTGTTCCGGTTGTAGTGTTGTGTTGAGGTTAGGTTTTTTGTGAATTTATTGTATATATTTTTTATAAGGTATCCATTTATAAGGTTGTATCCATTTTCTATTGCTATTTTTGTAATGTTATCTAATTCTTCATTTAATTTTTGTTTGTTATCCTGTGTGTATTTTATTGCTTTATTTATCATGTTACTGTATGTGTTAATTTGTAAGGCCTTCCCCCTGATTGCAATCCCTCAGAACTGAGAAGATGGGAACCATCATACCAGTGGTATACCAAGTCCAGAGAATCCCATAACCTCAACATCAGATAAATCCATTCATTTCCCCCCCCCCTTAATAGCCTCATCAGATGTCGCCAATCTCTTTTCCCCTGACAGACTTATATAAACTATAATCACTCATATGCTCATGGAAACAATACATTTTAGAAACAAACAATTTCTACACAATCTGTGATTACAACTTATATTTATTTTTTTTCATTCTCTCATATTTCTTTTTGTGTTTTCTCTTTGATTGACAAAGACCACTGTGTGGTTGAAATATATCATTGGTTAAGTGCTTTTACGTGTTTCTATTTCAAGACTACAGAGTGGACTCTTACCAAGGTAAGTCTGTCAGTCTCCTAGTCCAAAAAATCTATATATATATATATATATATATATATATATATATATATATATATATATATATATAGTTATATGTGATTTGTGTAAATATTGATTACTTGAAACTAAATATTAATAGTCTGTCAGAAGAAAGGTAAATGGAGTTGTTAAAAATGATATAAGTTTGGGGAAATGTAAAAGGAGTTTTATCTGATGTTGAGGTTAGGAAGCTCTCTAGATTTGGTGTACCACTGGTATGATAACTCCCATCTTCTCAATTCTGAAGGATTGCAATCAGGGGGAGGGCCTTAATTATTTTGGTGGTATAACAATCATTGAAAGATATGATGTTGTGACTAGCAGCGTGTTGAGCGTTTGGCCTGTCTATGTTTATAGTTCCAACGTTATGTCCGTGGCCATTCATTCTGACACTCAGACCATCCGTGGTAAGGCCTATGTACTGTCCCGGGCAAAATTTACATTGCAACTGGTATATTACATTTCTGGATGTAAAAGTATGATGATGCTGAATCTTGAAGTCCACATTGGTTGCTAGGCTATGGAAACTATTTGTTGGGATGTGTATTGGACATGTCTTGCACCTAGGTCTATTGCACGGAAAGGAGCCATGAGGAAGTTTAGGCGCTTTTTCAGTACTTGGATCTGGTAATTTTGGATGTACTAAAATATTTTTCAAATTAAAAGATTGTCTGAACCAAATATGTGGTGGATTTGAGAAAAGATCTTTGGTGTAGGGGGAAGCTTGAAGCCATCCTTTAATATTTTGTTCAGCTTCGTTAAGCCTGGATGGTAATCTGTAACTAAAGACAGTTTGTTGTCTTCCATAGGTGGTCTGAGCTCATCAGATGATTGAGCTAAGTGGATTTGATCCTCAACAAGTTGTTTAGGACAGGGGTTCTCAACCTTTTAGGCTCTGAGCCCCCCTTCACACTTTGGTGTGAGGTCACGCCTCCCTTCACGGATTAAGTTAATTTAGACTTATATATGATAAATTTACTTATATTATGTTTAAGTAAAATGACTTTGAACTTAGGCTAGACATACTCTAGTAAGGGTAAGGAATATAAAATCATATTTGGTCAAATACAAATTTTATTTACACAAATCATCGAAAAAATCACAACAAAAGATAAATAATGTACCAGAAAAATGTTCGCTACTTTTGTAGTGCTAGTGTGAGGGTTGGCACTGTTTCTCGTTAACTATTTTTTTAATGTTTGGATGAAAATTTTACAAAGAACACCGCAGGTCACTTTCCACATCTAGTCTGGCTTGATATTTAGATTTTATATTAGCCAGGGCTGGAAATCCTGTCTCGCATAGATACGTTGATGAAAATTGTACAAGCAACTTGACTGCCTCCATTGCTACTTCTGGGTAAACAGGAAGATATAGTAGCCAGAAATCTTCGAGATCCATGTATGGGAAATCCAATTTAGCTTTGGAATCACATTGCAAGTCAATTGTTTGTTCTTGAATGTGATCAGGAAGTATATCAATGTTGATTTGAAAGGGGTCTCTTCTTAACTTGAATTCCCAGTTTTCCGAGCTTATATCTGGGAAATAGGCTCCAATTTTGTTCTTCAGAGACAACAAATGCTCAGATATTAGGTCCATCATTTCATTTACTAGGTCTTTTGGAAGATTTTGGGTACCATCGAGGAGGTTGTTTAATTTTGGAAAGGAAGAAAAGTTCGGCTGCGAAATGTGCAGGCGGCGTTGCTAAAGACCCAACCACTCAGCAAAACTCTTAATTGAATCATTGTTCTTCAAAGTACTTTTCTGACCTTATAGCTTTAGGTTCAGAAGATTTATTGTTTCGAAAAAGTCTGACAAATATGCCAGGTAAAAGATAAATTTGTAATCTGTAAATTTCTTGTACAGTTCTTCACTTGAATTCATCAAAAAGATTTCAACTTCTGATTTCAAGTTGAACAATCTTGCAAGCATATTACCTTTGGACAACCAATGAACTTCGGTGTGAAAGATAAGTGTTTCTTGATCACTGTTCAGTTCTTGACACAACACTCAAAAAAGTCTGGTGTTCAAAGCACTGGATTTGACGTGATTCACTACTTTAACTGCTAAGTTCAAAGCAGCGTTAAGTGATTCAGGGAGAGTCTGGTAAGCCAAAGGTTGTCTGTGGATGATACAATGGGATCCAATTATTTTAGGGTTTTTTTCTTAGCCAATTCAATAAATCCTGATCGGCAACCTGTCAAAGCTTGAGTTCCATCAGTACATATTCCAATAACTCTCTCCCAGGGAAGTTCATTAGCTTCTAAAAATGTTTGAAGAGAAGAAAGTATATCGACTGCTTTAGTTGTTGTTTAAAGATTTTTTGAAAACAGTATTTCTTCAAGGAATTTCTTTTCATCAATATATCTACAGTAAAACAACAACTGCATTTGTTTTGAAATGTCTGTTGTTTCATCGCACTGCAATGCAAAGAATGGGGAGTTTTTTAGCTTTTGCACCAGTTGATTTTTCAAATCAATAGCCATGTCATCAATTCTAAGTTTGACTGTATTGTTAGATAAAGAAATTTTGGCAACTTTATTGTAGCTGTTTTTACCGAGCACAGTACTACAAGCAGTAAGCAAACAAGGTTTTATGAGTGACTCACCGATTGTGTGGGGTTTCTTGTCTTTAGCTATCAACAAGGCAATTTTGTAAGCAGCTTCAACGGTCTTTTCAATTTCCATTCGAAAACTTCCACTGGATTGTTTCAGGAGGTAGGTCAATTTTGGTCACAATAGATGTTACCTCTCTTTACACAAACATCCCGCATGCACACGGTCTATCAGCTCTCGAAACTTTCCTCAACAAACGTTCAGACAACCCTTACCCTACTACACCTTTCCTAGTTCACCTCACCAAATTCATTCTTGAAAAGAATAATTTTCAATTTGAGGGAAAGAACTATTTGCAAATAAAAGGAACAGCAATGGGTACTAGGATGGCCCCGTCGTACGCAAACCTGTACATGGGTAATATTGAAACAGATTTCCTAAAAACTCAAACACACCAACCATTATGTTGGTACAGATATATAGACGATATATTCGTAATTTGGACACAGGGAATCTCAACACTGGAAAGTTTTTTGAAGGGCTTATCACTATGCTCCACACTTCAATTCACCTGGGAGAAGTCTGCAGCAACAATCACCTTCTTGGATGTAGATGTAACAATCAGAGATGGGAATATCTATACAGGTGTCCACATCAAACCGATGAACCATCTACAATACCTACATTTCAATAGCAACCACCCCATGAATATAAAAAGGTCCATACCATACAGTCAGGCAGTCAGGAGCAAGAGAATTTGTTCCAACGATATAGCATTGGAAGACTTTAATAGAAAGACCTTACTAGCGTTCCAAAAAAGAGGATTCCCCTAAACAACTCGTTGAAAATCAAATCCGCTTGGCTCAGTCATCTGATGTACCCAGACCACCTATGGAGGACAAACTGTCTTTAGTTACAGATTACCATCCAGGCCTAACGAAGCTGAACAAAATATTAAAGGATGCCTTCAAGCTTCCGCCCACACCAAAGATCTTTTCTCAAATCCACCACATATTTGGTTCAGACAACCGTTCAATTTAAAAAGTATTTTAGTACATCCAAAATTACCAGATCCAAGTACTGAAAAACCGCCCAAACTTCCTCACGGCTCCTTTCCGTGCAATAGACCAAGATGCAAGACATGTCCAATACACATCCCAACAAATAGTTTCCATAGCCTAGCAACCAATGTGGACTTCAAGATTCAGGGTCATCATACTTGTACATCCAGTAATGTAATATACCAGTTACAATGTAAATTTTGCCCGGCACAGTACATAGGCCTTACCACGGATGGTCTGAGCATCAGAATGAATGGCCACAGACATGACGTTGGAACCATGAACATAGACAGGCCAACCGCTCAACACGCTGCTAGTCACAACATCATATCTTTCAATGATTGTTATACCACCAAAATAATTAAGGCCCTCCCCCTGATTGCAATCCTTCAGAATTGAGAAGATGGGAGTTATCATACCAGTGGTATACCAAATCTAGAGAGCCTCCTAACCTCAACATCAGATAAAACTCCTTTTAACTTCCCCCTAACTTCTACCATTTTTAACAGCTCCATTACCTTCCTTCTGACAGACTTTTAATATCTAGTTTCAAGTAACCAATCTTTACACGATTCACATATAACAATTTCTACACATATCACATATAGCACTATATCATAAACTATAAATCTGTGACATTTGGATGTTTATACACATCTGTGGTTCACTTCAATCTTTTGTTTTGTTTTTCTCTTTCTTGACTGAAGAAGATCATGTTGATCGAAATATTTCAAATAAAAGTGTATTAAGTGTTTTATATGTGCTTATTTCCAAGAGATTGCAGTTTTGGACTATTGCCTTTAGGTAAGTCTGTCAGTCTCCTATCAAGTCCAAAAAATTCCTAAATAAGCTTTAAGCTCTACTAGAACTAACCTAAATATATATATATATATATATATATATATATATATATATATATATATATATATATATATGTGTAAAATATTGAACAAAGAAAAAATCTTGTCATTATCAAAGTGTATTGCAAATGTTGACAACAAAAGATATCGTTCTGGGAAGGATCCGCAAGTAGAATCAGCTTTGAAATTGTGGTTTAAAAATGTTCGCGAAAAAGATGCTCGAGTTGACGGCCCACTAATGCGTCTAAAAGCTGAGGATCTTGCCAAAAAAATAGGAAAACAGGATTTTAAAGCCATCGATGGTTCAATCGATGGAAGAAAAGGGAAAACATTGTGGTGAAAAAAGAAATTCTGATTTTGTTGGAGCTGAGGACTGGTTACAATACGAATGGCCAAAGATTTTGGCCGAGTATTCTCCTAGCTGCATATACAATGCAGATGAAACAGGACTTTATTATCGTGCTTTACCCGAACATACTTACTTATTTAAAAATGAAAGTGCTAACAGCTGTAAAATATGTAAACAAAGAATACTGTTTTGTGTTGTGTTAACATAGTTGGTAATAAAGAAAAACTCTTAATTATCGGTAAATCTAAAAATCCACGGTGTTTTCAAGGTATCAAAAAGCTACTGGTTAAATATCATTCAAACTCCAATGCTTGGATGACATCAAAAATTTTTAATGAATGGCTGACTAAATGGGATACCAGCCTCAAACGCAACATTGTCCTTCTACTAGACAACTGCACTGCACATAATGACATAAGCACTACGCTAAAACACATCAAAGTGATTTACCTTCCGGCCAATACTACATCAATTATTCAGCCATGTGACCAAGGCATAATTAAAAATCTCAAAAGTTTTTATCGACGAGAGATGCGTGCTAAAATTATAGAAAATATGGATGAATTTCAAACCCTCACCTCAAATAAATTGGCTAAAAAAACTTCTTGATGCTATTCATCCGATAGCAAAATCTTGGAATGAAGTTTCTGAAAAAACTGTGAAAAATTGCTTTAGAAAAGGTGGGTTTTTTGTTGAAGAAAATCAAGAGCAAGCTACATCTGAGGAAGACTCTGAAGAGAACTTGAAGCCTTTCGATTTGTCCTTAAAAGAATATACTGAGTGGATGGAAGTTGACGATAGTATTGAAACAGCAGCGGAAATGACTGAAGACGATATTTGTGAGGTAGTTGCTTCAACATCAAAAGTTACTGAAGAAGAAGAAGGCACCGATGATGACGAAAATGATAAATGTGTACCGCAAAGATCTAAGCAGGAAGTTCACCAAGCTCTTGAGATTCTAAGGCAGTTTGTTCAACAAAAAGCAGAAAATTTCAACAAACATTATGAATATGAACAATTTATAAACAATATTTTACGAGAAGACTACAGACAGTCACATATAGAGGAATTCTTCGAGAAAAAGTAAATGTAAATTTGAAGTGTAAATAAGATTGAAGTGTTTTATAATGAAGTTTTATGTGTTAAAATGTTTTAATCAAGTGTTTTACGTAGTTCTATATATTTGTTTCAATTATGCTAGATTCAGTGTTTTCAAAAAATCTACAGTGGAATACTACTGTACATAAAACTGTCCGGAATAGGATCAAAATTTGGCAAGTACAGTTTAATTATAGTGTTACAGAATTAGAATTACTTAATGTAATGATAGGCTCACATATCGTTCAGAACAAACAGTTGTGGCCATAATACAGTGAGTTCAATGCAGTACGGCTGTAGACTACATCGTGATTAAGCGTTCGGTTATTGTTATCAAATATGCTTCTGACAAATATGATCACAATAGGCGGCGCCAACTGTATATATAATTTAAAATATGGTCCACATACATTTATAGATAGTTCAATTTCTAACAGATATTTTTTTACACACTTTTTTAATTGAAGAAGACCATCTTGTACTGCTCAACATCTTACCAAGTGGTTAACAGTCCAGGGTGAATGATGGCTAATAAATAAGACTAACATATTTATACTGTACTGAGGATAATTAAAATTGTTGAGAAAATAAATACCATAATTTATGTAGAATATCATGTTTCACTTTTTAGTATTGATAAAAATCCTACTTCTTTCAAATACTTTGATTTAATAATTCTTTTATAGTTTCAACTTGAATATAAAATATTTTTTTATAAAAAAAATAACTACTATTGGTATCACTTGCCAAAAGTCACTACTTACTGACACTTTTTAGTAGACGTGTTTCCCACTAGATCAACTCATTGTTTGATGCTGAGATTCTTGTCCATGATTCACAGTATTGATCCAGCACAAAAAGAGTCTGCTGAAAAATATCAGTAGGTAGTGTTTTTTTTTGCCAAGTGCTATCAATAGCATTAATTAACAAATCTCAAGATGTAAAACACCAAAATTGCAAAAAAATATTATTTTTTGGGTTTAATTTCTGTTAATAATCACGATTTACTACGCCCCTCTTTCCAATGCTTAACTTAAATTAATGAGAAAGAAGCTGGTTTTCAAGTGAAAACCTTCTTTCATTTATCTATATTTATATTATTACAAAATATTTTTGCAGTTTGAATTGCTTTCTGATATATTCGGTGAGACACTTTTGAATTATTAAAACTAAACCTACTATTGATTAAACAAATATATATTCTGTGTCACTGTTGACTAGCATTTCTGTTCTTATCAATTTTAACATGTTCATTTTTAAGTTATCCATTTTAACTTTCTACACATAATTTAAAATATAATTACTATTTTTAATAATATTCATAACATTTACTTTCCTTGAAAATTCATTTTTTAAGTATTAAATTTTTAAGAGAATACAACTTAATGACTAGCCTCAATAAGTTTCACTCACCTTTATCTTCTTTAAAAGAAACAAGAGCTAAGGAATTCTGCATTAGAGTGAATGTGTTACCTTGGTTGGAAACATATCCATTTTCTGCAAAAATCTATATAGCAATACAGAAATACATTTTACAGTATTTATAAATAAATTTATTATTGTATACTATAATACATGTGCTACTTTATATCTATCAACATATGATTTGGTTCTAGAGGAATAAAGCACTTTTTCAAATTATAAAAAAAAAATATACATCTAATGTAAATTATAATTAACATTTTGTACATGATAAGCAGAATATTCTTTTAATTTTTATATCCCTTCATCTTGCTAAGTGAATTATTTTGCTTTTGCTTATAAGAAAACATTATATCAAGTAACAATCAGAAAAAGATTAATATAGTGCATTAAATGGTTTCTTTAGTGTTTAAGAATCATCTTGTTTGTTGTATGACTCATTTCAGCGGTTGTTGGTAAATATAAACAGTTGAGTTTTCCATAGAGTTATATCCACAGTCATTCAGTGAGAATGACAAGGGGAAGAGTGAAGGTACATGGTAAGGGGAAGGCTGAAGCTGTAGTAAGGAGATCAAGTTTTTTACTTACTTATTTGTTTTATATTATGTATAATGTTATTATTCCCCTTTTTATTTTAGTTTAAATGTGGAAGCCTATATGACTAAAACTGCTCATGGAGCATTAGAACACAGGTAGAATTAATGTAGGGTCATGGAGCCTAAATTAAAGGATGCAAGCTAGGTAAAGTATGTACAAGTAAAATATGACATATAGAGTTATGAACCAAAAGTATAGATTTCAATAGTACAGATAAAAATCAGAAAACACATTCGCTGGACCATGTAATACAAGCAGTGAATCATATGTTTAAATAACATTAAAACAAAGTTTATAGTACTGTCAGTCACTAATAAACAACACCTTGATTTATTATAAAGTGTTTATAAGACTATGACAGCCTTGGCCGTCTTTTCACTAGGTTATCATTGGTAGAATGTTAGTCTCTGTGAAATTACCTACAACTAAAGAAATTAATATCATAGGCTAACTTAACTATGATAAAACTGCCATAGAACCAATATAATGAATCAGTAACCTCTAATACAGTTTGTAACAAGTTGTGCATGAAGCAGATACAAGTAGTTAGGAACAGAATGGACCATCTACCTATTCATAACTGAAGAGGAGGTGATATCGATCTTTCTCTATTCGTAAGAAGGCCATAAGGATTTGTCATCTACAAATTAAGAGCTACTGTGCTACACAGGCTAGCTAACATCAATGAAGCGGATCCAGGTATAAAAAGTACATAATGCTGAGACTACTGTTGACGCAGAAATTATGGACCCCTGAGTTTGAGCTTAAACTACAAGCGAACCATTGGTGCTTGAATAAAACTATCCACACCATTATTTAGTGTGTTTAATTCTGTGTTTATGTATATAACCAAAAAATTTTAGCACAATTTTTGTTAAACTAGGCTTACAATATGAAAAAGTATGGTTTTATAGCTCTTTTTTATTGTAGTTCAAATTTAAAACATATCTGCATTAAAACTACTGGTCCAATCTTTGTGAAATTTTTATACCATATCTTATGACTTATTAGTAAAATAAAAATGGAATTTGAAAATTTTATCTCATTTATTAAGGGGGTTGCTGTAGATTTAGTACAGCAACTTCATCTCACAGCTCCTTCATACAATCGAACTGGTTTTTAGCTTGTTTTTAAGAATAATATCTCAACAGTAAAATTTATATAAACTGTTTATGCATGATTTTGAAACTGTTGAGTTATTGATACAAGGGTAACGTGCGCTGGAGTGAGCAATTGCCTCAGGCCCCCTAGGTGAAAGTAGAGTACATTCTAGTACCTACCAGTCTGTCCGTGAGGCCTCATGGAGGTCCGCTTAAACCAACTCTGTTTAAAGTCAGATTCGAATGAAAGAAACTTTTCCCATCAGCTTTTTTCATAAAGGCTTTAAGCCTACAACAAGGGGAATTTCGTCACAAAGATGGTCTTTTTGCCCAGTAGTGTTTCAACATGTCCAAAAAAATTCTAGCATATCCAACATGGGAAATGTTTCTTACATGAAGATTTATGGAGGAACCTATGAGGAAAGTCAAGATGTAATTTTTGCGCTAAAGATATATGAGAAAAACTACTATATTCTATGTAAATTAGAGGAAAAATTATTTACAAAGATGATATAGTTAAAATGTCCAATGAATGTTTCAAAGTATAAACACAGTCTATCAACATTCTACTTTTTTAAAATTAGGAGTTTAACACGTTCACTACCAGTTCATATATGCACCGTCTGGTTTTCCACGAGAGACTGGCAGTAAGAATTAGATTTTTCAATACAGACCCCAAGGGCCTGACCTTCATTAGAGACCAAAAGTGGAATGTTATTGTAATAAGTTATTATATTACATAAAAATTCTAGGCATATGTTTGTTGAATGTATATTTTTGTTTTTGCTGTTTTTAGTTGTTTTTTTTTGAGATGGCGCATATATGAGCCAGTTGGTCTATAAGCACGAAAATCTTATCATAGACTGACCGTCCCATGTACAAACTACTATAGTGAAACTATTGTACAAACTACAAGTCCGAAACCTCATAAAATTTTGTTGAAAACCAAATTTTAAAAATTATGTAAAATTTAATAAAGTAAGTACTAAATTTTCCTCCTTACATAAAACAGGACTAAGATGTGTTATACATGTATAACAATGTTTGCATGTAAAAACAGAAATGTCATTCAAAGGCCTATATAAAAATAATACAACTAACTCGTCTTGGCTAGACATCCTAGACAGATTGCTTATATAGGGTACATACTGTATTGAAAAAATACAGACAATATAAATATTATTGAAGTAGAGACAAAATATGTTTATACTTGAGTTTCATATACAGTACAAAATATTTACATCCTTTGTAATAAATGTCATGTAGAATACATTCTTTGTGATTGCAATGGAATAGACTGGTGCTATACAATATTTTTCTTGAACGAAGTCCTACAGTAAGTTACGTTATTACAGTTCTATGTAATAAATGCTCGATATTTCTTTTTTCAACGCATAATAAAAATGGCAACTTTAAATATAAAATAGACATTTTTTTTCAAGAAAAATTATAATTTTACTCATTAAATTACAAATTACAAGTGTGAAATATTGATTAGAGTAATTGAAGAAAGAACACAGAAGAGCATAAAAAATCCCAAAATTATATTATTATTTCACTGTGCTAGAATTAAGAACAATTGTCTTTAAATGCAATTTTAATATAGCTAAATTCATGTAAAAGTGTCTTTATAAACTTCTTCCACTGTTTGAACAGTGCCATTCATTGAAACAAGTTGGTATACAAAGGCCAAACAGTTTTCCTTTAGTCCTTACAAACGGAGCATACTTAAAATGTTTGCTTCCTTTTATTGTGATTTTCTTGGCAGATATGGCAACTCAGTCTCTTTTTCAGCCACATGGGAGGATAAGAAGACGGTGAGGAGCAGATGGATGGAGGATTCCGTAAGATGGATTTTATCTGAATATAATGATTTACTATACGTCCCTGAACTTCAGAAAGGTGAAGAGGATGAACAGGAGTGCCAACTGTATTTTGACGTCATTGTCCTTGACCCCAAATGTCCCACATTAACGTTAGACATACCTAAAAACCGATACAAATATATCTATACCGTGTCCATTTCTGAGCCGTTAGTCCATTTCATCTACCCCCAGCGGTGCATATATGGGACATGGGTCGAGGAATAGTCAGCTGGTATATACTAATAGTTATTATGTTAACATTGCAGTAGCAAATGTGTTATATTAAGTAATGAAGCTTACAAATAAAATTCACTATGTACTTCACTTAAATAAGAGCTGTTTAATAACTTTTAGGCCTGAAACTAAATCAGAGTAAATAATCAGCCATCTCTATGCAGTTTTACCTAAAGGAAATGTAATTGAAAGAAATAAATAAAGAACCTTGAAAAAACTGGTATTCTAAAAAAACAATTCACAGGATTGCTTTGATATTCAGTCTCCCTTCCTAACACAACGTTTCTTAGTGATGTCTACTGACAAACTATTTGCTAGTGAAAAAGGCGAGTCTTTCTCCTTGTGCCAAATATATATATATATATATATATATATATATATATATATATATATATATATATATATATATATATGCACTTAATGGTGGATAAAATTACTTACAATAGTAATATATTAACTTCATATATATATATATATATATATATATATATATATATATATATATATATATATATTATAACATATATTCCGAGACGCAATACAATGATGTTTTTTACTATTAAATATTTATTTGAATGAAGAGATATGATTTCTATTTAAAACCAAAAAACTACTCAAGAACAATTCATAATTCTTTATTATAACAATTTTATTTCTACAGTTAAACAATAAACACAAAACAAAAATTTACAACTTAACAAGTTTTAACAAAATAGATTTAACTCAATTCCTTTGTTTTTTGTTACAAATTTTTATACCCTAGGCTATTTTTAAGATCTCTTAATATCTCAGGGTTTATATGCATGGGCTTAAATTTTGATTACTGAAATCTATATTTCTACTTTCTCTATCTCTTTTTTATTAATTTCTATCACATCAGCTATTATTTCATTTGTTTCCTCAAAATTTTCCTTAATCTCCTCTTCTAATTCTCTATCTTTCTCCTCTATGTCTCTTCTCACATCCTCTATTACAGTATTATTCTCTGTCCTCAACTGTCGCCTCATATCCTCTATCATTTTCCTATTGTCCTCCCTAATTTCATCTTTTATTAATTTTAGATCCTCCTTCATCTCTCTCATTTCGTCTCTATTTTCCTCTAATTTTTTGTTTATTTCCTCCTTTATCTCTCCTTTTACTTCGTTTATATTCTCATTTAATTCTTTTTTATTTCTCTCATATCCTTCCTTTCCTCTCTCCAATTTTTTATTTCTTTTAGTAAGTTTTGGTTGCTTTCGAACAATTTTTTTATCCAGTCATCATTATTTCCCCGTTTTTTTGTTGGGTTTGCATAGGTGGTAGTTCCCTAGCTTCTTCTACCTCAAAGTTTCCTATTGGTATATCTGTGCCTTCCATTTCTATTTCCCTTTTCCGCCTTCTCTATTCTAATTGATCTCGTTTTTCTGTTTTTTCAGCTTTTTTCTCCCCGCAATTTGTACAATTCCCTTTCATCAGACATATTTTTTTCTTTTTTTAAACTATTAGTAAACTTATTTTACAAAATTAAACAATTTATATATATACTATAAACTACTAACCCTAGCCTTGACTCTATTCAACTCAGTGTTTAATTTTACACAATTTTTTCTAAATCTATTTCCAGTTCAAATGTTTTTCATATAAAAAGTTCTAAATTAATTTTGTTTCAAAATCTCTCTAAATAAATTTTATCTCTTATTTTATCGAGCCCCACGTTGGGCGCCAATTATAACATATATTCCGAGACGCAATACAATGATGTTTTTTACTATTAAATATTTATTTGAATGAAGAGATATGATTTCTATTTAAAACCAAAAAACTACTCAGGAACAATTCATAATTCTTTATTATAACAATTTTATTTCAACAGTTAAACAATAAACACAAAACAAAAATTTACAACTTAACAAGTTTTAACAAAATAGGTTTAACTCAATTCCTTTGTTTTTTGTTACAAATTTTTATACCCTAGGCTATTTTTAAGATCTCTTAATATCTCGGGGTTTATATGCATGGGCTTAAATTTTGACTACTGAAATCTTACTTGGCACTCTTTGGTTAATTAAATAAATTTTGATAAACAAGATTAAATTTAGAAAATAGTTTTAATAAATAGTTTCCTGATGAAAAACTTAAATTTGGAATAAGCTAAAAGGCCCCTAAACTATTTGAACTTGATTATGTTTCTTATTACTAACTATTAATTAATTACAAGATATTCTAATAATGTATAATTCTAACTTCCTTATAATCTTAAAAGTCCATTAAAGTTTATTTCTATAGCGCTATATACTCAACTTAATAAATATCGGCGAATGGCTGCTTGCTCACACGTAGGATTCCGTTCTCTTTAAATTTTATATTTTACACACTTAAATTCGTTTTAGTTCCTTCAAATTATATTAACACTGTATTATATCTTTAAATTCACTTATCCTTGTTTAAACTTGCCAAGTTTCTTCACAAATCTGTATAATTTTGACGACTTTCTACAAATGGAATTTTGACTGCTCAGGGCAGGTCCGTTTCCTCGGCGTCACCACGCCAGACTAAACTAACGCATCCTATTTCTTTTAAAATTGTTTAAAATATGGCGGCCTCCTTCTTAAAAAAAAAAATCATATGGCTTATAATTTAGTTCGATTCCTTCCCACTAGAGTCGACTGTAACTGACCTACTTTCTTCTGTTTTTACAGCTGGTGCAACAACGATATTGTTTACAATGGCGTTTTAATTTGGTTAAACTTACTGTTTCAACTTTCCGATCCTTAACAAACCTTCCAGTGTTTATTTATTTACTATTATTTGTGTGTGAAGTGTCTTTACTTTTTACTTCTGTAATAATTCCGAATTGTGTGTGTTTTTGCTGGGCTTTCACAAACATAACCTTTCAATTCATTGTTTATAACCGTTTTCACCTTCTATCTCTTAAGTAATTACTTATGCCCTATGTTACTAATATTTACAATTTTGTTTAAATATAATTATTATTATTAGATTATCTTGTTTTTAATTTTATTTGATACAACAAATTTCCTTATGCATTTACAGTTCAAATATCTTGTTTATATGTTACAACCGTTTTATAACCTTTCTAGGCTTTTACCTAAAATTAGTTTCAATTTAACCTAGCCAATTTCTTATTTGCTATTTTCAAAATGTTACATAGTCCCCAAATTTAGAAAAAAAAATTTTGATATAAAATTCCTTTTTTTTCTCAATTTCCACATTTTGGAAATCACCTCTTAATAATTTTGTTTGTTTGCTGCCCTTCAATTACATATTACTTAACTTATCTTCTAACAATACAATATACTTATAAATAACATTCAATCAACAATTCTTTAACAATTCTAACATATAGTAACAATAAATCATGTTCTGGTATTTACAATTCCTTCTATAATTATTTTTTTTTTTACATTTATTATATTGGAATCTTTCCAATCATAAGTCTGATTCAGTATTTATTTAACATATATTCTCTGATACTGTGTCTTTAAATCCCAGCCTATCTGAGTCATAGTATGTCTAGACTTGCCTATAGGTTAGGTCTTTGTTCTGATTTTTCTTTCTTAAAGTTTTGATATGTTCTATATTTCCTTTTGGTCCAATTGGTTATAACATTTCTCTTTCCCTTATTTCTGTTTATTCCTTGTTTATTATTTCTCTCATATCTCATATTTTGCTTTTAGCTTCATCTAACTCCCAGTTCTAAGTTAGTATTTTATCTCCCCTTCAAATCTTACATCCAGTTCAATTATTTTCTTATATCATCTAAGTTTATTTTGTATGAAGTTTAACATCTAATATTTTTAAAGGTTGTAATCTTATATCCTCTATTTGATCATATCTATAGCTCCTTCGATTACACTGTCCCTATATCAACGAATATAAATTTTGTTTTCATACTTATTTATCATAGATTCATTTTCCTTTTATAATATATAATATATACGACGAAGTTCCATTATTTATCAACGCAGATTCTCCCTTACAATACAACGAAGTTTAAATACACAACTACCATATGTTATTTATTACAACGATGCTTCATTATTTATCATCATAGATTCATATTTATCTTTATTCATTATTCTCAATATTCGACGAAGTTACCAATAAATTATCGTAGATATAGTTACCATCCCTTAAAACTTATCTCCTGCTAACGTTTTCTTATACACATAGTCACCTAGAGTTTATTCATATTGCTTCCTTCATCTATATTTAATATCTCCCTTCCTCTATATTTAATATCTCCCTTGTATCATAAAATTTTTTCAACAAGCTAACATGGAAAATCCCTCTAACTTTATTTACTCTAGCATCCTTTATTTCATAGGTTGCCTTCCCATATTTCTGGGTGATCTCATAGGGTCCATCGTATATATAGAATAACTTCGCCATTTCACCTTTTATGCCCTGAGGTTGCCAATTTTCTTACACTAACACTTTGTCTCCAACATTTAATTCTTCTAGCTTATGGCTTCTATTAAATTTTTCTGCTCTTTTATGAGCCTTATCCTTAATTCTTTTCCTAGCAATTTCTAAATGTCTCTCCAAATTTGTTAATCTTGGATTCCAATCTAATTTTTCTATTTCTTTTTGCCAAAACCTTTCATCCTGAATCCCTAACTGTAGCTGGTTAGGTGTGTACCCTGTAGTTTCATGTGGAATTTCATTTATGGCTCTGTTAATGACTTCTATATACTTTCCCCACTCTCTATGGTTGTGATGACAATATGTTCTTAAACACCTAATGATTTCTTTATTCACTCTCTCTACGATATTGCTTTGTGGCCTCCTTATTGGAGAAAATATTGGTTTTATTTTTCTACTCCTTATGTATTCCAGCCATCTTTTATTATTAAATTGGGTTCCATGGTCAGTTTGTACTCTCCTTACTATACCAAACTTTTCTAGATAATTTTCCAAACATTTAATCACTTCCCCTGTGGTTGCTTTTCTTAATTTATATATCTGAACAAATTTTGTGAATACATCTAATACAACAAGTAAATATTTATAGCCTCCTATACTTCTTTGAAATGGTCCTATAAAATCAATGGACAATTGTTCCTTTGGGTTTTCCACTTGGATTCCCTTCGTCTCTCCAAAACAACCTTGGGTTACATTTTTCGCTCTTTGACAAATATTACATGTTTTGATAATTTCTCTAATATTTTTTTTCATTTTCTTCCAAGTGAAACTCTCTGATAGTATAGTATGACACTTCTTAGACCCTGCATGCAGATAGTATTCATGACAAGTACCCACTATTTCTTCGATCATTAATTTTGGTAACATGATCTTCCAATCTTCCCTATCTCTTTTATATACCAAGTCATTTATAACCTTATATTTTTGAGGATAATTTTGAATACTTTCTTTTATTTCCCTCATTTTTCCAAATCTTCTGTTTGTAATTTATGAAATTCTTTAAATTTTGTACCTATTTTCATATCCACAACTCTTTCCAGATAATTGATTTGTAATTCTGAATTTTGTTTTCTTTTTTCAAATTTATTTTGATCATAAGGGTTTCTGCTTAACAAGTCTGCAACTATATTTTCTTTTCCCTTACAGTATTCAATTGTGTAATCATATTCTTGCATCAGCAAGATCCACCTATGCAGTCGTGAATTTAAAATTCGACATGTCTTAATAAAAGTTAGGGCCTGATGGTCAGTCTGTATTACAATTTTTCTGCCTAAAATTATTTGTCTTGCTTTCTGCAGACAAAACAATATAGCAAGTAACTCCTTCTCCGTAGTATAGTACTTTACTTCACTCCCCTTTAGTGTGCGGCTCATAAACATTAGTGCCTTTTTCTCCCCATCTTCATTTATCTGGTAAATGTGCCCTCCTATGGCATATTCACTGGCATCTGTTTGTACGTAAAATATTTTCCCATAATCTGGGTATGTAAGTACATTTGTTTTCAAAAATTTCTTCTTTAATTCTGTAAAATTTCGCTCCTCCTCTTCTTTCCAAATAAACTTGTTTTTATTAGCCAATAATTTTAACAATGGCTGCACAAATTCTGAATATTTTTCTATAAATTTATTATAATAATTAGCCATTCCAATTAAACCTTTTAATTGTCGAGGATTTTTCGGTGTTGGAAATTCTAATATGGCTCTAACTTTCTCTTCATCTATTTTTATTCCATCCGTAGTCAATCTATACCCCAAGAATGCAATATCTTTCCTACAGAATTCGGACTTGTCAAATTTTATTGTCATGTTGTGTTTTAGAAAGGTCTGAAATATTTTTTTTATATGTTTCTTATGCTCCTCAAATGTTTCAGACATACAGACTATGTCATCTATATATATCAAAGTAAAATCTTCTAATTCTTCTTTCATAATGCTGTCCATAGCTCTTGTCAATGCTGCTAGGGATGTCTTCAATCCATAGGGTGTAACAACAAAATGGTATGTTTTTCCTCTATGTTGAAAAGCAGTATACCTTCTGGAGTCCTTCTGTAATTCGACTTGCCAGAAGCTGTTCGTGAGGTCCATTGTACTTAACCACTTAACTTTCTTGGCCCTATGTAAAATTTCATTTATGCCTCTATAGCAATCATAATCAGGAATTATAATCTCATTTAATTTTCATGCGTCTAAACATAATCTAACTTTTCCATGTGCTTTAATGACTGGGACTATTGGGTTAATATATGGGCTAGTACTCCTTTCAATTATACCTAACCTTAACATCTTTTCTATTTCTTCCTGTACCTGATCTTGGTATTTTGTAGGAATTGGGTAATTTCGCTGGTAAAATGGTACATCTTCTCTAATTTTAATTGTGTGTTTATATGTAGTGCACAAACCGGGCTGGTCTGAAAATACTCCTTTATATCACTCTATTAAATCACTCATCTCCTGTTACTGTTCCTCAGTTATCTCTTCGTCTCCTATTCTTTCCAAAATATTACCCTTTTTTATCTCTCCATTATCTTGTATAATTTTAACATAATATTTACTCTGGTTTCCAAAAGTTTCGAATTCTTCCCATTTTTCCATTTCATCCATTTCGTTCTGTTCCTCAGAACTCAATTCCTCTTCCATCTCATTTTCAAAATTATTCATCTCCCCATTAAATTTTGTCTGCCCATCTATACTCATTTTTGACTTATATAATTGGTTTTCATATTTAAATTCTATCTCCCATTTCCCAAAATCAAGTTTTGCCTCCACATCCATTAACATATCCGTACCTATGATAAATTTTCTCAATAAGCCTGGTACCACTAAGCATTGAAATGGATATTTAACTCCTCCTATTTCTCCTATTACCATTATCATTTTATTAATCTTTTTAGTCTTCTTATTAGTTGCGGTTCGAATTGTTAAATTTTTTATTAGCAGTATTTCTATTTTTCCTATTTTATTTTTATTTTCCAATATCCAGTTCTCCTGGATACAAGTCACATTACTGCCTGTGTCTATTAATGCCTGTAAACTTGTTTCCTTTATTTTAATTTCCATTTCTGGGTTCCTTATTTTCTTATCAATTTCTAAATTATAATTTCTCACCTCATCCTCTTGTTCCAAAAATTCCCTATTTATAAGTATATTATTTATAATTAGATTATTAGTATATTTGGAGCTCTTATTAAATTTCATCACTGGCAACCTCATTTGTTCTTGATGCCCCTTTTCTGATCCAAGGCGACGATACCAGTGCTTTTTAGTTTTCCGCCTGACTGTGGGCACCATCCTCTTTTCTTGTCCCCACGCCTCTTCTTGCCTCAACACTGTTTACTTCTTTATTAGGTTTATCTCGGCTCCCTAAATTTCTTGGATCATCTCTGTGACCCCTGTACCCTATTTCCCTGGTCTGCGGTTGTATTCTTTCTGGTCCCCTATTCATGTGGTCATCTATCCGTCGATTATAGAATTGAACGGTCGGTCTAAATCCGTTTCCAAATCTATTTCTTGGTTCAGTTATTCCTCCCCTATTTATTTGTCCCCCAAAACCATTCTGGTTTGGGAACCTTCTGTCCCCCTGTAGCGCTCTCCCTGTCTCTAATGTCCGCTCTCGGTATCGGCTCGGTTCTATTCTCATGGGTGGTCTTTCCCATGGTCTGCCTCTTTGCCTAATAATTCTATTTCTATCCTCTATATCCTCCTCATTTAGGAGTCTCTCCATCTCTCTGACCGTTCTAATGTTCTGGACCCTCTTTGCAGCTTGTATTTTTTCATCAAAATGTCTGTTCAATTTCCTACTATTTCTTCTTCGCTTAGGGGAGGTACCATATTCCTTAACAGCATCACTCTTTCCACGAAGTGATCTGTTCTGGCTAAATCGCCTCCTTCTCTGTATTTTTCTAAATCAATCCGGTCTTTTATTCCTTCCTGGATCTCTTTTGCCCAATACCTATTTATAAAACGATCCTTCCATTCCTCATAATTTCCTACATCCTCCCTTATCGACTCCCACCATCTGGCTGCCCCAGCCTCTAATGCCTCATCCATACTACTCCGCCAGTCATCCTCACCTTCCTTCATATACCTATCGCCCAATATTTTTTCAAAAAACCTCTCTAACCTTTTAATAAATTCTATAGGATTTCCATTCCTTCCATTGAACTTAGGACCCTTTTCCTGTTTTCCGCACGATACCTGAATTACCCTTATTACCATTATTACTCTCGATTTTGTTAATTTTATCTCCTAACCTTCCTTGCTCTCCTAATATTTTCTCCCTATCATCTTCAACTTTCCTAAAACTCTCATCTGTTATCTTTCTTTCTCCTATCACCTTTAATTTTAACCCTCCTAACTCTTCTGTGTTTTTCTTTGTTATATTTTCGACTTTATCTATCTCTTTTTTATTAATTTCTACCACATCAGCTATTATTTCTCTTGTTTCCTCAAAATTTTTCTTAATCTTCTCCTCTAATTCTCTATCTTTCTCCTCTAAGTCTCTTCTCACATCCTCTATTACAGTATTATTCTCTGTCCTCAACTGTCGCCTCATATCCTCTATTATTTTCTTATTATCCTCCCTTATTTCATCTGTTATGAATTTTAAATCCTCCTTCATCTCTCTCATTTCGTCTCTATTTTCCTCTAATTTCTTGCTTATTTCCCTTATATCCTCCTTCATTTCCTCTCTCCCTTTATTTATGTTTACACTCATTTCCATTAAAGTCCTCATCATATCCCTTAAATCTACATTCTCATTATTTCCCGGTTCCTGTTGGGTTTGCATAGGTAGTCCCCTATCTTCCTCTACCTCAATGTTTCCTATTGGCATATCTGTGCCTTCCATTTCTATTTTCTGCACTTCCAAGCTTGTCCCTTTTTCCCATTCTATTTGGCCTATGGTAGTTTCTTCTTCCTTTTCATCTATTTTCTCCTTTAAAGTCACATATTTACCTTTTGCAGCCTCCCCAATTTCTGTACCCTTCTTAGGCCTACTATGTTTATTATATTCCTCCATCCTTTCTGTCCTTTTAGCTTTCTCCCCCCTTAAATTGTATGCACCAGTTTCAGATTCCATTATATCTTATTAGTTAAAACTTCAAAACCCCCTTTTATATTTAAATTTTGAAAGTAATTAAAAATGTCGACTTATGATTGTAAAGTCCTGAAAGGTAAACAATATTAGTACAAATATTCAATTATTTCTATTTTTCAGAGTGCCTTTTTTCTTATTGTTATTTTTCTAATAATCGTACCCCACGTTGGTGTGCCAAATGTAATATTTTCTTTTATTACAAAATATTTTTGTAACACAAAACATATAACTCATTAATAATTTAAAGTCTTTATTATAACCATTTCATTTCAACATTTAAACAATAAACAGAACAAAAAAAAAAAAAAACTTAACAAGTTTTAACACAACATAGGCTAAACTCAATTCCTTTGATTTTAGTTACAAAATTTTATACCCTAGGCTATTTTCTAAGATCTCTTAATATCTCGGGGTTTATATGCATGGGCTATATCTTTTAACTCTTTGGTTAAATTAAATAAATTTTGATAAACAAGATTAAATTTAGAAAATAGTTTTAGTAAATAGCTTCCTGATGAAAAACTTAAATTTGGAATAAGCAAAAAGGTCCCTAAACTATTTGAACTGGATTATGTTTCTTATTACTAACTATTAATTAATTACAAGATATTCTAATAATGTACAAATTTAAACTTCCTTATAATCTTAAAAGTCCACTAAAGTTTATTTTTATATTTCGCTAGGTACTTAACTTATCAAATATCGAAGTTCTGCTGGTCGCTCACGTAAGATTCCGTTCTCTTTAAATTTTACTTTTAACACACTTAAATTCTTTTTAGTTACTTCAAATTATATTAACACTGTATTATTGCTTTAAATTCACTTATCCTTGTTTTAATTTGGCCAATTTTCTTCACAAATCTGTATAATTTTGACGAAATTCTCCAAATGGAATTTTGAATTCTCAGAGACGATCCGCTACCTCGGCGTCCCACGCCAGACTGACTAACGCTTCGTTTTTACTTTTAAAAATTGTTTTAAACATGGCGTCCTCCTTCTTCCAAAAAAATCATCTGGCTATAATTTAGTTCGATTTCTTCCCACTAGAGTCGACTGCAACTGACCTACTTCTTTGTTTTACAGCTGTTAATGTCAACGAACTATTTTCACCGTTTTAATTTGGTTAACATACTGTTTCAATTTTCCGATCCTTAATAAACCTTCCAGTGTTTATTTCATTACTATTATTTGTGTGTGAAGTGTCTTTACTTTTTAATTTTGTAATAATTCCGAAATGTGTGTGTTTTGAGCTGAATTCATACAAACATAACCTTTCATTTCACGGTTTACAATCGTGTTTCACTTTCTCCTTCAAGTAATTATGCCCTATGTTAATAAGTTCACAATTTTGTTTAAATATAATTATTATTAGATTATCTTGTTTCAATTTTATTTCTTAGGTTATTTGATATAACAAATTTCCTAATGCAACAGTTCAAATATCTTGTTTACATTTTGCAACCTTTTTAGGCTTTTACCTAAAATTAGTTTCAATTTTAATCTAGCCAATTTCTTATTTGCTATTTTCAAAATGTTACAATATATATATATATATATATATATATATATATATATATATATATATATATATATATATAAAATTTCTATTATTTAAGGGTAGGATTTCATCACTTAAATGCAAAATATATAAACAAACTGTAAAAAATATTTAAAAATAAATAAACAAATGTTTGTTATATTTACCTCGTCTCCATATGGATCAATTTGATCACATCCAATATCTAAATGTCTGATTAATCGCATAATGTTCTCACAATGTAGGAAACATATAGGGCAGTTCGCATTTTTATTAACATTGAGCAAATGGTGTTTCAATGCCTCTCGTGTAGGAAATGATTCATTGCAACAGAGTGGACATGATATTTCATCATTTATTGATTCTCTACAACACCACAAAATAATTAATAGTTCATTACTTATAAGTTAATTTTTACAAGGACACTAACTAACAAACCAATAAACAAAAGGTTAATGGATTTAGAAACTATTGCTCCATCCATGGGCGCCGACTCCATAAGGCCTGGGTGGGCTCAAGCCCCCCCAAAAAAAACATTGGGTGGGCACAGCTCCCCCAAAATTTCAAAGGATTAAAGCATCTATGAAGTATCTGGAAAAGGAAAGTGTTTTAAATTACAGTAGAATATTCTTGACATCTTTAATTTATTAAGTAAAATTTTCATAAAACGTGTTTACAATTGATGGTTAGTTAGTAAAAGCATTATAAAAGAAACACCGAAACTCGTAGCTCTATTGTCGCCAATCAGCATGATAAAAATAGATTGTCTACGTGACTTTTGTCAAGGTCACTGCGTTGAAGGCATGACTACCCGGCTGAACTAGGGGATGAGTTACCGACACCTGTTCCTAGCGCGCTCTGACAACTAACAAACTGACCTATTATTCTTGGTTTTTAGTTTTTACTTCCGCGGCAGTCGGCTCTTGCAATCAGTTCCGTTTGCACATAGTTCTCGTCACGTTTCGTTATGTTGATGTGATTTAGTGTGAGCAGTGAATAGTGAAAAGTGAATTATTGTGATACTATATGGATAAGTTTGTATTTAAAAAGGCACGTATTGATGGGATAGCAACTCCACTCCCAGCACTGGAATTACCTGTACCTGGAACATCTGCCAGTAACAACTTAGATTTGAGCAGCAACAAAAAGATCGTCGGCAAGGGAAGATCCTTTCAGAAATCATGGTTGACTAAATATTCTTGGTTAGATTATGTAGTACAAACTGATAAAGCATTTTGTAAAGTGTGCAAAGAGGCAGAAACGAAAGGACTTATAAAATTTACTTTAAAGAAAGAAGATGCGTTTACTTCTGCCGGCTTTTCAAACTGGAAAAGGGCCTTGGAAAAGTTTCGCATTCATGAAACTACAAATGTACACAAGGAAGGTGTTCTTAAATTGTCAACTTTTTCAAACTCAAGCGTAGCTTCCCAGTTGAATGAGCAAATGAATAATGATATGAAAAAATCCCGTTTAGCGCTAACTGCTATTTTCACAACTTTGAAATTGCTATGCCGACAAGGGCTAGCAATTAGAGGGCATGAAGATATAAACTCAAATTTTTTGCAACTATTGGAACTAAGGAAAGAAGATGTCCCAGAACTAAAAGACTGGCTAAATCGTTCGGGTTATAAATGGACATCCCACGATATTCAGAACGAAATAATTGATTTGCTAGGTCAGTCTGTTTTGCGCTTGATCTTAGCTAAAATTAAGAAATGTGAACACTTTTCAATAATGGTGGATGAAACTTGCGATGTTTCAATTCACGAACAGGTATCATTTTGTATTAGGACAGTAAATGATGATTTGAGCATCAATGAAGATTTTATCGGATTATATGAAACTACAAACACCGAATCTCAAACTCTGTTTGCTATTGTCCAAGACATCCTCTTACGTTTGGATTTGTCAATGGAAAAATTGAGAGGGCAGTGCTACGATGGTGCTTCTAATATGAGCGGAAAATTCAACGGACTGCAAAAGTTAATTTCCAACGTGCAGGATAAGGCAATTTACGTTCACTGTACTGCCCACAGTCTTAATTTAGCTGTTGAAGACAGTCTTCGTTACCTTACTTATATGAGAGACATTATGAGCCTTGCAAAGGATTTAATTAATAACATTAGAGAATCCCCCAAAAGGATGGAAATATTCAGAAGTGTAAGCCGTGCCAAGAATACCAGCTTAAACGATAAAGTAGGACTTCGACCACTTTGCCCAACACGATGGACATTGAGAGCGTCAAGTGTGCAGCAACTATTGAACAATTATGAAAATATTCTAGAGTTGTTCGAAACCATCTCTTCCTCGGATAAGAACGACGCAGGTTATAAATGTGCAGGCTGTTTGGAGTCGATGCTGACATTCAAGACTTACTTTTTTTTACAGCTTTATTGCCATGTAATGAACCCAGTGGAAGACATAAATCGCAAAGTTCAATCACCTGATTTGGGTGTAACTGATTTAGAAGATATGTTCATAAACCTAGCCTGTATTTTGGAAGAAAAGCGTGGAGGATTTGAAGACTTCTGGACTTTTTGTTTAAAAGTGAAGCCACCATCAGTAGGTGAACCGGAACTAGCACGAAAACGCCGCGTTCCTCAACGGTACGAAAATAAGGAGGCTGGCCCACCCCACATATTCAACACACCAGTTGAATTTTTCAAAATGATCTACATCGAAACTTGTGAAATTGTGAAATCTTGTGTTACCAGCAGGTTCGACTCAACAGGACTATTGAAAGTGGTTGCTGTAGAAAGGGAGTGTTTGTCCATTCTAAGCAAAGGACAAAAAAGCGATATGACGCGCTCTAAAGAGTTTTTTCAAAATGATCTGGACACTGATAGATTACTCTTACATCTATCAATGTTAAGTGACATTTCGAAACAGAAGAAGCTGCAACTTGAAACATTGCACGATGTTAGAGAGTTCTTTGTACTAGAACCCAGTGTAAAAAATATGTTACCGGAACTTGTAAAAGGCCTGAAGCTGCTACAAGTTGTGCCGGTAACGTCAGCAACTAACGAACGTTCGTTTAGTGCCCTACGGCGCCTCAAAACATAACTTAGAGCTACGATGGGACAGAAGAGACTTAATAATTTAGCAATTACTCATGCCCACCAAGATATTTTGGATGAAATAGACATTCGTCCAGTCATCAACGATTTCATTAAAATCAATCCTGTCAGACGATCCTGTTTTGCACTCTTCTAAGGATAAACTTTAGTTTCCGGTAAAACCTCAAATTCTTTTATATTCTATGTTCAATTTTTCATGTGATTTTTTATTTTAAGATTTTGTTATAGACAATGAAGTTTCATGCAGTATATAATATAATTTAGTTTTTACGTAACTGCTTATTTCAGAATTTTGTTATTTATAATTAAAATAAACGCCTTCAAACAAATTTTAAACGCTCAACAAAAAGTAGATTCTTGATTTTTTTTATTATTTGTTTTTCTTTTATCAACATCTAAACACATTTTATTGTATTTGAAGATTTAGCTCTGTCGTTTATATATATTGTAACATTTATAGAATGGGCTATATAATATTATTTAAGAATTGGAAAATATATTAGAAATAACTCACACAAAATTTAGAAAGAAATTCATAAAGATTTTGGTTAGGTTAAATTGAAATTAAATTTAGGTAAAAGCATAGAATTATAAACAAGGTATTTGAACTGAAAAATCCATTAAGAAATTTGTTGTATCAAATAAAATTTAAAATAAGAAAATCTAATAATAGTTATGTGTAAACAGATTTGTAAACTGTAGGAACATAGGGCTAAGTAATTACTTGAAGGAGAAAGTGAACACGTTTGTAAACAAAAGAAAATTGTAAACAATGAAAGGTTATGTTTATGAAAGACCAAGTAAAACACACACAATTCAGAACTATTTCAAAAGTAAAACACAAAGACACTTCACACACTAATAATATTAATAAAATAAACACTGGAAGGTTTGTTGACGATAGGAAATTGAAACAGTAAGTTTCAATCAGGTTTAACCAAGTTAAAACGCCATTCTAAACAAACGTGTGATATGTCAGCTGTAAAACAGATGTAGGTCAGTGTGACAATCGATTTTAGTGAAGAAAAAGAAAACAAACTAGATTACAGGCAACATGTGTTTTTTGGAGAAGAAAGGCGGCCATATTTTAAGAATTTTAGAAAAAAAAGGACGCGTAGTGAGAGTGGAGTGGATTCTAGCGTGGGTGACGCTACGAGAGGAAGCAGACCTTGCTGACCAGTCAAAATTCTATTTTTTTTGAAAGAGTTCGTCTAAATTATACAGTTTTGTGAGTAAACTTGGCCAGATTAAACAGGAATAAGAAAATTGAAAGAGTTAATACAGTGAAAATATAATTTGAAAGAACTAAAACGGATTTAAGTGTGTGAATTGTTTAAATTGGAGAGAACGGGAATTTACGTAAGCGACCAGCAAAATTTTGATATTTATTAATTTGAGTAATAGCGCTATAAAAATAACTTTAATGGACTTTTAAGATAATAAAGAAGTTTAAATTTGTATATTAGGATATCTTATAGTTAATTAATAGTAAGAAATAAATCCAGTTCAAATAGTTTGGCTTTTTTTTGCATTTTCAAAATTTAATATTGTTTGTTCAAAATTTATTTAATTCACCTAAGAATTTCTAAAAATATAGCCCATACTATAACCCCGAGATATAAAGAGATCTTAAACTAGCCAAAGGTATTAAAATGTGGTAACTAAAAAATTAAAAGAAAATAAGAGTTAGTATATTTTGTTAAAAGTTGTGAAGTTTATTTTTGTTCTGTTTATTGTGTTAATTGTTTACTTGTTGAATTAATAAATAATTGTAATAAAGAATTTAAATTACAAATGCCTGAGTAGTGTTGTGTGTTATAAAAATTACTTTACATTTGGCACACCAACGTGGGGTACGATTATTAGAAAAATAATAATAAAGAATAAATTATTCAGGAGTTTGTGTTTTTAATAAGAAATAAAATATCTTATAATAAGAAAAAAAATTTTATTTAGAGGGATTTTGAATCAAAATTAATTTAGAACTTTTTATATGAAAAACATTTGAACTGGAAATAGATTTAGACAAAATTTTGTAAAATTAAATACTGAGTTGAATAGTCAAGGCTAGGTTGTTTTGTAAAATAAGTTTACTAATAGCTTAAATATGTCTGATGAGAGGGAATTATACAATTTGCGGAGAGAAAAAGCTAAAAAAACAGAAAAAGGGGAACAATTAGAAAAGAGTAGGCGGAAAAGGGCGATAGAAACAGAAGGGGCTGCTCAGGGGAGATTTGTTAGTTTTCAGGAGGGGATCGAAAACAGGGAGGAAAATATTATAGGCGAGCTGGTAGTTGTAGGGGACCAGGAAAAAGGGACAAGTTTGGAAGTGCAAGAAATAGAAATGGAAGGCACAGATATGCCAATACCAAACATGGAGGTAGATGAAGATAGGGGACTACCACTTGTAGAAATTGAACAGGAACGAAGGGGTAGTGAAAGTGGAAGTAGAAATAATGATGACTGGATAAAAAAATTGTTCGAAAGCAACCAAAACTTACTAAAAGAAATAAATAAAGGGAATGAGAAAATAAAAGAGGAGATGAAGGATATGAGAGAGGATCTAGATAGAAAATTAGATATAAATAATGAAAATATGAATAGAAAATTAGATAAGATAGATGAAATAAAAGGGGAAATGAAAGATATGAGTGAGGATATGAGGGAAATAAACAAAAAATTAGAGGAAAATAGAGACGAAATGAGAGAGATGAAGGAGGATTTAAAATTCATAACAGATGAAATAAGGGAGGATAATAAGAAAATAATAGAGGATATGAGGCGACAGTTGAGGACAGAGAATAATACTGTAATAGAGGATGTGAGAAGAGACTTAGAGGAGAAAGATAGAGAATTAGAGGAGAAGATTACGAAAAATTTTGAGGAAACAAAAGAAATAATAGCTGATGTGGTAGAATTTAATAAAAAAGAGATAGAGAAAGTAGAAAATATAACTAAGAAAAACACAGAAGAGTTAGGAGAGTTGAAATTAAAGGTGATAGGAGAAAGAAAGATAACAGATGAGCGTTTTAGGAAAGTTGAAGATGATAAGGAGAAAATATTAGGAGAGCAGGGAAGGTTAGGAGATAGAATTAACAAAATCGAGAGTACTAATGAAAATAAGGGTGAGCAGATAAGGGTGATTCAGGTATCGTGCGGGAAACAGGAAAAGGGTCCTAAGTTCAATGGAAGGAATGGAAATCCTGTAGAATTCATTAAAAGGTTAGAGAGGTTTTTTGAAAAAATATTGGGCGATAGGTATATGGAGGAAGGTGAGGATGACTGGCGGAGTAGTATGGATGAGGCATTAGAGGCTGGGGCAGCCAGATGGTGGGAGTCTATAAGGGAGGATGTAGAAAATTATGAGGAATGGAAAGATCGATTTATAAATAGGTATTGGGCAAAGGAGATCCAGGAGGGAATAAGAGACAGGATTGATGTAGAAAGATACAGAGAAGGAGGCGATTTAGCCAGAACGGATTACTTTGTGGAAAGAGTGATGCTGTTAAGAAATATGGTACCTCCCCTAAGCGAAGAAGAAGTAGTACGGAAATTAAGCAGACATTTCGGTGAAAAAATTCAAGCCGCAAAGAGGGTCCAGAACATTAGAACGGTCAGAGAGATGGAGAGACTCCTAAATGAGGAGGATATAGAAGACAGAAATAGAGTTATTAGGCAAAGAGGCAGACCATGGGAAAGACCACCCATGAGAATAGAACCAAGCCGATACCGAGAGCGGACATTAGAGACAGGGAGAGCGCCACAAGGGGACAGAAGGTTCCCAAACCAGAATGGTTTTGGGGGACAAATAAATAGGGGAGGAATAACTGAACCAAGAAATAGATTTGGAAACGGGTTTAGACCGACCGTTCAGTTTTATAATCGACGGATAGATGACCACATGAATAGGGGACCGGAAAGAATACAGCCGCAGACCAGGGAGATAGGGTACAGGGGTCACAGAGATGATCCAAGGAATATAGGAAGCCGAGATAGGCCTAATAAGGATGTAAACAGCATACAGATACGACCAAAGGAATCGACCAGTGGAAGATGTGAGGGAGACCAGGGGACCTCGGAAAACTAGAGGGCACTGGTGATACCTCTTTGCATCATGGGAACACTACAGGGGATGCTGAAGAGAGAAAGCCAGTGCTAAAGAGCCTCGGAAATATTAATTGTGACAAGAATAAGGGTAACAAGCAATTTAATGAAAATACGGATTTGGGGTTAGGAATAATTAACAACGTATTAATAGATAGGGAATTTTTGGAAAGTGAGGGGAAGGAGCGAAATTTGAATTTAGAACAAAACAAAATATATATGAGCCCAGAAATAGAGATAGAATTTAAACAGGTTAGGGTTACAGCCTTAATAGATACAGGTAGTAATATTACATGTATTCAGGAAAAATGGTATAATATAAATAAGGAAAAACTAGGAAGAGTAGAAACGTTGCCAATCAGAGCAATGAACATTAGGACAGCAACAAATAAAAAGAGTAAAAAAATTAATAAAATTGTTCTGATAAAGGGAAGATTAGGTGGGATTGATTACCCATTTCAATGTTTCATCATACCAGGCCTATTGAGAGAAATGATCATAGGGATGGATATATTAAAAAATACAAAGGCTGATATAAGTTGTGAGGAGTGGAGTATAAAATTGAAATATTTGGAAAACTATATTAAAATAGATATGAAAGAAACGGAGGGTGAAAATGATGACGAAAGATTTAATAATAACGAGGTACAAAATTTAGAAAGGGAAGATAATGTAATTAACGAGTTCGATCAAATTGATGAGGAATGGGAAAATTTAGATAATTTAGGACAGGGGGACCAAAATTATGAGAAACAAAATGAAACAGAAGGGGAAATTAGTGATAGAGATATTATGGAAAGTATCGGAGATGACCGTGTAACAGATAGGCAAAAACTGGAGTTGGTGGAGATAATAAAGCAATATAAGGATGTATTTTCAGATAGACCTGGAGTGTGTAAAGGATATAGACATGAGATAAAAGTAAGAACAGATTTACCATTTTATCAAAGAAACTATCCTGTGCCCACAAAGTATCAAGAAGCGGTACAAAGAGAAATTGACAAAATGTTGGAGATGAAAATAATAGAAAAAAGTAATAGCCCTTATATTAACCCTATTATTCCTGTCATAAAAAGTAATGGAGAAATAAGATTGTGCCTGGACGCAAGGAAACTGAACGAAATCATAATACCAGATTACGAGTGTTACCAGGGTATTAATGAAATATTACATAAGGCAAGAAAGGTAAAATACCTGAGTTCTATGGACCTCACGAATAGTTTTTGGCAGGTGGAGTTGGAGCCAGAATCCAGAAAATTCACAGCTTTTCAGTATAATGGAAAGACATATCATTTCATTGTGACACCTTATGGGCTAAAAACATCATTAGCAGCTTTAGCAAGAGCTATGGGTAGAATAATGGGAAATGAATTAGAACCATTCACTTTAGTATATGTAGACGACATTGTATGCATGTCACAGAGTTTTGAAGAACATAAAAACCATTTAAAAAAATTATTTATGACATTTAGGGAAAATAATATCAAAATTAAATTATCAAAAACTGAGTTTTGTAAAGAAAACATAGCATTTTTAGGTTATAGGTTGACAACTGAGGGAATAGAGATAGATAAGGACAAAATTAAGGCTGTAATGGAATTCCCCACACCAAAGAACGTTAAGCAATTAAAAGGGTTTATAGGCCTTGCAAATTATTACAACAAGTTTGTAGACCACTATTCGAAATTAGTAGAGCCACTTCTGAAACTCTTGAGACATGAAACAAAATTTAAATGGACAGATTTAGAGGAACAAAATTTTAGAAAATTAAAGGAAGCATTTATAGATACCAACGTACTAAAACACCCTGATTATTCAAAAACGTTTTATTTACAGACAGATGCAAGCGAATATGCTATTGGGGGGCATCTGTACCAGGTAACAGAGACTGGACAGAAACAGGCAATTATGTTTATGAGCCGAACCCTAAAAGGTAGTGAGATACGATATTATACGACTGAAAAAGAATTATTGGCTGTGTTGTTTTGTCTACAGAAGGCTAGACAGGTTATACTGGGGAGAAAAGTAATAATACAAACTGACCACCAGGCTTTGACTTTCATAAAGACTTGCAGAATATTAAATTCAAGACTATATCGTTGGATATTGCTCATGCAGGAATATGATTTTGAGATTGAGTATTGTAAAGGGAAGGAGAACGTGGTGGCAGACATATTAAGTCGTAACCCATGGGATAAGATAGAGCCAAAACATATAGAGAATCAAAATAAGTTTAGTATCAATTTAATGGAAAGAGTAATAAGTAGGGAAGTAGTGACAAAATTGACAAAACTTAATGAGCTTCAGTGGGGTGATTTAGAATTAAGAAATATTATTGAAAATGTCCAGGAATACAATTCGAAATTCAAAATTGAAAATAACATACTATATAAAAATTGTAAAACAAGTTGGAAAATAATAGTACCCAGAGAGTTAATAAATGTATTAGTGATATCATGCCATGAGTACTATATGCATATAGGGGCCAAGAAGTGCTATAGTATAATAAATGAATTATTCACATGGAAAAAGATGTATAAGGAGATTAAATACCTTTTAAAATACTGTGACACTTGTCAGAGGGTGAAACACACAAATCAAACTTGTTATGGGGTGATGAAAGGAATCAAGGTAGAAGGGCCTAAAGAGCAACTGTCTATTGACTTTTGTGGACCATTTCATAAAAGTGAGGGATTTAAATATATTTTGGTTATTTTGGATATTTTTACTAAATTTATAAAAATTTATAAAATAAAGAAAGCAAATACTGCTACAGCTATTAGATGTGTAGAAGATTATTTAGAAAAATATGGACAGGTAAAAAGGGCACAAACAGACCATGGAACTCAGTTCACAAGTAAAAGATGGTCAACCTTTTTAGAAAATAAAGGAATCAAACAAATATTTTCACCAATTAGGCGACCTCAAAGCAATATAGTAGAAAGGGTAAACAGGGAGATAATGAGATGTCTTCGCACCTATTGCCATGGGAACCATAAACAATGGGCAAAGTTTATACATTTAATAAATGAGATGTTGAATGAAGTACCACATGAGACCACAGGGTTCACACCTAATCAGTTACAGTTAGGAAAAATGGATGAGAGATTTTGGCATAAGTATATCAAAATTCAAAATTCAAACGAACAAAGCGTTAATACCCAACTAGTAATAGATTTGGCAAGAGGGAGAATGAAAAAAAAGGCAGAACTTAGGGCACAAAATTTCAATAGAAATCATAAGCTTTTCACATTTAATTTAAATGATTTAGTGTTAGTAAAAGAAAACTGGCAGGCAAAAGGCATAGAGGGAGAAATGGGGAAATTATTTAATATTTATAGTGGGCCATATAGAATACACAAAAAGTTAGGAGAATCGACATTCGAACTATGGGATGATAAATATGATATAAATAAGGGGATGTTCCATTCAACGGAACTAAAAAAGTACCATGATGCAAGGGAGATAAACTCAAAAGGGACAAAATAAAATAGGAAGGGTTCCAATTGTAATAAAAAAAAAAATAAAAAATATATATAATTATGGAAGAAATTGTAAATACCAGAACATGGTTTATTGTTACTATATGTTAGAGTTGTTAAAGAATTGTTGAATGAATGTTAGTTATAAGTATATTGTATTGTTAGAAGATAAGTCAAGTAATGTGTAGCTTGAAGTTTTCAGCTCAGTATTTGATTGTTAAAGAATTAAGATAAAATTGTGTCGTAGGAATTGAGTATAAATGGACAATTTAAAGTATAAATGTTAATTTAAATTTAATTTTAAAAAAAAAAAAAATATGTATATTTAATAAAGCTTGTAAAATGTAAAGAATGTGTAATGTAGAGATTAGTAATATTTTTTTTTATTTTAATTAAATTAGGGGACATTGTAACATTTATAGAATGGGCTATATAATATTATTTAAGAATTGGAAAATATATTAGAAATAACTCACACAAAATTTAGAAAGAAATTCATAAAGATTTTGGTTAGGTTAAATTGAAATTAAATTTAGGTAAAAGCATAGAATTATAAACAAGGTATTTGAACTGAAAAATCCATTAAGAAATTTGTTGTATCAAATAAAATTTAAAATAAGAAAATCTAATAATAGTTATGTGTAAACAGATTTGTAAACTGTAGGAACATAGGGCTAAGTAATTACTTGAAGGAGAAAGTGAACACGTTTGTAAACAAAAGAAAATTGTAAACAATGAAAGGTTATGTTTATGAAAGACCAAGTAAAACACACACAATTCAGAACTATTTCAAAAGTAAAACACAAAGACACTTCACACACTAATAATATTAATAAAATAAACACTGGAAGGTTTGTTGACGATAGGAAATTGAAACAGTAAGTTTCAATCAGGTTTAACCAAGTTAAAACGCCATTCTAAACAAACGTGTGATATGTCAGCTGTAAAACAGATGTAGGTCAGTGTGACAATCGATTTTAGTGAAGAAAAAGAAAACAAACTAGATTACAGGCAACATGTGTTTTTTGGAGAAGAAAGGCGGCCATATTTTAAGAATTTTAGAAAAAAAAGGACGCGTAGTGAGAGTGGAGTGGATTCTAGCGTGGGTGACGCTACGAGAGGAAGCAGACCTTGCTGACCAGTCAAAATTCTATTTTTTTTGAAAGAGTTCGTCTAAATTATACAGTTTTGTGAGTAAACTTGGCCAGATTAAACAGGAATAAGAAAATTGAAAGAGTTAATACAGTGAAAATATAATTTGAAAGAACTAAAACGGATTTAAGTGTGTGAATTGTTTAAATTGGAGAGAACGGGAATTTACGTAAGCGACCAGCAAAATTTTGATATTTATTAATTTGAGTAATAGCGCTATAAAAATAACTTTAATGGACTTTTAAGATAATAAAGAAGTTTAAATTTGTATATTAGGATATCTTATAGTTAATTAATAGTAAGAAATAAATCCAGTTCAAATAGTTTGGCTTTTTTTTGCATTTTCAAAATTTAATATTGTTTGTTCAAAATTTATTTAATTCACCTAAGAATTTCTAAAAATATAGCCCATACTATAACCCCGAGATATAAAGAGATCTTAAACTAGCCAAAGGTATTAAAATGTGGTAACTAAAAAATTAAAAGAAAATAAGAGTTAGTATATTTTGTTAAAAGTTGTGAAGTTTATTTTTGTTCTGTTTATTGTGTTAATTGTTTACTTGTTGAATTAATAAATAATTGTAATAAAGAATTTAAATTACAAATGCCTGAGTAGTGTTGTGTGTTATAAAAATTACTTTACAATATATATATATATATATATTTTATATATATATTTAGTATATATTTCTTAGTTAGTATATATTTCTAAGTCCTGAACACGAATGACATTATTTTTTTCATATTCCATTTTTGTAATGAAAAAATTAATAACGGCACAGGCGACGCTTATTTGCCGTCACGGGCCAGATATACTATGCCGTTATCGTAAGTACTCTTTTTAGGTACTTTTTTCACCAAATTATAGAATTTTTTTTGTGTAGAACACGATTATCAACTTTTTGTTTCTCGAAAAAATTCAAAAATTCATTTTTTTTTGTGTATTTTAAAATTGTGGGCGTAGCACAGGCGACGCTTATTTGCCGTCACGGGCAGCTACGTGCCAGGTTTCGTAACACAAAGAGCGCCAGCGAAAAGGTTAATAATCAATGATACTTATATCAATCACTTGGCAAAAAACCACTACTTACTGTATTATTCATCAGACGAGTAGTATTGTACACAATACAGTAAGTAGTAGTTTTTTGCCAAGTGATTCAAATAAGTATCATTGTTTATTAAAACCTCAAGATAAACAAGTCAAAAACAAGTAGGTTAATAATCTTTTGGCAAGTGCAAAAGATAGTCTAAAAATGGTTCTAAGAGTTCTTGAAATTTTAAAATTTTATGGGGCCTCGGATTCCCCAGAATAATTGAGGCCCGAGCCCCCCCCAAAGTTTTTTGAAAGTCGGCGCCCATGGCTCCATCCATATAAAGCCATTCTTATACTAAATACATGAGAGAATACATGAAATTTCAAGTGATTCAACATTTTATAACATTACATATTCAACAGTTTCCATTAAAAAATTCATCAAGGACTTACTTCTTTAGACTTTAGTTTAAATTTATTTTGTAAATTATAATCTAGTCCAGAACTTGTACATAGAATTTCACACGCCAGCCCTTTAGAAATGATGTGTCTAAATGACTAGTAAATAATAGATGAAAAATCTGCAAAATAAAAATATATTACATAATTCAGAATATACTTTCTTCACAACGCTATGTTCTCTGCAAAATAACCTTATACATGTTATATTATAAGGTATACTTGGAATATAAGGTCACAACAAAAAATTTTTTTAAATGTCAATGTATTTATGAAACTTACATGGAAAGTTATCTAGGTATATAACTATTTCTCAAAATATTCATCATTCAGTTCTTTACATTTAATGAGCTTTTGGATCAATTTTTTATTTCTTTGTTGAAATAATATCCTGCCAGCTTCCAGGACCATTTGTAGACATCCAAATTGGACAAAAGTTATTCAGACGAAAAGTATCAAATCAGAAGGTGCAAGATTCAGACTATAAGATGGGTAGTTTGATAAATCTTAACCAAATTGTGTTAATAGGTCAACTGTTTTTTTTTTTTTCATTCTGTGACATCGAGGATTATCGTGCAAAAGATAAATGCCTTTTGTTAGCCGCCTCCTTTTGACTAAACCTTTGAAGTGTCTTACAGTATTGATCAACATTAATTGAGTCTCCTCTTCACAAATAATTGATAAGACAATATTTCTTTAAGGCCCCAAAACATTGTTGCCATGACCTTCTATTTGGTTGCTGCAGTAACGCCACTACGTTATATCTATGTTATATATTCTCTGTATTTTGCGCCAGCACATAGTCACCCAACAATGATTAGTATGATCTAGCAAGAATAAATGCTTGCATGTGCTTGTAACTTGAAGAAAGTCTGACCTTTAATAACCAAGGTTTGCGTGGTTCAAGCGTGCTGTAACATACAGTGATGTGACGAAATACTTTTCCATACTTTTGGACATGTATGTATACGTATGTGTTTATACTATCAATAGAAACTGAAGTATTTTACTATCGAGAAGGTGTAATACAATTGGCATTATCAATTTCATTTTCGGAATTAATTCCCTTAAATGAACTTCCAAATATTATTATAAAACATTTAATTCTGGGACAAAAATATACAAAAAATTACTATTGATTTTTTACAGCATAAAATATATTATTTTTATACAATTAATTTTTTTTTAAATTTTACTAATTAGTTTAAATAATGTACCTTTGGATGATACATTAATTGTAAATGTGTTACTGTAGTTTATTTCTAATTTTAGTTCTTAGTTCAAAGGTTCAACCAGTTTTACTCCCAGATATATGTGAATACCTTTGTAGGGCTCATGCATTTTACAAAATTTATTTAAATTTACATTGTAATATAATCATACTGGGTTAAATATTTTAATAGATAGCAGGCATACACGCACACACACATAAATACTGCCAAATCTACACATGCATTAAATAAAATTTATTTAAATTTGGAAATTGTAATTTATTGATGTCGATTTAAATAATTAGGTATATAACACTCACACTCTCTCTCTCTTTCTCTCTCTCTCACACACACACACACACACTGCCATATGTATACAAGTGTATATTCGTGTTTTTCACATGTATATTTAGTAAGCCTCAAGGTTTTATTTTTTACAAACTGTATGCAAAAAAAGGTAAGAACTAATAGTTTATATAATAAATATAAAAGACAATCGTTTATATTTTATATAAATATAGTCCACATACTCCCCTTCTCTCTCATGCACACATTTGTAAAATGAAATTTATACTCAGTATCAAGAATATTACTAGGATTTTTTAACTCTCACCTGTTCTTTCTGTTTGAAAACCTTCCACTACTTCTGTTAGGCTTTTTAATCGTAGGCAGTGACTTTCTCATCATGCGTCTTTTAGTAGAACTGTTTTCTTTTTTTTAGTTTTTTTAATGTCTTGAAATCCTTTTTTTTCTTTCTCTTTTTTTACAATAAATATCAACCATTTAGTTTTGTTAGTTTATTGGTCTAAAATCCAACCACCAGCTTGAGATATATGCAAACAAATATTAAATCATTGAGTGAATTCATCTTCTTCTTAATCTTATGCTAGTTAATAAACTGATATTTTTAAAAGGTCTAATTTGACTAATTTATAATTTATAATTCAATAATTATGATTATTATAAAAATGTTATTTACGATAGTAATAATCTGATCCTTTACTTAAGTAAAATTAAATAAATTTTAGATCTGTCTGATCTAACAAACTACTCATGTGGTACAATCTTCAAGGCCTCAACTTTCTACATAAGATTATTAATATTAAGTTGATCTCTAAACTGGCTGAAAAGCGACTATCAGCATTAGTGAATTCAGGGTTTTGCCTTTGGAACAAGTCACACACTGTATTGACACACTGTAAACATTTAAGTACATTTAATTATGTCCATATATAACTGCCACCTTCAATTACAAGTAACAAAATTGATCATCATATTTATAAATTAAAATATGAAAAACTGGGAAATATTTAATACTGAACTGATCTAAAAATTCTTTTTTAGTCTAGTTTTTGTACATAACATTTCAGTTGACAAGTAAATACAAAATTAAAGCTTGAGCCTCGTCTTTAAAATTATTGTACTTGCTAAATGTAATTGTACGTGTTAATGTAAAATAGCACACATTTTTTTAGTATATGAGTTTCAAGTTATGTATTCCATAATTAACTCAGACTATAACTAATGTAGTATTATATTGTAGTTTATTCAATATGTAATAAATGATTTATTTTAACAACTGAGACAAACTTTTATATATCATTTTTTGACATATTCTGCTTTTGGAAGTCCATGGACACAATGTAAAGAATTATTTTTGTTGTGTCCATAGCCCATGTATACATTTCTTTATAACTTGGAAAATGCTTGATTCTTCTTTTCTTCAAACTCTCAGAACACATCCAAATTTGATATCACTGATAATTTGAACTAAAATATGGGCATTTGTTCATTCCATCTTCGTGTGAGCTACTAGTAATCACTGAACACTTTTAAATGTTTCAAACTTGCCTATAGTAGCACTTACTTTGCTTGTTGAGGAAATACAACTAGCATTACGAAAATACAACTACAAAATAGCTTACTCCATACACAAGACTCTCAACAAACAATTTAAACCCAACAACAAAATAAACGACATTTTCAACACCACTGGAGTTTACAAACTAACTTGCAGTTCATGCCCCAGTTTTTACATAGGCCAGACAGGGAGGTCATTCTACACATGTTACCAAGAACATATAAAAGCACTAAAAAACAATAACTACCAATCAAACTTCGCCGATCATCTCAACTCCACAAAACATGACTACATAGACATAAAATCTAACCTACAAATTCTTCATAAACAAAACAGAAATAAACAACGCTACACAACCGAACAATACGAAATATACAGGCACTTCAAACTACACCCTACACACATACTCAATACACAATTACATTACAACTCACACGCACTTTTTGACATCATAACTCCTAATACACACAAAATACACCCACACCACCAAAATATCCCACCCCCACCCTAACCTACGTAAACCTTGAGATCAGTTACGGTCTGAGTTCACAAAGGGACACATCTCCCGAAATGGCTGTCCTCAACAAGCAAAGTAAGTGCTACTATATAGGCAAGTTTAAAACATTTAAAAGTGTTTAGGTATTGTATTCAGTCATGGCAATTAATATTTGTATTTCTAATAGTAGCACTCATTGCTACTACATTATTTTTTTCTCAGCACTAGAGAGTTATGGGATATTAGTATGCTTAAAACATTAACAAAAACACTTTTGGCAAATAGAAAAACAAACAAAAATTGGAGTAGTCAAATTGATGACACATAAGCTTGTGACAAAATTCAGACATAAGTAATCTAGGGTTAAATCTTTTGCTTAAAAAAACAGATCTATCCTACTTGATATTTCATATCTATGTAATAAATAGCGTCTTATTTATTAAATAGACGTCTTAAATAGAGTCTTATTGACTCTTTTTTTTAATTACTTGTTTTAATGTGTAGAACACGAATATCAACTTTTTTCCTTAGAAAATATGTAAAGTTACTTTTTATACATTTTAAATGTTAAGTCTGTAATGGTATGTAGGCCTATAGCGTGAACCGGGGTAGCTGCAGCGCACTTCCCTACGTCTAGATTTGGTTGTAATTTTATATAACATTACTATATACCTACGACGTATCCAGTTAGGATGATTTGGTTATAATTTTATTTAACATTACTATCTACCTATATTAAAGTATACCTACAAAGTATCCAGTCAGGATAGATTTGATTGTAATTTTGGTATACATCTATCCTGTCTGGATACTTCATAGTGTTTTAATTACTATACTTTTGGTATATATTAATGTCGTATAAAATTATAACCAAATCTATCCTGACTGGATACTTCATAGGTATATTTAAAATAGGTATATAGTAATGTTGTATAAAATTATAAGCAAAATATATTAAATATTTAGATTTTAAGTTTAGTATTAAAATAAATTTTTTTTGACGTAGTGCAGTGTGTGTAGCTACTGCACTGCCGGTTCACGCTATACATGCTATTACAGACTGACATTAAAAATGTGCAAACAAATAACTTTGTATTTTACGCAAAAAAAAGTTAATATTCATTGTTTTACAAATTAAAACGAGGAAATTTAAAAATATATTTTTTTTTAAAAAAGACCAACATTTAAAATGTGGAAAAAGTAACTTTCTGTATTTTCCGTTGAAAAAAAAGTTGATATTCGTGTTCTATACATTAAAACGAGTAATTAAAAAAAAAAATTATTACCAATGTCATTAACACTATTTTTTACCAACTTTTGGTTATAATTTCATACAACATTACTAAATACAGTGGAGCCCCTCAAATCCGAACTAATTGGGACTATAGCCTATTCGGATTTGGAAAAGTTCGGATTTGCCAAAAAGGTTTGGATTTCGGATTTGCTGTGTATTTTCCATTTGACAGAAGTGCGTTTTTTTATTAACAAACAATATTAGAGCATTCATTACATATTTTTGTATCAAAAATTGATATGTTTTGCAGTGCTAAAAGTGAAAAGTCTTTGGAACAACGCCATCATGCAAAAGTTTCTGTAAATAAAAAAAATTGACGAGGCTGTATTTTTATGGTTTACACAAGAGAGGCAGAAAGGTGTTCCTATTAATAGTGGCTCATTAATACAAGAAAAGGCATTACAGTTAAACAAATTAATGGACGGTGATTTTGAATTTACTGCTAGCAATAAATGGTTGGATAGATGGAAGAAAAGGCACGGAATTAGACAACTAACGGTAAGCGGGGAGTAGGTATCCGCTGATAACCTTGCTGCAAAAGACTATTTAGATGAATTTACAGATTTGATTTTGTCTGAAAATTACTCATCCCAGCAAGTGTATAATATGGAGCGGACTGGATTGAATTTTAAAGCCTTTCCCACTAAAAGTATTGTTGCGACGGTGGCGCAACTTTGCATCCTCAGGACTATTTACGCCTCTTCGCCAGATGAAGATTACTGGTTTTAAATGAAAAATATAGTTATGTGTTTTTGTCTTTTCTTTTTAAGTGAAACATATAGTTTAGTGTTTGTCTTTTTTATTTTTATTTTACTGACAATAAATTCTATGTTAATGAAGTGATACAGTAGTACAGTATAGGCCTTCGTATTATATAATGTTTTTACAGTGTCAATTCCAATATATTACACATCTCAGTCCTGTTTTATATAAGTAGCAAACTTTCAGTGCACACTTCATTTAATTTTAGATACTTTTTTAAACTATACTTCTACTGTACCTATATTACAATTACCTAAATATATAAAATTACAACCAAATCTATCTTGACTGAATACTTCACAGGTATATTTCAATATAGATATATACAAAATTAACCTTCCTTGGCAATGACCAAAATAATAGTTATCAATATAGCCTCAGGACATGTTTGTGATTCATTTTATTCTATTGAGGGGTCAACAATCTACATATTTACCTAAGTTTAGATTCCTAAAACACCAACTACAATTGTAATGTCTTTGTATCACTCTGTAGACATTGCACAACTTGCTACTTCGCACTGAATTTTTTACTTAACATTAATTTGATAAAAAATAACTTTCCATGTTAAAAAAAAAATTCAGTAATTGTGCATAAGAGCGGACACTATATTTTGGGAAATTGTTAAAAACCACCAAATAGGATGATATCCACAACATTTTTTTTTTTTGACTGAGGAAAGTTAATTTTTCTATTTAAAGTAGGTAAAAAATTCAGTGCGGAGACATAAGTTGTGAATGGGCGCGGACTGATACAAATGCTTTGTAACGTCACAACTGTTGTTGGTGTATTAGCAAACTTTATGTAACAAAAACATGTCTTGAAGCTATATTGATAACTATTATTTTTGTTATTACCAGGGAATGTGTATATATATATATATATATATATATATATTGAAATATACCTATAAGTATCCACTCAGGATAGATTTGGTTCTAATATTATACATATAACCATGTAGGTACTGTATAAAATTAAAACCAAATCTAACCTGACTGGATACTTTTTAAGTATATTTTAATAAAGGTAGAGAGTAATGTATAAATTTAAAACCAAATCTATCCTAACTGGAGACTTTATAGGTATATTTAAATACATGTATGCAAAAACCCTAAAAATTAGGCGAAAACGTTTCTCAGATATCTACACTTGTAAGGTATGCGTGATGTCACTATCACTCCTCGGCCAATGCACAACTTAAAGCTCTGCTCTGTGACATCACGAATCATTTGTATTATTCCGCGTCTATTCACTACTTATGCCTCTGCACTGAATTTTTTACCCCACTTTAAATTGAAAAAAAGTATCTTTCCTTGGTCAAAAAAAAAAAATTCTTGTGGATATATATCTTATTTGGTGCTTTTGGAACAATTTTCTGAAATATCTTAGGCGGCTGCTGTTATCCACAATAACCAAAACTTCTTATGGATATGGTTTTAGGACATGTTTTTGAACAATTTTATACTTTATCTCAACTGGTGCTCAATGTTCATCCTCCCCAAATGTAAATAAAACTCAATAGTTACCCTATATCCTAATATTACCAAATTATAATGGAGTAGTTTTACAAAATAAAATTTTTTATAGTTTGATGTGTTCAAAGTAAGTTTATAAGTCTTTCTAAATTCCTTAAATTTGAAAACTGGGCATTAGCATCACATTTTTTTCATGACTTTAAAAAGAATACTGATCATGGTAAAGGGTACCAAATATTATAGAACTGAAGTAAAGATAGTTCATCTAAAATGTTAATCTTGTTTTATCTAAACCTTCTTAGGATGCTAACTGCTCTATAACAAGGTTTAGAGTACATTGATTAGTAGCAAATCCTGTACGTTATTTACAAAAACTAAAACATTACCTGGTCACAAATGTGGTTTGATCATGTGAAGCATCAAATTCTAATTCAACTGTTGTCTTTAAAACTACAATAAACGATTATTACTCTGAGAAAGAATTACCAGGCTAAAATTTTACTTATGTCGTTTACTATAGAAACATTTCTTACCCACTTGCTTTATAACCATTTTGTTGTGTTAAATTTACTAAGATTCATGTTAGTCGCCTTCGGATCTGTTCAGGCTGCAGTATCTGTGGATAATACTGTACAGTACTTGACAAATTGCTGTAGAGCATCACTTTATAATGTTCATTTTTATTAAGTAACCTTATGTGTTTAAGACTTTCGTGGTGTTTAAAAAATGTAAGTTATTTTAAAAAATTAAAGTTTTAATAAGTATTTCTACAAATATGTTGAAGTGAGGGTTTATTTATAAAACCAAGAACTAATTTTTACTTCATTAAAATATACTTATTTAATCAAATACATACAGAGCACTGATTAGGATAGAATTATAAAAATATTACTTTATTAACGGTATCATTGAACTCACAATTCTTGGTAGACAATTCATAAAACCCTACTAATTTAGACATAATTTTGCACAAATTTAAAGTTAATAAACCATAGTGTTGTGTTATACACTACTCTGAACGGCATATTCGGTTTTTTGACCGGTCGCCATTATTCAGTATGTATGGACGTGTCGAGTGTCAGATGAATTTTTATTAAAGCGTAGTTTACAAAATTAATGTTTGTTTCATATTTATGTTAAATATAGTTAAAAAATATAATAGTGAGTGATTCGGATGATCCTGCAGCGGCGATGTTGCAATTATTATTCAGATGCTAAAAGTCAGCAACGTATACTCGTAGTTCTCGTCGCCCAAAAATGTTTTGAGCTAATCCCAAGTCTTGTACTAGACAGAAAAAAAAGTACAGACAAATTTGTGAAGGATTTAGTATTTGATGATGTTGAACTTGAAATACAGATTTGACATCGGCTATCTTTAGAATGAAGAACTCTGATTTTGAAATTTTATTAAGTATAGTAACCTGCGTACGAGAAGAGCCCTGACGTGTAAATGAGTCATGCTCCGTTTTTCAGTTCTGCGCATGCGCTGTCGATGTATTCCTGACTTACAAACATAACCTAAAAATACGGTAGTTATATTTTAGTTAGTAATTGAAGTATTTAAATATAGGTAAAAGTAATAATTTCATCAAGAAGGGTATACAAAATAAATTATATACGATCCGGTTTCTAGATTGTAATTTTCTGTAAATCTGATGTTTTGTGTTAAAAAAATGTTTTTGGGAATGACCTTATCGTTTTGACCTGTCTTGAATGACAGCAGCGCTACAAGAATACGTTAATATAAAAAACAAACTTTTGGTATCCCAATAAAAAATGAAACCGTGGTATACATTAGTCAGTCACGTTGTATTGTTAATCTCAATTGTTTGTACTCTGTATTTGTAGGTTCCAAAGTAAATGACGCTCGAGGAACATATCAATGATTGAAATTTCTTCATCACTCCCACTCATAACGTATTAATAATAATTTTAAAAAATTAAATAAGCAAACCAAAAAACTAGCAAAAACACTCACAGCAGACTGAAAAATCCACCGGCACGTCCACATTGCGTTAGTCGGTTCGATTTCTTTTGATCCGTACTGGCCTGATTGGGGTTGCGTTAGTTCGGCCCAACATCATTCGACAAGACCTGGCCATCCCCATACCTGTTTGACATTGCTGATAGTGGACAACATACCTAATCGCACCATTTAGCATAGTGTGGGCGTAGCTAATTACTGTACAGCTATATTACAATATAGTTATAAGGAAATGATTAGAATAAATTTGGTTATGGAACAAGTTATTAGTTACAAATTTAGCTATTTACGAGTCAATTCAACATACAAGTTGCATACTCGAGATTACTTGAACAATGAGTTTGACGTAATTTACTTGTTAAACTTTATATATCCTTTACTTATTACACCTAAATGAATACTTTGTAATATTATACATGGACAAAACATAATATGAAAATGGGTAGTTTGTCAAAAAATTTCATATACAATTTTAAAAAAGTTTGCCCCATACAATTTTTAATTGGCAATACTCATATTTTGAAATTCTTGAAGAATATTCATTGGAATTATCTGTACTTTGTAAAAGTACAGATAGTCATCCATGATAGTTTAAAATGTAACCTGCTCCGTTAATTGTTTGGTACAGTTCTTGAAATTCGTCTAGATAACCTTTCTGTCAAAGTACTACTGGCATGATCTACACTATACTGCACATACTCCCGCCATTTCCCGGCAGTGTGAACTCAACTCCAAACAGTGACTGTCGTGTTTTCCTCCTTGTTTCTTTCTTCGCCACTTTGGACCTATCTCTTGCAAATATTTTTAAAATCTAATTTTCTCTTTACACTCATGTAATAAGTGTTGTGAATAACCTCATAACGGAGTTAATCATTTTATAACGTTTAAATAGTTAATAACCTTACATTGTGATTATATCTTATTATTGAACATTTTCGATTACCACTTGGTAAACCTTTATTAGTGAAACTCTGAATTTAGTGAATTAGTGAGCATTAAAATTTTTTTTTTAAAGTGTTTCAGTGAACAGTTTCTAGTGGAAAGGTAGTGTACACCAGGTTTCATCGACTATATTTACGCAGATTTATTCCAAGTAAGTTAATAATAATAGTTATAATAATTACATAAGAGGTAAACTGTAATAGGTCAGCTGCAGTGAAGATCACATAAGAGGCTGATGACATCACCACATTTGTTCTGATAAGATCATTATTTATGGATATGATCAGCTTTGTGATGTGTAAGCTCCACTGTTCCGACTGCCAGTAATTTGGGAGAAGGTTAAGCGGGCTTTAGGCAAATAGTACTAGTACATTTCATTAACCAGATTGCACTATCATAAGGGAGGCCATGTTGAAAGAACAGGAGAGCCAAACCTAAAAATTTCCTGGTTCTGAGTTAGGTAAACACATTTAAACTACATAGGTGTTGTATTTCTGATGAAGTCTGGAGAAGATGGCTGGGACCCTGTTACCAAGGCAATAAGAGTTGGCTCTCCTGGAGTCCAAGCAACTCTGAGTGTTATTCATCAGAAATTGATTATCAACAGGAGCTGAGGCGGAAGAGAAAGAGGAAGACCCACACAGCCAACAAAGCCTCTAAGGCGAATCACACGATCGAAGGATTGTCAACGGTCTTGCTCTGCCAAGGTCAAACACGATTCACCGAACTTTACATCTGAAACATCAAAAATTAATAACCTAATCATGACAGCGGCCAAAATACAGGCAATAACAATCTTCCCTCATTCACACAGACTAATAGTTGTAAAAAATGAGCTTGAAAAGGACCATTCTCCTTACAATAGGAATAAAAGATTCCTTATTACATGAATAAAAGATGGAGTGAAGTTCCAAACCATTAGCGACACAGATGACATCAAGCTTCAGAGGTTATTGGAGGCAAAGGGCGTGCTAGTGCAAAGTCTGTTAAATTAGTTATCAGAGGCATACATGAAACCACATGTCCAGCGAAGATACTAGATGACTTTAAAAGCAGGCCATAGAGGTCTTTCAAGTGTTCCAAATGCGTGGACAATACAGTAAGAGATTACTTCCCATGTTTCTTGTGCAACCTCCTCCTAAGAAGGATAAATGTGAAGCAAAGGCACCTTAAGTCATTGTGCTACTTGCGGATACAGGTGGAATTATATAGGCTGCCCACAGCCCCTGAGTAGTACTTTCATGCCAGAGAATTTTTCACAAAAGCAGTTGTAGGACCGAAACACCATGTGCCACATTTGGCGAGGAGCATAATTCTAAGCAATGCGACAATGGGCGAGTTGCCTTAAAGTATCTCCTTTGTGGACAATAATACAACATGAACTATGACTTAGAACTCATCCTCTAAACCTCCAATATGGTTCTTATTGCTGAGGCTTATATTCGAAACACATATGCTGGGGCTGGAAGCCCATAAACACAGGTGGTCAGCACCTTCAACAATACCTGGAAGGTACAACAGCCACACTGTTGGCCCCTTCAGAACCAACAGACTATGGTACTCACTACATATTCTGGATAATAGATATCTGAATTCAAAACACAACCTCGTAATGGCAGTCCCTCCAAACCCAGCTTGCAGATAGACAAAGAGGGTGTTGAATTGCTAACTGGGATTTATTCTGGTCCTAAATGGATAGTTTACTACTAGCCTCCATCAATGTTGACAAAATATATGACCTTGACACAGCCTTACGGAGGTGACATGTACAATTGGCATTGCGATCCTTATTAAATTAATCACTTTTACATTAGTTTATTACTATCCGAACTTTACATGTCAGCCCAGACATCATATTTGGAGGACTAGGATGGCAGGTATTGCGACCCGGTACAAACAGATCAGTTCCACATACCATCGTTAATTGCCTCAAAAGGCAAATTAAGCAGGAAATAATACAATATAAAGTCAATGATTTTCAGGCAGAACTGGCAAATCTTAACATCACAGAAAAGCATATATGACATTTGTTCAAACATTTTATGCAAGAATTACTGCTCTAAATTAACCTTGCCAAAAATGTTAGCAATCCAGTCGACAAGGTTAATCTATTTGCTGATACCCTGAAACAGACGTTTTAACTAAATTACCTGGTATCTGATGCAGCATTCACTGCTCAAATGGATTTTTAAGCAGAACAGTTTCCCTACTCTCCTACACTATTGTCTAATACTTGTACTATGTGCAAAGAAACTTAGTGGGAAATCTCACAAAGGCCAGGAAAGCTCCTGAATGGGACACCATGAAATGTCATAAATCTTGACAAACTGTAAAAGTATAGAGGATCAATTACTAATAGCTGTAGAAAAATCTTGTATCAATTTTGTTAAGACATGATTAATGAATGATCTATAAAATGGTGTATTTAATTAAAATTATGTATTTGGTTATTGTAGCCAAATAAAATATAACCCGAGCTTAACGCTATGGCCAACTTAGATCCCTTATATAGTAGCATACACGTAAATACATAGAAACATACAGGTAAATTAGAAATAACTTTAACTTACTACACAAATTCTATTGAGTTCTGTGAGAACCCAAAGTAAGCAGCGTCAATTAATGCTAGAAAATGAACCTATTCCCCCAGAGTTTGGCCTCTTTTTTGTCTTAAATTGGCGTAGAAAACACTGATTATGAATACCGGCTTGCCTTCGTAGCTTGCCTATAAATGTAGCGTCTTTATATGCTGAGTATCCAGCTTCAGAGAATGCAAATGTTGTTTAACCTACATATTGTCAATGTAGGTCTTTTAAAAATTGGAATAGAAACAACATAAAGGAACAATTACATAAAAAGAATAGTAGAAACCTATTTTTGTCTCTGAACAATCAGTCTTCAATTAAAATCGATTCCAGTGTTCAAATGGACCATTAGTAAGTTTATACATTTTATAACCAATATTACCCTAACCAGAGAGTTCATAGGATTTTTGTAAAAAAGCCATACATGATTCTTGAAAAATAGTTTTATAAAAGACATTTAGTTTCATAAATTTTGTGTTGGTTCATTGAGTTTATGTTTTATTATTTCTGAATTGTAACCCTTATTTATGCTAAAACACTTGCGAATATTTTACAACTTGCCTATAGTGTCACTTACTTATATTTGTTGAGGACTGCTGTTTTGGGAGGTGTTCCATTGTCAAATATAAGTAAGTGCTACTATTGGCAAGTTGTAATAAATTAATTACAAGTGTTTTAGTGAAAACTAGTAGATCATGTGAAAATGGAATTAACTATAATACCTTATTTATGGTTTCCTAGAAGTAAAGTCACTTGTTTAGAATATAGTTTCAAGTAACATAAGCAGGGGAAATGGAGTAGACGCACACTTTGTTAAGTAGCACCCTTAAATATTTTAAATAAACTAATTGAGTATTTAATGAAGTAGTGAATCCACGTTTCTTGGTCATGCAACAACTTGTGTGGTTATCTTAAGTTTGATTTTTCTAACCAAACCTATCTCAACTGGATTCTTTGAAGCTACATTTACAGCTGTATAGTAATTGCAATGCTGTAAGTTATAAATGTTGCAACCAAAAATAGTAGTTAGAGTCTAAAATGTACAAACATAAGACACATGATTTGTTAACTTATTGTTCCTTAATAAAACAGACTACCTTATTACATCTTTCGACTAATGCAATAATGTCTATTCATTATTTTACTATTTATTAGGAATATACTGTGGTTAAATTTAATAATAAATACACAAAAAACCTCAACCACAAACTTTCTTTATTTTACCCTTATGTATATTTCAGTTACCAAGTAACCATCCTCAGAGGGGTAACATAAAAAGACTAATGTTTTGTCTGTAGAGAGACTAAAGTTAGAGCAAAACGCAGTGCGGTAAAACGTATTGTCAGCAAGGTTACTTGCGGTTGCGCAATCGTGATTCACAGCGAGGGGACACACAAAGCATGGTCGGTAAGCTTACGAAAGTTGCGCAATCATGAATTACATTTAACACAGAAAGTTTAAAAACCTCTCTAAACAAGATCAAGTCATTTAGAAACAAATCAACAACGAAACTGAATTTAATACGAATGTAAACGACAAGTTCTCATTAAACCTTAACTAAGCACTTACCCGAGGTAAGAAGTGATGTAACCTTCTGAAGAGCGAGGTAGTAGAGCTTCCACAGTACTGTGGTCGTCGGATGCTGCAGAGACGTCTTGACGGCAGTAAAGTAACTAAAACTCAATTTAAACCATGAGTAACAAGTACAAATTTCACCTTACAAAGGCACTTATAAGTTCCTACCACGCGACTACGCACTGAAGTTGCACAACCGGGGTAACCGAACGACACTTTAACAAAAGCGACGAAATATAGTTCAAAATGTTCATCGACACTGTCCGAACTTTACACATATATTATTAAATGCTTGCGGTACGTTTAAATTGGCTACAAAAACAAAGCCAATGCGGGAAAGAACAGCGCGGTTTGACCAAGTACTGACCTAGTCGAGTGATGAAAAACGTCTCTACTGTGTTAAGGCGGAAAACGGTACAGAAATTGTAACATAATGAGAGCACTGATGCCAACTTAAGAATGCTAAATCGTTGACAACCGACTTTAACAGAGTTGCACTGGCTAAACAGCTGGCCACAGGTAAAACGTCAACGAGTATCAAGAGACCAGTTGTACAGCTGAAAAATGTTGCGGCAAAATACGAAAATTACAAAACCTGCACTGAACATACCGCCCACCAAAACGAATGTTTTTAAATCCGTAAGGTGGTTAGAGGGCGATGAAATGCCTCTAACTCGAAAAGCAAAGGGTGCCGGAAGAAGAAACTGTCGGGAGGCGGCGAAGAACTAATGATACAGCGGAAAGCCGACGAGCTTGTTTACTGGTCGCCTCAGTTGTCCGTGAGCGGTCATGATTGTGGCTACTCTAGAGACGTGGTCTGTTCCAGGATGCAGACTGATGATCCTACCCATAGGCCAATGGAGGGGGCTTGGGTGTTCTCCAGTTATGAAGACGAGTTGATTTTCCTTGAGTGGCGAAGAGTGCTTGTTCCACTTGTGCCGTTGAATCTGTGTGTGTAGATACTGAGTGGACCAAGTTTTCCAGAAGCGGTTGGACATCTGTTGGAGCATAGACCATCGAGATTTAAGCGGAGGTTCAGTATAACATTCTTCAGGAAATGACAGCAGCGGACGGCCAATCAAAAAATGCCCAGGAGTGAGAAAAGAAGCTCCTTCGCTGCGATCTAGCGAAACGTCGAACATAGGACGACTGTTCAAAATGGCCTCTACCCTGATGAACAGAGTAGATAGCTCTTCAGCGGGGGGGGGGGGGGGGGGTGCTACAGTGCGTCGTAATAACAACTTAGCGGATTTGACAGCGGCTTCCCAAAGTCCTCCAAAGTGAGGAGCTGCCGGAGGATTGAAATGCCAACTGATGCGTTGGTCAGCTAGCTTACGTTCAATAAGCGAGTTAGAGCGGTCAAGAAACTTGTAGACTTCGTTAAGTCTGTTAGCAGCGCCAGTAAAGCTCGTGCCGTTATCAGAATAAATTTCTGAAGGTAAACCTCGTCTGGAGGTAAAGCGGTGTAATGCGGCGAGGAAGGCGTCAGTAGATAAGTCAGTTACCAATTCCAAATGAACCGCTTTAGTGGTCATACATACAAATAAACAGAGGTAAGCTTTCAACAGCTTGGAGGTTCGCAAATGGTTGGCCTTTGTGTCAAAAGGTCCAGCGAAATCTACTCCTACTCTATAGAAAGGCGGAGACGGCGTAACTCTTGATGAGGGCAAAGGTGCCATTATGGGCTGGCGTGGTTTAGTTTGCATGCGGAAACATCGGATGAACGCATGGATGCGTTGGCGAAGTAATGATCGCAAAGCTATGACCCAAAATTCACTATTGATCAAGGCTTGAGTGGTACGTGGTCCAGCATGCAAGGCCAGCTTGTGATAATGGTCGCAGATGAGGTCAACGTAATGATGGCGCTTTGGTAACAGAAGCGGGTGTTTAGAATCATAACTCAGAGACGAATGATCAAGTCTACCGCCCACCCTGAGTAGACCATGGGCGTCGATAAATGGTGTTAGGCTGCGTAAATGGTCGCTGACGCGCTTACCAGTTTGAAGGTTTTGTAGAGCTTCACTGAAAACAGAGGTTTGTACCAGTTTAACGCATACAGCTTTTGCGTTATCCAACTCTTGTACCGACAGCGGTCGCAGTGTAGGATTGATTGAGGCTGCTTTGGCCTTATAGGCTAAAGCGTGTTGTGATGATGGCCGGTCGCCAGGCTCTTGTTGCGACAATTGTCGATGAATCGTAATACGTAAGCGAAGACATGATGAAGAGTGGTTAAGCTCGAATGTCGCTCAATGACTTCCATAAGACGGTTGGGCTCTTGAACAGCGGCACAATTAACCTTAGCCTCAACCTTTGTTTCCGTCTGATCCGGGTTAGTGCCTTTAGGCCTAGACAGATTCCAAGTGGTAGGACAATGTAATAACCAAGGAGGTCCATGCCACCTAAGTAGATGTGACGACACTTGGGCAAAACTACCCCTAACCGGGCCTGTACGTAACCTAGGACTATAGGGGTAGTTTTGGATGATGCACCAGGTCGTCGCGGCCTTGACCGAAGCCTTGGGGGTGGGTTCGACAACGTTTAGAGAGGTAGGGGGTAGTTTTTCGAAAAAAATAAATTCTAACCCCTGACCTAAGCTAGCCAAAGTGCATCTAACCTAACCCACCCCTAGTAGCATGGGTGACCTCAGCCACGTTCAGGACCATCCCCGGGGGTAGCTCCGGGGGTAGATTCGGGGTGGGGGGTAGTTTTAGAAAATTTTTTGGAAAAACGTGCCTTGACTGATGGGGTGAGTTTAGAGTGCATTAGCGCTACGGTTGGGGGTAGTTTCACCTAGGGATAGTTTTTAAATAAAATATGAAATTGTCAAAAATCGGTTTGTTGGATCAACAGACAGTACGGGATATGTGTAGAGTCCAGTATGGACTGCTGCGGGGGTGGTTTCACCTAGGGGTAGTTTTTAAATAAAATATGAAATTGCAGAAAATCGATCGGTTGGATCAAATGACTGTATATGATATGATTAAAGTCCATTATGGACCGTTGTGGGGGCGGGTTCACCTGAAGGCCGAGTTCAGATTGTAAAAAATAATCGGGGTCCTAGGTAAAATCCACCCGGGAACCAGGCCAGGAGCCCGGCCCAAGGTAAAGCTACCATAGAGTTAGACCCTAGGTAGAGCCAACACGAAGCAAGGCCTTAGGTAAAGCCAACCTAGGTAAAGTAACCCAGGAATCAGGCCTTACCTAGAGACACCCAGGAGCCAGGCCCGAGGTAAAGCCTCTTTGGAGTCAGCCCTAGGTCCAGGATGGTTGCTATATCTATTTTAGACTCTCGACTAAGACAAATACCTCCACCAAGTCTTAGGTAAAGCCACCCAGGTGTCAGACCATAGGTAAAGTCTACCTGGAGCCGTGCTTGAGTTAAAGCCACCCAGGCCTTAGGTAAAGCTACCATGGAGTGTGGACTTAGGTAAAGCCTGGCCCTTAGTTAGAGCCACCTTGGAGAAAGGCCCGAGGTAAATTCACACTAGAGTCAGGCTTTAAGTAAAGACACCTTGGAGAAAGTCCTTAGGTAAATTCACACTAGAGCAAGGCTCTAATTTAATATATCTGATGACGTATCCGAGTTCGAACGACTCTAGACAAGTAGTAGGCTCACCCTAAATAGAGTGTTCTATCCCTAAATAAATTGGCTAATGCAGAGCAAGGGGTTATGATTGTCAAACTCAAAATTTGTCTATGCTACAAAATAATAAACAAAGCAACAAAGCCATATCGTGTGAGGGAATACGTTTGGCCTACATAGCTGGCGACCGTGTGTTAGACATGTGCAGACTTGCAGCGATAACGCATTATCTTAAAACCGCAACGGCAGCCGGTGACCGCTACAGCAGGCATAAAAACCCGCACAGTTGTGTCGTTGTGAATCAAGGCGACTGTTTTTGTTTTGATTACCGTATCGATTTATTATGTACTGCCGGCACACCAAGGCATACATATATAATAAAAAATCAGCTATGTATACACCCTACAGCCAGGATTGTGTTTAAATATAACCGTATTAGGTATACATATATGTAGGCTGTTATAGTTTAAGTAAACAGATAGCTTTTATGGATATATTCTATAATTGTAAATAGGTTTAGATATAAAGGTCTATGGAGAAACACTAATAACGAGGTCTATCACATAACATGAATAAATATATGCTATAAAACGAACCTAACTATCTATTCAACAGAGTGTTTTAGCAATATAAGAGCAGTATAAACATATAATATTGGATAAAGCGCATGATATAAGGATCCGTTATGGAAAAGGGCAGGAATATGAAATAATATATACAACAAGGGTATTCAGCATGATGATTTATTAAACTAACATATAAAAATAATTTTACAGTGCATAGATATAAATTGTTCTCAATATTACATATATAATTTAAATGTGTCGATGATCCGAGATCTGCAATTTGGGCAGCGATTACATCTTGAGAGACAGGTTAAGCAAAAGACATGTCCGCATGGCGTGGCAACAGCGTTGCGAGGGTTCTCACAACATATATTGCATAAGCTAATCTCCGCCGGTCGTGGCTTATTCTGAAGGCAAAAAAAGTCAATTAGTAACAACTGTATATGCATATACAAATCCTGTAAGAAACAATATGATTAGTAAATAGGTCCAGATATCCTGAAAGAAAAGTCAATCGAAATAATATGAAAATCTACCTACATTATTGGTACGCTGGACAGTGTAGTCTCCCGCCACCACAATATCCTGTAGGAACTGTCTCGTCATGCCCCAAACGTTATACGCAAAGGTCCGACTCGTCCTGTAGTAAGGTTTTGAAGCAGCCGTCCGCAAGTCCCTAATCACCAGCTGGAGCTCCATTAAAGTGTAATCCAGCGTCTGTATGCATGTGTGGGGTGAAGGCGGGTCCCTCGGTGGATGAGAAGCCATTAGGAAATCGTGTAGGCGAAACGAAAACGAATCATCCCAACTATAGCAGGGTCTATGATCCTCATCGCTGTCCGTATCAACGCCAGGCGGTCGGGAAGGTAAATCTCCTGGAGATGAGCCCATAGGTAGTAGTAGAGACGAATAGGATGACGAATAGGTTAGTGAAGAATCTGAAAGCGCAGTGTACGCCTATAAAAATGAAAAAAGAATCTAAATAAACCAACACTCGATATACTCCGTGATCTAGGCTTCAGATAATTTGAACAAATAAATGACGCTACCTCATGTCTAAAATATGCTACAATTTAAACAAATATAATAAACGCTATTGAAAATAGACCACCACTTATTCAATATACTGTGTGATCTAAGGGTTTACATAATTTGAAAAAGGCCTGACATTAACATATAATATCTCGTATCCAAAATAAGCTTCAATTTAAAATATATATATTAAACGCTAATGAAAATAAACTACCATTCATTCAATATATTCTATGATCTAGGCTTCAGATAATTTGAAAAAGAAATGACGCTACCTCATGTCCAAAACAAGCTTCAATTTAAAAATATATATTAAGCGCTATTGAAAATAGACTACCACTCATTCAATATACTGTGTGATCTAAGGCTTTACATAATTTGAAAAAAATCGACATTAACATATAATATCTCGTGTCCAAAATATATATTAAACGCTATTGAAAATACACCACTCCTCATTCAATATAGTCTGTGATCTAGGCATTACAAAAATTGAAAAATGAAGTCTGAAAATATGCTCTCCTATAAGTAAACACCTATTGTGTCATCTAGGCTTAACATAATTTGAAAAAAGAATAGTTACTTACAATGCGAGTGTTTATAGGTTGTTGTGACGTAGACGCCATCTCTCGTGAATGTATGACCTGCAGATTAACGGATCACAATAGTTGATCAAAGTATAGCTCTCTTCCGGGGTTGATTGCAGAAAGTCTTCAAAACTAAATAATTAAATAACGGGCTTAAACAGATATCGCACCAGTTATCAGAGTCCCAGATATGGTGTAAAAATTCGAAGCCGTCCACCTCGGCTATAGAGTACGTGTAATCGGCTCTTGTGATGTCGAAACTCTCTGCCTGACGGAGCACAAAGTAACTCAAACACTCTCGGCAAATATTATTAGACAGACCGGTGTAGTGAAATTTAATAAAGTTGAAAATTGTCCTCTCATCGACAAATACAGGCACCTCGTCAGGGTGGTTCATCAACATTAAAAAGTCTGAAAAATTTAAATTATTGAAATCTATAGATGAAAAATCAAAATCAGAGCTATCACAAGGCTTCATCAGTACATAGTCTTTAAAAGATTTTATCAACGTTTACTTTACAGATACAGGTAAGTCCAAACTGTCTATATCATTTCTGTTCTGTACGCATGCGCAGACCTCAATAGCGCATAGATTAAACAAAGATAGAGGCACTGTAAAATTTTAAAAAAATAAACATGCTGAAACGTTTTAAATAATAATATTAATCTGTTATGGCCAAATTCACAGTTTGGCCGACATGTTTGATAACAGTTAAAAATTTGCCTATAATAGAGCTCAAATCTTCCGCAGTCAACGCCGTAGCGTATCGCTTGGGAAGAAAGACAGCTCGTCTGTCTTCATCATCTACCTGTAAGTCTACAAGTACGGCGTTACCATACTTTGCTTCGACAAAACGCGCATTTACAATTTTATAAGCTTTGCCTATCTTTAGCCCACGTATAGGCATAGAATCTACAGAATTTAAAGTTGAAAACTTTACCGACACTGATGATGACATTTTTACTACTTACTGGCAAACACACACAGATCACTCTAAACACAGACTATGCAAAAACACTATATCTCCACCTGTATATAATGTATTATACATAGCTGTGGAAGAGTCCATTTGAGAGGGGAGTGGACGAGTCCATGCGAGTTGGACTGATCCATAATTACGTCATAACTACGACTGTTGATTACAGCACGGCGGGTGATACCATATGTAGAGGTAAACACATCGTATCCGATGAGAAGTTTAAATACAAGTTAACACATAATATAAAATGCATGGCCCGACTAAGGTTTAACAAGCAGTATCCGATGAGTAGATTGGCTATGGTTTATCTCGTAGTATCCGAGAGGTAGGCCCTAGGTAAAAGCCAGCCTGGGGTAGGGCCTTAGGCAAAGTCGTGCTCGACGCCAGGCCTCAGGTGAAGCCTTTCTGGGATCAGACCTTAGGTAAAGCTACCATGGAGTCAGCCTTAACAATAGTTACTCTAAAGCAGCTACCGATCAATAACCTAACACAATAGTATACATCCTGTATTAAGCCATTATGTATGTTACCCAACAAACTGTGTTAAGCTAATAAGCATGGACACCTACATTCTCTCTGTATTAATCCAATATCTATGTTACCCTACATTAGCCTACAGATTGTGTTTAGCCAATATGCATGTGAACCTGTATTAAGTATATATGAGTGTTAACCACCATAGGCTTACATATTGTGCTAAGTCAATATAACTGTAAATCTACACACATTCTGTATTAACCCAATATGCATGATACGGTACATAGGCCTATAAGTCAATATGCAATGTTGTTATTATTATAAGTTTCATTACAGGTGTAGAAAAGTTCACACAGACAGAGCCCGACAAATAAATGCGTGTTTAAAACCTATACATTAATACTGTTATGACCGCGATAGCGTACTCTGGACTTATCCGCATAACCGCAGCAAATGACGTCAAACGAAATGCAGGTCAAGATGGCGTCTAACAAAATGATGGACGGTCATCTGTATAGGATTAACTGTTGCCTGTATAGGCTTGCCACCTATACTTCCTATAACATTAGTCCATCTGCAGGGCAGAGCCTTAGGGCAGTTACATCCTTGTACCTATGATCATGTTCTGACGCTAGTCATGAGTTTCTCGTTACTCGAATTTTTCAATAAAATTCATCTCTTGCCCCTAGATGGAGTATCATCTCTATCCATCTACAAGTTAAATCAGGGTCAAGGATATACAGTAAAGACTTAGGCCAGTTACATACTCGCGTCATGTCTTATGATCAGACGTTATTCATGTGGTTCTCATTTCAAACAAGATTATCGAATCTGCCCATCTACAGAGCATACTATGATAAAGAGGAAGATCATCACAACCTCTAGCATTTCTAAGGTACAGTATAGGATCATCCTGGCATCTAGCATATTTAATGGTATCAGTATACTCTATTACCGTCGGTCATAGAGGTAATTATATACCGTTTTTCGGCTTGTGATGAGCAATTACGTCACGCCGGGAGGGGTGAAGTAATAGGCGCACGGTATATATGCTGGTAATTTCATACAGAGAGCACCAGTCTTCAGCGTTTTTGCAATTAGGTGTGTTAAGATTAACGATGACAGATAGAAGTATTCAGTCAGAGGTGAGTATGAAATAGCGTGTTCTTTTTTTTCTAAAAAGTTTCTATATTTCGTTATTCCAATTTTTCCATTGGTTTTCCAGCCAACAAACAACGACGATTCAGGCCATGATGTAACGGGTATTTGGGATGATTTAGGTAGCAGACGTAGCCCAAGGACACCGTACTATAGCCGCAATTCGATGGAAACCGAACCAAGTCGGGAGACCTCTGGTACCACATCACAGGTAATTATAAACAATATAGACTATTATCAGAGGCTCATTTTCATATCTAATAAGGATATTTTTCTTTCAGGGAACAAACACTCCAGCCAAAGGACCTGATCGTAGCAGCGAGTCTACCAACCATCCAACACTGGTGATTATTGTATTCATAATACGTTATTACTGTTATCTTTGTATTTTTCATTACTAATAAATTGTGTTTCATAGGCTGGACCAATAAATCACGCTATAATCAGGGTCGGAACCTATAATTCAAGAGGAGGAACTGAAGCACATACAAGGAGTCGAGCACGCCCGTATTGACTGTTTACTTTGTTTAGGACGCAGGATACGATATCCTCCTCAATATGCGGTAAGTTTTTATTGTACGGTGATAATAGTAGTAGTAAAGGGTTATACAAGATTTTTTAATTTCTATTTAATCCTTTTCTAGACTGTTGTGGAATATGCACGTGCAGCTGCAGCTCGTAGCGTAACGACTGACGCACTACATATACTAAGACGACTTGTATCGGACCTAGAAGCGGCGTTACGTAAAGACACGTATGAGGATAGCTTCTACGCAGTCGGCGTATGGAGGATTATGATTAGCGATCTGGACAAGCTACTTGAAGAAGGCAGAAGAAGAGTGGCTGTCGCTGAAGCGAAGGCAGTAATGGTCGAGCGAGACCCTCCATACACGGTCGTAAGTGTTACATTTTGTAGCGAAACATATATTTATACTATTCGCGTACAATAATATAAATTATCCACTTTGTACGTATGTTGAAACAGAGAAGTTCGGGAGAGCAGATTGAAGGAGGCGGCAGATTGAAACCCATGACGACCCAACCTAAACTGTTGTTGAGTGCTGAGGGTTGTCCTTGGATAATGTTGCAAGTTCCGTTCACAAGTATTTGTGTAAAAATGTCAGCACCTAGAATGATGTCAACACCGGAAGGGGTGTCGAACTGAGGGTCAGCTAGCGGTAAGTGCTGATATTGAGCACGTATGCAAGGCGCCAAAGCGGTAGATGGAAGCGGGTCAGTAATGCGTGGGAGCACAGCGGCTTCTGCGGTCAGCATGACACCTGGGTCATGTCTCGAGAAAATAATCAAAGTGACATACTCATGAATGCGGGTTGTCTTGGCTGCGACACCAATCAAAGAAAGATTTGATTTCCGAGCGGGTAAATTCAACAGAGTGCTTGCATGTTTAGTTATGACAGAGATTTGACTGCCTGGATCTATAAGTGCTCTAAATGGAAGCGTTTGACCAAATTGGTCCTGAATGATGACCTGCGCGGTGCCTAACAGTGCGAGAGAAGCTTCAATATTGCAAGAAAGAGCATGCGGTGACGATTGAGTAGCAAGTTTAGGGTTATCTGTTGAACGGGGGTGTCGCGGTGGAAATAGTCATTGTTGTGCAGGAGAGTTGTCGTGTAACAATGTGTGGTGTGTCTCTCCACACTGTTTACACTGTTTCAGAGATTTGAATTTAGACTGAAAGTGCGATCCAAGACAGTTGAAACAACGTTGTAATTTTCCAATGGCACTTTTACGCTCGGACGCAGTTAATTCCCAAAACGACTGGCAATTAAAAACATTATGGTTTGAGCCGCAATAATAACACATCCCAGTATGAGTGGTTGAGATGTTGGCTCGAGCCATGTGAAGTGGGGGTAAACGATGTCGGAACACTGATAGCCTAGGCGCGTTCATAATTGGCGGCACATTTCCTTGTCTCCCTCCTGCAGACGGCCGTATAGGGCTCTGCATCACAGGTCTGGGCTCATAAGCGCGTGGTAGAATTTTAGGCGTAGCTGCATTAACATAAGAAGTCGACAGATCAACAATTTGACTCGATTCAACATCAAGGTTAGCATCGACGGGCTGAATATTTAAATTAGCGGCACCACTTGAATTTGATTCATTCAACGCAGAGACCATCACTCGCAGCTGCTGACCTAATTTTGAGTTAACTGCAGTCGCGGCAGAAGGTTGGTTAAGTAATTCTAAGGCCCTAGCCTGCTCAGTGATGAAATCGTTTAAAAGTTTATATGTGGGCATTTTATTTGTTCCCAATCTAGTTTCGAAATGAAGTCGAGTCTGTGCGTCTAAATTATTAACAGACATTTGAAAGAGCAGGAAGTCCGCTAAGTCGTCTAGCTGGACAGCTTTTAGTGCGCACACAGCATTTGAATGTGCGGTTAAAAATCGATTGAGTTCATTCTGAGACGCGTTCTTAATAGGTTAAAAGTCTTTAATGAGTTGAAAATAATGATCGGCTAAACGGCCAGGGTTAGCGTAACGATTGCGTAAGGCTTGATATGCGATATCATAATTATGCTCAGATATTGTAAGTCCAGTGACAATGGCTAACGCGTCCCCTTTAAGCGCTGACTTTAAATACTGAAATTTCTGTATGGCATTAATACTGTTATTGCAGTGAACCATCGAGTCAAACATGGTTATGAAATCCGTCCATTCGTTACTGTTGCCTGAAAAGCTAGGCATTGTGAGGTTAGGTAAGTTGGGCGAACTTGTAACGGGGTTAATATGTGAGGCTGACTTCACCTCAGTCTTAATAATATTCGGATATTTGGCCAACATTGGCAAATACATATCCTGAAATTGCTTTTTAATTTTAAATGCATTTTCAGCAAAATGGGCGACCTGACTGGCGAACGTTTTTTCTAAGATGTCAAAAGTTTCAATAAAATTGGACTGAATACATCGAATTTCCCGTGCGAGGCCTTCTGGTATTTCTTTGTCGTCAAGCACATTTTTTACTTGTTCCAAATCGGCTACAATATTTTTCAACTTGGACAAGTAATATTCTGTGTTGATTTCCATGTTGCTAATAAATTTTAAACACAATCAATTAAATTTTAAATTCACAATAAGTTCAACAACGGTATTAGAGTGGACTGTATATAGTTTTTGTTTACTCAAAACACTTCCTTATTCCTAATCGTGCATCAATCGATAATACTATGAGCCACGTATCTTATTGCGTAATCTGGCACTGATATATTTCCCTAACGTTTTCCTGTATCGATGTGACGCACATTCTTTCACGTCGCGGTAAGCACATGTGGTTGAATTAGTCACAAATTCAAAAAAATTTAAATTTATAAATATTTTAAGCAGTTATACTCCAGTTCGGTATGGACCAATGTTTAGTTAGTCACAAAGGAACCACGTGATCACTGATATAAATTATCGTAAAAATTTAAGAGAACCATTTATAGCTGGAATAATTCAAAACTATCCGGCCCGGTCTGCGACCAATGTTTAGTCTGTAGAGAGACTAAAGTTAGAGCAAAACGCGGTGCGGTAAAACGTATTGTCAGCAAGGTTACTTGCGGTTGAGCAATCGTGATTCACAGAGCGAGGGGACACAAAGCATGGTCGGTAAGCTTACGAAAGTTGCGCAATCATGAATTACATTTAACACAGAAAGTTTAAAAACCTCTCTAAACAAGATCAAGTCATTTAGAAACAAATCAACAACGAAACTGAATTTAATACGAATGTAAACGACAAGTTCTCATTAAACCTTAACTAAGCACTTACCCGAGGTAAGAAGTGATGTAACCTTCTGAAGAGCGAGGTAGTAGAGCTTCCACAGTACTGTGGTCGTCAGATGCTGCAGAGACGTCTTGACGGCAGTAAAGTAACTAAAACTCAATTTAAACCATGAGTAACAAGTACAAATTTCACCTTACAAAGGCACTTATAAGTTCCTACCACGCGACTACGCACTGAAGTTGCACAACCGGGGTAACAGAACGACACTTTAACAAAAGCGACGAAATATAGTTCAAAATGTTCATCGACACTGTCCGAACTTTACACATATATTATTAAATGCTTGCGGTACGTTTAAATTGGCTACAAAAACAAAGCCAATGCGGGAAAGAACAGCGCGGTTTGACCAAGTACTGACCTAGTCGAGTGATGAAAAACTTCTCTACTGTGTTAAGGCGGAAAACGGTACAGTAATTGTAACACAATGAGAGCACTGATGCCAACTTAAGAATGCTAAATCGTTGACAACCGACTTTAACAGAGTTGCACTGGCTAAACAGCTAGCCACAGGTCAAATGTCAACGAGTATCAAGAGACCAGTTGTACAGCTGAGGAATGTCGCGGCAAAATACGAAAATTACAAAACCTGCACTGAACAACTAATCTTCAGAGTCCAAAGACTGTTTTGTGTACTTATCATTATTTTCTTAATGTCTAATATTAGCTAACTGTTTGAAAACTTTCATCTCTTTTTATGTCTAACACTAGAAAATATAAAAAGGGATACCTCATTAATTTAATCTCTCTATATACATATCCAAATAAAGAGCCAGTTTTTGCCAGAAATTAATTCAGATATATGCTGTTCAAGAAAATAACAGTTGGCTCTCGTACAATGTAAAAAATTAATTTACAGCAAGTTCACAAAATTGGTTGTGAAGTTGCATACAGAGAATGAAGATCTGGAAAACATAAAGGCAGTACATAAACAGTAAATAATACTTTAAGCAAAGGAAAGAATTAAAGATGAACTTAAAAGTGTTATAAAATGCTTCGGTCAACACTAGGTAGTAGAGGTTAAAATTAATAATGAATAATTTTAAAAATTATGAAAAACAATATTACCAATGAAAGAGTTTTAGAAAATGAAAAATAAAAATAAGGACCTCAGAATCTTTAACAGGTATTTATAATAAACTTATGTACAAAATAATATAATTAGATAGTGTTCAACTGTTAATCATATATATGTTAATCTAAAACTAGTAAAAGACATCATCATCAGTGAGTGATGCTACTAGAGACTCTAACTTACAACTAAGTAGAAAGTAAGGTTACACTTCTATATTTATACTGTGGGCGTTGCCATACCCACCTGTTAAAACCATAATTATTAACAATACTTCAAACATGATACATCAAGTAAAACTTTTTATAACTCATTAATAATATTTATTAATAATACATATTAATAATTTTTAATAATACAATAAAATTCTTAACCACACATAATTAGATACAAACAAAATAGATAATTAATATTTCAGTATTATTATTATCATCATTTGAAGATTTTAACCAAAAAGTTACAATCAAATCTTTTTGTGTGATACTAATTACATTAATATAGAATTTTGAATAGTGCCTGATTCATTATTTAGAATATTATTTTTATTCCTATTATTATACAAAGTTTCCCACTAATCCAATTCACTACACTTAACAACTCTTTTTAACAGGGTTACATTGTCTACTTTAAATTTGTGCTTTCCCTCTAAACAGTGTTTCGTCATCTCAGATTTTTCTGGTCTGTTATATTTAACGTAGAAAAAATGTTCTTTAGCTCTAATTTTAATATTTTTTTTTTTTGACCTATATATTTCAGAGGATACTTGCTACACTTCAGGCAGTAGATTCCTGACTTTTCTTTATTAGGTATGTTACCTTCCCCTTGGTTGTAATTTAGAGTATGTAGTAGCAACACTCACTAATGATGATGACTTTGTAATTGAAATACGTATGAATCAATAAATAATTAATTTGTGAGTTTTGAGTATGTCTTTTACTTTTTTAAACATATCCTCACATAAGCTCAAAGAATAGTTGTATATATTAATCTAGTATGCAAGGACTAATACTAAAAAAATGTTGGCTGACATTTGACTCTAACTGAAAATTAAAGTTAAAAAACCAAATACTGCCAGAACCTAAATGAAAATAGGCATTTTGTAGCATTCCATTATCTGCTGAAACCATAACTGTGGCTATAAAATCTATAGTTACAGTACTCTCTAAGTTAGCAATTGGATGCATCTTCTGAAATGGCTGTTCTCATTTAAACAATAAGTAAGTTTTACTATATGAAAGCATTTACATACTTTACACCCAAGCTTGGATTATCCGAACACCATTTGTCTGAACTGTCCATTATATAAATGATAGTAAATAGAACAAACAATTGCTACATAAAGATTGTGTTAACAATTCATATATTATACTGTGTCAACATTATAGCCTTCTAAATGTCATTTCACTGTGTCGGAAATAAATTTCGAGACTGTGTATCAGCATTAAATGTTGTGAATCTGAGTTGATGATAATTATAAATATCAGAATTTTGTTCAGACACAAAATATCATGACCAAGCGGTGTTATTAATGTTGGAAATATGAGTCTGCTATAACTGTAGATAGTTGCTAATTGTTGACACTAAATGTCATAACTATGCATTGGTTATGCATAAATCTTACGATTATGCATTGCCAATAAATGACAGGACTATGAAGCAGAACTGACTTAGTTAGTTTGAAAGCTATGCATTGATTTAGTGCTGTGTCTCAACAGTAAATCTTGGGATTGTGTCGATGTCTTGACTATGTGTCAACAAGAGTCAACTTTGAAAACTGTTATTATAAAAGCGTGTTTCTGGAGTCAAATCTAGGGAGGGCAAGCCATAGTCATTCCGGTTGTAATTTTTCAAAATAGAAGAAGTGAGTGGAATAAAAAATTAAGAAAATTATGCAAGTATTTTTGAATTATTATAAAAATTTGCTTAAAGAAAATTAGAGATGAAGTCATCAAATTTTAATCATATGTTTCCTCACCATAACATCAAATTGATATTTTTATCTTATAGAACAGTGGCTCCCAATCTTTTATGGGCCATCACCTCTCTATGGAGGTTGACTAAAACGTATCACCCCTTTTCATTTTCACTGTATATCTAATTTTAATTCGAAGCAAAGTAAATACTAAAGCAGTTTTATTATTTCTTTCAATTTTACTACCCTATATATATATAGCTCTTCTACTGTTGTTGGGTTCACCTCGTCAATGCTGGATGAGATTCTAGCAAAACGTCGGAACTGCGAATTTATGGACTGCAGAATGAACGGATGTACTCCAGATAGTAATATTTCATCATATATATATATATATATATATATATATGTTGTAACACATGAGCCTTTTTCCTGGGGTAAGTATTTATCAGGGCTTTATTAAAAATGTGTGTCAATTACTAATTAACAAATTAATTAACCTTACTTACCAGGGGCTCCTAAGTTCTCCGTTTCCAGCCAGGCATAATAATGTCTTTCTGTAAACGATCTTCCGATATCATTGGAAGGTAGAACTAGGTTACTTGAAATGAAATTGAAAGTTTGTTACGTTCTAGTTTACTTGTGAAATAAGAATTTAAATTTTTAAAATACAAAGTCATACAATTTATTAATCAGTGACAAATTACAAAAGAACAAAAGACAGCAATGTGTCGAGTAATTTACTTTTAATTACTGCTAGTTATTCCATACATTTTAATTACTTATAACCTTTAACATTTATATATATCGAAAAGACAGTAACTTAAGATTTCCAATTAAATTTTTAGAAATGAATATTCAAGGGACAATTTCTACCGTTCATGTGTTAACCATTTATCATTTAAAATTCAACTTAGTTAACATTAAAATACATTTTCTTTATTATTATCTAAAACGTACCTGCTTGTGCACATTACTTATTTTTAAAACACTTTAACACATATTAAACATTGCCCATGGCTTTTGGAATCACTAATCACTTAACACATCGCTCTTGCAAATCAGCGCACTTAAACAAAAATGATATAAACTTTTACTCATTTGAAATACATAAATAATCGCTTCTGACTTCTTCTTTAGCTCGTTACTAAAATTTGGTACCGGCCTTGACATCTTAAAATTTGGAATACTGGAAGCTTATAAATTTCTAGGTTACGTCCGAAAATGCCATCACGTCTGTTCTGTTCAAGAACCTCTGGATGAGTGGGGCTTCTGAAGGGGCACGCCAACGGAAATCCCACCCTTGGTTATTATTTCGAATTTTTCGATTGGTGCATTGGATCTGGCGATATCAGACCATGCTTGCGTCACATGAGGCGATGTCAGTTAATTACCCTGAGTTACTACCTCGTACGATATTTTACATTTTTACCCGCTAGGGGTGCTACTATCTATGCTAGCTTCACAATGAGCACGAATAAAACAAAAATTTTCTTTTATATTGGGAAGATATAATTATTAACTAAAAATTAAATATATAAATGAATTTATATGTAACACCTTATTTTTAAGAGTGTTACATTTTCTCTTGTCGACATGAAAAGAAAATTTTTGTTCGACATTACATCTTATTTCTACTTCAACATTTTATACATGAGTGTGTGTGTGTGCAGTCCCCTTTTACAATTGAACAAAATTGTATACGTACTATAGAAAAAGTATAAACAATCTTCAGCAACGGATGTTTTTGTTTACTCACTGTCTCCACTATGGAATGCTTGCCCCTTCCTATACAAGGTACTACAACGGAAGCGTATCCGCTTTCTCACACATAGGCTCTTTTATAAAACTACCGGTTTCACTGCGTTCTATTGCAAAGACATTCTATACATTTCACATTTTAAAACTTTTAAAAATATTACACACTTCAATTACTTTTATTAAAATCTGACTTCTTGTCAACATTTTGTTTCACAAACTTTTACAAATACAAATTTATATCTTTTCAATTTTTAAATTATTTACTCTTTCAATTCCTTATTAATTTTCAATCAAATTATTTCTTTATTAAAAAAATCCTTCAAATTATTTATAATTAAATTTTCCTCGAAATTGTCTCTTTTTGTGTCAACAAACCTAACCTACTAGCTGTATTTATCACAGTCCACTTCCTGGGATCTGCAAAACTGCTTACTCCCTGTAAGCCACAAATTTACCACATTTAAACGACGCTTAATGTATTTTCTCGTAAATTCTCTCTCAATTTATACACTAAGAATGTACCATTGCCTTATAACTTCTCTCTGTTATTTCTACAATACTCGTACATCTTATACAAAAAACCTGGATTTCAAAACCCATATTTTGAATCCGAATATCTTATTCTTAAATCAAATCCCACACTTTGATTTAAAAACTATACAGCTAGGTGTTGACACAACAAGGACTTTATTTACTTCATTATTCTTATAATTTCATTCAAACATTACTATAACAATTTGATATTAAATTTTGATTAAGCTCTTGCATTAATAAAATAAGAAATGAAACTAAACAGAAACTAGGTCTGTACATTCATATGCAATTTTTCGTCAAGTGTTTTAGTCTTTTCGTGTAGTATTATGTATTTTGAGATTTTTGTCGTCTATCTCGTGTATTAGTGTAATTGCATATCATTACGCCCTTTCGACACGCAATTATGTAGATGTGTCGTCATGATTTTGTAAAACTGCATATCAAGGCACATCCCATTCTTTTTATTAAACAATTCCCCTTTTAAAAATTAAACAATAGCTTGAATTTCTTCAAACATTAACTTTTAATACTCTTTTATTCGTCTAATAAATAATCTACCCCTTTCAGAATGTCCTGCTTCAATTTTAATCGTTTTATGTAAGCTCTTCTATATTATTGAAATTATTACCTTGTTGGAACAGTACAGACTCATGATTTAAAAAATTTACAATATTTTATATGGACCTTCGTATTTTATAGCCAGTTTACTGTGAAAATTACATTTGAGTTTAATTTATTAACCATACAACTTTTTATACTATTTAATGCTACTTTACATTTTGTTTAAAAATTAAAATCACAAGAGTTTTAAGAAATATCTTTTACTTACATTTTCTTTGAATTTGTCTTATATTATGTGAACAATCCTAATCTCTCATCTAGCTGTATAAACCTGCTCACTTCTTGTAAGCCACCTAATTACCATATTTGCCCCTGAGTACATTGTTTCACGACACTTTTGTCTATACAATTTTTACTCTCATTTGGCAAAATTTTAAGCCTGTACCATTGTCTTATAACATCTTTGTTATCTTATACATCTTCAGTACATCTTAACCTTTTTTTGAATTTCAAATCCCATTCTTTGAAAATCCACTAACTTTATTCTTATATTAAATCCCATACTTTAATTTAAGAATTACATACAGCTAATTGTTCAAAACAAAAAAAAGACTTTATTCAAATCATTATTATTAAATCTTCTTTAAAATTTTTTATCCTTTTTAAAAAATCATTTAGTCACCTGACATTTTACAATCTAAACTTTCTGCTACTAAAAACATTACTTGCCATAAAAACATATTTTTTTTAACTTTAATTTTGACAGTGTTTAAAAACAATTCTTCTTTTATTATATTTATTGAATCTCCAGTGTCCAATAAAATATTACAATTTAATTTACTACTTAATTCAACGTTTATTGTAGGAAACATAACAATTTTGTTTCCTTCTTTAACTTATCATAATTTTTTACACATTTTCTTTGAATTTCTCTCAGAAACTTTTATTTATCGATTACATTAAATTAACAGGATCGGCTTTACAATTTTTGTCTTCGGCTATCTTTCTTATTACATATACTGTACTGTCCATCCTAACCTTTACATTTCTAATTTTTAGTTCGAAAATTAACTCGTCTTTTACCAACTTATTTATTTTTAAATCGCTAGACATTTTATTTATTTGAAAATAACTTTACTACACATTGAGGAGTATTTTTAAGGAGGGCTGCACTACTTAAATAATTAACACATGAATGGCATTAATCCTTGGAATTCGTTAGCAGTAATCATTATTTAAATTTTAATTAATTTAAATTAAGCAGCAATTATCATTCACTTTTTAATTAATAAATTTTTAGAAAATTAGCGGAGTATGAGACTTACATTTTAGAAAACAACAAAAAACAGCAGTAATTTAAAAATAGCAGAGTTGCGCATTTGTAACACATGAGCCTTTTTCCTGGGGTAAGTATTTATCAGGGCTTTATTAAAAATGTGTGTTAATTACTAATTAACAAATTAATTAACCTTACTTACCAGGGGCTCCTAAGTTCTCCGTTTCCAGCCAGGCATAATAATGTCTTTCTGTAAACGATCTTCCGATATCATTGGAAGGTAGAACTAGGTTACTTGAAATGAAATTGAAAGTTTGTTACGTTCTAGTTTACTTGTGAAATAAGAATTTAAATTTTTAAAATACAAAGTCATACAATTTATTAATCAGTGACAAATTACAAAAGAACAAAAGACAGCAATGTGTCGAGTAATTTACTTTTAATTACTGCTAGTTATTCCATACATTTTAATTACTTATAACCTTTAACATTTATATATATCGAAAAGACAGTAACTTAAGATTTCCAATTAAATTTTTAGAAATGAATATTCAAGGGACAATTTCTACCGTTCATGTGTTAACCATTTATCATTTAAAATTCAACTTAGTTAACATTAAAATACATTTTCTTTATTATTATCTAAAACGTACCTGCTTGTGCACATTACTTATTTTTAAAACACTTTAACACATATTAAACATTGCCCATGGCTTTTGGAATCACTAATCACTTAACACATCGCTCTTGCAAATCAGCGCACTTAAACAAAAATGATATAAACTTTTACTCATTTGAAATACATAAATAATCGCTTCTGACTTCTTCTTTAGCTCGTTACTAAAATTTGGTACCGGCCTTGACATCTTAAAATTTGGAATACTGGAAGCTTATAAATTTCTAGGTTACGTCCGAAAATGCCATCACGTCTGTTCTGTTCAAGAACCTCTGGATGAGTGGGGCTTCTGAAGGGGCACGCCAACGGAAATCCCACCCTTGGTTATTATTTCGAATTTTTCGATTGGTGCATTGGATCTGGCGATATCAGACCATGCTTGCGTCACATGAGGCGATGTCAGTTAATTACCCTGAGTTACTACCTCGTACGATATTTTACATTTTTACCCGCTAGGGGTGCTACTATCTATGCTAGCTTCACAATGAGCACGAATAAAACAAAAATTTTCTTTTATATTGGGAAGATATAATTATTAACTAAAAATTAAATATATAAATGAATTTATATGTAACACCGTATTTTTAAGAGTGTTACAATGTATATATATATATATACATATATGTATATATGTAAAATGCACTATTTAAGTGCTTTTATGTGTTTCTATTTCAAGACTACAGAGTGGACTCTTACCAAGGTAAGTCTGTCAGTCTCCTAGTCCAAAAAATCTAAATAATCTTTACCAACCAAAATTAACTTATATATATATATATATATATATATATATATATAGATTTTTTGGACTAGGAGACTGACAGACTTACCTTGGTAAGAGTCCACTCTGTAGTCTTGAAATAGAAACACATAAAAGCACTTAAACAATGATATATTTCAACCACACAGTGGTCTTTGTCAATCGAAGAGAAAACACAAAAAGAAATATGAGAGAATGAAATAAAATAATTGTAATCACAGATTGTGTAGAGTAGAAATCAGATGTCACAGATTAAAGATATATATATTGTTTCCATGAACATATGAGTGATTATAGTTTATATAAGTCTGTAAGGGGTAAAGAGATAAGGCTATTTGGGAAAAAAAAAAAAAAAAAAAAAATGAATGGATTTATCTGATGTTGAGGTTAGGGGATTCTCTGGACTTGGTATACCACTGGTATGATAGTTCCCACCTTCTCAGTTCTGAGGGATTGCAATTAGGGGGGAGTGATTTAATTATTTTTGTGGTATAGCAGTCATCAAAAGTTGTGATGTTGTGACTCGCAGCATGTTGAGCTAGATACCCAAAAAAACTCATTGAAAACCAAATTCATTCAGCACAATCCTCGGTTCACCATAAACCACAAACAGAACAAAATAAACTGTCTTAAATAACAGACTACCATCCTGGTCTACATAAACTCAACAAGATATTGAGAGATGGCTTCAAGATTCTTCAAGCTTCTGTCCACACCAAAAATCTTTTCACCGATCCACCGCAAATTTGGTACAAGCAACCTCCCAACTTGAAAAACATCCTAGTACATCCTAAACTACCAGACCCTGATGCAGAGAAACCACACAAACTTCCTCATGGCTCCTTCCCATGTAATAGACCTAGATGCAAGACGTGTCCAATACACCCCTCAGCAAATAGTTTCAACAGCCAAACAACAAAAATTGTCTTCAAAATACAGGGTCATCATAATTGTACATCGAAAAATGTCATATACCAGCTACAATGTAAACTTTGCTCAGCACAGTACATAGGCCTGACCACGGATGGTCTGAATATCAGAATGAATGGCCACAGACATGATGTTAAAATTATGAATATGGATAGACCAACAGCTCAACATGCTGCGAGTCACATCACAACTTTTGATGACTGCTATACCACAAAAATAATTAAATCACTCCTCCCTGATTGCAATCCCTCAGAACTGAGAAGGTGGGAACTATCATACCAGTGGTATACCAAGTCCAGAGAATCCCCTAACCTCAACATCAGATAAATCCATTCATTTTTTTTTTTTTTTTTTTTTTCCAAATAGCCTTATCTCTTTTCCCCTGACAGACTTATATAAACTATAATCACTCATATGTTCATGGAAACAATATATATATATATATATATATATATATATATATATATATATATATATATATATATATATCTTTAATCTGTTCATTGTGACATCTGATTTCAACTCTACACAATCTATGATTACAATTATTTTATTTCATTCTCTCATATTTCTTTTTGTGTTTTCTCTTCGATTGACAAAGACCACTGTGTGGTTGAAATATATCATTGTTTAAGTGCTTTTATGTGTTTCTATTTCAAGACTACAGAGTGGACTCTTACCAAGGTAAGTCTGTCAGTCTCCTAGTCCAAAAAATCTAAATAATCTTTACCAACCAAAACTAACCTAAAAATATATATATATATAAAACACTTTTATAAGGTTACTCTTGAATAAAATTTTAAATGTACAATTTTTACAGACTTGTAAAGAATAAAGAAGTGAAATAATGACCTAAGATAATAGATGTAGATTTGAAAAAACAGGAGTACATGTTTTAATTTTGTTGATTGGAATCTGAAAATATTAAGACACAGAGTTGACAGTAGAAATTTGAAAAAATTAATGATAATTTGAAATCTTTGTTATTGTTTTATTTTACCTTTTCACTGACTGCCTTGTGATTGATGGATTTCAATTAAAGTTTGAATATCTGCCTTAATGTTAGTCAAGTTTAGATGCAAGCTCCTTTGAGAAAAACGTCTAACTTACTTCTTTTCTTTGTGAGGAGGTGGTCAACAGAACTAAATCCTTTTTTAACTAAATATGTTGACGGAAACAAGATGAGAAGTGGTTAAGTTTTCCCCACAGTTGTGGATAAGTGTCCATAAACCGACTCGTAACTTCTCTGCTTGAAAATCTTTATCTTCTGTGGTTATTGTTATATTATGCCAATAATATTAGATAGTATGAGTTTGTATATCATTGGTATTATTTGAATTGAAATTTTATTATTTATATTCCAATACGTATTGAAGTTAATTTTCTGAAATTAATTATATTGTGGGGATTTTAAACTACAGTAGTCCTTTGCTTATTCGTGGATTTGGTATTTGTGGATGGCAAAATCATATCATTTTCCGCAAATATGCTTTGTTTTTTAAAACCATTACAAAAAAGATAGTATAACTTCTGCGCATGTTGTGTCAAAATACAAGCATTCCTTATTTATAACAACAATCTTTCAAGTTTTTGTCAATACTGACAAACAACGATGATTCAGTCCAGCACCCACATTCAGCTCCATGCATACGTTTAGCCCCTCTACAGTTTACTTACTGCTGATTTATTAGTTTTTGAAATTGAAACATCGATAATCGTATTAGGGGTCTTTAACACTTTCAGTACGGTGGCGATATTGGTGTCATCAAACTACTGTCTGTTTTTCGTTAACTTCTACCTCTGATGGCAGTGGAATGCTATGCGGGTTGCATAGCTTGTCGTAGAATCTAATTGTTGTTTTCATCTCAATCATTTTATTTCCAACATATACAGGTTTATTGGGGACATTAGGATTAGACACTAAAATATTGTTTTATTTATTAAGTTACAATTAAAAAAAAGAAATACAATTGATAAATTACTGTATGACAAATAATAAAACACAATAAAAAAAGACAGAGAAAAAAAGATAATTTACATACAAAACTAAAGACCCTACTACTAAAATATACTATATACTAAAATAAGCACACAATGTTTAACTCAGAGTGTTTGTTTTTGTTTGTTCCATGTGTTTCACAAAGCCATATATATCGATTTAGGGTAAAAAGTAACCAAATTCACCTATAAAAATTAAATTTGAAACTTGTAATGAAAAAAAAATAAGTAGATCAAAACTGGTAATAAAATTAAGTTCGAAAATTATAAAGGCAGTGTTAAAGACATTAAAAGACTAAATCCAGGACTTTAAATAAAAAAATATATAAAAATAAAAATGGATAATTTCGTGCAAAAGTAAAGTGTATGGTTTGTTTCGGATATCACACCGACTTGGGAACAATGAAGAGCAGGTGACGCGAGTTTTGGCTGAGTCCTACATCCAAGATGGCCAGCTACAAAAGGAGAGAGATGACATCACACCAACGACGGACCAGGGAGGAAGTGACGCAGGAAAGATCAGATTTTAGCTTCTCTCTCTCAAATGAATTAAAAATTTTATTTTGAATTTTTGGGGAACTTTTTGAAATTTCAAAGTTTAAATTTCAATAAATTTTGCAAAAGTTGAAAATGTGTTTAAAAGGAGTGGCTTTAGAAAGAAAGTGGAGGGGATAGCATTAGTCTGTGGTGGCTACTTCAAACAAAGATGGTGAACCCTCCCTTTGTAGATTGAAAAAGCACAAATCAAAATGTTTGGAAATAAATTTTTGAAAGTTAAATTAAGAAAGTAAAATTTCGGAAAAGGAATACGTGGATCCTATGAAGTAAATTTAAGTAATAAAAAGAGTAAATAAATTTCAAGTAATAGAATAAGCTATGTTATAGATAAATCTGTGAGAAATTAAAATTGTTCCCATGTGGGTTTAAAATTAAAGGTTGTCGAATTTAAATGAAGATATAAAATATTTCAAAATGTTTGTTATAAAGAATTTGGGTCTTTAAAGGTATGTTGGTTTTTATATGTGATTTAAGATACTAAAGTCAAATATGAAAAGATTTCATGGGACAATGAAAGGGTTGTGAAAATAAGCTAAATTGTAAAGAAGTCTTGGAAAATAAAGTAAAATCTTGTACAGAAAAGTAGAGAATTTTTGCAAATTAAATTAGAAGTTTTAGATTGAAGAAACCATTAAATAATAAAGTGTTAGTTTTAAATATTAACAAAGAAATAATTTTGATTTAAAATTTATATTTTAGAAAAGAATGAAGGTAAGACAAGGGGATCTAAAACTTGTTTAACGAGAAGTTTTAAATTGAAGAAAAGATTTTAAAATCAACTTTGAGAATTTAAATAATTAACCTAGAAAAGGTAAATCTTGATCTTAAAGTAAATATAAACTATGTTAAGTTTTTGAAAAAGTAAGATAAGAAGAAGTTGATATAAAAATTATTTGTTTACTAAATTAGTTATAGAACAGGTAAAATTTTATTCAAGAGTGACCTTATAAAAGTGTTTTATATATATATATATATATATATATATATATATATTTATTTATTTAGGTTAGTTTTGGTTGGTAAAGATTATTTAGATTTTTTGGACTAGGAGACTGACAGACTTACCTTGGTAAGAGTCCACACTGTAGTCTTGAAAGAGAAACACATAAAAGCACTTAAACAATTATATATTTCAACCACACAGTGGTCTTTGTCAATCGAAGAGAAAACACAAAAAGAAATATGAGAGAATGAAATAAAATAAATATCATATTTCATATAGATTTCAATATCATATAGATATTTATTTTATTTCATTCTCTCATATTTCTTTTTGTGTTTTCTCTTTGATTGACAAAGACCACTGTGTGGTTGAAATATATAATTGTTTAAGTGCTTTTATGTGTTTCTATTTCAAGACTACAGTGTGGACTCTTACCAAGGTAAGTCTGTCAGTCTCCTAGTCCAAAAAATCTATATATATATATATATATATATATATATTCTTGATATTTAACGTTATCCATTGTTTTTCCGTTGCACTGACTTTATGAAGTTAATATATTACTATTGTAAGTAATTTTATCCACCATTAAGTAAAGGTAAAATTATTGCACTTAATGGTGGATAAAATTACTTACAATAGTAATATATTAACTTCATATATATATATATATATATTCAAAAGGTTAAAGAAATGTAAGATGATTAAGTAGAGTTTTAAAGATATAAAAATGTTTACAAACTGTGCTGTAAAGTAACTTAATTCTAAAATGAATAAAAACCGAAGTTTCTTACTAGCTTGCAACAAAACAGTGATTATATTTATTTAAACAAATTTCTTACATAATCCTAAACCAAAATAGTCAGTTAGCCATAATGAACTCATTCATTGTTCAAATGAACTCATTCCCCAGGAACAGACACCCAAAAGGTTAAATCTCAGCGAGTTAGGTTTTTAAATAAAGTCCAGTGCCTGGTTCTCTAGCAGATTTTTCCGAGCATTGCACATGTGTCCACATCAAACCGACAAACCATCAACAACACCTACTATTCAATAGCACCACCCTATGAATATAAAGAGGTCTATACCATACAGTCAGGCAATCAGGGGCAAGAGAATTTGTTCCAACGATATAGCATTGGAGGACTTTAATAGAAAGACCTTACTAGCTTTCCAAAAAAGAGGATATCCCAAACAACTTGAGGATCAAATCCATTTAGCTCAATCATCTGATGAACCCAGACCACCAATGGAAGACATTAAACTGTCTTTAGTTACAGATTACCATCCAGGCCTACAGAAGGTGAACAAAATATTAAAGGATGGCTTCAAGATTCTTCAAGCTTCCATCCACACCAAAGATCCAAGTACTGCCAAACAGCCTAAACCTCCTCATGGCTCCTTTCCGTGCAATAGACCTAGATGCAAGACATGTCCAATACACATCCCAACAAATAGTTTCCATAGCCTAGTAACCAATGTGGACTTCAAGATTCAGGGTCATCATACTTGTACATCCAAAAATGTAAAACTTGTAATACAATGTAAATTTTGCCCGGCACAGTACATACCTCTTACCACGGATGGTCTGAGCATCAGAATGAATGGCCACAGACATGACGTTGGAGCCATGAACATAGACAGGCCAACCGCTCAACACGCTGCTAGTCACAACATCATATCTTTCAATGATTGTTATACCACCAAAATAATTAAGGCCCTCCCATCTGATTGCAATCCTTCAGAATTGAGAAGATGGGAGTTATCATACCTGTCGTACACCAAATCTAGAGAACCTCCTATTTGTCACACAGTATTTCATCATTTGTATTTCTTTTTTTAAATTGTGACCCGATAAATAAAACAATATTTTAGAGTCTAATACACTGTTTTGATGTCCCCAATAAACCTGTATATGTTAGAAATAAAATTATTGAGATGAAAACAACGGGCACAATAATTAGATGCTACGACAAGCTATGCAACCCGCATAGATTTCCACTGCCATCAGAGGTGGAAGTTAACGAAAAACAGACAGTAGTTTGATGAGATCACCAATATCGCTGCCGTGCTGAGTGTGTTAAAATTCAGTGACTGGTACTCTAGTAGAATTTGGCAACCAGCAATATAGGCTCTGGCTCATGTCAGATCTCCTTGTTTTGAATTTTTCCTAAATCAGATGTCTATATATATCACTTACACTTTAATTTACTAAACAAGGATCATACTTGGTACATTTGCGAGCTGACTTTTCAAATTCAAAATTCTACTCACAAATACCAAGTAAAATTCTTGTTTAATTACATTAAAGAAAGTGCTAAATGAATACAAGAAAACAGTGCTATTTTATGTAACTAAGTTGTAATATATATAATATAAAAACTTGCAGTTTTTGTGTTGTACATCTTGAGGTTTCTCTATAATTACACTTTTGGTATTAACTTAGCAGAAAAACTACAACTTACTGATATTTTCTTCAGATGCATTTCACACTAGGTCAGTGGAATATTCAATGATGTGAGTCACGGACAAGACTGTTGCTCAGGTGTGTTCATATTTGAACACATAATTAACAACTACTCTATGAACATTAACACATCACAGAACACCGATACACCACAGACTTACACCAACACAACATACCTGAGCAACAGTCTTGTCTGTGACTCATAGCATTGAATATGCGCTGACCTACTGTGAAACATGTCTGCTGAAAATATCAGTAAGTAGTGGTTTTTCCAAGCTAATAGAAAAAGTGTAATAAAATATAGGTATGATATATCAAATTAAAATTCTTGATTATAAAATCATTTATATTTAAAAAAATATACAAATACAAAAAGAAAATCATGACCCTCATTATACAGATTTAAAACTAAATCAAGACATATTTTACATTGTTTCCCTTCGATTATTTAATTATATCTAAACAATTTATCATAGATAATATTTGAACTTTTTGTATAAAATCCAAATATGAATCATCAAACAGACAACTTAATATAACAATTTTTCAACTAAAGTATTTAAGCTGCAATTCGTTTCCCTGTAAATTCTTTAATTAGCTATATACCTACTTTAATTAGTTTAACATTACAAGATACCTTTGAAAAACTTATTTTATCAAATTAATTTCAAAACAATGTTTATTTGACAGCAATCTATTATCTATTATTATTATTTGAATAATGATTCAATTTTCCTTATTAAATTTAAATCCAAATTATAATTCTTTTAAATCAATCTATTATCTTTAACAAGTTAATAATTTTCAACAATTCTTTCTTAATTTGTTATTATTCTCATTGAAATTGTTCATTATTTACCTTCAAATTAGTAATTTACACTACTTAAAATATTAAAAACTAACATTACATATGCTTAAATCTCATATATTTTCTGGTAATCTACTAACATCTTAATATATTCTAATGGCAAATTATGTAATCTGTTAGGAACAAACTCAAGTAAATCTTCAGAGGACACTTCCAGCATAATAGATAGTAGGTAGTTTATATTTTTGACTGAAATAAAAACAAAGCTCTATGAGTATACTGCATAAATATCATACACATATTCATTTTGTAAACTATTTACAGAAATATTATTTTCAATGAGGGAACTATTGTTTCTAAGCCCTTTCTTCTTATTTATATCTTGTTTATAAAAATTCTTCAACTCTATTTAGGCTATAAATGTATTAAAAAAAAATTAAACCTAAAGACAAATACCAGTTTGTTAAAATTTACTATTTTTATTCTTTAAACTTCAAAAACAAAACTGTGTAGTAAGAAAATGAAATACCAAATTGTTAGTCAGGTGTTTGAAAATACTTTATTGATATGTGTAGTTATTTATATCTATTTGATGCAGGACAATATTACCTTCTCTAGATAAAGGCAGAATCACAAACTGAATACCAATAACTCCTAATACTTAAAAAAAATTAATTACTACAATTTAATTTACCAAACCACTTGATTACTTAAATGTTAAATTAAGCCAACGTTTAATTTTAGTACACGCTTCATTTACCTTGAGAAGAGAAAAGAAACTAGAAAAAAACTATATTAAACAAAGGTTAACACTAAATAAAAGGGTTTGAATTTTGTATTATTAAAAACAAAGTATTATTAGAAAAAAATGTCTTTCACCACACGTTAATTTAATAATTAAAACAAGTGTGTTTGTGTGTTATGGGCTTTGCATTTTGTCCACTTCGTCAAAATGGAATTTGTTATACTGATGAAAATATAAAATTACCTATTATGTAATTTACAATTTTTCAAAAAAATGCATTTGAAATTATGAAAATTCCCAAAGGAGGTAAGACTCTATTTCTAGTATGGCTATTTCTTGTTTGTCTAATTAATTAACAGTAAAATTCTTAAACATAGATAAAAACATACACAAAACTCACAAATTAATCATTTATTTCTCATACGCCTTTCAATGACCAAGTCATCATCATCAGTGAGTGTTACTACTACAAACTCTAACTTACAACTAGGGTGAAAGTAAGGTTACACTTCTGTATTTATACAGTAGGCGTTCCCACACCCACTTGTCAAAATAACAGTTATTAACCCTACTTTAAACATGATACAACAAATAGAAATTGTGTACCTAACTCAATAATTACAATAAAATTTGTAACATACAACATAATTACATATAAACAAAATAGATAATTAATAACTAAACACTTTTAAATGTTTTAAACACATCTCCCGAAACGGCCGTCTTCAACAAGCAAAGTAAGTACTACTATAGGCAAGTTTAAAACATTTAAAAAAGTTTGGTGATTACTAGTAGCTCACGCAAAGATGGAATCAACAAATGTGGAGATAATTAATATTACACTTTCTTATTCTACCAAAATATTTAACCTAAAAGTTACAGTAACTTTTTTTTTTATTTATTATTAAAAAAAAATTTTTTTTCCTCCTTTTGTGTCACGCTAATTACAATAATATAGAATTTTGAATAGGGCCTGACTCATGGTTTACAATATTATTTTTATTCCTATTAATATACAAAGTTTCCCATGCATCCAATCCACTACACTTAACGTTTTTTTAACAGGGTTACATCCTCTACTTTAAATTCGTGCTCTTTCTCTAAACAATGTTTCGCCATCGCAGATTTTTCTGGTCCATTATATTTAATGTGGGAAAAATGTTCTTTAGCCCTAGTTTTAATATTTCTTTTTGTTTGGCCTATATATTTCAGAGGACACTCGCTACACTTCAGGCAGTAGATTCCTGACTTTTCTTCATTAGGTATGGCGTCTTTATGGTTCCCTAACAACTTCTTTAGGTTATTTGCAGTGGCAATTGTAACGTTCAAATTACTATATTTTCCTAGAGATTTTCTAATTTTATTAGACAGCAGTGTGTGGTGTGTTATTTTTACCCATTTCCCCCCCTTTAAATCTCTTACTAACGTGCTTATCTGATTTCTTATTGTCTTATTTTTCATCTTTTTGTGAATTTCATCTATAAATACATCACTGTATCCATTGAACCTTGCTACACTATAAATGTAATTCAGCTCATTTTTATAAGTTTCCTCTGATAAAGGCAAATTAATTAAAGCAATAGAATTGAAAGCTGTTTTTTTATGTTATATTGTGTGAAATGAATCACTGGTAATAAATCTGCTTGTGTGAGTTGGTTTTCTATAAACGTTAAAACTTAAATTATTGTTTTTTCTTGATATTAAAACATCTAAAAATGGTAAACACGCCTCTTTTTCTATTTCAACCATAAATTTTATACTTGGAAAAAACCATTTATTCTGTTACAAAACTTGTCCAGGCTTTGTTCACTGTCAAACACTGCAAACCAGTCATCCACATATCTCAACCGCACTCTAGGAAAATATTTCAAGGTATTTTTCGCATTCATTTCGAAATAACTCATAAAAAAGTTGGCTAAAAAACTAACACACTAAACAGAATACAGCACATTTTTCCATATAATGAATAATGTACCCCTAAATAAGTAAATTATGAACCTCTAAATAAACTAAGAAGAACCAACTATACTGTTTTTAGTGTATAATGCTATAAATATTTAATAATTAGCACTTTGCTCTCTGACAATAAGAACGCTTGTTTGCCATGCCACTCTGAACCCGGGTGTGAACCTAAGTGTTTGCCGTGTCTACTCCAAGACTTACAACACGTCTGACTACTGCTCTGATGACTTTTAACACATTTGTTCTATCAGTTAACCTGTCATTTATAAAGGCTTTAAATAATTAATATTTTGCAGCTATACAATATCTTTTATTAGTAAAAGAAAGATAAAGTTATAGGTTTAAGTTTTAGATATAAACAAATCACATAGTTAATTAAAAATTTGTTTTTATTTATATTTAAATTGTGTGAAAATTCTCAAAATATTTCTGGGGATAGATAATAGATAAAAGAAAGACTTTAAAAACAAATTTCAGCACTTCTAAGCTTTAAGAAAATGAAATAAAGCAATTCAACAATATACTCAGCAAACAGGCACTTAAAATTTATCTATGAACACCAAAACGAAGCAGGATGGTTTTATTAATAACTTTTATCAGAACCACCGACTTAGGAGAAAATAAAGTTTTGTACAAAGTTACTTCAAATCCCACAGAATGTCATGCCATAATTTAAAGCCAAACCATAACCGGTTCATGAGTTGATTGCCAGAGAGGTAAAGTCAAGTTACAGTCCACTTTTGAATGTATTTGACAAAAAACATTGACGGTTATTGCCTGAGTTTCGGAGTACAGCGCCAAGGGTGTAGGTCTGTTGATCGAAGCTAAAATGCACACTGCCATTGCCAATTTATAGCCGGCAGTGTAGTACAAAGGGTTATTATTAATGAAAGTTTTGAATAAATTAATTAATCATAGAATTATTACTTACATTTTTAAAATATGAATAAAAAACCCAGTAAAACTTTGAAACATATGTTTCAAACAATATGTTTTGAAACATATTTAAAGTTTATAAGCTATAGTAACATCTTTTGGTACCGAAACACTTGCTTTTTAACTTTTCCTGATTATTTTCTAGTGTATGTATACCATTCCCTCTGTTATTCAGTGTTTGTCTGCATCTAATTCATTCTACTACAATAATGTTTACAGAATGATAGATACACCTTGCTTAATGCACTCAAACAGAAATAGTTACTTTATCAGTTATCAATGCAATTTTATATCCATGAAAGAATCTATGGCGCCTGAAGTTGATATAAGGCCTCTCTATAGGTTTATCAAAGGTTTTTCATCACTTCTTGGCACCTGGTTTAAATCAATTCCAAAATGCATCGTATCACTGATTACACACTAAAAAGTTTGTAAACAACCAGTAGCTTTAATTATTACTCCTGAACAACCAGCGAAGTTATGAACAGATATGCACTGCTGAAATACTTGAAAATTGTCAATGTCAATTGTTAACCTAACAATAATCCCAAAGGTAGTTTCTTCTAGAGTTGTTGAATTTTGATGTGTAAGCTTACAACCATCGTAGGAATTTAATGAAATATCTTGTAAAGTCAATGAAGTTAGTTCCACAAAGATTAATAATCATTTGTAACAACACTGTAGGTCTAAAACTAAGGCGACTACTATCACAAAACAATTTAATGTCATAAAACAATTGTCATTTAATGAGAAATTGGACTATTGCAGTTATTCATTGATTATTTATAGGCACTTTTAAAAAGGGATGAAACTAAAACAAAGAACAGCGATTGTATATTGAGGTGACATACATCAGTCTTGCTGAGGTAACACTGAAAGCATATGGCGAAAATGGTAACATGGGCACGCCTACGGAGTTCACATCTTAACTTACAGATACCTATAATGCATAGAGGTGTCAGCTAATATGTAGCATGTTGACTGGTTATGCAAAAATATGAGACTTGGTAGGCTGTGGCTTGTTGTAAACAAATGTCTAAAGATTAACTGATGTATGTGATCATGCTGGCAAAGGTATTGATTATTGACATTACATTAAAACAAAGTTTGATAGCTAATCTGGAAATGTCTTCTGCTAACAGATGTGCTGTCTCGAGAATAGCCAAAGGTTATTTTCTGTACTCAACAATTTTTGAGCATTATTGTTTCTATTTTTATTTTATAAAGTAACAGAACCACAAAGTAATACATGTTGTTACACTAGAATGAATATTGAAAATTTGTTACGATTGCTTTACTACAAGAGGTTTAGTCTCAAGAAGTGAAATTAAACTGAGCAGTATAGGCATTTGTATGAAGACAAATAGATTTCAATGGAAATATTGGAAAGAACCCCAATACCACAATAATAATAAAAAATAACATATAAAACAAGTTACTTAAGATTAAACCCTTATGTACATTTCGATGACCATGTCATCATCATCAGAGGGTCTTATTACAAAATTACAATCTAGCAAACAAGATGTTACAAACTAGAGTCATCTAGATCTAATGTATTGTACCAATGTGCTCTTGATATTGTGTACAAATAGATTTCATAAACAACTGTTATACAGCATAAACAAACAAATCTATCAGTTTATAATCAGGGCCAAGTACTATAACTAAAACTGAATTGATAAATAACTATTTATTAGTTGAATATAACTCGACCAAGCAAAAAGATAAAAGCACATACTTTATTTGCAAGGTGAAGACTAAACCCAGTGATTTCAAGTATTGTACTGTATTAGTCATCACACAGCAACCTTCTCCAAGGTAACTCGACCTGCACATTACATGCATTGTTCAGAACATGAAGATTTTTTTCTGCTGCTCTCCAGTTAACTTTGTTAACTCAGAGATTTTTTTAAACAATACTCAGGCTATTGGGAGTTTACTGTATGTGTTTGATAAATCCATTATCTGGCCTGACTGTGGTCCCAAATGTTCCAGTTAAAAAAGTGTCTGCTGTAGCTGATGTAATTGTAAAATAAAACTATTATATAAATTTTGTGATTTTAAGGGGTCATTGATAAACTACATTTGAATAATACAAAAAAAAGAAAAAGTCCAGAACTAGCTTACCTCAAGATGAATAGCAAGAACACCATCAAAGTCCCAAGTTTTAATATTAATATCAGCAAAACCATTTTGATCAACTTGTATTTTTTTCCCAGTACATTTTCCATTAAACACATTTCCAGATATGATATCACAATACTCTCCTTCTGGTAGACAAGTCTGTAGCAATAGAAGCAAAAAATAGTTAGTGTAATTCATATTGCAATTTAATGATGATAAATTGAAAACTGGTTTGAAGTCAGTACAATGTAAAGGAAAATCTAAATAATAAATATTAGAAAAAACATGTAGTTCATGTATATATTGTTGTTATACTACCTATAAACTACACAATAAACCATATGTATTAACTACATATGAATACAATTTAAAGATATTCAATAATAAAACTAAAAATATTTTTTTTCTAAATTTTAGGACTTATGGAGATTTGTTGCTAATTTTTCCAAGCATGTAGGTTTTTGTTAAGATTAGGATTTGTGTTGTTAAGGAAAGTTTAAAGAATAGTGTATTGTGTTATTAGCAGGAACGAAGAACTTGCCACTTGTAACACCATGATTTATCACCTATTAAAAACACTCTTAACACTTTCAGCGCGGCGGTCGACTGCCTGTCGACAAAATCGCCCTCTAACATTAGGCGTCGGTCGACACATTGTCGACACGATCCTTTTCCATTCAAATGTCTCCCCACTTTTACCAGCCTGCTTTAACGGTACAGTTTTCGTTCTGCCGCCTAGACAAAAGGTCCAAGTTTGTGTTTACGACTCCGCCGCTGTTTTTGTTGTGTTTTTACGTGGTTTTCACCCAATTTTATTCCAATGTAAGTAATACACTTTTTTCTATTATGATAAATATACCTAGGCCTTTTTAAACCTAATAATAAAGTTGTTTGCAGTAGTATTTACGTAAATAAAACAATATATCTACCAATAATAATAAAATTTTTGATTTTTTTCATTTCTTTTGTGCATTTTTATATGCAGCCAAGTAAAATAATTTACCCTAGTTATGAAAATTAATCCTAGGTATTTCAATACTTAGCAAATAATGTTATTTGAACTATTATTTCCATAAATAAATTACACAAATATTTAAACAATTTGTTTCTCAAAGTGTAAGTAATACACTTTTTTTCTATCATGATAATCATACCTAGGCCTTTTTATACCTTATAATAAACGTTGTTTGCAGTAGTATTTACGTAAATAGAAAAATATACTCGTATCTACCAATAATAACAAAAGTTTTGATTTTTTTTCATTTCTTTTGTGCATTTTTATATGCAGCCAAGTAAAATAATTTACCCTAGTTACGAAAATTAATCCTAGGTATTTCAATACTTAGCAAATAAAGTTATTTGAACTATTATTTCCATAAATAAATTACACAAATATTTTAAAAACATTTTTCTCAATTTTGTATATAATATAGCCAGGCATAGATTGATAATTCGGAAAAAAATTCATTATAGATGAGTGGAAGAGTCCCTAAAAGGATGTTGAGTCCTGATAACCAGCCTGCTGGACCATGTTCTGGGGAAACAACACCTCATGCCTCCAGGACAGAAACGTCTAAGAAGAGGGCTGCTCCGGTGAAAAAAAGAATCTTCTCTGAGGATGAATTATGGGAAATGCTCCAAAACTCTGACATTGAGGAGGACATGGATGAAGCAGATTCATCTTCAGAGGAGGAAGAGGAGGACGAAACCTCAAGTGGAGGAATTATTGTTGTACCAGAGGCACCATCTTCACCTAGATCGCCTAGTCCAGGTCCTCCATCTCCAATGGCAAGACAATTGTCCAGCCCCTCTGTCAGCCCCATACCGACTCTGCCCCAGACTCAGCCCACTTGGAATTCCTCTCCTCCCAACGTCCCTACAATTAATTTTTCTGGAGATAACCCCGGATAATCGGGAGTTTACTGTATTAATTTTATGTATAACATTATTTATGTATTTTTTAAAATGAATACACATGTTGTTAGGTATGTTTTAGGTTTTATTTATGTATAGTTAATTAGTTTTTACGTGTAATTCAATGTTTTCTAAAATTCTTAGTTTTTAATATGTTTTTTCATACAAAAATTAATATAAAATAGACAAAATAATTTCATTTTAAATTTGGTGTTGTTATTTGTAAAATATCCTCATTTTTATGGAATGTTGTTAGGATTGCGGTAGGTAGGAAAAAATGTAGAGAGTGAGAGGCGAACGAACTTTACAATAAGCTATTCAATACAATAGAACAGTGAAAGTACGAGACCCCTGCCAGGTAGAATTTATCCCCGGGAATGAGTTATCAGCAAATCAAGTCGTTAACACAAAAAAAATAGTATGTCGACAATGTGTCGACATCCGCTCCACATAATGAAATGCTTTTGCCAGGCGGCTGTCGACAACGTGTCGCACACGGGTTTTTTAAAAGAAAAACGGTAAAAAAATCAGTAGAAATGTAAAAATATTTGAAAGACGCTTAAAAAGAATATATTAAGAGAAAAAAAAAATTCAGCACAGGCGAACACCAAGGTCAGCCCTGTAGACGCATTGAAAGTGTTAAAAGAACAAGAACATTACCAAGATTTAAGCAATAACTAATAAATAGCAAAAGCAGATACATCACAACAATCCATAAACTACATTACTGCTTGAAATATAAGCTCAATAACCCAACACCAAAAACACACTTGACAAACCTATATAATATAAAAAATTACCACATAGATAATCCAAAACTCACAAACAAAAACATTTTGAAATATAATTACAAATCAGTCCTACTACACACGCAACAATTTTAAGAAACAATTTAAACCCAAAGTTAGAAACAGACATTTAAAATTTTGCTGGTATATACAAATAACTTCCTGTTCATACCCCAGTTTCTAAAAAGGACAACCAGGAAGATAACTTTACACAAATACCAAGAATGCATTAAAACACTAACAAATCATAACAATAAATCAAACTTTGTTGAATACTACAATATATCCACAAACCACAACTATTCAAACATAACATCAAACCTAGTAAAAATAGCAGAATTCATACAAATAAACAGTACAAAATAAACAAACAATTTAAATGTTAGTCAACACAAATATTCAACACCCAGTTACATTATAATTCACTCATCTTGTTGCCATCATAGCCCCCAAAACCTCTTCAATCATTATCCTAACTCTACTCTACCCCAATTTAAAACAAGGTCATTGTATAGTTCTATTATAAAAAGTTTAAAAAATAAAGGGTGATATACTTTACTAAACGCCGGGTAACCTTAATTTTGTAATTTTCACATATGTTACTCAGGAATACGTTTTGAACATGGCAATGTTAATTCCAAGCAGTGGAATTAATAAACAGTACCGAAAAATGTACTGACAAAGTAGCAAGTTAGGGTAGGTATAATACCTCTAAAACACACCATTTACTGTATAAAAATCAAACATGGCTTTTGTGAATGTGATTTCACTTTGTATTTACAATAAACTGTCAATTAAGTATGACAGTTTAGAAATAAAGTTGTATAAAAATGTATAGAATGTTTATGAGATATAACTTTTCAGTGTTGAGGGTGGACTTCGCAATTAAAAGCGGCGGTCTCACATCAGTATCAATTTTTTATTCAGGGTATTATAACGTTTCATGAAATCGCTATTTTCCTTAGTCAACTTCTGTATCTAGTACCCACTCTAAGTTATTAATATATAAGAGCACAGTGAAAAACATGTGCTGGACACATGTGAATGGGAGTGTTTTGTTAATGCTAAATAACACCAAAAGAGTACCATAAAGACCAGATATGACTGGCAATTAATTTCTATATATTTACTTATGTCAGAGTGAAGTTTACTAAAAAGATGATTTTTATGATCTCCAAAGAGAAAAAAATATTAGTTCCTAAAATTTGGCAATTACAAGGAAAGGAGTTGTGCAGAATGAGGGATACATTGATTGTTACATGTCAGTCAGGTGTGATCATCATGGCAGCTAAAGTGTTAAATATAATTTTTGGTATATGTACTTCTAACCAAACTGTTCACATCATAATATTAAATAAAACTGTATTATTGAAAACCATTAGCAAATAAAATTGTTACAACTATGTTTTGTAAAACTGAAATACATTTCTTATGGCCAGTCTACAAAATAAAAGGTTTCGGCATATGTACTATTAGATTTGTTTTAGGAAAGCAATATTTTGATAAATTAATCAGAACTCACCTGTAATCGACCATTTAAATCATAGGAGTCCACATTAAAAGCAATAAAGCCTCTGTTATCCCTACAGAATGCTATCTGATTATTACCATTATCCCACCAGTTGGTTACTTCAGTATCTGTAACAAAGTAAATACTTACCATTATTATAATGAAGGCATATAAGTCAAGGCTTTTCATGTTCTTGACTAAATAAAGCAGCTTACTAATAAACTTTGATAAACCTTTGCCCATTTAACTATTATTGTTTATTATTGTCCTGTAAGAATAAAATTTCAAAAATTTTGTTGCATAGTGCGTTAATTGTTTTTAAATACAAAAGTAATATTATAGTTTGTGCTTAGATTTGTAATGATAATACATTTTAATTTTACCCAATTATACAATTAACCAAATAAATTTTATCACATGTTCAATATACTGTAAATATTCTTAATGAAAAAATGTTTCAAAATTGGTTGTGTACTTAAACGTGTTGTGTTAGATTACACCAAAAATTTTAAATTATCACCCTTAAATGTATTTGTTCCAATTAAACCAAGAAAAAACTGTTTTGTAGTTATTCTTTTGAAAATAAAATAATAATAGTCGTATGAAATTTAAAAATTCTTTTTCTCTAATACTGCAGTAGAATTCGCTTAATAAGCTTCCATTGAGGACGATTTCCTGCTTAAGCTTTTTTCTCAGACCCTACAATTTAGCATAAAAAACATACTAAAATTTTTACAGATAATAAGCTTTGAATCCTACTTAAAACTTGTTTTAAGCTAAAAAGCTTGTTTTGACACGATTTTCCCAATTATGATCGGAAATTTTACCAAGTAACAATACATTACTATAAACAAATATTACAGTAGTTTTATGAAGTACAGCAGTTATGGTATAACACATCAATGACATGAAAAATACTTTTATCATGGAAGGGAATCCAATAGTAAACAGCAAAGAATGTTGATAAAGACGGTCTAATATATTTCAGCTGAATGTTTACACATACTAATTACTTATACCTAATACCTTATAATTCCATACTAGGAAGTAAATTGTAACGTAAATTCCTTAAAAAGTAAATTAAAAAGTATCAAAACTTTTGCTTGTTATGAATCTTGTGTAGTATTTATCGGACCGGACGCATTACTTTTAGACAGAGAATATGTTTACACTTCCGTTCTATATACAAAATATTTATAAACTCACAAATCAATCACATGTGGTATGTAGACATGTCTTCGTGATAAGGGCCAAACCACTTTACTCGCCTGTCAGCTTATTGTGTGGGTAAACGGAACAAGAAATTGTGGTTTTGTTGTTTATTGTTTACACACAAAACAAACAAACAAAAAATATTAAGAGAGTGTTGCAGAGATAAGAAAATATAGATATCTCAAAAACAATTTCAGGATAATTGGCCCGACGGAGTTTATTTAGGTATCATTTACGCTATAAAAAAACTATGTCGGGCCAATTGGGCCGACACGTTTTTATATACATACTATGATAAGAAACGTATATTCGTACTTAGATATGATAGGGGAGCAAAATATAAGTACTTATTATTTAAAAATAGGCTTCAAATACTTTGGCGATTCTCTAGGAAAACGCTGATATTGTGGTTGGCAGCTAAAGTGTTAAAAATTGTTTTGGTGAATATGTAGGAATAATACAGCACTCATAATGGTGAATAGATATAGTATTTTTTTGTTGGTATTAGAATATTTTCTATTCTCATATAAGACATTCTCATTTTAAAGACACTTTTTGGATGGTCTCTTAAAAATCCTATTGAGCAGATTTTACTAAATTATATATTATTATTATTATAACATAATAATAATTATTTTTCATAGTATATTATTAATACTAATTATTTAGTACCTAAAAATTATTAATAAATTACATGTAATAATTCAATATTTTATTTTTAATAATTTATTCCAAGGCATCGATATTTTTTCTTAAACATTTATAATAAAATTGTCGATTTCATTGTCTATTGTTATTGCAAAACATCAACTTATCTAAGTAACAACTTATTTAATGCATGTACTAAGGGCAAAGTTTTACTGCACATACCTTTTCCTGATTTGTTTGTATAAATTTTACACAATTTGTCTAATCATTGTCCTTATAAACATAGTTTATTCACATACTCAAGCAGTATTTATTGCTCTTCCTAATTTTTCTTCATAAGTGTTAACTTTTACAAATTTTTAATAAAACAATTACCTTAAAATATTAACAAAGATACATTACCTTGCACTACTTTCCTGAACTTAACCATGTTATAGATTTGCCTCCAACGGTGTTCACATATCCATCCATTACTACATACATTATCTTTTACTATTACAGATTTTATATTGTTATTTTCATCATGTGGAGGACCTGTATTTCTATCAGTAAAGTCATAACTAGACATAAGTCGTGGGAATCCATGGGGCCAGGATAACATAAATGCTATGGCCATCTGTGGGCAAATAAAAAGAAAATTGTGATTGGTTTATTCCTTCTAAGTTTTATCTGATCTTAATGAAATAACTATTGTACGTATTTCAAAATGTGGTACTTTTACCAAAAATTTAAAAACATACATTAATACAGATTGAATTATTTATATAATAATAAACTACCCTATAAACAAATTGGCTTACAAATATATAACAAAGGCAAGCTTATATTTTAAAGAAAATAATAAATCCATTTTATTTCATATTTTTCCTAAAATCGTTTTTTATGTTTTACACTTTAAAAGTAAGCTTAATCCTCCAACTTCAATACCTAATAATTTTGTTTTCTCTCCTTCATTTTCTTTATTATTCCATAATAAATTTCTTATGCCACTTTTCTATAACTCCACAATTGATAACCACCACATATTACATACATTTCCTCAACATGTGTAATGATGGAGATTTTTTCGCATTTATTTCGTTTGTAATGATATAGCACTGTGACTACAGAAGTCATGAAAAATTAATTTAAATTAGCTGATTAATTTGGTTGTCTACTATGTAAAATCAAATAATTTCATTTATCTAAGATTTATTTGACTGTTGGTGATAAATGTTTTATTTTAACTTCATGATGAGATCATGAAGGCTGTCATGTTCTTTCCTTATTGATTTGTCTACAAATCCATCATTGTGAATTGTGCTTCGGACCTAAGATGTGCGACCCAAGCCAGACTTGTGAAATTCAAGAATTATTAAATGAAATTTTAAATTTCATGGCGTTTCACTAAAACACTTATAAATATTTTACAAACTTGCCTCTAGTAGAGCTTACTTATATTTGTTGAGGATGGCCATTTCGGGAGATGTATCCCATTGTCAACTCAGACCGTAACTGATCTCAAGATTTTTGTAGGTTAGGGTGTAAGAGTGGGGGTGTGAGTGTACTATGTGAGCATTAGGAGTTATGATGGCGAAAAGAGTGTGTGAATTATAACGTAATTGGGTGTTGATGAGTATGTAGTTTGAAATGTTTGTATATTTCGTACTGTTTGGATATGTAATGCTGGTTATGTCTGTGTTGTTTATTAAGAATTTGTAGGTTGGATGCTATGTCTTGGTATAAAAAATAGATTTTTTTTTTTTAGCTATAATCATTGTAACTAGATGACTGACAAGACATTAAAATCACATAAAAAACAATATTATATAAGAGAACGAATGTAATATGTAAAAACTATATACTCTAAATCGTATTATATGATAAGCTACATAATAGTACAAGTTTAAGTGTAAAATTAGATAAAATTTTAATTTTAACAACAAAAATTTATATGTGTGTGTGTGTATATATATATATATATATATATATATATAAAATATCAGTGATTTGACAATAATCAAGTGACCGAAAGGTGCCTCATCACAACTAGGTAAAATTATTGCACTTAGTGGTGGATAAAAGTATTTACAATAGTAATATATCAACTTCATATATATATATATATATATATATATATATATATATATATATATATGAATAGTTATTATCTGAAGTATATCCGTTCATCCTGCAGTGCATAAAATCGCAGTTCTGACGATTCGATAGATTTTATCGGCAGAAAGGTGAACAAAAGGAAAGGAATATGAGTAATTGTTTGGCTGAGGTGTGTGTGGATTGACATCAATGGACGTGGCTTCATTCCTCTATATATGGAGCAGAGTTATCTGCGCTCTTCACTCGCTCTTCAACTGTTGTTGGGTTCACCTCGTTAATGCTAGATGAGGAATACGTATCAGCATATATATATATATATATATATATATATATATATATATATATATATATATATATATATATATATATATATATATAGTGAAGTAATTGGAGAGTAATAATAGTACATCCTTACTTAGGTAATGGTAGTATTGAGGTTCTTTGTTACTTAAAATTCTATATTATATAGTGTATGATAAATAAAGGCTTTCTATAAGATTTGAAAAATAATTAAATCCTTTTGAATACCTTAAAATACATTCAAATTACTTTCACAATTAATGGAATAGTTTTTTCTTTACTTAACAATACGCTTTATCTGAGATAGTCTTGTTTTCTTCATATTGTCAAAAAAAGTTTACATAGTTAAAACTGAACCTTATATGCCCGGGCTTCTTTAAAAGTAAGAGTTACATGCTCTCCATCTCTCTGTGTGTCATGGTTATCAACAAAAACTAGACTCTCATTACTTGGCAATAAACTCCAGGCTGGCCCTGAAATTAAAAAAAAATAAATAAAACTTATTAGATAATTTTAAGTGTTTTCTTGAGCATATGTTTAAAGGCCTTGCTATGGTGTTATTATAACATATAAATAAGACAATAACTAATTTATTAAAATTAATTATTTAACTAATAAATTAAAATTGTTTTGAGACCATATTAGAGTTTTTAAAAAAAAATTTGAGATAAAATAAGTTAACACGTTAGCTGCCATGTCGGGCCAACGAGCCCGATGGCTCAGTAGGGTGAACCGAATTCCGTCGGACCACTCGGCTTGACATTGTTGTCTAGTAACATTTTATGTTTATTAGTACTACTCAACCGGTGTTGCTACTTTTGGAAAAATGAATGCACAGTATTAAACTAGCTTTACACTACTTACAGATGTAATTACGGTGATTTTTGTTTGATAGATAAATGGCGATAACATTATAAACATATTATTCTAAAAGCTTTATGACAGGAGTTAGGGTCAACACACTAATTTGTTAACAATTTTAGAGAAAACATAAATAAATGAAACCTCTCAACCAAAGTATTTACTGCGAAGTATTTACTGGTGTATATATTTGATGAAAAATGTCGTTTCAATGTATCTTCATTGTAAATTACCTGTGAGGATGATTGGTATGCAATCGAAATGTACATAAGGTTTTAAATAAAAGAAGAAAGTTATTTGTGGATGAGAAGTTTCATTTATTTGTGTTAAACATTACACCACAGTTTGTTTTATACAGTTTTAATTTTAGTGAAGTTGAGTTGATTCTTGCAACCAAAAAAATTGGTTAATTGAAAGAAGTTTATCTTTGTATACTTTAATAATAAAAAAAATCATTTTTAATGACATGTTTTATTGATTTTTACTATTTTCAACATTTTACAAAACCTAAAAAGTAAGTCTGAAATATTGACTAAATATTTAGTTGTAAAATAATTCTTGAAAAAATGGACTTGGTTGAAGTTAAGTACAAACATTGGTATAGTTAGATAACCTCATCCTTACTAGGAAGTAAGTTATAGCGTAAATTCCTTAAAAAGTAAATTATTAAGTTTTAAAACTTTTACTTGTTATGGATCTTGTATAGTATTTATTGGATCTGAACTATTACTAATCAGAGAGAGAATATGTTTACACTTCTGTTCTATATACAAAATATTTATAAACTGACATATCAATGGCATGTGACACGTTCACATGTCTTGGTGATAAGCACCAAAAAACGTTTCTCGCCAGTCAGCTTATTATGTGGGTAACCGGAACATGAAATTGTGGTTTTGTTGTTTATTGTTGACACACAAAACAAAAACAATATTAAGACAGTGTTGCAAAGATAATAAAACATAATTACCTCAAAAACAATGTCGGAAACAACTGACCCGACTGAGTTTATTTAGGTATCATTATTTTTTATAAAAACACTATTTAGTCCATTTACGCCAATTGCCCTAATAGTTTTTTTGTATTATAATAAGAAACGTATTTTCTTACTAGATATGATAGGGGAACAAACAAGAAGTACACATTATATAAAATTAAGCTTAAAATATTTTGGCAATTCTGTGGGAAAACGCCGATATTGTAGCCGGTAGCTAAAATGCTTAACAACTAACCTTATAGCATGTACTAATGAACTAAAAAATTTATATTCTTTGGGATGATATCAATATTCAACCCATTGTGGGGTAGATTATTTTCGATCTGAGCAATCTAATATGCACAAATCCTAGGGTCAATTTAGTGATGGGTGCAAAAATATTTTCACATATAACTTTTCATTCATCATTTTGTAAATTAGTTTGTTTTTTGTTAATTAATTGTTATTAGTTTTCATAATTAGTAAGATTGATGATGATTGCCAAGTACAGTGATTTTTATCTCACAATTTTCAATTCAGAGATATGACAAAATATTAAAACTTTTATTTTAAGTCTTTTATTTAAGAACCTTTTATTTTGAGACCAAGTTGAAATATTATATTTGAAATTCAATAAGTAATCACAGTTGTTTGTTTGTTCATCTGTTAGAGAGTAGAAAACAAAGAAATGAATAGGTCCCTATCCCCTGTCAAGTAAAAAAGGCTAGGCACTTGTACTATCTGAATAAATTTAAAATATTTTTGCATAAGAAAAAGTGTGGGAAATAAATAGTTAATGACCACTGTACTTTAATTACATAATACATCCGCGTTTATACTTCATTAAAACAAATTCAATGTTGAGTTTAAGTTTAATTCAGGTCTATTTCTAGTGCATTTTATTTACAGTAGAGAAGGGACATCCAAGATATAGATGGAAAGCAAAGTTTTTAATCATAACCAGCTTTTTCTAGTGCAATGCTGCTGTACCTTTCCAGATATCACAAGCATAGGCAATTTTTGGCAATATGTAATATATATATATATATATATATATATTCTTGATATTTAACGTTATCCATTGTTTTTCCGTTGCACTGACTTTATGAAGTTAATATATTACTAAGTAAGTAATTTCCTTATACTAAGTAAATTACTTACTTAGTAATATATTAACTTCATATATATATATATATATATATATATATATATATATATATATATATTGTAACATTTATAGAATGGGCTATATAATGTTATTTAAGAATTGGAAAAATAAATTAGAAATAACTCACACAAAATTTAAAAAGAAATTCATTAAAAGATTGGTTAGATTAAATTGAAACTAAATTTAGGTAAAAGCCTAGAAATGTAAACAAGGTATTTGAACTGTAAAATCGATTAGGAAATTTGTTATATCAAAACCCCTAACACATAAATTAAAACAAGATATTCTAATAATAGTTATGTGTAAACTAATTTGTAAACTGTAGTAACATAGGGCATAAGTAATTACTTGAAGGAGAAAGTGAAATACGATTGTACACAATGAGATTAGAAAGGTTATGTTTGGAAAAGTCCAGTCAAAACACACACATTTCGGAATTATTACAAAAGTAAAACGCAAAGACACTTCACACACAAATAATAATAATTAAATAAACACTGGAAGGTTTGTTAAGGATCGGAAAATTGAAACAGTATGTTAACAAAATTAAAACTGGTGAAAACAATCGCGTTATTGCATCAGCTGTAAAAACAAATGGAATTAGGTCAGAGACAGTCGACTCTAGTGGGAAGGAATCGAACTAAATTATAGCAACATGTGTTTTAGAAGAAGGAGAAGCCGCCATATTTTAAACATTATTAAAAATCTAAAGACGCGTTAGTTGGTTATAGCGTGGTGACGCTACGAGATGGGATCTGCCATGACCAGTCAAAATTTTACATTGGAAGGAATTCGTCAAAATTATACCGTTTTGTGAAGAAACTTGGCAAGATTAAACAGGGATAAGTGAATTGAAAGAGTTAGTACAGTGGTAATATAATTTGAAGGAACTAAAACGAATTTAATTGTGTAGAAAGTGAAATTTGAAGAGAACGGAATCTTACGTAAGCGACCTGCAGAATTTCGGTATTTGATAAGTTAAGTATATTAGCGCTAAAAAAAAATAAACTTTAGTGCACCTTTAAGATAATAGGGAAGTTTAAATTTGTACATTAGAATATCTTGGAATTAATTAATAGATAGTAGGAAGAACATAACCCAGTTCAAATAGTTTCGCCTTTTTGCTTATTCCAAATTAAAGTTTTTCCATCAGGAAAATATTTATTAAAACTAATTTCAAAATTTAATATTGTTTTTTAAAATTTATTTAATTAACAAAAGAGTTAAAAATATAGCCCATGCCTATAAACCCCGAGATAGTAAGAGATCTTAAAATTAGCCTAGGGTATATGAAAATTTGTAACTAAAAATCAAAGAAAGTGAGTTTAGTATATTGTGTTAAAATTTGTTAAGTTTATTTTTGTTCTGTTTATTGTTTAACTGTTGAAATAAAATTGTGATAATAAAGAATTATGAATTGTTCCTGAGTAGTTGTTTTTGTTTTAAAAAGAAATTAAATGTCATCATTCAAATAAATATTTAATAGAAAAAACCCCGTTGTTGTGTCGGAAAAATATGTTTATAATATATATATTATAACATAATTTTTAAAGTGACACAATACAATATAATTATGTTTTACTATTTAATAAATTGAATTTTTTATTTAAAACAAATAAAACTACTCACTCAGGAACAATTCAAAACTTTATTATAACATTTCTTTTTCAACATTTAAAACAATAACACAAAACAAAATTTTACAACTTAACAATTTTTAACAAAATATACTAAAATTCGATTCTTTAAATTTGAGTTACAAGGTTTTTATACCCTTGGCTAGTTTAAGATCTCTTGATATCTCGGGGTTATAGTATGGGCTATATTTTTTTTTAATTCTTATGTTAATTAAATAAATTTTGAACAAACAATATTAAATTTTGAAATTAGCTTTAATAAATATTTTCCGGATGGAAATAATTAAATTTTGAATATGCAAAAAGACTAAACTATTTGAACTGGATTATTTCTTATTACTTACTATTAATTAACTACAAGATATTTTAATGTACAAAATTAAATTTCTCTATTATCTTAAAAGTCCACTAAAGTTATTTTATAGCGCTATTACTCAACTTAATAAATATCAAAATTTTGCTGGTCGCTTACGTAAATTCCCGTTCTCTCCAATTAAACAATTCACACACTTAAATTCGTTTTATTTACTTCACTTGATATTAACACAGTATTACATTTTGTGATTCACTTCTCCTTAATTTAAGTTGGCCAATCTTCTTAACAAAACGGTATAATTTAGACGAACTCTTTCCAAATAAATAGAATTTTGACTGCACAGCAAGGTCTGCTATTAGAGCGTCACCCACGCTACCTCCAACTCAACTAACTCTTTCGTTTTACTTTTAAAGTTGTTAAAGAAAAGAATATGGCGGCTTCTTCTTCTAAAAAAACACCTGTTGCCTTGAACAGGTCTGTTTTCTTTTTCTTCACTAGAATCGATTGTCACACTGACCTACTTTCTTGCTTTCACATCTGTGTTACAGCTGACATACCAACAAGTTTGTTTTGAATGGCGTTTTAACTTGGTTAAACCTGGTTGAAACTTACTGTTTTAATTTCCTATCCTCAACAAACCTTCCAGTGTTTATTTTATTAATATTATTAGTGTGTGAAGTGTCTTTATGTTTTACTTTTGAAATAGTTCTGAATTATGTGTGTTTTGCTTGGTCTTTCATAAACATAACCTTTCAATTTTCTTTTGTTTACAAACGTGTTCACTTTCTCCTTCAAGTAATTACTTAGCCCTATGTTCCTACAGTTTACAAATTTGTTTACACATAACCATTATTAGATTATCTTATTTTAAATTTTATTTGATACAACAAATTTCTTAATGGATTTTTCAGTTCAAATACCTTATTTACTTTTCTATGCTTTTACCTAAATTTTAACCTAACCAATATCTTAATGAATTTCTTTCTAAATTTTGAGTGAGTTATTTCTCATCTATTTTCCAATTCTTAAATAATATTATATAGCCCATTCTATAAATGTTACAATGTCCCCTAATTTAATTTAAATAAAAAAAATATTACTAATCTCTACATTACACATTCTTTACATTTTACAAGCTTGATTAAATATACATATTTTTTTTTTTTTAAATTAAATTTAAATTAACATTTATACTTTAAATTGTCCATTTATACTTAATTCCTACGACACAATTTTATCTTAATTCTTTAACAATCAAATACTGAGCTGAACACTTCAAGCTACATATTACTTAACTTATCTTCTAACAATACAATATACTTATAACTAACATTCAATCGACAATTCCTTAACAATTCTAACAATAAATCATGTTCTGGTATTTACAATTCCTTCCATAATTATTATTATTTTTTACATTTATTACAATTGGAACCCTACCAATCCTAAGTCTGATTCAATATTTATTTAATATAATATATATTCTCTGAGACCATGTCTTTAAATCCCAGCCTATCCGAGTCATAGTATGTCTAGATTTGGTCAAATTGGTTATAACATTTCTCTTTCCCTTATTTCTGTTTATTCCTTGTTTATTATTTATCTCATATTTATTTTGCTTTTAGCTTCATCTAACTCTCAGTTCTAAGTTAGTATTTTATCTCCCCTTCCAATCTCACATCCAGTTCAATTATTTTCTTATATCATTTCAGTTTATTTTGTATGAAGTTTAACATCTAATATTTTTAAAGGTTGCAATCTTATATCCTCTATTTGATCATATCTATAGTTCCTTCGATTACACTATCCCTATATCAACGAATATAAATTTTGTTTTAATACTTATTTATCAACGCAGATTCTCCCTTACAATACGACGAAGTTTAAATACACAATTACCATATTTTATTTATTACAACGATGCTTCAATATTTATTAACATAGATTCATATTTATCTTTATTCATTATTCGACGAAGTTCCTAATAGATTATCGTAGATATAGTTACCATCCCTTAAAACTTATCTCCTTCTAACGTATTCTTATACACATAGTCACCTAGAGTTTACTCATATTGCTTCCTTTACCTATATTTAATATCTCCCTTCCTATTTTATTTTGTCTCGTTTGAGTTTATCTCCCTTGCATCATGGTACTTTTTTAGTTCTGTTGAATGGAACATCCCCTTATTTATATCATATTTATCATCCCATAGTTCGAATGTCGATTCTCCTAACTTTTTGTGTATTCTATATGGCCCACTATAAATATTAAATAATTTCCCCATTTCTCCCTCTATGCCTTTTGCCTGCCAGTTTTCTTTTACTAACACTAAATCATTTAAATTAAATGTGAAAAGCTTATGATTTCTATTGAAATTTTGTGCCCTAAGTTCTGCCTTTTTTTTCATTCTCCCTCTTGCCAAATCTATTACTAGTTGGGTATTAACGCTTTGTTCGTTTGAATTTTGAATTTTGATATACTTATGCCAAAATCTCTCATCTATTTTTCCTAACTGTAACTGATTAGGTGTGAACCCTGTGGTCTCATGTGGTACTTCATTCAACATCTCATTTATTAAATGTATAAACTTTGCCCATTGTTTATGGTTCCCATGGCAATAGGTGCGAAGACATCTCATTATCTCCCTGTTTACCCTTTCTACTATATTGCTTTGAGGTCGCCTAATTGGTGAAAATATTTGTTTGATTCCTTTACTTTCTAAAAAGGTTGACCATCTTTTACTTGTGAACTGAGTTCCATGGTCTGTTTGTGCCCTTTTTACCTGTCCATATTTTTCTAAATAATCTTCTACACATCTAATAGCTGTAGCAGTATTTGCTTTTTTTATTTTATAAATTTTTATAAATTTAGTAAAAATATCCAAAATAACCAAAATATATTTAAATCCCTCACTTTTATGAAATGGTCCACAAAAGTCAATAGATAGTTGCTCTTTAGGCCCTTCTACCTTGATTCCTTTTATCACCCCATAACAAGTTTGATTTGTGTGTTTCACCCTCTGACAAGTGTCACAGTATTTTAAAAGGTATTTAATCTCCTTATACATCTTTTTCCATGTGAATATTTCATTTATTATACTATAGCACTTCTTGGCCCCTATATGCATATAGTACTCATGGCATGATATCACTAATACATTTATTAACTCTCTGGGTACTATTATTTTCCAACTTGTTTTACAATTTTTATATAGTATGTTATTTTCAATTTTGAATTTCGAATTGTATTCCTGGACATTTTCAATAATATTTCTTAATTCTAAATCACCCCACTGAAGCTCATTAAGTTTTGTCAATTTTGTCACTACTTCCCTACTTATTACTCTTTCCATTAAATTGATACTAAACTTATTTTGATTCTCTATATGTTTTGGCTCTATCTTATCCCATGGGTTACGACTTAATATGTCTGCCACCACGTTCTCCTTCCCTTTACAATACTCAATCTCAAAATCATATTCCTGCATGAGCAATATCCAACGATATAGTCTTGAATTTAATATTCTACAAGTCTTTATGAAAGTCAAAGCCTGGTGGTCAGTTTGTATTATTACTTTTCTCCCCAGTATAACCTGTCTAGCCTTCTGTAGACAAAACAACACAGCCAATAATTCTTTTTCAGTCGTATAATATCGTATCTCACTACCTTTTAGGGTTCGGCTCATAAACATAATTGCCTGTTTCTGTCCAGTCTCTGTTACCTGGTACAGATGCCCCCCAATAGCATATTCGCTTGCATCTGTCTGTAGATAAAACGTTTTTGAATAATCAGGGTGTTTTAGTACGTTGGTATCTATAAATGCTTCCTTTAATTTTCTAAAATTTTGTTCCTCTAAATCTGTCCATTTAAATTTTGTTTCATGTCTCAAAAGTTTCAGAAGTGGCTCTACTAATTTCGAATAGTGGTCTACAAACTTGTTGTAATAATTTGCAAGGCCTATAAACCCTTTTAATTGCTTAACGTTCTTTGGTGTGGGGAATTCCATTACAGCCTTAATTTTGTCCTTATCTATCTCTATTCCCTCAGTTGTCAACCTATAACCTAAAAATGCTATGTTTTCTTTACAAAACTCAGTTTTTGATAATTTAATTTTGATATTATTTTCCCTAAATGTCATAAATAATTTTTTTAAATGGTTTTTATGTTCTTCAAAACTCTGTGACATGCATACAATGTCGTCTACATATACTAAAGTGAATGGTTCTAATTCATTTCCCATTATTCTACCCATAGCTCTTGCTAAGGCTGCTAATGATGTTTTTAGCCCATAAGGTGTCACAATGAAATGATATGTCTTTCCATTATACTGAAAAGCTGTGAATTTTCTGGATTCTGGCTCCAACTCCACCTGCCAAAAACTATTCGTGAGGTCCATAGAACTCAGGTATTTTACCTTTCTTGCCTTATGTAATATTTCATTAATACCCTGGTAACACTCGTAATCTGGTATTATGATTTCGTTCAGTTTCCTTGCGTCCAGGCACAATCTTATTTCTCCATTACTTTTTATGACAGGAATAATAGGGTTAATATAAGGGCTATTACTTTTTTCTATAATTTTCATCTCCAACATTTTGTCAATTTCTCTTTGTACCGCTTCTTGATACTTTGTGGGCACAGGATAGTTTCTTTGATAAAATGGTAAATCTGTTCTTACTTTTATCTCATGTCTATATCCTTTACACACTCCAGGCCTATCTGAAAATACATCCTTATATTGCTTTATTATCTCTACCAACTCCAGTTTTTGCCTATCTGTTACACGGTCATCTCCGATACTTTCCATAATATCTCTATCACTAATTTCCCCTTCTGTTTCATTTTGTTTCTCATAATTTTGGTCCCCCTGTCCTAAATTATCTAAATTTTCCCATTCCTCATCAATTTGATCGAACTCGTTAATTACATTATCTTCCCTTTCTAAATTTTGTACCTCGTTATTATTAAATCTTTCGTCATCATTTTCACCCTCCGTTTCTTTCATATCTATTTTAATATAGTTTTCCAAATATTTCAATTTTATACTCCACTCCTCACAACTTATATCAGCCTTTGTATTTTTTAATATATCCATCCCTATGATCATTTCTCTTAATAGTCCTGGTATGATGAAACATTGAAATGGGTAATCAATCCCACCTAATCTTCCCATTATCAGAACAATTTTATTAATTTTTTTACTCTTTTTATTTGTTGCTGTCCTAATGTTCATTGCTCTGATTGGCAACGTTTCTACTCTTCCTAGTTTTCCCTTATTTATACTATACCATTTTTCCTGAATACATGTAATATTACTACCTGTATCTATTAAGGCTGTAACCCTAACCTGTTTAAATTCTATCTCTATTTCTGGGCTCATATATATTTTGTTTTGCTCTAAATTCAAATTTCGCTCCTTCCCCTCACTTTCCAAAAATTCCCTATCTATTAATACGTTGTTAATTATTCCTAACCCCAAATCCGTATTTTCATTAAATTGTTACCCTTATTCTTGTCACAATTAATATTTCCGAGGCTCTTTAGCACTGGCTTTCTCTCTTCAGCATCCCCTGTAGTGTTCCCATGATGCAAAGAGGTATCACCAGTGCCCTCTAGTTTTCCGTTTGACTATGTGCACCATCCTCCTTCCTTGTCCCCACACATCTCCTTGTCTCTATCTGATTTACTTCCTTCTGGCTCCTGTCATTGGTTCTGTAATTCCTGTCTCCTCTATTTTCTCGATTATTTTCCTGCCCTGGTCTTGGTTCAACATTCCCCCTCATATGATTATCTATTCTTCTGTTAAAGAACTGGACATATGGCCGCCCTTCATTCCTATATTCATTCCTTCTATACAATTCTCCTGGTCCTGGAAATCTTCTATTTCCCTGCTGTCTCATCCCTTCCTCACCCCTTCTGGGTAGAAATCTATTTCCATTCTGTTCCTCTCTAGGGGTAGGCCTATTCCATGGTCCCCTGTTTCTCTGTCTTATTTCCTTATTTCTCTCCTCTATATCCTCCTCATTCAGCATCCTTTCCATCTCTCGGATCGTTTTTATATTTTGTACTCTTCTTGACAACTGTATCCTTTCATTAAAATGCCGGCTTAATCTCCGGACTATCTCTTCCTCATTTTGCGGTGGTGTCATGTTCTTTAAAACTACGACTCTTTCTATGAAATAATCTGCTCTGGCTCTTCCATTTCCCTCAATATACCTTTCATTTTCTATTCTCTCTTTGATGCCTTCCTGTATTTCTTTGGCCCAGTATCTTTCTATAAACCTATCTTGTAAATCCGCGAAATTTTCCACCTCCTCTCTGATTGATTCCCACCATCTAGCCGCTCCTATTTCCAAAGCTCTATCTATGATTCCTCTCCATTCATTTTCAAATCTTTCCCCTGTCCTACATTCAAATTTTCTTTCCACATACCTATCCAGTCTTTTTAGGAACTCCATAGGGTTACCATTCCTCCCATTAAATTTGGGCATCTCCTCCTGATTCCCGCATGACACTTGTATTACCCTTATTTGCTCACCCTTATTTCCATTATCACTCTCGATTTTGTTAATTCTATCTCCTAACCTTCCCTGCTCTCCTAATATTTTCTCCCTATCATCTTCAACTTTCCTAAAACGCTCATCTGTTATCTTTCTTTCTCCTATCACCTTTAATTTCAACTCTCCTAACTCTTCTGTGTTTTTCTTAGTTATATTTTCTATTTTCTCTATCTCTTTTTTATTAATTTCTTCCACATCAGCTATTATTTCTTTTGTTTTCTCAAAATTTTTCTTAATCTTCTCCTCTAATTCTCTATCTTTCTCATCTAAGTCTCTTCTCACATCCTCTATTACAGTATTATTCTCTGTCCTCAACTGTCGCCTCATATCCTCTATCATTTTCCTATTTTCCTCCCGTATTTCATCTTTTATTACTTTTAGATCCTCTTTCATCTCTCTTAATTCGTCTCTATTTTCCTCTAATTTTTTGTCTATCTTATCTAATTTTTTCATGTTTACACTCATTTCCATGAGAGTTCTCATCATCTCCCTTAAATCTTCATTCTCATTATTTCCCCGTTTTTTTTGTTGTGTTTGCATAGGTGGTAGTCCCCTAGCCTCATCTACTTGGGTTTCCACCTCACTCTCTTCTATAGGCATATCTGTGCCTTCCATTTCTATTTCTTTCATTTCCAAATTTGTCCCTTTTTCCTGGTCCCCTACAACTACCAGCTCGCCTATAATATTTTCCTCCCTGTTTCCGATCCCCTCCTGAAAACTAACAAATCTCCCCTGAGCAGCCCCTTCTGTTTCTATCGCCCTTTTCCGCCTACTCTTTTCTAATTGTTCCCCTTTTTCTGTTTTTTTAGCTTTTTCTCTCCGCAAATTGTATAATTCCCTCTCATCAGACATATTTTTTCTTTTTTTTTTTTTTAACTGTAAGTAACTTATTATACAAAATTAAACAATTTTTATATATACTATAAACCTAGCCTTGATTATTCAACTCAGTGTTTGATTTTACAAAATTTTTCTAAATCTATTTCCAGTTCAAATGTTTTTCATATAAAAAGTTCTAAATTAATTTTGATTCAAAATCTCTCTAAATAAATTTTATCGAGCTCCCACGTTGTTGCGCCAATTATAACATAATTTTTAAAGTGACACAATACAATATAATTATGTTTTACTATTTAATAAATTGAATTTTTTATTTAAAACAAATAAAACTACTCACTCAGGAACAATTCAAAACTTTATTATAACATTTCTTTTTCAACATTTAAAACAATAACACAAAACAAAATTTTACAACTTAACAATTTTTAACAAAATATACTAAAATTCGATTCTTTAAATTTGAGTTACAAGGTTTTTATACCCTTGGCTAGTTTAAGATCTCTTGATATCTCGGGGTTATAGTATGGGCTATATTTTTTTTTAATTCTTATGTTAATTTAATAAATTTTGAACAAACAATATTAAATTTTGAAATTAGCTTTAATAAATATTTTCCGGATGGAAATAATTAAATTTTGAATATGCAAAAAGACTAAACTATTTGAACTGGATTATTTCTTATTACTTACTATTAATTAACTACAAGATATTTTAATGTACAAAATTAAATTTCTCTATTATCTTAAAAGTCCACTAAAGTTATTTTATAGCGCTATTACTCAACTTAATAAATATCAAAATTTTGCTGGTCGCTTACGTAAATTCCCGTTCTCTCCAATTAAACAATTCACACACTTAAATTCGTTTTATTTACTTCACTTGATATTAACACAGTATTACATTTTGTGATTCACTTCTCCTTAATTTAAGTTGGCCAATCTTCTTAACAAAACGGTATAATTTAGACGAACTCTTTCCAAATAAATAGAATTTTGACTGCACAGCAAGGTCTGCTATTAGAGCGTCACCCACGCTACCTCCAACTCAACTAACTCTTTCGTTTTACTTTTAAAGTTGTTAAAGAAAAGAATATGGCGGCTTCTTCTTCTAAAAAAACACCTGTTGCCTTGAACAGGTCTGTTTTCTTTTTCTTCACTAGAATCGATTGTCACACTGACCTACTTTCTTGCTTTCACATCTATGTTACAGCTGACATACCAACAAGTTTGTTTTGAATGGCGTTTTAACTTGGTTAAACCTGGTTGAAACTTACTGTTTTAATTTCCTATCCTCAACAAACCTTCCAGTGTTTATTTTATTAATATTATTAGTGTGTGAAGTGTCTTTATGTTTTACTTTTGAAATAGTTCTGAATTGTGTGTGTTTTGCTTGGTCTTTCATAAACATAACCTTTCAATTTTCTTTTGTTTACAAACGTGTTCACTTTCTCCTTCAAGTAATTACTTAGCCCTATGTTCCTACAGTTTACAAATTTGTTTACACATAACCATTATTAGATTATCTTATTTTAAATTTTATTTGATACAACAAATTTCTTAATGGATTTTTCAGTTCAAATACCTTATTTACTTTTCTATGCTTTTACCTAAATTTTAACCTAACCAATATCTTAATGAATTTCTTTCTAAATTTTGAGTGAGTTATTTCTCATCTATTTTCCAATTCTTAAATAATATTATATAGCCCATTCTATAAATGTTACAATATATATTCTTGATATTTAACGTTATCCATTGTTTTTCCGTTGCACTGACTTTATGAAGTTAATATATTACTATTGTAAGTAATTTTATCCACCATTAAGTGCAATAATTTTACCTTTAGTGATGAGTCACCTTTCGGTCACTTGAAAGTGCGTGTAACGTCAACAAATACCAATATCACGGACCAAACATCTACAACAGAAAAATATCAGTGATTCGACAATGGTCAAGTGACCGAAACGTGCCTCATCACTCAAGGTAAAATTATTGCACTTAATGGTGGATAAAATTACTTACAATAGTAATATATTAACTTCATATATATATATATATATATTTAGGTTAGTTTTGGTTGGTAAAGATTATTTAGATTTTTTGGACTAGGAGACTGACAAAATTACCTTGGTAAGAGTCCACTCTGTAGTCTTGAAATAGAAACACATAAAAGCACTTAAACAATGATATATTTCAACCACACAGTGGTCTTTGTCAATCGAAGAGAAAACACAAAAAGAAATATGAGAGAATGAGAAAATTGTCATTCTCTCATATTTCTTTTTGTGTTTTCTCTTCGATTGACAAAGACCACTTTGTGGTTGAAATATATCATTGTTTAAGTGCTTTTATGTGTTTCTATTTCAAGACTACAGAGTGGACTCTTACCAAGGTAAGTCTGTCAGTCTCCTAGTCCAAAAAATCTAAATAATCTTTACCAACCAAAACTAACCTATAAATAAATATATATATATATATATATATATATATATATATATATATATATATATATATATATATATATATATATATATAGTTGTTTCAACATGCCACTATCTATTTCCCATCTTCTATCTGCCACTGCTTTCAATAAGTCAATTTCGTTGCTGTTATTAGTTACAGTTCAAATTATTTTTACCAGGTAAGTTTTTAATTCAGTGTCACTCCTAAAAATTTTGGATGCTGATTGTACTTGATATTTGTTTCAAACAACAGAATTCAATTTTTTAGCTTAAATTTATATTGATGTGATGGTTTTTTATTTTATTAATTGAGTATCCACTTCAACTATCCAGACCATCAAATCATCAGCACTTATATACTATATTTCCCTTCAATTGGCAATTTTCCTACACCGAGCATAATTTTATTAAAAAGATAATTTGCATTGTTTGTCATATAAAAGAAGTCAGCAAGTAACTTGTCAAAGACTGTTTCAAAGTCCACAATAAGAACAACTGTAACTGCCTTGATGTAAAAACCCAAGTAGATACCCTCTGTTAACCTTAGGACTGCATTCACAATGCTTCAGCTAGGTCTAAAACCAAACTGACTATGATCCAACATGTTTTTTTCTCTAAACTCCACTTCAGTTTAATGTCTATAATTCTTGTAAATAATTGTCCTAGGCCTGAGAAAAACTCCAAGAGCGATTGGATGGTATGAGTTTGTAGTAAGCTTCTGTTTTTCTTGCTTCAATAGTGGAATAATGGTAGAAGTTTTCCAAATTTCTTGAAAATTACCAAATGTTCAAATATGATTTAATAAATTCAAGATAATATGATTAAATTCCTCTGTCAGGTGGTGAACATCACATTGTAAATATCACCTAGGGTACGAGCAATGTTTGTAACTCTCAATCACCAAGATCAACTTCTCAATATTAACCATAATGTTGTTCTCATCTGCATGCGGCAATAAGGAGAGCTAATTAAATAAGTAGAGCTGTTGTTCTTCTTCTGAAAGGGTTTTGGGACACTAGGTAAAGTCTCCAGATTTTTTAGGCATATTTCCTGTTAAAATGTTTAAGGATAGATTTATTTACACTTTTTAAAAAATGTTTTAACTTGCCTATAGTAGCACTTACTTTGCTTGTTGAGGACGGCCGTTTCGGGAGATGTGTCCCTTTGTCAACTCAGACCGTAACTGATCTCAAGGTTTACGTAGGTTAGGGTAGGGGTGGGATATTTTGGTGGCGTGGGTGTATTTTGTGTGTATTAGGAGTTATGATGTCAAAAAGTGTGTGTGAGTTGTAATGTAATTGTGTATTGAGTATGTGTGTAGGGTGTAGTTTGAAGTGCCTATATATTTCGTATTGTTCGGTTGTGTAGCGTTGGTTATTTCTGTGTTGTTTATGAAGAATTTGTAGGTTAGATGTTATGTCTGTATAGTCGTGTTTTGTGGAGTTGAGATGATCGGCAAAGTTTGATTGGTAGTTATTGTTTTTTTTTTTTTTTTTTTTTTTCACAAAACACGACTACACAGACATAACATCTAACCTACAAATTCTTCATAAACAACACAGAAATAATCAACGCTACACAACCGAACAATACGAAATATATAGGCATTTCAAACTACACCCTACACACGTACTCAATACACAATTACATTACAACTCACACGCACTTTTTGACATCATAACTCCTAAAACACAGAAAATACACCCACACCGCCAAAATATCCCACCCCCACCCTAACCTACGTAAACCTTGAGATCAGTTACGGTCTGAGTTGACAAAGGGACACATCTCCCGAAACGGCCGTCCTCAACAAGCAAAGTAAGTGCTACTATAGGCAAGTTAAAACATTTTTTTAAAAGTGTAAGTGATTACTAGTAGCTCACGCGAAGATGGAATCAACAAATGTTGATAGATTTATCATCTTGAAGAATAGTGTCTGTGTCCTTTTCAAAAGAGTTGGTTGCATAGCATATCTTACCATATATTGCTCTAAATTCATTCAAACTTTTAAGGATGGAGTGTTGGGATTTATTACCTACAAATTGTTTCCAGCATTTTCTTTCTGCACTAAAATTTCCCATTTGTAAGTGTATTTGTTCTAGTGAACTTAACTCTATTTTCAATGTTATTAAGCCTTCCAAGTACTGTCATGCCTTTCACCTTTCCTTGCTCTAGCTATCTCAGGGTCCCATAAAACATTCATTTATCTTCCTGTGTTTGTTAAATTTTTGGGATAGACTTTAGTGTAGAGTGTTTGTTAGATGGAATTAATTCCTGTTGGGGATAAAACCAAATCTTTTATGTTGGTACCCCTGAATAGCAGTTTGAAAATAGTAAACAGATTTTGAGTTAACTACTTTGTTGTTTTACCGATAGGTATATTTTAATTATGTTTTCTCTTTAATAGTTTAGTTGTTATAGTTTCCTTAGTGTATAATTTCCTTAGTATAATAAATTCCTAAAGTGAATTTGTATAAAATTCCTAATTCAGATGATTCATAAATGATTATTAGAATCTTATTCAGACAAAGGTAATTCTAGTTTTCCTATTAATACATGTAGGTATAAGGGGTAATTGTTCAGTATGAAAAGTTATTGAAATTAATCTTTGAAGATTAGTTTGTCTACAGCCCAGATTGTGACCCTGACTAAGTTTAGGTTAAATTCAACAGAAGAAACATTATTATGAAAGGGTAGTGCAATTTATAACTACAGTTGTAATTCCAGATTTCTTTGTGAGAAATTTTGTGTACTCTGACTGTACTTATAGTTTATAAGAAATAAAATAAGCAAGAAAGTAACATTTAACATAATACAGTATCACAATTTTGTTTTCTCCTTTTTTCTTCCATTTTCTAAAATCTATACATTTTTTCTAAATAGACTATGGGTGTATAAAAGTAAATATTTTATGAAAATTTATTTTATTAATACAATTAATACTTTATTAATTGTATTTTGTTTGAACAATAATTGAAAAGATACGAATTATTATAAGTACTTTAAAGATATCCAATAAGTTGAGACCACTTCAAAACATTTGCTTAGTATAAAAAGTATTAAATAGTTACAGATTAAACTTTTGTATCTCTACCAAGTGAAAATCTTACCAAAATTACGAAACCACTTTAAAGGATTATTGCCTCTAAAAGCTCTTGATAGCTCTTGGCCATACTTAAAATCAGTGACAAGGCCAAGAGGTGTATATGTATTCGCATGTATTGATCCAGTACCTACAATATCAATAATATTCATATTAAACACAATGTAAATAGCTAAATTACAAATTTTGTTTATATAAGATTTTTATATAAACCCATAGATTAATACTTTCATCTTGACATAAGTTTTGAAATACATAATATCTAAGGATGTTCAAATAATAACATCTATTTCATAACTTGAAATAAAAATGTTCAATAACTATTTTAAATTTAAAGTTAGACCTTTGATCAGTTTATGGGTTTTTTAGGGCATAATTCGAGGATTTTTGTGAACAGTAGCATTATTTAAAAGATTAGGTAAAGTATAGCAATTATTATTTTCTAAAACAAGTAGCTATACAAATATCTCAAATACTTCACTGTATATCTGTTTCAATTAATTGTTGATCCAAAATTCTTTTAACACTACAACATAATTTATAAAAAATCTATACAGAGGAGAGTAGCATGAAAATAATAAATTAACAACAATAACCCTTGCTACAAGTATTTAAACACCCTTGATGTACATTTCGCTAACACTAATAGTATCATCAGAAGGTTACAAATATACTATCCAGTACAAATATACTGTACTATAAATATTTGTAGCAAGGGTTATTGTTGTTTATTTATAACATAATTTATGTTGACCATTTAAAAATATGCCCTCTGTTAATTTTAAAACTTAAAATTAATATAAATCAAATAAAATATTTTGTAGTAAAATTATAATAATTAATAATGTTTATACTTCAGTTAAATAATAATTTTAAGTTTAATAAAGTAAAATTTGAGTAAAGTAGTCTAATCCCTGTATTTACGTATTATACAGTCAATAAATCAGTTTTAATTAAACGAATTTAATGATATTTTTAACAATTTGTTCACTTTATTTAAATTTTAATTCTGGTGATTTATAATTTAATTTATCTTTCAAAATTTTATATTATACTCATCTACATATTTGTTAATTTTCAGAACTTCTTTATCCAGAAGAACGCAGCACAAAGCGATGTTATTTAAATCCATTTTTGGGGAGTCGCCTCTCCCAAAGAATTTTTCAAACGCCCTGGATTACATTTTTAGGCAGCCACCACTGTCTTTAACACTGCATTTTTCTTTTCTTAACACTTGTTATGAATTAATTTGAAAAAGCGGAGCGGAGTCGAAGTCCTTGCGCTTTGTCAGGTGGTGAGATCATCAGACCATGTTAAATCATCCTTTTCTGCCTTAGTATTGCTTGTTCCACAGTTTGCACGCTTTGTCCAAAAATCCTTTGTTTCACAATAACTTTTTAATTACTTTCAAGGTTTTCCTTTTCTTGATATTCCTCTTCCTTTTTCTAGTTGTTTCTCCTCCAATGTTGATGATCTCTCTAGCATGGTTTTGACTATCTTCTAACTCTTTTAGTTTTACAAAAAATTCCCATTATTTTAAAAAGCTTTGTCTATTATTACTACTTTCTATTATTTTGCTATGGCATTACATTTTGGTTTTACTCTTTGTTTTCATGAATTAAGTTTAAAAATTGCAATTAAAAATTTTTATTGTAACTCTTAAATTTTTAATTTAAGCCCATTACAGTGTGTGTGTACACACGCTTGCTATACATAAGAGTGTCAGCTTTGCTCTTGTGCATGTTCATGAAGTTGTTATTTACATTTATAGTAACAATCTTGGTGACAAACCCATAACACAGATGATCATCAGGTAGTACACTACATTACAATTAAATATTTTGCTTTTTTACAATTTCTTATGCAGATCTGTGTTATCCAATTAAAGGAGGCTGTCTTCACAGATTCTACTGTTCAAAGTAAAAGTAAACATCTTGGAATATTTTAATCACATTATTTGTAAAAAATCCCCCCCCCCCATATTAAAATGTACAATAATATTAAGTTCTTACTATATACAATGGGATCTACTACGTACTTTTACAGAAAACCCTTCGCCATTTTGCCTTATCTCCATATAACTCTATGAGACTTATTAGATATTCATTTTATTGTAAGTTTAAAGCAAAAACTATGCTGCGTTATTACCAAAATCAATAACTTCCTGATAGATAAGTGCTTTATTTTGATCGCCAAAATTTCTTCTGATCTGGTCATTATTCAATTGGCTGTAGATATACTGAAGGTCACTAGGCCACATGTGTTTGGCTGCATCCACCCTGTTACATTTTATGATTATTTTTAAGAGAAAACCATATACCATTTGTAATATTGAAACATCATATTTAAAATAAGTATCATTTAATAAATGAAAAAAATAAAATTGCAGTTTCTTGATCCCAGACAGAAGAGAGCTTGGAGGAAAGTAAACAATTTTTTGTTAGAATTCTCTAAGGATGTAGAAAATCATATGTTTTCTTTATTTGGTTATTTTGCTCATAATGTTTTTGCATTTCAAACTAAAATGAAAATAAATTGATCTGAAGCAGAAAACCACTGTCAAATTATGTAGTAAACAGGTTTTAATATTGATAACATAAGCTTTCTTCATCAATAATTTTCTGTTATAACTAAATCAGGACCCTTTAGTAAATTTCTTCAATTTTTTGTTTGACGTATTTTTAAAATAAACATAACTGAATCAAACTTTATACCCCTATAGAACTTGTACCCTTTATAGAACTTTGTGCTCAATAAAGTTTCAAGAAAATTTATATTTTATTCATTAGTTATTGTATCTAAAATATATTTTGTTCAAGTCTCATTCGTAATTAATGTACTCTGATGGTTCATGAAATCTTTAATCGATAACTAATGTATTCATCAAATAAGTAATTGACAGGTGGTACATGAAATCTTTAATCGATAAGTAATAGGTAATTGCCGGTCATTTATACAATATTAAGAGCCCGGTTTGTGTCTACAAAATAATATACCTCTATACTTCTTGTGCTGGGGAAATATACAGCAATATTTAAAAATCTTGCACTAGAATTTCATTCCTAGTGGATTAGATTATATAATTAAAAGTATTAAAGCTCAAGGAAGCAACAAGGTTTGAAGTGAATCTATTTCGGTAACACCTTTATAAACTTTCTCTCAATGCTATTAATAATGTAACAGTTCTGACAAAAGCAAAAATAAAATATAAATAACTTAATAATACCTATAAAACTAACAGCTTTAGTGAATGAAGTAGCATATTTCTACTACTAATCCAAATAGCTTACCTGAAACCAGCTACACCTAAGTCTATCAAATGATTTAGAAACTTAATAATGCTTTCTCTAACATTAACTTTTGTAGTATTAAGATCATGGAGTCCCACTAACTCACATACTCTAACCTGAAAATAAATATACAGATTTGAAGTATATACAAATTATATATTTTTTTAGGATGGGAAAAACAAGGTCGTTAACTTGTTTAATCATAGGAAGTTAATAAAAAAGGTATATTACAGACATTATTATATGTTTAAAAACTAATGATTATATTGTTAGTTACCATTCATTGTTTGAGATTTTACAGGATACTGACAGACTTAACCTGGAAGTCTTTTTCAAAACAATCTGGATGTCTTCCTTATACAAATTCACTAAGGAAGAGAATCACATTTAAACATCTGAGATATAATCATGTATATATGTGCCCTTTCTTTGTCAGTAAAATCAAAAGATGAATTTGATAAACATGAGATTAAATACAATAAACTGATATTTATCGTAGATGTAGCATAGAACTGTAAGATTTGTCAATACAATTTTTGTATAAATATTTCACATTACTAAAGCGTTTGTTTTTATATGGGGAACAGATTAATGATCGATAGTTACAGAATTTTATCTGAATGTTTCTTCAAATCATTTTCACAGACAATCTCTGTTTGAATTGTACAATTTCATCTGCACAAAAGTAGGCCAATAGGTTACTTAATATTAATGATAGTAAATCAATTATAAAAATTACAAGTAATTTACTATTGACCTCTTTAATAACTACTACAGATAGCACAAATAATAATTATAATACAGTAAAGTCAGCTTAATACGCACCCGTTCAAGACAATTAAGATTTTTTCTCAGACCCTAAAACTCAGCATTAAAAAAGACACTAATTTTCATGGATAGTACTCTTTATATCCCACTTAATAAGCATTTTTGACAGAACTATTTCATCCATACTATCAGAAATTTTACAACCTAGAAATAAATTACAAGTAAAAAAGCAATATACAGTTCATCAGTTACATTACTATATAACACTTCCATGATATGAAAAATATGTTTATTATGGAATGAAATCCAATAAGGAGGAGAATAGAACTTTGATAAAGACTCTCTAAAATGATTCGGTAATATGTTTATATCAATAATACAGAGCCTTGAGTGTACATAATATAGGATAATACCAGCACATTTCTGTTTGCTTAGAACAAAATGCCTTGATTTGTTTACTGTACATGTACAAGTACATTCTACTATGAACGCAATTCCTCATTCCTTCTTTTCACCCTTCTCCACTTTTGCTACATCCTCTTAACACAGATGTCATACAAAGCATTATGTCAGTAGATTCTAATCAATCACATTTGAGATTTTGTACAGTAAGTACGTGACTATATGTACCATAGTATCATTTATTATTACGGTGTGTAGTTTGCATCAAGAATAGAATGGTGTGTTTTTAGTCTTATGACCAGGATTTAAAAAAAATTCTCATCAGTTGATGATAAATTGAAATTTTTGAAGTGATACAATGAAAATTCACATCTGAGAAGACAAAAGCAAATCGCCGCCTATTTGAACAATCCAAGTTCCATATTTAAACAAATTTTAAAAAATAGAAAGGAGTTAGAAGGAAACACAGTGCAAGTTGAAATGAAAAGGAAGAAAATAAAAACTGGGAAGCATGAAGAATTTGAAAAAGTTTTGTTAAAATCCTTTCATCAAGCTCTTAGATTACATCTGCCTATAATTGGGACATTGCTAACCGAAAAAGCATGATAAATTCCGAAAGAATGTCAAATTAATAATTTTACTGGGTCTAGTGGATGGATTGACCGATTCAAAACAAGAAATAGCCTTCTATATCATCAGATCAGTGGAGAAGCAGAGTCAGTAAATGAGAAAATGTTTCTTCGTGAAAAGAAACCGTGTTACCACAGTTGCTGAAGGATTTCTTCTAGTGTGATGTTTTTAATGTTGGCAAGTTTGGACTTTTTTCAAACTAATACCAGATGAGTCACTTGTTTATAAGAAGGCCAAATGACAAGGTAGAAAACAGTAAAGAGAGACTTTCAGTAATGGTGTGCGCAAATGCGGATGGTTCAGAAAAACTTAAATTGTTGGTCGTGGGAAAGTCAAAGTCCCCATGATGTTTCAATAACATTTGCTCATTTCAAGACAGAAGAACAGTTCGTTTTATGGGTAAAACAGCTTCAAAGACAGAAACAAAAGATTCTTCTACTTGTTGATAACTGTCCAGCACATCCGAAAAATATTGAATTAACCAACATAAAAATTGTTTTCCTACCCTCGAACAGCACAAGCAAGCTTCAATTCATGGGCCAGGAGATAATAGAAAGTTGTAAAGCACCATTACCATAAGCGACTAGTGCAAATATACTTATGTGCCATGGAACAAGGTAATCAGACTTATCATGAAAACATTTTGGATGTTATTAATTATGTAGTTTCAGCATGATATAATTGGCCTTGAGGTCAATTAAAAACTGTTTCATAAAAGCAGGTGTCAGTGAGAACTGGCATTGCAATGTACTGACAATGTTCAGGAAGTCATATTTGATAACTTTCTCGACTACATATCTGTTGACGATAATAAAGCGATTTGTCAGATACGAACAGTTCAAGAAATTGTGGAAGACATTGCTTTAATAGCTTCCACTACAAATTAGGAGAGCGAAGATGATGATAATGAAGAATAAATGATCCTCTGCCAACAGTAAAGCCAGCTGCAGCATTCAGTGCACTGGCTAATTTGAGACATTACATTATCAGCGTGCACGGAATTTCAGGCAATGCTATCAAAAAAATTATTCAATTGGAAACATTGATTTTAAATTCTTCTTAAAAACTATTAAAACAAAATGAGAACAAATATTATTTTAAGAAAATATATACCTGTGTGATGTACATTCCCCTTTCATTATTTCATAATATTTTGTTAAAATTGTAATAAAATTGTTTTGGTGAATATGTGGGAATAATACAGCACTTATAATGATGTGAATAGATACAGTATTCTTTTGTTGGTATTACAGAATTTTCTATTCCCATATAAGACAATTTTGTTTTTAATACCTATGTTTGGATGGTCCCTTGATAATCGTATTAAACGGATTTTACTGTATTATAATAATAATAAATGTTCATATTATAATGTAACAATAATTATTATTATTCAGTGTATATTATTAATATTAATTATTTATTGCTTAAAATTTATAATAAATTACGTTAATAATTCAACATTTTTATTTTCAACTATTATGGAAACTAGTGAATTGTTATTTTAAAATTTATATGAAAAATATATTTTTCTTCACTTTATCATAAACTATTTCTGAATCATAAATGTCCTTTATAGTTATTAATAATTTCATCAAAATCTATAAAAATTATAGTGAATGTAGGTAGGAATTGTTTTATGCAATATCTTTTGGCTTCACTTTAATAGTGAAAATAAAATTAAACTAAATACAACATTAAAAACAATAAACTGATTACTTAGTGATTAGGATTTCAACTGTCACTAGCATAGTTATTAATAAGATAAAGAAAAAAAAGTAGGGGATCCACTAGCCCCCTATCTTTATTAGATCTCTTGGTATAAGGAGATGAAGACAGAGCAACAGTAATTCACATTTGTACAATATTTTTACTTGCAGAAATGATATACTAATTTTAAAGAGTTATTTCTATGTATGTTCATTTAGGTACTCTAAAATTTTTAGACAAAAAAAATATTATTGAAAAATCTTTTTAAAATTATATAAACAGTAAAAGAACATATTTACAAATAATATGAACAAAGTTCTATTATTGTATACTAATTGTTTTGAATAATATAAAGGAATAAATTCAAAGTAATAAACTAAGGTTTATTTAAAAAATATGAATGTAAAACTGGCTTATATTTTTTCTATTTGATTTAATAGATGTAATAGTAAAAAATTAAAATCCTAAAGGAATTTACGTTTAAAATATTTCTAATATAATTATGAATAAAAATGTGTAATTACTATCAGATGTGTATTCATTAATTTTTAAATAAACTTATTAACTAAAATAAATGTATTGATGTGAGAATAAGAAAATTGAGGGTTTCCTCTAGGTCCAACCCTCATTTTAATCCAGTTCAAAGTCTTATACATATCACAAACCATCATAATCACCTTGAAAATAAAATAAAATAATGGCTGCCTGAAACCTGTCATTGCGAAATGAGGTTATCTGAGTACTAGCATGAGATATCAAAAGATTAACTACTATTGGTATAACTTGGTAAATATCCACTACTTATTGATATTTTTCAATGCTGTGAATCACAAGACCATAGCTCAGGTGTATCTACACCAATATAGACAGTAATCTAGAAGTCCTTCACAACATAAAAAAGCAACAAACTAAACACAACAGAAAACTACGAGATACACAAAAACCGTTCACAATAAATTCTAAACTACAAAAGATACTCACAATCTAGTACTATATTTTAACATGTAATTAACAACTACTCTGTGAACAATAACACAATACAGAACACCAATACACAACAGTTTCACAATAATACAATACACCTGAGCAACCGTCTTGTCTGTGACTCACACCATTGAACAATGCTCTGATCTAGTGCAAGATGCGTCTGCTGAAAAATGTCAGTAAATAGTGTTTTTTTTCTAAGTGATACAATAGTAATAAATAAGAAACCTCAAGATGTACAACACAAAAACTGAAAGTATCAAAACATTTGTTCAGAGCTTTTCATATATTAAATGATGAGCTTTAATGTGAAAAAAAAACAAATTAATTTATTTTTAAAAAAGTTCTTTCAGAAATACAGTACAGTCTCACTAATCCGGACTTGATGGGACCGGACCCTGTCCGGATCAACGAAAGTCCGGATTAGACGGAAAAAGCCAAACAAATGCATACAATATGTGTTTTAGGCTGGGAAACATATTGAAATTGTAGTTTTAGTGAAATTGAGCCCTAAATATAGCTATACAGTACAGTATTTCATAGCTTATTTAGCAAAAATCCTGTAATTGTAACAGAAAAGGTATGACATGAATAAATATCAACGCATCTTTCTCGTTGAATAAATGTATTCACATAAAGTTATTTACACTATACTGTATAAACGCACAAAAAACTCAAACAAAAATGAAACCGAAACAAAAATAAACTTTAAAAAACTTAGTGAAAAAAGTCCGTAATGTTCTTTTGTTTTAACTATGAATGACGTCGTTTCACAGTACGATCTCGTAGGCGTTTCAAGGTCAGTAGCTCCGCAGTTGACGTATCAGTTTGTTTCTCAAAGTAGGTCATCAACCCCTCCAGCATTGCAGCCGCCCCATCATGAGTTGGGCTGACCGGTTCGTCTGTGTAGTCTTCCTCTTCCGAGCTGACCTTTTCTGCGTTTGCAGTGCACACCGTGACGATTGAGCACTTGATAACCAATGCCATTATCACTAATAATCCACTCGGAAATATCAGTGTCTTTCAACTCGGCCCAACCCTCCAATTGTTGAAAAATCTGAACAAATTCCGCGTCGTCATTAGTAGGTTGACTGTCGGTTTTTTCACTTTCCTGCGGCATTTCAGGCCACAATTTTTTCCAGCTCTTTTGGAGTGTAGACGGTTGAATTTCCTCCCACGATTCTGCATCCATATAAATGACTTGTAAATGCCAAATAAAGTCACTTTTTTAAGAATTAGCTGGATCTGCTTCTTGTGGTTACAAAAGCGATAAAATTAACTTTTTCCTATATCGCCGTTTTATCGCCTCTATCACGCCTTGGTCCATCGGCTGAATGAGAGCCGTGACGTTAGGAGGGAGAAATTTAACAAAAATATCACCATGACGCAATTCTTCATTTGGGTGGCATGAGGCATTATCAATTAGTAAAACCCCTTTTCGAGGGAGTTTTTTTCTCTTTTAAAAACTTTTCTGTTGTTGGAACAAAGTTTTCAAAAAACGTCAGTCCTTAATAATTTGACTGTTCATCCACGCTGATTTTTGGAACTTGTATTGGGCCGGTAGAACTCTTAAATTTACATTTTTAAAAACCCTAGACTTTACGGATTTTCCTATCACCAAAAGTGAAAATTTTAGATCGCCAGAAGCGATTTACTGCAGGGCAGCAAAGTCATACGTTCTTTCTTAACTTTATGGCCTTTTGCTACTGAATCTAATTTGGAAGCTAAAGTTTTTTTTGGGAACATTTTATAATTTAATCCGGTTTGGTCAACGTTGAACACCTGACAAGGTTGTAAGTTTTCATCTCTGAGAAACTTGCCAAATTTGTCTTTGAATTTTTCACTGGCATCACAGTCACCTGACAAAAGTTCACCACTTATTCCGAGTAGACGGATGCCGTGTCGTTCCTTCCACCGTGACAGTCAACCCACACTGGCAGTAAAATTAGGGCCTCCTTTTAACTTTTCATTCAGTTTCAGCGCGATCGTTTGCAAATTTACACCCGATAATGGAACACCCTGTTCCCGTTGGCAAAACCAAACATACAAAGCATCATCTAAGGTTTGGTTTTTTGGTTTTTTTTAAAGTGCTTCTGCCGCCTAAACATTGTTGTTTCTCCAATCGGAAACAGTTTGTTTTCCCACGCCTAACTCTTTTGCAATTTTAGTAAGCGATTCACCTCCATCAATACGAAATAAAGCTTGGAGTTTTTATTCCATTGTCACTGTCACTGACTTACGTTTAGTCGCCATTTTCACTGATCATTGAACGAGACGTAAATAAAAAACACAGATCAATATCGCACTAGAATTAAATGACAACTGAGCAGAAATCTTGCGAGAAGCAGTAAAGGTGGTATCCGTCCGACAACACAACTGACCTGACGCAGACGGATAGACTGTCTATCCGTTTAGTCAGCGGTCCTTTATCTTTCGTTTATCGCAAGATGTCTCTGATGTCACGTGCGTTGTAGTGTTGGGAGATCTAATGTGAATATATTTTTTCAAAGACGTTTTTTCTACTTTAATAGGCAAAAGAAACAAATAATATGGTAAATTCATATTTTAATAAATAAATTATATTATATGTCTATTAGAGTAGAAAAACCCCTTTGAAAAAAAACAAATATATACGTATAAAAATAAATATTTTTGTGGACGGCAGACTGATTGTGCACTGTAAAATACTATAACTAAACAAAAGTTTGGGCCGTCCGGATTAGCCGGACGTCCGGATCATCGGAGACCGGATTAGCGAGACTGTACTGTATTAAAAAAATTACTTTTATTGCAAAATTGTGCAAAATAATAAAAAAAATGGGGGAAAGATGGTTATAGGGTGTTTTTAACAGTTTGAATCCAAATTTTCATCCAATGATTAAATTTCTGAAAGAAAATAATTGATTTAGAATTTATTGTTAATACTATGAATTAATTTTTTATAAAACTGCCTAATTTTTTTGCATTGATATCACACAAAACCCCCATATAATTTAAAGTAAATTACATTATTTGGCAGAAATATGGGCTGTATAATGAATCTATGCTGGACAATGTTGCAGAAGTAACACACCAGTAGCTTATTCTAAACAACTATTAGCATTAATTATTATTATTAATGGATGATTAGGCAAGTTAAAAATCATTTTGTGACTGCTATTTTGTGACAGAGAATTCAGAATAGACCGAGGATGGTTCACCCGAAAGTACTATTGAGAGTAGAGGGACACCCTCTCATTATAGAGCTTAGTTTGTTCCTTAAGATTTGAGTGAAGACTTCAGCTCCAAGGATGAAGTCATTTGCTCCATGTCAAAGCGTGGATCAGTTAATTATACCTTCAGGTATTTTTGACAAATATGCTGCAGTAGCACGGTGGCAGGGAGCGGTTCCATGATATGTAGTAATACGGCCAATGGAAAGTTGTTTCAAATTGTGGTTGTGTAGAAATACCAACTTCAAAGTAGTATTATCAGATGTGCTTGGAAGCGATACCAATCCAGAGATACCAGAAGGTCTAACAAAAAATCTCTTAGTCATTTCAGAAATCTGATTTCCAGATCAATGATGGCCCGAAATATAAGTAGTGTAACAAAATGATCAATGGTCATAATACGTTCAGTACCAAACAGGGCACAGGGAGTTTCTAGACTGTAAGACAGAGGAGTTGGTGATAATGGCATCAGCCCATTCCTGGTCTTAGGTCCCATTATATCTTTCCATGGTCTGAATCTGAGTAATCTAGTTCAGTCCAAATGTACTTCTGATATTGTTGATTCAATGCAGAACACCTAACATGAAGTTGTTCATAATGATACCCATACTTGGTTAATGATAGTTCTTATTAAAGTACATTAAATAAAATGTGTAAATTATAGATAAATGCAAGAAAATTGTATATACAGTAGAGTCTCGCTTATTTGTCATAAACGGACAGCAGAACTTCGGATAAGCGAAAATGTCGGATAATAGGGAGGTGTTAAGAAAAACCCATTACATGTTATTTAACTGTACTGTATAGTACTTTATATTAGTGTATAATTTAAAACATTTTGAACATTTGATAAGAAAATAACAGACAAAGTTTTGCTGCATGAAAGAGAATATCATAATGTAAAGTATTACTGTTTAAATATACACTGTACACAATATTTACACATAAAACGATCAGTTCTGTGCTGGTTTGACAAAATTGTTGATAGTAGTCTGGTTTCTAGATGAGTGCTGTTTCTTAGCTGCTAACTCTTGCCACCTTTGCAGCATCAAAATGTCTATTCCTGTAGCTTTTTCTTGTTGCTCAACATATTGAAGTGCAGTTTCTATAGCCTTAACTCCGTCGCTATGGGAAATTCTCTGAGTCTCATGCGGTGCTTCATCTAAATCTTCAATTTTGTTGTCGTCACAATTGACAAGAGTAACAATTTCTTCATCAGTTATTTCAAACTAATCATCATTTAACCAAGTTTCAACTTCTTCCATAGATAACTTCTTGCATCCAGGGAGATGTTGCACTAAAGGTCAAATGTTTCTTTGGTTAAACTGTCTGGTTACACTTTGATTATCGCCACTTCCAAGCAGCTTCTTCCATGATTTAGCACTTGTTGGAGCTCTTGTCAGCTCAGGCTACTGCAATCCAATAGACCACATTATTTACATTTACGCTTTCCAACGTTTCTATCAGGTCTTTTCCTTCTTATGTTTCTTCAATAAGTGTGGACAGTAGTTTCCTATGATAATTTCTTTTCACTGCCTCCAGTACATATATGTGGTATAAAATGGAATGTTGGATAAACGAGACTCTACTGTATTCACAAACACACACTCACACTATTCTTTTGATTATACAATTATAATTACCACACAATATTAATGACAAACTTTAGTAATGTAATATATTGTTATCATTATAACTTTACCTCAGTCATATTGTCATAGTTTTGAATACCGCATGTTGGCATATTGAAATCTTCTTTTTCATAAGGTACATCAGGATATATAAATTCTTTTGTGTTGGCTAAAGAACCACACACACCCTTAGCATTATCATGGTTCCCTGTCATATGGTTTATAACAATATCCACATAAATTCTGTAAAAAGTATTGTGCCATTATTACTCAGTCTTCAAAAATATTAGTCATACTTATACTCACATTGAAAAAGTATTATTTCATTTTCATTTCTTAAAACTTTCAGTCAGTTATTTATGATTTAGATAAGTTTATGTCGTAATATTATATTGCAATTTGTCTACATTCCTAGCCTCAAGAAAACATATCCCATCCGTAAATCCTACCTTAACTCTATCAATTCATCTTAATTTAATCCTAAATTTTGGTGTAACGGGTAGATACCTCCTTATATTTCCAATAGAGATTAGGCTTTCTTGAGGTACAAAACCACAACCCAATTAGCATAATCATTTCCTATGTTGAACAATAGTCAAATTTACTAATGAGTACTGATTTAGGGCAATTACCGATTTAGTAGCCACTTATCAAAGCAGTGACTACTAAAAGATGCTAATTCAGAGGCTCAGAGGGACACCTAAAAAGATTTTTTTTAATCACGTTACTTTGTAATTGGCCCAAATTACATCTATTGCAATGCCTTCTAACTTTAGAATAACAAGTATGGTTTAGATTTGCAGTCAATTAAACATTAAAAAGAAATTATTAGGTTTTGCTCCTTTTGCTACAGTAAATTTAGTACTGTCTTTTGAAATATATTGCAAATTATTGTGCTGTTTTCAGTATGCAAGAACTATTTCAAAAGAGAATTTACTATAAGTAATTATTGCATAACTGAGTGCATACTTTAGAATTAGTGCTACTAAGATCTGAAGTATTTACTCAGTTATATAATATTTACTTATTGCTTAATCAGTGCATTCAAGATGATTACAACAAGCAACAAATCTGACAAAAATACTTTGCATTTATTGTTCAGAGGTGGTTAAGTAACTTTGCAGACTTTACGCTTGCAGAGCAATGCCTAGTCCTGTGGCGTAAAACGTTTTAGGCAAGCCTATCTTTGTGTTGTAAAACTTGCTACCAACATCTTGAAGCTCGCCATGAACCCCATGAAAACTTGCTTGTGTTGTAAAGCTTTATGGGCTATGCAAAGTCATGTGATGTGAAAAAAGTTGTGTTATGCCTAGTCTTGTAATGTGAAACTTGCTATGATGTCGTTTTGCGATGTAAAATTTTCTGAGCTGTGCCTAATCATGACGGCAACTTGCTGGGAAGTGCCTAATCTAATGATGTAAATAGATTATGCCAGTGCCTAGTATTGTGAGATCAATCATGTTGGATAATGCGTCTTGTGATTTGAAACTAGTATTGGGAAGTGAAACTTGCTGGATAATGCAAAGTCTTGTGATGTGAAAGTTGCTGTACAATGCCTAATCTGGGATTGTGAAACTTGCTAGGAAATACCTAGTCCTGAAATGTGAAAGTAGCTGTGCTATCCGTAATCTTGTGATGCGAATCTTGCTGTAGCTATTACTAGTCTTATGATGGGAAACTTTCTGTGGTATGCCTAATTTTGTGATGTGGACCTTTGTGATCTATGGGAAGTCTTACAATGTAAAACTTGGTGTGGCAATACCTAATCTTGTTAAGTGCACCTAGCTGGTATATGTGTAATCTTGTGATGCAAATCTTGCTGCAGCTATGCCTAGTCTTGATATAGGAAAATTCCTGGGGTATGCCTAATCTTGCGATGTTAAAGTTATTGGAAAATGCCTAATCTTAGGATGTGAACATTTGTGATCTATGGGAAGTCTACAATGTGAAACTTGCTGGATAGTACTACCTAATATTGTGAAGTGAACCTAGCTGGTATATGCAAAATCTTGTGATTTGAAAGTTGCTGGGCAATGCCAAATCTTGGATTGTAAACCTTGATAGGAAATGTTTAATCTTGTGATGTGAACCTTTGCCGGGGTGTGCCTAATCTTGGATTGTGAAATGCCTAGTCCTGTGATGTGAATATTACTTAGGATATGCCTCGTCTGGGAATCTTGCTTGGCTGTGCTAAATCTTTTGTTGAGAAAGTTACTGGGAAATGCTTAGTCTTGAGATGTAAATCTTGATCGCCAGTGACTAGTATTATGGTGTCAATCTTGCTGGACAATGCATAGTCTTGTGATGTAGAAATTTAAGCAAAGTTTAGTTTTGTGACAGGCAACTTGCTGGGCTTGGCTTATCTTGTAATGTTAAACTTGCTGGGGAAACCTAGTCTTGTGATGTGACACTTGCTAAGATGTACATAGTCGTGACATCGAAAGACATGATGTGATTAGCAGCCTGTTGAATTCTTGGCCTATAAATATTCATAGTTCTAATGTCATATATCTGTTGTCATTCATACTGAATTTCAGACCAACCGTAGTTAGATCTATTTATTCTGCAGGGTAAAATTTACACTGTATCTGGGATGTAACATTTTTTTATGGCGAAGGTAAATGATCCTGAAGTATATATATATATATATATATATATATATATATATATATATTTATAGGTTAGTTTTGGTTGGTAAAGATTATTTAGATTTTTTGGACTAGGAGACTGACAGACTTACCTTGGTAAGAGTCCACTCTGTAGTCTTGAAATAGAAACACATAAAAGCACTTAAACAATGATATATTTCAACCACACAGTGGTCTTTGTCAATCGAAGAGAAAACACAAAAAGAAATATGAGAGAATGAAATAAAATAATTGTAATCACAGATTGTGTAGAGTAGAAATCAGATGTCACAGATGCACTGATTAAAGATATATATATATATATATATATATATATATATATATATATATATATATATATATATATATATATATATATATTGTTTCCATGAACATATGAGTGATTATAGTTTATATAAGTCTGTCAGGGGAAAAGAGATAAGGCTATTTGGAAAAAAAAAAAAAAGAATGGATTTATCTGATGTTGAGGTTAGGGGATTCTCTGGACTTGGTATACCACTGGTATGATAGTTCCCACCTTCTCAGTTCTGAGGGATTGCAATCAGGGGGGAGTGATTTAATTATTTTGTGGTATAGCAGTCATCAAAAGTTGTGATGTTGTGACTCGCAGCATGTTGAGCTGTTGGACTATCCATATTCATAATTTTAACATCATGTCTGTGGCCATTCATTCTGATATTCAGACCATCCGTGGTCAGGCCTATCTACTGTGCTGAGCAAAGTTTACATTGTAGCTGGTATATGACATTTTCGATGTACAATTATGATGACCCTGTATTTTGAAGACCATTTTTGTTGTTTGGCTGTTGAAACTATTTGCTGAGGGGTGTATTGGGCACGTCTTGCATCTAGGTCTATTACATGGGAAGGAGCCATGAGGAAGTTTGTGTGGTATCTCTGCATCAGGGTCTGGTAGTTTAGGATGTACTAGGATGTTTTTCAAGTTGGGAGGTTGCTTGTACCAAATTTGCGGTGGATCGGTGAAAAGATTTTTGGTGTGGACGGAAGCTTGAAGAATTTTGAAGCCATCTCTCAATATCTTGTTGAGTTTATGTAGACCAGGATGGTAGTCTGTTATTAAAGACAGTTTATTTTGTTCTGTTTGTGGTTTATGGTGAACCGAGGATTGTGCTGAATGAATTTGGTTTTCAATGAGTTTTTTTGGGTATCCTCTTCTCTGGAAGGCTGTTGATATCTTTCTATTAAAATCTTCCAATTCCCTATCATTCAGAACAGATTCTCTTACCCCTGATTGCTTGACTGTATGGAATGGATCGTTTTATGTTTATTGGGTGGTTGCTGTCGAAATGGAGATATTGTAGGTGGTTTGTAGGTTTGATGTGAATTCCTGTGTTGATATTTCCATTCTGGAGTGTTACCTCTACATCCAAAAAGGTGATGGCTGATGTAGATTTCTCCCAGGTAAATTGAAGTGTGGAGAATTGTGTCAGGCTGTCTAAAAATGTCTCAAGTGTTGAAGCACCCTGTGTCCAAATTAGGAAGATGTCATTTATATATCTGTACCAACATAATGGCTGGTGTGTTTGTGTCTTTATAAAACTTTCTTCCAACAATCCCATGTACAGATTTGCATACGATGGTGCCATTCTGGTACCCATTGCTGTTCCCTTTATTTGAAGGTAGTTCCTTCCCTCAAACTGAAAGTTGTTCTTCTCGAGGATGAACCTGGTCAGGTTCACAAGAAAAGGTGTAGTGGGAGAAGGCTTGCCTGGGCGTTTGTTTAGAAAATTCTCTATTGCAGATAGGCCATGTGCATGAGGGATGTTGGTATAGAGAGAGGTGACATCTATGGTGACCAAAATAGTTACCGAGGGTAGAGGTACAGATATTTGTGAGAGTCGATCTATGAAGTGATTGGTGTCCTGGGTATGTGATGGAAGGTTCTTTACTAAGGGTTGAAGGTGTGAGTCGAGGAAAGCTGAAATTCTTTCCGTTACTGAATTGCAGCCAGCAATTATTGGTCTACCAGGTGGAGGGATTATGTTTTTGTGGATCTTTGGTAATATATAGAATTGAGGAGTAGAGGGGTTTTCATTATATAATAATTTTAAAGATGTTTCCGAAATATTTTGTTCAGGGGCTGTATATTTGAGTAGGTCCGAGAGTAAATTGTTGAATTCTGTAGTAGGGTTATCTGTAAGTATTTTGTATGTTGTGATGTCTGACAGTTGCTTATTTGCTTCTTTGATGTAGTCTTCTTTGTTCATGATGACAGTGGTTGAACCTTTATCTGCTGGAAGAATCATAATATCTTTATTATTTTTCAACGAAAATATTGCCGCCTTTTCTAATCTTTGTCTAAACCTTACCAAATTGTGTTTTAGAAGAAGAAGGAAGCCGCCATATTAGAAAAACAAACAATTGTTTAAAATCTAAGGACGCGTAGTTAGAGTCTGGCGTGGGACGCCGAGTAAGGTAGCGAATCTGCCAGGACCAGTCAAAATTCTACTTATTAGAAACTTCGTCAAAATTATACAGATTTGTGAAGAAACTTTACAAGATTGAACAGGGATAAGTGAATTGAAAGAGTTAATAAAGTGTAAATATAATTTGAAGGAACTAAAACGAATTTAAGTGTGTAAAATGTCAAATTAAAGAGAACGGAATTCTACGTGTGAGCAAGCAGCCATTCGACGTTATTTGATAAGTTAAGTACCTAGCGCTATATAAAAAAATAAACTTTAGTGGACTCTTAGGATAATAGGGAAGTTTAAAATTGTATTCCAAATTAAAGTTTTTCCATCAGGAAAATATTTATTAAAACTAATTTCAAAATTTAATATTGTTTTTCAAAATTTATTTAATTAACAAAAGAAGTAAAAATATAGCCCATGCTATAAACCCCGAGATTGTAAGAGATCGTAAAATTAGCCAAGGGTATTAAAATTGTGTAACTATAAAATCAAAAGAAATAAGAGATAAACCGAGTTTGTTAAAACTTGTTAAGTTATAAATTTTTGTTTTGTGTTTATTGTTTAAATGTTGAGATGAAATTGTGATAATAAAGAATTATGAATTGTTCCTGAGTTGTTTGTGTTTTAACTAGAAATAAGATATCAACTTTCAAATAAATATTAAATAGAAAAACCTCGTTGTTGTGTCGGAAATTATGTTTAATTTCAAATAGTAAAACATTATGTTAAACCCACGTTGTTGTGCCAAATGTAATGTTTTTATAAAACGCTTTACAATTATTTTTTTTTTATTAAATATTTATTTTATTGATATCAAATTTCTAGTTAAAACAAAAACAACTACTCAGGAACAATTCATAATTCTTTATTATAACATTTCTTATATCAACATTTAAAACAATACACAGAACAAAAATTTATAACTTAACAAGTTTTAACAAACTCGGTTTAACTCTTATTTCTTTTGATTTTATAGTTACACAATTTTAATACCCTTGGCTAATTTTACGATCTCTTACTATCTCGGGGTTTATAGCATGGGCTATATTTTTACTTCTTAGGTTAATTAAATAAATTTTGAACAAACAATATTAAATTTTGAAATTAGTTTTAATAAATATTTTCCGGATGGAAATACTTTAATTTGGAATAAGCAAAAAGGCGAAACTATTTGAACTGGATTATGATCTTATTACTATTAATCACAAGATATTCTAATGTACAACTTTAAACTTCCCTATTTTCCTAAGAGTCCACTAAAGTTTATTTTTTTATATAGCGCTAGGTACTTAACTTATCAAATAACGGCGAATGGCTGCTTGCTCACACGTAGAATTCCGTTCTCTTTAAATTTCACTTTTTTACACACTTAAATTCGTTTTAGTTCTTTCAAATTATATTTTCACTGTACTATATCTTTTAATTTTCTTATTCCTGTTTAATCTGGCCAAGTTTCCTCACAAAACTGTATAATTTTGACGAAGTTTTTAATAAATAGAATTTTGACTGGTCCTGGCAGATTCGCTACCTTACTCGGCGTCCCACGCCAGACTGACTGACTACGCGTCCTTAGATTTTAAACAATTGTTTGTTTTTTTTAATATGGCGGCTTCCTTCTTCAAAAAAAAAGAAATCATATGCTCTAATTTAACGAAGTTCCGTTCCTTACCACTAGAGTCGACTGTACACTTGACCTATTTCTTTACTTTCACATCTGTTAATGTCAACGAACTATTTTCACCAGTTTTAATTTCGTTAACATACTGTTTCAATTTTCCGATCCTTAACAAACCTTCCAGTGTTTATTTAATTATTATTATTAGTGTGTGAAGTGTCTTTGTATTTTCCTTTTGTAATATTTCGAAATGTGTGTGTTTTGACTGGACTTTTCCAAACATAACCTTTCATTGTTTACAATCGTTTTTCACTTTTTCCTTCAAGTAATTACTTATGCCCTATATTACTAATATTTACAATTTTGTTTGAATATAATTATTATTAGATTATCTTGTTTTAATTTATGTGTTAGGGGTTTTGACATAACAAATTTCCTCATGCATTTTTCAGTTCAAATACCTTGTTTACAATTCTAGGCTTTTACCTAAATTTAGTTTCAATTTTAACCTAACCAATCTTTTAATGAATTTCTTTTTAAATTTTGTGTGAGTAATTTCTAATATATTCTTCCAATTCTTAAATAATATTATATAGCCCATTCTATAAATGTTACAATGTCCCCTAATTTAATTTAAATAAAAAAATATTCCTAATATCTACATTACACATTCTTTACATTCTACAAGCTTGTTTAAATATACATATTTTTTTTTAAATTAAATTTAAATTAACATTTATTTCCTCATTGTACATTTTATTTAATAACTAATTGAACACATTTTTTATTGAGTAAGTGCCTCAACACTTTGGCTACTTATCGTCCATTGTCTTTACCACTTTTAGAATTGTCCACTTAAAAGTCATTTATACCTTCATCTGTCCATTTATACTTAATTCTACGACACAATTTTATCTTAATTCTTTAACAATCAAATACTGAGCTGAAAACTTCAAGCTACATATTACTTAACTTATCTTCTAACAATACAATATACTTATAACTAACATTCAATCAACAATTCTTTAACAATTCTAACATATAGTAACAATAAATCATGTTCTGGTATTTACAATTCCTTCCATAATTATATATATTTTTTTTTACATTTATTACAATTGGAATCCTTCCAATCCTAAGTATGATTCAATTTTTATTTAACATATATTCTCTGATACCGTGTCTTTAAATCCCAGCCTATCCGAGTCATAGTATGTCTAGATTTGGTCAAATTGGTTATAACATTTCTCTTTCCCTTATTTCTGTTTATTCCTTGTTTATTATTTATCTCATATTTATTTTGCTTTTAGCTTCATCTAACTCTCAGTTCTTAGTTATTATTTTATCTCCCCTTCCAATCTCACATCCAGTTCAATTATTTTCTTATATCATCTCAGTTTATTTTGTATGAAGTTTAACATCTAATATTTTTAAAGGTTGCAATCTTATATCCTCTATTTGATCATATCTATAGCTCTTTCGATTACACTGTCCCTATATCAACGAATATAAATTTTGTTTTAATACTTATATATATCAACGCAGATTCTCCCTTACAATACGACGAAGTTTAAATACACAATTACCATATTTTTATTACAACTATGCTTTAATATTTATTATCATAGATTCATATTTCTTTTATAATATATACGACGAAGTTCCATTATTTATCAACGCAGATTCTCCCTTACAATACGACGAAGTTTAAATACACAATTACCATATTTTTATTACAACGATGCTTCAATATTTATTAACATAGATTCATATTTATTTTTATTCATTATTCGACGAAGTTTCCAATAAATTATCGTAGATATAGTTACCATCCCTTAAAACTTATCTCCTGCTAACGTTTTCTTATACACATAGGCACCTAGAGTTTATTCATATTGCTTCCTTTACCTATATTTAATATCTCCCTTCCTATTTTATTATTATTTTCCTTTTCCAGTTCTCCTAGATACATGTCACATTTCTGCCTGTGTCTATTAATGCCTGTAAACTTGTTTCCTCTATTTAATTTCTATTCCTGGGTTTCTTATTGTCTTAGTTTTCCGACTGACTGTGGGCACCATGCTCTTTTCTTGTCCCCACGCCTGTCCTTGCCTTAACACCGTTTACATCTCCATTGTATCTTTCATCTGCTTCATAGGTTCTATTTTCTCTGTTATTCTCATATTTAAATTCCATCTCCCATTTTCCAAACTCGAGTTGTGCCTCCACATTCATTAACATATCCGTACCTATGATCATTTCTCTCAATAAGCCTGTTACCACTAAGCATTGAGACGGATTTTTAACTCCTCCTATTTCTCCTATTACCATTTTCATTTTATTAATCTTTTCAAACTTCTTATTAGTTGCGGTTTGATTTGTTAAATTTTTTATTTGCCATATTTCTAATTTTCCCATTTTATTTCTATCTCCTAACCTTCCCTGCTCTCCTAATATTTTCCCCCTTACATCTTTGACTTTCCTAAAACGCTCATCTGTTATTTTTCTTTCTCCTATCACCTTTAATTTCAACTCTCCTAACTCTTCTGTGTTTTTCTTTGTTATATTTTCTACCTTCTCTATCTCTTTTTTATTAATTTCTACCACATCAGCTATTATTTCATTTGTTTCCTCAAAATTTTCCTTAATCTCCTCCTCTAATTCTCTATCTTTCTCCTCTAAGTCTCTTCTCACATCCTCTATTACAGTATTATTCTCTGATCTCCACTGTTTCCTCATATCCTCTATCATTTTCCTATTGTCCTCCCTAATTTCATCTTTTATTACTTTTAGATCCTCCTTCATCTCTCTTTTTACTTCGTTTATATTCTCATGTAATTCTTTTTTTATTTCTCTCATATCCTCCCTCATATCCTTCATTTCCTCTTTTATTTCGTCTATCTTATCTAATTTTCTATCTATATCCTCTTTTATTTCGTCTATCTTATCTAATTTTCTCATGTTTACACTCATTTCCATGAGAGTTCTCATCATCTCCCTTAAATCTTCATTCTCATTATTTCCCCATTTTTTTTGTTGGGTTTGCATAGGTGGTAGTCCCCTAGCCTCTTCTACCTCAATGTTTCCTATTGGCATATCTGTGCCTTCCATTTCTTTCATTTCCCAACTTGTCCCTTTTTCCTGGTCCCCTACAACTACCAGCTCGCCTATAATATTTTCTTCTTTTTTTTTTTTATCTGTAAGTAACTTATTATACAAACATAAACAATTTTTATATATACTATAAACCTAGCCTTGATTCTATTCAACTCAGTGTTTAATTTTACAAAATTTTTTCTAAATCTATTTCCAGTTCAAATGTTTTTCATATAAAAAGTTCTAAATTAATTTTGTTTCAAAATCTCTCTAAATAAATTTTCTCTCTTATTTTATCGAGCTCCCACGTTGTTGCGCCAATTATAACATAATTTCCTTAAGATGCAATACAACGGGGTTTATATTATTAAATATTTTATTTAAATGAAGATATTTTATTTCTAGTTAAAACACAAACTCCTGAATAATTTATTCTTTATTATTATTTTTCTATTAATCGTACCCCACGTTGTTGTGCCAAATGTAATGTTTTTATAAAACGCTTTACAATTATTTTTTTTTTTTATTAAATATTTATTTTATTGATGATATCAAATTTCTAGTTAAAACAAAAACAACTACTCAGGAACAATTCATAATTCTTTATTATAACATTTCTTATATCAACATTTAAAACAATACACAGAACAAAAATTTATAACTTAACAAGTTTTAACAAACTCGGTTTAACTCTTATTTCATTTGATTTTATAGTTACACAATTTTAATACCCTTGGCTAATTTTACGATCTCTTACTATCTCGGGATTTATAGCATGGGCTATATTTTTACTTCTTAGGTTAATTAAATAAATTTTGAACAAACAATATTAAATTTTGAAATTAGTTTTAATAAATATTTTCCGGATGGAAATACTTTAATTTGGAATAAGCAAAAAGGCGAAACTATTTGAACTGGATTATGATCTTATTACTATTAATCACAAGATATTCTAATGTACAACTTTAAACTTCCCTATTTTCCTAAGAGTCTACTAAAGTTTATTTTTTTATATAGCGCTAGGTACTTAACTTATCAAATAACGGCGAATGGCTGCTTGCTCACACGTAGAATTCCGTTCTCTTTAAATTTCACTTTTTTACACACTTAAATTCATTTTAGTTCTTTCAAATTATATTTTCACTGTACTGTACTTTTAATTTTCTTATTCCTGTTTAATCTGGCCAAGTTTCCTCACAAAACTGTATAATTTTGACGAAGTTTCTAATAAATAGAATTTTGACTGGTCCTGGCAGATTCGCTACCTTACTCGGCGTCCCACGCCAGACTGACTCTAACTACGCGTCCTTAGATTTTAAACAATTGTTTGTTTTTTTTAATATGGCGGCTTCCTTCTTCAAAAAAAAAGAAATCATATGCTCTAATTTAACGAAGTTCCGTTCCTTACCACTAGAGTCGACTGTACACTTGACCTATTTCTTTACTTTCACATCTGTAATGTCAACGAACTATTTTCACCGGTTTTAATTTCGTTAACATACTGTTTCAATTTTCCGATCCTTAACAAACCTTCCAGTGTTTATTTAATTATTATTATTAGTGTGTGAAGTGTCTTTGTGTTTTACTTTTGTACTATTTCGAAATGTGTGTGTTTTGACTGGACTTTTCCAAACATAACCTTTCATTGTTTACAATCGTTTTTCACTTTTTCCTTCAAGTAATTACTTATGCCCTATATTACTAATATTTACAATTTTGTTTGAATATAATTATTATTAGATTATCTTGTTTTAATTTATGTGTTAGGGGTTTTGACATAACAAATTTCCTCATGCATTTTTCAGTTCAAATACCTTGTTTACAATTCTAGGCTTTTACCTAAATTTAGTTTCAATTTTAACCTAACCAATCTTTTAATGAATTTCTTTTTAAATTTTGTGTGAGTAATTTCTAATATATTCTTCCAATTCTTAAATAATATTATATAGCCCATTCTATAAATGTTACAATATATATATATATATATATATATATATATATATATATATATATATATATATATAATAGGAAGAAGAAGACTGCTTATGCTACAGCCTACATAAAGGTCTATTCACACACATCAGTCGAGTCACAGTGCCATCACAGTTCAGTCTCAGTTCAGTCAAAGTTGCGTCCGGAATTCGTCAGTCAACTGTCCGTCAGTTGGCTTCAGTCAGTCGTCAGTCACTTTATACAGTGATCTTACAGTCAAGCTTATTTTATCATGAGTGAATTAAATTGGATAATATATAATTACCTCAATGGCTGATTTTACTATAGTAGAGTTAGCTGCAATAGCGATAGCCTTAGATGACGAAGAGATTGAAAATAAGAGAAAAAAGCGAAGGATATGGGTTCATGATTTATGGAAGAAAAGGGAAAGTCAGGGAGAGTTCATCACGTTATTTAAGGGACTAACGGACGATGAAACTAAGTTCTTTAAATATTTTAGGATGACAAGTGAAACATTTCATATTTTACTCGGTAAAGTGGAAGTGCATTTCATTCTTCAAATTTCATTCTTCACAGACGAGTCCATGTACTTAGCGTTAGACATATCATACAAAACTATATTTTTGCGAACACATTCTATCAATTTTTCATCGTTCATCTTGATGATCGTAACAAACAGTCTTTAAAATATAAATTCTACACAGAAATACAACTTTTATATAAAAACGCAATCCTTTTAAAATAGCAAACACATCCGTCATACGACCGTCAAGCGTCCGAACAATCGAAAAATATCGGTGGGAAGAAATCTGAAAATGACTGACGGACGCCGGCAGAGCGACTGACGGACCTGCGCCGGATGAGTGTAGATAGCGCAACAGGAAATCCATTATAGAATAAATGTTTTGACTGTGACGTGACTGATGTGACTGACCTGTGACGCGCCGGAACTGATGTGTGTGAATAGACCCTAACACTGGTAAACTTCTATAAAATTTGTGTGGGTTCTAGACTAATTGAGAGAAGTGAATCTATAATCAATCTAATATTACTTATCCTCAATATCCTCCCCATCATGCTTTGTAAAGAAGTTTCATCAGCCATTGTTGTTTATGTCTGCTCTCCGTACATGTCTATCACTATGAGAGTTCTTAAGGCTGCTTTAACACTTTTTATTTAATTCCAATTGCACAAGTTTTTGGTTCATGATTGTGGAATCTTATAACAATTATTATAAGACCAACAACAGAATCTCCATAGCATTTTTAGAACCTTAGCTTAACTCTTTGACTAGCCCAAGATGTTCCCCAAGAAAGGGTTTTAGAAAAAACCAGCCTTGAGCTAAGGAAGTCTTTAATTTTATGATAACAGAACTCCCCTCCTCAAAAACTTAAAGGTTGATTGTTCATTTTTCATTGGTTAACTTTTGAAATTTACATTAATTAATAAAAAGTTAACCATTTTTATGATTAATTTCAGTATTATACTGGTTGTTTAGTAAAAGGGTCCCTAATGCAATTCTACTAGACTTAACACTTTCAAGCTCAAGTGTTGATTTTTTAAAATATTTGTTATTTGCAAAATTATATCAATATTTGTTTACTTTATACTAAAACACTTGTAAATATTTACAAGTGTTTTAGTGAAAACTAGTAGCTCACGTTGAAGATGGAATCAACAAATATTTACTTTATAGTTTGTGTCATATTTTTCAAATCTTTAAAAACGCAAACAGTGATCGTACAATGTTTGATTCTCAAGTTGCACTTTTTAAACAATAACAATTACCAGACTTGACATTAGAACTTTGAACTCACAACATCTAAATCATTTATTAATTGTTTATAAAATATTTTACATAATTTAGTTTATCGTGTTTGAAAATTATTTTTTAGATAAACTTGAAATCATTCATTTTTTGCCAAGCTACAAACCTTTCCATTCCACTTGAGCTGGCTAGTTTGCTAATTCAAACATTTCGGCTTAAAAATAACACTTATACAATGTGTATGACCTCTATGACCACTTGCTACTTCAGATGTTAAAATAAAAACCTTTAAACATTTTTTCTAAATTACAAAAAAAAATACGTGAATTCATTTTTTCCGAAATAAGCAAAATGTGTGTGCGGACACATAGATACTTAAGGTTGATTAAATTTATATGGGTTTGAAATGTAGTAGGACAAGATCAAGATGAAGACATAGCTTATTAATCATATTATCTTTGTTAAATAGTAGAGTATATAATTATAATTTACAAATATTATTATACTTGAAAACAATTGTATCAACTTACTTGATTCCAACTTGATTACATCTTCTTACCATATCTTTAAAACTATTCTCATCACCAGATCTTGAACAAATTTTATAAGAGATAGGTTGATATCTTTCATACCATGGTCGGTGACGTATTACTAAATATTCTGCCACTGGTGATACCTAAGAGAAAATTCATAATTAAAGTAAAGTACCGGGAGACCAAGCTTTGCTCGGATAAGACAGGAAATTTATAGGAAGTTATTACGTAGAATAAAAAAAAATTTATTATATACACAATATAAATACATTTTATGTATACAAAATAAACACATTTTAGTACACAAAATATCATATTGTACATGTTAACTTCCATCATTCGGATTGTCTGTAGGAATTGGAGAAGCATTAGAGCGATTATATCAGAACTTCTTTTCATACTTCGTCACAGGTGTGTGTGTGTGTGTGGGATTGGATGGCGGTAAAAATAGATTTCTGTAAGGATAACATGGCAACTCTAAGATCCATTGGAACGGAATCCCAAACTTTCCCAAGATTGAGACCAGTGCCAATTGATTTCTCTTGGCCAAGAACCAAAAAAAATTAATAAAAAATAAGAAATCATTGGGCGAAAAAAAAGTTTCACCGGGTCCATGCTTGTTTTATAATAAAGATATATTTCTAATTCAGTTTATGATATAAAGATATTACAAATACTTGAATAATATACCATAACTCATTGATAAAATGTATTATGATATTCAATAATCTAATATATTAGAAACTCAAGTAGTATTTGAAGTATAGACACTACGCTACAATAAGGAATATGAAACATTTAGTTAATTTTATAGATTAGTCAATAGTAATCCTTCAAGTCAGTGTTGAAAAGCTCACTGTGGAGTTGTAATGCACTAAAATTACTTTTATATGCTTAATTAATATTTCAAAATCTAATACTGCAGATAAACTGTTAAAATGTTCAAGTAATATCAAATAAACACCACCCTTTAAAGTAAAATATGAAAATTACAAAGAAATGAAATAAAAATCATGACTCAATATTGTTATGTTTACAATCCTAACTTTTTAGAAATAACAATGAATAAAACGTAACTATAATTAACAAATATAACAATAGATACATATTAATAACACTATAAAAAGAGAATAAAATATAATACAAATAAATAAATAGAAACCTATACACAAAACACAAACACAAAGATATATATGTAAAAATATAAAAACAGAGTATTACATTTTTAAATATTAAATTTGAAACAAAATTTTTAAGTGGTGCAAGGGAGCGATGGAATGGTCAATAGCCGAGGCATTGTCCCTTAACACCACCTTTAAACTGCCTTCCACATTAAAAAGGGCGCGAAAATTGGTTAAACCAACACAATCCACCAAAATATGTTTTATAGTGAAGATATCACTGCAGTACTGACATATTGGTAGATCTTCACGACTCATCAAATATCCATGAGTTGCAAAAGAGTGCCCAACGTGACGGCGTATAACCACCATTTCATCTCTATATTTTGAATGAAGACCTCCATGGACGGTCGGTATCTTTAATTTCCCTCAGCTTATTCTGAATCATGGTATGCCATTTGTCATTCCATGCAGCGAACAATAAATGTTCCGGAAAACACCCATTAACAGATGCCATAACACGTTGAGTAATGGGCACCAAACTTGTAGCATTCTTTGCCCCTTCATCTGCTTTTGTGTTTCTGAGTATTCTGCAGTATCCAGGAACCCAACAGAATGTTACCCCTCCAATTAAAGCCTGTGTACAGCACACAAAATGTCCCCAACTAAAGGGTTAACAGAGAAAACATCCTGAAGAGCACTTTTGGAATCAAAGCACAAAATATAATGGGAAGATAGAGATTGAATGACAGTTAAGGCTTTGAATATCTGAAATAGTTTTGTCGTGAAAACACTGCAAGCTGAGGGCAATCCGTAGATGTAGGTACATCCCGAGGTATAAAAAGCACACCCAACGCTATTGTTCAGTTTAGACCCATCAGTGTAAATAATTTCACTGCATTGGTGGGAGTTGTGAATTAACAAAAATTCCTGGTGGTAAACCACATCAGGAGTATTGTGTTTTTATTTAACTGAACAGTGAGAAATCGAAGCATGGCGTTTTATTATCCACGAAGGTAGATAGCACATTGACCATTCAAACATAGTAGGAAGTAGCAACTCAAGGTTATCCATTATTAGTAACGTTCGATGCGGCAGAACGTTGATATGCATCGTAATAATGTTGGTGATTGTTATTAAACACCATTTTGAATGCAGAATGATTAGGTTTGCTTCGAAGACCAGAGATATAAGACTTTGCAGCATCTGACGTTGTATTGATAGGGCAGGTTCCTCAGCCTCGACAAGAAGACTAGGGATTGGGCTATTCTAAATGCACCAAGCAAGTCTAAGTCCAGAGTGATGGACTGCATCAAGAGTTTTCAGAATTGTAGGTCATGAAGATTAATATGCCGTAATCCATGTGCGGTCGTTAATCGAAGTGTACTAGTTTTGTCTGCTTCCTAATGCGTACCACTAGGACTCTAAGCATATCCAATTTCTTGTTTAAATCACGCACATGTGGGATCCATGAGAGTATTCATCACATAAAAAACCCAAAAATCAAACACTGTCTGTGGTTTGAAGTTGAATCTCATCAAGATAAAGAATCAGGTCCTGGTGTTGCCTAAGATGACTAAACGCCACACATTGGGTCTTTGAAACAGAGAATTTAAAACCTGTAGTCCTTGACCATTCCTCTAATCTGCTTATTGCTAACTGCAAAGATCTTTCCACAGTTGCCGTATTACGACCAAGCACATAAATACAAGTCATCTACAAAGAAAGAACAAGGTACCGGAGATCGTATATTAGATTTGAAAATATTTATTGTAATGGCAACTAGCATGACGCTCAGCACGCTGCCCTGCGGTATACCATTCTCCTGTTTATAACTGCTTGAATATGTGCCTCCAAAAAGAACGGGAAAAGATCTATTTGACAGGAAGTTAGCAATGAATGGCAGAGTATTCCCTTATAAAGCCTATGATTTCAAAGTATTAAGAATTCCTCTTTTCCATGCATTATCATATGCCTTCTCGAGGTCGAAAAAAACAGCAAAGTGTTTGACACAAGAGAAAGGCATTTTGAATAGCGGATTCTAACAAAACCAATTGGTCAACGGATGATCGTCCTTGTCTGAAACCACACTGTTTGTTACAAAGAAGATTGTTGGTTTCTAGGTACCACACAAGTCGGCGGTTGCCCATCTTCTCCAGTAGTTTGCACAAGATGCTTGTAAGAGATATATGCCTGTACTACTTGAATTGGTTTCATCTTTACCTGGTTTTAAAAGAGGAATTACAGTTCCTTTTAAGCATGCATCGGGGAAAGACTGCTCCTTGAATAAACAATTGCATATTCGAAGGAGGACAGGTTTTGCTGATGATGGTAGATGTTTCAGCATGGAATATACAATGGAACAGGATCTGGTGCAGAATCCTTCATTGACGCGAGAGAAGACTCTAATTCCCCTATAGAGAAAGGAGTGTTTAAAGTAGAATCCCCAGACAACCCAACAGTAAGCTGTATTGCTTCTTCCTTCAGTTTATACTTCTGGAATATTCTATTATAGGCTGTAGTAGCAAAAAAGTTAGAAAATGATAATCCCAGTACACTAGCAATATCACCACTGCCTGTGATCAATATTCCATCCTGTTGCTTCAGCGCAATGGCTTACAATGGAATGGAAGTACCACAAACTGATCTTAATTTCTTCCATACTGTTGAGGATGGAGTTGATCGTGTAATTCTGTCAATGCACTGTGCCCAAGAATTCTATCTACTCAGCCTAAATATCCTCCATGCTTTCACACAAAGTATTTTATAATCACGAAGGTTTTCACTTGTTGGGTTTAAATCTCCTTAAAGAGCTCTTTGTTGTAAACAAAGTACTTCTGAGCATTCATTGTTCCACCACAGCACAGGCGGATGGCGTGGATGCACAGATTTTTTCGGAATAGTCTCTACAGCGGCATTGGTATTTTTAAAATTTTCAATTGTTTCATCAATAGGTGTAATATAATCCATGTCAAGTGATAAAAGGTAATTCAAGTGGATGTCCCAGTTGGCTTTTCCCAAAATCCAATGAGAATGTCCAGCATAACAGGGTGAAGGATCACATAAATTGATCTTAATAGGCATATGGTTGCTTCCATACATGTCGTTAAGTGCCTAGCATATGCATCTAGCACCCATAAGAGGACTGCAAATCGATAGATCAACAGCTATTCATTCACTCTGCTAAATGAGTAGACAAACCGTCATTTAGCATAAATCCAGTTCCATTCTTACACTCTCCACAAGTTGACCTCCAGAGTTGCTAGTCGGAGATCCCCACAACAAATGGTGAGCATTAAAATCACCTAACAATAAGAACGAAGTCGGTAACTGGTTTATTAAGTCCACTCAATCACTGTGTTGAATATTATCGTGTGGTGGCATATAGACACAACACATAGTGAAATTGAATGAAACAGCTGTTTGAATAGCTATTGCTTGTAAAGGGGTTACTAAATTTAGAGAAACAGCATAGAGACAGTCACGGGTTAGGATGGCTGCGCCACCTCTATCTCTATCTTCTGTAACAAAGTCTGATCTAAAAACTGAATACTCCCTTAAATGGAAATTATGGGATTCGTGGAGATATGTTTCCCGTAGAAATAAAAACATTGGATACACATCTTGCACAAGTACTTTAAGATCTTTTATGTGACTCTTAACATCGTTGACTTTTCATTGTATTACTGACTCGCTAATTGCAGACATTTATCAATTTAGCAATGGACTGATCTGACATCTATTGGTGCTCTCCATTTTTTTAACTGGGACGTTGACAGACGTTCCAGGCATAGATTCCTTTGTCCATATCCACCTGTTCAGGGATGGAATCGGAGGAAGTTTTGGATTTAGGAGGGGTAGTTTTACCATGCCTTCCTTTTAAAATATTAGATTTTTTGGCAGCTTACTGCTGATGCCGATATGCTACTTTGTTCTACTGAAGCAGGTTTCTCTAATTCCTTTTTATTCACCTCATGATTATTGCCAGGTTGCTTTGTAGCGGATGTAACCGATTCCGTCAATGATCCACTTCGCACACCAATCCCTCCCGTAGAAGAGACTAGTAAAGGAAGCAAATGTTCGCTGGTTGTAAAAGATTTAAAGGGCCCCTTGTGACTAACGTCAGAAGGGGAGTGACTTGGTCAGTAAGAAATTCTATTTTCTTAGTCAGGTTGACATAGTTCGTACAGGACTTTGTAGCAGTCAAAGTAGTGGCATAGGTTCTACCATCAACCTTTGGTTTTTGTATATGGATTTTTCTAGCCTCAGAAAATGATATCTTCTCTTTAACCATAATGCCAAGGATTGCCTTCTCCTCCTTAAAGGTAGGACAGTTAAATGATTGCGCTGGGTGATCACCACCACAGTTGGCGCACTTAGGAGTATTATTACAATCCTTTTCCTCATGGCCTTAAACACTACATCAACCGCATACCCCCTTTGAACCAGAAGAACTAATGAAGTCAAAGCAATGACATTTAAAACATCACCTAGGGTTAGCCACATACTGCCTTACTGATACTCTCTGGTATGCTGCATGAATGAATTCAGGTATGTCCGGCTTGCCAAAGAAGAAAGATATTGTTGCAACTTTAACGCCTTTCTCTGTTTTCATAATAGGCATGACATCCATAACTGACTGAGAAGACAGTTCTGACTTTATTTCATCGAGAGTGACATTTATCAAATCTCTGGATGACCCCTTTTTAAAAGTTCAAACATCTATGACAAACTACAGATACCATGACCTGATCAAAAAAAGAGGTAATTTTTGAAAGAGATCTCTGTTTGTCAGTGCAGGTTGCAACTAGCAGTGCCCATTTCGGAGTGTTTTCAATAGAGGCGACAGGACCTCCAGCACAAGCAGTTATCGCCTTATTGATAAATAAAGGAGAAACTTTACCAAGATCTTTTCCTTCTTCAGCGCTAGAAAATATTAAAAATTTTGGTGATGGGAATGCTGGTGACATTGCCACCATCAACTTTTCACTTCCCCTTCAACCTTAACACTATTGGATGGGGTTTTAGGTTCCATATATGATTGTTAGGCCACCCATCATGTCAGGTGTTACGGGCAAGACTATAGGAACGGGTACACCCTTGGATCACATAAAGATCATTTCCAACCCTCAGAACTCTGGGGCCTATAGCTTTTCTCCTTAGCTTGACTGGATGAGCATCAGTCAATCACTTGTAATACTGTACACAGGCTCCGACACCTGTAATCAAAAGATTCCACTAGGTGGATTTGAATTTCAAAGAGTTCATTGTGTGTGAATATTCTCTTCTTTTAGAATGCTGTTGACATATTTTTATTGAAATCTCTAAATGCTCTGTTGCTAGTAAATTATATTGAACCTAATTACCTTACTGTAATGAAAAACCCCCCTGATATTAATATAAGTAATTAGGGTGATTGAGGTATTGTGAATAGTTTCTTGTTGACTCCTATCCAGATTTTTTGAGTTTTACATCAACAACTAAGAAAGTGATTTTTGTTGACTTTTCCCAAGTGAATTGGAGTTCATAGAATAATGATAGGCTACTAACAATTTTTTTAAGTTTTGAATGGCCCTATTCCCAAATGTTTTATTCTAATCTGTACCAACACAATGGTTGGGCGGTTCAGTTTTTCAGGAATTTCCATACCATCTTTACTAAGTTCATTATTTTAATATTATTTGGCCCAGTAGCCACTATTGTTTTCGTTACTAATAGAGAATTTCTTCCCTCAACCTGGAAATTCTCACTTCCTTGGAATGAAAGGTGAAGCTTTGTTTAGGAACAAGAGCTATTCAAGAGCTGTTAAGCCATACATGTGAGGGATGTTTGTATATAGCGTAGTAACATCAACAGTGATCAAAATAGTGTTAGGAGGTAGAAGTATTTAAGTAAGCTTATATAGGTAATAATTAGTGATTTGGGTGTATAATAAAAGGTTTTTACCATAGACTGAAGGCAATACGTCTGTAGAGCTAAACTCTTTTACTGCAGTCAGCAATTTCATATACCGATTTCATTTTAGTGATGTAGGTTTGATATTTTTATGTTACTTTGTCGGTAGCCTAAAGGTTTAAGAAGTGGAACGTGTCATTAGACAGTGAATTTATTAATACTTCTGAAACCTGTTGTTTTGGAATTGTATATCAGAGTTATTCAGAGTGCAGATTGTCATTTCCTGTTGTAGAGCTATATGCAAGACGTTTGTATATGCAGAATATTTGATGTAGGGTTTTGTTGAAAATTTTATGATTGAATTATTATTTTTAATAAACATTATAAAATTACCTGTACTCCAACAAAGCCATCATACACGGATAAGAATGATTCACATTCTGTAGCAATATCATCAAATTTCCATTCAAATAAATGAACTATTGTTCCACGATGAGATTTTTCACCGGAACCTGTCACAAAGGTAACTAAAAACACCATTGAAATAAAACACCTCATGAGTTATCCTGAAACAAAGAACAAAACAAATTGCAAATAGTGTTTGTGCCTATGGAAGATGTGGTGTGAAATAAATAAATGCACATGGTGATGTAACAAGCCAGCCTTTAATTAGAACTGTTGAATCATTAAAAGTAATGCAATGTTAAATTTGTCCATCAATAAAAATGAAGGTGTTAATTGGTTCTTAAGTTCTAAAAAGATTATGTTACCATTTGTAATTTGATAGAAAGGTAGATGCAATAAAAAGTTTACACAGCAACTCTTCATGACAGAGAGAGTTATTCAATTTTGAATAACTTCTCTTTTATTTTGTTACTATCTCCTGCAACAATGTTGATCTCCTTTAGTTCAAAATTGTTTAATCATGGAGTTTTGTCTCAATGGAAATATATCTCCAACAAACACTTCAAAAGATCACAAGATCTTCAAAAGTAACTTCTAACAGTATTAACATCCACTTGTAACACAAATTTATCATTATAAATTTGCCTGAATACTTTTAAGGTGTTTCAGTCACCAACATCAGATCATGATGTTGAACTCTGGGTTTTATGTTGAAGAGGAGGAAGGGTTAGTGATTTGGTATTTTTTGTTAGAGATTTCCTTTGGACACCAAGCTTTCTAGAAGTACCTGGTACAAAAAGTGAACCATTACTACTCGTATCATAACGTTGAGAGGTCATAAAGATGTAGCAAGCATTTATAAATTGAAACCTAGTCTCCATTGCCAAACATACTCTAGATGAATAAAAATTCAGTTTAAAAAATCTTATAGTTTTGAGATAGCACTGTCTGACTGCTATTATACATAAACATACATTGTTTATTCCTATTGAACCATTTCTAGATTTCCGTTTTATGATTATTCATGCTACATGTTATAAGCAAATCTATCTTAAAAATGTACTTCATCATTTTATTGTAGTTAACATTAATATTAATGTATTAAAAATAAAAACATTTATTTTATACAGTTTTGTGTCGCTACATTGAGGTTTAACTCTCATGTTTAGCAAATTTTAAGCAGTATTTATTTTGCAGTTTCTGTTTTTTTGTTTAAAATGTAAGTGTTACGTAACATGTATTAAAAGCGAAGTTGAATACTGCTTGATCAAGAATTACCAAATTTTTATTTTATCAGGTTTCACACTTGTTAAGTAAGGTTAATACCTTTTAATAATTTAATTCAAAATGAATCCCAACAACTAACTCAATATTTGGCACTTTGTAATAAATCAATTATGCCTCATGTTTAAGTCATGTGAAAAACTCAAAATCAAAGTGAATTGGATGATTAACAATAAACAATTAACGAAAATACAGAAGACTTAAAGACACATATACCTTGTGTAGAAAGAATAAAATAAAAATAAACCATCTGACTTTAAGAGAGTAAGAGTCTGACCACTTGTTTTTCTAAGAATAGACAAATCATAATATTTAATTTTGAAGCACTTCATTTAATTTATAATTTTGTACATTTTTATTTCACTGGTTTTGTTTTTATCTATAACCAAAATTTCTATCAAATCTAAAGTGAAATCTTAAGTTAATCTAAAGCGTAATTAAATCAAACTTTTATACAGTTTTGTGTCGCTACATTGAGGTTTAACTCTCATGTTTAGCAAATTTTAAGCAGTATTTATTTTGCAGTTTCTGTTTTTTTGTTTAAAATGTAAGTGTTACGTAACATGTATTAAAAGCGAAGTTGAATACTGCTTGATCAAGAATTACCAAATTTTTATTTTATCAGGTTTCACACTTGTTAAGTAAGGTTAATACCTTTTAATAATTTAATTCAAAATGAATCCCAACAACTAACTCAATATTTGGCACTTTGTAATAAATCAATTATGCCTAAATGATGTTTCCAGAATAAGAATCAACTCTTTATTAAGTGAATTAACAGTGCCATGTATTACTTAATAATAGATTACTAGTTAAATAGTTTAAGCTCATGTTTAAGTCATGTGAAAAACTCAAAATCAAAGTGAATTGGATGATTAACAATAAACAATTAACGAAAATACAGAAGACTTAAAGACACATATACCTTGTGTAGAAAGAATAAAATAAAAATAAACCATCTGACTTTAAGAGAGTAAGAGTCTGACCACTTGTTTTTCTAAGAATAGACAAATCATAATATTTAATTTTGAAGCACTTCATTTAATTTATAATTTTGTACATTTTTATTTCACTGGTTTTGTTTTTATCTATAACCAAAATTTCTATCAAATCTAAAGTTAAATCTTAAGTTAATCTAAAGCGTAATTAAATCAAAAAAATTAATTCAATCTAACATTTGTATGTAACTTATTCCATCAAATGAATGTAGATGAGCCAGTAGATGAACTAATACTTAATTTCATAAACTTAAAATGTATAATTTAGAAGGGATAAAAACTAGATTGTTTATGTTACTCTATAAATAGGTTGCACACAATTACAGTGCATGACCAATGCTTAACTCCATGCATGACCATACTAAACACTACTGAAATACTTTTGCACTCCAGTGCTCACAACTTCTCACCTGTGTTAGCTAACCACCTTGTCAGTGTCATATAATAGAATTCTTAGTAAGTTCAATAAATCTTCAATAAAATAGTTACAAAATATTCACACTTTACTCATATCTTAAAAGAATTTATGGATAAAACGTATTCTTAGATGGAAAATATTATAGGCCTAACGTATCAACTACACTGTACACAAAGTCAGTTTAGAATTAACTTTAATATCAGTTAGTCATTTTAATTTTAGAACTAAATCTAACCAATTATAAACAGCACTATACCTTTACTGTAATTTCATATGTAATACACACTGTGACTGTGGTTAGTATGCCAACATCACAAAATAAAGTTAAAAATATATACACTCTACACTGTAAAAGTATTTTTTACATTTTCCGCTGAAAAAACTGTTATCTACAACAAAATAATATGTAGATTGAGCATGTACGACTGTGTGTAAATACGAGTGCAGAAGATTTTCTCTAAGATCTTGTGAGGGGCTATTGTTTGTAAGTGGCTAACATATAATGTGTTATGTGAATATAAGTTTTTTTTGTATTTTATGTGAGTAATTTTTGTTTTAAATTTTCAAAAGTAATGTTGGACTATTATCGCAATTTAATTTATAGTAGCGTGATAAGTGGCTGAAAAGACAAACCACCCAGAATACTCGCTTAAAATAAAAATAGTAGCTAATTTATGCAACCTTTCACATTTCTCAATATATAATAATAGGGATAATTATTAAAGGTTAAAGATTGTAGTGTTTATACCTTTTTAAAGTTTTTGTTATATTAGATCTACGGCTTAAATTTATTTTGTATAATATTTGTAGATGTTTGTAAATGCTAAACACTTTTTTTTAAATGTTTTAAACTTGCCTATAGTAGCACTTACTTTGCTTGTTGAGGACGGCCGTTTCGGGAGGCAATCTCCCGAAACGGCCGTCTTCAACAAGCAAAGTAAGTGCTACTAAAGGCAAGTTTAAAACATTTAAAAAAGTGTTTAGTGATTACTAGTAGCTCACGCGAAGATGGAATCAACAAATGTTTGTAAATGGTTTTGTATATCTGTTATACGTGTGTTAAATATTTGTCGCGAAGATTAATTATTCTAACTTTAAAAATACTTAACTAAGTGAATACGTAGTTGCTTATTTGCTGACGCATTACAAAACTTTCTTTCTTTTTACGAAGCTAACCATCTACAGTGTAGTGGGTTAGCTTCGTAAAAAGATCGAATGTTTTGAAACGTGTCAGCAGGTAAGCAACTACGTATTCACTTAGTTAAGTATTTTTTAAATAGTTTAATCAGTGAATTCAAGATGATTACATCAAGCAACTTCAAGAATAATTATTGTTGAATGTTTTTAATTAATGTGTATGATATTTCCATTTAAAGAATCTGCCTGTTGTATTTACTGTGTCAATAGTGATCTTGAGTGTTCCTGAAATGTGTTTCTTTGTATTTTTTTGTATTAATTTGGCAAAAAAACACTACTTACTGATTTATTCAGCAGACACGTTTCGCATTAGGTCAGTAAATTACTCAATGCTATGAATCACTGACAAGACTGTTGTTGCTCAGGTGTGTTGTGTTGCCGTTCTGTGGGCATATTAACTGATCCCAGAAGACGAAGCAATGCAAGGCAGTAGCCTTTCGACTGGTTTGTTACTCACTCCCACTCCACCAACAACTGTCAACTTTGTGAATCGTTGAAACATGGTGAAACCTTGCACTCCAGGTTTTGGATTGAATAAAAATACAAAATCACCTAGTTTTTATCTTTAATAAATCTGGAGGATTTCTTAAAATGTTTTAGCAACCTATATATTATATTCTACATAGGTATACATTTAAAATGTATTTAATTTTTTTTTTGTAATGGAGTGGAGTCAAGTTTTATTATTTTAGAGAAAAGTGGTAATTTTGGTATTTGTTAATGTAAAACATATTATATATTTCACATTATATTATAATAAGTCATAGGTACCTATATTAAAACTGTACCTATATTAATAACTGCTATAGGTATAGCAGTTATTGTTTAATTACATAGTTCAATTTCCGAGTAAAGTAGGTAAGTACTTATGTGATTTAAAGGTTTTAATTACCATAGTAATATATAAAATATCTACCCTGTCAGCTAAATATTAATAATTCTACCAAATGATATAGTTTAAATCATAAACATTTGATATTTATTAGGAATATACTGTGGTTGAATTTAATAATAAATACACAAAAACCTCTTAACCACAAACTTTCTTTATTTTACCCTTGTGTACATTTCAGTTACAAATTAACCATCCTCAGAGGGATAACATACAAAGACTGTATGTACAAAGACAGTCTTTGTATGTTATCCCTCTGAGGATGGTTACTTTGTAACTGAAATGTACATTAGGGTAAAATAAAGAAAGTTTGTGGTTAAGAGGTTTTTGTGTATATATTATTAAACATTTGATGTTTACGTACAAGTATAAATTATAATATTTTGGCGTGAATTAAATGTTCCAATTTCTAAATATAATAATAATTTAAACATTTCATTTATTTGAGGCCCATGTAATTTATTTTGAGGCTTGCATTTCTGGCCAAAATAATTTTTTCTAAAGGCTTAACGAATTTGACAGTTGTTGGTGTAGTGGAAAGAGCTACATACCAATCAAAAGGCAGTAGAATATTTGCTTTACATTGCTTCGCCCTCTGGGACCAGTTAATGTGCGTTTTGTGGTGTGTTATTGTTCATAGAGAAGTTGTTAATTATGTGCTTAAATATAGTATTTGATTGTGAGTGTTTTGTCATTTAAAATGTGTTGTGGATAGTATTTATGGTGTTTATATATTTCTTATTTTCCTACTGTGTTGAGTTTGTTGTTTTTTCTGATGTAGTGTAGGATTTTTAGATGGTTGTCTGTTACACTCACAGACTGATAGTTAATAATAATCCTCATTATATAAAAAGTAAATTCGATTATATTAATGTTAGTTTTTAAAATAATTTTTCCTTTCTTATTTATATTTTATTTATTTATTTGCCTTTTATGTTTTGACACTTTCTTCTAGGAAAAATATGACTTCTTTTTTAAATGTATTCTATTCAAGCATCACTTTAAACAAAATATGGTTTAACACTCTTGAATTTAGTAGTTCAATATGTTAGGTGAAACTTAATTAATAACTTTACATTAGTTTACGATTATCGGAACTCTAATTTTTTTTGTAAATTTGTAAAAATTTAGGAAGACCCAACGTTTTTATCAGGAGCGATCTTCATCAGTGTCCAAATGTTTCACTGTATAATTATAAATATATATAATTATATATATATATATATATATATATATATATATATATATATATATATATATATTGTAACATTTATAGAATGGGCTATATAATGTTCTTTAAGAATTGGAAAAATAAATTAAAAATAACTCACACAAAATTTAAAAAGATATTCATTAAAAGATTGGTTAGATTAAATTGAAACTAAATTTAGGTAAAAGCCTAGAAATGTAAACAAAGTATTTCAACTGTAAAATCCATGAGGAAATTTGTTATATCAAATAACCTAACAAATAAATTAAAAACAAGATAATCTAATAATAATAATTATATTTAAACAAAATTGTAAATATTAGTAACATAGGGCATAAGCAATTACTTGAAGGAGAAAGTGAAATACGATTGTAAACAATGAGATTAGAAAGGTTATGTTTGTATGAATTCAGCTCAAAACACACACATTTCGGAATTATTACAAAAGTAAAACGCAAAGACACTTCACACACAAATAATAATAATTAAATAAACACTGGAAGGTTTGTTAAGGATCGGAAAATTGAAACAGTATGTTAACCAAATTAAAACGCCATTGTGAACAATCTCGTTGTTATAACAGCTGTGAAAGCAAGAAGTAGGTCAAGTTGCAGTCGACTCTAGTGAGAAGAAATCGAACTAAATTATAGCAACATGTGTTTTAGAAGAAGGAGAAGCCGCCATATTTTAAACATTGTTAAAAATCTAAAGACCCGTTAGTTTTAGATAGCGTGGGGGACGCTACGAGATCGGACCTGCCATGACCAGTCAAAATTTTCCATTGGAAGGAATTCGTCAAAATTATACCGTTTTGTGAAGAAATTTGGCAAGATTAAACAGGGATAAATGAATTGAAAGAGTTAATACAGTGTAAATATAATTTAACGTAACTAAAAAAAATAAAAGTGTGTTAAAAAGTGAAATTTGAAGAGAACGGAATCTTACGTAAGCGACCTGCAGAATTTCGATATTTGATAAGTTAAGTATATTAGCGCTATAGAAATAAACTTTAGTGGACATTTAAGATTATCAGGAAGTTTAAAATTGTACATTAGAATATCTTGTGATTAATTAATAGTTAGTAATAAGAACATAATCCAGTTCAAATAGTTTCGCCTTTTTGCTTATTCCAAATTAAAGTTTTTCCATCAGGAAAATATTTATTAAAACTAATTTCAAAATTTAATATTGTTTTTCAAAATTTATTTAATTAACAAAAGAGTTAAAAATATAGCCCATGCAAATAAACCCCGAGATAGTAAGAGATCTCAGAAATAGCCTAGGGTATAAAACTTTGTAAATAAAATTGAAAGAATAGAGTTAAACCTATTTTGTTAAAACTTGTTAAGTTGTAAATTTGTGTTTTGTGTTTATTGTTTAAATGTTGGAATAAAAAATGTTATAATAAAGAATTATGAATTGTTCCTGAGTAGTTTTTTTGTTTTAAATAGAAATTAAATATCATTCAATAAAATAATTATAAACTCCGTTGCGTCATTTTTATAATTATGTTATAATATATATATATATATATATATATATATATATATATATATATATATATTGTAACATTTATAGAATGGGCTATATAATGTTCTTTAAGAATTGGAAAAATAAATTAGAAATAACTCACACAAAATTTAAAAAGAAATTTTAAAAGATTGGTTAGATTAAATTGAAACTAAATTTAGGTAAAAGCCTAGAAATGTAAACAAGGTATTTGAACTGTAAATGCATAAGGAAATTTGTTGTATCAAATAAAATTAAAAACAAGATAATCTAATAATAATAATTATATTTAAACAAAATTGTAAATATTAGTAAAATAGGGCATAAGTAATTACTTGAAGGAAAAAGTGAAAAACGATTGTAAACAATGAAAGGTTATGTTTGGAAAAGTCCAGTCAAAACACACACATTTCGAAATATTACAAAAGTAAAACGCAAAGACACTTCACACACTAATAATAGTAATTAAATAAACACTGGAAGGTTTGTTAAGGATCGGAAAATTGAAACAGTATGTTAACAAAATTAAAACTGGTGAAAACAATCGCGTTATTGCATCAGCTGTAAAAACAAATGGAAGTAGGTCAGAGACAGTCGACTCTAGTGGGAAGGAATCGAACTAAATTATAATCTATATGATTTTTTTTTAAGAAGGAGAAGCCGCCATATTAAAAAAACAAACAATTGTTTAAAATCTAAGGACGCGTAGTTGAGTTGGAGATAGCGTGGGTGACGCTACAAGATCAGACCTGCGATGACCAGTCAAAATTTTACATTGGAAGGAATTCGTCAAAATTATACCGTTTTGTGAAGAAACTTGGCAAATTTAAATAAGGATAAGAAAATGTAAAGATAAAGTACAGTGGTAATATAATTTGAAGGAACTAAAACGAATTTATGTGTGTAAAAAGCGAAATTTGAAGAGAACGGAATCTTACGTAAGCGACCTGCAGAATTTTGGTATTTGATTAGTTAAGTATGTATAGCGCTATAAAAAATAAACTTTAGTGGACTCTTAGGATAATAGGGAAGTTTAATTTTGTACATTAGAATATCTTGTGATTAATAGTAATAAGAACATAATCCAGTTCAAATAGTTTCGCCTTTTTGCTTATTCCAAATTAAAGTTTTTCCATCAGGAAAATATTTATTAAAAGTAAATTCAAAATTTAGTATTTTTTTTCAAAATTTATTTAATTAACCAAAGAATTAAAAAAATATAGCCCATGCTATAAACCCCGAGATAGTAAGAGATCTTAAAATTAGCCTAGGGTATATGAAAATTTGTAACTAAAAATCAAAGAAAGTGAGTTTAGTATATTGTGTTAAAATTTCTCAAGTTTATTTTTGTTATGTGTGTTGTGAATGCAATAATATAATACTCTATGACAATCCTCTATGGAAAAAAAAGAAAAAGAACATTATATAAATTAACAGATGATTTGTAATTTTTTTTTTTTTCTCAGTTCTTTGTTTAGAGTTTTGTTTTAAGAAAGATGTGAAGTAATAAATAGTGTTTAAATATGAAATAAGTTTTATTACCAGCATAATTATATAAATATGACGAGTGTTCCGCCTGTAGCGGCAGTGTCAAAAGTTTATAGAAACAACATATGGCGACCGTGACAGGATAATAATTTGGTTACAGTTAAAATCTATGATCCATTAGTAAGTATTTTATAATGGATGCTCTGAAAAAGAAAAGAAAATTGTTTAGAACTGGATTTTCACGTTTACACAATACATTATTAGAATCCATAAAAAATGAAGATGATGTGATTTTGTTAAAAGCTAATTTAGAGCTATTGCGTGAAAAACATAATCAATTGGAGGTCTTAGACCGAGAAATTATTGAAGTTTTACTAAATGAAAATGCATCTACTGAAGTTTTAGAAAATGAGGTAGAATCTGCCGATGAATACTCAGGCAAGTTTAAAATAGTTGAGTATTTAGTTGAACAGGCTATTGACAAGGCTAGGCCTAAGACAGATATTAGTGTGAATGTAGAAAAACGTAAATTTAAGTTACCCACACTTGAGTTTAAAAAGTTTGGTGGTGATATTAGTGATTGGTTGCCGTTTTGGGGCCAATTTAAGAAAATCCATGAAGACCCCTGTATTGATTCTGATGACAAGTATCAGTATCTCCTGCAAGCGACTATCCCTAATACTAAGGCTAGGGAAATTGTCGAGAGTTTTCCCCCATGTGGACGTAGTTATGAACAGGCTATTGAACATTTAAAATCTCGCTTTGCCAAAGATGACCTGTTAGTAGAGTTTTACATAAGAGAAATCTTGAAAATTGTAATAACATTAAATAGCAGTGAAAGTAAAATTACTATTTCCTCACTTTATGATCAAATTGAGTCAAAACTAAGGTGTTTAGAAACTTTAGGTGTAACAAAGGAGAAGTACGCTGCTATGCTCTTCCCATTAGTAGAATCTTGTCTCAGGGAGGATTTATTAATAGCTTGGCAGAGAAGTAGGCCTAACTCTCAACAGGACGAGACCGCGTCAGAAAGTAAAAGTAGGCTAGATAGCCTAATGAATTTTTTGAAAATTGAAGTGGAGGGAGAAGAAAGAATAAACTTAGCTAAACAGGGATTTGGTTTACAAAAAACAAAAGTATCAACAGGTGATAATACTACGAGTTCATATAAAAGAGACTTTGCAAGTAAAGATAAGCATATTAAAAATACAAGAAGGCCTACCAGCAATGTTACAGCAGCTGGCCTTGTAAATGTAAAATCAAATACGTCTACAGTAAGCACAGATAAGACGAAGTTATCGATGTGTGTGTTTTGTGACGGTGGTCATTTAAGTGAAAACTGTTTTAAAGCTAGGGACATGTCTTTAGAAGAAAGGCAGAATATTCTTACTAGCAAAAGGTGTTGCTTTTCTTGTACAAAAGTAGGACATTTAAGTAAACATTGCAGAGCTATTGTTAAATGTATTATTTGTAATGGAAAACATGTACCACTTATGTGTTCAAAGTTGCAGAATAATTTTAATAGGTCTAACATTAAACCTAAATGCGAGGAAAAAGAAGCTGAGCCCAATTTTGAGAATTCCTTGTCCAATGTGAATGGCAATCAGGTTTACATGCAAACTCTTGTTGTCAAGGCTGTTAGTGACACAAAAGAACTCAATGTGCGTTTACTTTTTGACAGTGGATCCCAGAGGTCATACATAAGGAAATCGACTGTTGAAAAAATGAAATATGACACTTGTGGTGAAGAAACATTATTACATGGCCTGTTTGGAGGAGAGGTCACTAAGCCTCGCAATCATGCATGCTACAAAGTCAGACTACAAAGTCTAGATAAAACATATTCTTGTAATTTCAAGGCACTTAGTGAAATAAATATTTGTACTTATGTTCCTGCCTTGAAACCAGGAAGATGGACTGATGAACTGATGGAAAGAGGTATTAAATTGTTTCAGGATGCAGACAGTCCAATTGAGATATTAATTGGGGCTGACATATATGGGAAACTTCTAACTGGAAGAAAAGAGGTTCTAGATTGTGGTATTATAGCCCTTGAAACTCATTTAGGATGGGTTTTGACAGGAAAATTTCAAGAAAGTAAAGAATTTAGTTCTATGACAGCACTTTCTATGTTTGTACAAAGTAATTCAATATGCAAGCTGTGGGAAATGGATGTTTTAGGTATAAAAGACCCACTACAGACCAGAAGCAAACAAGAAATTGAACATTCTGTTCAAACACAATTTTTGGAAACTGTGAGAGTAAATGAAGAAGGACGCTATGAAGTCAAATTACCTTGGTCCGAAGACCACCCAGAAGTTCCAAGAAATTTCAATCTTGCAAAAAAAAGGCTTGAAAACTCAGTGAAAAAGCTAACAAATGAAAGTTTATATAATGTATATAACAATGTGTTTTCAGATTGGCTGGAAGATGGTGTTATTGAGGAAATCCCAATAAGCAAATGGGATGAAGGTCACTATTTACCTCATAGACCAGTGATAAAAGAAAACAGCACCACTGCAGTAAGACCGGTTTTTGATGCCTCGTCTAAAGAAAAGGGTTACTATTCCCTTAATCAGTGTTTGGAAATAGGTATTAACTTAATTGAAATAATACCAGCTTTGCTTTTACGTTTTCGACTTTATAAAATAGGAGTTATCGCTGACATAAAAAAGGCGTTTTTGCAAATAAGTTTGTATGAAGAGGACAGAGATTTCCTAAGATTTCTGTGGCAAAACACAGATGGATCACTCAAGATTTTCCGACATAGAAGAGTTGTTTTTGGAGTCTCAAGTAGTCCATTTTTGCTCAATGCCGTCATCAACTACCACCTGCAGAAGTATTTAGTACCGTGTGCTGAAGACAATCAATTTTCTAAATGTACAATAGAAAAGTTGTTTAAAAGTTTCTATGTTGATAACTGTGTTACAGGTGTAAATAATGAAAGGGATTTGAAACAGTTCATTTCAGAAGCAATACAAATATTTTCTTTGGGAAAGTTTGAGCTGCGAGGATGGGAATATACTGAACCTGGTCTGGAAGACAAGACAGAGGCTTCAGTCCTAGGTCTCACCTGGGACAAGAAAGAAGACACAATTTCTGTGAGTTTTCATAAAATAGTAAATTTAGAAGAGAACTTGGTAACACAACGTGTTATATTGTCCACTGCACACAGATTGTTCGATCCTATTGGATTCACTTGTCCTATTTCCATATGCCCTAAGTTATTATTGCAGGAATGCTGGAAAGATAATTGTGGGTGGGACAAAGAAGTACCAGAAGAAATCAAACAACGATTCAATAAATGGTTTCAGGAACTCGATCAATTAAAAGAGATGAAGATTCCACGATGGCTACAAGGTGTGGATGACGTAATCATTTCTGTATCAGTTCACATATTTTGTGATGCCAGCAAATTTGCGTACTCAACAGCAGTATTTATGCGTTTTGAACTTAGTACATGTATTCAATTACAGCTAATCCAGGCAAAGTCACGTGTAGCACCTGTAAAGAAGATGACAATACCCAGACTTGAACTAATGGCTGCTACTATAGGTGCTAGATTAGGTTCTTCAGTAGTGCAAGAATTAAGAGATGAAAACAAATTTGAATGTAATATTAAATTTTTTTATTGGAGTGACTCTTCTACAGTAATAGCTTGGATTAAAAGAGAAGAAAACTGGGGAGTATTTGTTAGAAATAGAGTTGAAGAAATCTGCAGCCTCACTTCCAGAACATCTTGGCGGCACATTCCCGGCACTATGAATCCAGCAGACTTGCCCAGTAGAGGATGTTCAGTTTCCAGGTTGATTAGTTCCAGATGGTGGGAGGGCCCGTCATGGTTGAAGTTGCCTGAAGATACCTGGCCATCAAATGGACCTGAACCTGACGAAGAATTAATTTCTTTAGGAAAAAAGAAAGGACCTACACCTTCACTTTTAAGTAATAATTACCCAAAAGATTGGTTTTATTACTTTTCAAATGATTTTGATAAGATTGTGTGTGTTTTTGCATGGTTGCTGAGATTTATTCATAATTGCAACCCCTCAAAGAAGGAAAAGTGTGTGAGTAAAGTTTTGTCATGTAAGGAGATTATTGAAGCTAACAATTTTATAATTAGAATTGTTCAACAGCAATCATTTGAAGGAATAAGGGACCCTAAATTGGCTTCATTGTCACCATTTATGGCTGCTGATGGTATTATAAGGCTAAAGACAAAATTAACAGAAAGAAAGGATTTGGAAAATTTTAAATTTCCTGTTGTTCTACCATCAAAACATGACATTGTAGATATTCTTATTCTTACAATACATAAGAGATCATGTCATGTGGGAGTTCAAGGTCTCTTAAGTTTATTAAGAGAAAACTATTGGATATTGAGAGGAAGAAAAACAATAAGTAATACTTTGAAAAAATGTATTCCTTGTCAGAGACATAATTCAAAAAATGTAGAAACAATCACTCCACCCTTACCTGAAAGTAGAGTACGAGATGCCGCAGTATTTGAAGTGGTTGGAATTGATTTTGCGGGACCTTTGTTTCTACGAGATGGCAGTAAAGTTTGGATCTGCATATTCACTTGTGCAGTATACCGTGCTGTTCATTTGGAGTTAGTAAAGTTTCTTTCTGTCGAAGCATTTATAGATACACTTAGAAGATTTATTGCAAGGCGAGGAAGACCATCAATAATATATAGTGACAATGGTACCAATTTCACAGGTACAGAAAAGGCATTTAAAATTCTAGATTGGAATGCTATCTTAAAATATAGCTCATGCCAACAAATTGACTGGAGGTTTAACCCTCCCTCTGCTGCATGGTGGGGCGGATGGTGGGAGCGACTCATCCGACTCATGAAACAGTTGCTACGCAAAACCTTGGGCAAAACGTCATTGGATTATGAGGAAATGGAGACAATCTTATGTGATTGTGAAAGTATCATGAATTCTAGACCTTTGACATATTTATCTGAAACTTCTTCAGACCTAACTGCTATTACTCCAAATATGTTTTTACATGACTTAAAAGAAATTGGAGTTCCAGATTGTGACCATGTAAATACAAAAAGTCTTAACAAGAGAGTACGTTATCGACAACACCTGAGAGAAGCATTGCGAAAAAGATTTAGGATTGAGTATTTAGGACAATTAGCTTTAAAAAGTAAGAAAAACGGCAGACAGTTGAAAGTTGGAGAATTAGTACTGATTGAAGTTGAAAATAAAAAAAGAATTGATTGGCCAATAGGACTGATAGAAAAGACTATCATTAGTAGAGATGGAGTGTGTAGATTAGTGCAATTGAAGACTGCTTTTGGAAGTTTATTGAGACCAATACAAAGACTATATCCTCTTGAAATGCAAGAAGAAACCATCCAAGAACAATTAAAAGAAAAGATTAAACCAAAAGTGACAAAAACCAATGAACATGAACTACACCTGGAAGAAGATAATGTGACAAAAGAAAATAAAATTGTGACATATTCAAGAAGTGGCAGACAAATTAAGCTTCCACAAAAATTTGTTGATTAATCTTTTAACAATATACTATTTTTTAATGTTTTGAGTTAAACCATAACTCAAAAGGTGGGAGTATGTTGTGAATGCAATAATATAATACTCTATGACAATCCTCTATGGAAAAAAAAGAAAAAGAACATTATATAAATTAACAGATGATTTGTAATTTTTTTTTTTTTCTCAGTTCTTTGTTTAGAGTTTTGTTTTAAGAAAGATGTGAAGTAATAAATAGTGTTTAAATATGAAATAAGTTTTATTACCAGCATAATTATATAAATATGACGAGTGTTCCGCCTGTAGCGGCAGTGTCAAAAGTTTATAGAAATAACAATGTGTATTGTTTTAATGTTGAAAGAAAAAATTGTGATAATAAATAATTATGAATTGTTCCTGAGAAGTGTTTTTGTTTTAAATAGGAATTTGATATCATCAATAAAATAAATATTTAATAAAAAAAAATAATTGTAAAGCGTTTTATAAATACTTTATAATATATATATATATATATATATATATATATATATATATATATATATATATATATATATATATATTGTAACATTTATAGAATGGGCTATATAATATTATTTAAGAATTGGAAGAATATATTAGAAATAACTCACACAAAATTTAAAAAGAAATTCATTAAAAGATTGGTTAGGTTAAAATTGAAACTAAATTTAGGTAAAAGCCTAGATTAGTAAATAAGATATTTGAACTGTAAATACATAAAGAAATTTGTTGTATCAAATAAAATTTAAAACAAGATAATCTAATAATAGTTATATGTTAAACAAAATTGTAAATATTAGTAAAATAGGGCATAAGTAATTACTTGAAGGAAAAAGTGAAAAAAGATTGTAAACAATGTTAGGTTATGTTTGGAAAAGTCCAGTCAAAACACACACATTTCGAAATATTACAAAAGTAAAACACAAAGACACTTCACACACTAATAATAGTAATTAAATAAACACTGGAAGGTTTGTTAAGGATCGGAAAATTGAAACAGTAAGTTTCAACTAAAGTTTAACCAAATTAAAACGCCATTGTAAACAATCGCGTTATTGCATCAGCTGTAAAAACCTCCTAGAATTGTAAACAAGGTATTTGGACTGTAAAATCGATTAGGAAATGTGTTATATCAAAACCCCTAACACATAAATTAAAACAAGATAATCTAATAATAATTATATTCAAACAAAATTGTAAATATTAGTAACATAGGGCATAAGTAATTACCTGAAGGAAAAAGTGAAAAACGATTGTAAACAATGAAAGGTTATGTTCTATGAATTCAGCTCAAAACACACACAATTCGGAAATATTACAAAAGTAAAACACAAAGACACTTCACACACTAATAATAATAATTAAATACACACTGGAAGGTTTGTTAAGGATCGGAAAATTGAAACAGTATGTTAACAAAATTAAAACTGGTGAAAATAGTTCGTTGACATTAACAGATGTAGAAAGCAAGAAGTAGGTCAGTTGCAGTCGACTCTAGTGGGAAGGAGCGGAACTTCGTTAGAGTAGAGCATATGATTTCATTTTGAAGAAGGAAGCCGCCATATTAAAAAAACAAACAATTGTTTAAAATCTAAGGACGCGTAGTTAGAGTCAGTCTGGCGTAAGGACGCCGAGGAAGCAGACCTTTCTTAGAAGTCAAAATTTTACATTGGAAGGAATTCGTCAAAATTATACCGTTTTGTGAAGAAACTTGGCAAATTTAAATAAGGATAAGAAAATGTAAAGATAAAGTACAGTGGTAATATAATTTGAAGGAACTAAAACGAATTTAAGTGTGTAAAAAGTGAAATTTGAAGAGAATGGAATCTTACGTAAGCGACCTGCAGAATTTCAGTATTTGATAAGTTAAGTATGTATTAGCGCTATAAAAAATAAACTTTAGTGGACTCTTAGGATAATAGGGAAGTTTAATTTTGTACATTAGAATATCTTTTGATTAATAGAAATAAGATCATAATCCAGTTCAAATAGTTTCGCCTTTTTTGCTTATTCCAAATTAAAGTTTTTCCATCCGGAAAATATTTATTAAAACTAATTTCAAAATTTAGTATTGTTTTTCAAAATTTATTTAATTAACCTAAGAATTAAAAAAATATAGCCCATGCTATAAACCCCGAGATAGTAAGAGATCGTAAAATTAGCCTAGGGTATATAAAAATTTGTAACAAAAAATCAAAGAAAGTGAGTTTAGTATATTGTGTTAAAATTTGTTAAGTTATATTTTTATGTTTATAGTTTAAATGTTTATTGTTTAACTGTTGAAATAAAATTGTGATAATAAAGAATTATGAATTGTTCCTGAGTAAGTGTTTTTGTTTTAACTAGAAATAAAATATCTTCATTTAAATAAAATATTTAATAATATAAACCCCGTTGTATTGCGTCTTAAGGATATTATGTTATAATTGGCGCAACAACGTGGGAGCTCGATATAATAAGAGATAAAATTTATTTAGAGAGAATTTGAAACAAAATTAATTTAGAACTTTTTATATGAAAAACATTTGAACTGGAAATAGATTTAGAAAAGATTTTGTAAAATTAAACTCTGAGTTGAATAGAGTCAAGGCTAGGTTTATAGTATATATATAAATTGTTTAATTTTGTAAAATAAGTTTACAAATAGCTAAAAAAAAAAAGAAAAATTATGTCTGATGAAAGGGAATCGTACAATTTGCGGGGAGATAAAGCATAAAAAACAGGAAAAAGGGACAAGTTTGGAAATGCAAGAAATAGAAATGGAAGGCACAGATATGCTAATAGGAAACATTGAGGTAGAAGAAGCTAGGGGACTACCACCTATGCAAACCCAACAAAAAAAACGGGGAAATAATGAGAATGAAGATTTAAGGGAGATGATGCGAACTCTCATGGAAATGAGTATAAACATCAATAAAGGTAGTGAGAATATAAAGAGGGAGATGAAGGATATGAACCAGAATTTAAACAAAAAAAAAACGAAATAAGAGAGATGAAGGAGGGTTTGAAATCCATAAAAGAGGAAATTAGGGAGGAAAATAGGAAAATGATAGAGGATATGAGGCGACAGTGGAGGACAGAGAATAATGCTGTAGTAGAGGAGGTGAGAAGCGATTTAGAGGAGAAAGATGGAGAATTAGAGGAGAAGATTAAGAAAAATTTTGAGGAAAAGAGAGAAATAATAACTGATGTGGTAGAAATTAATAAAAAAGAGATAGAGAAGGTAGAAAATATAACAAAGAAAAACACAGAGGAGTTAGGAGAGATAAATTAAAGGTGATAGGAGAAAGAGAGATAACAGATGAGCGTTTTAGGAAAGTCAAAGATGTAAGGGAGAAAATATTAGGAGAGCAAAGAAGGTTAGGAGATAGAAATAAAATGGGAAAATTAGAAATATGGCAAATAAAAAAATTTAACCATTCAAACCGCGACAAATAAGGAAATTGAAAAGCTTAATAAAATGAAAATGGTAATAGGAGAAATAGCAGGAGTTAAATATCCGTCTCAAGGCTTAGTGGTACAAGGCTTATTGGGAAAATTTATCAGAGGTACGGATATGTTAATGAATATGGAGGCACAACTCGAGTTTGGAAAATGGGAGATGGAATTTAAATATGAGAATAACAGAGAAAATAGAAACTATGAAGCAGATGAAAGATACAATGGAGATGTAAACGGTGTTAAGGCAAGGACAGGCGTGGGGACAAGAAAAGAGTATGGTGCCCACAGTCAGTCGGAAAACTAAGACAATAGGAAACCCAGGAATAGAAATTAAATAGAGGAAACAAGTTTACAGGCATTAATAGACACAGGCAATAATATGACATGTATCCAGGAGAACTGGAAAAGGAAAATAATAATAAAATAGGAAGGGAGATATTAAATATAGGTGAAGGAAGCAATATGAATAAACTCTAGGTGATTATGTGTATAAGAAAACGTTAGCAGGAGATAAGTTTAAGGGATGGTAACTATATCTACGATAATTTATTAGAAACTTCGTCGAATAACGAATAAAGATAAATATTAATCTATGTTAATAAATATTGAAGCATCGTTGTAATAAATAAAATATGGTAATTGTGTATTTAAACTTCGTCGTATGGTAAGGGAGAATCTGCGTTGATAAATAATGGAACTTCGTCGTATATATTATAAATGAAATATTAATCTATGATAATAAATATTAAAGCATCGTTGTAATAAAAATATGGCAATTGTGTATTTAAACTTCGTCGTATTGTAAGGGAGAATCTGCGTTGATAAATAAGTATTAAAACAAAATTGATATTCGTTGATATAGGGACAGTGTAATCGAAGGAGCTATAGATATGATCAAGTAGAGGATATGGGATTTCAACCTTTAAAAATATTAGATGTTAAACTTCATACAAAATAAACTGAGATGATATAAGAAAATAATTGAACTGGATGTGAGATTGAAAGGGGAGATAAAATACTAACTTAGGACTGAGAGTTAGATGAAGCTAAAAGCAAAATAAATATGAGATAAATAATAAACAAGGAATAAACAGAAATAAGGGAAAGAGAAATGTTATAACCAATTTGACCAAATCTAGACATACTATTACTCGGATAGGCTGGGATTTAAAGACACGGTATCAGAGAATATATGTTAAATAAATATTGAATCAGACTTATGTTTGGAAGGGTTCCAATTGTAATAAATGAAAAAAAATATATAATTATGGAAGGATTGTAAATACCAGAACATGATTTATTGTTACTATATGTTAGAATTGTTAAAGAATTGTTGATTGAATGTTAGTTATAGTATATTGTATTGTTAGAAGATAAGTTAAGTAATATGTAGCTTGAAGTTTTCAGCTCAGTATTTGATTGTTAAAGAATTAAGATAAAATTGTGTCGTAGAATTAAGTATAAATGGACGAAAGTGGACAGATGAAGGTATAAATGACTTTTAAGTGGACAATTCTAAAAGTGGTAAAGACAATGGACGATAAGTTAACCAAAGTGTTGAGGTACTTACTCAATAAAAAATATGTTCAATTAGTTATTAAATAAAATGAACAATTAGGAAATAAATGTTAATTCAATTTAATTTTAAAAAAAATATGTATATTTAAACAAGCTTGTAGAATGTAAAGAATGTGTAATGTAGATATTAGGAATATTTTTTTTATTTAAATTAAATTAGGGGACATTGTAACATTTATAGAATGGGCTATATAATGTTCTTTAAGAATTGGAAGAATATATTAGAGATAACTCACACAAAATTTAAAAAGAAATTCATTAAAAGATTGGTTAGGTTAAAATTGAAACTAAATTTAGGTAAAAGCCTAGAATTGTAAACAAGGTATTTGAACTGTAAAATCGATTAGGAAATGTGTTATATCAAAACCCCTAACACATAAATTAAAACAAGATAATCTAATAATAATTATATTCAAACAAAATTGTAAATATTAGTAACATAGGGCATAAGTAATTACCTGAAGGAAAAAGTGAAAAACGATTGTAAACACTGAAAGGTTATGTTCTATGAATTCAGCTCAAAACACACACAATTCGGAAATATTACAAAAGTAAAACACAAAGACACTTCACACACTAATAATAATAATTAAATACACACTGGAAGGTTTGTTAAGGATCGGAAAATTGAAACACTATGTTAACAAAATTAAAACTGGTGAAAATAGTTCGTTGACATTAACAGATGTAGAAAGCAAGAAGTAGGTCAGTTGCAGTCGACTCTAGTGGGTAGGAGCGGAACTTCGTTAAAGTAGAGCATATGATTTCCTTTTGAAGAAGGAAGCCGCCATATTAAAAAAACAAACAATTGTTTAAAATCTAAGGACGCGTAGTTAGAGTCAGTCTGGCGTGGGGACGCCGAGGAAGCAGACCTTTCTTAGAAGTCAAAATTTTACATTGGAAGGAATTCGTCAAAATTATACCGTTTTGTGAAGAAACTTGGCAAATATAAATAAGGATAAGAAAATGTAAAGATAAAGTACAGTGGTAATATAATTTGAAGGAACTAAAACGAATTTAAGTGTGTAAAAAGTGAAATTTGAAGAGAATGGAATCTTACGTAAGCGACCTGCAGAATTTCAGTATTTGATAAGTTAAGTATGTATTAGCGCTATAAAAAATAAACTTTAGTGGACTCTTAGGATAATAGGGAAGTTTAATTTTGTACATTAGAATATCTTGTGATTAATAGAAATAAGATCATAATCCAGTTCAAATAGTTTCGCCTTTTTTGCTTATTCCAAATTAAAGTTTTTCCATCAGGAAAATATTTATTAAAACTAATTTCAAAATTTAGTATTGTTTTTCAAAATTTATTTAATTAACCTAAGAATTAAAAAAATATAGCCCATGCTATAAACCCCGAGATAGTAAGAGATCGTAAAATTAGCCTAGGGTATATAAAAATTTGTAACAAAAAATCAAAGAAAGTGAGTTTAGTATATTGTGTTAAAATTTGTTAAGTTATATTTTTTGTTTATAGTTTAAATGTTTATTGTTTAACTGTTGAAATAAAATTGTGATAATAAAGAATTATGAATTGTTCCTGAGTAAGTGTTTTTGTTTTAAATAGAAATTTGATATCATCAATAAAATAAAAATTTAATAAAAAAAAAATAATTGTAAAGCGTTTTATAAATACATTACATTTGGCACACCAACGTGGGGTACGATTATTAGAAATATATAATTATAATAAAGAATTTTAAATTATTCAGGAGTTTGTGTTTTGTAACTAGAGAAAATATATATCTTCATTAAATAATATTAAATAGTAAAACCCCGTTGCGAATTATAAAAGTATGTTTATAATATATAAAAGATGAGTTCAGTATAATTAATTATGATCCTGCAACACCTTAGTTGGGGCAAAAGTTAGTACATCCTACAAATTACATTAACGGTATTTACGTTATGTTTTTGTCGTTCAATTTTCATAGGTTGTCAGTTCTGCGTATCTGACATTTGGGTTATCAATTTGTATAAACAACATAGATATCTATTAATTTCCTTTCAATGACATGGATGCAACTTGCTTTTCATACTTGTGTTAAATTGATTTCAGATGTTTGAGGCTATGTTTACTTATAACCTGAAGAAAGAACGTTTTGAATTAGATTATTGTAATATACTATAATGGACGGCTTGAAATATAAATTGTTAGATTTTATTAATAATCAGGTATGGTTATTTTTATTGTTTAAAATGTGTTCTGCATTAATGAATTGTGTTGCTCTTATTGTGTCTGGTGTCACCAAAAAAGGTTTAAAATCAAAGGTGTAGTGGTTTAGCTGTTAAGGCTGTAAATTTTCCAAATGAATAAATGTGATAATGGTAATTGTTTGTTGCAATCAAAATTTCTTCTTAAATACCTTCGATTGAAAAGGTACTGGCACAAGGTGATTATTTTGTAACTTTGCAGTACTCACAATGCAATAATCTGATTTCATTTTAGAGAATAGTATTTCAATGAAATATCTATTGGAATAAATAGTTTTTAACCTAAAAACTTTTAAGAGTAGTTAGGCCAAATACTTTACAATGTGCTAACAAAGTATTAGGTTATGTATCTAAGAATGTCATATCTGCACTAGTACTATTAACAAAATTGTTCCTTGAAGCATTAGTGATCGTTCCATACTTAATTATTTGTTTTTTATATATAGTGAAAAAGAAATATAGGCTGGTAACACTAAGTGATTAAGGCCAAGATAAATTATGTTATAGGTAAGTATACCTACCTATACTCCTTTGTAATTGGAATTTTTTGTATATTGCAAAGTTTATTTTCTGAAGTAAAGTTAATGTTATAGGTAGGGTTCCAAAGAACACTAACTCATTAGAGTTAGCTAATGAGGTAGAATTTATTTCCTGAAGTAAAGTTGATGTCTATATCTGAATCAGTATCCTAACTGAGATTTGATATGAAACATACAATAGTATTCATTTAGTTTTTTCAACCCACATCAGTTAATTCAGAAATAGATAATTTTCCAAATAACTATATAAGAAGCTGATACAAAATTTGCTGCAGGTATATCTTAACTGTCGTTAACTGACTGGAGGACATGCATTAGATTTGGTTTCATTAAAAGTGATATATATTAAGTCCCTATAATAGATGATTTCCTTTGAAAAATTCAAACAAGTGACTACTACAGAAATTTAGGTATTTTCAATAGGAATGAATTTGTAAAATTGAGGAAGTTTTTGTTTCTTCTTGAATTTGCCAAAAGCAGTGTCTCAGTTTGAAACATTTTAATTAAGGATAATAAGGAACACTTCCAGTAAATTTTGTCTTACATAAAAAAATAAGGCTATTTATTTCCTGTTCCCACATCGGGCGACGGAAAAAGTCATCAGGTATACGAAAAAATTATGAAAACTCTTCCTAACTCCCCTAGAAATAAAAATTTTGGAAATTAAAAATTCTACCCTCCTCAGCACAGCTGAAATGTTACTAATTTAACATGTTGGCTTTATTTATTTTTTCACTTAATTAAATTTACTGAAGATTCCCAAAAAATTACAAATTAAAAAAAATTAACTGTAACAAAGTAGTATTTTTGTTAAAATACCACGGCTCAACTTTTCACCTGGCATATAACTTTATAGAATTATAAAACTCTCACACACATCCTATTTTATGGCGATAATAGTCATAATGTTACTCAAAAGAACAAAACAAACACTTACAGACAGACCCTATTCCACGCACAAAATCGAAAATATTTCATTGACCATTTTACATCTATTATTTCTATTGCCAAAAACGATCGAACGTACATGGCTCAAAGTGTGTTAAATTGAAGTATTAGAGTTGATTTGTAATGTTTTTCGTAGTCGCCAGCAAGTTTAATTGTGTCTCAAGGCAATTTTTGAGTTACTACACCAAAAAAACAAAGCCAACAATTTTAACTTGTAACGTTTTAGGTGTGCCATGGAGGGGAGCGGGAGGAACTGCTATTTTGCAAAATTACAACTTTGCTAATATACATAGAAGAAAGAATAATGCCCAATTCATTGATGTTAATTCACACACACACACCTGGCCCAAACAATTACATGCATTTCCTTTTGTTCACCTTTCTGCCGATAAAATCTATCGATGACACATTTCCACACTGCAGGTAAATTCAGAGTATCATTGAGTTTGTTAAGACGCCTTTGCTTTTCTATTTCAACAGCCTCACGTATAATTCTAGTCCTGTAGTTTTCCACTTGAGTAATTTGTTGGCAAGAATGGAAATCAATGGTATGTCCTATATCACTGTGGTGCTTGTACAGTGTAGACGTTTTTTGCTTGTTTTTAAGGCTAAGTTTGTGCTCCTCAATCCCAGCTGAGATACGTCTGTTTGTTTTTATCATTTTGGCATCATCTCTAAGAGGTATCTCTAAGGGTTAATTGTAGTATCTTGGTTTCATTAACAAATACATTTTAAATAATTAGTGAGTTTTTGGAGAAGAATATTCATTAATAAACTACAGACACTTACCAATCATCACAACATCTCGATTCCGCTCATATTGTTGTCGCTGCTCCTGGGGCCATCAATGTCCTCATAGCAGTCACAGTCACTACTGTAATTTCCCACGTCGATTACGAATCCATGTGATATCATCAATAGCAACTTTATTGATTATGTAGTTGTTTTCAACTTTACGAACATGTCAAACTCTCTGTGCCCATTAATCGGTCGTTGTGTCATTTGTTTTGTTTTTCATCAGCTCAATGGAGTTGTTCAATTGAAATGTGCTTTTTTTCCACGCTATATGATTCTTAATTAAAACCCATATAATTTCAATTGGGTTCAGATTATTGTCTTAAAGTGGGAGTCCATGTTAGGAATAGCCCATGTTCAACTAATAAACCATCGGCACAGTAGGGGTTTGTGGGGTTTTTTATGTGCCTTATTATTGCGTTTATTAATGCATGCCGTTCAGGTTTTAGCATTTTCTCATTAAATCGAACGCTGTGAGAGAGACTAACCAATCAATTATGTCTGTCTTTTTGGATTTACTGTCAGTGCTTGATTTAATTATTTGTTGTGGTACAAAGCATTGTCAAACACTAGAATGGACCTTGAGGATAGATTTGGAATTAATTTTTCTTGCAGCCATTTTTTATAGTTATTGTGATTGATTGAATAATTTTAATCTCCTGATTTCTGTCCAGATTTAAAAATCAAATCTGGCTCTAGAATAAAACCATTTTTGTTAACGGTGTGCACGATTATGGTTCATGGTGTTTACCTATTGGTGTTAACCACCGGCCTTCTTCTCTGTATCTTCTCACAGCTCATATAAAACTATTTTATCTGATCTCATGTTTTTCAATTAAAACTTTTCTTTGTTTGACGATTTTCTCCACTTAAAATTTAACTCTTGCAGAACCACCCTTAAACCCCAAATACCACTTTTATAATTCATTTTTTCTTTTAATACTGGAAGTAGGTTTTAAAGTGTTGGATGTTAGTTTTCTGTTTTATGGAATTCATAAATTGTTCTTCTTATGATGATCTTATCAAAATCATTGGCTTTACTTTTTTTTGTCTTCTTCACCCAATGTTTTTGGAAGTAGTAAATTTGGGCTGTCTTGGTGTGCTTCTGCTCTCCTTCAAAATATGCTGAATAGATCTTCGAGAAACGCTTGTAGCTTCAGCAAAATGTTTTTGGACAGCTTATAATAAAAACGGTCCCTTTTCATAAAATTGTAGGGATTGAAAATTATTTCTCTGACTTAGCTGTGTATTATTTTATTGCCTACCTTATTTGCACTTTTATCCCCCATTGTTAAATTGGACTATGCTTCTTAAAAATTAAAATAAAAAAAAAACTAACCACACTTAGAATTAAAACTAATTAAATATTTACAGATTTAGTCTAAAACGCTGTTGGTAAAAACTGTTGTAGTCACAAAATATTATATGTTTTACAAAATACCTGACTAGGCGAACACTGAAACACGTGGTCAAATATCTGCATCTACACCACCCATCACTACAAAATCGGTGCAGACGGCTTTCGCCCATGAAGGTCCGGGGCCATCAAGAAACATAAGACTTATATCAGTCGTCCCTCTAATATAATGCAGAAAAACACTATCATATTTCTTAATCTCCTTCTCGTCCTTGTCACTTCGGCAGTGCAACGCTTTATCAATGACATATTCCTTTTATCCATTACTTCTAAGCACTTCTCTCATTGTAATAAGTTGATGGTTCCTAGAATGGATGTCAGTTAACTTGTGAGGCCGAGAGAAGAGCGTGTCAGCAACAGCTTTAATCTGGGATAGGTGGTGGTGTGACTGAGCATTAAGGTTTCTAATGGTGTGAATCGGTTTTCTATAGACCAAATGTTGAATGCAACTATTTTGAACCTTCCTAACCAAGATGTCCAGAAACGGCAAGCCGCCTCTCTAGTTTCAAAGTGAAAAATATCCTAGAATGGCAAGAGTTGAGGTATATAAGGGAACTTATCAAGTTCTAGGCCCCCATGTTGCCAAATCATAAAGACATCGTCCAATAGCGAAACCAAGCATTAGTCCTGACAGAAACATCGTTCAAGGTGTTTTGTTTGGAGAACATCAAAAATATTGGCAATAACGGGACCCATAGGAGCACCCTCAAGTTGCCCGTAAAACTGTCTGTTAAACAAAACGTAAGTGTTTTTGAGACAGTTTTACCCAGCAAGACAGGTTTTGAGACAGTTTTGAAATAGAGAAGCAAGGCAGTCAATTTGTATAGAAATGTATCAATATCAGCAGAAAGGTGAATGAAAGGAAAGGAATATGAGTAATTGTTTGGGTCATGTGTGTGTGTGGATTAACATCAATGGGCTCAACTTGTCAATGCTAGAAGAGATTCTAGTGAAACATCAGAAGGCAATTTTATGCACTGCACAATGAACAGATGTACGTAGGAATATATATTTCATTTTCTTATATGTTTCCAAAAAAAATAATCTAAATCAGATAAAAGTTACATTTAATGTTAAATGCATTTAATCACATTTAAGTTACATTTAATCACCCAGATAATTAGGTCAAGGATGGTAGTGTAGTTATGATAAAGGATTTAATACAACACTATGAATAATTTTATCTTCTCACATAAGTCCTTCAGCTAACCCTAATATGAGTAGATTCTTGTAAGCAAATTCTGACAGCAGGAGCAATGTACTGTACTCTTACATACAATTTAAAAACACCTGATTACAAGGAAGACCTTTAAAGAGCTAGAGAAAGATTTATACGTCAATGCTACGTCAAACATTGCAATGCACATGCATAACACATATAATAGATCAAGCCCTATAAGATTAAGAGTTTTGTACTGCATTGTTATTGGATGTGCCTCAGGCCTTCAATAAGGGGGTAAAGGTCTGATCTACAAATGAAATAAAGGAATTGTTACTTTGTTAAAATCATAGTTGACATTCAGAGAATCATTTATTACATCTTATGAAAATAATGCAAAGTATTTAGGCATTAACCTAGATGATAATGTAAAAAATAAGCACCACATAAGAAAAAAAGGATCTAGATATAAAATATCGAAAGAAAGTCTTACAAATTAATGGGACGTGTTTACTGAAATTTATGAATTACAAGACGTTTTATTGGTATTAAGGGTAAAAATCATTACTACTTATAGAGAGTACTGAAACACCTTGTTGTTACGAATTACTGCGATTTTTAACAATTGCGTAATCTGCAGTTTGTTATGAATCAACCAGATTTAGTAATTATCAGGAAATGAATTACTGGTAGTTTATTGTATTTTAGAAGGGTTGTAGCAGGAAACAGCTTTCTCTGACTGAAATAGAGTAGATTTATTTCACATACGTTATATTTCTGAAAAGTTCACTAAAGTGAGAGGGAATAAAGGTAAAGTGTCTAACCTTTAATGTAACTAAAATTTACCATCCTTTCTACATTCTGTATTAACAATAATAGCCCTTAACTGGCTGTTTTCTTTTAAACACCAAAATAAATGAACAAGTAGGCTAATTACATAAGATAGCCAATGAGACATATAAATCTCAGGCAAATATATAGAATGGAGGCAACCAAGAAAAATACACATATACTCATCTAACTGAAATAAATTTCACAAATAAAACAAAATTATTGAAATGAAATTATATTTGTATAAAAATTATTATAGCTTGTTACCAACATGACAAATGACTATTAATCAAGTATAATCATAATTTTGGATGGTATAGATAATGCAATACAATGCATCTATGTATAACAACTTTTATATCTAGAATTTTAGTTTCTAGGAAATAGGTATATATATATTTTTTTATTATATTGATTTTACATAGTGTTACTAATGAGGTAAAAAAAATCAATCCAAATTTCAGATAGTGCCTGAAATCTACATGTATTTTCCTATAAGTTTAAAAGGAATAAATTAGAAATATTTGATTGTACTTTAGAATAATTTTCACTCAAATCATTTATTTTGCATATAAGAAGTTTTAAATGTTTAAAAAAGTTGGATGCTTCTATTTTTGGGCTTTTAATTATCAGAATATTTTATGCTTTCAGGGAAATGTAGGTAAAATACCAATAGTTAGCTCACACAGTGATGATGTAGATGCAGAACAGTACACAATTGAAGAACCATCTGCAGCACCTGTTCGTCTCTCAGAAGATGAGAAAGAGCATGATGCTCAATCGGATAGAGAAATTCTTGAAAGTATTGAGCCTAGTTATTTTAAAGGGGAGGACTTCGACCCTTGTGGACATGAACTGAAGGTATTGGAAAAGGAAATATATATTTTTAAATAAATTTAATAGAACTTAAAATTTCAGAGAATAATAGCATAAATGGAGTTTTTAAAGCTTAAGAAATGAAATAGAGAAAAGTAAATCACCATGTTTTGGGAGGACATGCATTTTTACCTTTGGTTTATATCAAGAAACATAACACACCCAGCATAACCCACGCTGCATTTAATCACATGTTGATACAGCCTAACTAACATACTTTTGCTACAAGAATACTACAACAAAGAGTTTAACACAATAAAATATATTGATCAAATAAAAGACTACAAACACACACTCAATACAAGACTGACAATATACTCAACAAAATTAAATACAATCAACACCTTTAAACATCCATACTTTTGAATCACAAAATGAACAAAAAGTACACCCCTGTCACCTACCTCAACACAGACACACAGAGTACACAGACATGCTGCACAATAACACTAGCTTTCTCTTCAGGAAACTCAATTATCACTTGTCATACAAAACAACAAACACATAAAAAACACATACACCCTCCTAAAGCATCAAACAGACAAATTAAACCTATCTAGAATATACAAATTAACAAATTGTATATTTCCAAACTGTTAGATCATTCAACATAAGGTTCAAGGAACAAATCAATTAAGTAAAAAACATGAGCTAGAAATCTAGCTGTGCAACACCCTTAGAAGTCAAATACAACATATGTACAAATATCAAGACTATTTTAAACCATAGCACTCTATGCACTAAACCATACTAAACTCAACACTTCAGAAAAATATGAAATATACAAACATCAGACAAAAAACAACAACATACCTTAAACAACCACACACACACACACACACACACACACTTCAAATTTAACACTCTTTTCCATTAACAATAAAAAACAAATCATCAACTGCTCAAAAACAATAAAATATAATACAAGAACAGAGAATATTTTAAAACAATTATTTGCTAAACATGTAATATAAATTTGTTTAAAGTCAATTCCTACTTAAATAACAAAGAACAATTTTATTTCAGTTTCTATTTCTTTTATAATTAGAATTAATATAAATATGTATATACATATGTCAGAAAAACAATATTAAGTGGCAAAATAGAAAACAAATTTCCTTGCAATTTTCCAATTTTTTTTCTATGTATGGTGTGGGACTATTATTTTTATTTGTTGCTATTTATACGCTTTATTTTTTCGTCTCTTGCATTTTGTTGTAGTTTCTTTTCGCTTTGCCTGTTAGTGAAGCAAGGTTTGATAATTTTAATCCAGTTTGTTTGTTTATTTTATTCTTTTCATTAATTTTTAATTCTAGAGCATTATTTATGATATTGTGTGGTAATCATGGCAACAATTTGAAGTTATACAATGAAGGTTTTTCATATAAATCTCTGAGAAATTCATTTCTAGTTATGGAAAGTTGGCTCAGTGCCAAAAGTGCTAAACTTCGAACACGAAGATACTCAGTTCAAATCTGACCTAGATATCAAATTGTTTATAATTTGATTATTAAAAAAATATTTGAAAAAAACTGTATTAACATCAATTCTCATCCACAATAGGTTAAGAAAATATATTTGAACTTGATTCGATGAATTAATATTAATGATTGAAAATTTGTACGAAATATATATCGGGAGAGTATGAGTTGATAGAAGGAATTTAAAAAGATAAACTTAACCACACCAAACTCTCATACAGTATTATACCACACCGAACTTTAAAAACTCATTCATATACCTACAAATATATATATATACACACACAGACAAAAACTAAAACTAAATAACCTCTCAACTCAAAATAATATTACTTTCCACACCAATCACTAGTTTCACCCATGCATAATAAACACTACAAACATTATATTTAATATAAACAAATTAATACTTTACTTTAATACTTGAGTAAGAGAATACGTAAGGGCTTACTTGCCGATACGTTTCAAAACAATCGAATTAATACTGTTAAACAAAGGACTTAATACAATTTACACCCCAAAAAATACAATCAAAAACAAATTACAAACATCACAATAAAAAATAACATTTTAAATGAACACACACACTTTGAATTTAAAACTCTTTTCCAATATAAAGTACACATCTCATTCTTTTTAAAAATTATAATGAAGTTAGAAAAATAATAAATATTTAAAATAACAAATTTATCTTTACTAACATGTTTTGTACAGGAAATTTGAGTTTATACAGTTTCACGTCTGTTTTATGTAAAATGAAAAACTTTATTAGTGTAATCAGGCCTTTCACAGGCAACTCCAATTTTTTTGTAAATGTAAACTAACATTTTATTTCTTCTAAATGCCACAAATATTACATACTTTGTGCATTGTTTGTGTTTGATACTGTTTGAGAAGTTTCTTTAAAAGCATTGTGCAACTCTATCTTGGTAAAATGAGGTGTTGTAAGGTTTTCCATGCCTTTTAGTGCTGGGATATGTTTTTTTTTAAATTGTAAATTTTTGGGGCATTTCCGTGAATTAAATTTTTGTTCTCTCTTCCTTACATCTCTTTGCATCACCTGGTAAGTATTTTTTGCAATAAAATAAGTGTAGAATCGATATAATTACTTTTTCCAACTAGGAGTTTCTTACGTTGATATTAAAAATTGGTACTGAAAATTGTTTCTGAGAACCATATAATGGATTGAATAAATACTTTTCTTAATTATATTTTTTCTTGAGACAATTTTCATGGCTTATATTCTACCCAGTAATCGCAATATTTGCTTTGTGAATCCAAGTAGGATGCTTATCAGCACTCACTATAGAGCCTGAATTTGGCACCATGTGATTTTCATTTGTTAATCCATTGGTGATTAAATGATTATTTCCGAATTTCCGAGCGCCCAGCGGTACGCATTAATTACAAATTCAGTAATCAGTGAAACTGAATTGTGTTGTGCGTAATAGTTACGCATTAATTATTATTTTGTAATAGATTATTGTTTATAATTATTATTAGTAAACAAAAATAATTATGAATTAAAAAATGTAAAATGGTAAATAATAAATAGCTAAAATAAATATATTAATTAAAAGTAAAATGCTACTTATGGTTTGAAGCTTAGCGGTTGATTGTAGCCCCCCCCCCCCTATTATTCTCACAACTTATTGTTCACTTTACATTTGTAAAAAAACAAAAATAATATTAAAAAAAATTAGTAATAAAAAAATTCTGTATATTTTTTAATTAAGATAGAATTTAATTTTCGTGTAATGAAGTTTAAAGCACCCTGGTGTGAGAATATTGTCCAAATCACTGTCTGTATTTATAAAGTCACTATCATCACTAATTTCATTAGAAAACCTATGTGGACATAATTACATTAAACCATCATTGTCACTATCAATGTCTGCATTCGTTCTCACTTTCCAATAGCATCAGCTCCAATTCTGACTCTCTCAAGTTATCCATTGTGACACACAACTGAAAGGCAACTGAATAATAAAGCCGTAAAGACTAGGTCCTATATTTCCAGCTTATAAGTTGGTTATGAGAGCACATTGGGATGGCAATAAAAATCATACTTTATTTCCCTTGTCATTTCGAGAATGGATATGGAGGATATATCTTTCTTTTAGGTAACAGTTTTTAAAAGCAAAAAAATTTCCTAGTCATGAGAAATGTGTTGCATGTACTTATCTGAAGCAGGAAGACAATAACACATTAGCAAGAGTCAAGCAGACTAAAAATCCAAAAAAATATGATGTAGCCATGAAGACTCTGGCCAAATAATCGAATATGTGCCTCAAGCAGCACTAGTTGGTATTGGGCTAATTCATATGAATAAGTATGAATTTCAAGATACCGTCATCAGGTGGCCTAGTTTTATACTGAGGGAATTTCTGAACTAGTTTATAGATATGAAATATGTTTAAATATTGCTGAGTTTATAGGAAGTAGTAGAGATGTGTGCATATAAATAAAGTTTAGAATTTTGCTATATAAATAATAAATTTTTGTAGTTAAAGATACTTAATATCTCAGTAATTCATTTATGGAAATAAATACAATATTTAATTGATATATTATCATATTGAAAAGAGAATATAAGGTTCATGTTAGAAAAAGCATATTTTAACATATATATTACGGAAAATACAATTTACTGTCTTAGAAAATATTGTAAATTTATTGCATTAATAAAAAACATCTTTATTTATAGAACAAAAAAAAAATCATTAAATAAAATTAATTTGTCAAGCTCAGATAAGTTAAAAAGTATTGTATTGTTTCATTTAGAAACTACCACCAGTTCTAGATGAAAAATCCATTGAAAAGGAGTTAATTCTGCTGAAAAAACAACAAACTGTAGTTTCTAATAAGGTGTTACAGTTGATTTTGGAGAAACAGTCTTCCTGCCAGGAAGAGTTTACCAGGTAATTACACATTTTTATTGATAACTCTATAGGTTAATATGTGTTTAATTATCAATCAACTATATACCATACAGTATTCTTTTATGTGAAACGGATTAAACCAAACAAAATTAAAATTAAGAAAAGTTTCACTAAGTGATTTGGAAAGAAACCAGCAATTGAAGTTATTGGAATACTAAGGTAGTTGAATAATGGATGACTTATAGGCCTGCAGCTTATTCCCATTTTATCTCCCCAAGATAGCCAAGATAAGGTGATCAGTAGAAATTAATTTCTATCAATATTTTATTTTTAAAAAAATCTAGAGTTAATTTCTTATCAAAGATTTAGCATTGAAATCTTAAAAAATAAATAAATAAAAATTGTTGTCCTGAAGAACAAGTTACTGTAGCAAAATTATTCTTTGTCACTGTTTCTGTTAATAAAAAGACAAAGGGCCAGGAAGATAGATAAACATTCAATGTTATTTTCAAGATTAGATAAAAAATTATGTGAGATATTGATGATTTATGCACGGACAGCTATTAAAGCCTTCTTTTATTTTTATGTTGTCACTTTTTAGTTGGCTAAGCTATATTTAAGATGATATAACTTGAATTGAGACGATCTTTAACATCCCACCAGGAGAATAATTAGTTATTACATTGAGAAAAGTGATACCAAAATGTTTAATGTCAGAATTTCCAATTTTTTGTATTGCATCATATGTTTTTGTCTCATTAACTGGAACTTGTGTCAAAATGACTTATGTTACTTATCAATAGAACAATAGCTTAGTGTAAAATTCCATGTTTTCTTGTCAAGTATTCTGTTACTGCAAATTGTCTCATGTTCTTATTGGATTGTTGATCACTTAGGATCTTAGCTCTAGCACATATTAAATCAATTATAATGACTTAGTTTTACTAAAGCAGAGGTATGTAATCATTTCAGCTTCATTGTTGGGCAGAATTATTTATGTTCTAACCTTCAATAATAATAATAATAATAATACTCTATTTGATAACTGAAAATAGTTTGATAGTGAAAGTGATAATTTGTTTGTTGAATATTGTTCAAAGAAAAACAAAATACTTAAATTGATTTGGCACTAAGTCCATTAGGTTTCTAAAAATGTTACAGAGCATTATTGCATTAATGTACAATCTTGTAAAAATATATTTATGGTTGAATGATCAGTAGCCACAAATTCGAACAAAAAGGGGTAAGTAGCACAGAACAAGATGTAATAGTTTTTGAACAAGTAGTAATAGCAGAACCCAACTTAATACTAATAAAGACAATGAAATAGTATATGTTGTTGAAGACAGAGAAGCTAAAATCAATGTAATGAAGCTCAAGAAAGAGACAAAACTCAAGTGATTTCTAACAAAGTTAATGAAAGAGTCTATGATGAAGATAAGAAGACGTAGAAAATAGAAATTTAAAAATAAAATATTGAACCTCTTAAAATATTGAAGCTTTTAAAAATAGAATTGAATAAGAGGGATCGGTCAAAAACATAAAATACAGCAAAAGGGTTTAATCCACATCAATAGCAGCGGCAAAGTAACAAAGAAAAAATGATGCACGGAAAAAGTTATAAGGGCTTAAAAAATAATTGATCCAGCAGAAAAGCCTTTATCGATAGAAAGGAAGGCTATCACTAAAATGTCTAAAGCATCCACATTATCTAAGTCAACCAAAAGAAATATAACATTCAAATATCATCAAATCAAAGACGAAATGATTGTATAAATGTTTCAGAGAAAGTTATGGTTTCAAAAAGTGTCTCATGATAATGCTGGCTTGGAAGAGGAAAATTTCAAAGATAACCTTTATATCTAGATGTTAATGATCCAGTTTCTTTCTCTGGATCATTTAAGAGGAGGATATCTTCAGATGATGTTAAGCTCTGCAGAAGAATTCTTCCAGGATCACCCAAAGATGTAGTCCCACTACTGCTGAATATCAAGCCAAAAACTGTACTTTGAACTAGTATGGAAAGTAAAGTGGCTCTGAAAAAGAATACAAGCAAAAGTTTTGTATTGGCAACAATAGCAATGCTAGTTGTTTGGAGTTTTCTAGGGTCATGTGTAAGCTTAACATTGATCTTTAACAGCCCAAGAAAGATCAGAACGAAATGCATTAGTCATAAACTAGGAACAATGAAGAATTTAAAATTCGTACAAATACAAAAGAAGAATCTGGGGCAAAAAAAAAACGGAAAGATAAAAAAGAGCATTGAATAGCAAATCATTAGACGTTTAACCTAACGTTAACGTATTTGATGTTCAAGTTGTTTTTCTATTTCCTATCGTTATGAGTTCTTCTGCATACTACAACACTAAATTAAAATTGCATAATTATACCATTTGCAATACAAAAAGTGCAGAAGTCAGTTGGTTTTAGCGGCATGAGGCCAACGGCAGATTAAAAAGTGATGTTTTGCTTCTATTCTTTACAAATTAAAAAAAGGAAATGGATAAAAAAAACTGATAAATTGATAATTTGGTCTGATAGGTGTGCATATCAGAATAGGCTTAACACTTTCAGCACGGCGGCGATATTGGTGACCTCATCAAACAACTGTCTGTTTTTCTTTAACTTCCACCTCTGACGGCAGTGGAATGCTATGCGGGTTGGATAGCTTGTCGTAGCATCTAATTATCGAGCCCGTTGTTTTCATCTCAATAATTTTATTTCTAACATATACTGTTTATTGGGGACATCAGAACAGTGTATTAGACTCTAAAATATTGTTTTATTTATCGGGTCACAATTAAAAAAAAAGAAATACCAATGATAAATTACTGTATGACAAATAAGAAAACACAATAAAAAAAACAGACAAAAAAAGAAAATTTACATACAAAACTAAAGACTCTACTACAAAAATATATTACATACTAAAATAAGCAATCAACGTTTAACTCGGAATGTTTGTTTCTGTTTGTGCCATGTGTTTCAGAGATTGATAATGTAAACGCAGACATAGATAATACATATGCCACGTCTGAGACTATTTATAGCCGAGATTAGCTGACATTTGTTCACTACAATCTTATGTTGACACATTAGGTTTTCGGGCGTCCAAACATTTTGTCAATGACTCATATTTACAATAGTCTGTTTCCACATCGAGTTGGTTAATTCACTCTAATAGGACAGTTATCGTTTATTCTTGCGTTAGTTCAGAAAGCTTAGTTAATTTTTATGATCGTTGTTTTTACCGGATATTTTGCAGCGTTAATGGTTCAAACTAAAAAAAACCATTAAAATATAAAAGTTAAACCAAATTAAATATGTTCATAAAGCTCCCTGAAGCATTGTTTCAGTTGAAGCATCAAAAGTTAAATTGGGATGGTCGGATTTAAAAACGACTCGGGCACAATATTCTCCAAACTCTTCTGAAGCATTGACATAAAAATCAAACCTTTATACAAATGCGTATCGACACTAGAGAAGTTTCAATTAGCCTGTGAGTGAGCTTGCCGTATCTAAGAAAATAGGCTAGGAGCCCATCGGCACACTCTCTGTGCCTTGTAAGGGAACTCAGAGCCTGCCAAGACGCTGAACGTGTTAAGAAAGTCTCAAATGTTCTTAAAAAATATTTAGAAGTAGAATAGATTCGGTCTATAGTAAAATTGAGAAAAAATCAAAGGAAAGAAATTTTGCATCATGTAAAAAAACCTATTTGCAAATAAAACTAGTTGTAGTTTTATTTTGAAACTAGCGTTACCCAGCGCACGTTGCTGCTCCCAAAATCATCATTTTTCAATATGAAGAGCAAATCAAACATATAAATTATTATATTTCATTTACTGCAATGATAGAGGTAGACAATGTTTTTCTTCATTTTATTGGGCGTATAAACATACAAATTTTAGGTGTCCCAACACGTTAGAACACAACATATAATTGTCCATGGTAAAAGCTTGTATGTTCCAAATTTATTTCAGCAATGGTCAATGACTGTCCTCGTGCCTTGTTTGTAGTTATTGCGAATGCAAGTCGCAAAGGAAATTGTAGTCGTTTGAAATCAATAGGTAGATCTGATGAAATCATCGGTATTCATAGAATTAAGACCATCTCTCCTTTGAACTTGCCCCCTCTGATTTCTGCATGGATCAAGTTGGGTGTCAGTTTTTTTGTGGTTATTCTGGTAGTGTTGCACAGTTTTGGTTGATTCAAATTTCGCGAGAATATTATCGGTGTTCCTACTTTTAATATCAATAAGTGTGATAGCAATAATTGTACATATAATTTAGCAATTATAAACCGTTTAAATTAATTGATAATGTATTATTATTCTTACATAATGTTTAAATTTTTTTAAAATTAATTTTAGTAGTGCTAGTATAGATATTTTAATAGATATTTTTAATAGATTTTAATAGATATTTAGTATAGACATTTTAACATTGGTCTTTTTACATTAGACTTATGAAAGGCAGTACACTGAAACATCCTAAGCCTCTGGGATGGAGCAGTATGGATGGATTTACACCAAACCTCATACGAACCATCCTGGGAATATGTTAAACATTTCCTCAAAATTTCATAAACTTCTGTTCACGGGTTTAGGCGTCCATATGATATATACTTAAATTTTTGAACCACCTTCACCCCCCTGGGGCGGAGCCCTGTAGATGGATCTGCACCGAACTTAATATGAACCGTCCTGGAAATTTGTTAAAAATATCTTTCCAAATGTCATTAACTTTTGTTAAGTGGGTTAGGCATTCATAATAAGATACCTACATACTCACATACAAACATCAGTTTTTGAACCATCCTAAGCCTCTGGGGCGAAGCCCTGTGAATGGATCTAAACCAAACTTCATATGAACCATCCTGGGAATGTTAATAAATCTCTCCAATTTTCATTAACTTCTGGTCAGCTGTTTAGACGTCCATAAGATACATACATACACACACACACACACACACACACACACACACACACACACACACACATATAAATTGGTTTTAAACCATTCTAAGCCTCTGGGGCGGAGCCCTGTGGATGGATATACACCAAATTTCACAGGAACCATCCTGGGAATATGTTAATAAATCTCTCAAAATTTCACTAACTTCTATGCAGCTGTTTAGATGTCCATAAGATACATACATACAGACGTACATATATACATCCGTTTTTGAACCATGCTAAGCATCTGGGGCGGAACCCTGTAGATGGATCTACATACATCAGACGTCTTCATGAACCGTCCTGGGAATATATTTAAAAAAATCTCTCCAAATTTCATTAACTTCTGTTCAGCTGTTTAGACGTCCATAAGATACATGCATAGACATATACATCAGTTTTTGAACCATTCTAAGCCTCCGAGGCGGAGCCCTGTTAATGGATCTACACCAAACCACAAACAAACCATCCTGAGAATATGTCAAACAATTCCTCTAAATTTCATAAGCTTCTGTTCAGGGGTTTTTTTGTCCATAAGATACATACATCAATTTTCGAACCTTAAGCTTCTGGTGCAGAGCTCTGTGGATGGCTTTGCATCAAACTTCACATGGACCGTCCTGGGCATATGTTAAAAAAATCTTAAAAAATTTCAATAATATCTGTTCAGCGGTTTTGGCGTCCAAAAGATACATACATACATCAGTTTTTGAACCATCCTAAGCCTCTGGGATGGAGCCCTGTGAATGAATCTACATTAGACATCACATGAACCATCCTAGGAATATGTTTAAAAAAATCTCTCCAGATTTCATTAACTTCGGTTCAGCGGTTTAGGCGTCTATAACATACATACATACAAAAGGGATAGCTTTACTCATACATGAGTAGAGGGTTAGCTTTGTAAAAGGAATGATCATTTTACTACTTAGTTAAGTAGTTTAAAATTAGTAGATACATATATACACACAAACATTCATTTTTATAGATATAGATTAATTTATTTTATTGTTATTTTTATAAAAATAATATAATAAAGTAAAACTTTAGGATTTTGGATTCTTGAGGTTTTATTTTGTAATATTTTCTGATTGATTCTATTAACATGGCAAGAAACCAGTACTTACTGATATTTTCCAGCAGATGCATTTTGGACTAGATCAGTACATTGTTTGAAGCTATAACAGACAAGACTGTTGCTCACATGTTTTATATTATTGTGAATCTGTGGAGTTTTGGCGTTCTGTGATGTGTTATTCATAGAGTGGTTGTTAATTTTCTGTTAGAATGTGCTATTGTTGGTTTGTTTTATGGTCTTTTATATTTCTAAGTTTTCTGTTGTGTTAAGTTAATTGCTTTTCTTGATGAAAAGTAGAATTTTTATATTTGTGTCAATGACAATGTATGTATGTAGTATGTTCTGTATATCTATAGTGAAATTTAATTTGGCTTGTGTTTTTTATTTCTTTTATGTGTTCTTTGTATCGTGTGGTGAAGTTTCTTCCTATTTCGCCTTGTAGAAACTAGGGCAGTTATTTCATGTGATCTTCTGTAATCCTACTGTCATTCTTGGTTGTGTTGGATGTTTTAAAGGTCTTTTTGTATTTGCGTTTTTGGGAAAATGAATATGCGTTTTGTGTGATGTGTTGTGATATGTTAATGTTATGTATTTTTATTATTTTTTTTATTAATTGTTGTTTTTTGTGGTTTGTGTTGTTCTTCTGGGGGTGTTTGTATGCTTTTGTATGGGTAATATATTTTATCATGTTGAGTTTGTTAATTCTGTCTTTATTGCTCATTGGTGTGCTAATTAGTCTGTGTAATTTGGAGTGGAAGTGTTGTATGGGGCGGTTGCAAGTGATGTATTAAACTCTGTCTGGGAGGAGGGATTCTGTACATGTTAAATGTGTTGTTTTATTTTGTATATGAGGTCTAAGAAGTTGATTGTTTTCTGCACACCTTCCACAAATACATATACATATCAACAACAATATAAGGTTCACACTGGAAACAGAACAGAACACTACTGGTGTTTAGAAATTTTAAAAACCTATGGTATAAAAACAACTCATAACTAGAGAGTTTAATCAGCTATATAAAATTAACTAGTATTCTCTTACCTGGTCTTTGATCACTCTTTTATGTATACAAAAAAATAAATTTTTAATATGATGCATAATATGTATGATTCATACTCATTGAATGAATATTTCCAAGTAATCCCATTATAAATTAATTGTATTTTTTATGTTTACAGAGTGATGGATATACAAGAACAATTGGCTCAAATTCTGGCTATTGTAAGTCAAGGAAGAGAACATCTTAAAACTGCTAAAACAAACTTTACAACAGCTAGTTTAGGTATTTTGGCAAATTACAGAAGAAGGATTGTTATTAAAGATCTCCTGCGCTCGCTGAATACAATAAAAACATTAGTGAGTTTTAAGTAAACAATTTCAGAATAGTTTATTTGGATTTTTCAAACTCTTAGATTAATACAAATAAAAGATATCACGAAACTCACAAATTAATTATTTATTGACTCATATGCGTTTTAATGACAAAGTCAACATCATCAGTGAGTGTTGTTACTACAAACTCTAACTTAAAACTCACAGTTGTAAGTTAGAGTTTGTAGTAGCAAGACTCACTGATGATGATGACTTTGTCATTGAAATGGGTATGAGTCAATAAATGATTAATTTGTGAGTTTCGTGTATGTCGTTTATTTGTTTTAACATAACCTCACAAGCTAAGTTCAAAGAATAGTTGTATAAATCTTAGACTAATAATTTACCCATCTTAGTAATTTGCTCCATTATAACATAATTATCTGAGGTCGAGCTAAGAACTGTGTTTAGATTTATCTGTAAATACAGATTAAAAAACTGTTTTAAAACTCATTGAAGATTAATTTCAGGTAGTGAAATGATTTTGATGTTCATTTATACAGCATGTAACCAGAATATGTTAACACTGGGAGAAAATCCAGAAAATATGCTATATTTACCATGCCATTTTGGGAAAGAAGTGAGATACGTCACTGTATAGTGCATTTAATTTTGTTCAAGAAAACGTTTACTTACTCCCTATTGCCAAATATTGTAACATCAAATTCTATATTGGCAAACAACTAACACACACACACACACGCACACACACACACACACACACACACACACACACACACACATACACAAACATGCACACAGTCAGCGATTGAAATATAAATTATTCAACTAACTTAGTATATTTGAAGCCAATACAACCTTTTTTTTACTTTATGTTTATTTTTTTGGTAAAACTATTTTAATATTTTACTTATAATAAACACATAATTAAAATATTGTATTTGTCACTTACATAGGTTATTTTGCTTGACTAAAGGTAGTTAAATAAGAAGCAATACTAGTACAATTGAAAAAGTTTTTAACTTTAACTACTGTTTTAAAGAACAAAATATTATATATTCTCATCAGTTTGAAAAATTTGTTTCTGAATATATAATTAATATTCTTGAATATTATTGAATGCTCTTAATAAAATTTTTTACATTTCTTTAAAAAACCTATTTGTTTTATTTATTAATTAAATATAGGTTGCTAATAAAAATAAATCCAAGTGAAACATATTTAATTTTAAGTCTTGGGTGCATTTTGAATTGGTTCCAACTGCAAGTGGTTCTAAAATTAAGAAAAAAAACTTTTGTATAATTCTATTATTAATTTAGTAGATCAGAATTGATAATTAAAATTTAGGTTTTAATAAATGAATCTAAAGACAATTTCGGAGTTAGGCAAAAAAAAATAATTTTCAAATAACACTGCTTAAATTTGTGTGGGGATTATTTCACAAAATGCCTGTTACCTGACATCACGATATCTAATGAATAAGTTTGTCAACTTTTGTTTGATTGTCTAATTTGCTTTTGTTAGTAAACTGTGTAATCCAGTATTAACATTTCTTTGTGACAACCAAACAAATTCCAGTAACACGTTTACACTAAATTCTTTTGTATTGATGTTAAATTTCGTGCTGAAAATTTTCAGTGTGTTTCTATCAGGCTTCAGGTAAATATGTTTATGGTTGTAACGGTTTTCGTCTACTAGAGTTTTCGACTCTCAATTCTTCTTAACTTGATGATAATTTCTTCTTTACACCCTGATTTTCGTCTCTATTCAATGATTTTCTTCAACTTCAATTGATTGAATACCTAAATTATGCAGATGGTTAGTATACTCACTCACCAGATTCAATTAAAAAAAAAAAATTAACACAAAAAATACCCCTTGTCTTAACACTTACTTCCATTTATTTTAACCTAAAGATACATTAAATTGATGTTAAAATTTCTGATATAGAACATTTATAATCATGTGCGTAAAAAGTACATTTATCATATTTTATCTATATCTGTAACATTAAATTTGGTGTCATTCACTGACTGCATTCTCTAACTTTATATACTTTCAACCTTCACTTTAATTCTAATTGTTAGTAAATTAATTTACATAAAATAGAAATAGTTTTAAAAATGTTGTTGGGGATTGAATTTTTATTTAGAATTTGACATAAACGCCTAAATGTTAATTATAAATAGATAATACCTCTTAATCCTCATAAACTTTTTATTTATGTCCTGACGTATATTGTTAATGCAAAGCAATCATCTTCAGAAGAAATTAGTACAAGACTAACTATATTCGGTCTGTTACATTTAATATATATATACATAGTTAACGACATCACCATGTCTTTTACACTATCCAATCAATTACGTAGCCGCAAGGTCTACCTCTCTCATACCAGCCGACCAATACCATCACAGTAAGGTCAGTCCATCAACTCGATGTGCTAAGGACGTTAACTGTACAATATTTTGAATTTACAGTTTTAAAAATAATTGTTAAAATATTTTACAACAACTACTACTATTATCATCACAACGAATATAATAGAAAATTTAGAATAGACCCGTCTAAATTATTACCCAAATATTAGACCCATTTTTATGTAAAAAATTGGATTAGTTAGATTGATATTTATGTTTCAGCATTGTACGGAGGCTAGGCTACAGGAATTGTTAACATGTGGCGACTTTTCAGGAGCTATCTCATTGCTATTAGAGTGTCAGAGTGCTGCAGCTACATTTAAACACTTTACCTGTGTGGCTGCTTTGAGTGGAAAGCTACAAGACACTTTAGTAATGGCTGAGGAGCAACTAGATGTTGCACTTGCTAAGGTAATTTCCCATGTAAAACAATTAAATTTTCAAGAATTAAATAATATTTGTAAGAGCATATAAAGTACTATTAGAAGGTTCCATGCTACACTCATGATGATTATTCTGTGTAACTTTATATGAGTAGAATATCAGTTACCTGATATCACAATATCTAATGAGAGGTTTGTCAACTTCTGTTCTACTGTGTAATTTGGCTTTTTTTAGTTATCTGTGTTGTGTAATCCTGCGTTAGCATTTCTTTGTAACAACTAAACAAATTTCGGCAACAAGCTTACACAAAATTCTCTTGTATGTATGTTAAATTTTGTACTGATAATTTTGATATACTTTGCAAATGTTTCTTCTTCTCTCTGAACATTTCTAATTGCAAACCATACAGAAGTTTCTCATCTGAATTCATCTTTTTACTTATGTAATATTTATGTTTTAACCGCACTTATTCTAGAAAGTATATCTTTTACTTTGAAAGAAACCATATAATAATAAATCAGTTAATGTAATTTATTCCAAGAGATAGTAAAAGTTTAGTTTTTACCTCAATTACATTTCTTTCTGCAAATTATTGTGTGTCATGATTTGTATTTGTAAGTAAGACAAAACATTTAAATGATATCTCAGTTTTTCTATGTTTAGAGATTTTTCACTCAATAACGACACTGTCGTAATATGCTGCATATTTTGTTATTTATTTTAAGTACATCCTCTGTTGATTTTTAGACAGTACGAAAAATAAACTGTTTCAGGTATTACAATGAAAATATTGGAAAGAACACCAATACCACAAAAATAATAAAAAATAACAAATAGAACAAGTCATTTAAGATTAAACCCTTGTTTTATTTCTTATTTTTGATTATTTTTGTGGTATTGGGGCTCTTTTCAATATTTTCATTGTGATATATTGTACCACTGTGCTCTTGATATTGCATGTTTCAGGTATGTTATCAATTTGAAGAGTCTGTTTATAGTAAACTACAGGCAGCCTATTCTCTTCTTGGAAAGACACAAATAGCAATGGATCAGTTACATATGCATTTTACTTCAGCCATTCATAACTCAGCTTTCAATGTAGTACATGAGTATGCCGAGAACGACTCCAGCAAAAAGCAGTTTAATCAACTTTGTAGAGTGAGTAATATTCTTACATATAACTGTGAAATTCCTAGTCCAATTTTAACCTCTTAAAACATCTAGAAATAATGTGTCATGGCTTTGATAATATTTTATCATAAAAATAAATGTATCAGCAACTTGAGATTGAAAATGTAGTTAAAGGTTTAAAACCTGTTTTAACATTTACTTTATTAAATAAACACTCATATTTACCTGAGTGTACCCATATACCCAATACCCATATACCCTGTATACCCATATACCCAAATTTGTGTACTTTTTTTGAGGGAAAATGTTTTTGATAATAATAGATATTTAGAGAAAGCAAATGCCATTTAACAAACCATTAATGAAAATTCACGTCTCTCAAAAAATATCCTGGCAAAAAATCTCTCTATCCGATTGTTTGGCATACATTTTTTTTAAAATAAAAGTTTTGTAAAATAATTCATTATATCTGAGAAACCTATTTGTTTGGTCGTAGTTGTACCAAAAAAACCTTTCAGGACTCCTCTTTGTTGAAAAGACTTGTTAGTAGAGATACTCTCTGACCAGAAACATCTCTTCTGGGATTAAAAGTTACTCTTAAATAACTTTTTTGTATACAGAAGTTTTGTGACGGGTAATTGTGGGTGCTATTTAAAAAAAAAAAATGCATATTTTAATTTACAGACTCCACAACATTAATCACTGCAGTTGATCTAAATAAACATTACAGCTGATTTAAATGTAATATATTTTTAAATATTTGTATTAGTCTCTTATACAAATGACCATAAATATAAATTTTCCAAATATATTTGTTAACCAGTTTGAAAGAAGATAAGTTGATGAGTCAGTCCCTGAGACAATTGATCTCTGGGTAAACTGGGCTTGAAACAATAAATTTAGGGATCAGTAAATTACCATTTCTAATGTTTGCCATTATTTAAAGTAAATTTATCCAATGTATTATTTTTAAATTTTATAAAAATCTCTTCTTACAACAAATTATTTACCCTATTAACATAATTTTGATTACTGATTATTACGATGGTGTTATCTTTATTTATTTTTCAGTAATAACGGACAAAGGTTCTTGACCTCTTAACAGGTTTATAACTTTTATATTGTGGTTAATTCCAGCATCAATCTATTTCAATTTTCTACAATCTTCATTTTGCAGGCTTTCATAACATAATTCTTATTTGTTTCTTTTAAAGCTAATATACTACTCAGAGTATTTCCTACTGATTCTGCAATAACATTTGCATTATTGTTATGGAATGAATATTTTAGTCCATTACTTATATTTCCATTTTCAATGGAATGAATTTTATGTTAGTTTTATTTTTAATCAAAACCTTTTTAGGTTATTAGTTCTATCAAATCAGTTTCTCATCGACATGCTTAGTTTTCTTTCCAATTTTAAAATTTGTTCATATATAATTATGTTTATTAACTATGTTAACATTATTAGAAAAAAAACATTTCAATTCTCTTTACAATAATTTCCTAACATTAAATGTAATTTATATATCTCTAGTTCAGCCTTGTTCAATTTACTGTAACGATATTTTATTTCCAAACTTTACCATTTATTCTTTGCAAATTGTAGAACTTCATCCATTTTATAATTTTTTTTCTATTATCTCAATTTTTTTTAGTCTTCACAATTATTAATATTAAGGAATGTAATATAGAAAATTTTTTATCAATAATAATAATAATAATAATAAACAGCATAGGAATGTAAAAATTACATATAAAATGGAGAAGAATAATGCAGAATTTTATGCATTAATATCTCAGTAATATATTGAGTTAAATGTATATTGAAAACATATAAATAATGATGGCTATATGCCAGTAGATTCGAATCATTGTAAGTCACATAAATTTGCGATGTTTAATGCTATTTTTTTTTTTATTAACTTGGGAGCGGGTTTAAACTGCCTGAAGCACCACCACCTTAGGTATATTGTACTTAGCTCCCTGATCTAGTTAAAGAGCCCCTTCCCTCTTACCAGGTTTAGAAGTTTCCTGACTAGTGTTTTACCTTCAGCATCCTCTTCCAGAGCTGTGCTATCACCAAAGAGGTTGAAGCGCCTCTCGGCAAGTGCTTCACATCTATAAATGATGTGTGTGGCGGTCTCCAGTTCTTGCCCGCATAATCTGTACATTGGTTCATCTTTGAAGATACCCGTATTATGCAGATGTTTCCTTAGTCCACAGTGTCCCGTGAGTAGACCTGTGGCTATTCTCAATTCCTGCTTAGACAGATAGATGAGACTCTCCTGCAGCCCCAAGGAAGGTTTCCTAAGGGTTAGCTTACTGTGTCTCATTCTTTCAGCCCTGACCCAGTGCTAACAGTGTCTTTAAGCCCTCCACCTTCGCACTGCAATCTTGACCATGGATTTGGAAATACCTACCCCCGGCTCCAGTCCAATTAGGGGAGTTGAAGACTCCTCTCTGGCCAGTTTATCTGCGGCTTCATTTCCAAATATTCCCCTATGCCCTGGCACCCAACCTATCTTGATTTAATTGTGCCTTGCCAGGGCTTCTAGGTTATTTAGGCACTCCCTGACTATGGCCGAGGTGACCACATTTCCGTTTAGTGCCTTACTTGCTGCCTAACTGTCAGAGAAAATAGCAATCCGGGTCCTGTGTATTCCCCTTCTCGCTATCTCTTCCAGACAGGCATTTATAGCATATATTTCGGCCTGAAAGACAGAGGTATGCCTCTCCAAGGAAAAAACTAGTTTTACCCTTGGGTTTTTACAATACACCCCCGCTCCAGTGCCGAAGTCCATCTTGGAGCCATTTGTGTACCAGATCTGAGCTCCCGATGTTACTGACCCTGACCATTCCATCATAGTTTGATGGGCCTGGTCAGGTGCAAACGTCCGAGCAAGGTGGTCACTGCCCATCTCCAAGACAGGTTCTTTGACCACGCACTCGATACTCATATGTACCGAAACATCTGGGAGATTAGCCCAGTTGTTCGAGTATGCAATCTCCATGCTGGGGTTTGGTGCTCGTGGTTGATTGCTTCCCACCTGTTGCACCTCACCCCTCACAACATCCAAGCCCTGGACGTTAACATGCTCGACTCGGTTTTGGCCTCCCCTGCGTTGTGTGTTCAGGATTATTGGCCCTCCCGCTGCTCTCGCCTGATCTCTTCGGAGCAGCCTTCTGGCCGCTCCACTCATACGCTTTCTCTGAAGAGAAAGCGTGCTCAACTCTGCAACCATTTCACTGGTTTCTGCAGTTGGCAGCTTGGTAGCCGCCCCCGCACCCCCTGTGGTGGTTGCCGTCTCATTGGCTCCCGCTGTCTGTGCAGACTCAACATCAATTTGTTTACTTACTTGGTCCATTAGCTTCCCAAGTATGGGGGAAAGAACGGTCAACCAGAGCAGAACCCCCACTGCCCTGGCAAGACAACATACAATGAGGTTTTGTCTGGTTCCTCAAGGGGATCGTGTGCTACTGCATTTTATACCCTGCAGCCATTCATCCATCGGCACGATGCCTTCCACCTTGGATTGGGTATTCAGTCACTGACCTTGAAGTACACCCCAAAATCAGGACATTATTAACTGTTGCTGATGGAGCAAACAGCCTGCTTTAATCTCTTTTGTTACAACTGTGTCGTTAGGGTAGTTTCCCGCCCATACTTTGTGACGTTGTCAAAAAATAAAACTAGCAGAGTGGCGCATTATGTGTAACGGTTGATATTTTTAAAAAGCAGAGTGCGCATTTTGTGCAACGGTTGATAATTGAATTTAGCAAATTGAATATTATTTAGTTTTAATTCTGAAAAATTTAATTTTTACTTCTAGCTTACAGTTCAGGCGTAACAAAGACGTCTGTCTGTAACGCAATTGAAGGTATAACTCCGTTACATTAAAATATTTTACATTACCAAGTTAAATCATTTAAATTGCTCTACAGACAGACAGAATATTATTACATTAATTCTTAAAGCTTGTTAATCTGAAATGCAAGGAATTGTGCGCGGGTAAAATAATGACTCTTTTAAAATTCAATTAAAGCAAATTACAATCTTTTATTTTAAGAAAAACAAGTAAAATAAATCATAATCATGACACATATTTTTAACACTCAGTTACGGATTATGGAACATTTTACATTCTATTTATAAATTTTTAAGGATAGCAATCCTTCAATTAATTAATCAATCAATGGCTGAAAATGAACATGTATTCGAGTTTACTTGCCTTTTTATATAATCAAATTTAATAATTCAATGTGAACATAGTGGCACCAAAAGACGCGTAATTACAGTTATGCTAATTAGTTAAAAAGTTCAATGTTCATTATTTAGAATTCTGCTGTGAAACATTTTAAATTTTAAATAAATTTTTAAAAGTCTTAATTCGCCCACTTAGCTGCATTAACTTGTCGTAACCTCGCTTCCTCCTCGTGGAAAATCTCGGTAAAGCCTTGCATCATCCTCGTGGAAAAGCCTCGGGAAAAGCCATCAATAAGTCAGCGACCCATCTGGCATCTGGTATCGTAAGCCGTGTTCTATGCCATGATTAAACGAAAATAAAACTTTACATTTATTAAAATAAAAAAATCAAATAAATTTCCTTGCTCTTTGAAGACGTCCGTTCCTTGTTACATCTTGGCCAAATGAGAGAGATAATTTAGTTGCGTGCGACCTTCCTACCTATCACGCATCCGGGGGGCGCATCCCTATCTTGATTACTTGTTTTAATTTTTTCTCGCTAGATGTCACTATCAGCCAGAGATCTCATTAAAATATTTCTCGTACATAACAATTTTTTTACATAGTCATATATTATTACAATTTTGAATCTATTCTCATTTATTTTCTGAAATTTGCTATTTTAATATGTAACACCGTCTAAAGTGTGTTACATATTTTTCCCCCCTCTTGAAAAAAAAAATTGTGTCGTTTCATTTCTCCCGTTTTTTTTTTATTGGAATGTTTTTATCTAATTTCTATAATTTATTAATGACTCTCAGTTCAGCAACCAAACTATTCTTCTTTAAAGGAAACATATCATAAACCCTTTAACATTACTTTCATGTTCATAATTAGAACAAGCTTAGTTTAACAAAATTTTTTTTTTTTTAATACTATATTAACATAATACAAACAAATTATTTCTCGGATTTAGCATCCTTCCAAACAAAAATTAAACCTTTTTTTTTTCAAATAAATCCATAATCATCTCTTCTTTTACATTTATAAAATATTGTATTGACACATACTCTTATACTTTTACATAATGTTCTTTACTGCCTTTATTTCATTGAAACACTTTTATCAATTAATCATAAATAATATCAATTATATTTACTCAGCTTTTGATTTAAAATCCTTATGCAAAAATTCAAACTCCATGTAAACATACAATTTACTTATTATTTCCATTTATCATTTAAATACATATATTATAATAAATTTAATTTAGATTTAAAAGTATTAATTTAATTTAGATTAAAAAGTCCTTTGATAAACATTTCTTATTTTAATTAACTCTTTGAAACTTGTTTTATTGATTCTCAAAATCATTTATTTCACAATATAAAGTTTTAAAAACATTGCATACTTGAAAATATTTACTTTCTAAATCAAACTTCTTGTAAACTTTTTTTTTTTATTTCATAAGCATATAATTATATCTCTTTTAATTTCAAAACAACCTTATTTACTCTTAATTTAAATTAAACTCTTTCAAAATGACTCGGTTTATTCCAATTACTCTTTGTTAAAAAATTACTCGTTCAAAGTTACTCTGTTTCAAAATTCCTCTTTGTTTGTCAACATTACCTTACATATGCGCTAGCTATATTTTTCACAATCCAATCTCTAGGATTTATGAATACCGCTTACTTCCTGTAAGCCAAAAATTTCAACATTATCGACGCTATTTATCTACATATTCTCCTCTCAATTTCACAACTTTTAAGCATGTACCATTGCCTCATAACCTTTCGTTATCTCTACAATATTTCGTACATCTTATACCACTTTTGGATTTCAAAACCCATATTTTGAAAATCCAATTACATTATTCTTAAATTAAAACCCATATTTTAATTTAAAATTTATATAGCTAGCATGTTGACACACAAAGGATTATATGTATTCTGTTACATCTTAAAACTTCTTTCAAATATTTTCGTAAACAAATTGAATTAATTTCTTGCTAAGCTCTTAGTATTTTCAAACAAGAATTGAAATTAAACGGAACCTACGCTTGCACATTTATACACAATTTTGGTCAAGTGTATAGTCTGTTGATTCCCCATAAGTCATTGAATCGGTGTAGTATTGTGTTTTGAGATTTGTCCTAGTCTCTCTCATGTAGAATATGTATAGTATGTCAACGTGCACTTTGACATACAATGTGAGTGTTGTCGTGGCGTATAAATTCTGTACAAAGGCACATTCGTATTTTCCTTGTTAATTTATTCCTCTTTTTAAAAATAAAGCTTGCATATTTCCAATTTTAAAATTTTAAAAAATCTCAACTATTTTAAAAGATAAATTTCGCTTGAAATAATTTTATATGATTATTATACAACTTATACATTTAAATTTCAATACCTTTAAAGTTAACTCATAACTTTATATTTTATTAAACCTTACTATTAAAATCATATTACTGTTAATTTCAATTATACTTTTCTTTTTTATTATATTTTAATTCCTCTTTTGACAAAGTTTTATTATTAAATCCATTTTGTTTAATAGAATTACTTTCAGAAAATTCACGAGAATATATTCCTTATCCATAAAGTCAAGCAAACTCGAAATATTGAAACAGGCTCGCCGCTGTGTAAACATTGGTAATCTATAACCGGCCTTTCAAAGCCATGCACAAACTTTCAAAAATCTAAAACTTACTACGCACAGACATGACGAATGTTTTGAACAACAAGAGTCTCTGACCTTGACTACAATACAAGTAAAAACAGGTTATAACTGGTTTTCTCCCCTATCTTTACCAAACTGTTTACACAAGCTACATCCTTTTACTTTCAATTTATACATTTTACAAAATTTTACACTGTGAATTTACCTTTTGAATATATTTAATGAAATCGCTTATTTTCAACCATTTTTAAATTTTCTTTCCGCCAACACACAAATTTACATTTCAAATTTTGTAGCAGAGTTGCGCATTTTGTGACGTTGTCAAAAAATAAAACTAGCAGAGTGGCGCATTATGTGTAACGGTTGATATTTTTAAAAAGCAGAGTGCGCATTTTGTGTAACGGTTGATAATTGAATTTAGCAAATTGAATATTATTTAGTTTTAATTCTGAAAAATTTAATTTTTACTTCTAGCTTACAGTTCAGGCGTAACAAAGACGTCTGTCTGTAACGCAATTGAAGGTATAACTCCGTTACATTAAAATATTTTACATTACCAAGTTAAATCATTTAAATTGCTCTACAGACAGACAGAATATTATTACATTAATTCTTAAAGCTTGTTAATCTGAAATGCAAGGAATTGTGCGCGGGTAAAATAATGACTCTTTTAAAATTCAATTAAAGCAAATTACAATCTTTTATTTTAAGAAAAACAAGTAAAATAAATCATAATCATGACACATATTTTTAACACTCAGTTACGGATTATGGAACATTTTACATTCTATTTATAAATTTTTAAGGATAGCAATCCTTCAATTAATTAATCAATCAATGGCTGAAAATGAACATGTATTCGAGTTTACTTGCCTTTTTATATAATCAAATTTAATAATTCAATGTGAACATAGTGGCACCAAAAGACGCGTAATTACAGTTATGCTAATTAGTTAAAAAGTTCAATGTTCATTATTTAGAATTCTGCTGTGAAACATTTTAAATTTGAAATAAATTTTTAAAAGTCTTAATTCGCCCACTTAGCTGCATTAACTTGTCGTAACCTCGCTTCCTCCTCGTGGAAAATCTCGGTAAAGCCTTGCATCATCCTCGTGGAAAAGCCTCGGGAAAAGCCATCAATAAGTCAGCGACCCATCTGGCATCTGGTATCGTAAGCCGTGTTCTATGCCATGATTAAACGAAAATAAAACTTTACATTTATTAAAATAAAAAAATCAAATAAATTTCCTTGCTCTTTGAAGACGTCCGTTCCTTGTTACATCTTGGCCAAATGAGAGAGATAATTTAGTTGCGTGCGACCTTCCTACCTATCACGCATCCGGGGGGCGCATCCCTATCTTGATTACTTGTTTTAATTTTTTCTCGCTAGATGTCACTATCAGCCAGAGATCTCATTAAAATATTTCTCGTACATAACAATTTTTTTACATAGTCATATATTATTACAATTTTGAATCTATTCTCATTTATTTTCTGAAATTTGCTATTTTAATATGTAACACCGTCTAAAGTGTGTTACATATTTTTCCCCCCTCTTGAAAAAAAAAATTGTGTCATTTTATTTCTCCCGTTTTTTTTTTATTGGAATGTTTTTATCTAATTTCTATAATTTATTAATGACTCTCAGTTCAGCAACCAAACTATTCTTCTTTAAAGGAAACATATCATAAACCCTTTAACATTACTTTCATGTTCATAATTAGAACAAGCTTAGTTTAACAAAAATTTTTTTTTTTTTATACTATATTAACATAATACAAACAAATTATTTCTCGGATTTAGCATCCTTCCAAACAAAAATTAAACCTTTTTTTTTCAAATAAATCCATAATCATCTCTTCTTTTACATTTATAAAATATTGTATTGACACATACTCTTATACTTTTACATAATGTTCTTTACTGCCTTTATTTCATTGAAACACTTTTATCAATTAATCATAAATAATATCAATTATATTTACTCAGCTTTTGATTTAAAATCCTTATGCAAAAATTCAAACTCCATGTAAACATACAATTTACTTATTATTTCCATTTATCATTTAAATACATATATTATAATAAATTTAATTTAGATTTAAAAGTATTAATTTAATTTAGATTAAAAAGTCCTTTGATAAACATTTCTTATTTTAATTAACTCTTTGAAACTTGTTTTATTGATTCTCAAAATCATTTATTTCACAATATAAAGTTTTAAAAACATTGCATACTTGAAAATATTTACTTTCTAAATCAAACTTCTTGTAAACTTTTTTTTTTTATTTCATAAGCATATAATTATATCTCTTTTAATTTCAAAACAACCTTATTTACTCTTAATTTAAATTAAACTCTTTCAAAATGACTCGGTTTATTCCAATTACTCTTTGTTAAAAAATTACTCGTTCAAAGTTACTCTGTTTCAAAATTCCTCTTTGTTTGTCAACATTACCTTACATATGCGCTAGCTATATTTTTCACAATCCAATCTCTAGGATTTATGAATACCGCTTACTTCCTGTAAGCCAAAAATTTCAACATTATCGACGCTATTTATCTACATATTCTCCTCTCAATTTCACAACTTTTAAGCATGTACCATTGCCTCATAACCTTTCGTTATCTCTACAATATTTCGTACATCTTATACCACTTTTGGATTTCAAAACCCATATTTTGAAAATCCAATTACATTATTCTTAAATTAAAACCCATATTTTAATTTAAAATTTATATAGCTAGCATGTTGACACACAAAGGATTATATGTATTCTGTTACATCTTAAAACTTCTTTCAAATATTTTCGTAAACAAATTGAATTAATTTCTTGCTAAGCTCTTAGTATTTTCAAACAAGAATTGAAATTAAACGGAACCTACGCTTGCACATTTATACACAATTTTGGTCAAGTGTATAGTCTGTTGATTCCCCATAAGTCATTGAATCGGTGTAGTATTGTGTTTTGAGATTTGTCCTAGTCTCTCTCATGTAGAATATGTATAGTATGTCAACGTGCACTTTGACATACAATGTGAGTGTTGTCGTGGCGTATAAATTCTGTACAAAGGCACATTCGTATTTTCCTTGTTAATTTATTCCTCTTTTTAAAAATAAAGCTTGCATATTTCCAATTTTAAAATTTTAAAAAATCTCAACTATTTTAAAAGATAAATTTCGCTTGAAATAATTTTATATGATTATTATACAACTTATACATTTAAATTTCAATACCTTTAAAGTTAACTCATAACTTTATATTTTATTAAACCTTACTATTAAAATCATATTACTGTTAATTTCAATTATACTTTTCTTTTTTATTATATTTTAATTCCTCTTTTGACAAAGTTTTATTATTAAATCCATTTTGTTTAATAGAATTACTTTCAGAAAATTCACGAGAATATATTCCTTATCCATAAAGTCAAGCAAACTCGAAATATTGAAACAGGCTCGCCGCTGTGTAAACATTGGTAATCTATAACCGGCCTTTCAAAGCCATGCACAAACTTTCAAAAATCTAAAACTTACTACGCACAGACATGACGAATGTTTTGAACAACAAGAGTCTCTGACCTTGACTACAATACAAGTAAAAACAGGTTATAACTGGTTTTCTCCCCTATCTTTACCAAACTGTTTACACAAGCTACATCCTTTTACTTTCAATTTATACATTTTACAAAATTTTACACTGTGAATTTACCTTTTGAATATATTTAATGAAATCGCTTATTTTCAACCATTTTTAAATTTTCTTTCCGCCAACACACAAATTTACATTTCAAATTTTGTAGCAGAGTTGCGCATTTTGTGACGTTGTCAAAAAATAAAACTAGCAGAGTGGCGCATTATGTGTAACGGTTGATATTTTTAAAAAGCAGAGTGCGCATTTTGTGTAACGGTTGATAATTGAATTTAGCAAATTGAATATTATTTAGTTTTAATTCTGAAAAATTTAATTTTTACTTCTAGCTTACAGTTCAGGCGTAACAAAGACGTCTGTCTGTAACGCAATTGAAGGTATAACTCCGTTACATTAAAATATTTTACATTACCAAGTTAAATCATTTAAATTGCTCTACAGACAGACAGAATATTATTACATTAATTCTTAAAGCTTGTTAATCTGAAATGCAAGGAATTGTGCGCGGGTAAAATAATGACTCTTTTAAAATTCAATTAAAGCAAATTACAATCTTTTATTTTAAGAAAAACAAGTAAAATAAATCATAATCATGACACATATTTTTAACACTCAGTTACGGATTATGGAACATTTTACATTCTATTTATAAATTTTTAAGGATAGCAATCCTTCAATTAATTAATCAATCAATGGCTGAAAATGAACATGTATTCGAGTTTACTTGCCTTTTTATATAATCAAATTTAATAATTCAATCTGAACATAATGGCACCAAAAGACGCGTAATTACAGTTATGCTAATTAGCTAAAAAGTTCAATGTTCATTATTTAGAATTCTGCTCTGAAACATTTTAAATTTGAAATAAATTTTTAAAAGTCTTAAATCGCCCACTTAGCTGCATTAACTTGTCGTAACCTCGCTTCCTCCTCGTGGAAAATCTCGGTAAAGTCTTGCATCATCCTCGTGGAAAAGCCTCGGGAAAAGCCATCAATAAGTCAGCGACCCATCTGGCATCTGGTATCGTAAGCCGCGTTCTATGCCATGATTAAACGAAAATAAAACTTTACATTTATTAAAATAAAAAAATCAAATAAATTTCCTTGCTCTTTGAAGACGTCCGTTCCTTGTTACATCTTGGCCAAATGAGAGAGATAATTTAGTTGCGTGCGACCTTCCTACCTATCGCGCATCCGGGGGGCGCATCCCTATCTTGATTACTTGTTTTAATTTTTTCTCGCTAGATGTCACTATCAGCCAGAGATCTCATTAAAATATTTCTCGTACATAACAATTTTTTTACATAGTCATATATTATTACAATTTTGAATCTATTCTCGTTTATTTTCTGAAATTTGCTATTTTAATATGTAACACCGTCTAAAGTGTGTTACAACTTTACAGCCGCATTGCCCTTGGTTCACCTGGGAGGTGAGAGTAGCATTGTGAGGACTTAATTCCTAACTACCCTAGTCCTCAGTCAGAGCAGTTATTTCTACCACACCCAACCGGTTGACTGACGAGGAGGGATAATTCCTCACCTTTGAACCATTGCCTTGGTCCGGGCCTGCTTATTCAGAAACCTTCCGGAATCCTTATTCACAAGTAACCTATATATCTGTAGGCAGTTCCACTATCTGCCACCCGTGGACCCGCCCAGTTGCTAAGGCAAGCTATCTGGGTGTTTAATGCTATAGTTAACACATTTATTAGAATACCTTTGAATAAAGACCTGAACAAACCCTTGAAATTGAACACATTCATATTAAAGATATAGACAAAGTTAATAGATATGATTCTATAATTATCGATATTATATTGAGAAAAAAATGTAAACGAGTTGAGAAAAAATTCCACTACTTTAATACCAGAAAAATAATTGTTTGAAATAAATATATTAGTCTACCATTTGACAAATGTTTAGCAAAATGTTTAGAAAAGTGTTTTAATTAAGTAAATATGAAAGTAGCTTATAAGAGCCTAAATAGCCTAAGAACTTTATTAAGTAAATCGTAAGACAAAATATAAATGTTAGGTAAGTCAGGGATTTATGAAGTACACTGCAGTTCATGTGATAAATTTTATATTGTCCAAACAAAAAGGAAAATTTCTACTAGATTTAAAGAATATATTAGTCATATAAAATATTAAACTATCTATAAAGCCTTATTATGAACAAACATGATAAAAATAACTTATTAAATTGTCATAAGTTGACTGTCATGAATTCTCAATTTAGTTGAGAGATAATTGTAGTCTTATTTAATTTGTATAAATAATTTTAGCTTAAAAAAATAAATAATTACAAAACTGTAAATTCAAAAAATTGTAATTAAAACTCCCCTACGAAGTCAGTTTGATTGACCAGACCTTGCTGTGCCAGTTTTGGACAACTGACAGGAGAGAGGGGAAACTTGCCACAACTGAATAGCTTGGATAGTAGGTAGAATGAAATAAGTAGGAAGAGGCATGGTGACGTTAATGATGTTTATATTAAACAGAATTTAGATTAAATTTAGTTATTTTTGTAATAATGTCATCTGATTATGATTGCTTTGCAATGAAATGTACATGAGGGTTTAAATAAATAAAATAGTTAATCTGTGGATAGGAGGGTTATTTACAGTAATACCTTGACTTACGCTACCCCGTTTTACACGATTCCCAAGTTACGCAGTTTTAAATCACGCTGATCGAGTTATGCAGAAACTGGCCTGTTCTGGTAGAAAATGCTTATAGCTCATAAAGAAAAAATATTTTCAGGTTTTAAGGCCGCCAAAGACCGATTGACAGTGATATTTGGCGCAAATACACCTGGTGACTGTAAGTTGCAACCTCTCATAGTTTATCGCTCACAAAACCAAACAAATCAAGAATTATTTCTAAAGCTATCTTGCCCGTGATTTTAAAAGTCTAATTGGAAGGCTTGGGTAACGGACTGTTTTTTAAAGACTGGTCTGGTCATCATTTCATACTTCAAGTCGAACGATATTGTCTTGAATTAAACAAATTCCTTTTAAAGTAATTACTATTAATTGACAATACACTTGGTCATCCTCCTACTACTTTAACTAATGTCAACACATGCGTGAAAGTGATATTTTTGCCACTAAACACAAATAATTTGCTTCAACCAATTAGGGAGTCATCAAAACATTTAAAGCTTATTACACAAGATCATTTGCGCATCTGCATGGAGCTATGAGACAAAACGAGCTCTGTTGAAGGTTTTTGGAAACAATTCAATGTTTTAGATGTTCAGAGAATCACTGGACATTGGAATGAAATTACACAAAAAACTCTGGTGTTTGGAAAAAGGTGTGTCTATTTTTTTCACCACTGAAACTCAAGCGGAATCATTGGCAGGATGTGATGAAATTGCTGATGTGATTGAAGGCGTTGTTGGTTTTTCCATACAACTAAATTTAGAAGTGGATAATTATGACGTTCAAGAACTGATGGATTTCCATAATCAGAAGCTGATAATTATATGATGAGCTCATAGAAATGCGTGATCAAGAGCAAGACCTTAAAAATGTAGATTCTTTAGACCCAGTTTACGTAGGAGATGAAATTGCCATTTAGAAACTTGACAAAAGGAATTAGTTTAATTGAGCAAGGCTTACAAGTTTTGGAAATCATAGACTTTAACAATAAGCGTATTTCTGCCCGCCCCTCCCCCCCCCCAAAAATAGCAAGCTACAAGGAAATTCTGCGTGAGAAGAAAAGATCTTCAATTCTTCAAACGAATTTACTAGATTTTATGAAGCCTTCTATGTAAAAATAACTTCTGTTTACTTACTTCTTTGCAATATGTATGTGTATAATATAATTTTTTGTTGTATTATGTATTTAAGATTTTAATAAATACACATTTTTCTTTTAAATTATTAGTTTATTTAGTCTTTGGTCCCAATTACACATGATTCCTATGTGATTGTATGTAAAATTATACCCCGACTTATGCCAATTCAACTTACACGGTTATCACTCAGTCCCACCAATCGCGTAAGTACGGGGTATGTGTTTAAAATTAAAAACATATGCTAGAGTTGCTTCAAATGTTATCATCATTGATTTTGTTTATAAATAGTTATATATATATATATATATATATCTTTTAACTAATTTCAATTTTTAATTACTCTTAGTGTGAATAATTTCCATAATAATAGTTTTCATTTTAATAGTGTGTGAGGGAAGGTGACATGATCAATTGCTTAATAGCTCTATGCAAGGCACTATGGAAAATAGTATTGAGTTACCATAATGTTGTCAAGTGGCATCATCGTCAAAGTTCATCACAGCCTTCATCAGGTAACAAAACACTTTGCTACATTAACTATATATGTATACAACTTTACTTAATATATATAGCCTTATGTGTCTTTTTTGAAAAAGTCACCATATTGAAAACCAGTTCATATGTCTACTTTCTTTTTTCCTTTTCTGAAGCAAGGCTTTTTAACAGTAATTTTTTCTTTTTAATACTTAGTTTGAAATAAATAGAATTTTTTAGAAAATTGTATTCACAAAAAATAGGTTATTAAGAATTTTAAAAAGCTATAAATAGTAATGATATACTCATCAAATGCATAAATTAAGAAAGACTTGAAACAAATAACACAACTACCATATTTAATTACGTATCCACGTATCCATTAAAAAAACATTTTAATAAGAAAATATAATTTTAAACAATGGAGTTGAGAATTGTATCTCATATCTTCTGGGCAACATTGAGACAAGCCTGTATCTGTAATATTCACAATATCTGCTACTTATGTTACCCCTATTTGTACAATGTAAAAGGTCAAGACTTTGACTAAGTAAACAGGCCCAATCTAAACATTTCAACTTGATATTGAAAGACTAATACTTTTAATTTAAAGGCTTTAACAGAATACACAGTATTTAACCAGCAAGAAAATGTTTGAACATATAATATGCTTGTTAAAGAGATCTCCTTTATTACTTATAATTAATTATGATAAACACATCAAAAGACAAAAATCTCATCCTCCATTAATTTTATACTTTGTATTTTTCTATAGACTCTTCAGCTTTTTTTTTTGCTGACAAATCTTTATTAAATGTAAAATTTCCAAATTCTTTTTTAACCATAAGTTGGGGAGTCAATCCCTGACAAAATTGGTCTTATCAAGTTAGCCTATTTATGTATCTTTGGGAGACAGTACAACTTTTGGCAAAACTGGGTTGGAAACAATTTATGGACATAATTTCTACAGTTTCTTGTTATGTTATGCATTATAAATATTAATCATAATATTGAGTTAATGTATATTGAAAATATATAAATAATGATGGTTATATCCTAGTAGACCGGATTTATAAACGAATATATATCACATGATTTTACAGCATTTAATATTGTAAAACAAGATCTCCACACACACACACACACACACACACACACACACACACACACACACACACACACACCCTCAACAAACAATTTAAACCCAACGTTGTCTCACACCACTATAGGAAGGCTAAATCATGAAGTGATGCCCCAAAATAGAATTTAGAATGTTAAGAAATTTGGACAAATAGTCTTCCTCTGGCCGTGGCCGGTGCACATACTTACATTAGGTGTTTATATATATATATATATATATATATATATTTATAAATTTAAAATATTGAAAATATTTACCTTTTGTCCTGGTCTTGAAAAAGTTACCTCCTTGTTTGCTGGATTCTTTGAAAATTCTTCAGATCGATTGTGAGTCCTTCCCGCAGTCACCAACTAAACCTTCCAACCCTCACCCATCAACTTCTCTTATCTGAATTTCCTACTTGACTTGCTATTTAAATTTAAAAGGGACCGGAAATTCAAGTATGTAGTGAACAGCTGATTATAAACAAAGACCGGAATGGGCTGCCCTTATGGGATGACAATCGAACCATTAGTCATTACTTGCGTCTACAATTACCTGCTGTTTGGCGGCAATAAAAAAAAACAAAAACGTTTCTACGTCATAAATAAAGACATTTACAACTCTACTGGTATATACAGACTAACATACAGCTCATGCACCAGTTTCTGCATAGGGTGAACAGGAAGGTCATTTTATTAATGCTCCCAAGTACATAAAATTAGAAAGCACTGAAGAACCTAATGAAGCTGAAAATGTGAGTGTCAAAGGGGGCCAATGTAAAATGACCATTTTATCATTAGAACGGCAAGTCATAATTGCAATAATATTGCAATTAGACACACACACACACACACACACACACACACACACACGCACACACACACACACACACACATATATATATATATATATATATATATATATATATATATATATATTGTAATACTTGGTAAATTCACTTCTATAAGTCTTAATAAAAATTTATAAGTTAAAAGAAATAATGATTCAATGCTGCTTTTGTTACAAAAATTTTAATATCTTAATATGACATTCCTTATTTTCTTTTATAAAGTCACTTACTAATTACAAAGTCTTATTTCATCCACAAAGAATTACAAAAATTAAGCTTTATTAGCCTAAGTCTAAAATTTGTTTATGGCAGCAAGAAGTTTAGTTATAAATTTTAATATTAATTGAATTTGATTTAATTACTTTAATTTGAGCTTGAGCTCTCCTTATCTCGGGTTAATAGGTGGGTTTTCTAAATTTTGAATAATAAAATTTGAGTTGGCACTTTCAAAAAAAATATCTAAGTTACAATTCTTACAAGCTAAAATTTTTTTACAAGTTATTTGGTTTCTAATTAATAATTTCCTGAATAATGTCTTCTTAATCGATCAGTTCAATGATTTGGCTTAATGTTATTCTGTAATTATGATTTGAATACGATACTACACTTTCCGCACCAGTTAAAAAAAATAAAATTTCTACAGCCAATTCTGAAACACGTCTGCCTCGTTCAAATGCTCTGTCCCAACTAACTGACGCTCCCTTTTTAGCAATAAAATGGCCAAGTCGTCAATTTCCGCTATTTTCTCGTTTATTCCTTGTAACAGCTTTACGGATGTCATGTTCACCGCCTCTGATACTTCTTCTTCTTAACAACTGCACTTAAATTTCTTTGCAAAACAATTGCATTTAAATCTTATTTCCCAAACTGTTTTAGATTATATCTCCACGAGAAATATTTAAAACGAATATCTTTTGCCGGTCAATGCGCACGCAACTCCACAAATTCGTTCTCCCATCTTGTTTACTTCAGAACATTTCATTAGCTTGCCGTTTGAAAGTTTTAAGTGTATTTATATCGTTCTATTGTTCTATTCAAATTGTTATCTATCAATTACTTCTAATACATTTTCTTATAAATAGTGATTTGTGTGTTTTTTTTTCTTTTTATATAAAATCTTGTGATTAGATCTAACCTCAATTTCTACACAAGTGAAATTAGGTTATGTTTACATTTCGTTACTGGTATATTTTAGTAATTTTTTTACATACTGAATTTATTTATATATATTTATCTTATTTTGTAAGTGCCTTTTATATATATACTACTTCAAAATGTTACATAGTCCCCAAATTTAGATAAAAAAAATTTTGATTCCAAAATTCCTTTTTTTTTTATCTCAATTTTCACATTTTGGGAGTAAACTCTTACTCTATCCTTCTTGCTTGTCTGCTGCCCTCTAATTACATATGATATACTTAACTCCTAACAAAACAATAAATTAACAATTAACATTTAATCAACAATCCTCTTATACTCTTAACATCTAGTACATTAATCATTTTCTGATTCTTAGAATCTATTTTATAACCTTTTTCTTTTTCTTTCTTTATTTTAATTTTAATAGAATGGAATCTTTCCAATCATAAGTCTTTTTATTTATCTATATAATCTATCTTCTGACACAGTGTTTTTTTTTTTCTTAATTTTAGCCTAACCGAGTCATAGCATGTCTAGGTTGTTTGTAGGTTAGGTCCTTGTTCTTATTCGTTCATCCCTTCCTATTTTATTTAAATTTATATATTTTTTATTTCTTTATTTTTTTTTCAAGTGTTTGTTTAATTATTAAGTCATTTCTGGTCCATTGTCATTTCCGGTTTATTTGTTATCTATCCCTCCTACATTCGCTTCCTTCTCCTAATACTTTTATATCCTGAGTCATTCCTGTTGTTACCATCTTATTATCCCTTGTTATTTTCCTTTCTCTCGACTTCTCCCTTACTATTTAATTTGTTCTATCTGAAATTTATCTGATTCTCCATGGTGTGCCTCCCTTGGTTCATAAAATTTCTTTAACAAGCTAATATGGAAAATTCCTCTAATTTTATTGCTTCTAGCATCTTTGATTTCATAAGTCGCCTTGCCATATTTCTTGGTGATCACATAAGGTCCATCATATATATAAAATAATTTTGCCATCTCACCTCTTATACCCTGTGGTTGCCAATTTTCTTTTACTAATACCTTGTCCCCAACATTTAATTCTTCTATTTTATGAGTTTTATTAAATTTCTCTGCTCTCTTATGAGCCTTCTTCTTAATTCTACTCCTAGCAATTTCTAAATGTCTTTCTAAATTTATTAATTTTGAACTCCAGCCTAAATTTTTTATTTCCTTTTGCCAAAACCTTTCATCCTGAATTCCTAGTTGTAGCTGGTTAGGTGTGTATCCTGTAGTCTCATGAGGAATTTCATTAATTGCCTGGTTAATAACCTCTACATATTTTCCCCATTCTCTATGGTTATGATGACAATATGTTCTCAAACATCTAATGATCTCCTTATTCACCCTCTCAACGATATTGCTTTGTGGCCTCCTTATTGGAGAAAATATTGGTTTCATTTCTCTATTTTTAATATACTCCAGCCATTTCTTATTATTAAACTGGGTTCCATGATCAGTCTGTATTCTTTCTACTCTCCCGAATTTTTCTATATAATTTTCTAAACATTTAATTGCCTCCCCTGTGGTTGCCTTTTTCAATTTATAGATTTGAACGAATTTTGTAAATACATCTAAAATTACTAATAAATACTTATAGCCTCCTACAGTTCTTTGAAATGGTCCTATAAAATCAATTGAGCCCGCAGGGGGGTGCGGACTAGCCGCACCTACGAGGGATTTGGCGTCCCTCGCGGTACCCTAGCCTAACACTACACCACTCACAAAAACATACACACACACATACACAAACCAACACAATCTATACACATTTCAACACTTACATCTTCGCTTAGGGAATTTTGACTGGTTAGAACCGTTGCGCGTTGGGAGTGCTGAAAAGTCCAGAGCGTGACAAACTCTGGTCTGGGACGCTGATGTGAGCTTGCTCTGCCGAAGACGTAAGCGCGGTTTCTGGTCTACCAGCCGCTTCGGTCCTTGGTCAGGGAGTGTCCGCGGTGCACGGGTGTCGGAGCCTGTGCACAGTATTACGAGTTCTCGACTGATGCCCATCCAGTCGAGCTAAGGAGAAAAGCTATAGGCCTCAGAGTTCTGAGGGTTGGAAATGATCTTAATGTGATCCAAGGGTGTACCCGTTCCTATAGTCTCGCCCGTAACGCTTGACACGATGGCTGGCAAAAAATATTTATGGATTCCAAAACCACGTCAAATATGACTAGTCTAAAGAGGACACGCCAGGATTCTCCTGACGATAGTCAAGATTTGAGCAAAAAGTTGATGGTGGCAACGTCGCAGACATTGCCATCAGCAAAGTATTTAGTTTTTTCTAGTGCCGAAGAAGGGAAAGATCTTTCCAAAGTTTCTCCTTTCCTGATTAACAAGGCCATTACTGCTTGTGCTGGAGGCCCAGTAGCCTCTATTAAGAAACTTAGAAACGGAACATTGTTAGTTGCGACTTCCACCGATAGACAAACCCGTTCTCTATCAAAAATGACCTCCTTCTTTGACCAGGTCATGGTATCTGTGGCTTCCCACAGATCCTTGAATTACTCAAAGGGGGTCATCACATGTAGGGATTCAGCTCTACGTGTTCGAAGCAGAACGTATGCGGCATATGTAGCGTTGAAGGCCATGATGACAAGGAATGTGTTAATTCTCCGAAATGCGCCAACTGTGGTGGTGACCACCCAGCGCGATCCTACAACTGTCCTACTTTCAAGGAAGAGAAAGCTATCTTAGGCATCATGGCGAAAGACAAGCTGTCGTTTCCAGAGGCCAAAAAACTCTATAGATCCACTCAGCCAAAGGCAGACAGTAAGACTTATGCCGCTACCCTGACCGCTTCGAAATCGTCTTGTACCAACTGTGCTGAGCTGTCCAAGAAGATTGAAGCTCTAACTGAACAAGTGTCTCGCCTTTTGTGCTTAGTCACAAATGGATCGTCTCTAAATTTGACACAACCTGCAGCAACGGATAGTGTTTTGCCTCGTGTACCTATCCCTTCCACTGGGGGGATTGGAGCACGAAATAAATCACTAAGTGAGCCTTGTGTTTCTGTGCAGAAGATATTATCAACGGGTAATAAACCTTCTGTGCAGAAGACGTTGGAAAAATCGAAACCACGTAAACCAGTGTTACGTCAGACCACATCGCCACCGTCGTTACCGGGTATTAAACAAAATGCTAACAAAGGAGGGAATGTAAAAACTAAACCTCCTAAACCCAAAACTTCCTCAGATTCCATCCCTGAACGGGTGGATATGGAATCTGAGAAATGTAAGCCTGAGACGTCTAAAAACGTCCCAGGCAAGAAAGGAAAGAGCACCAATGGGTGTCAGATCAATCCATTGCTGAGTTAATAAATGTCTGCAATTAACAAGTCAGTGATACAATGGAACGTCAACGGTGTTAGGAGTCACATAGAAGAACTTAAAGTACTCGTGCGAGATGTGTACCCAATGTTTGTATGTCTACAGGAGACACATCTCCACGAATCGCATAAGTTCCATTTAAGGGAGTATTCAGTTTTTAGATCGGACTTCGTTACAGAAGATCGAGCTAGAGGTGGCGTAGCCATCCTAGCCCGTGACTGTATCGATGCTGTTTCTCTAAACTTAATAACTCCTTTACAAGCAGTAGCCGTTCAAACAGCTGTCCCGTATAAAATCACTGTGTGTTGTGTCTACTTGCCACCACAAGAAAACCTGCATCACAGTGATTTAGTAAATTTGATAAGCCAGTTACCAACTCCGTTCTTATTGGTAGGGGATTTTAATGCCCACCATTCGTCTTGGGGATCTCCGACTAGGAACTCTCGAGGTGATATTGTTGAAAGTGTAAGAACGGAACTAGACTTATGTCTGCTAAATGACGGTTCTCCTACTCATTTAGCAGCATCTACTGGTGGATGGACAGCTGTTGATCTATCGATTTGCAGCCCTCAATTAGCTACTAGATGCACGTGGTCGGTACTCAATGATTTGTATGGAAGCGACCATGTGCCTATTAAGATCGGTTTATGTGACTCCCAAACCTGTTATGTTCGAAATTCCAGTTGGATTTTGCGAAAAGCCAACTGGGACTCCTACTCGAATTACCTTGTATCACTTGACATGGATTATCTGACACCCATTGACGAAAATATAGGAAATATTACGAAAGCAATTTTAAATGCCGCTGAAAAGACCATTCCGAAAACCTCTACGCATCCACGCCGACCGCCTGTGCCGTAGTGGAACGACGAATGCACAGAAATCCTCCGTTTACGACGAAGAGCTTTAAGGAGATTTAAGCGTAACCCAACAAGTGACAACCTTCAGGAATATAAAATACTCCGTGCTAAAGCACGGAGGATATTTGGGCTGAGTAGAAAGAACTCTTGGGAACAGTACATTAGCACAATTAGACGAACAACTCCGTCTTCCACAGTGTGGAGGAAACTAAGATCAGTTTGTGGTACTTCCACTCCGTTGCCAGCCATTGCGCTGAAGCAACCAGATGGAAGAATAATCTCAAACCGTGATGATATTGCTAATGTGCTTGGTAAATCATTTTCTAACTTTTCTGCTACTACAGCCTATAATAGATTATTCCAGATTTATAAACTGAAGGAAGAAGCAATACCGTTTACTGTTGGGTCGTCTGGGGACTCTCCTTTAAACACTCCTTTCTCTATAGGGGAATTGGAGTCAGCTCTTGCGTCAACGAAGGATTCTGCACCAGGTCCTGATTCTATTGTGTACTCAATGTTAAAACATCTACCATCATCGGCGAAACTTGTCCTCCTTCGAGTATACAATCGTTTATTCGAGGAGCGCTCTTTCCCCGATGCATGGTTAGAATCGACTGTAATTCCTCTTTTGAAGCCAGGTAAGGACAAAACCAACCCCAGTAGTTACAGGCCTATATCACTTACAAGCGTCTTGTGCAAACTACTGGAGAAGATGGTCAACCGCCGTCTTGTCTGGTACCTAGAAACCAACAACCTTCTTAGCAACGAACAATGTGGTTTCAGACTAGGACGCTCATCAGTTGACCAATTGGTTTTGTTAGAATCCGCTATTCAAGATGCCTTTCTCTTGCGTCAAACGCTCGTTGCGGTTTTCTTTGACCTTGAAAAGGCATATGATATGGCATGGAAAAGAGGAATTCTGAACACTCTGAAATCATGGAGTATACAAGGGAATATCCTAGCATTCGTCGCTAACTTTCTTTCAAACAGATCTTTCCGCGTTCGACTTGGAGGCACGTATTCAAACAGCTATACACAGGAGAATGGTGTACCGCAGAGCAGCGTGCTGAGCGTCACGCTATTTGCCGTTGCAATAAATAGTATCTCCAGTAATATACGATCTCCGGTACACTGTTCCCTTTTTGTGGATGACTTTTGTATATATGTGCCTGCTCGTAGTATTAGAACTGCGGAAAGATCTTTGCAGTTAGCAATATGTAGATTAGAGGAATGGTCAAAAACTACAGGTTTTAAATTCTCTGCTTCGAAGACCCAATGTGTAGCATTTAGTCGTCGTAGGCAACACCAGGAGCCGATACTTTTTCTTGATGGGGTTCAGCTTCAAACCACGGATATTGTTCGATTTTTGGGTCTTTTATTTGATAAAAGACTCTCATGGAGTCCACATGTTCGTGATTTGAAGGTGAGATGCAGCAAGAAATTGGATATGTTAAGAGTCCTTAGTGGTTCGAATTGGGGAGCAGACAGAACTACTATGCTTCGGTTTTATCGCGCAGTCGTTAGATCGCGCATAGATTATGGTTGTCAAGTTTACTCATCTGCACGACCTACCGTACTGAAAACTCTTGATACCATCCACCACTCTGGACTTAGACTGGCTACTGGTGCATTTAGAACTAGCCCAATCCCTAGTCTTCTTGTCGAAGCTGGGGAACCTGCCCTTTCTAGACGACGTCAGATGGTACAAATATCTCACGTTTCTGTTCTTCGAAGCAAACCCAACCACCCAGCATTTGAAATAGTCTTTCATAATACGCTTAATGAAGTGTACAATACACGTCAACGTTCGACCGCTCCATTTGGCATACGAACTTTAAGAATATTGGATGACCTTGAGTTGCAACTTCCAACTATGTTTGAACGACAAATGTGCTATCTACCTCCATGGATAATAAAAACGCCGCACTTCGATTTCTCATTGTCCAGTTATATAAAACACAGTACTCCTGTTGTGGTCTACCACCAGGAATTTTTATCCATTTATAAATCTCACCAACACAGTGAAATTATTTTCACTTATGGATCTAAACTGGACAATGGCGTTGGGTGTGCGTTTTATGCGTCTGGACGTACCTACACGTACGGATTGCCCTCAGCTTGTAGTGTTTTCACGGCAGAATTATTTGCTATTTTTAAAGCTTTGACCGTCATTCAATCTCGATCTTCCCATTATCTTTTGTGTTCGGATTCGAAAAGTGCTCTTCAGGCTCTTCAGGATGTTTTCTCTGTCAACCCTTTAGTTGGGGACATTTTGTGTGCTGTACACAGGCTTCAATTGAGGGGTGTGGGGGTAACTTTCTGTTGGGTTCCTGGACATTGCGGAATACTTGGAAACACAAAAGCGGATGAAGCGGCGAAGAAAGCTACAAGTTTGGTGCCTATTACTCAACTAGTTATGGCATCTGACTATGTGTGTTTCGCGAAACATTTATTGCTCGGTGCTTGGAATGACGAGTGGCATACTGTGATTGAGAATAAGCTGAGGGAAATTAAAGATACCGTCCGTCCATGGAGGTCTTCAATTCGTTCAAAACGTAGGGAGGAAGTGGTGGTTACACGCCTTCGCGTTGGCCACTCTTTTGCAACTCATGGATATTTGATGCGTCGTGAAGATCCACCAATATGCCAATACTGCGGGGGTATCTTCACAATAAAACATATTTTGGTAGATTGTGTTAGTGTAGGCAATGTTCGTGCCCTTTTTAATTTAAAAGGGAGTTTAAAGGTGGTGCTAAGGGACGATGCCTCGGCCATTGACCGAGTCATCGCTTTCTTGCACCACTTGAAAATATTTTTTAAAATTTAATACATAAATATATATATATATTTTTTTTAATTTTATTTATACATATAATTCTCTGTGTTTCTTTTATTTATCTTAATTAAATTTATTTTCTGTTCTTGTTATTGTTATTGAGATTTATTTATTGCTAAATTGTTACCTATTATTGTTTTACATATTATTTATTTACTGTTATATTGTTCTCTGTTGTTATTTTGTTATTTAGTTTTTAAGAATTTTTTCATTGTTATATTGTTGTTTTTTGTTTTTTATTGTTGGTGTTTTTTGTTTTGAAATTTTTGTTGTATTTATTTATTTGTTTATTTACTAATTTATTTGATTTTATTTAAAACATTGCGTTCAGTGTTAGATTTTGTTTGGCGATGATAACCACAATTGGTTTTTCGCCAGGAAAAAAAAAATAAAAAAAAAAAAATAATAAATAAAATCAATTGACAATTGCTTCTTTGGTTTTTCCACTTGGATCCCTTTCATCTCTCCAAAATTACCTTGGGTTACATTTTTAGCTCTTTGACAAATATTACATGTTTTAATAATTCCCCTAATGCTTTTTCCCATTTTCTTCCAAGTGAAGCTCTCTGATAATATGGTATGACATTTCTTAGCTCCTGCATGCAGGTAATATTCATGACAAGTACCCACTATTTCTTTAATCATTCCCTTTGGTACTACTATTTTCCAACTTTCCCTATTTCTTTTATATACTAAGTTATTAATAATTTTATAATTTTGAGGATAATTTTGAATGTTTTCTTTTACTTCTCTAACTTCCAAATCTTCTACTTGTAATTCCTGTATTTCTTTGGCCCAGTATCTTTCTATAAATCTATCTTGTAAATCCGCGAAATCTTCCACCTCCTCTCTGATTGATTCCCACCATCTAGCCGCTCCTACTTCCAAAGCTCTATCTATGATTCCTCTCCATTCATTTTCAAATCTTTCCCCTGTCCTACATTCAAATTTTCTCTCCACATACCTATCCAGTCTTTTGAGGAACTCCATAGGGTTACCATTCCTTCCATTAAATTTGGGCATCTCCTCCTGATTCCCGCAAGACACTTGTATGATCCTTAGGCCTTCTCCTCCTTTACTTTCTTCCACCTTTTTTTCTACCTTTTCCATTCTCTGGGTCAATTCCCCTTGTTTCTCATTATTCCTCCTTCCTTCTGTTTCCAATCGGTCAATTCTATCATTATTATTGTTTTTCTCAATCGCTATCTCCCTATTTAAAACTCTTAACTCTTCCCTGTTCTGTATTGTTATATTTTCTACCTTCTCTATCTCTTTCTTATTAATTTCTGTCACATCAGCTATTATTTCTTTTGTTTCCTCAAAATTCTCCTTAATCTTCTCCTCTAAGTCTCTTCTCATAACTCCTATTACAGCATTATTCTCTGTTCTCAACTGTTCCCTCATATCCTCTATCATTCTCCTATTTTCTTCCTTTAGGCTTTCGAATTTCTTATCCATTTCCAACCTACTTGAGGCAAATCCTCTGTTCATCTCTTCTTTCATCTCCTTATTTTCCTCCTTTATTTCCTCACTATTTTTATTTAATTTCCTTATTTCTTCATTACTCTGTTCAAATTTTCTATTCATTTCGTTTTTTATTTCCTCCTTACTCTCTTCAAATTTTCTATTCATTTCCTCTCTCCCTGTATTTATGTTTACACTCATTTCCATTAAAGTCCTCATTATATTCCTTAAATCAACACCCTCATTATTTCCCTTTTTCTGTTGGGTTTGCATCAGTGGTAATCCCCTAGCCTCATCTACTTGGGTTTCCACCTCACTCTCTTCTATAGGCATATCTGTGCCTTCCGTTTCTGTCTCTTGTATTTCTAGGCTTGTCCCTTTTTCCAATTCTATTAGGCCTATTGTAGCTTCTTCCTCTTTTTCATTTATTTTTTCTTTTAATGTCACATATTTTCCTTTTGCAGCTTCCTCAATTGCTGTACCCTTCCTAGACCTACTATGTTTGTTATATTCCTCTAATTTTTCTGTTTTTTCGCTTTCTCCCCCCCTTAAATTATAAGTACCTGTTTCAGATTCCATTTTTTTTTTATTTCTTTATCTAAAATTTCAAAATTCCCCTTTATGCTATTTAAATTTTGAAAATTAAAAAAATTATTGACTTATGGTTGCAAAGTCCTGAAAAGTAAACAATATTAATACAAATATTTAATTAATAATCTTATCTAAAGTGCCTTAAGGTTAATTCTTAAATTTTTTTATAATCGAGCCCCACGTTTGTGTGCCAAATGTAATAATTGGTAAATTCACTTTTATAAGTCTTAATAAAAATTTATAAGTTAAAAGAAATAACGATTCAATGCTGTTTTTGTTACAAAAATTTTAATATCTTAATATGACATTCCTTATTTTCTTTTATAAAGTCACTTACTAATTACAAAGTCTTATTTCATCCACAAAGAATTACAAAAATTAAGCTTTATTAGCCTAAGTCTAAAATTTGTTTATGGCAGCAAGAAGTTTAGTTATAAATTTTAATATTAATTGAATTTGATTTAATTACTTTAATTTGAGCTTGAGCTCTCCTTATCTCGGGTTAATAGGTGGGTTTTCTAAATTTTGAATAATAAAATTTGAGTTGGCACTTTCAAAAAAAATATCTAAGTTACAATTCTTACAAGCTAAAATTTTTTTACAAGTTATTTGGTTTCTAATTAATAATTTCCTGAATAATGTCTTCTTAATCGATCAGTTCAATGATTTGGCTTAATGTTATTCTGTAATTATGATTTGAATACGATACTGCACTTTCCGCACCAGTTAAAAAAAATAAAATTTCTACAGCCAATTCTGAAACACGTCTGCCTCGTTCAAATGCTCTGTCCCAACTAACTGACGCTCCCTTTTTACCAATAAAATGGCCAAGTCGTCAATTTCCGCTATTTTCTCGTTTATTCCTTGTAACAGCTTTACGGATGTCATGTTCACCGCCTCTGATACTTCTTAACAACTGCACTTAAATTTCTTTGCAAAACAATTGCATTTAAATCTTATTTCCCAAACTGTTTTAGATTATATCTCCACGAGAAATATTTAAAACGAATATCTTTTGCCGGTCAATGCGCACGCAACTCCACAAATTCGTTCTCCCATCTTGTTTACTTCAGAACATTTCACTAGCTTGCCGTTTGAAAGTTTTAAGTGTATTTATATCGTTCTATTGTTCTATTCAAATTGTTATCTATCAATTACTTCTAATACATTTTCTTATAAATAGTGATTTGTGTGTTTTTTTTTCTTTTTATATAAAATCTTGTGATTAGATCTAAAATGTGGCCATGTGCATTTTCTACACAAGTGAAATTAGGTTATGTTTACATTTCGTTACTGGTATATTTTAGTAATTTTTTTACATACTGAATTTATTTATATATATTTATCTTATTTTGTAAGTGCCTTTTATATATATACTACTTCAAAATGTTACAATATATATATATATATATATATATATATATATATATATATATATATATATATATAGTTTCTCCAATAAATCATTCAGAAAATTTATTCATAAAATCGCTTGACTTGGTCAATAGGAAGCAATTAGTTGAAAAAATATGAAATAAATAAGAGAATTTTTAATGTTAAGAAATGGAGATTAGATGTGAAATATTAAGAAAATCTATTTATGAAATAAAATGAGTAGCTAAACTTTTTTCTACAGGAATACATGCAATCATTATCATATAATAATAAATAATACATTGCCATTGATAGTGTGCTCATTTGAAAAGCTAGTTACTTAAATGCAAAAAAAGATTAGCCTGTCATAGGTTGTAATCATTTACATAAATGGAATAAATCTAAATAATATGTTTGCATTAAATTACTAATTTTACACTAAAACACTTGATATATTGATACAGGTGTTGATATGAAGTGATAAAAGATTTTTGATATGGTAGCAATTACTTTTTTGTTACTAAGGACTAAGGAGATGTATCCCATTGTCAACTCAGACTGTAAATCAACTCTTGTTTGGGTGGGAAGGTGATTTTTGAAAGTTTTGGGAGTTATGAAGTCAAAAGTGTATGCAAGTTATAAAATAATTGAGTGTTGAGTGTGGTCTGAAATGTTTGTGTATTTTATGCAGTTTAGTTGTGTGTCATTTGTTTTTATATAGAATTTGTAAGTTTAAAGTATTGTTTGTGTAGTTGTAGTTTATGGATTGAGGTGTTTGATTGAGTGTTTTTGTTAATGTATAATTGCATTCCTTCATATCCTAATCGTTATCTATGTCAGTGGCTGAGTACCATTCAATGGCTAAAAAGTTTAAAATTCCCATGTATGATGAATTGAATTTTAGCGATTTTGTTTCTGGAAAAAACTGAGTTACACAGGCAAATATTGTATAAATAATATATGAATATAAAATATGAATAATATTGCAAATAAAGATTCATTGCAGACTATTCCCGTTGGTTAATAACAACCGACAGTTGATATTTTATTGCAATTGTGTTGGTTTTTATTGGTTTTGTGTGATAATAAGGGGCTCTCTGAGAAGAAGAAAATTATTGCCTAAAAGAAGGGATGTAGAGGCAGTAACTGTTTCTCCTTCCTATTTAAATCTTGGCAGATGAAGGATGAGTTCTTTATGAAATATTACAAGTTAACTATAACTATACATTTATGTCATGTAAAAAAATATTATAACCAGATTTGAGTAGTAAAGACAATTATTTCCTTCTCTTACATAACTCAGTGATATAATCATATTCAAAGATATTACCATGTTATTTTATATAATTAATTAATATAATTTTGGTTCTGTGTTTAGATGTAGGAGATTTTGAATCCAATATGACAGAACAATATGTACGGCAAAAACTAGAGAATGGTTTAAATAGGCTTTGGCATGATGTACAAACTAGAGTTTCAGGTTTAGTATTGGCTGCTCAACTTACTCACTTCAAATTTGATGAATTTTTACAAGTACTTGCTGTGCTCCATAGGTATGCTATTAAACATTTGATTTTATATTTACTGTATATTTCATTTTATACAATTTTTGAATACTCTTCTGAACTTATCAATTTTAATTTAAAATTATGTTAGAGGGAAATTTAAGTTGTTCACGGTAAAATACTTTGACATAAATTGCAATTTCAACATTTTTAAATTCAGTGACGGTTTATAATTTGTACCAAACTATTTCTCCATACCTTTTCTTCATTATTTCAACAAGCAATTGTTTTACAAATAAATAAACATAACCGTTGAATTCATATAACAATATAGTATTCATATTTGACAGCTATTGTCAAAATTTAGAAAAATAAGCTAATTTAATTTTAACAGTGTTGTACTAATTAGACTAGAACAGGTGTTTCTCACCTCACAAGAACAGGCTGAGACATTTGCAAAATCATACTTGAAAAACTTGGAAGAGTTGAAAACCATCCGCCAGTTCCCTAGCGAAGAATTGTAGTATCTACTGTGTTCTTACACATATTTTTTACATTTAATTATTTTACGGTCAAAACAAGACACTTATAAGTAAAACTATAACATTCAGGCAATTCCGGCAGAATAAAATATTAACAGAAAATTCCTAAACAGAAAATGTCCTACATGATCTAGTGGGGAGTGTTAGATTTATTAGATCTATGTTACCAGTTGGGTTTTCTTGTACTGATACAATAGCAGAATGATCTCGAATTCGAAATTGAAGCTCAGATACATTGCACTGGGTAGGAGATAATAGTTTTCCTTATGGTTTCGCAAAGGAAAGTTTTCCTACTCTCCTTATAGTTCTGCAAAGTAGGGTATAACTTTATGATTTTGGCAATGAAAATTTTTTTAAACTTTGTTCATGTAAGTTATATGTTAGTTGATGAACTCACTCTTACTATAAGCCAGATCCTCTACTATCTATTGTCTACTATAATGGAAATATACTGAAATATTGTTTTTGTTATACTGCTCTAATTAATTATTGAATTGAAAAGTTAATTAATGTTCTATTTTCAACTCCTGATCTTTAAATTGAATGTCCTTCTAGTTAATATGAGCATTTTAAACTTTTTCTTAAATGTACTTTTACACATTAGATACTTTTTTATATAAATTTTTTATACACTTTTATCTATTTTTATTGGCTTTACCTCACACATTTTTTATAACATATTTTTTTACAATATTTAGGGTCTATAATTTTTTAAATAAATATGTAATTTTATATCTCTCCCTATGGTTTTTTTTAAAAAAATTACTTTTGATAATTTTCTTACTAGTTTATATTAGTTATTTTGTTTTTATATAATGAAAAAATTCTCAATTTCTATTTTTAACTTTTATTTTAGCACACTAGCAATGCTTCCTAAGCCTGCTACAAACTTGGTTGAAACCTAAACATTGTAATCAAGATATAATGTTTGTACAGACTATAAAAACTCTTTTCAATACTGGTTTCTTCCCAAAGATAATACTTTTAATATTATTTTAGCCTAATTTGTAAAGAACCATTGATTGCATGGTAAAAACTGAAATAACATCCCTATTTCAGTTTTTTTTTAACTGGAGACAATTCTTATTTAAACACATGGAGGCATGGGCTGTTTTTGCGAGATGCTGACAAATAAAAAATTGGTGGAGTCAACTTTGGATAAGATTGACTGATTTGAATGTAATTAAATATAATCATTAAATAAAATATCAATTGATAAGTAGACATTGGTAGACATGAAGCAGTGTGACATTGTTTACAACAAGTGTTGTTTTATTTATTTGTAATACAAATATGTTTGCAAACATCATGATTATTTGTATAATATTCATAGAAAATTTTAACGAATAGTAGTTACTACTTCAAGAAAAGTAACTAAAAGTTGAAATTTATCAATTTTTGTAGCAAATTTTTTATTATTTATTAAAATTTCAATTGCTATTCACAATTATGACTCTAATTATATTTATTTAAGTGCCATAGTAGTGGTTCTAGATTTTTAGGCAACTAACCACACAGAAGAAATTTTTTTGTTTATTGTTTTGTAGAATGTTAATAATAATTTCATAAATAAAAATGTGTATGATATTAATGTACTTTTATGGCTGAAAAAAGTATTTAAAAATAAAAAAATAGGCTTCTTATTTATTTACACAAGATAATTTTATTTTGAAAGCAGAATAAAATTGATTTTCATGTTAATTAGCATGTTTATAAAATATTTGTAAGGTACTGATAGTACGTGATTATTGTGTTGACTTTTATGACTTATTTATATTTAGGTTAGAACAAGTTGGTGAAGAATTTTGTGGCAGTCAGTCAGAAGAGCTGCAAAATTCTGTAAAGACACAGAGTACAAACTATTTCTGGCGTTATCATGCATCTAGACTAGATGAACTCCAAATATTTTTAGAAAATGAGGTTTGGACACCTTGTCCAGTCCGCTCGGATTTCAATTTATTGTACCTGCAAGTATGAAAGTATTTAAAAATTATATTTTTTCCTAATTTTAATCAATTACTTATTTTTTTGTTTAGATTTTACTTTTTTTTATTGTACAAGTGATAAATCAATACAATTATTAAGTTTGTATAAGTTATTTTTCTTTTAGTTTTAATCAATTACTTATTTTTTTGTTTAGATTTTACTTTTTTTTATTGTACAAGTGATAAATCAATACAATTATTAAGTTTGTATAGGTTATTTTTCTTTTAGTTTTAATCAATTACTTATTTTTTTGTTTAGATTTTACTTTTTTTTATTGTACAAGTGATAAATCAATACAATTATTAAGTTTGTATAAGTTATTACTCTTTTAGTTTGTTTATGAAACTTCTCTTTTACTCTTATTTACTTTCCCTATACCCTTAAGACCTATTCTAGCAATTGCACTATTACCTTTCAACTCCTCTAATCTTCCTCCTTACTCCTGCCTCATATTTACTAATACTCCTCCATAATTTACTTCCCTACTACTCAGTGTTTGGGCCATGCAAGGTAATGATCTAAGAGGGAATCCGATATGAAAATGTAAATCATGTAACTTCTCAACTAGACATGCAATTATATATTAGCAAAGTATTACATCAGCTAGTAGATACTGGGAGGGGGGGGGGGTCATTATTTTGCAGGTATTATATTCTTGAGAGCTTTAATTGAATAAAACTGTGAAACCAAATGTTGTTATTTAAGTTCAAAGTAACAACTGTTAATTGGAAACTTACATTTTTATTAGTTGTGTAAGTTTTTTTCATACTTTCTGAAAAAGTCAGATTATTTTATTTCTATTATTTCAGTTGCTCAAATTACTGACAACTTTTCACTATTGGTTATTTACTAGAACATGCATAATATTTGTTTTACATAAAAGTTTCATTATTTATCTAAAGCTTGAATATCAAACCTATTTCTACCCATTGTATGACCAAAATGCACATGTTATCATGAATTAACAATCATTGTAAAACAATCTGAAAACACCTATTACCAAATACTCCTTATGACCAATCAAACATTATTTGTTTTTTGTACTCCTTCATGATAGAATTCAATAAGCCTACACTGGTGCTTGTGTGCTTGGGCTTCTATTTCCATTACAGAAAGAGTTTAATGCTACAATTTTTATTATAGTATTAATTTTCTATATATTATGGATAATATCCAATTAATTAAAATAGGGTTATTGAGGATTAATGAGTGTATTATCTGTAACATGACACGTCATTCAAAATTGTAAACACATTTTTACAGTTTTTACGTTTTATAAATCTTTCAGTTTTGTAACAACACTCCACACTTTTACTATTTTGTTTAGTGCTCAAAACACTTTAACTCTTTTATTGGTTTTACTTTACATTTTTCCGCATTACAATATGTATTGCTTTTTAATTTATTTTTTAAACATTTTCTACATTGCTTAATTATGAAAAAAATAAACTAACTTACAGCTCCTTTCCATATATTAGACCTAGAAGTATCCCATGTTTAATACATCTTCCAATAAATAATTTCAATAGTCTAACAACTAAAACAGTCTTCAAGATTGAGTGTCATTATATCTGTGTTTCAATATATGTCATATACCAGCTGCAATTTAAATTTTACCCAGCACAGTAAATAAGACAAACCGATGGTCTAAATATAAGAATGAATGGCCACACATATGGAGTTAGAACCATGAATATAGATAGATACGCTAACAGCTCAACATGCTGCTAGTCACAATATCTTGTCCTTCAATAACTAATATATCACATTAATATTTTTAACCCTCTCCCTATGATTGAAACCCCTCAGAACTGAAAAGATAGGAGTTGTCATTCAAGGGGAACACTAAGCCTAGGGAAAAAATCTCAATAACAAATAACTCCATTCACATTCTTTCTGAACACACTTTATTATTTATTTTAACAATTATTCAAGTTTATACAAACAATATACCCTTTACTCTGTGCTTTAATTACCTATACATCTGTGCATCAATCTTATTTGAATATATAGGAATTTTTGGACTAGATAGGAGACTGACAGACATACCTAATGGCAATAGTCCAAAACTACAATCTCTTGGAAATAAATAAACACACACACACATACACACACAAATATATATATATATATATATATATATATATATATATATATATATATATAAATGAAGTTATTATTATTACTTGTAACCGAACATCCACAATAGTAAAATGTAGAAAATTAATTCAGTGATTCGACAATGGTCAAGTGACCGAAAGGTGCCTCATCGGATAAGGTAAAGTTATTGCACTTACTGGTGGAAAAAATTATTTACAAGTATTAATAATAACTTTATATATATATATATATATATATTTAGGTTAGTTCTAGTAGAGCTTAAAGCTTATTTAGGAATTTTTGGACTAGATAGGAGACTGACAGACTTACCTAATGACAATAGTCCAAAACAGCAATCTCTTGGAAATTAACACATATAAAAACTTAACACACTATTGAAATATTTCGATCAAAAATGATCTTCATCAGTCAAAAAAAAGAGAAAAACAAAAAACTGAAGTGAACCACAGATATGTATAAATATCCAAATGTAACAGATTCACAGATTATAGTTTATGATATAGTGCTATATGTGATTTGTGTAAATATTGTTATATGTGATTTGTGTAAATATTGATTACTTGAAACTAGATATTAATAGTCTGTCAGAAGGAAGGTATATGGAGTTGTTAAAAATGATATAAGTTTGGGGGAATGTAAAAGGAGTTTTATTTGATGTTGAGGTTAGGAGGCTCTCAAGATTTGGTGTATCACTGGTATGATAACTCCCATCTTCTCAATTCTAAAGGACTGCAATCGGGGGGGGGGGGGGGGGAGTTCCTTAATTATTTTGGTGGTATAACAATCATTGAAAGATATGATGTTGTGACTAGCAGCGTGTTCAGCAGTTGGCCTGTCCATGTTCATGGTTCCAACGTCATGAATGGCCACAGACATATATAGACATATAGCACTAAATCTTAAACTATAAATCTGTGACAATTGGATATTTATACACATCTGTGGTTCACTTCAGTGTTTTTTTTTTTTTTTTTTATTTGACTGATGATCATTTTTGATCGAAATATTTCAATAGTGTGTTAAGTTTTTATATGTGTTTATTTCCAAGAGATAGCAGTTTTAGACTATTGCCATTAGCTAAGTCTGTCAGTCTCCTAGTATATTTATTAATCACTTAAACATTCTATATGACTATCCGAACTTTTAATGAGACAGAATATTTTTGATTCAAATTGTAAATTCAATTATAATTCTTGTATTTGTATTTTGACTTAGTTCTTTATATATATATATATATATATATATATATATATATATTTAAATATTTCATGTTGTCCATTATTTTTCTGTTGCACTGAATTTATGGAGTTATTATTAATTGTAAACAATTTTATCCACCACTAAGTGCAATCATTTTACCTTATGTGATGAGGCACTTTTCGGTCACTTGAGTGACTGAATTCAGTGATTCGACAATGGTCAAGAGACCGAAAGGTGCCTCATCACATAAAGTAAAACTATTGCACTTAGTGGTGGAAAAAAATTGTTTAAAAATAATTATAATAACTTCATAATCCAATACAGTCAACTCTCGATTATCCGGGATTGCATCAACCGGGATAGTCAGCTCCACTTAGAGCAGTGGGGCGGTGGGAGTCAAATGTGAATGCGGCGGACGGATGCGAGCGCGGGCGGTCGTTGGGGCGTACACTGACCTTTCCAGAATAATTTATAGACTGTCAACTCGCCCGCCTTCGCCACCCCGTGTCATAAATCCTTCCTACCTGTTTCCACGCGACGTGCACTCATGGGTAGAGTTTCAGTCAGCATGTCTTAGTTTACGTTATATTTTTTGTTGACCCTGAAACGGGCCAATTTCGGGTTTTTAGAGGATCGGCTCAGATATCAGTGAAACTCGACGACCTCTTTTTGAACTCGACGATGACGATCTCTATCTCCAAGAGTTCTTCATTGGAGCCCGAGTGGCTCTGATGACGACGGTGACACCGTGTCAATGTTGCTGGCACGACAGCCCGGTTGAGCAGCGGTGTCAAGCCCAAACCTGCTCTTTCCTAACAAGTCCAAATCCAAACAAGAGAAGGAATCGAGAGCACCTGTGCGCTCAGAATCCCAAAGTCGTCCGTGCTTGCTCATCCTTTTATAAATTCACACGGTTCTATGACGCGCGAATCCCTAATTACGCGTTATCTCCTACGTCCAATCAGATCAGAACACATCGAAGGGTGCATGGAGGTGTGATAACCCCGAGCGCATGCGGCCGTTTTTCGGTAAATAAATCCAAACGCCGAATTCACGGAATCATGCGAACGCTCGAGTTGAATGTAAACACTACCCTTCCTCAGTGGTCATTCTATGCGTTGCTTCTGATCAAAACGAACTGTACAGTAGTGATGTGTCGTATGTTGGGTTTTATTTCGCGCTGTTTTGTTAAGTTACGTACAAAAACAGATGATTAGATATCCGCCTCTCCCCCTCACCACCACCACTGCCTCTATTGAGTATCCATTAGCAGACGCACGCACACACACACATATACGTAGTTTTTTGGTCTCCTATTATCCTGCATTATCGCCCTTTTATTTTGCTTTTTCTCTTCTGTTCTGGAGGAGTGAGGGCTCTAATTTTAATTCACGGCTTGAGGAGAGGCAAACAGGAGGCGGTACTATTTATCAGCTGTTTTTACAGTCATTTGGTAGAACCGTAATTATGCGTGAATCACGTTTTAACCGTGATTTCGCATTATCCGTGACGGCCCTGCCAGTAATTATCCCGGATAATCGGGAGTGGACTGTATATATGAAATATTATATCATATGATAATATTTTATAATAATTATTATATAATAATAATATAAATATTTTTATATAATAGTATTATTCATAATATATATATTATGAAATTTATATATATATTTCGGTTAATAGTTTTATCAATAGTGTTGTGTCCTGACTTATAGTAAAGTTGTATTATTTAGGAATTTCGAGGGCTTCGTAATTCACTGCAACGGTGTGCTGATGCAGTAACTACTCCTAGTAAAAGCAGTGGAGGGTCACAGGATGGGAGTGCTATAGAAAATAGTTTCTTTACAAGATACTTGACTTCTGGAACACCCTTTGACTCTTGTCCTGACATGATTAATATTCAAGATGAAGAGATCCTGGTTGATATTACTGTAAGTATGTCTGATAAATGCTTGTAATAATCTACTTTTGCACTCTATAACTATTTTCAATACCTTTTGTATTTCTTGCAATCGAAACAATATCTGATAGGCTTTGGGCTGATTGTGGTCTAAAGATCTGACATTGAGTCAGTAAAAGTGCAAATATTGCTGTTCTCTTTTATGAAACAAGTGGTTAGCGTAGCGTTAATTGATTACAATTTTGAATCTAGAATAAGTGTTTAAGTACAAGCCACATAATATCTTTCCTGTTTTTTGGTTGGTGAAATCTGTCTCTGCTTTACGACTATCAACGTCCAGAGTTGCTAGAGTAGATGGTAATCTATATTATTGATAATTTGATCATTCTTTGGCAGGTACAAATTGTTTCTAATGCCATATTTTTTGGTTATACTTTCCAACAGGGTCCAATTTAAGTCCATCTTGTTATATTAATAACTTACTTGTTTTTTTTTAATTTTTAATCATCCACGTTATCTATGAATTTTGAACAATTTTGTGAAACCTGTGTACGAATTATTAATGATTATTATTTGTATTACTATTTCCTGATTTCTTTACTGTATCCACCTTTTTTGTACTATTTTAGGATAGCTCCTTTTACTATCTACAGACAGTCCTTCCTTAACCCTTGCACTCCGACAATGAGGACGCTTGTTTGGCACACCACTCCGAACCTGAGTATGAACCGGCATATGGCGTTGCCATGTTCACTTCAATACTAGCAATATGTGGCCTGTGCTACCGCTCTGATGGCTTGTAATACATTTTTTCTCTCAGTTAGGCGTTCTTTTGTAAAGACATTAAATAATTAATATTTTGCAATTTTGCAATATTTTTTAATTATAAAAGAAATATTAAGTTATAAGTTTAGGATTTACATGTAAACAAATCACATATTTAATTAAAAATATAATGCTATTTATATTTCATTTGCGTGTGGAATTATGTAAGTGATTAAGTCAAAAGTCATTACTTTTGTCATTGTCACTGTCTATGTTGATATCGAACTCATCATTTTCTAAATCCAAAAATTTACCAAAAGAAACATTTGAATTAGTCCCCTCATCGTCAGATAATTCTGATAGCCTAATTTCTTCCTAGTCCAATAGCTGTGTATTTTTCTTCAATTGTAGAATAAAACTTACTTTTAAACCACAAGAGTTTAGCAAAATGAAACAAAACAAAAAATAATAATCAATTCACCAAAGAGAGACTTCAAAACAAACTTCATTAACCTTTAAAAAAATAAAACAAAACAATTAAATAATATATTCTGCAAACAAGCATTTGAAACTTAGTACTTGTTTGAGAAACCAAGACCCTTTGGGACGATGTGAAATAGGGGGGACGTGTTGTTCTATTAATAAGTTTTACCTGAACCACCAACTTAAAAAAACAATAAGGTTTTGTAAAAAAATAATACAAAACCCAAAGATCGTCACATATAATTAAACAATGTCAAACTATATTTTTTTAGGAGTAGAACATCAGAAAAATAATGTTGATAGCAACACGACAGGACAAAAAAGGGAGTTTAGCCTGTCATGGTCCCTTGCAGCATCTTGATATATCAGCTGATGATCAAGAAGAAAAAAGTGTCCAACTGGGTAACATTTTTATATTCTTTGCCCATGGGTTTAATTAGTTTAAATATATTGGTTTAATTTGTCTTTAATGTTTAATTTGTTATTAATTTTAATAAAAGTTTCTCTAATAACCTTAAACAAAGTAGAAACCTCAGGAATAAGAGTTTCAAACTTCTATAAAGAAAGAATGCTATAAAAACATTTGCGAATAATAAAGAATGTATAAAAAAAATTGTATTTATATAAAGTTTTTCAGGATTGTTAAACTTAGAATTGAATCTGTGGGGAATAGCTTATTGAATAATTATGTTTATTTTATTTAATGTTTATAGGATGATGTAAAGTATTATAGCGAGGAGAGTGATGATGAAGATTTGGAGCCACAGACTCAGGATGCCATTGACGGCAATAGGTATTTTGGCTGCTTAACCTTTATAATTTAAGGTTCTATAATAGAACATAATTATAATATCATTTTAATATAAAAAAAAATTATATTATTTCCATGGGATGTTATAAAAAACTAAATTATCATTATATATCATTATTATATATATATATATATATATATATATATATATATATATATATATATATATATATAGAGAGAGAGAGAGAGAGAGAGAGAGAGAGAGAGAGATTTTTTGGACTAGGAGACTGACAGACTTAACTTGGTAAGAGACAACTTATATTTATTTTATTTCATTCTCTCATATTTCTTTTTGTGTTTTCTCTTCGATTGACAAAGACCACTGTGTGGTTGAAATATATCATTGTTTAAGTGCTTTTATGTGTTTCTATTTCAAGACTACAGTGTGGACTCTTACCAAGGTAAGTCTGTCAGTCTCCTAGTCCAAAAAATCTAAATAATCTTTACCAACCAAAACTAACCTAAGTATATATATATATATATATATATATATATATATATATATATATATATATATATATATATATATATATATATATATATTCTTGATATTTAACATTATCCATTGTTTTTCCGTTGCACTGACTTTATGAAGTTAATATATTACTATGTGAGTAATTTTATCCACCATTAAGTGCAATAATTTTACCTTGAGTGATGAGGCACCTTTCGGTCGTTGACTATTGTCGAATCACTCTGTGATTCGACAATGGTCAACGACCGAAAGGTGCCTCATCACTCAAGGTAAAATTATTGCACTTAATGGTGGATAAAATTACTCACATAGTAATATATTAACTTCATATATATATATATATATATATATATATATATATATCAACCAAAACTAACCTAAATATATATATATATATATATATATATATATATATATATATATATATTCTTGATATTTAACGTTATCCATTGTTTTTCCGTTGCACTGACTTTATGAAGTTAATATATTACTATGTAAGTAATTTTATCCACCATTAAGTGCAATAATTTTACCTTGAGTGATGAGGCACCTTTCGGTCAATTGACCATTGTCGAATCACTGTGATTCGACAATGGTCAATTGACCGAAAGGTGCCTCATCACTCAAGGTAAAATTATTGCACTTAATGGTGGATAAAATTACTTACATAGTAATATATTAACTTCATATATATATATATATATATATATATATATATATATATATATATATATGTATATATATATATATATATATATATATATATATATATATATATATATATATATATATATATATATATATATATATATAGGAATTTTTGGACTTGATAGGAGACTGACAGACTTACTTAAAGGCAATAGTCCAAAACTGCAATCTCTTGGAAATAAGCACATATAAAACACTTAATACACTATTATTATTGAAATATTTCGATCAATATGATCTTCTTCAGTCAAGAAAGAGAAAAACAAAACCAGAACTAACCTAGAACTAACCTATATATATATATATATATATATATATATATATATATATATATATATATATATATATATATAAGTTGTAATGTAAATTTACCAAAAGAAACATTTGAATTAGTCCCCTCATCGTCAGATAATTCTGATAGCCTAATTTCTTCCTAGTCCAATAGCTGTGTAATTTTTACATTACATTGTAAAAGTAACCATTGTAAGGATTACTACACCTTCCTTACTTATATATATATATATATATATATATATATATATATATATATATATATATATATATATATATATATATATATATATATATATATATACATAGTAGAATCCCATTAACCTCGACAAATTGGATGATTGGCCACAAATCATCAATATCTGGTAATTAAATAGGATCTGTCATCGACATTAATTGCTACTTATGTTATATATTTGTTTATAATTGCTGCTTCTTTGTCTAATTAATATTTAAAGTACTGCACTTTTATAGATGAATTAGCTTTTAATATTTTTATTTAGGTGAAGTTTAAATAAAATTTGAAAAAAATAGAATAAAAGTTAAAATCTATCTTAACTATTCTCCTGTAATATATCTTTTCATAATTATATACTTGCATATCTACAATGACAATTATACCATTGGTTCCAGATCAACTACAACAAAACGCAGACTTGACAATGCCTGTCCATTGCTTACTAATACCACTTTAACAGTTCTCCGACATTGTGGAAAATATTTACAGATGAGTCGACTTCTGCGATCTAATGCTACAGACGTTATTATATGTCTTAGTCAGCTATTTGAGTATTACTTGTATGCTATATATTCCTTTTTTGCTTCAGATATACCTGTAAGTTTTTATAATTATCATATCATATACAAATTGATTTAATGTTTTTTTTAAAGTAGTATAAGTAAACCTTAAAAAGCAAAATCTAATATAAAAAATATTTAATTTTATTAAATGTCTGTTAATAACCATTCAATGTTCAAAGATTAATGACAGATCACAGACCAATTCATGTTTTTCAAATACTTTATGTTTCGATTTTCGATATGTGATCTGTCATTAATCTAAACAACATAAAAAATATTGTGATGTCACAATTATCTACAAGGAGACTATTGACAATTTAGTATATTTGAAAAAATAAAGTAAAACATTGGGAAAAACTCACAGGATGGTTGAAAGAGATCAGGTATTCCTCATGGGATCATTTTTGTACACAACACTTAATTGTTACAAATAACCTATAACTACATATCAAGTACTCTTTAGAGTTTTTTTAATGTGTTTTTGTTTTCACTTCCACTAGAGAAAACCATTAGATTTTGGAAAACTAGAAGGGCTAAAACTTAACAAATTCTGATTTGGAATATTGATGTAAATCTTCTTTGTTAAATACATACTGGAGTTTTAGGAGTTTATTATACAGAGTGATTTTCATTAAGTCAGACTAAATAAGAGATTCATCCATCTTAATTCTAGAGCTGGAACTGTTTATAAGTATATTACTTCATTGGGTGTATCTGTTGGTATAATCATGACTATAATGACTGACACAACGATCGTTTTAGAATGAAATGTGGCAAAAATGCAAAAAATGTTTTTGTAAATAGTAGTTTTTATGAAAAAATCTTTGATCACAGGTGGTGATGGTAAGAAAATACTGTTGGAAGATTTGATTTACTTCCACTACAGTATACTTATGATTGATGTTATATACTTATGGTATTACTGAATGACCTGTTGTATTTTAGTAATAAGATCAAGTGTTGTGTGGCTCGCAGACTAATTCTTGTTTTTATCAATAGTAGTCCAGCTAGCATTAAATTATGGTGTTGAAATAAATCTACAATTCATTCTGTCACCAAAATACTTGTGCAGGCATTTACAAATGATTTTTGTATTTTTCCTAAGAGATTTTCAGAACATTTGTTCCAAATATATTGTCAACTAATTGGTGGTTCCATTATGTTACTCTAAAAAAAAAAACCAGAAACAAATTTTAAAGGTCAATGAGTTTTGTAACATGATATTTCCTACGCATAGAACCTGATGATTTAGAATTTACTGCTATCTTACTGGAAGCCTAAATATTGACTATATATAAAAAAAAAATATACATTTATGTGAATTTAGTTTCAGACATTTTCATCAAGCAATGTAGCTTCCATCAAGTTACAAGCTGTTTTAAAACGGATCAAAGACAGTCTAATACAAAATCAGCTGGATCAAGTAGATGTCCCAATGCACAAGGTACTTACTTACACATTTTGGTACAAAATGTGTTTTAATGAAAGCTGTTACTTCATAGAAGTTGAAAATTAAAACTCATGACATATATTATTTTGTGTTTATCACTCAAATATTTTACTTGATAAAAAATAGATTGGATTTTTAAAATTTAAAATGCTATTGTAATTATAGCAAATACAATTTTTTTGTATTTCATATTAAAGCTTTAAAATTAATTTCTATTATAGGTAATATGTTGATTTCATATTAAGTTACTATGTCATTTATCAAATTAATGAAAATTGAGCTGCTAATCAAGTTCAAGATATTTATTTTAGTAATCAAACGTTTTAACAACTAGTTGATTGTGCTTATGAAGCCTGTTCGGCTGTAAAAAACAAAATCCATACATTTAACATTCAAATGTGAAATGTGAGAAGGCAAAGTATTAAACCTCCTACACTTCACTAAGATCTTCCTTTGAGCTGTAGCTCTACTAACTTTCCTTCCAGCATTACTACAGCTCATCATGAGTGTACATGCTTCTAATCCAAAAGTTATCTACTACTATAGATCTTAATGAGTGTACTTGCTTGTAAGTTAATCTAATACTATAGCTCTTCATGAGTGTACATGCTTGTAAAACAAAGTTAATCTACTACCATAGCTCTTCATGAGTGTACATGCTTTTAATACAAAGTTAATCTACCACTACAGCTTTTCATGAATGTACATGCTTGTAATCCAAAGTTAATCTATTACTACAGTTCTTCATGAGTGTACATGCTTGCAATCCAAAGTTAATCTACTACTATAGCTCTTTATGAGCGTACATGCTTGTAATCCAAAGTTAATCTACTACTATAGCTCTTCATGAGTGTACATGCTTGTAATCCAAAGTTAATCTATTACTACAGTTCTTCATGAGTGTACATGCTTGCAATCCAAAGTTAATCTACTACTATAGCTCTTTATGAGTGTACATGCTTGTAATCCAAAATTAAAATTACTACTATAGTTCTTTATGAGCGTACATGCTTGTAATCCAAAGTTAATCTACTACTACAGCTCTTCATGAATGTACATGCCTGTAATCCAAAGTTAATCTACTACTACAGCTCTTCATGAATGTACATGCTTGTAATCCAAAGTTAATCTACTACTATAGCTCTTCATGAGTGTACATGCTTGTAATCCAAAGTTAATCTACCACTACAGCTTTTCATGAATGTACATGCTTGTAATCCAAAGTTAATCTATTACTACAGTTCTTCATGAGTGTACATGCTTGCAATCCAAAGTTAATCTACTACTATAGCTCTTCATGAGTGTACATGCTTGTAAAACAAAGTTAATCTACTACCATAGCTCTTCATGAGTGTACATGCTTTTAATACAAAGTTAATCTACCACTACAGCTTTTCATGAATGTACATGCTTGTAATCCAAAGTTAATCTATTACTACAGTTCTTCATGAGTGTACATGCTTGCAATCCAAAGTTAATCTACTACTATAGCTCTTTATGAGCGTACATGCTTGTAATCCAAAGTTAATCTACTACTATAGCTCTTCATGAGTGTACATGCTTGTAGTCCAAAGTTAATCTACTACTATAGCTCTTTATGAGCGTACATGCTTGTAATCCAAAGTTAATCTACTACTACAGCTCTTCATGAATGTACATGCCTGTAATCCTTGTAATCCAAAGTTAATCTATTACTACAGTTCTTCATGAGTGTACATTGTGATCCAAAGTTAATCTATTACTACAGTTCTTCATGAGTGTACATTGTGATCCAAAGTTAATCTATTACTACAGTTCTTCATGAGTGTACATGCTTGCAATCCAAAGTTAATCTATTACTACAGTTCTTCATGAGTGTACATTGTAATCCAAAGTTAATCTATTACTACAGTTCTTCATGAGTGTACATTGTGATCCAAAGTTAATCTATTACTACAGTTCTTCATGAGTGTACATTGTGATCCAAAGTTAATCTATTACTACCGATTGCCTAGGGCTATGACACTAGATCTCTATGCTGTTTTGCCACTAGAAGTAGCATTTTATTTATTTTTTTCAACATGTTTATTATTATTATTTATTCTTTTACATATTTAAATTCATAACTAACATAAAATTCACTATGGAGGAAGAAATAAACAATAAAATAAACTATGTAGACCTAACAATAACCAGAAATACAAGTAACATTGAATACTCAATTTATAGGAAACCCACACAAACCATTAATACAATACCAAACCACTCCAACCATCCCCCACAACATAAAATGGCTGCTTACAACTCACTCTTATACAGAATGCTAAAACTTCCTCTAAATAATGAAGAAAAAACCAAAGAAAAAGAAATAATATATCAAATAGCCAAAAAAAATGGATACAATAAAAAACTATAGATAAATTAGAGTTTAAAATATTAAATAAATTAAAACAACCTAAAATCGTACCACAGATAACAAAAAAATGGGCCACATTCACATATACAGGGTACAACATAAAAGGAATAACTAAAACACTAAAAAATAATAATATTAACATAGCTTACAAAAACACAGGAAACATAATCAATAAAATAAACCAACCAGAAAAAATATGTCCCTCACTTAATAACGGAATATACAAAATCGAATGCCCAGACTGTAATAAAATATACATAGGCCAAACAAAAAAGAAATTAAAAGACAGATATCAAGAACACCACAATGCATACATCAAACCTGAAATTTATAACTCAAACTTAGCTACACACGCCATCAAAAACAAACAAACATTCCCCAAATTAATAAACGAACACCTAATAAAAAAAGTACAAAAAGACCTCAAAATGACAATCTGGGAACAACTACAAATTTATAAACATAAAAATAATATCATTAACGAACAAATATAAGTAAAATCAAAATACGATAAATTATTCAACCTAATAGACAAAATTAACCCCAAAACAAACTAAAAGACTCGCACAGTGCAGTGAATCTGAAAATAGAACATAACGGTACACCACACCTGGAACGGGAATTCCATGCAGCTCACAGCTATTACAACCCCCGCTCAGTATGCCCGATGATGGAGACAAAACCAGTCTTTGAAAGTTAACTCGCATAAATACCAAGTAAGATTCTTGTTTAAGTACATATAGTGAAAGTGATAAGTGAATACAAGAAAACAGTGTTGCAAAGCTACAAATATATATATATATATATATATATATATATATATATATATATATATATAATAATAATAATAAATTAAAAATATTTCAAAAACAAGAATATTTTTAATGAATATATTTATTCAAGGCTTTTCGCCGATAAAATAGTACCAGCATCTACAGAAAAATAATTATCTAATAAAATATTTAAAAAAATGTTAATTGACAAAGACCACTGTGTGGTTGAAATATATCATTCGATAAGTGCTTTTATGTGTTTCTATTTCAAGACTACAGAGTGGACAATATGTTTCATTGACATTTATGGGCAAAAAGAAACCAAACTAATTTGAACTTCTACAATCCTACAACAGCATATCAGCTCTATGAAAATTTATATGTTTTCAACCTGTGTATCTGAGCAACTTGTAGTTGCTATAGAGTTAATGTTTAGTAGAGATAACATTTGTGAATGTAATGCTATAAATTAAGTCTAACAATTTCAAGATAAAACTATATGAAATCATAGAATATTTGTTTATGAATTGTCACTTTTGATTGGCAAGGTTGAGTTTGGCAAGTAACAGCTGCAGTTTAATTTCAGAATCAATTTCCTTTTCACCATATTGTGAAAAGAACTTTTGTGCTCTAAATACCTAACCTCATCTGTAAGTTTTGAGAAGTGATAAACTGAGTTTTATTGCTTCGTAAAATATTCTCACTCATAAGGGATTAAATATGTATTTTATACAGCTGTAATTTTGTATTCAATATTTTGTAAATAATGTTTAAAAACGGTTTTATTTTTATTAAAATTATAAATGATGGTTAATTCAATTTAAACTTTTTAATTACTTTGTTATTTAATTATAAACAATTGTAAACGATTTATATATATATATATATATATATATATATATATATATATATATATATATATTATAACATAATTATAAAAAAACGCAACGGGGTTTCTTCTTATTATTTTATTTATTGAATGATATTTCTCTATTTAAAAACAAAAAAACTACTCAGGAACAATTCATAATTCTTTATTATAACATTTCTTATTTCAACATTTAAAACAATACACACAAAACAAAATTTTATAACTTAACAAGTTTTACCAAACTCGGTTTAACTCTTATTTCTTTTGATTTTATAGTTACACAATTTTAATACCCTTGGCTAATTTTACGATCTCTTACTATCTCGGGATTTATAGCATGGGCTATATTTTTACTTCTTAGGTTAATTAAATAAATTTTGAACAAACAATATTAAATTTTGAAATTAGTTTTAATAAATATTTTCCGGATGGAAATACTTTAATTTGGAATAAGCAAAAAGGCGAAACTATTTGAACTGGATTATGATCTTATTACTATTAATCACAAGATATTAGCTACTTTCTCTACCTCTTTTTTATTAATTTCTATCTCATCAGCTATTATTTCATTTGTTTCCTCAAAATTTTCCTTAATCTCCTCCTCTAATTCTCTATCTTTCTCCTCTATGTCTCTTCTCACATCCTCTATTTCAGTATTATCCTCTGTCCTCATATCCTCTATCATTTTCCTATTTTCCTCCCTTATTTCCTCTTTTATGGATTTCAAATCCTCCTTCATCCCTCTCATTTCGTCTCTATTTTCCTTTAATTTTTTGTTTATTTCCCTCATATCCTCACTGATATCTTTCATTACCCCTTTTATTTCATCTATCTTATCTAATTGTCTATTTATTTTTTCATTATTTATATTTAATTGTCTATTTATTTTTTCATTATTTATATTTAATTGTCTATTTATTTTTTCATTATTTATATTTAATTGTCTATTTAGATCCTCTCTCCCTTTTTCACTCATTTCCATGAGAGTTCTCATCATCTCCCTTAAATCTTCATTTTCATTATTTCCCCGTTTTTTTTGTTGGGTTTGCATAGGTGGTAGTCCCCTAGCTTCTTCTACCTCAATGTTTCCTATTGGCATATCTGTGCCTTCCATTTCTTTCATTTCCAAACTTGTCCCTTTTTCCTGGTCCCCTACAACTACCAGTTCGCCTATAATATTTTCTTCTTTTTTTTTTTATCTGTAAGTAACTTATTATACAAACATAAACAATTTTTATATATACTATAAACCTAGCCTTGATTCTATTCAATTCAGTGTTTAATTTTACAAAATTTTTTCTAAATCTATTTCCAGTTCAAATGTTTTTCATATAAAAAGTTCTAAATTAATTTTATTTCAAAATCTCTCTAAATAAATTTTATCTCTTATTATATCGAGCTCCCACGTTGTCGTGCCAATTATAACATAATTTCCTAAAGACGCTATACAACGGGGTTTTACTATTAAATATTTAAATGAATAATTAATTCTTTATTATTATTTTTCTAATAATCGTACCCCACGTTGGTGTGCCAAATGTAAAGTATTTATAAAACGCAATACCACTTTTTTTTACTATTAAATGAAGATATATTATTTCTATTTAATAACAAACAAAAAACTACTCAGGAACAATTCATAATTCTTTATTATAACATTTCTTATTTCAACATTTAAAACAATACACACAAAACAAAATTTTATAACTTAACAAGTTTTACCAAACTCGGTTTAACTCTTATTTCTTTTGATTTTATAGTTACACAATTTTAATACCCTTGGCTAATTTTACGATCTCTTACAATCTCGGGGTTTATAGCATGGGCTATATTTTTTACTTCTTTTGTTAATTAAATAAATTTTGAAAAACAATATTAAATTTTGAAATTAGTTTTAATAAATATTTTCCGGATGGAAAAACTTTAATTTGGAATAAGCAAAAAGGCGAAACTATTTGAACTGGATTATGATCTTATTACTATTAATCACAAGATATTCTAATGTACAATTTTAAACTTCCCTATTATCCTAAGAGTCCACTAAAGTTTATTTTTTTATATAGCGCTAGGTACTTAACTTATCAAATAACGGCGAATGGCTGCTTGCTCACACGTAGAATTCCGTTCTCTTTAATTTGACATTTTACACACTTAAATTCGTTTTAGTTCCTTCAAATTATATTTACACTTTATTAACTCTTTCAATTCACTTATCCCTGTTTAATCTTGTCAAGTTTCTTCACAAAACGGTATAATTTTGACGATTTCCTTTCCAATGTAAAATTTTGACTGCTAAGAAAGGTCTGCTTCCTCGGCGTCACCACGCCAGACTCTAACTACGCGTCCTTAGATTTTAAACAATTGTTTGTTTTTTTAATATGGCGGCTCCTCCTTCTTCTAAAACACATGTTGCTATATTTTAGTTCAATTTCTTCTCACTATAGTCGACTGCACACTTGACCTACTTCTTGCTTTCACCTCTGTTTTTACAGCTGATGCAATAACGCGATTGTTTACAATGGCGTTTTAATTTGGTTAAACTTTAGTTGAAACTTACTGTTTCAATTTTCCTTCCTTAACAACCCTTCCAGTGTTTATTTAATTATTATTATTAGTGTGTGAAGTGTCTTTGTGTTTTACTTTTGAAAATATTTCGAAATGTGTGTGTTTTGACTGGATTCAAAGAACATAACCTTTCATTGTTTACAATCGTTTTTCACTTTTCCTTCAAGTAATTACTTATGCCCTATGTTACTAATATTTACAATTTTGTTTGAATATAATTATTATTAGATTATCTTGTTTTAAATTTTATTTTATACAACAAATTTCCTTATGTATTTACAGTTCAAATATCTTATTTATATGTTACAACCGTTTTATAACCTTTCTAGGCTTTTACCTATTTTTCATTTCAATTTAATCTAACCAATCTTTTAATGAATTTCTTTTCTTTAAATTTTGTGTGAGTTATTTCTAATATATTCTTCCAATTCTTAAATAATATTATATAGCCCATTCTATAAATGTTACAATATATATATATATATTTTGGACTAGGAGACTGACAGACTTACCTTGGTAAGAGTCCACACTGTAGTCTTGAAATAGAAACACATAAAAGCACTTAAACAATGATATATTTCAACCACACAGTGGTCTTTGTCAATCGAAGAGAAAACACAAAAAGAAATATGAGAGAATGAAATAAAATAAATATAAATAAATGTATATATATATATATATATATATATATATATATATATATATATATATATATATATATATAGAGAGAGAGAGAGAGAGAGAGAGAGAGAGTGTGTGTTAACTTACACTTGGAGGAAACGCTTTCATCTTACGACTTCTTCAGTCTTCAAGGCGTAAGACGAAAACGTTTTCTCCAAGTGTAAGTTAACAATTTAACAGCCTTTAGTTAACAAAAAGTCTGGTCACAAATAATAGCCAAAGAGTAATATTTTTATTTAAAATAAAGTGTGTCAAAGTTTAAAAATTTAGAGTTTTTTTAAAAGTTCTTATAAAATTTGTGTAGATTACGAGTATGTATTAAATAAACTAAACAGAAAGGGCATGGCATTAAACCGGTGAGGAAGCATGTGAAAACAATTGGGACTAGAGTAGGCTTGGCCAGTTTTAGCTGTAGCCATTTTTCTTGACGTTAGTTAAGAATTCACCTACTGCATTTAATATTCTTCATCAAGAAATAATATTCGTAGAAAATTAGTTTTTATTTTAACAAATTTAATTAATCTTTATTCTAGTCAGCTGACTCTGTTGTAATAGAGATTACATTATGTAAAATGTTCTGTCATGTTATAACCTTAAATTTTTTATGTCCCTAACAAAATAGAGTGCACACTACAAATCAAATTAAATATTGTTTAAACAATTTTTCCAGTTGTCTGAGCCAAATATTTCCCCAGTTGTGGATTTGACTAACTCTGAAACTTTGTACGGTCTTGCTGAACGTATTGTAGCTGTTGAATCTCTAGCCTTTCTTGCAGATCAGTTCAATTTTCTCAAACCTTACTTAGAACAACTCCAGCCTCAGTGTCACAGTTTACATCAGCTGTACAATCAAGTAAGTATTTAATTTGGATACTTCATAACTTCAGTTTTATAACTTATTATCATTTAGGAAATTTGTTCTAAAAGAAGTATTCATTCCTTTTTTTTAATACATAAACTTTCTTAACAGTAGCATACATTTAGACTGCTAAATTTTGTTTTTACATTTCTGTAAAAAAAGTTCTAATTTCTTGTTAATATATCTCATTATTTTTCATCAGACAATTATTATATTCAAATAACTAATTATTTCTATGACATTTAGAAAATTTAATAGTTTATAGTTTAGATTAAATATTCAGTAATTTCAATGCCGGTCTTTACTTCAAACATTCATTTCAGCTATGTGAGTCTCACCTGACCTCAGGAGTGGAGATGCAATAACATCTTTATTCAAACAGTTTTTGTCAATGATCAAAATATTTTTTCTCGGTATTTTTGCTAATATTGTAGAAGTTCTTGGCAAAGAAAATTTTGTTCAGTTTGATCCCCTCATTTTCACATTTCTATGAATTGTTGCAGGAAGTTGATAAATAGCATCTTAAACAACACAAGAGACATTACCACTCTTTCTTGGTAACTTTTAATGTAATTTTTGTTTTATATTTTGTACTTAGATAACTTACATTTACAATTAATTGTAATATTTAGTAGCTAGTTTTGCACTAAAAATTCATTAAACCCGGTTTTAATAGTAGTTTCATGTACTAAATACACTCTAGACCAGTGGTTCCCAACAGGTGGTCCGCGGACCCCTGGGGGTCCGCGAAGCCATCGTAGGGGGTCCGCAGAAGGACCACAAACTTTTCTTGCCGTGTAATGCAAACACAGGCACGCATAACGCAAAATGGTGTGACAGCGCCTGTGATTGCTATGTATGGAAACTCACAGCGCGTTGACGACGTCTATTGACCTTGAGTTTGACAAACGTAGTTACACTGACTGCCGCTTGCAGCGACCATGCGCTAGGGTCTACTCTGTCTAGTCTAGTCGTCTGTCTACTAGCCACCAGTGCGCTGACATTGTCATTAGAAGTGTTTGTTTTGTTACAAACTGTACATAACAAATTTATTTGTCGTAATACTACGAGTGTTGTTTGGGATAGTAATCATGGATAAGTGGTTAAAGTGTGGCACTTTAAAAAGGGACAGATCGGAAGTTAAAGAAGATGGCGATGACATTATTCCAGTGAAAGTGCAGTCAGTGTCAGACGAACATAACCTCTCGAAAAACAGTGTCTCGGCTAAAGTAAGAAAATGCAATAGGGATTATTTATCGTTGGGATTCACGTATTCTGGGACTGAAAATGAACCTAAACCACAGTGTGTTATTTGTTTTGAAATACTTTCTAATGAAGCCATTAAACCTGCTAAACTACGTCGCCATTTAGAAACAAAGCATCCGGACTGTAAAAGTAAGTCTGCAGAGTTTTTTAAAATTAAGTTGGGTGAACTTAAAAACAGCAAAAAATTAATGTCAGTAAGTGCTGGAATAAGTTCAAGTAAAAATGCAACCATAGCATCATACGAAGTTTCCCAACTTGTGGCAAAGTCTGGGAAAGCTCACACAATTGCCGAAGAGCTGTAATATTATGTAAAAGAATGTTAGGTGATTCTGCTGCAAAAATTATGAGTACTGTTCCCCTATCAAATAATCCAGTACAACGGAGAATTTCCGATATGGCAAGTAATATTGAGGATAATTTATTCTCAAAACTATCTAAGTGTAATATGTTTGCCCTGCAATTGGATGAAAGTACAGACATATCAAAAAAAGCTATAATGTTGGTATTTGTCCGCTTTATATTTGAAAAACAATTACATGAAGACTTCCTCATGTCATGTGAATTACTTCACACAACTGCGGAAGCCATTTTTAATGAACTCACTGATTTTTTTAAGAAACACAACATTGCCTGGAGTAAATGTGTTGGCTTGTCTACAGACAAAAGCAATGTCTGGTCAGAAAACAGGGCTACATGCTCGTATCAAAGTTGTTGCGCCAAACGTAAAATGGACACATTGCTTTATTCATCGTGAAGCTCTAGTAGTAAAGAGGTTACCAGAAACAATGCAAAAAACATTCAATGAGGTTGTAAAAGTGGTTAACTACATCAAAACTCGCCCTCTTCAATCTAGATTATTTTCATTGCTATGCAAGGAAATGGGAAGTGAGCATACCAACTCCTTGTTCACACTGAAGTCCGCTGGCTTTCACGTGGAAGAGTTTTGAACAGGTTTTTTGAACTTAGAGATGAGGTTCTTGTCTTTCTTAGTGGAAGCCAATATGAGGGTTTCCTCACTGACATTTTGCAGCTTTGCACAGTAGCCTACCTAGCTGATATTTTCGATCATATGAATATCTTAAATCAAAGTCTACAAGGAAACAATGTTGATATGTTTCAAGTCCACGATAAAGTTAGTGCTATGATAAAAAAGTGTCAGATATGGGCAACACTTATTGAGAAAGGTTCCACCACAAACTTTCCCACTCTGCAACAATTCATTGAATCAGCTGATGTCAGTTTACCTCAACAATTCATAGGTGAAATAGCTGAACATCTTCGAGGTCTGTCAGCTACATTTGGAGAATATTTTCCAGAATTAGATTCCAATTATGATTGGGTCAGAAATCCATTTACTTGCCGGGATATTGAGAGCATTTCTACTCTCACAGATAAGGAACAAGATGAACTTGTCGATTTAACAAGTAATGGGACAATGAAAAATGTCTTTGATGATACAAAACTCATTGAATTTTGGCTAATGGCCCATAAATGTCATCACGACCTTAGCAGCAAAGTCCTCAAGACACTCCTTCCATTTGTAACAACATATTGTTGTGAACAAGCATTTTCTACCATGTGCTTCATGAAAAACAAATACAGAAACCGGCTCGATATGCAGTACGATTTTCGGGTCAAAGTATCAAGCATTCAACCCAACATCTCAGAACTTATTAAGTCAAAAAAGAGATTTAACTTGTCACATTAGTAGTCAATATTAGGAACTGGAGATACAAATCGAAGATAGACATTCTTGCCCTTCTCCAAATGTTAAATGGGACGATGGTATTGTTATTGTATATAAAATTTTTACTTGGTTCTTTATATGTACAATAAGATTAATAAATATTTTAAAGCTAATTTGTCACTCCTTTGCCGTTTTACTTGTATTTACATTGATTTTTAATACTAATTCAAATACTTCTTGCAAATATTACCTGTTTTGACTTTTTATTGCAAGAAAATTAACATAGAAAACCCCCTACTTTTAGGTACCAGAATAGTACAAAATGTCATTTTCAGGTGTTTGATTTTAAAAAATTTTCTGGGGTCCCCCCACACTCCCCCCTAGGGGGTCCCCAGCATTCCCATGTAAATGTAGGGGGTCCCCCACACTATTTTGTTGGGAACCACTGCTCTAGACAAACTAAAAAGTTTATAAAGTATACAATAATTTAATGACAGCTGTGAACAAACTATGATAACAGGTAGAGAACAATATACTACCAGCCACTTAAATAAATAGCTGAGCAAACATTTAGATCTTACAGACCCACATGGTAAGATGACCTGCATGAGGGTGATCAGTCACCTGGCAATTATCTGTTATTTACCCTCATGTATATCACCTGCTTCGAATCTGTTTAAACAAAAATATGTTCGTTTCCTAAATTTTTTGAAACACTAAATCATTCTTATTCAGAATGCCAATCCTAAATATTTGCTATTAAAGAATATTGGAATATTTTCTAAGAAATATAAATAAATACAATTTTAACTTCTTAGACTTAACAAGAATAGAATTATCTGACAGATATACATAAACTTAAATTTTAAAGGGTAGATTAGCTTGTACTATTAAAAGTTTTTTGTTTACATAACTATACAGCACTTAAAAAGCCATTTTTTTTGCAGACGGTGTGTGTTGCAACAGATGTAAGAAAACCTGTGTATGCATGCGTAGCTTGGAGAACTGTTGATGTGAAACAAGCAATTTTTCTCATGTCTCGAGTCAACTGGGAAGTGAAAGATGTCAGAAGTGAACACAGCCAGTATGTTGATATATTACTAAGAGTGAGTGTTAAAAATGTAATGTAAGCTTAATATAAAAAATTTGTAAAAGCAAAGATATGAAAAATATTATTTAAAAAAAAAATATTTCAATCCTTGTTTAATATAATTTTGAGAAACTCTTTTTCTAACAAACTTTTAAGTAAAAACATTAGCTATTACTAAAAGAGTTTGATTACCATTTATTAATCAGTTTAGAATAAATGGAGAACTAAAATACAAAGTGTAGATTAATTTTGTGTGTGTTCATACGTACAAGGACTGATTGTTATTACAAAACTTACAACTTTAACATATGTTTTACCCCTTTGAAGTAGTCCCATTTTTCTTTCTATGTACTGTTCCCATAATTTTATCTATTGTTTACATTCTCACTGTAATTCATTTTGTGTGATATGTTTGGGCTGTGCCAGAAAATTTTCTTAAATTAGAAAATGACATTCTTCTAAAGTTGGTTTTAGTTTAACTGAATGCTGATTAAAGAATTTGTGTTTCTAGCAAGTAGAGATGATCCTAACTGGATTGTGATTATGCCACACATATAGTCTATTCAAATTATTTATAAACAACTAAACATTACTTATTTAAAAAATGAAAGTATTTTTTTCATTATTTTAAATCTTCTTTCGCTCTTAATTGGTTATTATTTGTAATCATTATTAGCAAAAAAAAAAAAAATAATAATAATAATAAATAATAATAATAAAATGCTATATTTTGAAGTTTAGCTATTGATTGTGGGCTCCCCATATCATTCACTCAACTAATTTTTCACTTCCTACTTGTACAAAAACATAAGTAAAATAATTACAAAAAATGTTTACTCTCCTTTTTTTAATTAATTCAGAATTTACTACACTCACTCTCAATCCAGTAACATCCGGAATAAGACACATGACCGAAATACAGAATAAAACAATATCATATTATAAACTGGACTGTAAGGAATCGACCTGCATTGTCTGCTGACAAGTTGGTTCTAAGAAAAACTTAAACAATTATAAAAATCCTAGTTTATTTCCCCGGTTATTTTAAGAGTTCATTAGGATACCTATAAATATCTTTCCTTAAGATGATAGTTTTGAGAGTCAAAATCATTCTCTTAGTCATCAGAAACATGTTGCACATGCCTTATCTGAAGCATGGAGACTATAACATAATAAGGGTCAAGTTAGAATATTGAACAAAAAACAAGACGTAGTTACTTACTTGCTAAGCATATTAATATACACTCTGGCCAAATTATATTGGAATGCATTGCACAGCTCTAATTATCATTGGGTTAAGAAATATAAATATGTCTGCTAGAAACATATATCGGACGAATATGGAGGATAGTGTAGAACAATTCTTTTTTATTGTCTAAAAATTGGGTGACAAATTACTTGACACTATATTGAGGAGCAAAATCTAGTTATTGGGTGTCCCTTAGTTCAGGCCAACTTCGTTGTAGATTTTCCAAATAGAACTCTTTGCTGGCTGACTTGTTACAATTAGTGAGCACTAATTAGTAACAACTCCACTACACTTAGAGAAAACCATCGGCATTGACTTTATGTTCGAATGATTCTTACACACTTTCTTCAGATGTGTTGAGTATTCACAATCCTGTAGTAATGATTCGATCTTTGTCTTAAAGCCATATCCATATACCCAATTTTTGTCACCTGCGACAATAATAAACTTTTGATAAAGTTTTCACCACTGTTATCATGATGTAGTAATTCTTGGCTGGTGTTGACAAGGTTTTCGTTTTACTTGTTTGTGGGCAGTATGGGCACATGTTTTGCTGAAACTATATACTGTACATGCAAGTTTCTCTGTCAAAGTTTCATGATATGACTCAATGCTGATCTTGGTTTCTTCTGGAACCTTCCACATAGTTAAACTCCATTTTTCTTGAATTGCTAAACAAACATCATCTTGTTTTCATCATTTATTGGCACCAAGGGTTATTTTGATGTTGAATTTTCGATTGCTGTAAATCTACCCAGTTTGAAAAGCAAATCTGCCTTCATAACCTTGTGTACAGCTTATACAATTTTCCCTATTGTCTGCTGAAACAGATGTTAAAATTTAATTTTACTAAGTTGCTGAGCAAAATTTTTCATTTTCTAAGTATTTGCCACCTACTGTCTGTGCATGTGTTTACTTGGTTCTGTCCATTACTGAACTAATATGGCAATAATGCTTATAGAATATGGAAGACATCTCATTTATTTATTGCAAATGATTGAAAAGTTATAAATAAGCAAGAAATAGAATAATTATATAATAGAGAGTTGACAAACATGTACAATAATAAGAAGATGAAGAAAATAGTTAGAAAGTTTTAAAATTATTTTTAAAAGTATTTGAATACTTATCTTGCTTTTCTCCTCTACGAGATTGTTTTCAATTTGTTATTTTTCTCTGATCTTTAAGTCCATTTGTTAGAGTCTATTAAAATGAGATCTTGCATTTTTTGTCATAAATTTATGCAAATATGATTGGTTATTCTATATGTATATGTTCTCTTTTTAGCCATTTTGTATTAAATTTCTTATAATTTAATTTTAAAATTATTCTACAATTTTTTTTGTAGAATTGTTCTGTTTACAGTTTTGTTGTGTGAATAGGTGTGAGTATTTTGTGTGTAATGGTATCATAATTGTCTCATGCTTGAAATTGCTGGTAAACCTTTTGTTATCAGTAAATAGTGCTGATGAGTGAGAATTATCTTATCCAAACACATTGTTTGTGGAACAAAAGGAAACAATTCATATAACCAAATTTCCTGTTAGGTGAATTAATAGATGATTAACGATAGGTAAACAAGTTATGTTTATATTAAATAAATGTAGACTGTATATCAAACAACTTTTCATGAATGTTTATCACTCAATATGGCAAGAATCCCATTTAGTTTAAAAAAGAATGTCTTTAGGTGTAGCATGGCGCTCAACTTCAAACTGTACATAGTTTAAACAAAATTTCAAAAGTTAGATAATTTTTTAAACAAACCTTTGTATGTGTGCATTGAAATGAAGTGTAAAATTTCTTCTAATCTTCTATCACTAATTACTTTTTTAATATAGGAGTTGCAGATATTTAGTATGCGGCTAGAAGAGGTTGGTAGAACTGTTACTATCACACAACCTGTATTAGATAGTTTGTGGGAAAACATAGCGCATTTAGTATCAGATATATTTGTTGAAGGGTAAGTCAAAACAGTATTATGTTTTAAAAATTAATTATAAAATATCCTTAGTATGATTTTCAAATAGATGAATACTTGCAGTTATACATACAGTAATACCTCAACTTACGCTATTCTGTTTACGAGATTCCCAAGTTACGGGGTTTTAAATTATGCTGTCAGCTATACAGAAACTGGCTTGTTCTGAAAGAAAATGCCTAAAAGAACATTTATAGCGCATAAAGAGAAAATAGCGCAAAAATATTTCCAGGGTTAAGGCCACCAAAGACCGATTACCAGTGATGGTTGGCGCAAATACAGCTGTAAGTTGCAATCTCTCATAATTTATCGCTCAAAAAATCCAAAGGCATTAAAAAATATTTCTAAAGTTATCTTGCCCGTGATTTTAAAAGTCGAATCGGAAAGCTTGGGTGACAGCTTCTCATTTTGAGGACGGGTTTGGCCAACATGTCGTACCTCAAGTCGAATGTTATTGTTGGTCTAAACAAATTCCTATTAATTGACAACACACCTGGTCATCCTCCTACTACTTTAACTAATTTCGACACACGCGTGAAAGTGATATTTTTGCCACCAAACAAAACTAGTTTGCTTCAACCAATAGATCAAGGGGTTATCAAAAAAATTAGAGCTTATTACACAAGAAGATCATTTGCTCATCTGTATGAAACTATGAGACAGAACAACGAGCTCTCCATTGAAGATTTTTGGAAACAATTCATTGTTTCAGATGCTTTGATAATCATTGGATAATCTTGGAATGAAATTTCACAAAAAACTTCAAAAGCCATTTGGAAAAAGTTGTGTCTATTTTCTTGACCTCTAAAACTTAAGCAGAATCAGTGCCAGAGTCAGATGAAATTGCTGATGTGATTGAAGAAGGTGTCAGTTTTGCCAGAAAACTCAGTTTAGAAGTGGATAATGATGACGTTCAAGAACTGCTGGATTTAGAAGAACTAGAAGCTGATAATTAATTGATTAGCTCATAGAAATCGTGAGCAAGAGCCAGACCTTAAAAACGCAGATTTTTTAGGCGCATTTGATGTTGAAGATGAAATGACATTTAGAAACTTGACAAAATGCTTTAGTTTGATTGAGCAAGACTTACAAATTTTGGAAAACAAAGACTCCAACAATTAGTGTATTATTGCCACAAAAAAAAAAAAAAAAAAAAATAGCGAATTACGAGGAAATTCTGGGTGAGAAGAAAAATCTTCAATTAGATTTTATGAAGCCTTCTTTGTTTAAATAACTTCTTTTCACTTACTTCTTTGTAATATGTCTGTATATAATATAGTTTTTGTTGTGTTATGTATTTAGGTTTGTAATACATACACATTTTTCTTCTAAATTATTAGTTTATTTAGTCTCTGATCCCAATTAAACATGATTCCTGTGTAATTGTATGTAAAATTATACCCAGACTTATGCGAATTCGACTTACATGGCTATCGCTCGGCCCTACTTATCACGTAAGTACAGGGTATTACTGTACACAGATTGTCCTATTAAATTCTGTAGATATTACATTTGCACTGTCTAAAAAAGACATTAGAATGATTTTTCTCCATTTTAAGTGATGATAAAAAAATTTCTCTTATCTGTATTAAATCCAACTAACAATTGTGGTGTTTTTTAAAAAGTTATTTATTACACTGCCAAATAGAATATTTCATGGATACGAGATTTTAAAGTCGCCTTTTGTAGTTTTTCTTATTTAAAAGATGTGCTTTTTTCAAGCAGGTTGAAAAAAAACACATTGCAGTAAAATAATAAGCAGAAATCAGTGCCCTGTAATCAATGAAACTTACTAGATAGTCAGATTTTCACTTGGAAGTATCTTTTGTACATCTGTTGCACTGATTTTTCAATAAAACATGAATTTTATATTTAAAAGGTTATAATGCATTATAATTAGCTCTTAGGTAACTGTAGGAAACTCATTGTTTGTCCATAGACACTCAGTAAAATACTGAGTTCAAGAGTGGGAATGAACTTTCACCATCTTTTATCTTGTTCTGTTTTCTACTTCCAAGATGGTGTTATGCATAATCATGATAATAGCTTAGTTGTAAGCTGATATAAAGCAATTATTTCCTATTATTCTTGTATTATTGTTTTAAGTTGAGTCCTTTTTTTGGCAACAAGAAAGATACAAATACAACACAGGAAAAGTCAGTATTTAGTCTTTAACTAAATTCCATTTATTAGAGACATTCTATATTAATGTTAAAAGACCTGAGGATGCAGAAATATATATATATATATATATATATATATATATATATATATATATATATATATATATATATATATATATATATAAAATAATTTAATTTAAACACAACTGGGTTTTATCATTGAATATTATTTAAATGAAGATATATATAATTTCTATTTACAAACAAAAACTCATTAATAATTTAAATTCTTTATTACAACAATTTTTTTTATTCACACAATAAACAGAACAGAAAATAAAACTTAACAAGTTTTAACACAATAGGCTAAACTCAATTCCTTCAATTTTAGTTACAACATTGTATACCCTAGGCTATTTTCTAAGATCTCTTAATATCTCGGGGTTTTATGCATGGGCTATATCTTTTAACTCTTTGGTTAATTAAATAAATTTTGATAAACAAGATTAAATTTAGAAAATAGTTTTAATAAATAGCTTCCTGATGAAAAAACTTAAATTTGGAATAAGCAAAAAGGTCCCTAAACTGTTTAAACTGGATTAGGTTTCTTACTACTAAACTATTATTTGATCTCAAGATATTCTAATAATGTACAATTTTACATTTCCTTATAATTTTAAAAGTTCACTAAAGTTTATTTTTATATAGCGCTATGTACTTAACTTATCAATTTTTCAGAGATCGGCTGTTTGTTCATTTAGGATTCATTTCTCTTTAAATTTTATATTTCACACAATTAAATTCCTTTTAGTTACTTCAAATTATATTAATACTGTATTAAAGCTTTAAATTCACTGATCCTTGTTTTAATTTGGCCAAGTTTCTTCACAAATTTGTATAATTTTGACGAAATTCTTCAAATGGAATTTTGACTTCTAAGAAAAGGTCCGTTTCTTTCGGCAACCCACGCTATAACTAACACGTCCTTCCTCTTTTAAAATGTTTAAAACATGGCGGCCTTTCCACCTCCAAAACTCATCTTGCATGTAATTAAGTTCGATTTTTTTCCACTAGAGTCGACTGTAACACCGACCCACTTTCCCGGCTCATCTCTGATGCAACCAACAAATTGTTTTCACCCGTTTTAATTTGGTTAACATACTGTTTCAACTTTCCTATCCTTAACAAACCTTCCAGTGTTTATTAAATAAACAAATTACTATTATTTGTGTGTGCAGTGTCTTTGCTTTTTACTTTTGTAATAATTCCGAAATGTGTCTGTTTGGCCTAGGTTAATACAAACATAACCTCTATCTCATTGTTTACAATCGTGTTTTACTTTTTCCTTCAAGTAATTTCTTATGCCCTATGTTAATAAAGTATACAAATTTTTTAAAATGTAATTATTATTAGATTATCTTGTTTTAATTTTGTTTGTTAGGTTATTTGATACAACAAATTTCCTAATGCATTTTACAGTTCAAATATCTTGTTTATATGTTACAACCTTTTCTAGGCTTTTACCTAAAATTAGTTTCAATTTAATCTAATCAATCTCTTAATGAATTTCTCTTTAAATTTTGTGTGAGTTATTTCTAATCTATTTGTACAATTCTTAAACAATAGTATATAGCCCATTCTATAAATGTTACAATATATATATAAAGCACCCTCTCGGCAGTGTGACACAGTTTAAGTATTTAAATGAATTAATTTGATCACATATCAATATCATGTTCATGCAAACTCATTCAGCTCATTGGTGTTCAATATTCATTTAGTCACCTGTATGGTTACTAACAGAAATGCCATATATATATATATATATATATATATATATATATATATATATATATATATATATATATATATATATATAATTAGAAACACTTCTATATTTAAATACTTAGTTGTGCAGTTTGAAAACAAGTATATCTAGTGTTGGCACATAGAAATGATTTTCAAATCAATTCACATTAACTATTTTATATATTTTGTTACTTAGAACAATTTTTTTCTTTATTTAAATGGGAAGAATATTTCATTTCATGTAAATAGATTAGATAAGAGAAGATCACGAAACTCCAGAATCAGAATAATGAGCATGAATCAGAACTATGTATTAGGAATTACTGTGAATGAATTTAATAAATAATAAATATATAAACATGACTTAACTACAAACCTTCTTTATTTTACCCTCATGTACATATCAGTTCCCAAGTAACCACCCTCAGAGGGATAACATACAAAGACCCTATGCAGTCTTTGTATGTTATCCCTCTGAGGATGGTTGCTTGGTAACTGAAATGTACATAAGGGTGAAATAATGAAATTTTGTGTTTAAGAGGTTTTATCTATTTATTAATGAATTAGAAGATATAATGGGAATAATTTAATCATCTTTCACATTAGATGAAATCAATTTATTTGCAAATGTTTATGCACCTTAATTGTGGTTAGGTCCTTAGTCATTTAAGCTAAGTTAAAATAGTATTGTTAACTACCTGATATACCAGATTTTTAGGACTTAATATATTAAAAAAAATGTTTTCCCACCACTAATGTTAAAAATTAATTGTGACATATAAACATAATCTGATCTGTACAAATATTGAACATTATCTTTTGTTTTAAGGGTTACTAAATAATTTACTGTGTTTATAAATTTTTACCAGTTATTTTATAATATTCTGGAGAAACTAATATTTTAATACAGTATATAATGTAATGGATTTGGTGAGTTATACCACCACTTTATCAGACCAGTGGTTTAAACTAAACAAAATTAAAAAAAAAACAAAAGTGAACGGATGTTATACACAAAAATTCATGCCAGTTAATTGGTCTAGTATTTTGTTTTCTGGACTGATTATAAACTGTGCTTAAACACAAAAGGTCTAGTAGCGAAAAAAGATGCTAGGTAAGTTTAAAGATGCTTCAAAAAGCTGAAAAGTTGATTCTGAAGTGAGACTTCAGATGTTAGGTTCCAAGTCAATCAATGTCATTGAAAAGTGACAACTCATATACATAAACATTTGATGCTTTTGCTGATATTATAGGGCTCTACCTTGGAACTGTCAGACTTGATTGACAGTTTATTACATTCACAAGTCCTATATTTAAGGTCCATACAGTAAATTCTGTATTTTATGTCTACCATACCTACTCTAATTTGGTACTTTGTAATTGCATATTTCACAATTAACATTGTCAAGTTTAGAATGCATTCATAATTAAGATACATGAAAGTAAAAAAAAATTGAGTTACCCAATGTTTGTAAAGTACACTATCTATTATTTTCAAAACTTTGTTAAGTAGGACCTGCCATTCAACCAAACTAAACCATGCCAGTCCTTGAAATGGTCTGATTATCTGGAATTTACTAAACATTAAGTTTAAATAATAAAAGTTATTCTTCATCAAAATTTGTCAAGTGAGTAAATATTAATTTTTAATTAAAATTTTAAATTTACAGATTTTCTACTGCTAAAAAATGTTCTAATGGTGGCCGAGGCTTGATGCAGCTGGACTTTACACAGTTAGTGACACAGCTTGAAAAAATGTGTAAACTAAGACCTATCCCCCACAGCGACTTTGTGGAAGCCTATGTAAAAGCATATTATCGTATAGAACAAGCTTTAGAAGATTTCATTAGAGAACATAATGTAAGTTGTGAAGTCTTGAATATATTTATGTGTATATTAATTAAAACAACCTCTCACCACAAATTCAACAAATTTTATTTTAACCTTATGTACATTTCGACTATAAAGTAATCATCTTCAGAGGTATTTTTACAAATAACTAACTTACAGCTAAACCTATGCATATTTATAAGCAACGGGAACTCCTTGGCCACGCCCCCTACACTATCCGACCAATCATGTTACGAGTAACAACTAGGTCTAGTCTAACAGAAGGAGTTACCGTTACATTATTTTGAATTTTACAGTAATTATTAAATTTACACATTTAACAATTAAAACTATAACTATCTCTTAACTAATAGATACAATTGGGAATTCGGGATAGGCCCTTTGTCAGAATTTAATAATTTATTATTTTCATATTTTTTAATAAACACTTTCGAAACTATTTAACATATTTTTTGATTTAACATTTTTAATTAATTTAAGGTTATTTATATCTAAGTTATGATTAGTTTCTAAGATATGTTCAGCTACACTTGATTTCTCTGGCTTTTGAAATTTTATATCACTGTGTTCTTTGAATCTAGTGGAAATTTTTCGTTTAGTTTGACCAATATAAATCTTTTCTTTCAAAATTTGTTGAATTTGTGGTGAGAGGTTGTTTTAATTAATATAAACATTTACGCCACAGTTGCTTCAAGTTGTTGTCAATATTTATGTGTGTATGTAAATCCTTAAAATAACTATGACTGTTCGAAACAAGTTTTTTGGTCAGGGGCCAGTGTATAAAAATAATTTTTGTAGTTTCCAAAATTCTGTAAATGCATTCAGGAAGCATCCAGAACCCATTGTTGTTGTTGTTTAGGAGAAATTATTGGTCCACTCAATCGGTTTTCAGTTTCCTTAGCAGCTTATTAACAACCAACTTATTATTCCAGACTTTTTTTTTATGTCTTTAGTTATTTATTAATAACCATCTTCTTCATATTCCTCAGGTAAAAATAACTTCATCACATTCTTTGTCCTAAAAACCATCCATCAACCGTCAAAAGACATTCCATTACAGTTCTCAGCTACATTTTAAAAAGCTCAAAACTTTTTACACTAGTAGGATAATGTATTCCTTATTATCTTTAGCCCTTGAATATATGCTTAATTGATAGTAACACATTGGGGCTAGGGCTATATGAGCACACTTAGTGCGTCCGTTGCAGCGCACATACTTTTGATGACACTATATGGGCATCAACATCAGTCGGCTCTTTGCAATGAAATCAGATGAAGCAATAACTTTTGAATCCTCTGTACTTATATTTAAAGTATAAGAAAAGAAAGTGATGGATACATTCTATAAACAGTGAGATAAATTCCAATGGTCACTTTAACTTATTATACAAACATTTCCCTGGCGAACCACCAAAATTGACAAGTGGACAGATGCAACTGAGAGGGTGTTTGGTCAGGGATATTCAAGGCTATTCAATGCAGGTACTTGCGTCAACATGTCTCAACATGTATTGCAGCATTTCTGCGTAGAACTGAAATCAACGTCCGAAATGATTTCCATATCTCACTATGCACTGGCCCGTGTGTTACCGCCTATTGATTTTTTACAACGGACGCCAAAAAGTTTCTTGCAACAGACACACTAAGTTAACTTGGGTGGCTCTAGGCTAAGGCACATGGGCTACCCCTGTAGCTAAATCTGTTTATATAAATAAATAAAGTAATTATATTATTTTTATGATTTTTGAGACTGATTTATTTACCATGTTTTTACATTAAAAGTATGTTAATATAAAATCTGAAAATTCTACCATTTTATTATGAGAAACTCCAAACTTTTGCTGTTAAAAACTAAAATATAGATTAGTACTAATAAATTACAATAATTTATTTGTTACAGTTTAAAACACCTAAAATCATAATTGAGTGTATTTTGAAATAATATTTTTGTAAAAAGCTAATTTAATAATAAAAGCTTGCATTTAAATAACAGAAGTGGTAATAGTTATTTTCAAAATTTTAATGTTGGACACTCTCTCTAAAAAAATCACAGAGTAGTTGGGTATGATCAGGCCAAATTCTGCTCCCACTCATGTTGCATCACTTCCAGGTGGATCGTTTTTCTCCTGCACCTGTATCAGGGCCCCATTTGTTGGCTACTTTATATCTTGCTATTTTCGCTTACTGAAACTTTTTATAAAATTGATACGTTTGTGCCAGCTAAATGATAGGTTACTTATAATTACATTTTCAATAAATAGATAGAAACTAATAAAGTTTATTCTGGTAAGAATAACCAGTTAAATAATAATCTTTGACCTCACCCAATTCAATAATGAATAGACATTTCTTGGGTCTGTTGTGTTCTTTACACATTCATATTTTTTAATATCTTTTTTACTCTGGTTAAGTAATTTATAAAATTCTGGTCAATTGAGTAATAATATTTATTTTCTTCTCTTTCGTAATTATTCTACACTATTGATTCATGAATAGTTTACTACTTAGTTCAATTATACTCCCATGCAGTAGAATTAGGCAAAAGTTAATTTACATTACACTATAGTTTGTTCACTTACCATATCAACCCATCAAAACTTTACAATTTTAATTGTTTAACTAATATTTTTATTTAATGTCTGTTAATAACTATTAATTTTTTTAAATAGGCTAATGACAGATCACAGACAATTTTGCTTTTTAAACACTCAACGTCTTGAATTTCTTTCCGAAATTCCTTTTTTATTATGTTTTATATAATGTTATGTATTTTATAAATCGTTAGTTATGTCGTATAGTTGTTTAGTTAAAATTGAGCTCTTGAAAAGGAATATCGGAAAGAAATTCGAAACTTTGAGTGTTTAAAAAAGCAAAATTGTCTGTGATTTGTCATTAGCCTATATAAAAAATTAGTTGTTAAGCTTTACAATTTTAGTATTGAATTAATTTGCACAAAGATTATACTTTATGTATACCTTAAAAAATATACTTCATGTATGCTTTTGAAGGTCATACTTTATAAATAATAGACTAATTGTATGAAATTTAATTTCTATTATGTTAAATATTTAATAAAACATAAATTCTACTGTCAGATTTGGGTTAATATATTGTAATTATTTTACTGTACTTCAGAATTGATTATTATAATTTTGTAACCCCATTTGTCTGGTATGTCTTATAAAAATTCTCAATCTTACTAAAGTGAATGGAAAGTAATAGGATTACTTAATATTTTAATTTATTATTCTTCCATATGAATAGAGGTTTGTGTATTTACAGGAATAAAAATAATATGTCAACTAAACGTTTTCTGTTAGGTCAGGTGATTAAGGCTATGTTAACAATTATGTTTATATTTAAAAAAATACAGATCATATGTTGAAGAAATATAGACCACCTAGTTACAAAGTGGTAATTCACAACAGGTAAATGATTAAAAAGTTTATTAATTTTGCAGTTCTTTAATTATTTTGAGTTAATTTTTTCTATCCTATAAACAATTCTTAATAAATCTGTTTATAAGATGTTCACTATATATATATATATATATATATATATATATATATATATATATATATATATATATATATATAAATATAAAATTTTATGTTTTGTTGTTTCTCTAAAGAAGTAAACATGTATGAAAGAGGTAAATAAAAATACAGTTAATGATATTAGGTAATGAGTTTATATACATGGTTCTGTATTCTTGAGTATTGCTAGACTATAAAACTAACATCTTCAATTTTTTTAAATATACAATACTTGTTATATTTATAGTTATAAATTATAACTTACACATCGGCCCTTGGTCTGTTTAACACAAATTGTTAAGATGACAGATCACTCAAGGTAATGTAACGAATGTGAAAGTTTTGGCAAACTGGCATATCTCAATGTAAAATCAGAAGACTGTTTACTAGTCCCAGTCCTCAGAGGATTAAGAGCAAGTAATGTCTGTGGGCAGACGAAGTTCTTTGAATTGTAAAATTGAATTTAATATGTGTAGCAGATCCAAGATGTTTGACATCGTCTCAAACTTGCCTAAATTTATACCATTGCTTGCTAGTTTGCTTATTTTTTCAAAAAAATTATTTTATTATAAACTTTTCATTAAACAAATTTGTAGCATAGATGACTAAATGTGGCAATTGCAAATAATATCTGATCGTTATGTAATTTATATTTTTAATGTGTTTTTATATTATTCAAAACAATGTTTATTTCAAATTCCATATTATGTTTATGCTAGTGAAAATAATTCATTGATAATATTCTTTGCAAATTAAAAACTAATTGCTCTTCATTTTGCAGGAATATTCAAGTAAACAATTGTTAGCATTGGTATCTTGTGCTTGTCAAAATAATAAGAAGACGAAACAAAGGCTATGTGCTTTAATAGAAGAGTTGGATAAGACTGGGGCCAGATGACATCAAAGTATACTTTGTACATAAAACTTGTGTTATTTGTTTATTTTAAGGGAATTGGGCAGATTTCTTAAAATTTGTGTTGGGTATCACTATATTTATGAAATTCCGTTTCTAATCCAAATCATTTTAGTTTTTTGTTGAATAAAAACAAAATAATCTGTGAAATTTGATAAAAAAATAATCAAATTTCAATATTCTCATTTGTTACACGTATACTTATTGAAATATGTTTTATTTCTGATATAAATCCAGTTATTGTTAAACATGCTTATGAATTTTTGAGTGTAAAAATATGGTTATCTAGTGTGTATAAGTAAGCTAAAATTTTTAAAATCTTACAGACACTAAAAGTTAACAAGTATTATAAAATAAAATAACTTAAAAAAAACATTAATAATTTTTACTCTAAAACTTACTCTTGTAATTTAAAAAAAAAAGAATTATATGGAACACATATTCACAGTATATATGTTTTTATCATCATCTAATGTTTGTATTATCTAATAATATATAAGTTGTTTGTTTTAATCATCTTCATTCAATTCACTAATTAAACTATAAGTAATTATTGCATAACTGAGAGAATACTTTAAAACTGACATGTTTTGAAACAATCGTTTCATTTACGAATCTCACTCAGTTATTAAATAATTACTTATCATATAAGTTGTGCTCCATTTGGTTTTTCCATTTCAGAGTGAAAAGTGTTTATAGAAATTTTATAAAAATTTAAAAAAATATTTTTAGCATGACCTTATAATTTTTGGAATTATATAACTAATTTATTTAAATCACCTAATAACCAATACCGAAATAACCTGCACTTTGCAGACAAATATATAAACATAATTTTATTGCAAAGAATTTGATATATTAATTCTTATTTTTTTTATCTTGAGGTATATACTTCACTATTATTATGATTAAAAACTTGATTTAAATCACCGAATTACTGAAATTTCTCAGCAGATGTCTTTACTTTAGTTCAGTAAATTTGTATTCCAAAGGTACAATTTAAAATTCTGCTTGTACTTTAGAGAAGCCTTAAATAATGCACTGAACTAGCATGAAACCTCTCCACTAAGAATAATTTGTACAAGTTTAAGGTTTAAATTTTATAATAAAAAAACGAAATGAATAATTATATTACATGGTGAGGAATTATTATAACACTTTTTTGGCACAATTTAAAGTGGGTTTTAAAGAGGAGAGCTTTTTTTATAACACTTTTGGTTTATGTTAATGAATTCCCTTCTTAGATCTCGAAACACAAGGAAGTAACAACTTGTAATCAAATAATTCCTCACTGTTCAATTTTAGTTATTATTAATTACACCAGAAAATTTACTTGTTCCAACACTTTATTTTTTCATCTTGTTAAAATTAACAATAATTAAATAATTCTCAACAATACTTTACTACAGAATATAAATTTTTATTTTCATGTAAGTACATTGTATTTTAATAGTTCTTACTTGAAGATTTTTCATCATATTTTATTAATTTTTACGTCATGATTTGTCAAATTACTTGTCTTTATTTATGCTTATTTGTTTTGCATTTACAAAAGTACTTAAAATAGTGCAACTGGTTTAATATCTGCTTACGATAACCTCTAACATAAACGATATATTCAATGAAAGAAAGAATGCACCACATTTAATACACAGTTGCTGATGCTTCAGAACATAATGCCTGTGTACATACCTTAATTTTAGATGCATCGTCAAATTATAGTTGGGACACTGTAATATCAACCTCTTTGATGAAATTTAGAATTCTATGTTTAATATTGGGGTAAAGTTTAAATTGCCAGATACTGAAAAATAAGTTCAGCACTACATCAATCTACGTTTAACTATTAGTGTTTATTATGGTATTTAAAAGCTTTTTGGCTGGTTGTTGCAGATTAGAATAAATAGGATCACAGGACGGTATTACAAGGGAATTTCCTCTCTAATATGGCTAAAAGATCCCAAAATTTGTCCTTGTCCTTATTCTCTAGATAATTTATTTCTCTAGAAGTAGAGTGCATTTGCACTAGTTACTAAACTTGCCTTTTTGACAAAATGTACCAACTATTAAATAAATTTTGCCGATCATAAATATCACTTCATGTTGGTAAACGAAATGTTTCGCTATTGCTTATAAGGAAGCATTCAAGTGAAGTTAAAAAAATGTCAATATGGTTTAGAATGACGTTTTTGTTTTTTGTTATATTACTCATTTCAGCTGTTGCCAAATGTGAATGACTGTGTTTTGCTTGGGTGTGTCATATGTGCACTCATTCTGTGGAAAAGATGTATGCGGCAAGCATATATATTTGCATACTGACACTAATTTTTTTTATTCCCTATTTTATATACATTTTTTATTAATTTTAAAATGTCAATGACTTTCATTATGAATATCTCTGTAAATAATAAGCATCATTACCCTACTTTGACCGTAATTATTAAAATTTTCTAGTGTTATGTTAACCCATTAACACCCAGCGTCCAATGTCCCTTTTCAAGCATCTTGGAACAGTATGGTTTGGAAGTATCATTTTGAGCCTGACACTCTGCGCGTAATTTTCATATTTTTTATAATGAAAATTATATTTTTAATGTGAAATGTTTGCCAAAACATATTTATTATGCTTCACAGAATGTATATTTCAAGAGGAGGGAGTGATTCTTTTTTATCTTGTATGAGATATCAGTTTATTTAATCAGACGCTGAGTTTCTATCGCATCATCTGCTTCCTGTGATCGCCGTCTGCGATTTGTTTGATGACTCATTAGTTCTTAGAGTTCATGTTGTGTGTTTGATGATTAATTGGATCAGGTCTTTTTCTGTGTGATACTTGGAAAACAAGGCCTGTTCACATTTCAAGTAAACCGGCCATATAGTTTCTTGGGGAATCAGTCGAAGTTCTGTCAAGTGGATACTGTTTCAACTTCAATTTATACTGTGACAAGGAAGTAGTTCTTCGGTAAGGAAGTAGAACTATGGTTTCAGGGTCCCATGTTGTTGGTTCAGATCAAAAGCTTAAGAGCCACAGAGTGTATTTCGACAATCTCTTTATCAACGAAAATTTATTTGTCCATTTGAGAGATGTTGATTTTAGAGCTACTGAGACTCTGAGGCAGAACCGTTTGTGCAAATGTCCTTTGAAGGATCCAAGGATTTGTCTAAAGAGCTAAGAGGTACTTTTGATTCAGAAGGTGAAGTTCTGTTTGTGAAGTGGTATAACAAGAAGTGAGTCACAATTGTGGCAATTTTAACACTATTTATCCCCTGCATAATGTATAATAGAACAGGATATTAAGGCAGGAGGTGTCTGTTCCACAGACAGATTGAGAAACAAAAACACTCAATCAAACTTCACCGAACATCTCATATCCACAAACCATAATTATACAAACATATCATCTAACATACAAATTCTTCACAAGCAAAACAAAAATAACCAACGATATACAACCAAACAATATAAGATATACAAACATTTCAAACTACACTCTACATACATACTCCCAATTATTATCTCACATACACTTTTTGACATCATAATTCCTAATACTCACCAAAATACACCCACATCTCCACTCTAATATCTCGCCCCCACCCTAACCTACAAAAACCTTAAGATCAGTTACGTTCTGAGTTGACAGTGACACATCTCCTGATATGGCCATCCTCAACAATTATAAAGTAAGTGGTATTATAGGCAAGTGTAATATATTTTTAAGTGTTTTTAGTTGAAGTTTTTACCTTGTGGAAACCATTTCCATCTGTACCTACCAACAAGTTTGTTGTTAAACCTTATAACTTACTTTTGAAGTTCAGGATGTTTCTGAATTCACTTTTCCTTCTTTCTTCAATTTTTTTCGAAGATAATTTTTTTATAGAATAGATGAGTTGATATCTGAGCTTCAACTATTAATTTATCGATGTTTTGGCTTCCATGTGTTTACACAGATGTTTCAAGTACCACTGGTATCTCTTTGGTTCTTTGTTGATTTAAAAATTTTTTAAAGATTTAAATCGTAGTGCTTTACAGTTTTCTTAACATAATGGTTGCTGGTATGTTGATTGCCTAATCTGATGTTTTCATAACTCCTATGCTATTTACTTCTCCCATTTCTTGACCTCTCTTCACTTGGGCCATTTCTCTTTAACTTTGGTTTGGCTCAAGTAGTTTCACACGGGCTCATATGATCCTTGATTCTCTTTTGTGGTATACCAGCCTCTGATCTCAATACTCGTAGTTTACTCAAGATCTTTTCATCTAGTTCACTTTTATAGTTCTTTCTTGTCCCCTGTCTCTCCATCCTGGTGGGTTGTATGGCTTCTCAGTTCCATTGTGGATTCCCTCTTATTTCTTTAAGGGTTATATTTGATTACCTATTCAGATTCTACCCATTCCTCAATGTCTACTTATTTAGTTATTGCTTCATTTGCTGCATCTTCCATGATCTACATTCAAAACCATCTCTCAAAGCTGCATATCATTTCCTCTTAAGAGCACTTGTAATTCCAATAATAATAACTGCACTTCTTTCCTCCATTTTCCTATTGTTTTTTGTTTCCCTACACATTACTTCAATTCTTTTAATTTTTCTCCTGTCGTGTGATATTCTCTCTCTTTCTTTCCCCAAAACGCTTTCAATTATTTTATGTTTTCTTTTTAATATTGTCTTCCTTTCCATTCCTTTCTACTGTTTCGTCATAAACAGTTGATACTCTTCATTTTCATATTACACATATGTATACAGTTATATATATATATATATATATATATATATATATATATAGATTTTTTGGACTAGGAGACTGACAGACTTACCTTGGTAAGAGTCCACTCTGTAGTCTTGAAATAGAAACACATAAAAGCACTTAAACAATGATATATATTTCAACCACACAGTGGCCTTTGTCAATCGAAGAGAAAACACAAAAAGAAATATGAGAGAATGAAATAAAATAATTGTAAATTGTAATCACAGATTGTGTAGAGTAGAAATCAGATGTCACAGATTAAAGATATATATATTGTTTCCATGAGCATATGAGTGATTATAGTTTATATAAGTATGTCAGGGGAAAAGAGATTGGAGACATCTAAGGCTATTAGGGGGGGGGGGGGGAATGAATGGATTTATCTGATGTTGAGGATAGGGGATTCTCTGGACTTGGTATACCACTGGTATGATAGTTCCCACCTTCTCAGTTCTGAGGGATTGCAATCAGGGGGGAGTGATTTAATTATTTTTGGGGTATAGCAGTCATCAAAAGTTGTGATGTTGTGATCGCAGCATGTTGAGCTGTTGGTCTATCCATATTCATAATTTTAACATCATGTCTGTGGCCATTCATTCTGATATTCAGACCATCTGTGGTCAGGCCTATGTACTGTGCTGAGCAAAGTTTACATTGTAGCTGGTATATGACATTTTTCGATGTACAATTATGATGACCCTGTATTTTGAAGACCATTTTTGTTGTTTGGCTGTTGAAACTATTTGCTGAGGGGTGTATTGGACACGTCTTGCATCTAGGTCTATTGCATGGGAAGGAGCCATGAGGAAGTTTGTGTGGTTTCTCTGCATCAGGGTCTGGTAGTTTAGGATGTACTAGGATGTTTTTCAAGTTGGGAGGTTGCTTGTACCAAATTTGCGGTGGATCGGTGAAAAGATTTTTGGTGTGGACGGAAGCTTGAAGAATTTTGAAGCCATCTCTCAATATCTTGTTGAGTTTATGTAGACCAGGATGGTAGTCTGTTATTAAAGACAGTTCATTTTGTTCTGTTTGTGGTTTATGGTGAACCGAGGATTTGTGCTGAATGAATTTGGTTTTCAATGAGTTTTTTTGGGTATCCTCTTCTCTGGAAGGCTGTTGATATCTTTCTATTAAAATCTTCCAATTCCCTATCATTCAGAACAGATTCTCTTACCCCTGATTGCTTGACTGTATGGAATGGATAGTTTTATGTTTATTGGGTGGTTGCTGTCGAAATGGAGATATTGTAGGTGGTTTGTCGGTTTGATGTGAATTACTGTGTTGATATTTCCATTCTGGAGTGTTACCTCTACATCCAAAAAGGTGATGGCTGATGTAGATTTCTCCCAGGTAAATTGAAGTCTGGAGAATTGTGTCAGGCTGTCTAAAAATGCCTCAAGTGTTGAAGCACCCTGTGTCCAAATTAGGAAGATGTCATCTATATATCTATACCAACATAATGGCTGGTGTGTTTGTGTCTTTAGAAAACTTTCTTCCAACAATCCCATGTACAGATTTGCGTACGATGGTGCCATTCTGGTGCCCATTGCTGTTCCCTTTATTTGAAGGTAGTTCCTTCCCTCAAACTGAAAGTTGTTCTTCTTGAGGATGAACCTGGTCAGGTTCACAAGAAAAGGTGTAGTGGGAGAAAAGGTTTGTTTAGAAAATTCTCTATTGCAGATAGGCCGTGTGCATGAGGGATGTTGGTATAGAGAGAGGTGACATCTATGGTGACCAAAATAGTTACCGGGGGTAGAAGTACAGATATTTGTGAGTCGATGTATGAAATGATTGGTGTCCTAGGTATGTGATGGAAGGTTCTTTACTAAGGGTTGAAGGTGTGAGTAGAGGAAAGCTGAAATTCTTTCCGTTACTGAATTGCAGCCAGCAATTATTGGTCTACCAGGTGGAGGGATTATGTTTTTGTGGATCTTTGGATCGAAAAATGTCATATACCAGCTACAATGTAAACTTTGCTCAGCACAGTACATAGGCCTGACCACGGATGGTCTGAATATCAGAATGAATGGCCACAGACATGATGTTAAAATTATGAATATGGATAGACCAACAGCTCAACATGCTGCGAGTCACAACATCACAACTTTTGATGACTGCTATACCACAAAAATAATTAAATCACTCCCCCCTGATTGCAATCCCTCAGAACTGAGAAGGTGGGAACTATCATACCACCAAACTTCATAAAGTCAGTGCAACGGAAAAACAATGGATAACGTTAAATATCAAGAATATATATATATATATATATATATATATGAAGTTGGATATAGTTGGATGAAGTTGGTTATATATATATGAAATGGTGGATAAAATTACTCACACAGTAATATATTAACTTCATAAAGTCAGTGCAACGGAAAACAATGGATAATGTTAAATATCAAGAATATATATATATATATATATATATATATATCTTTAATCTGTGCATCTGTGACATCTGATTTCTACTCTACACAATCTGTGATTACAACTTATATTTATTTTATTTCATTCTCTCATATTTCTTTTTGTGTTTTCTCTTCGATTGACAAAGACCACTGTGTGGTTGAAATATATCATTGTTTAAGTGCTTTTAGTGTTTCTATTTCAAGACTACAGTGTGGACTCTTACCAAGGTAAGTCTGTCAGTCTCCTAGTCCAAAAAATCTAAATAATCTTTACCAACCAAAACTAACCTAAATATATATATATTTATTTTTTTAAATATACTTCTAAAAATATATACTTCTAATAATATACTTCTAAATTTATATATATATGGTTGAATAATATTCTAATGAAAAAAAATATATATTTTTTTTATTTTTCTTAATATACTTCTGTTATTATGTTAAATACGTGAAGTTTTTCACGGATTTGCAGTATTAGCATTCTCAAACTTATAAGTACTACATAGTTCAATGACTATATTTTGACTCAGAGATTTCCATAGAGTCAAAATGTACTAAAGGAACTATGTGGCACTTATGAGTTTGAGAATGATGATACTGCAAATCAGCTAAAAGCTAATATATTATTGATCATGAAAATATTATTCAACCATATATATTTAACAAGAAAATAAATTCTTTCTAAAATTTCTATCAGTATTTATCTCTTCTTAATATTCCTATATATATACATTTCCAGAAAAAATCTTAATTTTTTTGCAAACTCTCACTCTATTTTCAAACTTATTGAATAGGTGTGATTTTGAATGTTTACTGCTTTCAAATTGGTACATGTTCCTTAAGTAAATTGTTCTATCCTTGATTTTCACTGTACTTACTTATTTTTAAGTTTTAAATTTATTAAGTTAAATAATTTATTGTATACATTTTTTTATTTTCATTTCATGAAATATGTGATTTTTTTTCAACTGAAGAGGTCTGATCGTATAGGTCTGATTTAATGTATGCTTTTGGGTTTTTCGTAACTCCCTTTTAATTTGGTTTTTTATTATATAAAATTTATTACAATACAATAGTATAATACATTATACTAAATAGCAAGCAATATGTTGTTTCTTATTGATTTATTTTTTGTCTTTTTAATGACACGTGTGTCTGTGTGTGAAAACAGTTTTGTTTTGGAAATTTATTCTCAGTTTTGGAAATGTATAAATGCTAATTTATCTCAGTTTTGTTAGCTATTTGGTATTAGCAGTTTTCCTTAACTTTAGTAGTTAGTGGTATTTAAGTATTTCACATAGAAATGAGTTGTTATATTGAAGATTAGTCATTAAATATTGTTTTTAGTTTATAGGGGGGGGGGGGGGTTACTGTATGTTGATTATTCAGTGTTATTTATGTTTCTGGTAATTGAAGTTGGTTGATGTAATCATCTTGAATTCACTGATTAAACTAATTTTAAAAATACTTAACTAATTGAATACGTAATTGCTTACTTGCTGACGCGTTTCAAAACATTCGTTCCTTTTACGAAGCTAACCCTCTACTAGCGGCATGGGTTAACATTGATGTTGACACACAACCGATGCCGCTAGTAGAGGGTTAGCTTCGTAAAAGGAACGAATGTTTTGAAACGCGTCAGCAACTAAGCAATTACGTATTCACTTAGGTAAGTAATTTTTAAAATTAGTTCTGGTAATTGATAGATTTAAATAATTGATTTAGTCATTTTTGTTTTCACTATCAATTTTATTTTAGAACGTATAGGTTAAAAAAAATTTTTTTTAGAGTACCATTTGTATTTAAACTCATAAAGTTGTAATTATAATATATCATCAACATATCATATACCACTTGCATTAGATTAATTGCCCCAATGTCATTCCATCCATTTGTTTATATATTTTATTTTAATGTTAAGTAATTTTAATTAAATACTGCATGGACTGGCAATAATACCTGACAGTTATGAAAAAAAATGGCTTCAATATTTAGGAACATTTTTGCATGTTTATTATGTAATACAAAGTACAATACATACAAATTAATGTAAAACGTTTAAGATTATAAAGATGTTATAGTGTAAATGGTGTCCATTTCTTGCCATAAACATTTCTAGGCTTGGTGTGAAACTGTAGAACACTTTCAATTCTCCTATGGGATTTTTGTTTGTACACTTTTGATTTAGGCACTCCTTAAGAAAAAACCCATAAACACTAAGATCAGGAGACATAGCAATATTATCATTGTGTGGGATGATGCACGTATGAAAGTTTATCCTCAGACAATCCAGGGATGATTGCATTGGCTGTACAGGCTGATGCTCAATCTCGGTGAAACAAAATTGCCAATATTGGCTTATTTGAAGACAGGGTATGTAGACTATATCATCTAATGCAATGATTGGACATGACTTGAGAATTTGTAATTGTTTCCTTAAAGTACTCACAAAGGAGTGATGGACACAATTTACATGGTCTTCAAATCTTAAAATTTTCATGAATTGGTATCTATTCTGCTTTGGATTAAGTAATAAATATGCGGTGATAATTATAAAATGAGATCTATTTATTTTAAAACCATCAGGTATTATAGCCAGTCATTGTATATTAAAGAATTTCATCATTTGATTTATTCCCAAAGTCATTTCAGATTAACATAAATAATCTACATTTGTTATTATTACTTTTCTAATTGTATGTTTATATGTTTGTCCAAACACATTGTAAACTTGTTTCATCTTTTTAACATTTTGTACAGAATTGTTATAATAATATACATTCATTTTTATTTATGGATGCTATTTTTTTTTATAAGACTTATTCCCTGAAGCCAAATGTACTTTTAAATGTACAGTAGAGTCTCAATAATTCGAGGTAGCCCCCTCGAATTACCGGAAACTCGGATTAGACAGAAAAATGTTCCTTTAGATTAAAAAGAAGTAGGAGTTTTATTGAACCCTAATACTGTATTTAAAAATGCTCTAAATAAGGTTATAGAACTTTATATGAATATTTCGTGGAGGCCAGACTCATTTCCTTTCCATACCTTATTGGTATAAACATTTCTTGAAAGCCCGACTCATTTCCTTTGGTTACTGTATTGGTATAATGAAGCCCGACTCATTTCCTTTGCATACCGTATGGCTATAAACATTTCTTGGAAACCCGACGCTACACTTTCTTTCAAATAGACAAAATAGGTTCAAATAGAAATAGGCTCAAATTCAACGGAAGCTCGAAATATCAGAACTCGGAACTTCAAGACTACTGTACTGACATTTTTTATTACGAATTATACTATTCCTAATAGCAGTATTTATCAAGCTTAACATAACAGTATTTCAAGCTAGAAAAAGCAAGTGAATAAGATTATTTTCAATCTTTATTCATTTATTTTTAATAAACCTCATGTATGCCTTCAACTCTTATGAAATATTAATAAATAATAAAATGATTTTGAATGGTTATATAACAAATTTGTTATACTAATAGAATTAAAAGTTTATTATAAAAAAGTAATTTATAAACTCTTTATTCATTTTTGGTATTTCTTTTTTTTCTAATTATTAAATTAGATACAGACGAGTTTTAAAATATTTTATTACAATAGCAATGTTTCTCAAACTTGTTTAAATGAAGGATTACTTTATAAGATAGAAATGGCTGTTAAAATACTTTTAAATAAATAAGTATTGTTACATTATTGAGGTGGATGAACCTGCTGCAGTTGTTCTATATTGAGATATATCCTGGTAAGCTTAGGTCAAATATTGTTACATTGAGGCAGTTGATTTTAGCGCAATTCTATTGAGTTAGTGATGAAAACCATCTTATTTTCACACAGATATGTAAATACAAACCCTTATAATCTTTAAAGCAATGCTGTAAAATAGCTACATCCTCTTTTAAATAGTAATGAGGTCTAGGAATTCAACATTTCTTCTACTTAAAATTTTGTTTTCAATCCTATATCATAAGAGTTTAATCAACATTTCTTTTTGATGTAATTAAAAAACTATCATTTTCAAAAACACATTGGACAACAACTAACCTACAAGAATTTATTTGTCAGTTTTACTTTCTGAAAAATATGTTTGAAATTGACAACTCAGTTTCAAGATGTGTCATTATATAGAGCAATTGAATTCAACTCCTGAACCATTCAAATGCTCTCTTGAAGCAATGACAAAAATCCATGACACAAGAGCTTGTTTTCCTACTCACTATCAAAATTTTGTTAGGACTGTCTGAGCTCATCTGTGTAGTGAAGTAGGTTAATTCCTTACTCCCAGAAAGCCAGTCAATTCCAAGGCTAAATAAGATACATATTCTCGCTACCCACGTCATTGCAAAGTATTGAAAACATTCTGCTATTCCAAGGTCTTGCCTTAATGAAGTTGATAATCTTCATAATTTTGTATATTATGGTTTTAGTTTAGATGACATATTTTTCACTGCTAATGATTTCCTGTGAATGAAAGAGTTGGTAAGTTAACATCATAGGAGCAACATCTCTATTTTTAGCTACTATGTAACTATATCAGTGAGCAAACATGTCCCATGACCTGAACAAAAAACTAATAATTTTATTGTAATAAAATTACAATACCAAGTAATTACTATATTAATAAAAATAAAATTTTAAGTTTTTGCATGAAATTATGCATTGAGAACTTTAAAAATTAGTTTTTAGTTGTAGAACTTTGCAAAACCTTTGAAAACAACATATTTTTGTGAATGACATTGTCTCATTTCTAACTACAAATTAGTTGTGCATTATTCAAAATATTTGTAGCCTTGTCTATCTAAAGTGAATAAAATATATTTTCTTTTAGTGTGTTGAAAAGTTCAAATTCTTCATCATTAACAATCTCAGTGGTTTTGAATGAAACGCCATTTCAGAGTGATAACAAATCAGTGTTCATATATATTTTCCCTCTAAATATTGTTTAAACTCTATCTCTTGCAACTGAAAGAATTAAGATTTTTGCAAGAGAAGGCTTCTAATACATGCAATATCCAAGGCTCACTAGTTACCAACCCGACACTAAAAATAAAATTTCTATTAGCTTTTTCTACATCACAAAAAAAAACTATTTAAGGACATCAGTCTGAGAAATACTGTATTAGAGCAAAGGGTGTCTCTTGCTGAGCACTAAGTGTGTGTTAGGCAAACACAGCAATAACACAGGGTAATTTTTATTGGTTATTTATTTTAAAATTATTGTCAAGTTATATTTAGAGGAATTTTATGTTAAGATTATTGATGACTAAAGTTCTTCAACAAGTATTTAGTAAAGTTATTGAGTTCAAAATTTTAAGAAGAGCTTTGCTTAATTTTAATTTTCTGACTTCAAAATGACACCTGATAAATGTTATATAATATAATTTGGAAAAGTTATGTGTTTGTGTTGTTTGTACTAATTCCAGTTTGTATTATTATCAGGTATAAATTAAGAACTTTGGAATAATTTTAACTTTGAACTTGTATGAAATTTTAAATCTCCCTGTATACTGATTACTTTTAAAACATGGTTACCTATCCTTTTCAGTCGAAAAGATAGAATGACAAATCAACTTGAGCAATTGATTTCAAGAATTTGTTGTTTTTGTTACAAATATCTTGTTTAGGTTTGTCAATTAAGTTGTGTTAATCTTAGAACATTATTTCTTTTATTTCTCTAATTGCTGTCATAAATATGTCAATTTGAATTGTATCCAAGCAGCTATTTCTAGGCCTTTATTAGAAAGATTTCTTATTCTTTTTTCTGTTTAGGCATGTTATTACTTCTAGTCTACTCCACTAGTGTATGAATTTAGTTTCTGGATGATAGATATTACTCTGTCTCTCTTTCAATCTCACAGGAATATGTGCCTGCTTGTATTTGTAATGTTTTCAACTGATAGATCCTAAACTTAAACCTTGTTTTCTGGGAGTAAAGTAATATTTTACAAAAATCACATCTAGGCCTTTTATATTTAAAAGAAATAATTATGGAGAATCTAACAGTATAAAACCACAAAGACAATCTAAGAGTTAATTGCCAACTATTATAAAACTTATAGTTAGTACTGCGAGTTGGATATTCAACATTAATATAAAGGACATAAGATAAACTGCTTTCATCATTCAGGATTGGTCAAATAGTCAAAACATTTGTAACATAAGTTAAACTAGTAATAACTCTAGTTTTAGACATTTTACTTGAAATGTATTAAGTAAAAAGTCGCTATATATTACTTTCACGATTTATAAAACCAGTATTAACATAATGCAATGTTTGTTGTTTTTACCATACAGTAATACCCCGTACTTACGCGATAGTTGGGACCGAGCGATAGCCGTGTAAGTCGAATTCGCATAAGTCGGGATATAATTTTACATACAATCACACAGGAATCATGTTTAATTGGAACCAAGACTAAATAAACTAATAATTTAGAACAAAAATATGTATGTGTTAAAATTTTAAATACATATTACAACAGAAAATTATATACATACATATTGGAAAGAATTAAGTAAAAAGAAGTTATTGTTACATAGAAGGCTTCATAAAATCTAATAAATTCGTTTTTTCTTCTCACACAGAATTTCCTCGTAACTCGCTAGTTTTTTTTATTGTGGCAGAAATATGCTCATCGTTGAAGTCTATGTTTTCCAAAATTTCTAAGCCTTAGGCCGGCCGCACACTGCAGCAAACAAAATGTTTTGCAAGCGGGGCAACATGGTTGCAACCAAACCAGTCATGATTGCTTGCCTTCAGTCTCTCCGCACACTTGCGCAAACACAGCAAAACATTTTCGATGAAATTATGAATTTCTTGGAAGTGCTCTTTAAAGAGTTTTCTCAAAAACGACCGTACTGTTTACTTTCCTACCCTAGCAATGCATTTTCAGTTTGACTCAAAATGTCATCTGATGACGAGATAGACAAAATCGTTCCTCCTTTGTGGCAAACCTTTTTATTTTTAAACCATCCATCATGTACCACTTCTTTCTTTTAGTTCCTTTACTCCCAAATGGCTGGCATTCGTTGTCGCGCAAAGCCCTATTAGTTGCGAATTTTGTTTTGCAATCAGCAACTGGAAATAAATTTCCTTTTGCAACTAAATTTCTGTTTTTGTACTCTTTCAATTTGAAATTGTAAATGACAGGGCGTGCTTCGACGGCAGCGACTAATTTTTCGGCGTCACAATCCATCTATACAATATTACATATCATTAAATTCGCGTTATAATTTATGCAAAATTGATTAACTATTGAAAATAGAGAGGAAAATGATAAAATCGTACTTACTTTGTTTGCTTCAAACAAGAAGGAGCCAAACATGGACGAACACTGACTGGCAGGCGGTTTGTTTGGCAAACAGATGCCCGGCTACGTGTGTGCCCCCAAAACTTACTTCCACGTATTCCCAAACTTTTCAGCCTGCCGCAAACAAAATGTTTCGTTTGAACATGATTGTTTGTAGTAGTGTGCGGCCGGCCTTACTCTAATAAACTAAGACATTTTGTCAAGTTTCTAACTGTCATTTTATCTTCTACAACAATTGGGTCTAAATAATCGATGTTTTTAAGGTATTGCTCTTGCGCACGCATTTCTATGAGCTTATCAATTAATTGTTAGCTCCTGGTTATGTAAATCCAAGTGTTCTTGAACGTCATCACCATCCACTTCTAAATTGAGTTGTCTGTCAAAACCGACTCCCTCTTCAACCACATCAGCAATTTCATCCGACTCTGTCACTGATTCCGCTTGAGTTTCAGTGGCAAAAAAAATAGACAGACCTATTTACTCATACGTTTAAATTTTTATGTTAAATTTCATTTCAAGATTGTCCAATGATTTTCAAAGCATTAAAACATTGAATTGTTTCAAAAAATGTTCAATAGAGAGCTCATTGTTCTGTCTCATAGCTTCATACAGATCCGTAAATGATCTTGTGTGATAAGCTCTAAATATTTCGATGATTCCCTGATTCATCGGTTGAAGCAAACTAGTTGTGTTTGGTGGCAAAAATAACACTTTCACCCGTGTGCCGAAATTAGTTAAAGTAGTAGGAGGATGACCAAGTGTATTGTCAATTAATAGGAATTACTTTAAAAGGAATTTGTTTAGACCGACAATAACGTTCGACTTGAAGTATGAAATGATGACCAAACCAGTCTCTAAAAAACAGTCCGTCACCCAAGCCTTCCAATTAGACTTTTTAAATCACGGGCAAGATAGCTTTAGATATAATTCTTAATTTGTTTGGTTTTGTGAGCGATAAACTATGAGAGGTTGCAACTTACAGTCACCAGCTGTATTTGCACCAACCATCACTGTCAATCGGTCTTTGGCGACATTAAAACCTGGAAATATTTTTTTTTTATGAGCTATAAAAGTGCTTTTATGCATTTCCTTCCAGAACAAGCCAGTTTCTGCATAACTCAGACAGCATGATTTAATTGGGAATCGCGTAAGCTTAAGTCGAGATATCACTACTCTGTCGTAAAGTTTTATATGTACAGTATTTATACTGAAGAATTTTCTTTTTTTACTGATAAAAATATGTTAAAAATGAGTCAGTGTAAACATTACCAGTAGAAATATTTTTTTAATTTTTGTCTTTTAAAAAAATGCAATTTATTCATAGTTAACATGTATTTTCCAAACTGAACATAAAGCATATTGTTTTTAGTGTCTTAATTACTGCATTTCAAGCCTTACATTTTGTTCTCATAGAGGTGCAGTACCTACTTCACTGTTGTTCACATTTAACTAATATTACTGTTTATTATTGTAATACAATTTATTATTTTTGATCAACTAAAAAGTACAACAGCATTGAACAAAAGCCTCATTGTAATATCTAATATTTTGCAGGGGCTTGTTTTTTATAATGCTATTCTAAATGACCACTCAGTCATCTGGCTTTTCACTAAATCTGGTCTACCTTGCTGTTACATTAAACTGTGTTTGTTTATATACATGAAGACTGATAATTATATTGGTAGTAAAAGCCACTCAAAATGATAAAACAAACTTCTTAAAGCTGGTTGAAGTCAGTAATTTTGACAAAAATTGAAGCATTTTAATTCTGTTAATTGTAAAAAGTGTATATTGTAAATTTAGTTTAATACTGTTATATGTAGTAAAGATAATACTGTTATATATAGTAACATAATAGTAAGGATTAACCAAATATTTGCTTTCTTATTATAATTAGACTATAACCTTTTATCAAATATGAGAACAAAAAGCATCTCATTGTTGATTAAAAAATTGTCTCTCATTTACAGTGAAATAATTCATAGATTTTGATATTATACATGCTTAGACCACACTATTTGTATTTGAAATGTTGATAAAAAAACAACACTGTAATGGTAGTACACATTCGTATGTTCCTGTTTCAAAAAATACAGAAAACCATCACATACAGTAGTTATAAGCATAGGCAAGATATAAAACTTGCTGATAGAGCTGAAAGCTACACTACGGATTGAGTTACTGAAGTGTTGCAATTGGTTTGGAAATGGTGCTATCATAACTAGGGGACTAATTTGAAGGAATAAAATTTATGTAGAAAAATAAAAATTTTCTTTTTTGTTCTTTATTGAACACATCTTTTCTCTCAATTTCTGATATTATTTGTTGAGTTGTGTTGCAATTTTGATGTTGGTGCCTTTTCATTATTGGACATGGTATCTATTTTAAAATTCAGAACATATTTCAAAACCCTGTTGTTTATCTCTTATTAAATTGGTGTGCAGTATAAAAGACCACAGTGAACTTTGAAAGTAACAAGGTATTTTCAGTAACCTGTTGTATATTGGTCAAGAGTAATCAGATGGCTTATAAAAATTCTAAATACACCATTTATAAAGAGAGTTAATTTCTTTTTCTGAATGACATTCTTTAATTAGTTGTTATGGACTTGTGAAAAACATTTAATTTCCAAAATGCTTTAAGCCAGATTCACAGTAAATGAATCAGAATTATAGTGGATCTGATACACAACCGTTATTTTTTTTCATAAAATTTGAATCAAGACCCATATCTTTTAGTTTCCTCACTCACTTCTAGCATGGAAGCACTTGTTAAATAATAGTTTTGTGTTTCATCGAACGCAAAACATTAAAAAAAGTTGGTTTCCACTAACCTCAAGTGATGAGAAGAAATTCTATTTTTTTGTTGTTGTTGTAATAAGTGAAAGAATGCTTATTAAATTGTAATTGATTGGTGCGACTTTTAAGGCACATCAAACAGTACACTATTTCTTTTACTTTTGTATCTTACAGCTCATAGCTCCATATCCTGTATGCTTGGGGATGATTCATCACTGTGATTGAAGGAGATTCTGAGGCAATCATACAAATCTTGAATAAAGGTGAATTGATTCAGATTCAGCTTGATGTGAAAGCAGAATCTGAAGAGCGTGCATGTGTGTTTGAGTATAGAGGCACTATAACAAATCATGGTGAGTCAGATTTGTTATGATTTGGTCGGATTTATGTAGTGTGAAGCTACATCCACATTACACATCTTGGATTGGGATTTAAATATATTACTTCAAAGTTATTTTTGATAACTGAATATAAATGTACTTGTAGAACATTTATCTCTTACAGATATATGTCATCCATATGTTCTCTCACTAATTAAAATTGTTTTTAATGTTTCCATGTTTTTGTATTATTTGTATAATTAACATATCTAGCTTTTTTTGCCATATGCACATTATACTACACATTTGATTTTGTTTGTAATTCAAGGTCAACCTATGTCCTTAGTTTTTATATTAGTTACTTTAAGCCAAATTTGACTTACTTTTACAATTCAAGTGTTTACAATTTTATTCCAATATACTCACAAACATAAACATTTCTTCTGCAATAGAATGAAGAACACAGGTTTCGATGTTGTTACTTCTGTTATCTGAATTTTCTAAATTTGGTTTATAAGGTGAGAACTTATATACTGTGATTAAGTGCATATAAATATATTTTTAGCTGTATTTAAATATTAAGCTGATTGGTTATAATGAATCCGTCCATTAAAACCTAACTGTTTTTAATTTGTTACATAATGTTTTATTACAAGGGATTTTCCCTTCTAGTCAACACATATTTACTCAGTCTTTAAAATAAAATATGTAAATTAAAAAATAATTGGACTTACATAAAAATATAAATAATTTTTAAAGAGTAAAAGTAATTTACATTAAGTCAAGCTAGAAACAAAGTTTATTAATAAAATTATTATTTTCATACATATTACTTAGATATTGTATTAGAAATTGTGTACCTAGGGATAATGAGTAAGTTTTTATGTTGGCTTGAATGAATTAATAAAATTAAATCTTCATTTCTACTGTGTATCCACAAAATTAATGTGATTTTTACATTTATTAAATATATGTCTTCAGTAAATAATATAAATTAATTGCAAACAATGTAAATATTTTAAAGTCAATTCCTACTTGGGTCAACAAAGAAAAATATTATTTTAGTTACTTTTTATTGAATAGTTATAATTAATATAAATAAAGTAACATAACATATGCCTTAAAACAGCTGCTCTACCACATAAAATATGTTAGATGTTATCATTTATTTCAATATATATATAGGGAGATTGTGAAAAATAAAAGGAATTGAAAAAATCAATACTTACATATTGAATATGTTGAGTGCACTAATATTTGGCCACTTCAGATATTATGATGTTGTTTTGTTGACTCATTCTGGATATCATCTATAAGAATTCTCTGTATAATGAAGTAGACTTCACTGAGGAAGTAATTTATCACTGTACTCAACATTAAATAGGTTTTAAATAAAATGTAGAATGTTTTAAATTCTGCATAAAATATATTTATTTATTTTAGTACAATTATTAATCAATTTATTCACATGCCTTATATTTGTATAATTTATGGAGTTAAATTTCAACTGAAATTCTATAAACCATTTTAACCTGTAATATTTAAAATGAAATAAATTTTGTTATAGTTTTAAAACATGGAATATTTTAATAAAAAACTCATTGGTTCTTTTTATCCACAATACATTTTATACTTTTAGCACAAAAGTTCTAATGTCAAATTTTCTGATTATACCAAAGCAATCTGAGTTAGGCACGAGACAAAAAATTTGTTACCAATAAAAATATCAGATCTAAGAGCTTAATATGAAATACTCTTACAAGTAGGGTTAGTTACACCAAGGGAACTTCTCAGAAAAATTTCAGTTAATAAATTAAAAATTGGAATGTTTCTAGGTCTTCTTCATAAACAAATTTTTCCCTTCCCTGGAAGTGGGTTAGAGATGGACTTTTTTCAAATTAATGCTCTGCTTTGTTCTACCATCTGGTGTTATTTTTTTATGATTAAATCATAGGTTTATAGACATTTTTGACTTAAATGAAAGTTTTATGGTTGTTTCAGAATCAGTGAACAACTCAAACAATATTTTTTCTTCAATATACTTTTGATCACAATTGTGAATTTATTTTAAAAAAAAGTTTTTTTCCTTATAAAAACTGTTTCTTTTTTTGTTAGAAATTGTCAGCATTTTTTTCATATTTTTCTGCTGATTTACTTTGTTTTGTTCTGTCACAGTTGCAATACTTTTTACCAATGTGTAATGTGACTTTGGAACAACTCATTGGTTTTTGGTCACTTTGATAGTTCGATTCTGTTGTGTTCAATGCACTGAAAGCACCAAGGGCCAGTGCTGGTGTGTTCAATGCACTGAAAGCACCAAGGGCCAGTGCTGGTGTGTTCAATGCACTAAAAGCACCAAGGGCTAGTGCTGGTGTGTTCAATGCACTGAAAGCACCAAGGGCCAGTGCTGGTGTGTACAATGCACTGAAAGCACCAAGGGCCAGTGCTGGTGTGTTCAATGCACTGAAAGCACCAAGGGCCAGTGCTGGCGTGTTCAATGCACTGAAAGCACCAAGGGCCAGTGCTGGTGTGTTCAATGCACTGAAAGCACCAAGGGCCAGTGCTGGTGTGTTCAATGCACTGAAAGCACCAAGGGCCAGTGCTGGCGTGTTCAATGCACTGAATGCACCAAGGGCCAGTGCTGGCGTGTTCAATGCACTGAAAGCACCAAGGGCCAGTGCTGGTGTATTCAATGCACTGAAAGCACCAAGGGTCAGTGCTGGTGTGTTCAATGCACTGAAAGCACCAAGGGCCAGTGCTGGTGTGTGATTTCAGTAGCAAAAATTATAAAGACAAGAATGTTTGCAAAATACTAGGTTTGAAAAAATAGCAAAATGTAAAAACAAAACAAATTTAAAAATTCTGAAATACCACAATGGATAATGAAAGTAACAGTCCAATGTCTGTTTGTAATTTAAAGGGAAAACTGGCATTGATAAATTTAAGCTTAATAAAGTTTAATGCACTCACAAGAAGGTTGTTTGAAACTGTCACTCTTACATAATTCCATCTAGAAAAAAGTACATAACTATTTTCAATACATAACTGTTCACTAGTGAGTGAATTTAGCACTAAAACATGTTTACTTTGAAAGGCCACTTGATCACAGTTCATACTCATATAAGTAATATTCCCAAAATTGAAACATTTTACTTCTTACAACGTAAATTGTGCATTGGGTTTTATTAAAAAACAGAGTAGCTGTTTAATTAATTAATACGTTATAAATGACTAAAGCTTGGTGACGTTTTGCAGACTGTGACAAAATTCATAAATGCCATTTGAAGAAGTGCCTTGGCACACCAGAGTTTTAAAGTGTTCTTAGATTAATTCAACAGGGAATTCAGTGATGTAATTTACCATGCAGATGTAAGATGGCTGAGCCGTGGTTACATACTGGCATGATTTTCCTCTTCCCTAAATTAGCTATCCTGTATAGCACGCCTTGTCAATATGACAAAACACTGAAGCACTTTAATTAATACAGTGTTGCAAAGGAAAGATAAACAAATTTTGCCTTTGGGAAAGCAAAATCATTTCAATTAAAACTGAAATCATCTAGGAATTAAATTTCAGATAAAAACTAGATATATTTTATTAGGTACAATGAATGACCTTCAAAACAATCACTTTGTTATAGTATTCAAGAATTTTTGTTGTAGAAAAAAAGATCGATTCCCATTTAGATGTGCTGATTTTGTACAAATGGATTGTGAAGTTTCTTTCTTTTCCTCTCCATTTACCTTTAAAGCTGACAAAGCACCAGGTAAACTAGTTATACATACTTGACTTGCAATGACACACTTATACTTAATTTACGTTTTAGAAAATTTTAATGTATAGTTATAATATATGAAGTTACAAAGACTAAAAACTATGGCCAATACCAAAAGTATTAAGTAACACATTTTTTATACTTTACTAATAACATCTTAACAATAAAGATAATAATAACAACAATAATAATAACAAGGTATACTAGTCTTATCACCTGCAAACTGCCCTTTTCAAAAATATTGGCTGTCTAAGAAAGTTTGAGAGACCCTGCTATAAAGTCCTGAGACTACATTTTCTTTAAATGAAGAGAGTTCAGTATATACAATGTTCAGACATTTCAACTACAAATGTAGATTCTGCTGTAAATGCCATTTATCCAAAAATCCTCATAAAGAAAAATTGTGGGAAAGACATTAATATTTATGTGGGCAGAGCTAGTTAGTCAGTATATGTAATAGACATATATGACATAGAATTAGGTAATGAAAATATTGAACAGACATTACATTGGAATTGCAGGAAAAAAATTCTCATGGATGTCTTAACCCTTAGTACTTGGATTTTTTTAACATGCTTTGCTTCCCCACTTGTAATTTAAATTGAGACAAATTCCTCGCCTGCAAATTGCATTATTGTTTATGGGAAAGTGTTTTCTCTTACATGATTTTAGTGAACTAAGCTATTTTTAGTTTTGCATAGTATGAAATCTTTCAAAACAGTCTCCAGGATGAAGTCCTGGTTTTCTGCTGTATGTTTTGCAGTAAAAAATTGTTTCCCTTCTGCCTACTTTTATCTTCCTTTTACTGCAAACTGCACAATCCTTAGAGTTACTTTTATTATTGGAAAAAATTTAATGTAATTTTTCATTCAGTCTCTCTTCCTTGTTAGTAGTTGATGACCCCTCTTACTACACTGATTATTCCTGATATCACCAATGAGTTCCCTCACCAAGTTTTGGCAAAACCATTTTTGTTTAACAGGATTTTCTCTCCTTTCCTTTTTTTGTTATTATTGATAATAAAACTGCTTACTACAGCTACATCTAAGACAGCCAGAAAAACATTTTCCTCCACCATTTATCTGTTTGTCTCGTAAAACTGTACGGTTCATTATAGTGATCAGCTAAATCTACACCACCCATAAACTGGTTATATTTACAAATACCTGTTGGTTTAGTTATTTTGTTTATGAAACTGAACTATATTCTAATAAATCAGGATCAAATAAAAGGTCAGGAATTTCAGAATCACTATTTGCACGTGAAGCCATAGCAAACTACGGATAAACAAATAACCTGCAAAACTGTAACCTACTTGCAGCTTATAACATAGCGGCAAACTAGATTTTGTGATGACTCACATATTCATAAACATTTTCAACTTAGTTCAAATTATTGTCAATACAGTGTAGCACCAAACAGTAAAAGATTGAATGTCGTGGGCTTCGCCGTAGATGAGTTATAGGCATATGAAAATCATGTCGGGTGACCCCCACATACGTGTAAACTGCAATATATGCTAAAAGAGGCTCCCCCCGACAGTCGAGTGCTAAAGGTTAATTAGGCTTATTGATATAGCTTAGGTTCTGTACAAAAACAGTAACAAATAAGTACAAAACTTCAATTTCATTCTGTGAAGTTAAAATAAAATTGTTAGATCTACATACAAAAATACAAGATTCCATTTTCAAAACCAGGCAGTTTATTTGTTCCTCAGAGGGACAAAACAAAAATTTGCCACAAATAACTAAATTACTATGGTTACAGTACTATGGCTGTAAATTATATTTGGCATTGTATTAGAAATTTATGACATTAAAAAGAACTGAATTATTCATTACTGAGTGAAGAACTGAATACAAATGGTTCATTATTTTTTTAATATGTAAATTTTCTGAACATAAATCATACTGTTAAGTGTTTTAAAACTTTCAGATATTTAAAAACACTGATTTTATTAATATATGTATTTTGTTGGTGAACTTATTAAGAGTAATAAAAAAATTGTAACAAATCAAATAATTCAGCAACACTGAGATTACGGAATGTTTAGTTTAAATGTATCCCAAGACTGATATCAATAATTAAATAATAACAAACCGTCAACGATTTATTCTTAAAAATGATTTTCAGTGACAAAGTCATCATCGTTATGATTATAGCAAGTACAAAATCTAAACTATAATGGTTTCATTAGAAATGTTATCTCATTGATCAGTTTATTAACCCTTTGATTAGCATTCACGTAACAGTACGTGATATTGCACTACGGACAGTGGAAGCATTCTCATATATGAACGTTCAACCATTTCTCTCAGATTAGCACTGCTGTATGTTTTCTGTGTATTGTACAGCACTCTAGGTTTAATGTTTGATATTATCTGGACAATAAACACACAACAGAGTACATAGTCACCATTCTTTTACGTGCAAAGTCTATGGTTTGTCTCACGTGTTTACAGATTGTTGCATGATTTTGATACAAATAAATATCATGCAAAAAATATTTTTTGATAGAGATATGACCAACAAAATTATTATGGAAACCAAAGAATATTATTTCTTTGTGTATGAAAATAATACTTTGTCTGACCATTCAAAACTGGAAATGTAGACGGCTACTAATGTTAACGAAATTTATACTTTCTTAAATATTTTCATAACAAATATTAAAAATAGTGTAATAATTTACAAAATTAAAGAAAAATAGAGAAAAAATTGTTTTAAAAATATGTTGCTTCCAGAGGGTTTATTAGGGGGTGCAAATGTTGCTAAATCAAATTGATGTTCAGCTAATTAATGAATAATGTAAAATTGTAACAAATTGAATCTCAGTACCAATAATTATGTTTTACTGATACTACTGAATGATTATTAAAAATGTGTCTGAAAGACTCTGACATCAATAATTAAATAACAATGAATAGTCAACAATTTATTCTTAAAAACACTTTTTAATGGCAAAGTTATCATCATCATTGATTATACCCAGCAAAACATCTAAACTATAACTGTTTTATCAGAAATAAAAATATTCTTATTTTTTTTTTTAAACAATTTTTATTAAGAATTTTTTTTTACCCATTGAGGTAGTGATATTTCCGCAAGATCAGGACTATTGACAGCAGTTGATCTTGGGAATTTCATAGAGATTAGTTTGAAATTGAGTAAAATCATTATTTCTGGGAATAAATTTATTTATTTTTTTGTTATCTAGATTAAAATTTTTGTTACAATTAGTTAATACAAATTTATGAACATTTAATTATTATTTTTTTAATGTAAATAACTGAAAAAATGTTTTTAGTTTTCGTTTTCAAAGTAAAGTAATCTTTTATATATTTTTCAAAAAATAAACAATCCAAAATATCTATTTTATAAAAATACAACTATCTATTTTGTAAAAATACAACTGCAGTGTAGTATACAACTATATTACTCTACACAGAAATATAATTTTGCTGTATGTGTGTATAAATAAGATATCAGGTAACGAGAACTGATGGCATGCAGACTCACACGTCTTCAATAATTTAAAAATATATGGCATCCATAATATATTTGTCAAATAAGCAAAATAAAATAAAATACTCTGTTCAATTAAAATGTATAAGGAGGGTATGCCAACACCTAGTGGGCAAAAAAAAAAATTCATTACCAAATATCTGTTTTGTTTTGAGCAAAAGTTATACTCTTATTTCTGCATTCAGTCTAGGATAAGCGAATTGAGTCAGACTCGAGTATCTACCTCAATGGGTTAATAAATAAAAGGACTCATTTCTATTAAAGCTTCGAAATTGAATCAAATAAGAAAGGAATTTGATCCAAGAAAATTAAATTTTCAATTAGTGTTGATTTTCTGCACAAACATATTTTTAATTGAACAAGAGCTGTAGCAGTAGCCTTTTTTAGTGCTTCACTCTTTGAAGTTCCAACACCCATAAAAGTAAGTTTGTGCAATTCTGGCTTTTGGATATGTATGAAGCCAAGGTACTGACCTGTACAAAATGAAAATATACTTATTTACAATTTTAGAAAAATAAATATTGTTTGTTTTTATGAAATTTTTACATATAGATTTATTTTTATAACAACTCATAGTTTAAACATAATTATTTATGAAATATGCTAGCAAAAAAGTAACACACTGGAATATAAAAACTGGGTCAAAAGCCAGTTATTGAAATGAGTAACTGAAAGGTTTTGTTACAGACTAATAAAATACATTTCTAATTTCCTTACATGAAATATTATATTGCTTAAAGAATTTTGCTTAATATTGGCACATTTACTTTTTTAGTGTGTTTTTACATCAAAAACAAAGTTTCCTTCTGTTAAAATTTCAATTGTACTAATGTAATTGTCAACACAAACATAAGCATCCAGATCGTTTGACTCATACAATCAGTTCTTTATACTGCTATATACAGAAGCATGCGATTTTCATATTCCATGCCTTAATGCTCTGACATATCACTTGTCCCTTGCATCCAAATAACTCTAAGCTTTTAAAAACATCAAATTTGTTATGTTTTCTTTCAAAACACAGCGCCAAGTTATACAAATAAACCAAACTGTTAAACAAATTTTCATTGCGAATTTGTTTTTTGTCAATCTATTCAATCATCTCAGCAATAATAATTTGCAAAAATCATGCTTTAGACGTCTAATCATCACTCTCTGTCCATATAATATAAAACATTTGTAGTGTTTTATAGGAATTAATGGTAGCTTAATGTTTTCAAGCAATATTTAAGCTGTATAGTTGTCTACAAGCAACAGAATTCCATTTCTTGTGATCCAAACCTACAGCTCATTACAAAAAATGTCACTTGACGTCCAAGATTCTTTATTGGCACTATAGTCAACAGGATTAATATTCTTAACCAAGTTTTTTTTTTACTTACCATAACAAACAACTTTTTTTTTCACTTGTGTTTACACTAGCAGATAAAAATACATATCCTATCATCCTAACTCTCTACCAAAACATGTTTCACCTTTATACTTCAATATTATCAGGAGTTACTTATGGAAAATCCCAGATTTATCTGTATTAAAAATATAGTTCTTTTAACCCATAATTTAAGTCAAACATTTTTGAGGCAGATACTGTTGTTATCTACCATTATATCAAATTTCTTTGGTTTTCCTGAAAAATGAGGCATGATTTGAATTTATCTAACTAGCCCAGTGTTCACAAAAAAAAAGATGTTTAGGACTTCTTTTCAATTGAACTAACGACTTTTACTGTCTTTCAAAAATGTCTGAATTGTTGAGTTAAACAAATTATAATTTATCACACATATCTTTTTTATTTTTTCCACTTCACGTGTGTTTAATTACTATAACTTTTATCTGCATGGTAAAACCTTTTCTCTTTCATTGCATTGTTCTATTACTTCTAACAATTGTTGAGTTTAAATAGTCTTTTACAAGAAGATTTTACAATTAAAATTATTTATACTTTTTAAAAATTAGAAAAGAAAGAAAAAGAATGGAAATAATTCCACAATAAAAAAAAACTGTAAAAAATATGGGCATAATCAAAGAATTTGAGCAAGGTACACTTCACTAAATTCGTATGGCATGGCCTATTAACACTATACTAAGTTATGGGGAGAGCTACCAATTAAATGTGTTAACTGCTTAGAACACCATCCTGCAAACTTCAGAGAATATGAAATAGATAAAAAATAGAGAAGATATGTAAATATAAACCTTATATTGATCTTCACAAAAAAGCCCAAATTACAGTAATTTAATAACAAATAGAGTAAGAAAAAGCTATCATTTACAGTAAAATGGGGAAGATTAGGGAACACTGAACAGTGTCCTCAGATCAAAAGCTACTCTTAAATTCTATTATTAATATTGGATATGTAAGATTTATGAAGACAGACCTGGAATGCCAATAGTCCTCAGCCTTCAAAAGAATGTTTGATCTGGGAAAGGTATTAGAGGAAGAGAAAATGGAGAACGATTGTAATCTTTGGATAATCTTGCCAGCTTAATTCTTCTGACGAGTATCCGCTACTCTTTACCATGAGAGATACTTTGGTGAGATCAAATATTGAGTTTTTTGGAATAAAGATATGTATTATAATTTCTTGACCTTTTTTTTTTATTTACGAAAGGTATTTCTGCTACTTCATTTTCTTAGAGCAAACATGCTTACTGTAACAATTCTTAATTCAATTTCTTAAAATTTTTGAACTACAACAAATCTATTTTTTAAGTTATTTAGGAAACAATACACAACAAAAAGTGTTATACTGTTTTAATACACTTTATACAAATAATAGTAAACGTTGGTTAGCAACTAAATAATTATAAAAATAGAATACATACTTTTGTTACTGTTGCTATGCTGATTTTTCTGTGATTTTTTTTCAATCTCGGATTTATCATAACATTCTGTCTGCAGAATAAGATTTTGTTCTGTCACTAAGTTTTCAATATATTTAAAACCACCATTGTTAATCGCATCCATATCCAGGTTCTAGCAAAACATATGACATGATACAGACAAGTTAATAAACTTTCATTATTATTATAAAAACTGATATAAATAATTAAAAAATATAGTAATGATAGGCAAGCCATACATTTTTCTACCATCAGTGTAACACTGAAATAAATATAAGATATGTAAAGGCAATATCTGTACAGGTTTATTTGTAAAGGGCTGTTTTATTACAAATAAATTACAATTTTCAGATAAAGATTTTACTAATGGTTTTAGTTTAACACAAACCTACTTAACTTTTTACAAAATTACTCATACCAAAGACATTTTTAAAGCCAACTTCTTGGACACTCAGTCTTTTTTGTTTTAATTTAACTCAAGCAATTTTCATCAAAATGCAAAACCATTTTCCTTGGTATTAGTGTTAATTAAACTGTAAAAATTTCTAAATATCATTCATTTGAGTAAAAAAAAAAGTATCATTCTGTTTAGTTTGATATTAGCTTTCGTACTATAAAGCCCATTTCTAGAAACCACTGCAAAATGGTATTGGGACAGTTTTTTTTTGTTGTCCTTGTATGCCAACTGTCAAGATAAGTAACCTACATTGTGTATACATGTCTGAGGTTCATGGTATATATGTCTTTCCATTGGTAAACGAGACAAATCACATGATGTCTTTTCAGGTTCTTCTAGACTTAAGGAGGGACTACGTGTGACAAGGGACAGTAGACGAGTAACCTGATCAGTTAGAATTTCAATCTTCTTTAATAGGTCGACACAGTTCAAACAGGAAGACTTTGTAGTGTAGTCAGAGTAGCGGCATAGATTGATTAGATTAATAGATTTTCATTGCGTCTGAAAACGCTATCCCCTCTTTGGCCATGATAACTTTCTCTTCCGTAAAGTTAAGACAGTTGAAAGATCGCATCGGGTGATCACCACCACAGTTGGCCCACTTTGGAATATTAATCCAATTGGTTTTAATCATGAATTTTAGTGGGACATTGTGCACATATACTCTGCTTCAATCAGGAAGAACTAATGTGCTTAAAGCCATGACACTTAAAGAATCACCAAGGGTTATCCACATATGGCCTCACTGAGAGCCTTTGGTAATCTACATGTATGAATTCTGGTATCTCCGGTTTGCCTGTTACAACTTTTAAGCCTTTGTCAGTCTTCAAAATAGGCACGATGTTCGTAACTGACTGAGAAGGCGGTTTTGACTTCCTTTGAGGAATTCAAGAATCTATGGGGAGCCACAGATACATAAGCTGGTCAAAGAAGGAGGTAATTTTTAAAAGAGAATGTGTTTGTCTCATTAGAGGTTCTAAAAACCAGTGTCCGATGTTTTAGTTTCTTAATACACGTGATCGCAGCTCCAGCATAGGCAGTAATTGCTTTATTAATAAGGAAAGGTTCACTTTGGGCAGATAATGCAAATGACACGGAATGCCCAAAAACCGTCATTGACACCAAAAACCTCTTACTCCCACCTTCAACCCTAGGTTCGCTAGGCGAAGCATTATGTTGCCTCTTAAAACTAACTTCATTTGACAAATTTTTAGAATCTATAAAAGAGTTGAAACTAGCGATCGTGACAGGTAACCCATGGATCACTTGCGATAATTTCCAACCAGTACTGTAGATACCCGTAATACAACACCTGTGCACTTATGACACTCCCTGACTAAGGGCCAAAGCTGTTGACAGCAGCCTCCAAGATCAGAGTTTCTCAAAGGCTGCTGAGAGGGTTAACCCTTTCAGCACTTCCAAATGGCAATGGTTTTGAGCAGTCAATAATCTTTATGAGAAGGTATAAGTGTTCATATGTACAGAAATTGTGTTCTAAATCAGAGTTTTCCAACTTACAACAGAGGGGGGGGGGAACTAAATATGAGGACCACAACTGCGGGCCACACTTATATGTGGTGCAGAATCTGAGAAATATATCTACCAGAGGTGTGGAATTAAAATTACAGCCGGGGGGAGGGGGACTTTTTAAAATTAGATACAAAATGGTGCATTTTGAGGCTGTTATATTGCTTCAACTGACTAATACACTGATCCAATTTAGTATAACTTTATTAAATAACTTTTTTTTTAAACTATTGGCAGCGCAGAATAGCTCAGCGGGTCGAATGCGGTCCCCGGGCCGCCAGTTGGACAACCCTGTTCTAAATTATATGTGTGTAGAAAGTGTAATAGCATGTGTTTTAGTGAAATGAGTGTTAAACATTTGTACCTTTTCACAAGTGACTGGGCTAGAAAATTAACAATAAGTCACAAAATAACAACTCTTTATATCAGTCAATCTCATAATTTTTCTAGACGAACTTCGACCTTTCTAAATGTGGTCCCATCAACTAGTTTAAAATCTTACATAAAGTTTAAAATTCATTACATGTGTTTTTATTTATGACTGACAACCAATATCAGAATAGTATATTATTCATACTGAACAGATGGCAATTTCTTACCAGAAATAGCTGTTTTAACTACAGAATAAATTTTACTTATTACTCATAGAACCACTATAAACTTTAACTTGCTAGACATCACTTATGTTTGCTTTCATTTCCATTTACAATATATAACAAATATTATTCTAAAACAAATCAACAACATACATTCGAACATAAAATTTACCATGCGAGAAGAAAGCAACAAAAAATATTTAGACCTAACATTTCTATTTAGTAGAAATATAAGTTACATAATGAAACCAAAATAAAACCATGTACCCAATACTCAACTAATCTAATCACCTTAGAGCAGTGTTTTTCACCCTTTTTCATGACACGACCCCCTAGTATCAAAACCATTTTCCCTACCCCCGACCCTTTTTTTCATATATGCTAGAAATATGTAAATTGTAATCCATACAAAAGTTTTATGCATTTGCGTTATTAGGATTCGGATCTAGATATATAATTAAGAACGTAAAACACATAATTTTAAATCGAATACTTAGAATTGATAACTCACAAACATATTGTTACGGCCGAGACTACCAGCTCCATCTGTTGGTAACACTTGGAACTACTACGAAAAGTCCAGGCAGAAGGTTCGAGACATTTCGTTATGCTTCGAGATGATTCTCGCTGTCGCTAGAATGCGCTGGCGGATGGCCTATAAATAGGGTTGTCTACCATTGCCATGCCAGTTGAAGTAAGCCACTCGTTAAACTTGGAAGCAAGACCGCCATAAGTAGAAACTATTCGGAAGTGAAACTACAGTATTATACGGAATTAGTGTGTGAATTTAAGTGTGTTATTTTGTTATAATTGAAAATGGATAAATTTCTGAAAAGACCATCAGAAACATCAGCTTCTAGCAGGAGTAGTGGACGACAAACGAAAAAACGTATGTATGATGACAATTATTTTAAATTTGGGTTTACTGTGATTGAGAAAAAACCGCAGTGCATAATTTGCTTTGAAACTTTGTCAAGAGAAAGCATGAAGCCATCGAAGTTGTTACGCCACCTAAACAGAAAACATCCTAATAAACAAAATAAACCCTTGGAATTTTTTGACAGAAAATTAAAAGCTCTTGAACATCAAAAAACTGCTATAATACAAATTTCCAACCTAAATGAGAAAGCGTTGCTCGTTAGTTATCAAGTAGCTTTTCGTGTGGCTAAAGCAGGAAAACCTCACACTATTGCCGAAAATTTGATTTTACCAGCGGTTTTAGATACTGCAGAGGTTATGTTTGGCAAGCAAGAGGTCGAAAAGCTCGCATACCTCTCTCTGACAATACCATTCAACGCAGGATAAGCAATATGGCGACTGACATTCGTGACCAAGTCATAGAAAAAATAAATAAAAGTTTTTTCTTGTCGTTGCAATTTGATGAATCAACGGATATTGCGGGTTGTACGCAGTTTGTAGCTTTTGTGCGTTTTGTATCCAATGAAAAATTACTGGAAGAAATACTATTTTGCAAGGCACTTCCCGGGAATACTACAGGGCACAGAAATGCATTGCTATTTGTAGTGACGGAGCAAAATCCATGACTGGTGCGAAGAGTGGATTTATTGCTAGACTGAAAGAACATATGCCAAGCGCTTGTTGGATGCATTGCTTTTTCCATTGCCAAGCTCTTGCAGCCAAAACCATGCCACAAGAATACAGTCAAGTACTAAATATTATTATTAAAATTGTAAATTCTATTAAAGGAAAAGCGTTGCAGACTCGATTGTTTCGAATCATTTGTGAAGATATGGGGGCAGTCCACCAACATTTGCTTTCCCATACAGAGGTTAGGTGGTTATCAAAAGGCAAAGTACTGACCAGAGTTATGGAACTTTGTACTGAACTATTAGTATATTTACAGCAAGCCAAATCAATTACTCTGAATTCATTTCTGACCCGGAATTCCTTTTGAAAGTGGCTTTTCTTTCTGACTTATTTCTGCATTTAAATAAATTGAATAATAGTCTTCAAGAGCGGAATGAAAATGTCATCACAGCAAAAGACAAACTCCATGGCTTTATAAAAAAATTTGAATTGTGGTCATCATCTATAAATGAAAAAAACTTTTGATTCATTTTCGTCAACACAGTCTTTCATCGAAGAAGTCGGAAGCGAGATAAACATCAATTCATATATATCTGGTATGAAAATGGTGTTAGATAATTTAAAGAAAGAGTTGTGTCAGTACTTCTCAGTGCAAGAGATATCGGATAACAGTGGGCAAAGATGGATCTTAAATCCGTTTTTAAATGCAGCTATAAATGAGGTAAATTTAGCAACTAAGCTCAAAGAGAATCTGCTGGAATTATCTGCCGATAGGATGTTACACTTCGAATTCAAGTCTTAAAGTTTGGATACCTTTTGGTTAAAAAGAAAAACAGAATACCCTGAATTAACAATCGAGGCTTTGAAGTGTCTGATTCCATTTTCTACTCCGTACTTGTGCGAGTTGACATTTTCATCAATGGCCCACATAAAAAGTAAAGCAAGAAATCGCTTAAATTTGGAAAACGATTTAATACTTAAAGTTACAAAAACGGATCCACGATGGGAGAAATTGATTGAACAAAATCAAGCGCAACCTTTACATTAAAATATACGAATAGTCGAAGAATTATTTTTTAAAATTTGTTTGTATAGAAGTATAAATAAAGATAAACATAAACTTTATAAAGTAAAATAGTATAATGGGTAACATTTTGTCAACTTTTTCTTAATATATCTATCTTGTTAAAATTTATTGATTTTTTGTTACTGAAATACCTAGTTCTCTCGACTTCCTGGCGCGACCCACAGGTTGAAAAACACTGCCATAGAGTATTGGTTCCCAACACCCAGATCTCTGCTGACCACTCAGCCTAAAAGTGTATATATATCCCAACCCTCCTATTACATATATCTTTATCAGTTGCACCCAAATTAAAAAATAATTAGAAAAAAAACATTTTTCAAACAAAACTTGTAATTTTTAGAATGTAGGCATTGTACATCACTAAAAGTTATAAATATTTTTTTAATTCTGAACTGTCTTTTGATGAAATAAAGAATATAAAATAAATGTAGTTGAAAATAACAATGAAAATTCTTCTTCTTTTTTTTAATATGCACAAATTTGTTTCTCAAGCTGAGAATTCTAGGATTTGGGCTTAAGCTAAGAGCTACTCTCAAATCACTCCTTGCAAATAGCTAATCTCATAATTTGTTTTTCATTTAACAATAAAGTAGAAGATTTATGCTTACACAAAAAATGCTTAAAACATCATGAGATAGAGCAAAGCTACTACAAAAATATTGTAGTATTGGATACGCTAGAAATTAATGGGATACCGCAAAGCTTTTTTGCTGAGTCTTGGACAAGGCCAAAACTGCATGAGATACCTGAAAGCTACTTGTTGAATTTAGAAATTGGTGAGGGCTTTCTTACACCACAAATCTTCTAGCTTTACAACAAATTTAAATGTGTCCTTAAAGCTAATGTCATTTTGAAGTTTGATAGTTTTCGCTTCAATATTGTCAGAAAGATCTATAGGCTTCCCTGTTATTAACAAAAGTTTTGTAACTCACTAAAGATTAAAAATGTTTTTCTTCAACTTTGCTTAACCAGAGATAAATCTTACACACAAACGCATAATGTTTGTCTTCGAATGGAAATGTATTACCAACACCTTCCAATATTTTGTTTCCAAAATCAGTTAAAAGTTTAAACGATTCAAGTGTCCAAAAAAAACTCTAGATATGTGAGTTGGATCTCAAAGTTCAGTTTATTCAATACAGGGAGCTTAGTTACAGTAAAAAAATCTTTAAAATCTGAACACATATAGGCATCCTAACATATTGCCTTTTGACAACCAAAACAACTAAATATTATATAGTAGTGAGTTATTCTCAAAGTCTAATTCTATACATAACTCTTTGAAAATAAGTGTATGTTTATGTCTTAAACAGAGTTCACTAGCCTTAAATCACGATTTTATTGAAATCATGACATGGTTATAGATGCTAATGTTTAACAGTGAATTATTCAGTGCACCATAGCTGTATCAGGGTTTTTCACTTTCACTAATGTTGCTTGGGCTGAACCTAATCTTAGTATAGCAGGTGCTCCATGAGTACAAAATCTTGCTAGCTTCTTTCACTCAGAATTGTAATTCTAAAAGATTATTTTCTTAACGTTTTTTTCTTTTGTTATTATTCCAACTCTTGTGATATTAAAAATTCTTCTTTTATTTTGTCCTATTCTACTAATTATCGAACACATACCAACAATTGACTGCATTTAGATACACCGGTTGATGCATTGCAAACTAAAATAAGGAGATTTTTTATCCTAAAAACCAGTAAGTTTTCCATGGCAGTGGACATTGTATCAATTAATGCTATCTCTGTAAGTCCTATTGCTAGATGAAGGAATAGCTTTGCATTTTTTTTAGAAGCTTTAAGTCCCAAAATCTGTTTAGATGCTTTGATCTCAAAATAGGTTTAATAATGTTTCTCCAATTGTGTGAGGTCTCTTCACCTTCACAATTAAATTTGAAATTTAAATAAGGCAGAGAGCACCTTTTCAGACGATTCATAAGCTCTATAAATTTTTCCTAGTTCTATTTTCTTAAAGTTTTCTGATATTGTAGCAAAGAATTCAGGCGACAGGTAACTTATGTTAGTATAGTTTGTCTTTAAATAACATTCTAGTTTTGTATGTTTTAAGCCTTCATTGCTGAGAACAAAGGCACACAAATCTTGCACTAAGATCTAATCTCTTTATTTACCTCAATTTTCATAAATCCGAACTTGATATAATCACTATCCATTTTGAAGGCATTTTCAATGCAAAAAGTTCAAACAGTTCAATGCAAAAAATTTAGTTAACAATACTACACAATGTTACTTTAGCAAGGAGCAACTAAGGAACTAAAGTATACATTGGCAGTTCAACTGTTTCTAACAGCTCTGACAGGGATCACGTGAGTGCGGACTGTCTGTGCAATGCCTGCAGACCTAGACACGAAGAGTTCACATGATATAATGTTATTGACAGTTAGTTTTTTAATGTCAAAATTATTATGATTGTGTTACGGTATAATCTAATAATTATCATGTTGAAAGTAATTTAATAGATAACTGTTATTGATCAAGATAAATGTATTCAAAAAATCTTATTAAAAAAATGATAATTTTTATTTAATCATAGGTAAATATTTATAAATATTTACTTTTTATAAGTAGTCATCAGACTATATATTTGAGCACATACAGAGACAAGAACAGTTCAGCTTTCTATGAGAAAATATAAAATTTGACCAGTTACATTTGTGATTGCTTTGGCTACCTGGGTTACTAATTTTGCACTTCAAAACTGTTCTTCTAGTAGCATATTGGTGACTAACACAAACATTACAATAATTACCTGAAGCAGTATAACAATAATTTTTTTTTAAAAAATTTTACTTTAAGTTCTGAAAGATTTTAATTTAACAAAGTTTCAACTACACTTTATTAGATAGCTAGCTATCTATGCTATTTTCCTCCTATAACCATTTTTATTTTGTCCATTTGACAATAATACTTTCTTAGCTTTTATGGCTATCAAAAAAAGAATAAGGTTAGTAGAGGGAAGCCAATAAATCTGAAGAGAATAAAACACACCTGTAGGACTGAATTTTAAAATACATTTTTTTCTGCACATAGTGTCTCAGACGCACAGTAAGGAGTACACAGTGAAAGGTTACTTAAGGTCACAGGATATCTTGAAAAATACATTGGAAAACAAGATTAGCGCAATCCAAACTTAATCAAAATTCAGGATTTATAGTCCCCTCCCATCTATTTTTACTCATAGAATACCCATTAAAGGTAAGGACCATTGGGACTGTATGATCTCAGTACCATATATTCCCTGGAGTTCAGCTAGGTTTAGTACTTGACTTTATTCTCTATACCTATAACATTCCTCTTCTATCATCCTTCAAAACACCTCAAGTACAATTTTCCATTTTCTCTCCCTGGCTTTTCAAAAAAAGAATAAAAATCGCTGAGGGAGAAATCTGTTGACATATGCTATATCAGGAAATGCCTATAAAGCTAGACATACATATCAGTTGGAAGATATTTGTTAAGAACCTTGGCTTCATTCTAGACTATCAAGAATTCTTCAATTATTCATTCTAAGAATTTCATCAAGTCTATCATCCTGTCACTAAGCTATTTACATTTTAAAAAAATCAAAGGACACAAGAGCCGAACCTCAATTATTGCTATTCTTTCATACTTTTGCCCTCTTTAAGTTAAGTTGAACATGCTCTTTAATACATCAGTCCTTACTTATTCTTGCCTAGCCTGGTTTCCCTTGATATTTAAACAAAATAAATGATACACTGAATCCTTTAAAACTTGTGAGTTAAGGCAGATCTCCAGTTCTCCTTGGTTTGTATGCAATGTTATAATATTCAAATCATTCAATTAAATTTATAACAAACTTTGTCAAAACCTTATCAGCCCATAGCTGATCCCACAGTGACATCTGAAAAATCAACCAATCTATCAGATGTTAAAGATTCAGACACCTATTAGTAATCCTTGTTGACTAAACAGAATAAATATATCATTCCATCCAAAATAACTCCATAATTAAAAAATACAATCTTTGTGAAAAGAATATCATTCTTCAATAAATATATTTGTTACAAAATTCTTCCCAAAAAATATACCTAAACAATCCATTCCTAGAGATTTCAGTTCGTCTTCCAATAACCAATTATTGAAAATATTCAGAAGTTGCAACAAAAGGAGAGCAAAAAAACCTCATAATTTTTATCTATGGTATTAAAGATTAAAATTTCTGCTGAACAGATGCAGCCAGTTTAAATCCCTTGCAAGAGAGCCATAAAAATATAACCTTCAAACGATAAAAAATTTGTTAATACTTTTTCATAATGGATTTGGAGGCTAGTTATGCTCAGCCTCAATGATAGTTTTGTCTTGACCATAATAATCTGATGATAGTTATCTCTTTCCTAGATTATTTTTGTTGTTATTTACATTCCAAACAATTGGTGCAGTAGAACTTGGATAGATCAAATGTGTTTAATTCAAAATTGCCGATAATTTGAAGTTTTGGGTTGGTCCCTTGAACTTTATATGCTATCAATGTAAAAAAAAATTATGGATAATTCGAAGTTCAACTTCTTTAATTCAAAGTTATTAGTTTACATATGGGCTCAAATTCTAGTGGCATTAGCGATTATCTTCCAAGAATTCTCTGCGTTCAATTGAAATCATGGGATTTGGTGTGAAAGTGGTATCGGGAGAATCAGTTATTGATTGATACTCTGCTGAGTCATCAGTTTGTTGTTATTGGCAAGAGAGTTTATTTTCTGATTTTTTCACACACGAGTTGTTTGCTTTATAAAGGATATTTATCAACTCTCGATACTTACATAAATGAAGAAAGATATTTATGGCCTATTGACCTTCTGTCAGATGTTTGAAGATAATAGATTGCTTCAGCAGTGTTAATGTCAACTGAAGTGAGAAGCTCAGTCCAAAGTATAAATATTTGTATAATTAGTGTATTACTGAGTATATACGAAATGAACAATAATAGTGGGAGCACAAAATATAAAAGAAACTTTAAACCGTAAGTAGCTTTTTATTTGTTTTTACTAATTACGATTACACATAATAATCAATAAACAAGTAACAAACTAACTAGGGTAAAAAAAAAACGAATAACAAATTAGCACCTGTATAAAAAATATAATATTTAGTGCTTTGTAAGTTAGAATATTTTTGTAGTGAAATACAACTAAATTGACACTAGGAACTAATTCATATCCCTTGTTGTTCGCAGTGCGCATTTAATTAGATTCGCAATAGGCTAACTGCTAATAATTATAAGTTTTATAAATCCACTATGCCTAAGTTTATTGCTTATTCAAATTATAGTATTTAATATAGACCAGTCACATACTACCTGAAAAGTCATCGTAGACACACAAAACAAAAATCTGGGCTATATTAACTAAGAGCATTCTTAACTTTCATAATTCGAATGTTTTCATTGCCCCACTTTGAATTATACAGGATTTACTGTATTACTTTGTTGAATATTATATGAGCTTAGCCTTAATAATCAGTTAGACAACAAATCAATTAAATAATTCTGACAGCAAATTAATTAAATTAAAAACTACTAAGATCGCTATTGAACCAAATAACATCATTGTATTTCTTACCAAAATGTCTGTAACGGATGGACCCTCCAAATATGAATAGCCATTTGTATATACATAATCTGATTCTATAGGCTTGGCCAGTTTGTTAGTCAGTTTCTTGTAGGCCTCAGCTACTTCATCCAACTGTAAATAAATTCATATAATTTTAACCTATATTTTTTTAAGACAGTTCACATCAAATAATACCTGAAGTTGTAAGTTTAATTTAATAGTCTAATAGAGTTACTATTTTTAATAATATATTAGTAAACATTAATCAGATTTGCTGAATTCTGCAAAATGCGACCTATAACAAATAGTTAAAATTGGATTTTTTTTTACAAATTCATAAATAGAATTTTTACTTTAAAAAATATTTGAGATATTTTTAAATTCTAGATTTGGATACTTTTGAGTTTTTTGTGTTTCTAAACTATTTGATTTAAAGTAAAATTAAAACAAAATTTGTTTTTTACTTATGATCAGCAACTCTACTGAATAAAATCTCTGAAAAATGTAAGAAGAATAAAAGAAATTTCTGAAAGACAATAATTTATACTTGTTGATTCCCTCCTTTTTTCTGTGAGCTACTTCACTAAAAACACTTGGTAAATATTTTACAACTTCCCTATAGTACCACTTACTTATATTTGTTGAGGACGGCCATTTTGGAAGATGTGTTCTATTGTCAACTCAGACCGTAACTGTGACAATGGAACACATCTCCCGAAACGGTCGTCCTCAATAAATATAAGTAAGTGGTACTATAGGCAAGTTGTAAAATATTTACAAGTGTTTATAGGAAACGATTTATATTATAAACTAGTATAATATTTTCACAAACATGCCGTACTTAAATGAAATATTTTAGAAAAAAACTACTTAAACATTATTTACATTAATTTATGGCAAATATTTTGAAACCATCCATTATTTCTAAATTTTGTTTATTATACATTAAAGAATATATATTAATATCAATCATCTAACCTGAGTTTAGTATAATAAAAGGTAGCCTTTTTACTTTAAAATGAAACCTTCATGGAACAAAGAAATTTTTGTATTATATTAATATAACATATTAACTGCAGAAGGATTTCGTTATATTCCACCTAGGTGACTGCACAGTTTTCATGAAGGATGCAAAACTCTTTATTCTGGTATTGCTGTTAATACCTTTATAAACATTTCCTGGTAGAAATCATTTTCCGACCCAGCCAGGTGGCTGCAAAAAATTTAATCAAGCTTTGTCAATTCAAAATTCTTTTCCCAGTGTTGCCATAAATATATTTGTAGAATTTCTCAGTAGAACCTATTTGATTTCAGCTTTCACAAAGTGGACTCTATTTCTAAGAAATGTTAGGACAAACTGATAAATAGCACTTTAAGCAAAGCATTCTTTTCTTTGCCAGTAAGTTTTAAATTATTTTTCTACAGCATAATTATACTCTAAAATTAAAGGTAGTATTTATAAGTTATAAAATTAGGTAGTATTCGAAATTCATAAAAATAGTTTTTGTAATGGTTTATAACATGAATGTTATTTGACCTTTCAGACAGGAAAAAATAAGTAAAGGCATGTTCTCATCTGCCCAGTGATTAGAATTTATAATGAGGACACACTGTCATCTTCTGCAATAAATATTTAAAGCAGTAAATATTGTAAACATTATTAATAGTGACTAAATTTTTGCTGTATAAAATATATTATTTAAAGCTGTATTTACTAAATTTAAAGTGAACTATTTTGTGTACTGAGAGTTTGGATTATTATATTTTTGTAAGAATTTTTGTCTTCATTATCATTCTGTAGTGCGTTTTAAACCAAGTTAATTATTAAAATGCTCAGTACAGAACATTATCCGTATGTATTGGAAATTTGTATATACAGTAGTCTCTAAAAGCCGAGTCCTGATTTTTTGAGATTCTGTTAAATTCAAGCCTATGTCTATTTCAGACTATTATACCCATTTTAAAGGAAATTCAAATTATTTGCTACTATACAATGCACCGTTGCATCCTTATGAAGAACAACTGTGCTCTGATGATATTCATGTTTTATATCATCCTGCAAATGTTATAAGCCTAATCCAGCCAGTGGATCAGGGTGTTCTGAAATATATGACAAAAATACAGATGTTACCTTTTACAATCATTTTTAGAAGCGACTGAAAGAGAAGCAAGCATTGTGGGCTTTCTAAAAAAAAATATAGTTAAGGAAGTTTTATTCTGGAGAGCTGAATTATGGAACAAAATTTAAGCAGAAATATTAAGTGAGTTATGGAATTAAGTCCTGAGCTATAATTAAACTATTGGTTGTGTCATTGACTCACAAGAATAAACAGATTTGACATTTCTTATCATGAAGTTTCCATGTTGTGAAAACGTCGATGATAAGGACATATGTCAATGGATGAGTAAGGGTGAAAATAAGTAAGTAAAATTAAGACGTTATGACTAAAGAAATGGTACGTGTTTTGTGCATTCTTAATTATAGTATTAGGGTTCATAAGAACTCCTGTTTTTTCTAATGCTCAGGAACATATTTCCGTGTAATGCAAGTTTTCGGTAATCTGAAGGGGCCTCAGTCCCAAGTACCTCGAATTATCGAGACTCTACTGTATGTAATGTGAATTCATCAATTCGATGATGTTAATAAAGTCCATGTTAGTAAATGTAACGCTACTATCGACCGGGCCAGTAAACTGCACATCACACAGCAATCAGCAGGAAGAAAATGGGAAAACCTTGTCATCACAGACTTCCACGAGCTGTAGCCTTTGCCAAGTACAGAATGCCCTCTCTGTGGACATGCAAATGCGGTACATCTGCCAAAATGCAATGCACTCGACCACTCTGGACATGTTGATGACCCACTTAAGGAAGTTCGTCTATACAGGCTAGCACGTCACCAAATGGCTTAACAGCCAAGGGTGGGCGTTGGATAGTCTTGGATGTTATAACCAGTTCAATAAAACAAAATTGCTGGTTTGGTATTATCAGAATAAATAAGTATTGAAAAACATGTTTTAATAAATTTGAAATCGTGGTAGTAACATTAATATAAAAAGAGGATCCAAAAAGTAATCAAGAAGAAAGGGACGAAAAACATGAGGAATTTCCAGAAGAATAATCAGGATTTTAGTTTATACAGGCATTTTTACATAGGAAATAACTTAATACTCCGACTTTATCGATTTAGTAGATTTTTTGTTATATAACATTCATATTAAGCAGGTTTTACCATATTTCTAGTTTGAAAAACAACTAGTTTGCTTACTCAGTTATATAAATAGAGAAATGCAGCATTGAATTAGCTGAATAATTTCCCAGATCAAGACCTTTTAAAGAATTGAATAAATTTTAATACAAAAATAATACAATGTAGACAAAAAAAATTATTAACTTTAATTACTTACATCAACTTTTTTCTCTTGCTGTAGTTGGCTGCTAACTTGAGTCATACTGTCAACAACCTACAAACACATTGTTTATATATAAACTGTTTATATAGCATTGTTTATAACAAATACTTGATAGTAAGTAATATATTAGGAGTGGTTAAAAATGTATATGAAATGAGGCATGAATTAGAATTGTTTTCTTTAAATCTGTCAGATGCTACTATAATTGATAAAGATAGTGAGTATTAATAAAGATTGAATATTATTGTTCTTCACTATTAGGAAAATCACTGCATAGTCTTCAACAGATGTATCTTGTTTGGTATAGCTTGCTTGCAAATGTTTATTTCTGCTGCCTTAATATGAAACATTTACTTTGTGTGGTTGACCTACAGCTAAGGAAAACAGCTGTTTCCTTTAATGCATGCTAAAAATTACATTTACAATTATATCTGGACTGGTAGTTCTATTTATCGTGCTTTATTCTTCATCCCTCTAAACAGGTGTAAAATATTCTTGTGATCAAGAATATCACAAGTGTTTCATATCTCTTTATGATACATTGTATGAAAACTACACTTTGTCAAGTCAGCTGTTATTTTTTCTTCTACAAACTGTTCTCAAAGTGTATGAGCATGTCTTCTACATTCTCTTTATTTTGTATTGAATTTAAAGTTCAATTGCCTTCTTTTTAAATCACTTCAAATTGTATTAATTAACTTTGTTTGCAAGTTCCATCACTGAACATATGAAACTTACAGTAATGTATTTGTAGTATATGTGGCGTGTTTCAGCAGGTTGTTTAAAGTACATTTTCTTAAATATGACCTCATACATTAAGAAAACGTCAATCATTGTATATGGTGAGCTCACCCGATCTTCAAGAACCCTACTATACAAATATAACCGGTAATTGGTGATCACCAGGAAACAAAATCCTTCATGTTGTTTGGCATTACACAGATATGTTCTAGAAGTACTGCAAATGGTTATAGTGACTGAAAGGATGGATTTCAATGAGATCGTCAATCGCCTGAGAATGAGATTTGGCCTCAGACACCAGGAGCAGTTGTATTGCTCTCAGTTGACAAGAGATTAATACTTCGAAGGAAACTCTCCAAGGGTTTAAAACTGATGTTGCCTGGATAGTGAGGAAAGCTTACCATTCAGTGACACATGAAGTATACAAGAGTTTAGAGATCTAAAATTTTCATGATAGACCTTGGGAACCTGAGACGCAACAGACAGTGAAGCTCGTCTGCGCGAAGACATTAAATGATGGTCTCACACAGGCTATGAAGTTTGAGGCAGTAAAGAAATCAGTGATACACCAAGCCTGGATTCGTGCTGTAAATATGAAGACAACACCTTTCACAAGGAGGAAATAGGAAAGGTGTTACACACTTTGAAAAACTGGAAGAAAGAAATTCGCTGTTGGATCTGTATGGACATAGGAGAAAAAGGCCGGGTGGCCAGAGAAGATGGAACAAGAAAACTAAGGTGGTTTATTGGGAGAGGTATTTGTCAACCCACTATCAGAAGCCTCAGATATAAGCATTAAGATTGCATTGCTTGCAGGAAGCTCTAATAGTCTGTATGAAGATGTCAGAGTGGATGAACGATCAAGAAATCTGCTCATACATACTGGTGCTATGACTATCATACGTCTAGATCAGGGATGTCCAACTGGCGGCCCGCGGGCCGCATGCGGCCCGCCATGCCATTTTATGCGGCCCACAAAGACTTATCAGACAAAAATATCAGAAAAATACTTGAAATTTTGACAAGGATCTAATAATTTAATGATAAATTCTAATACTATAAGAATTTTTAGTTCAATTAGCTTTTCTAACAGATTTGACTAATCATCTTAACATTTTGAACTTGAGTCTTCAAGGAAAAAATCAAACAATATCAGATTTGGCTGGAATCATCAATGGGTTTCGCAGTAAGCTACAACTGTTCAAACAAAATCTTGAAAATAAAAATTTTATACACTTTCCTAGCTGTCTTCAGTTAGCCTACAAATTAAAAAACAATGATTTTTCAAGCTGCATCTGTCAAATGCAAGAAGTAATTGACGAGTTCAATACAAGATTTGAGGAAATTGAAAGTCTCAAAAGTAGTCTACTGCTTTACAGCAATCCTCTTGGAGCTACAATTGAAGACCAACCAGCTGACCTACAACTTGAATTATGTGATTTGCAGGGTGACATGTTTCTAATGACCAGGCAAGAAAAGACTCATGACTTTTTTAAATTGCTTCCTAAAGAGAGATTCCCAAACTTGCGAGATTTTGGGCTAAAAATGTCTTCAATGTTTGGAAGTACATACCTATGTGAAAGTGTTTTCTCATCTATGAAGTTTATAAAAAAAACAAAATAGGAACAAGCTTTCTGATTTATCTTTACTCTATCTCATGAGGTTGGCTCACACAGAACTAGAAGTGGATATTCGTTCTTTGGTGGCTGCAGCTGATCGACCACAATGTTCACACTAAAATACTGTAATGTACATTTTTATCCTCATTTCAGTTGTTGTGTTAATTGATAAAACTATTTTGTATTTTTCTTATTTGTATAGTTTTTTCTCACTTGAGTCTTGAGAAATATAACTAATACTATTCAATTTTGTTTTATTCATTTATAAATTTTCATATGTTCTTGTTGCTATTTCAAACTAAAATTATATTATTACTATGTGGCCCGCAACAACGTACAAGGTTTTAATTTTGGCCCGCTATGATATGAAAGTTGGACATCCCTGGTCTAGATGCTAATTCTCACAGTAAGAAGATTTTGGCAATATCATTCTCACTACATAATACTACTATTGGGGAAGGCATCATCCTAAGCTTAGAAAAGATCAGTTTGCATGGGTGATCTTATTAGAAAACAACACAGTTTCCTCCAGAGCTAGATGACAATCAGAGAAACAGTAGATGGGAACATTTCTACATATCAAACTATGCTACTAGATGAGAGCCTTAGTCGTAATGTACTAGTAGTAAGACTGGTTTTTATAACTGCAAGAAACCCTCCTCTGTCGTGTGAATGTGAATGGCTACCCCATCACATTAACACATTAAGTGCGGTGGGCGTGCATGAAAGCCCTTGCTCTATTGGTGCCTATTTCAATATGCATTCATATATGCCCCATGTCCACTCTCAATTTATTGGTTCAGTGTGAGGTTAGCCATTACCAGGAAACATTGTATCGGTTATCGTGCCAGTCTTTGTGAACATTTCGGAGCGTTTCGTTTCTTGTTCCACCGTTGCTGTTGAATTGGGGACTGTGTTATCGTATTAGTGATACTTCAAGTGTGTTATAGTTGTCAATCAAGATTTTTTGATTGACAAAGATAATTTTTGATCGAAATATTTTAATAGTGTGATAAGTTTTTGTATGTGTACATATTTATTTCTAAGAGATTGCAGTTTTGGACTATTGCCAAAAAGTCTGTCAGTCTCCTATCTAGTCCAAAAATTCCTAAATAAAGCTCTACTAGAACTAACCTAAATAAATAAATAAATATATATATATATATATATATATATATAAATTGACCCGACATACTTTATTTTATAGCCTAAATGACACCTAAATAAACTCCGTCGGACCAACTGGCCTGACATTGTTTTTGAGGTATTTATTATTTCTGCAACATATTTAATATTTTTTGTTTTGTGTGTAACCAATAAACAACAAAACCACATTTTCATGCTCGGTTTACCCACATAATAAGCTGACTGGCGAGTAAAGGGTTTTGGCGCTTATTACGAAGAGACATAAACGTGTCACTTGTGATTGATTTGTGAGTTTACAATTATTTTGTATATAGAACGGAAGTGTAAACATATTCTTTGTCTGATAAGAAATGCTTTAGATCCGATTAATACTACACAAGATTTCATAACAAGCTTTGAAACTTAGTGATTTACTTTTTACGAATTTACGTTATAAATTACTTTTTAGTAAGGATGAGTTTATCTAAGCTGATTATTAAAATCGCGGGTTGGGGTTGTACATAGTATTTATTTAGGTATTTTTTAGAAATGATTATAAACACTGTTAGAACTATTTAGATATGAATTACTTATTGACATTGTATGTAAACTTATATCTATCATTGATAAACATTGTAAATGGTGGCAGGAAGGGTTGTAGGTACTTAAATTTTTTTTGGGTACTTTTTCTATAATTATAACTAAGTGTTGTGACTGGAAAAAAGGTTTGTCGATATCCAGCAACAAATAGGGAGAGAAACCCAACAGTTAGACAGTCGACAACCATCACCTGAGATACAAGAACCCGCACTACCGGCAAAGGCCGTACACGAAAGTACCGGAAATGATGTCACTAAAACTGATGAAAATGAATGCCTAGCCAACTTCAGATGACATATTGGGCCCAAAAACAACATTTTCAATGCATGTGATAATAATTTAATAATAATAATCAACAATATTTTTTCAGCAATTTTGATGCACAACTATAAAACATTGCCACACTCAACGTGTTAAAGAAGGGTAGTACTGTTGAAGGGTTTTCAAAGCTTTCATCAGTGGTGTGATGGGTAAGCCCTCAGAAGTACCTCATATATCTAAATCATTTTCCTATATTTATTATTAGTGAAATATCTAAAGTAGATTTGACACAAATATCTAACAAAAGAGATCTTATCTATAATCACTACAATTTACAATATTTAATTAATACTTTAATATTTAATACAGGCGGGAAAAATAATTACAATTGTACTAAATTTTATGAGTAAAAACTAGTCCTAAAACTAATAAATATGTTAAACTAAGTGAAATAAAATGTTCACTGAGATCTATTGTTAATGTTACAATGTACATAAAAACCAATGCTTAAATACATTTTAACAATACATAATATACAAACCTTTTGAGACTTTATGATGTCATCATCTATTTCTTTTATATCAGCTAATTCCAAGAGATATTGCTGCATCTTAGTTACAGCTATTGTTTTTGCTTCTGCCCTGGAATCAGCCATGCCTAGAATAAAAAAAATACCAATTTTAGAATAGAGTCAACTTCCAATTATTCATGCAAAAACATTTACAACTTACCCATTTTTTCCTACAGCAAGCACTTACTACAGCACAATCAATTCCATTTACAAATAAGGTCCACCACTATTATTTACCTCTTATTCGAATTCTATAATTGGCAATAGCATTATCATGAGAATCTACACCGCTCATTTGGTTATTATAATAATTAATAACATTTAGCTGCTTTACAAAGTCCTGTTTCCTTTCTTTTCGTTTGGCCCGTAATTCGTTGACTGTAATAACTGAGTTATCTCGCCATCAAACAACAATTGTCTCAAGTCTGAATGAGTTAAAGTAAAGCTATGGGGATTTTTTCCTTAGCATAAGATACAAAAAAATCAATAATTTTGTCCAGGAAAAAACATCAAAAAATAAATTGTATATTTCAAGAGTTGTTAGTCCACCATATTGGTTTTTTAGTTGTTCTATAAGGTTTTTTTTATTTCTACATCATTTGGAAATTTTGATGTATTTGGTAAAGAATTTTCCCAATATAGACATATTCTTTGATTACTTGTCTCTGTAGTTAAAGAAATGTGAACTTCAAAGGAACCAGCGATATTCGAAGGAACGCTATCACCACCATCGTTTATGTCGATTTAATTATCTTTGATAACTTCTTTGTCGGTATTTTCATCAACGTCAGGTGGTATGATAACTGAATCAACTCCACATGGTGCTTCCTCTTCCTCAATATCATCGAGAGCTGCAAGCAATTCTTCTTCTGTTCTATAGCACTCACGTTTAAAACTCATAGCGGATCCACTGGTCAATTGCTTTGAACACTGCCCATATATCTCAATTGCCGGGATACTCCAGACATTGCGTCAATGCAACACAAGCGAACTCTGAATAAAGGGAAAGTGGAGAGCTGTGGTTCAACGGAAATGACTCAGTAGTAAGTAAACATGATACGAATAGCTTGCATATCAAAAGGTTTTGTTCCAAGAATCGACAGATGTTTATTTCTTACTCCAAAAATGTTGATTTTCTCGGAGTTTATTTTATCGTAATTGAAGTCCTTATTGACAAAGAAGTATCATTAAAAACAACATAACTGATGCACGATAGCAAAGTACTCTATTCTTAGAATAAACAACACACTTCAAATTGAAAATTACTCACTTTATGAAGAAATTGTGTGTAACATAATATAGTGTAATGTTTACAAAACGTTGGGAAGAAATGAGTCAATGTAAAGATAAGCGGTTCATTAAAAACACACATCTTAAAAAAATAAATGCCTTAGGGCCACGTTGTATGAATTATATAAATAATATATATATATATATATATATATATATATATATATATAATACGTTTTCTTGTTTAATAATTTAAAACAACACAGGTTATTCAAATACAAGAATATTTATTATTTTATATCCAAAGCTTTTCATTGGCAAACAGTACCAACATCAGCAGGAATGAAATTTTCATTCTTGTTTAAACGCCATTATGTTGGTATAGATATATAGATGACATCTTCCTAATTTGGACACAGGGTGCTTTAACACTTGAGGCATTTTTAGACAGCCTGACACAATTCTCCACACTTCAATTTACCTGGGAGAAATCTACATCAGACATCACCTTTTTGGATGTAGAGGTAACACTCCAGAATGGAAATAGCAACACAGGAATTCACATCAAACCGACAAACCACCTACAATATCTCCATTTTGACAGCAACCACCCAATAAACATAAAACGATCCATTCCATACAGTCAAGCAATCAGGGGTAAGAGAATCTGTTCGAATGATAGGGAATTGGAAGATTTTAATAGAAAGATATCAACAGCCTTTCAGAGAAGAGGATACCCAAAAAACTCATTGAAAACCAAATTCATTCAGCACAATCCTCGGTTCACCATAAACCACAAACAGAACAAAATAAACTGTCTTTAATAACAGACTACCATCCTGGTCTACATAAACTCAACAAGATATTGAGAGATGGCTTCAAAATTCTTCAAGCTTCCGTCCACACCAAAAATCTTTTCACCGATCCACCGCAAATTTGGTACAAGCAACCTCCCAACTTGAAAAACATCCTAGTACATCCTAAACTACCAGACCCTGATGCAGAGAAACCACACAAACTTCCTCATGGCTCCCTCCCATGCAACAGACCTAGATGCAAGACGTGTCCAATACACCCCTCAGCAAATAGTTTCAACAGCCAAACAACAAAAATGGTCTTCAAAATACAGGGTCATCATAATTGTACATCGAAAAATGTCATATACCGGCTACAATGTAAACTTTGCTCAGCACAGTACATAGGCCTGACCACGGATGGTCTGAATATCAGAATGAATGGCCACAGACATGATGTTAAAATTATGAATATGGATAGACCAACATCTCAACATGCTGCGAGTCACAACATCACAACTTTTGATGACTGCTATACCACAAAAATAATTAAATCACTCCCTCCTGATTGCAATCCCTCAGAACTGAGAAGGTGGGAACTATCATACCAGTGGTATACCAAGTCCAGAGAATCCCCTAACCTCAACATCAGATAAATCCATTCATTTTTTTCCAAATAGCCTTATCTCTTTTCCCCTGACAGACTTATATAAACTATAATCACTCATATGCTCATGGAAACAATATATATATATATATATATATATATATATATATATATATATATATATATATATTATAACATAATTATAAAACAGACGCAACGGGGTTTTACTATTTTATGAAGATATATTATTTCTATTTAATAACCAAAACCAAAAAACTACTCAAGAACAATTCATTAACATTTATTATTACAATTTCATCTCAACATTAAACAATACACAAAACAAAATTTTAGAACTTAACAAGTTTTAACACAATATACTAAAATTCGATTCTTTAAATTTGAATTACAAGGTTTTTATACCCTTGGCTAGTTAAGATCTCTTGATATCTCGGGGTTTATCGCATGGGCTATATTTTTAGAAATTCTTAGGTTAATTAAATAAATTTTGAACAAACAATATTAAATTTTGAAAATGCAAAAAGGCTAAACTATTTGAACTGGATTTATTTCTTACTATTAATTAACTATAAGATATCCTAATATACAAATTTAAACTTCTCTATTATCTTAAAAGTCCATTAAAGTTATTTTTATAGCGCTATTACTCAAATTAATAAATATCAAAATTTTGCTGGTCGCTTACGTAAATTCCCGTTCTCTCCAATTTAAACATTTCACACACTTAAATTTGTTTTATTTACTTTACTTTATATTAACACAGTATTAACTCTTTCAATTTTCTTATTCCTGTTTAATCTGGCCAAGTTTACTCACAAAACTGTATAATTTAGACGAACTCTTTCCAAATAAATAGAATTTTGACTGGTCCTGGCAGGTCCCATCTTAAAGCGTCACCCACGCCATCCAACTCAACTCTCACTACGCGTCCTTTTTTTTCTAAAATTGTTTTAAAATATGGCCGCCTTTCTTCTCCAAAAACACATGTTGCCTGTAATCTAGTTTGTTTTCTTTTTCTTCACTAGAATCGATTGTCACACTGACCTACATCTGTTTTACAGCTGACATACTAACAAGTTTGTTTTCACCAGTTTTTATTTCGTTAATTTGGTTGAAACTCACTGTTTCAATTTCCTATCGTCAACAAACCTTCCAGTGTTTATTTTATTAATATTATTAGTGTGTGAAGTGTCTTTGTGTTTTACTTTTGAAATAGTTCTGAATTGTGTGTGTTTTGAGCCGAATTCATAGAAACATAACCTTTCAATTTTCTTTTGTTTACAAACGTGTTCACTTTCTCCTTCAAGTAATTACTTAGCCCTATGTTCCTACAGTTTACAAATTTGTTTACACATAACTATTATTAGATTATCTTATTTTAATTTATGTGTTAGGTTATTTGATATAACAAATTTCCTAATACATTTCCAGTTCAAAAACCTTGTTTACAATTCCTAGGCTTTTACCAGAATTTAGTTTCAATTTTAACCTAACCAATCTTTTAATGAATTTCTTTCTAAATTTTGAGTGAGTTATTTCTCATCTATTTTCCAATTCTTAAATAATATTATATAGCCCATTCCATAAATGTTACAATGTCCCCTAATTTAATTTAAATAAAAAAAAATATTACTAATCTCTACATTACACATTCTTTACATTTTACAAGCTTGATTAAATATACATATTTTTTTTTTTAAAATTAAATTTAAATTAACATTTATACTTTAAATTGTCCATTTATACTTAATTCCTACGACACAATTTTATCTTAATTCTTTAACAATCAAATACTGAGCTGAACACTTCAAGCTACATATTACTTAACATATCTTTTAACAACACAATATACTTATAACTAACATTCAATCAACAATTCTTTAACAATTCTAACATTAAATCATGTTCTGGTATATATATATATTTTTTTTTTTTTTTTTTTTTTTTTTTTTTTTTTTTTTTTTTTTTCAATTGGAAACCTTCCAATTATAAGTCTGATTCAATATTTATTTAACATAATATATATTCTCTGATACTATGTCTTTAAATCCCAGCCTATCCGAGTCATAGTCTGTCTAGATTTGGTCAAATTGGTTATAACATTTCTCTTTCCCTTATTTCTGTTTATTCCTTGTTTATTATTTGTCTCATATTTATTTTGCTTTTAACTTCATCTAGCTCTCAGTTCTAAGTTAGTATTTTATCTCCCCTTCCAATCTCACATCCAGTTCAATTATTTTCTTATATCATTTCAGTTTATTTTGTATGAAGTTTAACATCTAATATTTTTAAAGGTTGCAATTTCATATCCTCTATTTGATCATATCTATAGTTCCTTCGATTACACTATCCCTATATCAACGAATATAAATTTTGTTTTAATACTTATTTATCAACGCAGATTCTCCCTTACAATACGACGAAGTTTAAATACACAATTACCATATTTTTATTACAACGATGCTTTAATATTTATTATCATAGATGCATATTTCTTTTATAATATATAATATATAATATATACGACGAAGTTCCATTATTTATCAACGCAGATTCTCCCTTACAATACGACGAAGTTTAAATATATATAATTTTATCTTTATTCATTATTCGACGAAGTTTCCAATAAATTATCGTAGATATAGTTACCATCCCTTAAAACTTATCTCCTGCTAACGTTTTCTTATACACATAATCACCTAGAGTTTATTCATATTGCTTCCTTCACCTATATTTAATATCTCCCTTCCTATTTTATTATTATTTTTCTTTTCCAGTTCTCCTTGATACATGTCATTTTACTGCCTGTGTCGATTAATGCCTGTAAACTTGTTTCCTCTATTTCATTTCTATCTCTGGGTTTCCTATTGTCTTAGTTTTCCGATTGACTGTGGGCACCATGCTCTTTTCTTGTCCCCACGCCTGTCCTTGCCTTAACACCGTTTACATCTCCATTGTATCTTTCATCTGCTTCATAGTTTCTATTTTCTGTGTTACTCTCATATTTAAATTCCATTTCCCATTTTCCAAACTCGAGTTGTGCCTCCACATTCATTAACATATCCGTACCTATGATCATTTCTCTCAATAAGCTTTGTACCACTAAGCATTGAGACGGATATTTAACTCCTCCTCTTTCTCCTATTACCATTTTCATTTTATTAACCTTTTCAATTTTCTTATTAGTTGCGGTTTGAATTGTTAAATTTTTTATTTGCAGTACCTCCATCTTTCCTACTTCATTTCTTAATTTTAACTCTCCTAACTCTTCTGTGTTTTTCTTTGTTATATATTCGACTTTCTCTATCTCTTTTTTATTAATTTCTATCTCATCAGCTATTATTTCTTTTGTTTCCTCAAAATTTTCCTTAATCTCCTCCTCTAATTCTCTATCTTTCTCCTCTAAGTCTCTTCTCACATCCTCTACTACAGCATTATTCTCTGTCCTCCACTGTCGCCTCATATCCTCTATCATTTTCCTATTGTCCTCCCTAATTTCATCTTTTATTAATTTTAGATCCTCCTTCATCTCTCTTATTTCGTCTCTATTTTCCTCTAATTTTTTGTTTAAATTCTGGTTCATATCCTTCATCTCCCTCTTTATATTCTCACTACCTTTATTGATGTTTATACTCATTTCCATGAGAGTTCTCATCATCTCCCTTAAATCTTCATTTTCATTATTTCCCCGTTTTTTTTGTTGGGTTTGCATAGGTGGTAGTCTCCTAGCTTCTTCTACCTCAATGTTTCCTATTGGCATACCTGTGCCTTCCAATTCTATTTCTTTCATTTCCAAAATTGTCCCTTTTTCCTGGTCCCCTACAACTACCAGTTCGCCTATAATATTTTCTTCTTTTTTTTTTCGTAAGTAACTTATTATACAAACATAAACAATTTTTTATATATACTATAAACCTAGCCTTGATTCTATTCAACTCAGTGTTTAATTTTACAAAATTTTTTCTAAATCTATTTCCAGTTCAAATGTTTATATATAAAAAGTTCTAAATTAATTTTATTTCAAAATCTCTCTAAATAAATTTTCTCGAGCCCAACGTTGTTGCGCCAATTATAACATAATTATAAAACAGACGCAACGGGGTTTTACTATTTTATGAAGATATATTATTTCTATTTAATAACCAAAACCAAAAAACTACTCAAGAACAATTCATTAACATTTATTATTACAATTTCATCTCAACATTAAACAATACACAAAACAAAATTTTAGAACTTAACAAGTTTTAACACAATATACTAAAATTCGATTCTTTAAATTTGAATTACAAGGTTTTTATACCCTTGGCTAGTTAAGATCTCTTGATATCTCGGGGTTTATCGCATGGGCTATATTTTTAGAAATTCTTAGGTTAATTAAATAAATTTTGAACAAACAATATTAAATTTTGAAAATGCAAAAAGGCTAAACTATTTGAACTGGATTTATTTCTTACTATTAATTAACTATAAGATATCCTAATATACAAATTTAAACTTCTCTATTATCTTAAAAGTCCATTAAAGTTATTTTTATAGCGCTATTACTCAAATTAATAAATATCAAAATTTTGCTGGTCGCTTACGTAAATTCCCGTTCTCTCCAATTTAAACATTTCACACACTTAAATTTGTTTTATTTACTTTACTTTATATTAACACAGTATTAACTCTTTCAATTTTCTTATTCCTGTTTAATCTGGCCAAGTTTACTCACAAAACTGTATAATTTAGACAAACTCTTTCCAAATAAATAGAATTTTGACTGGTCCTGGCAGGTCCCATCTTAAAGCGTCACCCACGCCATCCAACTCAACTCTCACTACGCGTCCTTTTTTTTCTAAAATTGTTTTAAAATATGGCCGCCTTTCTTCTCCAAAAACACATGTTGCCTGTAATCTAGTTTGTTTTCTTTTTCTTCACTAGAATCGATTGTCACACTGACCTACATCTGTTTTACAGCTGACATACTAACAAGTTTGTTTTCACCAGTTTTTATTTCGTTAATTTGGTTGAAACTCACTGTTTCAATTTCCTATCGTCAACAAACCTTCCAGTGTTTATTTTATTAATATTATTAGTGTGTGAAGTGTCTTTGTGTTTTACTTTTGAAATAGTTCTGAATTGTGTGTGTTTTGAGCCGAATTCATAGAAACATAACCTTTCAATTTTCTTTTGTTTACAAACGTGTTCACTTTCTCCTTCAAGTAATTACTTAGCCCTATGTTCCTACAGTTTACAAATTTGTTTACACATAACTATTATTAGATTATCTTATTTTAATTTATGTGTTAGGTTATTTGATATAACAAATTTCCTAATACATTTCCAGTTCAAAAACCTTGTTTACAATTCCTAGGCTTTTACCAGAATTTAGTTTCAATTTTAACCTAACCAATCTTTTAATGAATTTCTTTCTAAATTTTGAGTGAGTTATTTCTCATCTATTTTCCAATTCTTAAATAATATTATATAGCCCATTCCATAAATGTTACAATGTCCCCTAATTTAATTTAAATAAAAAAAAATATTACTAATCTCTACATTACACATTCTTTACATTTTACAAGCTTGATTAAATATACATATTTTTTTTTTTTAAATTAAATTTAAATTAACATTTATACTTTAAATTGTCCATTTATACTTAATTCCTACGACACAATTTTATCTTAATTCTTTAACAATCAAATACTGAGCTGAACACTTCAAGCTACATATTACTTAACATATCTTTTAACAACACAATATACTTATAACTAACATTCAATCAACAATTCTTTAACAATTCTAACATTAAATCATGTTCTGGTATATATATATATTTTTTTTTTTTTTTTTTTTTTTTTTTTTTTTTTTTTTTTTTTTTTCAATTGGAAACCTTCCAATTATAAGTCTGATTCAATATTTATTTAACATAATATATATTCTCTGATACTATGTCTTTAAATCCCAGCCTATCCGAGTCATAGTCTGTCTAGATTTGGTCAAATTGGTTATAACATTTCTCTTTCCCTTATTTCTGTTTATTCCTTGTTTATTATTTGTCTCATATTTATTTTGCTTTTAACTTCATCTAACTCTCAGTTCTAAGTTAGTATTTTATCTCCCCTTCCAATCTCACATCCAGTTCAATTATTTTCTTATATCATTTCAGTTTATTTTGTATGAAGTTTAACATCTAATATTTTTAAAGGTTGCAATTTCATATCCTCTATTTGATCATATCTATAGTTCCTTCGATTACACTATCCCTATATCAACGAATATAAATTTTGTTTTAATACTTATTTATCAACGCAGATTCTCCCTTACAATACGACGAAGTTTAAATACACAATTACCATATTTTTATTACAACGATGCTTTAATATTTATTATCATAGATGCATATTTCTTTTATAATATATAATATATAATATATACGACGAAGTTCCATTATTTATCAACGCAGATTCTCCCTTACAATACGACGAAGTTTAAATATATATAATTTTATCTTTATTCATTATTCGACGAAGTTTCCAATAAATTATCGTAGATATAGTTACCATCCCTTAAAACTTATCTCCTGCTAACGTTTTCTTATACACATAATCACCTAGAGTTTATTCATATTGCTTCCTTCACCTATATTTAATATCTCCCTTCCTATTTTATTATTATTTTTCTTTTCCAGTTCTCCTTGATACATGTCATTTTACTGCCTGTGTCGATTAATGCCTGTAAACTTGTTTCCTCTATTTCATTTCTATCTCTGGGTTTCCTATTGTCTTAGTTTTCCGATTGACTGTGGGCACCATGCTCTTTTCTTGTCCCCACGCCTGTCCTTGCCTTAACACCGTTTACATCTCCATTGTATCTTTCATCTGCTTCATAGTTTCTATTTTCTGTGTTACTCTCATATTTAAATTCCATTTCCCATTTTCCAAACTCGAGTTGTGCCTCCACATTCATTAACATATCCGTACCTATGATCATTTCTCTCAATAAGCTTTGTACCACTAAGCATTGAGACGGATATTTAACTCCTCCTCTTTCTCCTATTACCATTTTCATTTTATTAACCTTTTCAATTTTCTTATTAGTTGCGGTTTGAATTGTTAAATTTTTTATTTGCAGTACCTCCATCTTTCCTACTTCATTTCTTAATTTTAACTCTCCTAACTCTTCTGTGTTTTTCTTTGTTATATATTCGACTTTCTCTATCTCTTTTTTATTAATTTCTATCTCATCAGCTATTATTTCTTTTGTTTCCTCAAAATTTTCCTTAATCTCCTCCTCTAATTCTCTATCTTTCTCCTCTAAGTCTCTTCTCACATCCTCTACTACAGCATTATTCTCTGTCCTCCACTGTCGCCTCATATCCTCTATCATTTTCCTATTGTCCTCCCTAATTTCATCTTTTATTAATTTTAGATCCTCCTTCATCTCTCTTATTTCGTCTCTATTTTCCTCTAATTTTTTGTTTAAATTCTGGTTCATATCCTTCATCTCCCTCTTTATATTCTCACTACCTTTATTGATGTTTATACTCATTTCCATGAGAGTTCTCATCATCTCCCTTAAATCTTCATTTTCATTATTTCCCCGTTTTTTTTGTTGGGTTTGCATAGGTGGTAGTCTCCTAGCTTCTTCTACCTCAATGTTTCCTATTGGCATACCTGTGCCTTCCAATTCTATTTCTTTCATTTCCAAAATTGTCCCTTTTTCCTGGTCCCCTACAACTACCAGTTCGCCTATAATATTTTCTTCTTTTTTTTTTCGTAAGTAACTTATTATACAAACATAAACAATTTTTTATATATACTATAAACCTAGCCTTGATTCTATTCAACTCAGTGTTTAATTTTACAAAATTTTTTCTAAATCTATTTCCAGTTCAAATGTTTATATATAAAAAGTTCTAAATTAATTTTATTTCAAAATCTCTCTAAATAAATTTTCTCGAGCCCAACGTTGTTGCGCCAATTATAACATAATTATAAAACAGACGCAACGGGGTTTTACTATTTTATGAAGATATATTATTTCTATTTAATAACCAAAACCAAAAAACTACTCAAGAACAATTCATTAACATTTATTATTACAATTTCATCTCAACATTAAACAATACACAAAACAAAATTTTAGAACTTAACAAGTTTTAACACAATATACTAAAATTCGATTCTTTAAATTTGAATTACAAGGTTTTTATACCCTTGGCTAGTTAAGATCTCTTGATATCTCGGGGTTTATCGCATGGGCTATATTTTTAGAAATTCTTAGGTTAATTAAATAAATTTTGAACAAACAATATTAAATTTTGAAAATGCAAAAAGGCTAAACTATTTGAACTGGATTTATTTCTTACTATTAATTAACTATAAGATATCCTAATATACAAATTTAAACTTCTCTATTATCTTAAAAGTCCATTAAAGTTATTTTTATAGCGCTATTACTCAAATTAATAAATATCAAAATTTTGCTGGTCGCTTACGTAAATTCCCGTTCTCTCCAATTTAAACATTTCACACACTTAAATTTGTTTTATTTACTTTACTTTATATTAACACAGTATTAACTCTTTCAATTTTCTTATTCCTGTTTAATCTGGCCAAGTTTACTCACAAAACTGTATAATTTAGACAAACTCTTTCCAAATAAATAGAATTTTGACTGGTCCTGGCAGGTCCCATCTTAAAGCGTCACCCACGCCATCCAACTCAACTCTCACTACGCGTCCTTTTTTTTCTAAAATTGTTTTAAAATATGGCCGCCTTTCTTCTCCAAAAACACATGTTGCCTGTAATCTAGTTTGTTTTCTTTTTCTTCACTAGAATCGATTGTCACACTGACCTACATCTGTTTTACAGCTGACATACTAACAAGTTTGTTTTCACCAGTTTTTATTTCGTTAATTTGGTTGAAACTCACTGTTTCAATTTCCTATCGTCAACAAACCTTCCAGTGTTTATTTTATTAATATTATTAGTGTGTGAAGTGTCTTTGTGTTTTACTTTTGAAATAGTTCTGAATTGTGTGTGTTTTGAGCCGAATTCATAGAAACATAACCTTTCAATTTTCTTTTGTTTACAAACGTGTTCACTTTCTCCTTCAAGTAATTACTTAGCCCTATGTTCCTACAGTTTACAAATTTGTTTACACATAACTATTATTAGATTATCTTATTTTAATTTATGTGTTAGGTTATTTGATATAACAAATTTCCTAATACATTTCCAGTTCAAAAACCTTGTTTACAATTCCTAGGCTTTTACCAGAATTTAGTTTCAATTTTAACCTAACCAATCTTTTAATGAATTTCTTTCTAAATTTTGAGTGAGTTATTTCTCATCTATTTTCCAATTCTTAAATAATATTATATAGCCCATTCCATAAATGTTACAATATATATATATATATATCTTTAATCTGTGCATCTGTGACTTCTGATTTCTACTCTACACAATCTGTGATTACAATTATTTTATTTCATTCTCTCATATTTCTTTTTGTGTTTTCTCTTCGATTGACAAAGACCACTGTGTGGTTGAAATATATCATTGTTTAAGTGCTTTTATGTGTTTCTATTTCAAGACTACAGTGTGGACTCTGACCAAGGTAAGTCTGTCAGTCTCCTAGTCCAAAAAATCTAAATAATCTTTACCAACCAAAACTAACCTAAACATATATATATTGTAAGTTTTTGTTTTATTACAATTATGAATGAAGTTTTTAAAATGTAACTTTTCTAATAATATTTCAATCAAGGTAGGTTAGTAACTTTTCTAATTTATTTTAAGATAAATTTTCTAGAGCTTTCCTTTTTTTATAACTTATAAGTTTCCTCTCTTATTACAAGTCTTATTATTCTAAATTGGATTTCTCTTTTGGGCAGCAACAATTTTTATTTAATTTAGCCTAAATTGATTATAATTTTGATTTAGCACAAGCTCTCTTAATCTCGGGTTATCGGGTGGGTTTTAAATTTTGAATACTGAAATCTTATTTGGCACTCCAAAGTACAAGAACAAAAAAATCTAATCTATAAATGTTATACACTATGTTACATATCAATCTATTTCTAAGTAAAATTGTTCCTTAATATTTTCTCTAAATGTTTTCTTTTATAGTTTAATTTTATAATAAATTCCTCTAATTTCTTTTCCTTTTATAAATATCTGATTGCAAAATTTCAAAATGTATTAATGGATCTAGCCTAGATACTTAAGTGTCTTGAGATTGCAGAATCCACTTTTCAACCTTTTATCAAGTATTTAATAATATCTTTTTTTAAATAAATAGTTTTAACATTTGTTGATTCCATCTTCGCGTGAGCTACTAGTAATCACTTACAACTTTTTTAAAAAATGTTTGAACTTGCCTATAGTAGCACTTACTTTTTTTGTTGAGGACAGCCATTTCGGGAGATGTGTCCCTTTGTCAACTCAGACCGTAACTCGAACGGACTGTTACGGTCTGAGTTGACAAAGGGACACATCTCCCGAAACGGCCGTCCTCAACAAAAAAAGTAAGTGCTACTGGCAAAGTTAAAACATTTTTTAAAAAAGTTGTAAGGAAATAGTTTAAATTTATTTTCTTGTAAGTATTCCGTAGCGTTAATTCAATTCCAGACCAATACTTCCGCACTAAGATGAATTTGTTAAATTTTGCTGGCCAACTCTGAAACACGTCTGTCTAGCTTGAATATGTGTGTAGGACTGAAGCCACGCTTTTAAAATGGCTAGAACAAACTATTTCCTTTTCTTAATTGTTGTTACCGGCTTTACGGATGCTGTATTCACTGCCTTTTGTACATTTCATGTTCTTAATAACTAGATTTTAATTTCTTCGCAGGTGACTGCATTTAAACATTAGATCTCAGTTTAAATTAACAGCTGTTCTATTCACAATGCGCTAGTTCATCCGGTTTTGGTCAACTTCTGTGAATTTTAACAGGGTTTCACTTTTCTTAACACTTAAAGGCGTTTATTTTTATTTACATTGTTTTAGTGTTCTTTTTAAACGAGTACACATTAAATTGTTTCTATTATACTGTTTGTTTTACAGTGGTTATTGTTCTAAACTTGATAAATATTACGATTTTGCCAATTTAGGTTATGTATAAATTTTTCTCTTTTTTTCATAATTGGTTATTTTATGGTTTGAATTTACTTACATATTTATATTATATTGTATATAGTGCCTTTCTTACTTGCTATTTTCAAAATGTTACAATATATATATATATATATATATATATATATATATATATATATATATATATATATATATATATATATGAAGTTAATATATTACTATTGTAAGTAATTTTACCCACCATTAAGTGCAATAATTTTACCTTGAGTGATGAGGCACCTTTCGGTCACTTGACCATTGTCGAATCACTCCGAAAGGTGCCTCATCACTCAAGGTAAAATTATTGCACTTAATGGTGGATAAAATTACTTACAATAGTAATATATTAACTTCATAAAGTCAGTGTAACGGAAAAACAATGGATAACGTAAAATATCAAGAATATATATATATATATATATATATATATATATATATATATATATATATATATATTACACTCTACATTTTACTTCTAATATTTTGTGTGAACACATTTTTCAGCAAAGAAAAACTTTATTTAATATCATTCAAATGCATTTTGTAAAGTCAAACTAACCTTCAGTTGTTTGCAGAAACAACCTACATTTAGCTAGATAAACTCCATCAAGCAACTGATATTCAAAAACTGGTTGCATTAAATGAGACTTCAGGCATGCTGTGCTCAACCAATTTTCAAGGTGCAGAAAAGATTTTAATTCGGAACTGAAAAAACAAAAATTATCGATATGTAGTAAATTACTATTTATTTTTTTCTGACAATATAATTTAAGAGAAAAACCAATTTAATTAAAATTTTGAAACTAGAAAAATTGTACAGTTTTTAAACTTTTAATTTTTAAAGTCATACATTTTTAATACATTTTAGAAATTAATTATTATTTACACATAAATAAATAGAGTAATACTGCATCATTTACTAGATGTATAGCAAATTGCCTTTAGTTAACTGCAATGACACAAGTTGTTATCAACAGCATCTAATATTGCAATCTGTTTTACTTGGTTACTGATTTTTTTATCTATTTGAAAAATAAACTAAAATCAACAGTCTAACTAATGTTAATGCTATAGACTGTATGATTTGGCAGTATCATTTAGGTGGTATTTCCTAGAAATACAGCAAACTATCCTCTTATGGATCAGTTTTAAATATTTAGGGTAGATTCTTCTACAAATATTGTTGACAATTTCACCTTATTGGTCAATTAATAATTTTCTTAACCAATGTGGAGTAATTTTAACTAACTAAATAAAAACCTACTAACCATGATATTAAAATCTTTTATTTTGCAACAATTACTTTATATACATTTTGATAACATGGTAATTATCTTCAGAAATACTATTTAAAGTGAATTAATATCGTTTCTTAAATAATAAAGCTTCCCTTTCCTGTCTTAGTAACAATCCCGACCAATCATATACCATCCCCTACGTATGCCACTCTAAAGGGGCGAGGCTAAGCTAAACCTTTCAAATAAAACCTTAATATTTAATAAACAAGAACAATTTTCTCAAAGACCAATCATATACCATCCCCTACTAATGCCACTCTAAAGGGGCGAGGCTAAGCTACACCTTTCAAATAAAACCTTAATATTTAATAAACAAGAACAATTTTCTCAAAAATATACAAAATTTCAAAATCTTATACACATATAGTATTAAAAAAGATCTTTTAAAGTATATAAAGCTGAAATGGATATAGGTCTTAATAATTATTTATTAAATTATTATTCTACATTAATGCATAACATATTATGTTATATATAAATTTATTATTGTTAATTGTAAACAATTATTTCACCACTAATTGCAATTATTTTACCTCTCCATAAACAAGGCACGTCTTGGTTTACTTACAATGAACCCCTTTTGGAATTATTTTAATATTTATGACTTGCAGGTGTGTGCAGTAACTTATTTCTGCCGATAGATATGACAATAGACTAGCGCTAGCTAGGTATATCCCACAAGTTCAAATATTTTACTAACAGTTTTCTTAACCTAATGAATTTCGTTATAAAGTCCCCGATCAAAATTTTTGATCAAATTTCCATTTATCAAAAAGTTTTGAATCTACCTCCCTAATTTTTAATATGTTTTATTTATTTACTTCCTTATTGAAATGATAATTTATTTAATCAATCAGTTACTTATATAATTTCATTAGTTACTGATCCTAAACCTATGATTGAAATCAACATTGTTATTACAAACTAATCTAAACCTAGATACAAAAATACTTCTATAACATAATACCTAATATGGTGCAATATATAATTCAACTGCCCATTTCATATGACAATACAACCTTTACTTGCATCTTACTGTTTCTTGTACATCATAATACAATTATTTAATTTAATCCTTACATCATAATATCGTTATTCTGGTTTCTTGTTACAATGATCTAATGTCGCAGAAATACAATCTTCTAATTACTAAATATATTAGTAATTTCTTTTTTCCTAATGTTCTTCTTTTTTCCTAATATTAATTTCATTGGCTGCAGAACAATTGTTTTTAAAATCGCTTAACCTTAAACAGCATTATGTAATTAACTCATTTTACAATAAATGAAATTAAATGAAGTGTTTGTTGTCCAGACTCTAAATACTGTAACCAAACCTAGCCAATATTTTAAAATTTAACTACATTTACAAAAGTAAAAATTACATATTTATCTTATCCTAATAAAGACGTCAATGGAACCATCTCATCAAATCACATTGTTGCAAATGGCATTCTCCAAGGTGGAATTATTTGCCCAACCCTCTTTAATATCGCACTTCACGATTTCTTGGCCCAGCTCCCTCCTGGAGTGTCCAGCTGTACATTCGCGGATGACTGCACGATCTGGGCATTGGATGAAGACCATCTCAAAGTGATAGATTTGGTTCAACTAGCTCTAAACAAGATAATGGAATGGTGTGGAAAGTGGTCACTTAAAGTATCTCTGGACAAGACAGAGTGTTTTTTTTTCAGGAGAAGAAATTATTTGGCAAACTACATACCGCAGTTACGAATACAAGATGTTCCCGTGAAATTTAACCCTAACCCAAAATTGTTGGGAGTAGTGTTGGATTCAAAATTACGTTGGGCAAAGCAAGTGGACTATGTTTTGGCGAAGTGCACATCGTGGCTGAATGCGCTCAAAGTAGTGGCCAGTCGCAACTGGGGTGCAGACACAACAACACTAAGATCATTTTACTTAGCCTTTGTACGCTCCAAAGCTAGCTATTGCTGTGAAGTTTGGGAAGCTGCAGCCAAAACACACATTGACAAAATAGGCCGCATTCAAGCAGCGGCTCTCTGTACTTGCCTTGGATGCCTGAGCACCACTCCTACCTCTGCTATGGAAGGGGAACTGGGTGTTGAGCCTATTGAAATATATATCAGAAGGCAAATGTGGACCAAATACTTAAGAATACAGTCATCAACGCCTAACCATCCTCTACACATCATGATAAATGCAAGCAGTAACATCAGAAACTCATTCACGTGTCAAATTGAGTCCATGGTCTCCATGTTAATGTGTGGCGTTCCTGAAATCATCCCAGTGACATATGATGACAGACCAGGCATATGGAATGGAGTGGAAATTGTTATGGAACTACCAAACCGGTTAACGAAAAACAACCGCCCAGCAATCTTGAAAAGTGAAGCATTGGCCATGATAAATGAGCTTTATGATCGCCATATCAAGATATTCACTGACGGCTCAGTGGACATTGAAGGAAAAGTTGCGGGTGCCGGTTACTTTAATGAAACAACTGGTGATAGGTACTATATGCCAGCAAACTCATTGTCCAGTATGGACGCAGAATTACTAGCTATAAATGCAGCGCTTACATGTTGTTTATCATTGAAAGTATCGCAGGTGTGTGTCTTAACGGACTCCAATAGTGCTCTGCAGGCTATCTTGAACTCTGAACCTACGGCATATGCTTTTCGTATCATGGAAATTAGACGCCTGCTTCGTGAACTACAGAGCCATAGATGTGAGATTACTTTGCAGTGACGTATACGGAAATGAGGTTGCGGACCAAATAGCGAAGGCAGCCTCTAAAATGCAGCCTACAGATGAGAAAAGGGTTTCATTGCTTCACTGTAGGAACCAAAGCAACAAATATTTCTTTAAAGCCTGGTCGGACAAATGGAATCAGTCAACCATTGGGAGACACCTACACAAGATTCAACCCCTACCAACTGACGGGAACTTATATAAGGGGGTGCAAAGACAACTAGCATCTTTTGCAGCAAGAGCTGGAATTGGTCACATAGTTACGCAGAAGTACCTATTCCGCTTCAACCTTACTGATTCGTCGCACTGTGCATTATGCGAAGACGATGAAGAGGATCTGGAGCACATTCTTCTCCGTTGCAGCTATCCAATTCTTTCACGTGACCAACTAAGAGCAGAAGTCAATGATTTTGAGGATATCCTTAAAAGTAAAAAACACTGGCAGCTCGCTTGTGCCGCGTACATTGGACACAGGGCCATCGGCTATGATTGATGCTGGACGCCCGTACTAAGAAGAAGAAGAAGAATCTTATCCTAAAATACAATTACTAAGCCCACTTGTCTAAGGGTGGTTAATAACCCCTTTTGACCCAACTGTTTTCACTTTTGTTTTGGTTTATGGCTGTCCCTTTTCAACATTTATGTTGTAACAAACTTTAGATGGTGTTACATATTAAATTGGAAATTTCAGAAAAACAAACGAGAATGTATTCAAAAATTGTAACAATATACAACTATATAAAAAATTGTGATGTATTAGAAATATTTTTAATGAGATCTCTGGTTGATAGTGACATCTGTCGGAGAGTTTAAAAACAAGTAAATTAAAATACGTCTGCGCACATGCAATGCGCGGTAGCGGGGAAGGTTGCTTCCAACGATAGTTTAAGGCCTCTTTTAGCCAAAATGTGAAAGGGCACGGACCTATCCGAGAGCGAGGAAATTTTAGTTTATTTTTCAAAATTTAATGTTATCTTCTTTTTCTTAAACAAGTTATAATCATGGTGTAGAAGACAGCGTACGTAACCAAGTACAAAGATGGGACGCTGAAGTTACCGATGACATTTCCTGAGACTTTTCCACTAGAAGGATGCGAGGCTACGACATGTGAATACAGCTAAGTGGACGATGTCAAACTTTAGAGATTTATTACAAAATTTAAAATGTTAGACAGTTTAACTCAAATTAATGAACCTTTAACGTTTCAACATATATATATATATATATATATATATATATATATATATATATATATATATATAAATGTGATTTACGCATCTTTTGGTGCACTTGTGTTCACCTTGAATTATAAAATTTTATTATGAAAAAAGCAAGTAAACTCGAGTACAGATCCATTTTCAGCCATTGATTGAATTATTGATAGATTGCTATACGTAAAAATTCATAAGTCAAATATTAAATGTTCAATAATCCATAACTGAAGCAATGTCTAGAAATTTGTATCATGATTATAATTTGTTATTTTTTTTGTTAAATAAAATGAGTGTAATTTGCTTTAATTGAATTTAAAAGAGTAATTATTTAACCAGCATACAATTCCATGCATTTCAACTTAATAAGCCTTAAATAATAATTTAATAAGACTTTGCAGGTCATTTTCTAAATGTGTAACTATAAACTGCAATATTTAAAATCAGCCTTAACTCATAAAAATTCGAGCTAAATTAAAAATAAAAATAAGACAGTTACATAAGATGCTCAACTCTGCTTTTAAGGCTAAAATTCTGCTAAAACTTTGTAGATATTAAATCTGCTTAATTTGAAATGTAAATTTGTGTGTTGGATAAAAGAAAAATTAAAAATGGCTGAAAATAACCGATTTAATTAAGTATATTCAAAAAGGTAAAATTTTATTCAATAATCATTTAACAGTGGAAGTTTTGTAAAAGTATAATTTGAACGTAAAAGAATGTGGCTTGTGGATTGTGTAAACAGTTTTGTAAAGATAGGGGAGAAACCAGTTATAACCTGTTTTTACTTGAATTGTAAAGTGTAGAGTTTCAAGGTCAGATACTATTGTTGTTTAAAATATAAGTCATAACGTGCGTAGTAAAAGTTTAGATATTTTTGTAAGTTTGTGCATGGCTCTGAAGCCAGTTATAGAGTACAATGTTTACACAGGTGCAAGTCCAATGTTTGCATAAAGCGTGTTTAAACGTTTCGAGTTTGCTTGACTTTTCTGTATAAAGAATAACATACCGTTTGTTTTCTGAAATCAATTCTATTAAACAAAATGGCTTTAAAAATTGATATGATCTCTAAAGAAAATACAGAAATAGGTTTAAGTAGTTCTAAAACAATAGATACTTCCAATGTAATAAATTTATATCCAGGAGTAAGATCTCAGAATGTAATGTTCGATTTTAATTTATATAAGAAATTGCCTAATCCATTGGAGAAATATTTATCACTTTTTATAACTACAGACGGTTTAGAATACAGAGAATTATTAAATTTTGTTAAAATTATACTGAAATTGAAAAACGAAGTAAAGCTTTCTGATAATCAAATCCTAGAACTAGGTATGAACTATGCAACTGGTCCATTGTTGGACAAATTATTGTTAGCATTAGAACAGAATAATAATTTAAAAGAGTTTCACCAGAATATTTTAAAAACATTTATACCTATTAATCTTGGGGAAAATTTAAAAAGAAATTTAATTAATAGACCTCAAGGTATTGGTGAACCCCTGCCTCTTTATGTACAATCTTTAAAGCTTAATAATGAATTGTTATTAGGTGGTTATTCAGAAAGTGAGTTAGTACAACTGATTAAACTGGGTATGAATCCAGAGACCAGAGATAAATTATTGTTTATCGAGAACCCTACATGTTTAAATGATTTTAACGAAATGTCTGTGCAAATACAAAATATAACATACAATGATCATGTCAGAAGTAGAAATAATGAACAACAGTTCAGGGCATTTCAGAAGTTTAATATGTATGGTAATTCTAGCAATAGTAACAATAACAATAATAATTCTAACAATAATAATAGTAATAATCGCTATCAAAGACCACCTCATCATCAAAATTATAATCATAAACCGATAAAATGTTTTAAGTGTGGTAAATTAGGTCACAAGGCTAATGTGTGCAGGACAAATTCAAAAAAACTAATTAAGAGGGAGGCGTTCATTAGGGATACCTCCCGAAATATTGTAAAAAGTAAATTTACAGTTAAGCACAAAGGTAATTCACAAGGTAATTTCAAAACAAATGATAAAAAGAATAACAATTGCAATCAGGTCAATTATTGCCAAAATATTAATAAGAAAAATGTTAATAATAAAAAGCATGTTTATAATAAAAATAATAAAGATAAAAATAAATGCCTGAAGGTTTTGAAAATGGTGAAAAATAGAAAATGGATGAAAATCCAACCTAAAATAATTATGTTACCAACGATAGATGTAAAAATAAATAAAAAAGGCAATAAAAGTAAAGCCCTTATTGACACAGGAAGCTCTATCAATTTAATTAGTGAAAAGTATATTCAAGAGAATAAATTGCTGAACAAAATAACAATGTATAAGTCAGATATGGAAACCATTATAGCTGCCAATAATGCCGAAATCAAAGTAAAAGGTTTTTGTATTCAAAAAATAAAAATAAAACACTTCAGTTGGTATGTAAAATTTTATATTGTAAATAATGTAACATGGCCCCTGATATTAGGAACTCCATTCATCAATGAAACAGGTTTAATAATAGATATATCAAAACAAAAATGCTATTTTAATTTTGATCCTACTATAAAAATAAAAATTAATAATTTTAAATCCTTAAGCAATAACAATATAATGAATAATGGTAAAATACAAATAGGTAGTCCAGAAGGAATTAAAGAAATTGAAGCAATAGTAAGACAATTTCCTAATGTATTCACGGATAAGATCGGCAAGGCCTTAAATTTTAAATTTGACTTAAAAGTAAAATCAGATGAAATTGTAAAAGTTAAACCATATCCCATCAGTCCACCTAAAATGAATATTCTAAAAGGAATAATAGATGATTTACTAGTACAAGGAATAATTGAGCATTCCACTAGCCCATATTTGAGTCCTTCATTTTTAGTTTCAAAGGGAGATAAACATAGACTTGTAGTGAATTATGGCAAAATGAACCAATTGATAGAAAGAGTTTCACATTCTATTGGCGACATGGCCGATTGTTATCAATTTCTGGGTAATGCTAAGTATTTTAGTTGTATTGATCTTTGTAACAGTTTCCACCAGATACCGCTTACCGAAAATAGCAAAAAGTACACAGCGTTTTCAACACCTTTCAGTCAATATAATTATACGAAAATTCCATATGGTTTGCATGTAGGCAGTGGAATATTAAGCTCGTATATTGAAAGAATTTTTAGTGATATAAAGTTTAAATACATGTTAAACTTTGTTGATGACATAATTATATATAGTGATAGTTTAGAAGAACATCTGAAACATGTGAGATAAGTAATTAGTAGATTGAGTAAAAATAATTTAACTGTAAATTTGAGCAAGGCAAAATTTGTATGTAAAGAGATTAATTTTTTGGGTAATAAAGTGAGCCATAATCAAATTAAAATCGATCCAGAAAGAACAAATTCAATAAAAAATTTTCCTAGACCAAAAAATGCTAAGGAAGTGTCTAGATTTATAGGCATGGTGTCATTTTTCAGTAGTTTCATTAAAGATTTTGCAAAAATTGCTAGTATATTGAACGAGTTGAGGAAGAAAAGAGTTAAATTCCAGTGGACGGAAGAGTGTGAGAAAAGTTTTAACACTTTAAAAAATTGTATCTCCAATCCTCCCTGTTTAGCAATTGCGGATTACAACAAACCTTTCTATCTGATGACAGATGCCAGTGAATATGGCGTTGGTGCATGCTTGTTACAGAAAAATGATGCTGATCAAAAGAAACCAGTAGCTTACTTTTCAAAGAAATTCACAGATTCAGAGAGAGCCCTTTCAGTATACGAAAAGGAAACTTTAGCCATTGTTCTTAGCATCGAAAAATTTTGTAAATTCTTAGAGGTACAACCCTTTTACTTGCTTACAGATAATCAAGCATTGTCATGGTCTCTTACACATTTCCGAAAGTTAGGCAAATTGGGAAGATGGTTAGAAAGAATTGTAAGTCTACCTTTTAAAATATTTCATATAAAAGGGCAACAGAATGTAGTAGCCGACGCTCTTAGTAGAATCCACAATAATGGGGAAGGTATTGATATAGAAATAGTTGAGATAGAGTCAAAGGACGAAATCTTTTAAAAAGATAAACAGGGGAAGAAATTCCAATCCATTAACAACAACAAATGTCCTAATCCTCAAACTAATGTGATTTCGCAAATACCTTTAGGTTACCTAGATTTGAAAGTACATCAAAAAACAGATCCTGAAATAACAAGAATTGTAGAAAGTATTAAATCTAAAACTAACAATAAAAAGTTTTGTATGAGCAAAGGCCTATTAATGTTTAAAGATAAAAACAAATTAAAAATTTATTTGCCTGTTAATTTGAAAGACATGATGTTCGAATATTATCATACTTCATTTCTTGGCGGACATCTTAGTCAATTAAAAACCATGTCAAAGATTAACCAATATTTCTATAGACCTAATTTGTGTAATTTTATAAAACAAAAAATTAAAGATTGTCAAATATGTGCTACTTGTAAACAAGCACCAAAAATTTATAATGGGAAACTTGTAAGTTTTGTATCAAACAATCCTATGCAAACGCTGTATGTAGATATAATGGGACCATTAGTAAGGAGTAAGAAAGGTCATAATCATTTGTTAATTGCAGTAGATGATTTAAGTAGATTCTGTTATATAATGCCTTTAAGAAATGCCAAAGCTGTAAATGTCATCAACAAGTTGAGAGATGTAGTTTTTGCTAATTTTGGTATGCCTCGTTTCTTGGTGTCTGATAATGGAGCATGTTTTAAAGCCATTGAGTTTAAAAATTTTATGTTTAATAATGGGATAAAACATATCAAAACCCTACCATATATACCAAGAGCTAATAAAGCTGAGAGATATATTAAAAATATTAAGGTTTTGTTAAGGAGCTTTTTTCATGATAAACAAACAATGTGGGATGAAGGACTTCATTATTTGCAAATTTGTCTAAATTCAGCCTTCAATGAATCCACTGGCCATTCAGCCTTTGAATTAATGTTTAATTTTAAACCAAATGATCTGTTAACCAATTTGTGGAGTTTAAATGACATTGTAGAAAATAAAATTTCCAAAACAGAAATAGCAAGCAGACTTAACAAAGCCATAAAGAATATTAAAATGTCAATTGAGAGAAATAAAAAGTATGGTATCTATAAAGGTGATAATGTGCATCCTTTCAAAGTAGGAGATAAGGTGTATGTAAAGCATCAGTCATTATCAAAAAAGATAGATAAATATCAAGCTAAGATAGATGTAAAATTTAAAGGTCCATACAAATTATTATATTTCTTAAACCCTGTAAGTGTTTTAATACAAGGGGTAGAAAATTTAAATAAGATACGCAAGGTGCATATCTCGCAATTAAAAAGAGGCTAGGAAACCTCCACAGCAATTGTTCGTAATGCGAATAAAAGGTTATTAATTTAGACTTAGACTACACAATTACACATGGGGAAAGACTATTTGGTCCCAGACTTATGACGTGGACCACACTTACAAGACGGACTGACTTTACAAAACAAACTACTTTAATTTAAACGATACATAATTAATAACACTTTAACAAGCAAAAAACTGAACCATTTTGGGACAAATTCTTAAATAATGTTGATGAAAAGTACATGAGTGATAAATTATGTAATTAGGTATAAATCCTGTATGTAAACTTCGTATTTAAAGACAATGGTGCGCACCAAATAAATAAGAACACTATTGAAGTGAGTAGATATTATTTTTGATTAATAAGTGAAAGTGTTTTAATGCAATAAAGTAACTAAAGAACATTGTGTAATGGTATAAGAGTATGTGTCAATACAAAATATTTTATGAATGTAAAAGAAAAGATGATTATAGATTTATTTGATAAAAAGTTTAATTTTTTTGTTTGGAAAGGATATTAAATCCAAGAAATAATATTGTTTATGTTATGTTAATGTCCTATAGAAAAAAAATAATTTTTTAGTTAAACTAAGTTTGTTCTAATTAAGGAAATGAAAGTAATAATAAAAGGGTTTATGATATGTTTCTTTTAAAGGAGAATAGTTTGGTTGCTGAATTAAGAGTCATTAATAAATAATTAAATTAGATAAAAACATTTAGTAAAAAAAAAAAAAAAAAAAAAATGACAATTTTTTTTCAAAAGGGGGGAAAAATATGTAACACACTTTAGATGGTGTTACATATTAAATTGGAAATTTCAGAAAACAAACGAGAATGTATTCAAAAATTGTAACAATATACAACTATATAAAAAATTGTGATGTATTAGAAATATTTTTAATGAGATCTCTGGTTGATAGTGACATCTGTCGGAGAGTTTAAAAACAAGTAAATTAAAGTACGTCTGCGCACATGCGATGCGCGGTAGCGGGGAAGGTTGCTTCCAACGATAGTTTAAGGCCTCTTTTAGCCAAAATGTGAAAGGGCACGGACCTATCCGAGAGCGAGGAAATTTTAGTTTATTTTTCAAAATTTAATGTAATCTTCGTTTTCTTAAACACGTTATAATCATGGTGTAGAAGACAGCGTACGTAACCAAGTACAAAGATGGGACGCTGAAGTTACCGATGACATTTCCTGAGACTTTTCCACTAGAAGGATGCGAGGCTACGACATGTGAATACAGCTAAGTGGACGATGTCAAACTTTAGAGATTTATTACAAAATTTAAAATGTTAGACAGTTTAACTCAAATTAATGAACCTTTAACGTTTCAACATATATATATATATATATATATATATATATATATATATATATATATATATATATATATAAATGTGATTTACGCATCTTTTGGTGCACTTGTGTTCACCTTGAATTATAAAATTTTATTATGAAAAAAGCAAGTAAACTCGAGTACAGATCCATTTTCAGCCATTGATTGAATTATTGATAGATTGCTATACGTAAAAATTCATAAGTCAAATATTAAATGTTCAATAATCCATACTGAAGCAATGTCTAGAAATTTGTATCATGATTATAATTTGTTATTTTTTTTGTTAAATAAAATGAGTGTAATTTGCTTTAATTGAATTTAAAAGAGTAATTATTTAACCAGCACACAATTCCATGCATTTCAACTTAATAAGCCTTAAATAATAATTTAATAAGACTTTGCAGGTCATTTTCTAAATGTGTAACTATAAACTGCAATATTTAAAATCAGCATTAACTCATAAAAATTCGAGCTAAATTAAAAATAAAAATAAGACAGTTACAATGTCTCTATGATCAAAGTAAGTTCACTGCCTATAATTTGACCACATTGAAAGGAAAGGGGTTTTCTTTTTCTACCTGAGCCTTTCAGTGTAATGTTTACTTTTTGGGTCTTTTACCCTCAGGCTACTTTCACTTCATTCTATCTTTGTAACAAAATAACTTTCTGTTTCTGTAGCTCAGTTTAAAATGTTTACATGTTTTTTTATACTCTACTTCTTACATTTATATTCAATTATAACTAACATATTTTTTAAGTAATCGACAATTAAATACCCCTCTCAATTTTTGGGTTTGTATCGCGACCAATTGATACTAGTTGTACCAAATCGGGCTTTAATCTGATATTTTTATCACTTTTATGTCGCATGATCTACTTGTGCATCCAATCAGGGTTTTTTTTTATCCTCTGTTTGGAACCTGTTTACTTTTGCATAAACCATGTTCATAGCTAATCCTAATTTATCCGGAGGTCTTTGCAATTTTGTAGCAGTGAATAAACGTGGTGGCACTTCAACTCTTACACCCATCTTTTTTAAGATTTCTGCAATTTCACTGCCATGTTAAATAATTTCATACTTGTGTTGTGTTTTGACAACTTCTACCAATACCGTAGTACACATTTTAATTACTGCCTGATACATAGCACCAATACTCTCTTTTGTTCCAGTCACAATTATCTTTTTCTTAGCTTCATTGATACGTGGAACTGAATGTTTTGTAACTGCTTCTTTTTTCATTTCTTTTAAACTATCTTCAGACTTTCCCAAAATCCCTTTATGATGATCATTTGGTATCTGATCGGTATTGTTTTCCTGAGTTTGAACATTTTGCCTTATCTTCCCTTTAGCTTTTAGAACACTGTCCTTCATAATACTCTGACATGTTCTTACTGATTCTTTTTCTCCCAAGCCGTCATTATGATCAACCCTCTCATCCGTTGGTACGTGTACAACTTGCGTAATTTCCGAAGAGTTAACCTGCATCTTAGCAATTGCTCTGCTCCCCTGTTCCGAATCATTTGTCCCTGTAATAGGCGCCAACTCTGTTAATGGTGGTAATAATTCATCATAAACATTCCTTTCACCATCAGTGTTGTTATTGGATACTTGATACACTTCTTCTATCTCCCTCCCTTTTACTACTTCCTTTACATTTTGATCGCCTTCATCAATTTGATCAGCAAATTTACGTGTTTCTTTAATTAAGTCTTGAGGTTTTTATTCATTTGATCATTTACTTCACGCAGTTCTTTAGTTATTTGTTCATTCATTTTAATTAACATTTGCATTATATTAATTTCCGAATTTATAACTATATGCTCCGTTTCTTTCTGTTTTACATGACTCTTATTGACGGTCCCCGACTCCCGTATTTGAGTTCCATGTTCCATTTCCATCCTATTCTCTAACGTTCCTAATTCTAAATCCCTCATAATATCTTCTATATTAATACTTTGCCCTAGCTTGCTAAGCCCACTCTCTTCCGTGTTCATTTTCCTTTGTTTATTCTTGTAAAGTTGAATGCCAACCTTTATTTGCCAGATGTTCCAGGGTTTTTCTTGCTTCCATTGTTTTTTTGCAGTCTGTATCTGTATTGTGCGATAGGTTTCAGATGGCAGCTTGTGAATAGACAAAGATAAGTTCCTGTGTAGGGGCTATTTTGTTTAGTTTGGCTGCTGCTGCTTGTACGGCTGCTATTTCTTCATCATAGTTGCTCTGGAGGGCTCCCACTGCTAGGTATCCCTCAAAATTAAGACTGTAGTAGACAGCTCTGGTTGTGCCTGTTTCCGGTATTGATGACCCATCCAGTATATTTGTAACCATTCTGGTTGTGGGTGCTCTTCGTTGATTGTATGCAGGACTGCTTGCTTCAGTTTTATTTCCAGGGATGGTGATCTTGGCTCATGGTTCTTCAAACTGAAATTAGCTTTTGGTAGATTGTGGAAAGTACTTGTATTTTATCATTCTGTAAGCAGTGCTGGCCTCTTTATTCCATACTTTAAAACCAACCTCTCATAGGACGCCAATGGAGTTAATTGAGTCTTTAGTCGGGCTATTGCTTGTCTGTAGTTCGTCCTTTTAGTGCATACTCCTTTGTATTTCTGCCAGAATCGCAGAGCTATTTTCTCTCAATAGCTTTCCATTGAACTACACTTTGTTTGTACCTCCATTGCTGCAATGAGTATGGATTTAGGCGCACACACTATTATCCTTAAAGCTGTGTTCTGCATGATGTCCAGTTCACTGAGGGTGTTAAGGTTCCTTGTGATGGTTACTTAACTCCTGCAATAAAGGATAGGTCTGATATATGACTTATAGGTAGTTGTTAGGACATCCGGGCTTGCACCCCATGTTGTAGCTGTCAGTCTCTTTAATATTTTTGTTTTTTTTTGCATTTTCCGCACACTGTTCGATATGAGGATCCTATGTCAGACGTCTATCAAATACAATACCCAGGTATTTGGAGAGATTACTTTCTTCCAACACATTGTTTTTGTAAAACAAAGAGATGCGAGGTACTTTAGTGGAAAGCATGAACAGTTGAAAAGTGGTTTTTGTGGAGCTAACTGTCATCGAATTTCTAACTGGTCTACATTTTTAACTTTCTGAGAGCGTAAAACAAGTGCTAGGATACTGCTACTAGTTGCCTACATAAGTAAGTCATCCGTGTATAATAGTGCTTTGATTCCCGGCACTTACCTAACAGCGTCAAGTACATCATTAATCATTATGTTATACAGCGTGCATTGAAGCACAGCTCCTTGAGCAAGGCTTTGTTTTTGAATGCAAAACTTCGACTTTCGGTTGATGTATTGCACTCGAAATAATCTTTGTGAAAGCAACAATTTGATCCACTTGAAAAGGTTTCCGGATTGCCAATTTGTTTAAGAGCATTGGCCTCCATACGGTATCTTAAGCGGCTTTGAAATCTACTAGAACGGCAGAGAGTAGACATCCTTTATATTGTATAAAAATATTAATAATTGAAAGTATACATAAATACTTTTAAAAACATTATACATTTTTAACTAAATTATTATCATTTAAAGTATAGCTTGTGTCAATTATATGTTCAGCTACACTTGATTTTTCTGGTTGAAGGTATTTGATATCCAAGATATGCTCTTTAAACCTGATGCTGATTTTTCTCCTGGTCTGGCCTATATAAACTTTATCACAATTATTAACTTATTTCATATATACTCCTGATTTTTCAAAAGGTGGTATATTTTAATGACCGATTCTAGACAGCTGGACCTCCAGCTCAGGGCAGGTTGAAATGTTGCCCCATTCATGACACCATCGAGACAGAGCAGGCACATATCAGATTATGCTAGGCCAAAACGGTAGAGGTGGGCCTGGAGATAGCCGTATCCTGTCAGGACTCGAAAGTCAGCATCGGCAGTTGCCCTATCACTTGTGGGTACCAAAAGACCACGACTGCTAAGTGATGCCCACTGTTGTCCTCTGCTGGCTTCCTCGTGGCCTTTTTTCATGAAGTATTTCAGGGTTGCATCTATAAGGTGTTTGGCAGAGGTGAGGCTGGCTGTTGCATCTGTGCTCATGTGATTTGTTGCTGGGTGATGAACAGGAAGCGCCTCTGCGACCAATCGCACTGCGGTTACTTCCCCTTCAAAAATTGGGGTGTAAATATAGCAGGCTTCCACGTGGTACACCCTGGGTAATGTTAAATCTGCAATGACGAATCTCTGCCAAAAAGAACCTTCTAAAGATGACCTTAAATTATTTGAACTTTTATATGCAATTTTTAGATTCTGTTCAAACCTCTAGCTATATTCATATCATATGGTAAACTCACATATCTCTTATTTTCTTCTTTAGGTAACAAATTTGATTCATTTTGCACTAAATATTTTTTTTCTTTCCCCAATAAGTTATCAATAATTTTACTATTAAAATGTTTCCAACCAGCAATCTTTTTTATACAGTAGACCCTCGCTATTCACAGGCTTGGTACTCGTGATTTCACTTTGCAAAATTACAGAATTTCCCATAATATGTATTGTATTTTAAAACAAAGACAAGAAAGTATAGTTACTTTGCAGGTTGTAGGACAATGTTTTCTTGTCTTATTTATTTTTTAAAGAAAAAGACTGAAAACTGAAAAAGACAAACAAGAAACCTGTAATCAACTGTTGTACTAATGTCAGGTTTCATAAGAAGTCAAAAAAAGTAAATGAAAAATAGAAATAGAAAACTCAAATGGTATAGACATGTGAAAAAAATGTAGAAAACATAAGCAAGATATTTGCAGTGGAAATGTCATTTAAAGGACTAAGGGTTGGATGGTTGAAGATAATAAAAAATCTGTGCATAAAAGAGAATTAACCTGGCATAGATGAGAAACGGTAGAATGAAGTAATGCAAATCCAGTCCAATACTGGCTAGAAATTGTAAAATATGATGATAGGTCTTTGGTTTTTGTTTTTAAATTGTTCGTTTTTATATTACAGTAGAACGTGAATAATTCGAACGTCTTTAATTTGAAATTGCAGATAATTCGAAATTTTGGGTAAGTCACTGGAACTTTTATATGATACCAATGTAAAATAATAATGGATAATTCGAAATTCAACTTCCTTAATTCGAAGTTATTTGTTTGGGTACGGGCTCAAATTCCAAGGAACTAATGTTTGCCTTCCAAGAATTCTCTTTTTTTCATTCGAGGTCATGGTGGTTGGTGCTTAAGCAGTAATGGAGGAATTCTGCTTTGCAGTGTTAGACAGTTGATGGTCAACGCTCTCCTCAGCTACTGGTTTCTTGTTCCAGTAATACCTCTTTTAAATGAAGATTTTCCCAATGCACGCATCAAATGAGAAGCCAACATGTTCGTCACCTTTGACGAATATGTTAATTTACACCAACAAGTAGAACTGTGTGGAGAACTTTCTGATCAAGACATTTTAGCAGAAATGAAAAAAAAAGTGCCGAATTGTCAGATTTAGAAGAAAATCAAGCTGAAGTTGAAGAATCCCCAATCCCTAAAATGTCAGAAACTCTTTATCATTTGCTTGAGTTTTTGCTGTATATTGAAAGACAAACCAATGTTAGTGATGGTGTTTCACTCCCTAAATGTACTTGAGGTTTTTGCAAATTTTGAAAGAATTAATTCTGCAAAACAATCAAACATTAAACAATGTTTTGACAAACTTTAATTTTTTACTCTACATTTCTATCTGTACTGTACATCTACAGTATGTACTTTACAACTAGATGTACTTTACTGTACATCTACATATTGTATTTGTGTAATTTTCTTGCTAATGTTAACTGCAGTAACTTTTAACTGGTAACTTCTACAAATCCACTATGCTAAACCTCATTCGTTTTTAAAATTAGAGTGTTTACCTGGCTAAAATAGTCGCTATAGAAAAAAAACGACTGCTTTTAACCAAAAAGGAATTTTTCAACATTCATAATTCGAACTTTTGTCTAATTCGAATTTTTTCATTTGTCTTTTTAGCTTCAAATTATCCAAGTTCTACTGTTTGTGATATTTGTATCAGTTATTAGTATATTAGATTTTAAAAAATTAAGCTATAAAACAGTCTTTTTCATGCTTTCTGTTGAATTACTTACTGAGTTTTCTTTTCTCTGGACCTGTCTTCTTTTTTTATTTGACCCTTCACTTGATTCTGTAATAGTAAAAAAAAAAAACTTTAAACTAACTTGAACATATTTATTCAAATAAAATGTTAATTTATATATTTATTATCTGTAAAACAGAATTTTTCAATAAAATAGTATCTTACATGACTTCAAATATTGTAGCTTTACAACTGTAAGTTACACATATACGATATTAATAAAAGTTAAGTTAGAGGAACAAAAAAATACAACAAAAGAGTAAAGATGTTTTTTTTAACACAAGGGAGTTTAAAATATTGAGATAAAGATCTTATTTAACAATCAATATCATAATGATAAAGAAAACAAGATATTGAGTTGGATTTGTTAATAACTTATGGAAATATAATAGTTTAACAGCACATGATATCACTGGTGTTTTTTTTCAGAAACTGATAAACCACCAAGTAATAGACATATTGTTGCTTAGGAAACAAGGATGATTGATTTAAATTAATTTGCACATACAACTTGAAGTGATAATTAACTAGTACTGTATTTACTTGTGTAAAATAAAGTTTTAATAAAAAAGCTGTAAGTATATATTTATAGTTATATACAAAGATTACCTAACATCATAACACTCCCATGGTTGCAAAGATTGCTCAACACCTCCCGGGATAACTATTCCAATCCATATCCAAGATAACAGGTTCACAAATAAATCAGATCACAATGAACTCCTAGATGAGAAGTGTACGAGCCATGCCTGTAGCTGGTCAGTATTTTTAGTAACAAAGTTCGGGAGATACAGTGTTATAAAAGTATATATAGATATCCCAGTAGTTATCCTTATCTAAAACCGACATGATCAACAAAACTCAGTAAATCTGAGTCCAAGATAAGAACCGAGATAAGGACAGTAAAACACAAGATCTGGAAAAAATTATTAACCAAACCACTATCAGATCCTGTCACATTCTGCATGTTTCAGTACCCTGTAATATCTATTAATTGTGTATACTTATACGTAATACATATAATGTAACCCGTATTGGGCTTTTACTGATTAATTTTCCAATTTTTTTACTGGTCAAATTGGATCTAAACCTCCAGTGTAGAAAAGGTCTTACAGACCACCCACTGGTCGAAACGACCTCGCTAATATATGTAACTAACAAATTATTTGAAATTTTAAATATATTTGAGAATTTATATTGACATATTATCTATTATGTTGTAATATATCTTTAGTTCAAATCAAAGACACATATTAGTCTATTAAAATAAATGTAACACACTTGTATTGTTAACTCTTGAAATATAATTACTCATATGTTTATATTCTTAATATACTTATCTTTATTTCTGTTGGGAATATTTCTAAATATTTGTGTAGTTTTCTGCCTTTCCTAATATTACAAATTTTTTTCTCTGTTGATGCGTTTCGGAGCGACTTCCTTTTCAAAACTTAAATTGTACTACTTATTTGTTTGCTGCAATTTATTTAAAGGTTGTTTAACCTGAGATCATGTAATGTCCCTGATAAGTCCGACTCCCGATTAATTTCTTAATTGTGTCATCGAACACAGCCCGTAAAGGAAATGGTGTAACCCTCCCAGAGGCGGGCGGGGCACAATTTGTATACCACTTAAATACTTGTTGTGCTCTAATGCCTAAATTTAAAATAAGACATTGTTTGATTGATACAAATATGTTATTTATTAAAATCCTTTCTTCTTAACTGTTTGTTAACAAATGGTTTAATTTTGGTCCCACAAATCTGTCTTTTATTAAAGACAAAGGACTTTTTATGACGTAGGGTATAACAAATACTAACACAACATTTTTGAATGGATTTATGCATGACCAAAATATATCTTACCGACAAACAAAACTTATATAAAACAAAATAGGTGAAGCACTATGGTCTTTTATGCAAACTGGCAAGAAAAAGATTTTCAATTAAAAGTTGGACAGGAAATATTTTTATTTAATATTCTACTATCAATTATAATATTCTTTAAAATAAGTTATAATCATTATATAAACCTTTAAAATGTCAAAAAGTGTTATATTGAAAGAATATTTACTTTTTATTTCACTTTATTTCAAAAATGTATTTAGTAAAATGCATTTTACGCAGATTGGATTTTTTAATAATTGAATTATGGAATTTACGTTTTACTTAATACTAAACAAGGTTTTACAACTCTAAAAAGGATTTCTATGGAGTGACTCCACAGTTGGGTCAAATTTGAGTCTGAAGAAACTACATATTTCTATTCTTAACCATAACCAAAACCTAGTTTTATGAGTTTTTTAATATAAAACTAAATAGTAGATACTTAGTTTATACAAATATTCTTTGAGCTTAGCTTGTGAGGTTATGTTAAAAACATACACAAAACTCACAAATTATTCATTTATTTACTCATACGCGTTTCAATGACCAAGTCATCATCATCAGTGAGTGTTACTACTACAAACTCTAACTTACAACTAGGGTGAAAGTAAGGTTACACTTCCGTATTTATATAGTAGGCGTTGCCACGCCCACTTGTCAAAACAACAGTTACTAACCCTACTTTAAACATGATACAACAAATATAAATTTTGTACCTAACTCAATAATTACAATAAAATTTGTAACATACAACATAATTACATATAAACAAAATAGATAATTAATATTACACATTATTATTATGTCAAAATATTTAACCTAAAAGTTACAATAAATTTTATTATTTTTTTCCCTTTTAGTTACGCTAATTACAATAATATAGAATTTGGAATAGGGCCTGACTCATTGTTTACAATATTATTTTTATTCCTATTAATATACAAAGTTTCCCATGCATCCAACAATGTTTTTTAACAGGGTTACATCGTCTACTTTAAATTCGTGCTCTTCCTCTAAACAATGTTTCGCAATCGCAGATTGCTGTGTTTGCTTGTTTTAAAGCCTGACACAGAAGATGCCTCTTTAGAAGCAAGACTTTTAGTGGGAAGGGCTTTAAAATTCAATCCCGTCTTGTCTGCATTATACACTTGCTGGGGTAAGTAACTTTCAAACAAAATCAAATCGTTCAATTCGTCTAAATATTCTTTTGCAGCAAGATTATCAGCTGATAATTTCTCCTCGCTTACTGTTAGTTGTCTAATTCTATGCCTTCTCTTTCATCTATTACTAGCAGTAAATTCCAAATCACTGTTAACTAAATTTGTTTAGATGTAATTCCTTTTCTTGTATTAATGGGTCACTAATAGGAACACCTTTCTGCCTATCTTGTGTAAACCATAAAAATACAGTCCCGTCAATTTTTTCATTTACAGAAACTTTTGGGTGATGGTGATGCTCTAAAGACTTTTCAGTTTGTAGCACTGCAAAACTATTCAATTTTTGATACAGAAATATGTAATGAATTCTCTAATATTGTTTGTTAATTAAAAAAACACACTTCCGTCAAATGCAAAATACACAGCAAATCCTAAATCCAAACTTTTCTAAATCCGAACAGACTATAGCCCCAATTAGTTCGGATTTGAGGCTCTGTTTATTTTTTACTATACACAATCCTTTTTTCATACAGTTCATGTTACTTTTAAAATGAATTGGACTATTTTTTTTTTCAATTAAGTAAAAAAAAAATTATGTAAAACCTCGCAATAATAAGCAAATACAACTAGCACACTTGGCAAAACAAACAATATAAGAACTAAATGCCCTATCTCTGCATACCAAGTACATGCACACTAGATTTTGTTACAGAAACAAACCCTAAATTAAAATTAGCAGTACCCTCACAAGAAAGGAACCAATTTATACTGTAAAAAAGTGTTACTTTACCTTGAATAAATATTCAAATTCATTTATGTACTTCATTAGCAACATAAACCCAACAATTTTGCAGCATTCCTTTTTGGCCTCTTCCTCAGTATTTCCATCCCCTGAAATATTAGAAAGAATACAAATTCTGAAACTATCTGATGTAGCTATAGTAATATTTTTTAAAAAATTAATCTGCTATCAGTTTAGTACATTCTTTAGAATATTTATACAATTTTAATAAACTAAGGGTATGGCTGTATGCTAGACCAGGTCTCTTAGTGGGCAAATCTGGGTCATATGTCCACTCTATTAGTCACTTGGTGACTTGTCCAGCCAATCTTTAATTCAACATGTCATTTTATCTGAATGGTTAATAAATATATATTCTACTCACAATTACAAGAAAAACTATACCAAACAACTCTGATTTTTGGGTTAGTTATTATTAAATTAGAATGACAATCCAATTTAAGAATTTTCAATTAGTTTTAACAACTTATGAAGAGTTTCGATAAATTATGCATTGTTTGGTAAACCTGTAGATTTTTTCATAATAATGCGCTAAATCAATCCAGATAGAAAGAAAATAGTTTCTTCCCACGGAAGAAAATATATGCTGTTCTTAATATTTGTCTAAAATATTTCACTAACTGAAAATTTGCCTCACTTTACTGTGAATAATTATATCATATGTGTCAGGAAAATATGTTTATAAAGAGGTTTCCCAATGCTAAAGAATGGGAGATGTATGGATAAGAGCAGTTGTATTATTAGTTAACAGCATTTAACTTTCAATTGGCAAAGTGAAGTCATAGATAGTAAAATACAGTATTTTGTTTGTACAACTTTTAAGATAAGAGTGATGAAGCAGAAACTGTGTATAGATGATTATTGTTGCTTCTATTTGTTCGACAAATATATCAAGCATTGTGTTATTTATATCAGTGATAAGTTTTGGTGGTTGATTTAATAGTCTAAATAGTTTATATTGAGATATATCACTGTTTTTATTCTATTTTCATTTTTCATCAGGTCAGATAGTAGGATTAGATATGCTCTATCAATTACACATCTAAGACCAGTCTATGAAAATTATCCTATTTTAGGGTGGATGCCACAACAGCATGTCAACAGCACAGAGTGAGGAGGTAACTTGGGCTGTTTAGTCAAGTTCAGGCTTCTGTTGTGCTTATTATTATTAGATGAGCTATATTATATATTGTATTATATTTCATGTTGTCCATTAATTGCACTTAATGATGGAACATTTACAATTAACAATAATAACTTTATATATACATTATTTGGTACACCAAATCTAGACCTCCTAACCTCAACATCAGATAAAACTCTTTTTACCTTCCCCCTAACTTCTACCATTTTTAATAACTCAATTTACCTTCCTTGTGACAGACTATTAATATCAATATTTATACAAATAACATATAGTACTGTATCATAAACTATAAATCTGTGCATTTGTGACATTTGAATATTTAAACACATCTGTGCTACACTTGAGTCTTTTTTTTTATTGATAAAGATCATTGTGTGATCGAAATATTTCAATAGTGCAATGAGTTTTTATGTATGTATATTTATATATTTTCAAGAGATCGCAGTTTTAGACTATTGCCGCTAGGTAAGTCTGTCAGTCTCCTATCTAGTCAAAAAATTCCTATATACATATTTTTTTCAAACTTTGCTACATTGTTTTCTTGTATTTACTTATCACTTACACTATAATGTACTTGAACCAGAATCTTACTTGGTACATATGCGAGTTGCCTTTTGAAGAATAATTACAGAGTCTTCATCATCGAGCATAAACTGAGACAAAGTACTTTTGTAGACTGCAGAACAGAAATCCTATACATCTGGCAATCTACAGAAGTACATAGTCTCCGTTGATGCTCGAAAATGAAGACACCGTAAATAGTCTTCAAAAGTTAACTCGCATATATACCGAGTAAGATTCTTGTTCAATTACATTATAGTGTATAATGTATAATTACATTATAGTGTTATATATAAATATATATTGACTTATACTAAGCCCTAACTACCGATGTTGATAGTCAAATTTCCCTCGCACGGCATGATGTGGTGTAGAAGGGACTGAACAGCTTTGAATGGACCAATCAGAGCAAAGCAGCCTGCTATACCGCGCGCTAACCATCCATGTAAAATCAAATCAATTTGTTTTCAAAAAGCATTGATGTAAGCTCCTGGAAGGAATTGTGATGTACCTCCACTTCGACTTACCCATTATGTTCAGTTACGTATGTTACAGTGTATTTGATTTACATGGATGTCGACCGTTACCTACACCTCCATCACGACCCCCTATTGCTGCTCACACCCTTAGAATGTGACGAGTGTTACTTGGCAATAATTGTGATGTGGTCCTCTTTATAATACTCACCTCAACAAGCTAATCATTTCCAGCACTCTTCCTTTTAAAAATATTACCTTAATTGCAGTTTCTTTTAATTGTGCTCATTATCAAAACATTTACTTTTAAATGACATTTTAAATTTTGGAACAGCTGGAAATTATATTGATTGGCTAAAAAAGGTGTTGGTCAATATGATAAGTGGGTACATTATCATGATGCAGGATCCAATTACGACTAGCCACAGTTTGTAGCCCTCTTCCTACTGCATCTCATAGCAATCTTGGAACATCAAGTTAACACTCCTTATTCACTGTCTGAACATATGGAGCATATTCATGATGAATAACAGTGTCATTACAGCAAATTTTTACTGTGATGTAGTAGAATGTATTATTACATAAATTGATTAATAGGTAATACAGTAAGACATGCATGCTGTATTTTAAATTTCAGTCATAGGATTTCCATACAAGCAACCATTTAATTGATATGAAGTTACAAAGGTACTTATAGTTAAAATAATAATATAAGGATACTGATTAATTTAATGATCAATTCACATGATTTTTAGCATCTTTTTTGTTATTGTAAACATAAGATTACTTTTTGTATCCTCAATCTACTCATAAGTACGTATTATTTTAAAATAAAAATTATTTTAAATAACTCAAGAAATTTAATGACATTTATTTAGTTATATCTTGTACAGCCCATCTTCAATTTGTGTTGTATTTATCTTGAACTGTTAAATATTTCTTTCCTGGTATGCAGTAAAATTTAATGCTGGATATTGTGTTTATAATTCATTACATTCACAACTTGCATCCTCACAAAAGCATGATATAGTTGTAAGAACTCAAGTTGTGATCTAAATAACAGTATCAGTAGGAAAACTAGATAAAAGCATAAAATAATCCTGAGTTTGTTATTTGTGATGATTGAAAAATAGTTGCATTTGCTGGTCATGAAATTCTTTGTTTACAAGTTACAGCTGGTAAAAGATGCCATCTGGATTTCAGTTTCCCTGTTATAGTAAAACTATATTAAAGTTTGTAGGGCATTACTATAGATGCAAAATTGCTGAAATAAACATTGAATAAAACATGTCTCAGAGTTGTAGCTGCAGTAATTTTTAAATTAGCTGACAAAATATGCAAATTGTAGAATGAGAATCTCCTTAACTTCAACAAAGAACACGCCCAATTATGAGCGGAATTACATATTGCACTGGATTATCAAGAAAGTGTTGCCCATTAATTTTAAAATATATATTTGAGTATAGTTTTCTGCTTTTCCTAACTCAACAATATTTTTTTATGTTTCGGAGTGACTCCATTTTCAAAACTTGAATCGTTCTGTTCGCCTAAACTTTGAGTTCCTTTTTATATACTATTAGCCATGTCCCCATTACTTCCAAACCTCGCTTCCTATTGGTGCAAACCTACTCTTGCACCTTGCGTCCAACTGCTTAATAATTTTAAACTTTTATATATTACATTCGACTGTGTATTTATTTGTTCGTTTATTACATTTCCTTTTTTTAACTTTGCTTTTTTATATATATTAATTAAAACAACCTCTCACCACAAATTCAACAAATTTTATTTTAACCTTATGTACATTTCCACTACAAAGTAATCATCTTCAGAGGTATTTTTACAAATAACTAACTTACAGCTAAACCTATGCGTATTTATAAGCAACGGGAACTCCTTGGTCACGCCCCCTACACTATCCGACCAATCATGTTACGAGTAACAACTAGGTCTGGTCTAACAGAAGGAGTTACCGTTACATTATTTTTGAATTTTACAGTAATTATTAAATTTACACATTTTGAATTTTACAGTAATTATTAAATTTACACATTTGAATTTTACAGTAATTATTAAATTTACACATTTGAATTTTACAGTAATTATTAAATTTACACATTTGAATTTTACAGTAATTATTAAATTTACACATTGAGAGGTTGTTTTAATTAATATAAATATTTACGCCACAGTTGCTTTAAGTTGTTGTTTGCTTTTTTAACTTCTAAATTCTCTAAAGTATTTAAAAGTCTTCCTTTATTAACATAATGTAAACTTTTCATTGTATTTTTCATTTCTTGAGATGTATGACCCTCTTTAAACAAATGTGTAATATAATTTGAACCATTTTTATCAAACTTAAAAGATCTTATGCTATTTATATATGGTTTCAAATGTTCGCCCTTTTTGTCCTATGTATGTTGCTTTCCAATTACATTGCATATGACAAACTCTGGTTTTGCTAAACTTATTTAAACTTTCTACATTACCTTTTAATTTATTCTATAATGTATTGTTAGTTTTCATTACATTTTCTATATTATATTTCTTGAAATTTTTTTCTTATTTATAAACCTCTTTTCCTGTTTATGTAAATTTAGCCCATTTCTTTTGCTCTATTTCCTTTGTGGGGCTTTTTGTTTTATTTCTCCTTGCCCAAATTTTATTAAATAGCTTTTTTATTGTTTCTTTGTGGTATCCATTATACTCAGCAATTTGAAAAATAGTATTCAGTTCTTCTTTATATTCTTTTTTATTTAGTGGTATATCTAATAATCTGTTAAAAAATGCCTAAATGCCGTTAACTTATGTTCTAGTGGGGGGTTCGATTTTGCGTTAATAAGATTATTAGTGTGTATCTTTTTTGAAAATTCCAAATTCTATTTTACCCTCTTCCTTTTAGTTTTAAATCTGGGAAATTTAAACTACAATTACTCTTTCTGTCCATCATGAATTTTAAATTATTATGTAACTTGTGGATTTCATTTAGTATAGAATCTCCTTTATTTCCTTCAGGGTCATTAACTAATAATAGTGAATCATCCATATACCTCATATATTCTACACAATCAAATTTCTCTAATATTTTTGTTATTATTCTTTCTTCTAATTCCTGTATAAAAAATTCGCTTAATATTCCAGATAATGGGCTACCCTTCCCTAGGCCGTCTTTCGGTTTATATAATTTGTTATTAAACTTGAATCGTTTTTTTTTTAGTTTAAAATGATATTTAATAATTTGACAATTTCATTTTTAAATCCTTATTTTGGCTCTGTTCCTGTAATTTATCCTAAATAATTTGTATAGTTTCTTTAACTGGTACTGATACAAAATCATCCTACAATCTCTAGTAATCTTTGCTTCTTGTATTCTTTTAACAACCTAGGTTGAATTTTTCAACGTATATTTATTTTTTATCAGATCCATTTCTTTTAACAGTTTTTATAAATATTTTCCCAACAGCGTCCTTTTTTTATGAATTTTTACTTGGGCTCTTATTATTGGCACTCAGATTCATATTTATTTATTTATATATCTCTTCTTGAGTTACATATTGGGAGTTTTTAACTATCTTTAAACTCCTTTTTAGATGTCGTTTCCAATATAAAATCTTCAGTTTTATTTACATAGTCTTCATTACTAATTAAAAAAGTAGTGTTTCTTTTATCGACTTTTGTAACCATAACCTCTTCTTTTCTTAACAGTTTTTCTAAATTTTAAACTATTGTTTCTTTCCTGAAATCCCTCTTCTCTTTCAATCTTCCAAAACACAGTCAAACGTTAAATTTAAAAGTTTAAAATTAATAAGTAATTGGACGCAAGGAGCAGGAGTAGGCGTATACCAATAAGGGGCGAGGTCTGGGAGTGGTGGAGGCGTGGTTAATTGTATATAAAAACCAACTCAAACTTTGGGCGAACAGTATGATTTAAGTTTTGAAAACTGGAGTCACTCTGAAACTCGTCAACAGAAGAAAATATTGTATAGTTAGGGAAGGCAGAAAACTCTACTCAAATATATAGAAATATTGATTACAGAAATAAAGACGAGTATATTAAGAATTTCAATTTTATAAAATTTAGTTTTAAAATTTGTGTGTTTGTCTATTATTGGCATATCTTACATAATTATTTTCAAAATTAAATTGTCTACAAGTTTTGTTTACAAATTGTACATTTTTTAAAATCATTTAACAGAATTAATGAATGCACTTCAAATGTAAACATATGTTTTTCGAGATGAAGGGTTATTTTTACATAAAATCCACTAGATTTTACATCTCATGCTCCATACATTTTTGAAATAGCTTCATTGTAACAAAGAAACTGAAATCCAGACCAAATCTTTTGACAACTGTAAATCGTTAACAAACTGTTTTCAGACCTATGTTTATATTAATTTTTTAAAATTATTTTCACCTTAGGAACAAACCCTGAAATTCCGTCTTTTTTACCCTGGGCCACCCTTACTACAAAAATTGAAATTAAATCTTACTACAAATATATTAGGCAGTTATTAAAAGCATAGAAAATGGGTGGGGCTTGTAAGTAAGATCATTTTACACCGAACTCAAAATAAACAAAAAAATGAAAGCCTGTACTTCTCAGCAACTACAAATACTTTAATAAAATTTAGACAAATTTTTCAAGATATTTCTAATTAGCCCAAAAAAATTGCTGGTCTCACTAGTAAATTTTTATAAAATATTATTGACAATCTGTGAACATGAGATATATATAAGTTTTAAAATGTTTCAAAAATTTATTTTCATATAGTTCAATCAAATAAAACGGTGTATATATAGGTGTGCATGTGTGTGTGTGTGTGTATGTGTGTCTGTGTGTGTGTGTGTGTGTGTGTGTGTGTGTGTGTGCGTGTGTTTGTTTGTTGTATGTGTGTGTGTCTGTGTGTGCGTGTGTTTGTTTGTTGTATGTGTGTGTGTGTGTGTGTGCATGTATGTGTGTGCGTGTGCGTGTGCGTGCGTGGGCGTGTGTGTGTGCGTGGGCGTGTGTGTCTGTGTGTGTGTGTATGTGAGTGTGTTTGTTGTATGTGTGTGCGTTGCATATGTGTGTGTGTGCGTGTGTGTGTGTGTGTGTGCGCGTGTGTGTGTGTGTGTGTGCGCATGTGTTGTGTGCTCAGAAAGATATAAATAAAACACTTGTATCCTTTGAGATTATTAAAAGTAATTTTTTAGAAGAATTTCAGTAAAACTCCTAAAATATTGGTAATATTTTAAGCATGTAAAAAAAACAGGTTGAGATTTTTTTAAAAAATCATGTTATTAAAATATAGCTTTCTAAACATATTTTAAAAGGAGGTCTAAACTGTGAGCAATTTTTTTTCTGTAGCAATTCAAACAAGAAGTTGTCAGAATAAAACCAGATTTTATTATTTATTACTAGAATAATAGGAGGTAAATTTACCCATGTCCAAGGATGTCAGGTTCAAAAAAACATTTATTGTTCGGGAAATTTTACTCATTTTGAAAAATTCATGGTAGAAATGTTCACAAGACTAAATTCCATTGATCCAATATTAGTTAAAAATTTCAAACGGGTTTTAAATTATATTTTCATACTTAAAACCTTAGTTTTATATTTATGTTATAAAACATTACATATATTTGGCCAAAGTATTCAAGAAATTAATTTTTTATTCTATTACATTTTAAAAATATTATGTTCAAAACAATTTACTTTTGATATTAACAATGTTTTAATAATACAATCTATTTTCTATTATAATTTTTATGCTTAGTTATTTTTCATAGAAATGGGCGAAAAAAAAGGTTGTTTAAAGGGAAATAGAGAGCCTTATTTACGTATAATCTTTATAACAAATTAAGTTGAATGAAAATAAAGCAGTTGTATTCAGTATTTTAAAGACATTAAAAATATAACATTAGCATAGTTAATTCTAAGAACCATTTTTAAAACAATAACACTTACATTCTAAATTTATAGATTCTGATGGAACCTCAATGGCAAATACCTTTCTTGTACTGCTCGTGACATTTTTAAATTTAAATTCGGTAATATCAATGTCCTTTTCGTTACAGAACATCCTCAGCCACTTCTCTGGATCTTTCTTGCTCATTTTATGGTACAAGTCTCTAAATCTATAAGCACAGTATAAAAATAAGGCAAAAAAACAATTTTCCTGCTACATATCTCAACTTGCATTACCTAAATCTTAAAATGTGTTAATTTTAATAAGCAAGACAGAAATAAACAGACAAAATTAAATATCACAATAATTAATTGAATTACTTTCTACAGTAGATAAAATGTATAAAGTATTAAACACATTTTAGTATATTAAGTCTACTACAGTATAAACAGTATCAAGTACTATACTAAATACTAGTTTTAAAAATAAAACATTGAAAATTATTCATAAATAAACATGCAAGTCAAGTGTTATATTAAGTTTAGTACAATCAGCGGACACTGATAAATATTGCCTTCATTAAACACGTAATGAAGATCATGGATAGTAAAATCAAAATGGGAACTCAATATGAGTAAACAGTGAGGAGAACACAAACACAATTTTAAAGAACAAATAAATTCAAATTGTTCATGCTTTTCATAAAAATATACACTAAAACATATTACGTTCTATGGATAAAACCAACATATTATGAAAGTTCTGGTTTTAGCATGCTTTAGTAGGCCTACTGTTATTCATATTAACATGAGAGCCATACTTAGGAATAGTACTAACCTGTTAATATCTGGTATTGGATTTTTATCTTCAGTTTTACTCTGCAAAAAAATTACACGCTGGTATTAGACAGGAAACAATTTTTAGAAAAATTTATTTTTTAAATAACATTTTTGTTAAAATATAATTCAAGTAAAAATAGATTATTATGAAATCCAGAAAACATCACGAACAGTTCTGAAAACTTACCACAATACCCTAACACTTGCATTTCTTTTTCACTTCAAACCTCCTATTTCTCTCAGGGCCATGACCTAATCTGCCTCCTCTGATCATTTACTACCAACTTATATACCAAATGTTCACAGTTCTTGCAACATCAGTATTTTAGACACATTCACTGTATTTGGCCAAGAATTTCCCTGATGTAAATCTGCTAACTCTTTGTTCCAAGTTAAATTCCTAAAAGTGTGGTAAGAGTGCTTGTACTACATAAAAACTACCCAGAATACATGAAAAGGAACTATTGAACATTATGCAGTTGATTTTCTATTATTTAATGTCTTTGGCTAATTTTTTAAACCAGTTTTTAAAATTTTTGTGCTAGTGTTTTCCGCAACGTTTTATGATAAATAATCCTACGACAGCCTGTAATCTTACATCCTCATTGTTCTATGAGCTTCAGTAATGACTCAACAAAATGTAACCTTTTAGGCGAGTGCTAAGAAAAAATTAACTGTATTATTTTCCAGCCATTTCAATAGCAGCAAACTGCTTTATAAATTCCTGGTTCTTTGACAATAATAATAATAATTCAAGCTACTGATTGTTTAGATTGGCTCTAAACCAAGCCAGATTTAAGTTATAATTATTATCAGTTAAAAGTTTAAAATTTTATAGCTGTTCATGAGGAGCTGGTTGTTAATCACCTATTACAATTTGAAATTACTTGCAATCAGACGTTCTATTAATTTGTGTAATTGTTAACTTACACTTGGAGGAAACGTTTTTATCTTACGACTTCTTGGTGAAACTGAAGAAGTCATAAGATGAAAACGTTTCCTCCAAGTGTAAGTTAACAATTTAACAACTTATATTAATAGAATGTCTGGTCACAAGTAATTTCAAATTGTAATGAATTAAAAGTTACTCCGGTCAACATTAGCAAGAAAATTATATGAATACAATATGTGCATGTACAGTAAATTATAGATGGATATGTACAGTACAAAATTAAAGTTTGTAAAAATATTTTGTAATGCCCAAATGTCTTACAGATTAATTGTTTAAACATTTGCAAAATCCTCAAGTACATTTAAGGAGTGCAAAACACTGTCACTAACATTTTTTTCTCCTTTGATGTACTGCCAAAACTCATGCAAATGATGAAGAGCCTCTGGCGTAGTAGAAATTGGTGACTCAACTTCAACTCGATCTTCTTCTAAATCCAACAGTTAAGCACTTTTTTTTTGTTTTTCAATTCTGCTAAAATGTCTTGATCAGAAAGTTGTCCACGCTCGTCTACTTGTTGTCTATATTGACAAACTCTATCCAAAATGATGTCTGTTTCTCATTCGACAGATGCAGGGGAAACATCTCTAATTAAAAGTTCACTTGAATGCTGGTCAGACTTCTTAAGGAATCCAGCTTTCTTAAAACAATTTCCTAATGTTGTTTCAATAACTTTGGATGATTCACTATAGAACATTCTTATTGCTTAATGAAGATAATTTTTAAAATTTTTGTTGTTGTTTTCCAACAAACCTATCGAGAGTGTTTGTACAATAAGTTCCCAGTAAAAACACTTGAAATATTTTATAATGCCTCAATACCAATGTGTAGTTCAAATACTGTACAACTGAACTAGTATTTGGGGGGGGGGGGGGTTGAATAACCTTAACAGTTTTAACAGCCATTCTTAAAACAGCTCTGCTGTCATCAAGCTTTTGTAACTGATTTTATTTTAAACTTTAATTCCTGAGGAATTAAGGCTGATGTTTAATATTGCAGTAATTGCTACATAATAAGATGATTGACCTGCAAAGTCAAATCTAATTGAAATATAAGAATTATGTGTTTGTTAAATAATTCAAGGCACAACTTTTTTAATTTAAACAAATCAAGCTTTACTTTATTAAAAGAAAAATATGTATTATATGACAAACAAAATCATGTTAAAGAAATACTATGCTAGTTACAGATCTTCAACTTTTACAGATTAATTTTTATTTAGAGATTTACACACTAGAAAATCTATGGCTGATACATGATACAAAAAATTTATATTTACTCCGTTATTAGAAAAAGAAACATAGAATTGAACGTTTAAAGTTCGTCTTTAAATTTTGAATGATTAATGTTAAAAGGTTAAATTTACAATTTTGTTCACTAAACTTCTTAACTTTTACAACTTAGCTGTGTCGTTACAAACTGGATTCTGCATATTGTATCAGCTCGCTTCCAATTCTGAATCTGGTCCCGGCCTTGTACCGTAAAGCAGCATTTCTTCTACTACAAAAAAAAAATTAATATAACAAACTGTTACATATCTTCAAATTAAACTTCCCCTCGCTCTTCGGTCTTAATGTGCATGCAGTCGATTACATGGTTAAAAACAGAAAGAGGTGGAGCTGCGGGTGCTTCCCATGGATATTAATTTCCGCACACCGTTCTGCGCATATTACAGTTCCAAAATTTCTACCTAGAGGTCAGTCTTGCCCATAGATTTAAATTTCCAAATTCACAATTTTTTATTTATTCATTTATTTTTACATTTTGTAATTAATTCACGTTTGTTTTCTGAATCTTATTTTAATATGTAACACCATCTAAAATGTGTTACACTTTTTTAATTAGTTTTGTACTCGAGTGGTTTGGATTTATGTTTTCAAAACATCTAGGACTATCATCAGTAAAGGCAACTTTTCAGTGCCATTCATATTTTCCCCAACCAATAAAATCATTTGTTCCTTACTGTTTATTCCTCCACTGCAGTGATCCCTTTTAAAAATTTAACGTTTTGTCCATGGTACATTTAAAAAACAAACTCGTTTCATCCACGTAAAAATGTCTTTTGCTGGGGATTCTTCAATCATTGGTAAAACATCTTCTTTCCAAACATTTCTAGCTTCTTAATTTACACTTGTACTTTGCACCGCAAACAAACTTGAAGATAAGGATTATTTTTTTGATACCATCCCAACTTCTTCTTCAGCTACAAGCAAACTTCTGCCTTTGTTCGATCAATGAGCCATGTAATGGAATGTTTTCCTCCCAGCTTGATTAAACCACTTTAGCATACATTCATCGTCTTCAAGGTTATCTGGTTCTCTCCCTCTTTATGGTCATTTCCATTTCCACTCTAAGCACTATTTATTATTTTTTCCTTATTTTTCAAAAATGTAGTCACTGCAATGACACATTTCTTCTTAAAACGGTTTTCCACCTTATGAATAACAAAAACTTTTTCACTAAATGATAATGTCAAAGGAAATCATTTGTCATAATAACAGAGTTTCCAGGCAGATTTGCAACAAAATCCTTTTATTAAGATGTTACATACAGAACATAACATTTTTAATATGCATCCCAAAAAAATGGCTACACTAAAATGTATACACTAAAACTCAAGTCTCTGACAAATGTAAATACTCATTATTTCCTGAATGCTTCAATCTACACAAACAAAAAAAAATTATAATCTGTATTTTTTTTAAAAAAGTCTTGAAAATACAGAATTGTGAACATTAATAAAATCCGTGTTACCTCTCTTCCAAAAAATAAGAAACAAAAATAAACTAATACACACAATTCTAAACGTACGATTATTTAAAAAAATTAATTTAGTGCTAAATTTCCTAAACATCCCAAAAATATATTTATCCAATAAGCTATATACATATTTCTCATACAACAAATTATAAAATTCATAAATAACTGATATAATGACGAAAAAGGTGTGTACATGCAGATGATAAAACTTTTGTACAAAACTAAAACAAGGTTTATAACTTCTTTACAAAAATTACTATTTTCACTGAATAAACATTACATAAAATTTCAAAAAATTTTATAAAATTTACTAGCTTTGATTTTATTTAACCTAGTCACTATTGTTCTCTTTTAAAGACAATATTTTGCAGCCATTCCTTCTATATCCACACATTTGGTGTCTAGGAACATTTCTTGAACGTTTCAAGAGGTTGCTTAACAGTAAGGCCTGGTAAAGAGACTACTAGAATATTCTACCAACTCTTGGGCAACCTATCTGAAATCCTGGAATGTCTCTGACAGCACTGTTCTCTTTTAAAGACAATATTTTGCAGCCATTCCTTCTATATCCACACATTTGGTGTCTAGGAACATTTCTTGAACGTTTCAAGAGGTTGCTTAACAGTAAGGCCTGGTAAAGAGGCTACTAGAATATTCTACCAACTCTTGGGCAACCTATCTGAAATCCTGGAATGTCTCTGACAGCACTGTTCTCTTTTAAAGACAATATTTTGCAGCCATTCCTTCTATATCCACACATTTGGTGTCTAGGAACATTTCTTGAACGTTTCAAGAGGTTGCTTAACAGTAAGGCCTGGTAAAGATGCTACTAGAATACTCTACCAACTCTTGGGCAACCTATCTGAAATCCTGGACTGTCTCTGACAGCACAGTGAAAGGTCACATGTCAAATTCTCGGGAAAAGGAAGAATAGTGCTGTGAGATGCTTTAGGACTTATATTCCTCCTCACAGATCCAACTAAAGACTTTGGTTTCTTTAAAGTATTGAAGTTGGGCAACAAAGCACTGACGACGAAAGCTTCTACCGGTTTCTGAATAGGTACCTCCAAGAGTATGATGGTCAGGTCCCAGATAGAGTGGATCCCTTTTTATAACATGCACCATAATGTCAATTATGCTATATGAAGACTTGGACAGAAGAAGGCTCACAACCTCCATTTTTTCCACAACCATTCAACTAAAACACTTTCCTCCCATCGACTTCAAATCTTCAGCTCTTATAACCAACTAAACCACTTCCTCTCCTGCTGAAACCCAGCAAAAGATAATGCTCATTCCCAAACATCACAATCTCTGCATAGGTCAGACAATTATTGCCTCCATCTCTTCTTCCCATAATGTCCAAAAATTTCAAATGCCACACATCTTTCTAGCTCTAGATGGGATTATTCATCAAGAGTAGTTCAGATTTAGGAGGGGCACTCACTACCCTGCCGTTGTTGCACATAACCAATTTGGTAGTGGATGCTTTCAATAAACATCAGTTTTCTTCGATGACAAGTCCTTCGACGTTGTCAGACACCCTCTGTACCCAAACACATAGTCTTCTTAATCCGTTCCAAACCTATTTGTCACAACCTACACGGTCTGTTGAAAACTGCCTTTCACAATGTTTCTGCTGGGGTTTCACAGGGGTTCGTTCTTGGCCTTCTCTAATACATCTATTATATCCCTCTCTTTTCAGTTTCCCTGTTTTTAAAAAGCATGACTTTGTTTTCCAATGTAGCTCTTGGAGCATAGTCAAAACTATGAAGGCTATCCAGACAATTGAACCTCCTAATGCCATGCTCCAGAAATGTAGGACTGTGTTATACTAAAACTTCCAGATGCCATGACAAAAATATAAAATGCAAAAACTGATGCTATTGGTAATTTTAGGAAGGACTACAATCATTTTCATATTTCATACGTGATGGCTTTTTACAATATAGAAATATGTATTTAACTCAACAGTATGAATTAATTATCCTACCTGCTATGAGTTGCCAAAATTTGATATGTAGAACAATGATGGATTTAGTATACAAATATAGACCTATGACAAATGATTTGTTTTAAATACTTGAACAATATATAAACAAAAATAGTGCATCAATAAGTTAATAAGTAGTAAAACACAAAGAAAAACTGTCAATGTCACAAATCTAAGATAAACATAATTCCTTATCTTTATTTATAGAAACTGTATTTAGTATATAAAAATATATTAAGACTTGAGACAAATTTTTCTAATATGTTTTTGTACTATACAGGCTCTGTCATATTAAGGTTTTACTTTGATGTGTAGCTAAAATGATTAGAAATCAATAAATTGGAGAAACTGTAACTTTTATATTGAGATAAATACAGTAGAGCCATGATAAGTAAATTGGACCAAGTCCCTCTCAAATTATTGAAAAATCGAATTACAAGGAAATACGTTCCTGTAGAAAACATAAGAGTTTTAATGAACCCTAAATATATACAGTCGGCACCGCTTATTGTGATCACGGTTAATGTTATCATTCGGTTATTGTTATCGTTTCATTGAAAAACAAACACGGATGTATCTTCAATACATTGTAATTAGGCCGCTTATTGTAATCATCTGTTCGCTTATTATTATCATTTAATTTGCCATTCAAAATCATATGCGTCAACGTATACTAGCATACACCAAGTAAAAATGTCTACAAAGTAGTGTAAACAGCACGTGCAACACACAATGACGCCCAATTCATAGAATGTTTATTTTTAGAATGACAGAGATACTTTATAACGGTTTCAGCACTTAGCACCGTTCTCAGAATGTCTCCCTTACTCTTTGTTTACGCAAACACCCTAGCCTCGCTTGAGTCGACTTTAGTTGTTTGTTAACATTAGTTGATGTTACTACTGAACCATTTACAGTAGTCCTACTGTATTTTTTAACAGTGAATTTTTATGAACGTTTATTACAGTATTTCAGTGTGATTTTACATAACTTAATTTTTAAAGATCTTTTTCGTTTGTTTTGTAGAGTTTAGTGTCACTTGAAGTTTCAAAGGACAGTATAGCAAGATGTCCGAATCTCAAAAGAAACGACGAGATTTAAGTCTTAAACAAAAACTTGATATTCTAGATAGGTACAGTAAATTACTAAAAATGAGTCAAAGAAACGCTGCTTCTCAACTTGGCGTTTCTCAACCTCTCTTATGTAAAATATTGAACAACAAAGAAAAAATCTTGTCATTATCAAAGTGTAATGCAAATGTTGACAACAAAAGACATCGTTCTGGGAAGGATCCGCAAGAGGAATCAGCTTTGAAATTGTGGTTTGAAAATGTTCGCGAAAAAGATGCTCGAGTTCATGGCCCACTAATGCGTCTTAAAGCTGAGGATCTTGCTAAAAAAATAGGAAAACAGGATTTTAAAGCCACAGATGGATGGTTCAATCGATGGAAGAAAAGGGAAAACATTGTTTACAAGAAAATGTGTGGTGAAAAAAGAAATGCTGATTTTGTTGGAGCTGAGGAGGTTACAATACGAATGGCCAAAGATTTGTAAGGCAGTTTGTTCAACAAAAAGCAGAAAATTTCAACAAACATTATGAATATGAACAATTTATAAACAATATTTTACGAGAAGACTACAGACAGTCACATATAGAGGAATTCTTCGAGAAAAAGTAAATGTAAATTTGAAGTGTAAATAAGATTGAAGTGTTTTATAATGAAGTTTTATGTATTAAAATGTTTTGATCAAGTGTTTTACGTAGTTCTATATACTGTATTTTTTTCAATTATGCTAGATTCAGTGTTTAAAAAAAATCTACAGTGGAATAAAATAAACTGACATGAAATATGCCCACTAATTTTAACAAGTAGAAAACTAAATTACAGAAATTCTACTACTGTACATAAAACTGTCCGGAGTAGCAACAAAATTTGGTAAGTACAGTTTAATTATAGTGTTACAGAATTAGAATTACTTGATGTAATGATAGGCTTACATATCGCTCAGAACAAACAGTTGTGGTAATAATACAGTGAGTTCAATGCAGTACGGCTGTAGACTACATCGTGATTAAGCGATCGATTATTGTTATCGTTCGGTTATTGTTATCAAATATGCTTCTGACAAATATGACCACATTAAGCGGCGCCGACTGTAATCCACTAAATAGGTTTATAGAACTTTATATGAACATTTCTTGGAAGACCGACTCATTTCCTTTACATACCGTATTGATATAAACATTTCTTGAAAGCCAGTCTCATTTCCTTTGGATCCCGTATTGATATAATCATTTTCTGAAAGCCCGGCTCATTTCCTTTACAAACTGTATTGATATAAATATTTCTTGAATGCCTGACTCATTTCCTTTTCATACCGTATTAATACAAACATATCTTAAAAGCCCAAATCATTTTCTTTGCATACCATACGGCTATAAACATTTCTTGGAAGCCCGACACCATTTCCCTTCAAATAGATTAAAAAAGCTCGAATTTAACGGACTCTAATGTATTTAATACCATTGTGGAATTATTGGTTTAATAATCCATTCATTTTAGATAGGCAAGTTATTTATTACTTGCAGTTTTTGTGTTGTAGATCTTGAGGTTTTTCTTATAAATTATACTTTTGCCATCACTTGGCAAAAAAAAGTGGTAACAATATTAGTAAGTAGTGGTTTTTTGCCAACTGATAGAAAAACTGTAAGTTATTTATTTTTATTATTTCTTTATTATAAATGCATACAAATTCTATTTTGATTTCATAAATCAATGGTAAGGTTACAATATAAAATAACTGAGAAAATGTTATAACACAAATACTATGCCTCTTTTCAAAAGGCTCAAAACACTTTTTTGATGCATTCTGTTAGACACCAGAATAATACATTTTCCCCATGCAAATTTGTGCATCTCCATCACACAAATTCTATTCTAATGAATATAATTCTATTTTATTCTAAAACTGAATAATTGATGCGATGTAATTTTACTTAATAACTGTTATTAGTTTTGTTTGTATATATATATATATTCAAAGGTTTTAATGTGAAGAAAAAAGCAATTGATATATGAGTAAATTATCCTTAATTTCAATCAAACAATAACTTTTTGAGAACTAATTTCATATTTTCTTCAAGCTCAAATGCGTACCTAAGTATTAAATGATTTAAATAAGATATTCTTGCCTAATGATTTTTCCGGCATAAGTTGATAACACTGTCACCCCAGAATCTAGATTGACTATCGGAAATCAAACTAGAAAAATCATGGTAAAACAAGTGAGTTGAAGTTTCAAATACTTGCTATTTAATTAGAGCTTGATGTGTTGGGGCTGGGATCCAACTAATAAAACAAATAATTATTACTGATTTTATATTTTGTAGAATATCTTTTGTTTACCTTTTTTAGAAATGTTTTCCTGGTTTTTGTTTCTGTATAATTAAGCGAAATTTGGGATTTTTGTTGACTATAAGTTATTATTATTCAGTTTATTATGGTTAAAATTACCATTTACCATTAGTACAGTTGAAATGCATACTAGGTTATCTGACTTACCTTAGTTAAGAAAATGTAGTTGTTTACTGAACAATTCATGCTGACTTAAGTTCAAGGGAATCGATTACAACTTACTTCTTCGTGCAGGCTTCCAGCTTAACTATAGCTGATGTCCACGATATATATATGATGCTATGGCCCCCAGGTTCTTCTTAACTAGAATATCTTGCCACTTTGTCACAATTGGTCTGAGGATGTCTCTTGTAGGTAATGGGTAAGGGCAGTTCAGCAGGATGTGTTCAATTGTTTCGCTCTCCACACCACAGAGTGCACACAACGGAGACTCTGTGAGATTAAAACGAAATAGGTACTCCTGTGTCACCAGATGGCCGGTTCTTGCTCTGGCAGCAAAAGATGCTGTTGATCGTGCTACTTCCCTATATTTGTCCTCGACTGGTGGTTCTGGTTGGAGCTGGTAAAGGTGTCAACCAGTAAACTCTTTTTCCCAATTTTCACACCAAAGTTTTCGGACAACTTCCCTGCTTACACTTTTGCAATGTAGCAGGGAGTGATTGCCTTCATCTGTAGGTCCCATGGTTGAGGCTATTTTCGCAATTTTGTCAGCCTTGGGCAGGTACCCATTGAAGAGTTAATTCCTTCCCGCTGTCCACTAGTTCTAGGATGGTTTTTCTTATTTCTAATATTCGAAACGAGAATGAACTTGTAGAATTACTTAACAATGACTGAAGGGCAGCTTTCGAATCCGATAGGATGCATATTTTTGAATTGCCCTTTAAATGCACACAGCTAGTCAGGGCTGCACTTATAGCCAAAAGCTCAGTATCCATGCTGGAATTGGAATTGGCTGGAATGTAAAAACAGTCTCCGTTCGATTCATTATAGTAGCCTGCCCCCGATAAGCTCTTCTTCCGGTCAAGCGACCCATCTGTGAATATTTTTATGTGGCTTTTGTATTGAGATTGAATCATGTTTAATGTTATTGTTTTTAATATTTGTAAATGATCTTTCTTGCTCACCTCATGTGGCAGGTTGAGTGCAATGTTTATCTCGGGCCATCTACTTGGGGGCTCCATATAGTAAGTCGGAATTTTCACTGGGACAAAACAAGGCATTTTGGTGGACAGTTGATTAATTTTATATCTGAATGACTGCTTTATGTTGGAATCATATGACACCATGTTACTCAATGGGTGGATTGGTGTAAGAGCCTTTATTGACAAGTATTTGGTCCATGTTTTTTTATCGATATAGAGTCCAATAGGTTTAACTCCCAATTCAATCTCCATGGCTGATATAGCTTGAAGTGGTTTTGGTGCACCCCAAGCATAAACGAATTGCAGCAGATTGTAGAGTTTGCAGTCTTTTCAGGTGAGATTTCGCCATCGAACCCCACACTTCACATGCATAGGTTGCCTTAGATCTCAAGAAGGCAATATAAAACATCTTTAGAGTAGTTGTATCAGCGCCCCAATCGTGGCTGTCCACAGCTTTGAGAGCATTAAGTCTTGATACACATTTTTCTATAACATACTCCATATGACTACCCCATCGCAGTTTCGGATGCAAAAGGATCCCTAGTAGTTTAGGGGACCTATTATATTTCAATAGCTTGCCAAGTATTTTGAGTTCGGGAGCGAAAGAACCCAATTTATTTCGATGGGTGAAAAAAGTGCAATCGGTCTTCTCCGCCGATATAGTTAGAGACCATTTAGAACACCAATTAGTGAATTTATCCAGTGAGGACTGAAGGATTTCACATGCTTTTATATAATCAGTGGATGTGACCCAAATCGTTATATCGTCGGCAAAACTCATACTATCTACCTCAGGTGGAAATTCGTCCGCCATGTCGTTGAGGGCGATATTAAATAGGTTGGGGCAAATTATTCCTCCTTGAGGAATGCCGTTTTCGTTTTGGAACAATGAAGATAGTGAGCCATTTACTGATGCTGTTATTAGACGGTTTTGTAAAAAATTACTTATGAATTGCAACATTTTACCCTGTATTCCGAAGCTTCATGCACTGTAAGATGATGGTTGAATGTGGAACTTTATCGAATGCTGCCTCTAAGTCCACCATAGTGGCCACTGTGCTCATTTTGTGGTCGAACCCTTTGTAAATTTTATTAGTGAAATATAAGAGTGCGTCAGTTGTGCTCCTGTGCCGTATGAACCCAAATTGTTGGTTACCCAGCAGTTCGACATGTTCCAGCCTCCAGGATGATCTCTTGTTGACTAACCTCTCCATCAACTTCCCCAAGCAAGATGTTAACGCTATCGGCCGATAAGAGGTAATATTTTTCTCATCCTTCCCCGGTTTTAAAAGGGGGATGATTTTCGCTGTTTTCCATTCTTGAGGGAACTTCCCAGTTCTCCAGATAGAGTTGAAAAGCTGAAGGGTCTTTACTTTCATTTCCTTCGAACAGTGCGATAGCATCTCATTGTGAATATTATCTTCTCCGGGCGCGGCTTTTTTTAAGAGAGATATACTATCTTCCAGTTCGGCTAATGTGAAAGGGGAGTCGTCTGGATCGGAAGAACGAAACAGCACTTCAGTTCTACATGTTAGAAATTGTTCGATGGGAGTAAGAGCCTTTGGCCAGGCAATTCTTGGTCCTGCTTTTTCTAAGTAATGTTTAGCAAATTCTTCGCCCTTCAATTTGTCATCCGTTATTAAGTCTCCATTTGATTTTCTAATAGAAATAATTATCTGAGAGCATTGACCGTTTGTTGCACGGAAGCGTTTCCAGACTGTGCTGGATGGTGTGTTCGCGTTCATTGAACCAACAAAACTTTTCCATGATTTTCGCTTTGATTCGATGATGGCTTTGCGCAGGGTAGCATTACATTTATTGTATAAAATCCTGTCGTGTAATGACCTGGATTTTTTCCATTTCTTCCTGGCTGAAATTCTATTTTTTTCAATTCTAGGATTTCTTGACTCCACCAGCTGTTCATATATTTTTTCTTTCCATTCTGGGATTTTTTTGGGATGGATTTTTCCGCTGTGTTCTCAAGAATCGATTCAATGATTTCTGAAGTTACATTTTCCACTAATGAGACAATTTGAGTTTCTTTTTCAAAAAGAGTTCAGTTAGCTTTTGAAAGTTTGTATTTACTGTGGACAATCGTATTGTTGGTAATTGTTTTCCTTCCCACATCAATTTCGAAGAATACCGGGAAATGATCACTTCCTAAGTCCTGGCCTATATGCCAATTTAATAATTTGTTCATCATTGCTGGAGATGAAATAGTCAAGTCTAACGTACTCAAACTACCTGTTGAAGCCGACTAGAAGGTTGGTTCGGTTTTTTTGTTTGCTAGTACCTGATTATTGTTTAGCAATCAGTTGAAAAGTATTTGACCGTTTTGATTAGCTGGGCCTTTGTTCCAACTACAGTGTTTGCTATTGAAGTCACCCACCAATAACACATTCTTATCATTGATCTGTAAGACGTTAAGATCTTCTTCATTAATTCCCTGATTCGGTATATAACGAGGGTGAAGGCGTGAAGAAAAATGATTATCCATGATATTTCTTGTTAGAAATATTTGCAAATTTTCTTTATTTTCTGGGAATTTTTTTATATGTCCTCATTCCTTTAATTATCATCTAATTTACAATTGACTTTTTTGTTCATATTATTGTAGGCTATATTTTTTAATATAATTTCTTGAAACAAACTTTGTATAATTTTATTGAAATGATGTGAATCAGCAATTTGATATGTGAATTATCAGTTTTCATTAACCATTTCATTCATTTTTATTTTGTTAATCATTCACAAAATAAGGACACTAATTGATCAAGAACAATGTGGAGCCATTTTTAAACAAAAATGCACTCCATCTCCTCACTATTCTTTCTTATCCATATATCTCTCAAAGTTGCCAATAAATCAGTTATGAGTTTTTATTTGATATAAACATTTTTTCCTAAACCTAGAAATTTATTACTAAAAGATGCACTTAATATTGTGATTCTGTTATATGTATATCAATTGTAATTACAAAATAAAAAGTAACTAGAATAAAATTTGACTTTGTTGATCTCAGTAAGGGTAGACTTTATTTTTTTTTTATATTACTTGTTTTCTATCAAATATTTTACCTAATGGCAAATTAAATTTTATACATTTTACTTCATTCTTTAATACTTACTTATCCGTTGCATATTGCTGCATTATCAGAAGAAAGGGATGTCAAGATTCTTGGTATATATATTTCCTTAAGATATTTATTGCTTTTGCTCAAAATCCATGCCCATATTTAGTTAAGTATTAAAATTGCAGTTTAAGCGAATTGTAAACTTGAAAGGCTCAATAATTCTACCCAATAAAAAGCCATGTGGTTGTCATATTAATCTTTATATGTTGTATTAAATTTCAATAAGACTAATTAAATGAACTGGCATCAGGTCTGTCTTGTTCAACGAGAGACTGAAAATCAACATCTAGAAGGTGCTCAAACAAACAGTGAGGAGAATTCCACGAATATTCTAATAGAAGATTCCCAAAAAGATCAAAAAATAATGACCAAGATTGTAACATAACTGACTCCAATATCTCAATAGTAGAAAATAATTATCAGAACTATATATAACCAAGGAACAAATTTACCAAATGTCAACTAGCAGAATTAATCAAGGTAATAACCAATGTATCTGAATTTAATTCAAATTTAAAAACTGAGCTATTGAATCATAACACCAAATTCAATGTTAGCGTAAATACAGGTATGAAGAAATAAAAAAGAAAATATGCTTAGTCATGAAAATTTAAAAAGAGAAGTGGAGGTTATTAAGATACACATACAACATAATGAGAGAAATGAAAATAAATTAGAAACCGTTAAGATTGAAATAACACAAGAAGTATTGACTAAAATAAATAAGGAAATCAAATGAACAAATGGTAGAGTATAAGAGTTATCCCGTTGATTAAGAATATTGATATTTTAGCTAAATTAAAATGTGGTGAAAGCATAGCTTGTCTCAAAGAATTTTAGCGTTAACGAGTCAAAAGTGCGCAACATAAAGAAAAATGAAGGACATATAAGGAGTGTCGGAGAAGCGACTTGTCAATTGGCAAGTTACCTCTGATATACCTCGCGATATAAACATCGAAAAAATGGAAACAGCTTTGAGTGTGTGAATAGAAAATCAATCACAAAAAAGGAAGCCATTGAGCAATTTTTTTCGCAATTAAACAACAGCAAATGTAATACCAAAATAGTTAGATAAAACAAATAATTATAAAATTAAGTAAATAAAACAAAACAAAATTTACAAAACATAACAGTAATATAAAAATAAAAATGTGACAATAAATATGTGGGGAAGCAGTTAGCTGCAGTGGTTATTGTCCCTCTTTAGAAAGGGCATTAAAATTTAATCAAGGGCTGATAGAACCAATATCTCTATATAAAGGAGTGTTTATAAAGAAAACAAGAAAAAATAGTGCAGAAAATAAAATGACAAAGTTTTTTAAAAAATCAAATTAGCAGTGTTTACAAGATTATTTGTCTAAAATTAAGACTTTAAAAATTTAGTGGTTTGTGTTTAACAATAAATAATACGTGTTTGAATGCGTGAGTGTGCATATTTAATAGAATTTTCTTGTTTGCAGATTTTTTATTTAAGGAAAACGTAACTAACAATAATAATATTTATGTAATTATTTAATGCATACATATACCATACTGTATTATAAGTGTACAGTATATCTGCAGTTAGTGTTAAAATTTTTTATGTAAAATGTAACCTTACCCTTTCCATATACAGTTTGTTTCAGTATTCGCGGTTCTGAGAAAGTAACCCCCACGAATAACAAGAGATCACTATATAAACTCAAGCAATTTTTGATTCAATAGCATTTCAACTCAATAATGTTCAATAAAGTAATACAGTATTACCCCTCAAATCCGAACCCCAGCAAAGTCCGAACATGATTCGATGAAAAACCGAATTTAAAAAAAGTATCTAAACTTTAATGAAGTATGTACTGAAAGGCTGCTACTTATGTAAAACAGGACTGAGATGTATAATATATTGGAATTGACATTGTAAAAACATAATAAGAAGGCCTATACTGTACTACTGTGTCACTTCATTAACATAGAATTTATTGACAGTAAAATAAAAATAAAAAAGACAAACATTATACTATACGTTTCATTTAAAAAGAAAAGACACAAATACTTGACTATATTTTTCTTCTTTAGAAGATTCTTGTTTAGGAGCAAGACTTTTAGTGAAAAGGGCCTTTAAAATTCAATCCGGTCTCGTCCGCATTATACACTTGCTGGGGTGAGTAATTTTCAAACAAACTCAAATCTGTGAATTCGTCTAAATATTCTTTTGCAGCAAGATTATCAGCTGATATCTTCTCCCCGCTTACTGTTAAAGACTAATTCCGTGCCTTCTCTTCCATCTAGCCAAACATCTATTGCTAGCAATAAATTCCAAATCACCGTTCTTTAATTTGTTTAACTGTACTGCCTTTTCTTGCATAATTGGGCCACTAATATTAACTCCTTTCTGCCTCTTGTGTAAACCATGAAAATACGCTTCGTCATTTTTTTCATTCACAGAAACTTTCACCTGATGATGTTGTTCCAAAGACTTTTCACATGTAGCACTGCAAAACTGTTCAATTTTTGCACGATTTTTTTTTTAGTCACTGTAGCCTTACCAACACTAAATTTAACAGCCAACTTTGTCAAACTTTCCTCTTTGTCTAGTCGCATTAACACTTCAAATTTGAAAAAAAATTGAAAAAAGTTCTACAGTACAGTATTGATACAGAAATATGTAATGAATGTTCAAATATTGTTTGTTAATAAAAAAACGCACTTCTGTAAAAATGCTAATTACATAGCATATCCGAAATCTGAACTTTTCCAAATCTGAACAGCCTATAACCTAATTAGTTCGCATTTGAGGGGTTCCACTGTATTATCTATTCATTAAAACAGGTTATGCAAAATAATCAAAAGCATATAAAATTAGTTGTATGAAACAATATATTCACTTAAATGAAGTATCTGTTGTATCTCATAGCATTATTATCACCTTATTGATTATTAGTTTCATTTTTACATTCAAATATAAGTGACTGACTCAGTTAGAATAATATAAAGACTCAGTTAGAAAAATATTACAGGGTGTGGCAGCATAACTTCCTTTTTTCAAAACCCAATAAAATCCCTTCTCCTAAGAAACATGAATTATAATTTTTTGTTTACAATGTACCATTGTCGATACATTGAATAAACCGATTTCTAGCGTTTTTCATGACTCTTGCCAGCATAGCAGGCGTTATGTTGGCAATTTCTTTGTGGATGTTGGTCTTCAAATCTTGTATGGTCCTTGGACGGTTAACGTAAACAAGATATTTCAAAAAACCCCATAGAAAAAAATCACAAGGGCCAAATACGGAGAAGGAGCCGATGACTCCAAACCGCCCCTAATTGAGATGAGGCGTTCTATGAAGTGTTCCCTCAAAACAGCCATCGATGATCTTGAAGTGTGTGCCGTTGCACCGTCTTGTTAGAACCAAATGTCCCCTAAGTCCAATTCATCTGGCCGTGAAAAAATTCTTTCAACATGTTTACATACTAGGCCAAATTCACTGTCACTTGAACCGGGGACCAATAACTCCAGCTAAAGAAATTGCACACCATAGTGAAACTTTTGGTGAATGAAAAGGCCTTTGATGCAATTTTCGAGGATTGATGTCAGCCCAGTAGCGCATGTTTTGTTTGTGAACAGAACCACACAAATGAAAATGGGCTTCATCACTAAAAAAAAACAACAGCGTTCCCAGGAATGACTTCAAGCATAACCTCACACACGATCCTCCGAGAATTAAAATGACATTCGGAAAGTTCCTGCACAATCACCATCTTGTAAGGATGGAAATGAAGATCGTCATAACGAATTCTCCTCACAAAACGATCAAAAAAAGACCAAGGGCAGACGCATGTTTGAAGCTCTCACTGCCTCAATGTTATCCGGTGATCTAATAGGCTGAGGAACTGCAGTTCTTCGTCTTGTCGCACTTGCAGTTTGTCTAAAAGTAGCAACCCACATAACGATAGATTTTCGGACCAGAACATGGGAAAACAGAGCTAAATTAAAGCAATTCTGAAAGGCATGCTGGCATGTAAAAACAGAACATCACTCGAAAACTCGGCTTCAACAGCAAAAGAACGCTTCTCACTGTTGCAACACATAATGGTGAGTGAACTGTGTCAGAACAAAACTTTAGATTTCAGCCTATCGCACAAGACCACTAGCGCTTCACTATGACATCAACCGATTTTATAGCGTGCATTTGAAAAAAAGGAAGTTATTCTGCCGCAGCCTGTAGTATAAAAGAAGGTTACAAACAATCATTTTGCAATTTCTAATAATATGGATTAAGATTTTTTTCAAACTAATAGGCAGATATCCTTTTCAGGTACCTAAACCATTTTAATACAAAATTTTACCTCAATTAGTCCAGTAGTTGACACAAAAATGAATAACAAACAAATACATAAACTTTTAGAATTATATTATTCTAATTAATTATAGAATTTGTTTCCTCATAACTGTAAATCATCCACAACCTAGGGAGGATTATTATTCCAAATTCCTTTTGAAGGAACGTTCTAAATTCTTGTTCACGGGATAGCTTAGGAAATTAACTCGCCTACAAAATTCATCGATGCCAAATTACTATAAGCCGTAAGAAAATTGAAAACCTTTGTATTTAGACATTGAATAATTAGATATTGGGAATTAAAAAAACTACTACAAAATAAAAGAAATAATGTTTGTATATTTCAGATAATTTTCACGAAACTGAAATTAACTACAAAATTTGATAATATCAATATAAAATAAGCTTGTTCATTTCATGTTATTTTCTTCATTCGAAAATTTAAAATCAATGATATAAGAACAATGTTGTTAACTTCAGACCTGTGAAATATAGGAGCTGAAAATTTAAGGAAGGACCTGTTAATCTGGACAATTAAAAAGTAGGTTTAAACAATAAATCATTTTTGTAAATATTAAATTTAAAATACATAGAGATAGAAGTAATTCCATTTTAAAGCACACATTAAGGGATTTTTTGTAAGGTAATTGTAGGACTAATTAAAAATTTTATTCCAAAAAATATTTTTTTTAACTTCTAACTCAGATATCTTCTCTAGCTAAACCACTGATTAAAATACTTTCTAGTTTATACCTCATCATTTTTTATTGACCAAGAAAAAATAGTACAATTCTCTCTTTTTATCTATCCATACTTAATGATATTCTTAAGACCATTAACAACAACAGATGATTATAATATAAATTAACTAAAAAAATATATTTTCATCGTCTTATTTCATAAACTTTATAAACCCTGCATACAAATTATAAAGCAAATTATATATTTACATTGAAATGTACGAATTAATAAACTTAAAATACTTTTTTCAATAATTTGAATAAAAACTACATTTTCAATATATAAGTTCTTACTAATGAAGTAAACAAATAATAAAGAAAAGTGCATATAAATGAAAGATGATCACAAAACTAAATCAATGAAGAAAAAAAATTATTAAGCATAGTTTGTTATCTTTGAAAATAAGTAACATCTCCAGCTTAATCTTCGATGTGTGATTGAGTTGGTGATAAAACTCTTTCTTCTGTTACGATTCCTACAGCCTACAAAATACAATATGACTTTCAATAAAATTAAATTAAAAGAATGAAAACTATAAACTTTCACAAGCACAAAAGTAATCAATGCTAATTTTTACAATCATTTACATAATTTTATCAATGGTCATTACATAATATAAGACACTGTAAATATATTAGATTAAATCTCTTCTGTTGTTTAAGAACCCTGATGTAGTCACCAGTGCTAAATAATATTTCTTTTTTTTGTAATCTTATGAGAACCTACCTACCCAAATAATATATAATAATTTATTGTAATTGTATGTCTAGATATTATGTTCTTAAATGGTATAATATTATAACCTGCATAATTTTATAATAATGTTATTATTTATTTTAAAATATTTATTAATAATAATTTAATTATCAAATACGTTATTTTAGAAACTGATCAATTTAATTAAACAGAGCAGTCATGTATTATGATCTCTATTACTTCAGTAATCTAGTATGTTACGAAATGCAATTTAGGTATATGCAATTTTTTAATTTTTATTGCTATATTAAATAGTACATTTGTATTATACAATATATATATATATATATACACATTTTATTTGGAAATTTTCATTGTATCGAAGGCCTTCATTAATTGGGTCTTTAAAAATATGTTTAAAGCAAAGGGTTTTCATAAGGAAGTTAAAATTTAAAAAGAAAAAATTGTACTAGGCTAATCAAAAGAAATAACTGACTCTAAACATATGTAAGTTTTATTTAGAGTAATTAAAAATCAGTTAGCACAATCCTTTCTATAAAATTCAGCAATAGTATTTTTTTTTAATTGTTTGCTTACTTTTAGTTGGAAGTTTTCAGAATAAAGTTGAAAATGTTTTGATGTTTAGAACAAGTCACATTACAGGTCAGTTACCGTTTGGTTCGGGCAGACTATAGTAGAGTATTTTGTACAAAACAATTGTTAAAACTTGAAAAGTTGATGTTATAAATATTAGTGACATGTCTATGCTATTTACAGTACTTTTGGATTGTTTACAACATAACCTATAACATAAAATCAGCTGTTGCATGAAATCATATGTTATCGTTTAATTCACTTTGAAGTGACTTATAGCATAACCTGATATAAATTATAGTGTCATGAAATTGTATGTTTATATCCATCCAATAAGCTTTTGCTGGAATAGTTTCAGCTTTTTGAAGTGAAATGTTTTTACTTCAAAAAGCTGAAACTATTTTGCAAAAACAAAGAGCCCTTGTCAGTAATTATGAGATTTGTTTAAAAAAATTCTCATTGACAATTACACTAAATGCACTAGAATTGGGTTACAGAGACAGGCTATAAGATGAAACCATATCAAAAGAAGGTTTTGGAAGATCTGGTTTCACCAAACTATGTAGTTTTTGATAACCTGATGGAATTATACTGTCACGAAATCAGTATGTGTTACGAAGTGTGATTGTATATTAATGTTCGTCCATACAATAAGTTTTTGTAGGTGACATAAAGAAGTTTTTGTATAGAAATTTTCCCTTAAAAAAAAATGAAATAATGATGGATAGATATAAGGAACAATTTAACGCCGTAATTTTTTATTCTTATATTTTTTTAACAATTCTTAAAAGCTATTATACTTATGCAATGACAAAACTTCCAAAACTTTATATAGTGTATATGAACTTTTAATTTGCATTTGCTCTCCAATAACTTTATTCTTACTATGTTGCACTGTATATAACTTGTATAAGATTTTTCATCGCCATATAAGAATTTCACTTTGTAAGAATATCAAATGTTCTGAAAATACTGGTATTGTCAAGCTATAAAAATAATGAACTTTACTTTTATATTAATTCTTCTCTGCGCATGTGCACACACACACACACACACACACACACACACACACACACACACACAGACTCAAATGTAAAAAATATGGTCTGTAAATATAAAAACTACTATTTTATTTCTCTTGGCATTGACATTTATTCGATTGTGTTAGGATACTAAAAGCAGGAACTTTTGTTGCCATCCTGAGCTAAGCTTGTTAGATCAAATTAACACTACAAAATTTTCACTATTCTTATTATTATTAAAATCACTCCTTTCATGTGTAATGATTACTGATGATGGAAACATTACTAAAGAACATTTGATTATTAATGAATATAACAGTTGTGAGAACTAACTATACAAGTTGTAGAAGTGTTTTCCTAGTAATTTAATGCAGTTTGCTACATGATATATATTAAATTATTATTTACAAAAGCACTTCTATGAGCTGATATGTCATCATACAATGCTCTGATCTTTCTTAACTGCATAAATAATGGCGACAGTCTTAAATGTTTGTGGAAAAACTGTACCACCAGAACTTATAATGTCACAGCTTTCTCTGAAGGAAAATCATAATGTTGGTCTGGCAAAACTATTCAATGACAACTCTTTCAAATATAGAAGGCTCCATCTTATATTTTGCTCTCCTTTGAATCTTTCCTTCCGGTTTGACAAAGATGATGTCAGAGGATTTCTACACCTCAAAAAGCCTGGTTTTCACAATAGTCAATCCCACTGTTTCCCTGACTACATTTAATCTAATGCAAATTAAATAATTCGACCAACCCAGTAAAGACAAATTAATTTTAAATTTGGTGGTCACGGCAACTGAATAGTTTTGAATATTGACTTTAATAATTTTATAAGTATAATTATAACTAAAAGTATTATAAAGTAAAGTTATTATTAATTATAGACTTAATATTGCTGCTTCTGCTGTAAACATGACTATATTTTTAAGGAAATACAAAATTCACTCAATTTCACAATTGGACGTTATAAGATAAAAAACAAAGTGTCTGTGGTATACACTGACTTCAAGGTCATAAAGGATGGCCTGAATAATATGAGTGTGTTTTGTTCGTCATGCATACAAAATATTAGGCCGCCTTACGATCAAGAACAAACTGTAGCATCTGTAAACAAGGCTCTCTAAGTTTAACTGTCTCCATACAGATTATTAACTGATAAAACAACATTTTATTGTTTTTGGAAAATATTTTCCACAACCTTAATGTATAAGAAAGCAATTCTGGGTCATATTTTTTTTTAACATTCTTAGTCGTCTCCACTTCTCTCAATGTTTAATTGAGCATATATTTCTTTCAAGACAATTATTATTTATGACACTAGAAACTGAATCACTTCTAGGCATGTTTGCTACGATTTCACCTTAAGTGTCTTGATTATTTAATATCATTGCTATTATAAGTGTGTACTAAACAACTGCTCTTTTATAAAACTAACTTTTAATAATGATGACTTTCCAACTCATCTGAAACTAAAAGAAACCTTCACACTTCACTGCACACATTACAAAAAAAACAATTCACCATGCAAATACTAGACCCTCAATTGGCTGTTCATGTTAAAAATACCACTTTTTTATTGATACATGTTTTTACATAAAATGTGATTATAGTGAACGATACACTAATGTCCAGTTAATTTATTATGCAATAATTAATTATAAGGCAAATTTAAGCTTACCTCCTCTGCATTTTTAGAAACATGTACCTCAGCCTGTTTCTGGAACAACAAAAATCTATTTCAGCTAAAATAATAAGACCAAAAAATGTTATATTTCATTCATATTTACAAAGGTATTAAGAAGTCAATAACAAAAAGTTGATTGAAATGAAGGCTTAAAACTAATCTTATATTATTAGAGAGGATATTAATGTTCCTACATTTAAAAACAATATTTGAAACTATTTTGACATAAAAACTAACATTAAAATTAAATAAGTTCCCAAGTTTAACAGTACAATTATTTAAGATATTGTATAGACATTCAATACAGAAGAAAAGATTGTAAAAATATCACTGAAATTTTTGTTTTAATTTTGATAGTTAGAGTTTAGTTAGAGAGAACAATTCACCAAAGGTAAATACTAGAAGATTGTATTCAAAATCTCACTACACACTAGTTTATTCAAACAGACTAGTTTCAGTGACCATGTTGCCTTTATGAGTGATGGGCTTCCACTCACTAATGAAGCTCATCATTGACGAAGATGACATGGTCACTGAAACTAGTACATTTAAATAAACTGGTGTTAAGGGAAATTTTGAGTGCAATCATTTAGAATTACCATTGGTGATCTATTTAAATGTTGGTACTGATACAAGAAACACCTGGTTGAATCCATATGAAACAAAATCATCTTTAACTGTTGTTTGCGATACTAGCTTTAGACTTCTAATGACTCCGTGATCCATGAGTAGAAGCATACTCATGCTACTGATGGCCATGAAGGCGAAATTAAAATTGGTTAAATTCAACCTTGAGTGCGCTAGACAGATATCAAAGTAGGTTTCTATTTTATGCTGAAAGTTCTTTGACCTATTTTCTCAATTACTCTTTAAAAATGCAATAAATCATCCAGGATTTTTCTTAGCAGAATAGTGCACAGAAAGTTTTTTTGCATTTTTAAAACACATAGAGTAGAGACTTTTACCGATAACAAGAAGATTCCTTTCCCCTAAACACGTTGGTACAAACAAAAAAATTGACAGAAGGATTTTGCCCTTACAGTATGAAAACTGAGTAAAGTAACTAAAGAACTGCTGCTATCGATTTCAAGGCTAGATCTGGCTGCCGAACCGTTCTAGAAATCTACAATAATACGGGATTACTACTAGTACTAGTACTGTTTTTTTGCAAGAATTCAGTTGAAGAACTATGTGGACAATGGTATATTGTTAAAGCTGTGTTTCATATAAATATTTTGTGAGTCTAAAATTTTTACTATTTTCTTCTCTACACAGTTAGGTTACAAACTTTGAGCACATAAACTAAGAATGTAGGCTCTGGCATTTGTCAACAGAGAAGTCCCACCATGACCTGAATATACTGTTCTATTTTTTATATGCTATATGCTATATGCATGTTTTTCACAGGAAACAATATGTGTATGTATGTGTGTGAACATTGGAGCTAACATCTTAACAAAGAATAGGGGGACTGCGAGAAATTTAGTTTGACTTCAAATACAAGAGATCAGATAATACTAAGAGTAAAATACAGGATGCTTAGTGATTTTTTACTAAAATATATGTGTTTACTATTTATAAGTCTAAATTTAAAAAATGGTTAACTAAGTGAATATGTAATTGCTTACGCATTTCAAAACATTAGTTCCTTTTACGAAGCTAACCCTCTACTGGCAGGTATCTCTATTGGTTAGGTATAAAGGCTCTAACGGGATGGATTTATGACTGTGAAACAGAGTGGGTTATTTTGGTTGTGTGTTATATAATGGAAAAGGCTGTTGGCTTCAAAATGTGTGTAATCATTCAATATGTTTTCCTTATCTGTTGTGTAGTGTTTGTATATTTCGTATTTTTCTAAGGTTGTTAGTTTTTTACTTTGTTTTAATGTGTGTAGAACATTTAAATTAGTATGTATGTCCGTGTTTGTGTGTTGCGTGTTTTTTAGGTGCTTTGCATAGTTGGATTTTGGGTTTGTTTGTTTTTATTGGGTAATGTGTTCTTCGAAGTATGTGCAGAATGGCCTGCCGGTTTGGCCGATATAATAGCTGGGACAATCATTACAAGTTAATTTGCCAATATCTGAGAGTTTGTATTTGTCAGTATCTTTTTGAAAAGGTTGTATGTGCTGTCTTAAAGTGTTTGATGTTTTATAAGATATTTGGTAATGGAGTTTTTTGAATGTGGGTGCTATTTTGTGTGTGTTTCTGTTGTGGTAGGTGAAAGATGTGTATTTTTGTTTTTTGTGTGGTAGTTTGATGGTGTTTATGTGTAATTTTCCTGAGTATGTTGTCTATGAGTGTACGTTGCTAGTCGTTTTGTTGAGCGATGTATTTTATGGTATTGAGTTCTTTGTCATAGTCTTTCTGTAGCATTGGTATATTGAATAGGCGGTGTAAGATATGATTAAATGCAGCATGTTTGTGTTGTGTGGGGTGATTAGATGTATTATGTATGACAATATCAGTAGTTAATGGTATTCTGTATATTTTGAAATTATGTCTGGTGTTGTGTTTGGTGATGGTAAGGTCTAGAAAATTTATTTTATTGTTTTCTTCTAATTTGAGAGTAAATGTGAGGTTTTGGTGTATGGTATTATAGTAATTGTATAGTTGTTTGATTGGTCGTTTGTTGCCATTGTATAATATTAAAATGTCATCTATATATCTATGGTAATAAATTATTTTATGTATGTGATTATTGTTCTGTAGAATGTATTGTTGTTTGATATGATGTAGGAATATTTCTGCTAGGATGCCTGAGAATGGGGAACCCATAGGGAGGCCATCTTTCTGAATGTAGAATTTGTGTTGGTATGTGAAGTAGTTTTGTGATGTGATGAGTTTGGTGAGTGTGATGATTTCATGTGTGAGTATTTATAAGTATTAATTCTTATTTATTTAAGTAAAAAAATTTAAGCTCCCAGAAATGCTAACATTTTTACCCTACATCTGGGGATAAAGTAATTTTCGTGATGGAAAAACAGTTTTTCCATAAAGGAATTGCATTGTATTAGGACAGAACTACCAAAAAACTGACATTACAGAAGAGGTGAAATTATATTAAAGGATGTTATAACCAAGTTTGACTGCATATATAAAGAAAAGAAATATTTTCAAAAATATCTATACTTCAGATTCTCTATTCTTTACCATCATTTCCCAACCCCTTATACCATTCTTTTGCAAGCAAAATTATTTGTATTCTTTCCTCATAAGAGGTTTCTGCCTGTGAACTAAACCAAGTAGAACACAGTATTCAATTTTAACTACATAAGGGCAGATTTCAGGTGCAAAATAGAAAGTGGTCACTAGGAGCAGGGTCTGGATTATAAAGAGGATGGTACAGTTGTTACCAGCCAAAATTATATAACAGTTGTTGTGTTACATTAACTATGAGGGTGTAAGTATTGCCCTTGGATTATAACAATTTTGCACATTAACATTCCTTTGAGAAAATGAATTACACAACTCATGTCAAAAACACTGCAATTTTTCATAAACTTAGTAATTTTAAACAACACAAAGTTTATACAAAGAACTAGTGCATTAACATAGGCATCTACTCATTCATAATAAGTCAAGATTCTTTGTGGAACTCAGATTCCAATGTTTTGATAACAAAAAATACAAACAAAACTAAATATAGATTTTTGTATGATGGCAAATACTTCGATAAATAACTGTCAAGCAACATAAACATCAAGTCAATAAGTTATTCACCAGGGGCTGGCACTAATAACTAAAACCAAGTAAATAAGTAAGTATTTATATATTAGGTAAATTCCTAAAGAACGACTCTGTCTCCTGACAGCAAAAAGATAAGTCTGTATTATAATTTCTTCCTAGACTATGATAACACTCTATCCCTCTCCTCTCCAGGAGCCAGAAAGTGCAGTTTACAATAACATTTAGTGGTGTTTTTAGACATCTGTCATAGAGTTAAATTTGTTTATTTAAAAGTGACTAAGGTTTATAACTTTTACAGGATTTAAAATTAGAAAATTCTTCAATGACACACTTGTCCTGTATGCAATATCCTAACAACATCCGATATTTATCACTGCATTATTATAAATATCACAGCTGGAACAAACAGTCAAAAATATTTATGAATGTGAATTGTCTACTAAGAGCAAAAAAAAATACTCGGGGATTCAAAAGCAGCAGCTGTTACATACCAAAAAAAGGTTTTTATTTCTGAAAATCTGTTACTGACTGCAAATTTAAAATGCCCTTGAGACTGTCACTGATTTCCATCAAAATTTTTGCCCGTGAAATAAGTGCTTCAGATTTTAAAATCAGCAATAAAAGATTTACAATATTGTATACAGCAAATAAGGTTAAACTAACTATGATGGTTAAAGCAAAAATGTCTGATGTTTCAAAGGACTTGGCGTCAAAAACTTGCCTGTTGATTACAGTGATAAACATAATACTTGGATTGATGAACATAATACTTGAATTGATAAACACAATACTTGGATTGATAAACATAATACTTGGATTGATAAACATTATTCTTGGATTGATAAACATAATACTTGGATTGATAAACATAATTCTTGGATTGATAAACATAATATTTGGATTGATAAACATAATACAGTCGAACCTCTGTATAACGAAGTCGATTATCCAGACAAAACATTCGTTGTAGAGAGGTATTCGTTATTGAGAGGTTGTGTTGTAAAGAATGCTCCCACCCCATCTTACGCATATCGCACTACCTGCGGTAATAAAAGGGATATAGTATAATATCGCGAGCGTAGCTAGTGTAATAGGCCAATGTTAATATAGGACAATGTTTTATAAAGTCTCAATTTATTTGAAATTCAATTTGTTAAAAATGTTTTATTGATGTTTCTTCATTGTATTAGATATCCACATTCAATATTTTTCATAGGGTCTACTCTGTATACGCTATTATGATAAGTTATCTAATGCTTATGAAAAATTACTGGTAAATAAGTACACTCACCAATTCATTTTCACGAAGCATGACTTGAATGTAGTGGAATTTAATCGAAGCAAACTCAGTAAGCCGTAATTTAGTAACTGTATTGTTGATTAATCGTATTACATTTATTAACTGCCTATACTGATTTTATTTGAATACACACAATCTATCAGTATTTTATTTTTATATACACAATTCAGTTTCAAACAACACAAACTGTTTTATACACTACACAGACCGTATCCGGAGAAACAAATACTGTATTAAGTTAAACATAAAATATGATGTACAGTAATACAGTACTGTAAATACAGTAACTTTGTATAGGTACTTTTTAAATTGTTTCTAGTTTTCAAAATTTTACTTGAAAAAGTTTGTAATTTTTTGTTGCACTTTACGTTTGAATAAAACATTACATTCAATGAATGTTTCACATTTATTCAGATAATCAAAAATGTTGTCTGGTACACCATCTTTCAGTTGAAATCTTTGCCTGATGATTTTGGAAGCTTGTAAAACTTCATGATCTGTAGGGTTCTTCTCTTCAGGTTCATCACAATCATCGTCATCATCTTTCACAAGTTCATTTGAGTTTATCATCTGGATGCTTTGGAGTATGTCTTCGTCGTCTGGAAAATTGGAAACAGCCAAATCTTCTTCCAGACAAATAAAACTATAACATGCAGTCAATTGCCGACATGTGTTTCGCCCACCATTCTTGGTTTTGTTGACCTTCCTGCTGAAAATAAACAATTTCCTGGAAATGCCGTTGTGAGCTGCCTATACAACACTACATTTCTTCGGTTGAAATAGAAAATAAACTTCGTTATTGAGAGGTCCAAAATTCGTTACACAGAGGTAAATAAGCAGTATAACTTCTAAAATGTCATGGGACAAGATGAAAATTCGTTATATAGAGGATTTCGTTAACTGGAGATTCGTTATATAGAGGTTCGACTGTACTTGGATTGATAAATTTTTTTGAAAAATGGTTGAAGAAAATTTGTTCGAGCTGTGCACAAATACTGAGCTTCCAAGTAACTACGAAAAGAAGAAGTAGGCTATTACTAATCTATAATGCCCAACTCGTTCTCTACAAGTGAATTTAATATCAAATAATAAACAAGTATGGGTCATGTTCTTGCCTCTAAATATAACAATTCTCTGTCAACCTATGGATCAATTCATGATGAGAGTCATTAAAAACTACTTTACCTTAAATTTCATGAAGAAACTATTTGAAGAGAAAGAAGATCTAACAAAGTTTTTAAAGCCTATCACAATTAAAGAAGTAATTTGCGGCATATCTAAATAGTGGGGTATAGTGAATCAGAGTAAACATGGTTAAGCAAAGTTACTGAAATTTATTTTTAAATCTTTGAAAAAACAAATACTATGTAGCTGAAATGGAGGTGATTATGATGAATTGTTATGTACTGGAATTTTAATATGTAATATTGATAGTGAAAACATCAAGTGAATAGAAAGCGATAAAAATTATCCCAGTTATCGTATCTTTACTGATCATGAATCAGAAAATGAAGAGGAAGTTGAAACAATAGCGTCAATATAGCAAATAAGCAGTAAAGCAGCACTGAATTGTTGTCATTTTCGTTTTTATTCTACTTTGTTTTTGTTAATATAATTTTTGTTTATAAAAACTTATTGCAAAGGACTACAGTATTTACTTATTTAAATTTTCTGAAACAATCCATATCTCATCTTGATAAAAGGTTGGAGGGTTGTAATATGCAATTTTTTCATAAACCTACATATTTTGTAAGTTGGAAAGCTTAAAATAAATAACACCTTGCAGAGAACCTGACTGAGGGATAACTGTGTTTTCCTCTAAATCTCTGATGAATCCCCAATCAACATGGATAATAGGGGTTCTTATGTATAAATTTCCAGTGTTAACAAACTAAGATTGTATCACAACTAAATAGTTTTTGACTTATAATTTGTAACGGATGAGCTGAGGGATGCAAGATAAATGAAGAATGGTAAAAGTAGGCCAGTTTTATCTAAGTACTATCAGTAAGTCATTCACGGTGAGTAAACAACCTAAATAATATCTGCCTATCCCTTTTCAGCATTTTTGTCATCGAAAAGCTCAAATAATATATAGTTGAATAATGCAATTATACAATCTGTTATTTAAAATACATGAACAGTACAATAAATAAATAACAATTTATTGTAATTCACTTTATGTACAGAGTAGAGAATTAAAAATTGCCTCATTTATATGTAAATATTGTTGTAATAAAAAAACATGCATTAGAAACTAACCAATACTATCTATAGATAACCAGGTGAGCCAGGGTTAATTAAAAAGGTTTTACTGTACCTACATCCCTCAGACATAATTATGCTCTTCAATGAATAGTTCTAAGAGGGAGAGTACTATTCAATACATCACTAAAAAAAAATATCAAAATTGCCAGGAAACTAGAAACTAATTCAGCATATAAATTATACTACTTTACCAAAGTTTCTACACACTAAATGCTATATCTCACCACAATATCATTGCCTTTAGCTACATTAGTTGTATCAACCTCTTTTTCTGCTGCAGTTTCCTGTAAAATAGCATAAAATAGTTGTGAATGAAATAAATAAATTTTGCACTAAGACTTAATATTACACGCATAATTATATATTATTAGTATATTTTTTACTGTGAGAAAATATATCATATTCAACTGGATAATAGGTAATAAAATAGATATCCTAATACAGTGTAATCTTCAGGGAAGGTTGCAAACCAGTCAAATTTAGAGAAATACTTTCATGCGCACGCACGCACACACACACACACACACACACACACACACACACACACACTACAACTGTTAAATCCATGTGCAATAATTTAAAATTAAATTTTAAGAAATTTTAGGGGAAAATTGTAATTTTTCTTTATAAAATGTATATGTAAATACTAATTTATTTTGAAACAGTTGTAATATTAATAATATTTTAATAAATACTTATAGCCAACAATAACTAACCCATTGAGGTAGACACGAGTTAGATTCATGCTCAAGGTAAATCATGTTTTCCATAATGAAATCCTTATTTACCCTCTAGATCATCTTGGCATATCCTCCTCACATATTTTATCCTAAATAGGATATTTCACATTATTTGGCCAGCCTATTATTGGTGTATTTTACAATTCGTAACCTAGTATTATATCCCTGTGCCGAAACTGATGTCATCATATATTTTTCTTAATTGTGTACACAGATGGATAAAATATAATTTCTGTGTACTTTTATAAAACACATAGTGTGGCTTTTTTTATGAAAAGCATATTGACAAAAAAAGTTGCTTTTTCGCATTAAAATAACAATAATTACTTTTACATACTTTTATATCAACTATGTAAGAAGAACATTACTCTTCAAATCAAAACCACAGTTATAGGTTTATGCCCACCATGATGTTTACACCATTTTAGACAAATGTCTAAAAAATTCCCAGAATTAACAGATGTCATAGTCCCATGTGTGTGGAAATAACTATCACAATGGGTTAAATCTAAATAAATTATGGCCGTAACAAATCATAAGTATCCGTTGTAAATTTGAGCCATTCCTGATTGTAATAAATAATAAATGAGCTAATAATGAGACCATTTATGAGTCCACATTCACATGGGATTGAGAGTTGGGATCTTAAAAGGATATACTATAGTTACAATTAGGGCAAGGTTCAACTAAGTATTAGATACCAAGTTCAAAGCAATGTTTACCTAATGACAAAATTGGGTCAAAGTATACAACTTAAATCATTCTAGAAAAATAGTTTAACTTTAGAGATGCTGTGGGGAGGAAGAGAAACATCCTGACGTAAAATTATGGGAGCTTACACCAGGTGAAAATTAATCAAGTTATGCAATAATAATAAGTTATGCAATGTGATAATTTTGGCAATTAAATTAATTGACTATGGAACGAACAGTGAAACAATAAATAAATATTAATTTATTTCATCTTCACATAAGCTACTAGGTTTTAACTAAAAACACTTGTACAATGTTGCACTCGCACTAACTCTTGAGTTACAGTCTGAGTTGACAATGAGATACATCTCCCGAAATGGCCGTCCTCAACATTCATAAAAGTAAGTGGTACTATAGGTAAGTTTAACATTGTAGAAGTGTTTTTAGTTAATCAGTAAATGTTGGTTTTAATACATTTCACAAACTTAAAATAATTTAACTAAACAATAACAATAAAGTCAAGAGTAAACGTGTTTTGTATTAAAATTAATAAATCATAAGTAAGGAATTGGAAATTTCACTCAGAAGCTCAACCCTTTGAGGAGCAACCAAATTTGGAGCATGACCATTGACACATAGCTTCTGGATAGTTGGTGCCAAAACTACACAGTTTGGTACTAAGTGTGTTTGTAAACGTTCGGTAGAAAAATCATAATTTTACCACTATAACAGCTATTCTTTTTTGTGTCAAAAAGGATAAATATATATCAGTTTTCATTATTTTTTTTTATATTAAAAAAAAATTAAACCCCATTTGTTATATGCTAACATATAATGTATTTTATATAAAAAATCTAAAAATAAGTTTCTCTTCTAAAAAATCTACAAACATTTTATGTTTAGTAAACATTTTTATTTTATTCTCAGCTTTAGCTGCATAGGCAAATCTTCTTTACTCTCACTATCCGATGGCTCATGTACAAGTTAAGCCTACACTTATTTACAGGAAATATACTATATTTGAATTATTCTTTAAAAAATGTTAGGCAAATCATCAGAATCAAGGGCTCCATCAAGCAATCTGTCAAGTTCATTTGTTCTCAAGTTTTTGTGTAACATAATAAACAAAACTATCAATCTAATAATATGTTTAAAAATCACAACACATTTCACACAAAACTACATCACAATACTCAAACATAAACATGACAGGCATAAACAAAATGGACTGTCCAGTCCAGCTGGTAGTATACTGTATTGCCGACCTGAACCGCAGATTGCCAGGTATTCTGATTACGTACTTCTATTTGTCATTTCAATGTTATTTTGGGTTCTGAGGATCAATATGAATTATTGTTTATGAAGTAAATAGTATAATAAAATTTTATTAGTAACATAGTATTTTCTTAAATAATACGAGGGCTGTTTTTTTTTCAACTTCCGACTGTACCGCTAGACGGCAGGGCGAGCGGCATCGGCCAGTAATGCGCGGCAATCGACTGCGCACCTCTCCCACTACGACCTCACTCGTTTTCGGGCATCCGACGCCATTACCAGTTTATCCAGTGACACATAAACATGGCTACCTTGATAGAATTTCCCGCCAAGTGTGAGTTGCGAAGTGTCATTCGTTTCTTGCAAGCTGAAGGGTTATACGCAGCAGAAATTCACCGTAGAATGAAACGAGTATACGGTGAAAGCTTTATGAGTGACAGTGCAGTGCGTGATTGGTGTAGGAAATTTAAAGATGGACGAGTTGACATTCATGATGAAGGGGGCCAAGGACGAAAGTCGATCGCAAATGAAGACCTCGTTGAACGAGTTGACCAAAGTGTAAGAAACAATCGGAGGTTTACGATTACGGAGCTATCCAATCAGTTTCCTGATATTTCAAGGTCAGCCCAAGGCACTATCGTAACTGATAAGTTAGGCTACAAAAAACTTTGTGCTCGATGGGTGCCGAAGATTTGACTGATGACCACAAAGCTCGGCGAATGGCGTCAGCAAGGTCTTTTCTGAATCGTTACGAAGCTGATGGCGATGATTTTTTGAACAAAATCATGACAGGAGATGAGACATGGGTTGTGTACGACACCCCAGAAACGAAACAGCAGTCCCAACAATGGATGCATTCAAACTCTCCAAACAAACCCAAAAAATTCAAAAAACGTTCAACAACATAAAGATTATGGCCACCGTGTTTTGGGATCAAAAAGGTGTTTTGCTTGTGGAGTTTTTAGAGCCAGGGACCACAATCAATGCGGAAGGATACTGTGGTACGTTACAACGTTTGCGGAGAGCTATCCAGAACAAAAGGAGAGGAATGCTCACATCAGGAGTTGTGCTCATTCATGACAACGCCCGTCCTCACAGTGCTGCTTTTCGAAACGTCTTCTTGACGGGTTTAAATGGGACGTTTTTGACCATCCGGCGTATAGCCCTGATTTAGTGCCGAGCGACTATCACCTTTTCCCGGAACTGAAGATGATGCTAGGAGGGCAGAGCTTCCGAAATGACGACGCGCTGCAAGTCGCCGTGAAAACCCATCTCAAATCACTGGCAGCAAACTTCTATGAAAGAGGTATTAAGAAGCTTGTACACAGGTATGAAAAATGCCTCAATTTAAAAGGCGATTATGTTGAAAAGTAACTAATAATGTACCTAACTCTTGATAATAAATTTATTTAATTACTCTCACTAGTTTTATTTTTATACCACATCGGAAGTTGATAAAAAAACAGCCCTCGTAATTTAAACTTTGGCGTCAAGAAATCATCCGGTCAGCTCTATTAGCGTATTTTTCGACCACATATATTTATATATATTTAACCGGCCGAAATACGTTCTCCTCTTAAATGTTCATGACGTCTGAAAATTACACAAGTCGTCCATAAAGGTTTCATTTATTAATATGAGGCCCTCCCCCCCTGATTGCAACCCTTCAGAATTGAAAAGATGGGAGTTATCATACCAGTAGTACACCAAATCTAGAGAGCCTCCCTATCCCCAACATAGGATAAAACTCCTTTTACTTTCCCCCTAACTTCTACCATTTTTAACAACTCCATTTACCTTCCTTCTGACAGCCTATTAATATCTAGTTTCAAATAATCAATATTTATACAAATTACATATAGCACTTTGTCATAAACTATAAATCTGTGACATTTGGATATTTATACACATCTGTGGTTCACTTCAGTCATTTTCTCTTTTTTGATTTAACAAAGATCATTTTTATCGAAATATTTCAATAGTGTGATGAGTTTTTATATGTGTCTATTTATTTATTTCCAAGAGATTACAGTTTTGGACTATTAGGACCATTAGTTTTGACCATTAGGTCAGTCTGTCAGTCTACTATCTAGTCCAAAAATTCCTAAATAAGCTTTAGGCTCTACAAGAACTAACCTAAATAAATAAATAAATATATATATATATATATATATATATATATATATATATATATATATATATATATATATATATATATAGATTTTTTGGACTAGGAGACTGACAGACTTACCTTGGTAAGAGTCCACTCTGTAGTCTTGAAATAGAAACACATAAAAGCACTTAAACAATGATATATTTCAACCACACAGTGGTCTTTGTCAATCGAAGAGAAAACACAAAAAGAAATATGAGAGAATGAAATAAAATAATTGTAATCACAGATTGTGTAGAGTAGAAATCAGATGTCACAGATTAAAGATATATATATATTGTTTCCATGAGCATATGAGTGATTATAGTTTATATAAGTCTGTCAGGGGAAAAGAGATAAGGCTATTTGGAAAAAAAAATGAATGGATTTATCTGATGTTGAGGTTAGGGGATTCTCTGGACTTGGTATACCACTGGTATGATAGTTCCCACCTTTTCAGTTCTGAGGGATTGTAATCAGGGGGGAGTGATTTAATAATTTGTGTGGTATAGCAGTCATCAAAAGTTGTGATGTTGTGACTCGCAGCATGTTGAGCTGTTGGTCTATCCATATTCATAATTTTAACATCATGTCTGTGGCCATTCATTCTGATATTCAGACCATCCGTGGTCAGGCCTATGTACTGTGCTGAGCAAAGTTTACATTGTAGCTGGTATATGACATTTTTCGATGTACAATTATGATGACCCTGTATTTTGAAGACCATTTTTGTTGTTTGGCTGTTGAAACTATTTGCTGAGGGGTGTATTGGACATGTCTTGCATCTAGGTCTATTGCATGGGAAAGAGCCATGAGGAAGTTTGTGTGGTTTCTCTGCATCAGGGTCTGGTAGTTTAGGATGTACTAGGATGTTTTTCAAGTTGGGAGGTTGCTTGTACCAAATTTGCGGTGGATCGGTGAAAAGATTTTTGGTGTGGACGGAAGCTTGGAGAATTTTGAAGCCATCTCTCAATATCTTGTTGAGTTTATGTAGACCAGGATGGTAGTCTGTTATTAAAGACAGTTTATTTTGTTCTGTTTGTGGTTTATGGTGAACTGAGGATTGTGCTGAATGAATTTGGTTTTCAATGAGTTTTTTTGGGTATCCTCTTCTCTGGAAGGCTGTTGATATCTTTCTATTAAAATCTTCCAATTCCCTAGCATTCGAACAGATTCTCTTACCCCTGATTGCTTGACTGTATGGAATGGATCGTTTTATGTTTATTGGGTGGTTGCTGTCGAAATGGAGATATTGTAGGTGGTTTGTCGGTTTGATGTGAATTCCTGTGTTGATATTTCCATTCTGGAGTGTTACCTCTACATCCAAAAAGGTGATGGCTGATGTAGATTTCTCCCAGGTAAATTGAAGTGTGGAGACTTGTGTCAGGCTGTCTAAAAATGCCTCAAGTGTTGAAGCACCCTGTGTCCAAATTAGGAAGATGTCATCTATATATCTATACCAACATAATGGCTGGTGTGTTAGTGTCTTTAGAAAACTTTCTTCCAACAATCCCATGTACAGATTTGCGTACGATGGTGCCATTGCTGTTTCCTTTATTTGAAGGTAGTTCCTTCCCTCAAACTGAAAGTTGTTCTTCTCGAGGATGAACCTGGTCAGGTTCACAAGAAAAGGTGTAGTGGGAGAAGGCTTGCCTGGGCGTTTGTTTAGAAAATTCTCTATTGCAGATAGGCCGTGTGCATGAGGGAAAATATATATATATATATATATATATATATATATATATATATATATATATATATAGATTTTTTGGACTAGGAGACTGACAGACTTACCTTGGTACGAGTCCACTCTGTAGTCTTGAAATAGAAACACATAAATTTTAAAGACTACAGAGTGGACTCTTACCAAGGTAAGTCTGTCAGTCTCCTAGTCCAAAAAATCTAAATAATCTTTACCAACCAAAACTAACCTATATATATATATATATATATATATATATATATATATATATATATATATATTGCATTGACTTTATGAAGTTAATATATTACTATTGTAAGTAATTTTATCCACCATTAAGTGCAATGATTTTACCTTGGGTGATGAGGCGCCTTTCGGTCACTTGACCATTGTCGAATCCTGGTCAAGTGACCGAAAGGCGCCTCATCACTCAAGGTAAAATCATTGCACTTGATGGTCGATAAAATTACTTACAATAGTAATATATTAACTTCATTTATATATATATATATATATATATATATATATATATATATATATGTGTGTGTGTGTGTGTGTGTTTGTGTGAAGTTATTATTATTACTTGTAAATAATTTTTCCACCACTAAGTGCAATATTTTTTACCTTTGTGATGAGGTACTGATGAGCACTTAGTGGTCTAAAAAATTATTTACAAGTAATAATAATAACTTCATATATATATATATATATATATATATATATATATATATATATATATATAAATAAAAACAACATAGGTTATTCAAATACAAGAATATTTATTAATTTATATCCAGATATCTTGGATTTTTTCAGAATGTGGATATAAATTGATAAATATTCTTGTATTTGAATAACCTTTGTTGATTTGAATTATTAAACAAGAAAACGTATTTTATATATACATACACAAAATGGAATCCAAAATTATACATAAAATAAATAAGTAGGTAATTAAGTAAACAAAGAACTTACTGAATGTGTGTACATGCGTTAAAACTAAGTAAAACATAACTGTTCATATCTGCCAACAGCTAGAATAAGTAATACAACTAACAGCATCATTCCTAAACACCAAAGAAACATTTAACACATTCTGTTTTGTTTTTCTGAACTTAACTTTATATACTGCTTTCTTATAGCCAATAGAAAAATATTTTACTTGGGAACAAGAAGTAAATATTTTTGTATTTATTAATAGTCAAATCTTTCCTCCTTGAAATTCTAGAGTCTGTAGTTATCTTAGGTCACACAACAAGCCAAATGAATGCATTAGAAATACAGCAAACATTATTAATTAATGTCTTACTAAAATTATTAATATTCATTAACCAAATTGTGTTTATTGTAAGTGCATTTACACAAAAGTGGACTTTGCACGATTATTGTAACTGCGATGAGTTACACTTGGCCTCAACAATTTATTTGATATAAGCACTTTTCCCCAGAGTTGTCGCTAATAGTGTTATAGACATTCCCAGTATAGCTCGTGTTGTTCATTTTCAATCTATACTTTCACACGGAAAAGTCTATTCCTAAGTATTGTTGGAAGAGAAATATTGTAATAACAAAAGCAAAAGTGTTACAGCTCTTTATCAGTAGCTTTAAATTTTTCACAAGTATAATTATGTCATTCAATTAAAGTTAATATTTAAATTGTTAGTTTTGTACTAAAAATTTGTAAAATAGGTTCTTATATTAGTTCTATACACTAAATATACAACCTAAATATACAAACTTTCAAGATTGGTAAACATCATGTTAATTACAATAGCTGGAACCGACTATGAAAACAATGAGTAATGCCCGAGATGCTGACACAGAGGAGACATCTGTGCAAATAATTAGGACAGAGTAATAACACAGACAACACGTGACAACATGACCCACATTGTGCCTCATCATTCATTAACACTAGTTTGTCTAGATCTCACACAAAAAAAATAATAATAATCTGCAGTAATCATACTATTAACAATATTAAGGTGTAATTTTTATTCTTTAGGTATTAAACACTAACTTATATGCACATGTTATAGTTTACTTTTTTTTAAATAGTTAAAAACAAACCCAAAACACAAAATTATGAACAATATTGCACAATATTATATCATTCATTCTATATTTATGTTCCATCTAAATTTGTTAAATTAAACATGAACTTACATCTTTCTCATTTAATCCTTTATTTTTCTTTTCTTGGTATAACTTCAACATTTCTGCTGCTGCTGCTGTCTTGGCCATTTTTTTTTGTGAACCTGAACCTAAAAAATATTTAAAATAAAAGATCTACAAAAAGTCATAATTAAATCAAGTAATAATATTCTCCAAAAACTTTATTAAAATAACTGTTTTATGAAAAACTGTAGTAGCATATTAGACAGAAATAGCAGTTTTTAAAGATATTTTATAAAAAAACTGTTTTCTAGCAAAATTGTATGATTCCGCAAGGAAACTTTTGCTAGGCAAGTTCAAAAAAAAAAAAAGAAATGAAGACCAACAAGATTAACTACAGGTAAAACTAGTTTTTTTTTCAACTACTTCTTGATTACAAAAATATAGGTGAAAAAACCCCAAAACCACAAAAAATAATCAAAAAAATAACTAAAATAAGTTACCTAAGATTAAATCCTACAAACTAGACTGAGTAAACTGTGGTTTTGGGGTTTTTTCACCTTTATTTTTTTAATATATTGTACCACTGTGTTCTTGATATTGTATACTTCTTGATTACCAGGAAATAATCAACTAAAATGTTATCAATACTATCTAAATTGAACTTTATACACCTACTGTAGTGGTAAAAATAAAAAAACTTTTCTCTTTACCAATTTATCTATTTCTGATAAATGGCAAGAGTGCATTTTTTCAGAAACGAATGTTTAGAAGATGAGTAAACAATATAAAATTCATGTAATTACAGGATATAAAATATTTAAAACTGCTAATTGTACAAGAAGGTCTAATAAATTAAATAGTTATAAAATTAACAAACTATAGAGGGAAATACAGTTCATTCTAAATATTACTATGTTTAAACTTTGTTTATCAAATTAGTAAAATATATGAACTATATTTTGGTAAGGGTTATAAGAAAATCATCATTTTGAGTGAATACTGTAGAACCCATTACAACGGAATAATTGCGACTGATGGTTTGAAAGTGCGTTATAAAGCAAAATGTTCTCATAAAATGGTTAAAATGCAAAAAAAACTGAGGAGAAATTGTAAAGATTAATAAAAATAATCATGTGTAAGTTTTATTAAACCATTTAAAAAATTGGTTTACACATTTGCTGCGGCTTACTGTAACAAAATTCAACATCAGGGTTAAAAAATTTGTTTATTAATAATTAATAAACAATTTTCAAATTTAAATACAGTAGAGCTCCAATTATCCAAATCAATTGGGACTGGACCCCAATTGGATAATTATTTTTTTTCAAAAATAGTGTCAATTCTAATTAATTGCTACGTGTAAATTGCAAATGGTAGAAAAAAGCAGGCCTGAATTTTTTAGAGTTTTATACTATTTTCTAAGATTCTGAGTTAAGGCCTTATCTTTTTTCACTTGAAAAAAAACAAGGCCGAAATTGGTTTTCCCATTGAATGTTGTTCCAAAACAACCAAACTTGAAAACGGCAACTTTTAATTTTTTTTGTTTTTTTGCTATCTTCATTGATTTTCTTGAAGAACTTCCATCTTCATTTTCAAGCACTGACACGAAGTTTAAAAGTGTAGGTCTGCTTCTTTTAATATCTAAAATTGTTGATTGTCTGTCACCATACATCTCAACCAATCTCTGTCACCATCTGTTTACCCGTAACTCCTTTATCTGACTTACCTATAATTAGTTTATCTGCTAACGTTAAGACAATTCGTTTTCTTTTAGAAGCCATTGTGAACGATGAAACACACTTACAAACAAAACAATGAAGATATTTGAAAGAGTACTATCAAAATAGCAGGTGAAAGACACACTGACTGACTAATTACAATGAACAGTCACAACTGGGCCCGGATGAGTACCTGGCAACAAACGCCAGCCAACCATTCAGAACTACACTGAGACAGTGACTCAGCCTCCAAATAATCTTTGTGTTGCGCTTACACTAGCTTTGCGGAGTAAAGACCAGTAGCACATGTAGAGAGAATCATTATTTTGGAAATCACTGAACGTTTCCGTCTTAAAGTGTTTCCTGAAAATCTGAAAGTGATTCAGATAGTCAGAGTTTGGATAGTTGGAGTTCTACTGTTGTTAGGTTTGTGCGTTCCCAGTGAAATTTTGGCTAAAGCAGATATTTTTTTACAAAACATTTGTCAACATTAATTATAAATATTCTTAGTCAACTTAGTATTATACATACTACTGTTTGACTACACAATTTACATTTGTCTTGCACCATTTGAGGTAGCTTTAACAAACAGACATGGTATTTCACAACTTTTGTCAGGACATTTTTTGACATCATAGAGTATAACCACAAAACTTTTACTAACACTTTATAATACACTTTATAAAACTTTTATAAACTAATGTTATAATGATTAGCAGAATTTTACACTTTATGTATATTACTTATAATCTAATTGCAACATTTTTAGAGGGAATATGACTTGACAGAAGATATATCTCATCAACAGAAATTTAGGCAACATATCCCTAAGCCTGTTTATTTGTTAGGTGAATATATCTTCGAAATAAAATCCATTATAAGTTATGTCCAGTTTAATGGGTCTACTGTTAGTTGGATAATTAAAGAAATAAATATAATATTTTCAGCTACAGTGCTGAACATAATGATAGGAACATTAATGTTGTACAATATAACAAACAGGTTAAAAAGCAGTTTATATAATTTAGTATGTTAAGGTAAATTAGGATTAAAAGAAATTTTAATAAATAATGGAATTTATCTTCTGAAAATGTTTCATGCAATGGATAGAGATTGAATAGAATAGAGCTATAAATTTGTATCTCATGTATTAAACTATATCAAGGAATTTTTAATACTTTATACAGATCTAAATATTTTGAAATGTAATTGTCAGGGTTATGCCAATTTACTATCAGTAAAGAGTTTAGTAATTAATCTGTAAATTATTCTGATTTGTATTTTGAATTGTATTTAATTCAAATTAAAGAAGGATTTAAGAAAATCTTCAAGAATTGACATTATGTTTAAAAAAAAGATAAACCCAAATAACCATAAGTGAGAAAACTGAAGAAGTGGTTTTCTCTACTGCTATGGCAGTCACCCAGCCAAAGCCAGAAATCTTGTCTACAGGGCACATCACAAGATATAACGTGTAATCATCCATAACTAACCTCAAAAAAACAGACATACAATACTTCACCTCAAGCAAAAATCTTCGATCTAATTAAAAAAAAAAACACTTTGTAATATTATTATAATATACTAGCTGTACCCTGCCATGCTTTTTTGGGGTGCATTGTAGTTGCACGGATAGGAAATAAGGAAAGAAACAATTAATACGTTTCATAGTAACATAATTTAGCAATAAACTACTGTAAATAAATCGACATACATTAGATTTTTATATATATAAAAACTATGAGGAGTGATCTCCTCGATTCCAGCAAATTGGGTAGTTGTTGATTCACAGCTGACTGTAAAAAAATTATTTTCTGGCAGGCACAAACAATCATTGAAGCGGGTTGTATGTCTTTTCAAAGTTTGATGTCAATTGCAGCAGAACTTTTTCAGTTTTTAAAGCAACAAACCAACATAACACAAATAAAACACAAACCAACATAACATTATTATACATAAAAATTAGATATGTAACTTACATTTACATAAATATTGGCTCAGAATTTTTAAAAGTTAGTAGTCTAAAAAATTATGGTCATTATAGTATTCTTAAATTATCCAAAACAATATGATTAAAATCTATTGGTTATCAAACAATAATTTATTATTAATTGTTGCTTAAATAATGTCTATGTATTGCTTTACTTTAACCATTGTTACTAATACTTGCCATAAGCAATAATATTTTCAAAACTGCATGTTATAGTAAATTGCTTTGATACTCCCACAATCTCTGTATAAACTGGTAATTTTAATTGATTCTTTACAGAATACTCTTGCAAAGCTCCTATTGGATTACTGGAAATGGGATCCAATATTGCTCTGAAACAACAACACAGCCATCAAATAAAATAAACTAACATTAATTTACTTTAATGTTTTGTTTTCCCTACAAATCAGATAAGTAACAATGCGGAAGAGGTGTGAATGATGTGGTGTATAATTATATGTCTGAAATGTGATGCCTCTTATATCGGGGAGACTAGGAGACAGGTTGGTGAACAAGAGAATAATAGTAAGAAGGACAAACACTCTTCATCTTGTGTTTTCTTTGAAGATAGTTAAAGGTTTGGGCAAAGTTTGGGATTTTGAAAATTTTATTATACTGGATAATGAGTGTAACTGGAGGAAGAGGACTTATTCTGAAGTTGTACATATTAACTTGCAAAAGAATGATATCAATATTAAAAATGATTTTTATAATTATGTAGTTGGTATAAACCACTGTTGTGTAAATTAAAAGCATCCAAAAATTAGTTAATTTTGGTAGTAAGTTCTCCTCTTTTGTTGTTTTATGGTTATTTTGTTTGGGTTTTTATGTGTGTATATTGTTGTTCTCTCAGTTTTTTTTCTGTTTTTAATTATATTTAGGACTTTCACCATTTAGGTTGGTCTATTTTATTACGTTTTCTTGACTAAAATTTTATTGAAAATTTTTTGTTGTGAGTGTACTTGTATGTATATGCTATTTATAATGCAATGCAAAAATTGTTTTCAGGTTTGATAAGGGCAAGCTAATATGTCTTTTATTTCTCCAATTGTTATAAAGCATTATATACAGCAATAAAACTTTCAATTATTCTGGCTGATAAGACTGAAAAACAATACAGTCATCAAATAAAATCAACTAACATTAATCTACTTCAATGTTTTGTTTTCCTTACAAATCAAGATAAGTAATAATTGTACATTCATAAAATTTATTCAACCGGATAGCTTTTATATAATTCTAACATAATTTTTTTTCTAAAACTTAAGATGACATCCATATTAGTAGTTTCTTGAGAAGATACAAACAACGCTAATATGTCTTTGATTTCTCCATTTGTAATAAAGGATTAGATACAGCAATAAAACTTTCAATTGTTCTGAATGATAAATTAGGATTCATAGAAATGAAAATTACAAGGTTTATTTTATATTAAAATTAACACACAGATGATTCAGCAAAGTAGCCAACAAATGTCAAATAAGTTATCATTTGCCATATTTTATCTACAAACAAAAACCAGAAAAATAATTAAGTGCTAGAAAAATTGCTATATTTATTAATATGGGTACATTCTGAAAGTAACTCGGCATTGTGAAATGACTTAATATTATAGATTGTTGCAAACAATATTATCTCTGAGAAAGCCATCTATTTTAGGTAGTAATAGACTAGGCCAATTACATAACTCAAAACTTAGGAATTAGGAACAAAAATAGTTCATAAATATTCTTTTTATAACTATAGCTATATCTGTGAAAACTATAACAATTTACTGTTCTTACATGTTTCTAAACCGTTGTGTCATTGTCAAATCCTACCTGCTTCAGTGTTGTATGTTGGTAAAAATTGGTTTAGTTTGACACAATTTAAGTTGATTATTGTAATCATGGTTACAAACACCAACATTAGTTGTGATCAACAGTCATCTGAAATCAACCTCTATGATTACAACGTTTTTCCCCTGGCGAAAAGTCAATTATGGTTACCATTGCCAATCAACGGAAGTGACTAATGCAAAACATTTTAAAGGACCAGTAAATATCAAATAAAATACAAAATACAAAACCTAACAAATTTACACAAGCCTGGTTTGTTTCTAATTTTATAAGAAGTTCATCTTCTGTTTTGTGCAAATACTGGTTCATAGTATTAACGTCTTCAGCCATAGGCAGAAGAGAAGGCTTGTTCCATTTGGCTTGTTCTATTTCATCTGTAGCTTTTCTGAGGATTAAATTAGACCAATTTATATGATATAATTGTAAAAATCATCAATTTCCTTCTTTTAGTATATATGTTTTCGATTACTGCTTCGCTTTTTAGGATTTGTAAGCATTTTTGCAGGGAATAACCTATTTTGTAAAGCAAGAGTAGAACGTTTATTTCCAGATACATGATCAATTCCTGCAATATCTTTAACGGCTTGAATTACTTTAAAGAAATGCCGAGGTTTTTTTGTGGGAGCCATAGCTCATAGTATTCATATATATATTGTAACATTTATAGAATGGGCTATATAATGTTCTTTAAGAATTGGAAAAATAAATTAGAAATAACTCACACAAAATTTAAAAAGAAATTCATTAAAAGATTGGTTAGATTAAATTGAAACTAAATTTAGGTAAAAGCCTAGAAATGTAAACAAGGTATTTGAACTGTAAAATCCATGAGGAAATTTGTTATATCAAATAACCTAACAAATAAATTAAAACAAGATAATCTAATAATTATTATATTTAAACAAAATTGTAAATATTAGTAACATAGGGCATAAGTAATTACTTGAAGGAGAAAGTGAAACACGATTGTAAACAATGAGATTAGAAAGGTTATGTTTGTATGAATTCAGCTCAAAACACACACATTTCGGAATTATTACAAAAGTAAAAAGTAAAGACGCTTCACACACTAATAATAGTAATTAAATAAACACTGGAAGGTTTGTTAAGGATCGGAAAGTTGAAACAGTATGTTAACCAAATTAAAACGCCATTGTAAACAGTCTTGTTGTTGCATCAGCTGTAAAAAAAAACAAATGAAAGGTCAGTTACAGTCAACTCTAGTGGAAAGAAATCGAACTAAATTACAGGCAACATGTGTTTTAGAAGAAGGAGAAGCCGCCATATTTTAAAACAATTCTTAAAAATCTAAGGACGAGTTAGTCGAGTTATAGTGTGGGGACGCTACGAGATCGGACCTGCCATTACCAGTCAAAATTCCATTTGAAGAAATTCGTCAAAATTATACAGTTTTGTGAAGAAATTTGGCAAGATTAAACAGGGATAAGTGAATTTAAAGAGTTAATACAGTGTTAATATAATTTGATGTAACTAAAAAGAAAATAAGTGTGTTAAAAGTAAAATTTAAAGAGAACGGAATCTTACATAAGCGACCAGCAGAACTTCGATATTTATTAAGTTGAGTATATAGCGCTATAGAAATAAACTTAAATGGACTTTTAAGATTATAAGGAAGTTAGAATTGTACATTATTAGAATATCTTGTAATTAATTAATAGTTAGTAATAAGAAACATAATCCAGTTCAAATAGTTTAGGGACCTTTTTGCTTATTTCAAATTTGTTAAGTTTTATTTTTATCAGGAAGCTATTTATTAAAACTATTTTCTAAATTTAATCTTGTTTTTCAAAATTTATTTAATTAACAAGAGTTAAAAATATAGCCCATGCCTATAAACCCCGAGATATTAAGAGATCTCAGAAATAGCCTAGGGTATAAAAAATTTGTAACTAAAACCAAAGGAATTGAGTTAAACCTATTTTGTTAAAACTTGTTAAGTTGTAAATTTTTGTTTTGTGTTTATTGTTTAACTGTTGAAATAAAAATTGTTATAATAAAGAATTATGAATTGTTCCTGAGTAGTTTTTTGTTTTAAAAAGAAATTTGATATCATCATTCAAATAAATATTTAATAGTAAAACAACATCGTTGAATTGCGTATCAGAAAATATGTTACATTTGGCGCCCAACGTGGGGCACGATTATTAGAAAAATAATAATAAGAAAAAGGCACTCTGAAAAATAGAAATAATTGAATATTTGTACTAATATTGTTTACCTTTCAGGTCTTTACAATCATAAGTCGACATTTTTAATTAATTTCAAAATTTAAATATAAAAGGGGGTTTTGAAATTTTAACTAATAAAATATAATGGAATCTGAAACCGGTGCATACAATGTAAGAGGAAGAAAGCTAAAATAGACGAAAAGGAAAAAGAAACTACCATAGGCAAAATAGAACCAGGAAAAAGGGACAAGTTTGGAAATGAAAGAAATGGAAGCCACAGATATGTCAATAGGGAACATTGAGGTAGAAGCAAGGGGACTACCACCTATGCAAACCCAACAAAAAAAACTGGGAAATAATGAGAATGAAGATTTAAGGGAGATGATGAGAACTCTCATGGAAATGAGTGTAAACATGAAAAAATTAGATAAGATAGACGAAATAAAAGAGGATATGAGAGAAATAAAAAAAGAATTAAATGAGAATATAAACAAAGTAAAAGGAGAGAGATAAAGGAGGAAATAAGGGATTTAAACAAAAAATTAGAGGAAAATAGAGACGAAATAAGAGAGATGAAGGAGGATCTAAAATTAATAAAAGATGAAATTAGGGAGGACAATAGGAAAATGATAGAGGATATGAGGCAACAGTTGAGGACAGAGAATAATGCTGTAATAGAGGATGTGAGAAGAGACTTAGAGGAGAAAGATAGAGGATTAGAGGAGAAGATTAAGACAAATTTTGAGGAGACAAAAGAAATAATAGCTGATGAAATAGAAATTAATAAGAAAGAGATAGAGAAAGTAGAAAATATAACAAAGAAAAACACAGAAGAGTTAGGAGAGTTGAAATTAAAGGTGATAGGAGAAAGAGAGATAACAGATGAGCGTTTTAGGAAAGTCGAAGATGTAAGGGAGAAAATATTAGGAGAGCAGGGAAGGTTAGGAGATAGAAATAAAATAGGAAAAATAAAAATATGTCCAATAAAAAATTTAACAATTCAAACCGCAACTAATAAGAAGACTGAAAAGATTAATATAATGTTAATGGTAATAGGAGAAATAGGAGGAGTTAAATATCCGTCTCAATGCTTAGTGGTACAAGGCTTATTGAGAAAATTTATCATAGGTACGGATATGTTAATGAATGTGGAGGCACAACTCGAGTTTGGAAAATGGGAGATGGAATTTAAATATGAGAATAACAGAGAAAATAGAACTTATGAAGCAGATGAGAGATACAATGGAGATGTAAACGGTGTTACGGCAAGGACAGGCGTGGGGACAAGAAAAGAGCATGGTGCCCACAGTCAGTCGGAAAACTAAGACAATAAGAAACCCAGGAATAGAAATTAAATAGAGGAAACAAGTTTACAGGCATTAATAGACACAGGCAGTAATATGACATGTATCCAGGAGAACTGGATATTGGAAAATAAAAATAAAATAGGAAGGGAGATATTAAATATAGGTAAAGGAAGCAATATGAATAAACTCTAGGTGACTATGTGTATAAGAAAACGTTAGCAGGAGATAAGTTTAAGGGATGGTAACTATATCTACGATAATTTATTAGAAACTTCGTCGAATAATGAATAAAGATAAATATGAATCTATGTTAATAAATATTGAACCATCGTTGTAATAAAAAAAATATGGTAATTGTGTATTTAAACTTCGTCGTATTGTAAGGTAGAATCTGCGTTGATAAATAATGGAACTTCGTCGTATATATTATATATTATAAAAGAAATATTAATCTATGATAATAAATATTAAAGCATCGTTGTAATAAAAATATGGTAATTGTGTATTTAAACTTCGTCGTATTGTAAGGGAGAATCTGCGTTGATAAATAAGTATTAAAACAAAATTTATATTCGTTGATATAGGGACAGTGTAATCGAAGGAGCTATAGATATGATCAAATAGAGAATATAAGATTGCAACCTTTAAAAATATTAGATGTTAAACTTCACACAAATAAACTGAGATGATATAAGAAAAAAATTGAACTGGATGTAAGGTTAAAGAGGGAGATAAACTCAAAATAGACAAAAATAAAAATATAAGGATTTGACAAAACATAACAGAGTAGTGACTAAGGGTAGTAAATTAAAATATATTAAATAACCTAATTAAAAATAGATAGCAGAGATAAAATCGGAATGAGTACAAGTGGGACGCACTGCAAAGATAAAGATATGTATATTCTGGATGAGCATAACAATATAAAAAAAAAGGGAAATATAATTTGGAAAAAGGGGAATTTTTAATAAAATGAAATATATAAATAACGTCGAGAAATATAGATATAACAATAAAGCGATATAAAATAAATGTCTACGTGAATAAGGGTGTTAATGTGTTGATGTCGTCGATAATATGTTGAAATAAAATAAATGTCTACGTGAATAAGGGTGTTAATGTGTTGATGTCGTCGATAATATGTTAAAATAAAATAAATGTCTACGTGAATAAATGAAGGTAAGGTGAATTACCGTCATATATATGTAACAAAGTATATAAATATAATAGAGTTTAAAAATGAAAAATAGTAGTAATATGAAATTGGGGTTAAATTTAATATAGTTGTGTTCAGATAGAGTGGATAGATTTATAACTGAAGTGCGGTTGAGGCAAGGTTGAAAAAAAATTATTTTTAGTTGAAAAAAATTTATGATGAATAGTTGGGAGAAGACTAAAAAAGTATAGTAAATAAAATAATAAATAACAACTGGTAAAATTAATGAAATATTATGTGTTTTAAAATTAAAAAAAAAAAAAAACATTTAAGACAAGTAGCTTGAAATTTCAGCTCAGTATTTAATTGTTAAAGAATTAAGATAAAATTGTGTCGTAGGAATTAAGTATAAATGGACGAAAGTGGACAGATGAATGTATAAATGACTTTTAAATGGACAATTATAAAAGTAGTAAAGACAATGGACGATAAGTTAGCCAAAGTGTTGAGGTACTTACTCAATAAAAAATGTGTTCAATTAGTTATTAAATAAAATGTACAATTAGGAAATAAATGTTAATTTAAATTTAATTTTAAAAAAAAATATGTATATTTAATCAAGCTTGTAAAATGTAAAGAATGTGTAATGTAGATAGTAGGAATATTTTTTTTTTAATTTAAATTAAATTAGGGGACACTGTAACATTTATAGAATGGGCTATATAATGTTCTTTAAGAATTGGAAAAATAAATCAGAAATAACTCACACAAAATTTAAAAAGAAATTCATTAAAAGATTGGTTAGATTAAATTGAAACTAAATTTAGGTAAAAGCCTAGAAATGTAAACAAGGTATTTGAACTGTAAAATCCATGAGGAAATTTGTTATATCAAATAACCTAACAAATAAATTAAAACAAGATAATCTAATAATTATTATATTTAAACAAAATTGTAAATATTAGTAACATAGGGCATAAGTAATTACTTGAAGGAGAAAGTGAAACACGATTGTAAACAATGAGATTAGAAAGGTTATGTTTGTATGAATTCAGCTCAAAACACACACATTTCGGAATTATTACAAAAGTGAAAAGTAAAGACGCTTCACACACTAATAATAGTAATTAAATAAACACTGGAAGGTTTGTTAAGGATCGGAAAGTTGAAACAGTATGTTAACCAAATTAAAACGCCATTGTAAACAGTCTTGTTGTTGCATCAGCTGTAAAAAAAAAAAAAAACAAATGAAAGGAGGTCAGTTACAGTCGACTCTAGTGGAAAGAAATCGAACTAAATTACAGGCAACATGTGTTTTAGAAGAAGGAGAAGCCGCCATATTTTAAAACAATTCTTAAAAATCTAAGGACGCGTTAGTCGAGTATAGCATGGGGACGCTAGGAGATCGGACCTGCCATGACCAGTCAAAATTCCATTTGAAGAAATTCGTCAAAATTATACAGTTTTGTGAAGAAACTTGGCAAGATTAAACAGGGATAAGTGAATTTAAAGAGTTAATACAGTGTTAATATAATTTGATGTAACTAAAAAGAAAATAAGTGTGTTAAAAGTAAAATTTAAAGAGAACGGAATCTTACATAAGCGACCAGCAGAACTTCGATATTTATTAAGTTGAGTATATAGCGCTATAGAAATAAACTTAAATGGACTTTTAAGATTATAAGGAAGTTAGAATTGTACATTATTAGAATATCTTGTAATTAATTAATAGTTAGTAATAAGAAACATAATCCAGTTCAAATAGTTTAGGGACCTTTTTGCTTATTCCAAATTTGTTAAGTTTTTTTTTATCAGGAAGCTATTTATTAAAACTATTTTCTAAATTTAATCTTGTTTTTCAAAATTTATTTAATTAACAAGAGTTAAAAATATAGCCCATGCCTATAAACCCCGAGATATTAAGAGATCTCAGAAATAGCCTTGGGTATAAAAAATTTGTAACTAAAACCAAAGGAATTGAGTTAAACCTATTTTGTTAAAACTTGTTAAGTTGTAAATTTTTGTTTTGTGTTTATTGTTTAACTGTTGAAATAAAAATTGTTATAATAAAGAATTATGAATTGTTCCTGAGTAGTTTTTTGTTTTAAAAAGAAATTTGATATCATCATTCAAATAAATATTTAATAGTAAAACAACATCAATGAATTGCGTATCAGAAAATATATTACAATATATATATATATATATATGTATATATATATATAGTCTCAGTGTGTAGTGAGATTTAGAGTGAACTGTTATAACTTTTACCGATGTATCGTGGACGTTATTCTGTTAAATAAATTATACAGGAGTTCAAAGGACATTAGGCTAAGGTAAAAGCAGTATTTAAACCTCCTTTGCTTCCATATCTTTCAAGTTAATATCAAGGATACAGTGCCTCCTGATGTATATATAGTGCAGTGGAGCTGGACAACAGGGCTCTAAACGGGTTCAATAATCGATATAGTATATCTATTATATCTACCCACCATATTAAGCCCTATCTGTTTTTAAGGATACAATTTTTGCCATTTTTTTAATTAATCACTTAAACAATAGTTTATGACTATCCGAACTTTAAATTTAGTAAATTTGTTAAAACTTACTGAGCCAGAACGTTTTCGATCGCTATGTGCCGATCTTCATCATTGTCTTCTCATAAGTGATATCCTCTTGTTTATTCATTATATTTTGATTGTAGACAAAGAATTTATTTAATTCCTCCACCATATCTTTTCCACAAGGTTTACAGGGAAATAACCTTAACTTTCATTGTGATAGTACAATGATGTTACTTTCTACAAAGACGGTTGAATAATCTGGAGATTTTTCAAACCAGATTTAAGTTTATCTCAAACATCTTCCATAATTATTATATTAAATCTTTCTCCTGCTTTTAATTTTTTTTTTTTTTTTTTTTTTTTTTTTTTTTAATAATAATTTCCCGTTTGTTTAAATAGCTACAAATAAAAATGAGGAAGTGACTGAAAAAGCCATTGAAAAAACTTGCCATAAAAAAGCTCACTGTTAACTGTGTTACTGGTAAAAACTAGCGATTACGGTCTTATTGTTAATTGATAAAGAGATACAAAAGGTCTTGACTGTTTTATAGGTTATTCAATTTTTTTTTTTTTTTTTTTTTGTATTAACTCTCATCAATTAACAATAGCCAGTATCAGAGTAATTTTACATTGAACCTAAGGGACACTATTGTTTATGATACCATATGAAGCTAATTGTTATACCTCTCCAAGAAAGCCTGAACCTGATCACAGCATTTTGTGGTCGCCATAGCTCATAGTCCTCATATATATTTGTCTACAGTATAATCTACGGGCGATGATCACTATCCTAGAAGAATTCTCATTACGTATGACGCTGATCTGGCTTCCTTCAAGTATTTTCATCTCTTTCTTTCTTTAAGATTCGTAGGTTAAACGTGAATCACTAAGGTTAGTGGGTATTGAATAACCCTACGAAAGATTTGTAAAGATTGTATTTATAATAAAATAACACCAACAGTTTTGTCCGATATAATGTGCTTTTCTCTCAGCTAAAAGAAAATAGTTTTTCTTCCTATGTTGAATTATTTTTGTAAAGATGAAAGCATTATTTGTTTCTATCCTCGACTTCCCAGCAAGCTGGTCTGAGCAACCGGGCGGGTCCACAGGTGGCGGATAGTGGGACGGCCTACAGAAATGTAGGTTACCTGTGAATAAGGATTCCGGAAGGTTTCTGAATATGCAGGCCTGGACCAAGGCTATGGTTCAAAGGTGAGGAATTATCCCTCCTCGTCAGTCAACCGGTTGGGCGTGGTAGAAATAACCGAGTGCTCTGACCGGGGAGACTGGGGTAGTTGGGAATTAAGTCCTCACAATGCTACTCTCACCTCCCGGGTGAACCAAGGGCAATGCGACAGTGAAGTATGGGCGGGAAACTACCCTAACGACACAGTTGTAAAAAAGAGAGTAAAGCAGGCTGTTCGCTCCATGAGCAACAGTTAATAATGTCCTGAACTTGGGGTGTGCTTCAAGGTCAGTGACTGAATACCCAATCCAAGGTGGAAGGCATCGTGCCGAAGGATGAATGGCTGCAGGGTATAAAATGCAGTCGCACACGATCCCCTTGAGGAACCAGACAAAACCTCATTGTATGTTGTCTTGCCAGGGCAGTGGGGGCTCTGCTCTGGTCGACCTTTATTTCCCCCATACTCGTGGGACGTTTATGGACCAGAATAATACAAAAAATAATTTTGAGACTGCACAGACGGCGGGAGCCAATGAGTTGGCAAACCGTGGGTCTGTAGCAGAGATGCCAACGGCAACCATCACTGGGGGTGCGGGGGCGGCTGTCAAACTGCCGACTGCAGAAACCGGTGAAGTGGCTGCAGAGTTGAGCACGCTCTCTTTACGGAGAAAGCGAATGAGTGGAGCGGCCAAAAGGCGGCTCCGAAAAGAACAGGCGAGAGCAGCGGGAGGGCCAACATACCGGAAAAAACGAAGGGGAGGCCAAAACCGAGCTGAGTCTGTCAAAGTCCAGGGCTTGGATGTTGTGAGGAGGGAGGTGCAACAGGGAAGAAATCAACCAAGAGCACCAAACCCCAGCACGTCAAAAAGGCCTAGGAGTGAGACGTCCAATCCCTCTCCAGTGGAGGGAGGAATGAAGAAAGTGAAACTGGGACAAGGGGGATGCTGGAGTGTCTTCGGGCACATACGGCGATACCCTCAGGCAAAAGCTAGCAATTGTCCCAGTTAGTTACCCTGAGAGACAACTCTCGGAAGAGATGGCGTTGGAGCTGGAGGAGCTGTTCTTCTCGGAACTGCTGTCCGCTGAGGCGGAGAGTGGGGATAGAGGATTCAGGACAGCATACTTAGAGAGGGGAGCTCTAAATGTCGTATGCTCCTCACGGGAGAGCCTGGAGTGGGTCCTTCGGGTCCTGCCAAGCTTCACCCTGAGTGAGGGGGTAAAGTTGAGGGCAGGGCCACCCAAGGAGATCTTTTGCATTGCAAAGGTGTCAATGTGGGTGCCCAAACCCTACAATGACAAGGAGCCGGAAGAGATCCTGAAGGTGGTCAAAACCCAGAACCCTGGGGTAGTTCAGGATACTTGGAAGGTGATTGCTAGGAAAAGGGAGGATGCAGGTCTTACCCTGATCTTGTATATAGGAGAGGGCTCCCTCAGGGCACTGCGGAACAACAACCTGAGGGTGAACGTGGGGCTGAGACAGGCCACGTTCAAGGTGCTCTCTAGTCCTGGGGCTGCTCTGCGAACCCAGGCAACTGCGGAGTAAGCAGGAAAATGATCAAGATCCTCCAAGTGAACCTACAGCATAGCAGGGCGGCCAGTGCTGTCGTGTGTAGGATGCTGGACAGTGGAGAGGTGGACTTGGTGCTCATCCAGGAACCATGGATTTCTGGAGGAAGAATATGCGGGCTGGCGACATCTGGAGGTAAGTTGTTGTATGATAAGGACTCCGGTGTTCCCAGGACGTGTATCCTGGTTAGGAGGGGGTTGAGTGCTATTGTACTAACGAACTTCTGCTGCAGGGACTTGTTAGCAGTGACGGTGGAGCTGCGGGCGGAGGGGAGGATGAAGAGGCTGAACCTGGCCACGGCATATCTTCCCTTTGACTACGCGGGGGCTCTACCAACACAAGAGCTGAGGAGCCTGGTCGAGCACTGCGGGGCTGTGGATGAGGAGCTGCTGGTGGGGATGGATGCTAACTCCCATCACACTTCGTGGGGAAGTACAGGTACCAACACTAGAGGTGAGGAACTTTTAGCTTATCTTAGCTCTAAGAATTTACTAGTCTTAAATCAGGGGGAAGAGCAGACGTTTGTCACAAGGGCCAGACAGGAGGTCCTGGACATTACGGTGGCATCGAACCAGATGGCTAGGTATGTACTAAATTGGTATGTGTCGGATGAACCATCTTCTTCTGATCACAGACATATTAGGTATGATATCTCTCTAAATCCAGCCATGCTTCGCCACACCAGGGATCCAAGAAGAACAGACTGGGACTCCTACAGGAGGGACCTGGGTGTTCGGATTGAGGAGGCTGGATTGGAGTATGGTGGGAGGAGAGAGCTAGAAGACTCTGCCACATTGGTTGGCGAGGCTATAATAGAATCCTTTACTTATAACTGCCCTCTCAGTGAGGGGAGGAAAGTAGGGGATCCGTCATGGTGGAACAAGAAGCTAGCCAAACTTCGGAAGACCACCAGGAGACTCTTTAATAGAGCAAAAAAGAACGGGGAGTGGGACCTGTATAGGAAAACACTAACCGAATACAACAGGGCAATTAGAGAAGCGCGCAGGAAGTCCTGGAAGGAGTTTTGTCATGAGATTGACAAAACTCGGGAAGGGGCACGACTGTATAAAGTGCTCTCTAAGGACCCAGTTAACCCGGTGGGGATGCTAAGAACCCCACTGGGAAATATAACAAAAACGGCAGGGGAAACTGTGGAAGAATTAATCAGAACACATTTCCCTTCCAGTACCCTGAGGAAACTTGGGGGAGCAGACACTGAACCAGTTACCAAACTCTCCACAAGACGTGGTAAGAGGGAGGACTGGGAAGTGGCAAGGAGGATAGTAACTCCACAAAGGGTAAGATGGGCTGTTGGCACATTTAAACCCTACAAATCTCCAGGTCCAGATGGGATCTATCCTGTGCTGCTGCAGCAGGGAATGGATATGCTGGTGCTGGTACTAACTAAATTATACAGGCTAAGAATTGCTCTAGGGCATGTGCCGGCAGCCTGGAAATCTAGTAAGGTGGTCTTTATACCTAAGCCCACCGATAACCAATCGGAAGGGAAAGGATATAGACCTATTACACTCATGTCCTTTGTTCTCAAGGGACTTGAAAAACTGGTTGAAAGGCATATTAGGGGGGGTGCTTTGGCTATCAAACCACTGCATTGGAACCAGTATGCTTATCAACCGGGGAAATCCTGCGAGGGAGCTCTCCATCAAGTGGTTGGTAGGATTGAGCAAATGATCGCTAAGAAAGGTTGTGCCATAGGTGCCTTCCTCGACATTGAAGGGGCTTTCAATAACCCCTCAGTGGAGACGATGGTAAGTGGTGCAAGACGTCATGGAGTGGATGCGACCACTTGTGGTTGGATAAGTTCCATGTTAACAAACAGAAGCATTTCTGTAGAGGTGGCAGGGGAGGTCAGAAGGGCGGAGACAAGTCTGGGCTGTGCACAGGGGGGGGGGGGGGTTCTCTCTCCTCTGTTGTGGTGCCTAGTGGTTGACAACCTTATTGAACTCCTGAATGAACAGGGGTACTTCTGTCTAGGATATGCGGACGACATAGTTGTCCTGATCCTGGGCAGATTCCCTGATACAGTCCTTGAGGTAATCAGAAATCCTCTACGACTGATTGAAGAGTGGTGTAAAAAGGAGAACCTTAGGGTAAATCCAAAAAAGACTGCTCTCATTAACTTCACCAGACAGCGAAAAGATCTGACGACCAGGATGCCCCGCTTGTTTGGTGAATACCTTGAGTTTGTGGGGGAGGTGAAGTACCTGGGAGTTACTCTGGACAGGAAACTCACCTGGAACTCACATCTTGAGAGGACAGTTAACAGGGCCAAAAGGGCACTGATGACTGTGAGAAGAATGGTGGGTAAGAAATGGGGACTGAAGCCATCAATGATGCACTGGATGTATCTGAGGGTGATAAGACCTATGATTACCTATGGAGCTCTGGTGTGGTGGACAAAGGCCAACCAGGCACAGACAAGAGCTAAACTGAGCTCTATCCAGAGATTGGCCTATCTGTGCACACTGGGAGCGATGTCAACTACACCAGGTGCAGCAATGGAAGTAATGCTTAACCTCCCTCCCCTTGAGCTTGTCCTTAGGGAAGAGAGGCTAGGCTAGCGGCATGGAGATTGCGCAACTCGAGCAACTGGGCTAACCTCTCAGATGTCTCGGGACATATGAGTATCGAGTGCGTGGTAAAAGAACCCGTCTTGGAAATGGGCAGCGACCACATTACTCGAACGTTTGCACCTGACCAGGTCCACCAAACTATGATGAAATGGTCAGGGACATTAACATCGGGAGCTCAGATCTGGTACACAGATGGCTCCAAGATGGACTTCGGCACTGGAGCGGGGGTGTATTGTAAAAACCCAAGGGTAGAACTAGTTATTTCCTTGGGGAGGCATACTTCTGTCTTTCAGGCCGAAGTATATGCTATAAATGCCTGTCTGGGAGAGATAGCGAGAAGGGGAACACACGGGACCCGGATTGCTATTTTCTCCGACAGTCAGGCAGCAATTAAGGCACTAAACGGACATGTGGTCACCTCGGCCATAGTCAGGGAGTGCCTAAATAGCCTACAAGCCCTGGCAAGGCACAATCAAATCAGGATAGGTTGGGTGCCAGGGCATAGGGGAATACTTGGAAATGAAGCCGCAGATGCGCTGGCCAGGGAGGGGTCTTCGACTCCCCTGATTGGACCGGAGCCTGCGGTAGGTATTTCCAAATCCATGGTCAAGATGACAGTGCGAAGGTGGATGGCTGAAAGACACTGTGAGCACTGGATCAGGGCTGAAGGGATGAGACACAGTAAGCTAACCCTTAGGAAACCTTCCTTGGGGCTGCAGAAGAGTCTCATCTATCTGTCTAGGCAGGAATTGAGGATAGCCACAGGCCTACTTACGGGACACTGTGGACTAAGGAAACATTTGCATAAAATGGGTGTCTACAAAGATGAACCAGTGTGCAGATTATGCGGGCAGGAACTGGAGACTGCCAGACACATTATTTACAGATGTGAAGTACTTGCTGAGAGGCGCTTCAACCTCTTTGGTGATGGAACGGCTTTGGTGGTCGCTGAAGGTAAAACTCTAGTCAGGAAACTCCTAAACCTGGTAAGAGGGAAGGGGTTATTTGACTAGATCAGGGAGGTAAGTACAATATACCTTAAGGTAGCAGTGCTTCGGGCAGTTCAAACCCGCTCCCAAGTTATAAAAAAAAAATCCTCGACTTCAGCCTCTGGTTACCTATGTTTTTGTTTATCTCTTTGGGGCAAACATAGAAATTAACACTTAGTACACATACGTTGGTCAAATAATGGGTAACATATATGCAATGCTACGATATTGTAGCAATATACTATTGGTTTCTGTTGCATATTCCAACATATTAACCCCACAGACCAATAGTATTGTAAGTTTGCAAGGATTGTGGAAACCTGTCCATATTCCCATCCTCTTCTTTAAAAAACAAGATGTATTGTGCTATTACATAAAATACAACCAAAGATTTACTTCTGCATTGTTCGTTGTGGTAGTCTGTATTATTTATTCTTTTAATACATGACCGAAGTACATAAACACTGCTTCTAATCGTTAGGTATATTTGACATGCAGTAAACCAATTCCTTGGATGGGATATAGAAGCGTTGAACACATATTTGTAAATACACATGGTCATACGTCTATTCAATACAATGTCAGGAACCCCCCCTCCCAATTATGGATTATGGTTTAACGTCACAGGGTTATACCACAATCAATACAAATGTAAAATAAAATAATGCTATATAAAATAGATTTTAGTTTAGGCCATCAAATTATAAACTAAATATTTTAAGTTTATGCGTGAAAAGAAAGAACTCTAGTAACAATAACCCAACACTATATTCGCCCTACCGGGAACTGTGACATAATGTTACATGAGCTGAGCTATCTAAGTAATCCATTGAATGAAATTCCATAGTAAAACCTATATTTATAGTTGATTGTTTATTTTCCATATTGTTTCAATTCGTTTTACACAAGTGAATATTTTAAAACTTTGCTTTAGGAAACATAAAGGGGGGTTGCGTGTGTGCGTGTGCGTGTGTGTGTGTGTGAAAATAAAGGTATAATTTAAATTGTTTTAAATCCATAAATCTTGCCCAATGATAGAATATATATATTTTAGGACTCACTCTTGAGATGTATTTATTGTAGGTAATCCATCTACTTCAGATACATTTTTTTCTTCATTCTTGCTCTGTAAACATATATATTATATTAAAAGAACTTAAACACAGTGGAAACTCAAAAAGTATTATTATTAAAAAACGGCTAGCAATTTTCAAGAGTTTTAAACCCTTCATCACATATAATATAAATCTAAATACATAAAACATAATATTATTTAAATATATATAAGATAATATAATCTATATATAGTAATCACTTAAACCACAATTTATATATAGTCTAACAATTGTTTAACAATAGTCTTTATATATAAAACAGACAATGTCCTGACTGACTGACTGATGAACTTACAGTCCAAACTATAGAAGCTGGAATAGAATTTTGGTGGACCCATTTGTTATGTTAGTAAGCACTGAAAAAGGATTTTGCAAAAAATTTCTATTTTACAGTGTAAAAATTGGAAAATACAACTCCCATGACAAATATACACTGTATAACATAACCACACGTTCACAGAGAAATAGTAATTTGCAATGTCATTTCTACTAAATAAATATCATTACAAATTATTAACAAGTAAACCCATTCCCAAATTAAAAATTGTGAGATAATTATTTGAGTCCTTGACTGACTGATCAATTCACAGTTGAAATTATGTATTAATAGATAGAGACTATATATTATTAGAATAAATTCATTTTTAACAAAAACTCAAACTAAAAAAGAATTAGACGAATACCTGAACCAGAGATATCATTTTCTACTTAAAAGTTGACTGGCGAAGCCCTGAGGCAGAAAAGTTACATTTATGAAAAAATTCATTAACATGATTCATGGCTATAATTTTTGTAAAAAATGATCAGTTAAAACAACGTATATTATAACAATTTTCAAAAGTTCCATATATCAAAATTAACAGGAATTATACAGGTTTTTATCACCTTCCGAAACATTTCAGTTAGACTTATGCAAAAATATATATGTTGAAAAATAACAGAATAAAATTTTATCTGATCAATATAAGTATAACCTACATGTAATGATTATAAATAAACTCTGAAATTTAAACTCTAATTAAAAATGTATATAGTAATAACAAGGGGCTGGTTTCATAAATTGCTGCTTCTTATTAATTACAATAAAAGGAAATGAAATACTATTGAATACATTTAATAGTTTAAATATTATCTTAATAATGTGATTTAAATACCAATACATTTATGCTAGAATCACAACAGTACTGTATTTCTTCGTAAACAATGTTTTTTGTGTAACTATTTTCATCATCGTTTTCTAATTTCAATCTTAATGTTTGAGGCGCTCTTGCTCCACTAAAAGCTACATATAATTGTGCATGACTAAATACTGAGTTTCCCAAATATATACCGATTTTTTCAAAGGTTTGCCTTTGAGCTTTGTTTAGGCAGGGCGTAAGCTAAACCTATTATTGTCATTGCTAAGGTTAGCCTTATTGGAAATTGAGTTCTAATGAATAAAAATGGCATATTTTTGTCTGTTGTTATCAGTTTTATTCTTGGCCTTTGTTTGTGCCAGTAACTATTTCCAAATATAATGATTGTAAATGATCTTTAACGTTTATCTCTGCTGCACACTAAATACTAAATACTCGTCTACGAACTCGCAGTTTTCCTCCATTACCAATAATTTAAACATTTTTATATAAACAGAACATTAAAATTAACAAATATAAACCATAAATTACACAATGTTCTTGTAAGCTATCCTTGACCCCTATAGAATTAATACTACAGACTTTCCCAACAAATTTTAGATGCTTTGAGAATCATTGGACAGTCTTGGAATGAAATTTCCCAAAAAACTTTGAATATTGTTTGGAAAAAGGCGTGTCTATTTTTTTTTTCGCCACTGAAACTCAAGCAGAATCAGTGCCAGAGTCAGATGAAGTTGCTGATGTGATTGAAGGTGTCGGTATTGCCAGACAACTAAATTTAGAAGTGGATAATGATGACGTTCAAGAGCTGCTGGATTTACTCAAGGAGCTAACAATTAATTAATTTATGAGGTCATAGAAATGCATACATAAGAGCAAGGCCTTAAAAGCACAGATTCTTTAGACCCAGTTGACATAGAACATGAGATGACGGGTGGAAACTTGACAAAATGCCTTAGTTTAATTGAGTAAGGCTTCAAATTTTGGAAAACACAGTCTCCAACGATGCGTGTATTTCTGCCACAAAACAAACAAAAAATTAGTGAGTTACGAGGAAATTCTGTGTAAGAAGAAAAAAATCTTCAAGTCGTCAAAGGAATTAATTTCAGAAGTCTTCTATGTCAAAAAAAATTCTGTTTACTTACTTCTTTATTTATTTGACACCCATTGGTGCTCTCTCTTTTCTTACCTGTGACGTTCTTAGACGTCTCAGGCTTAACGTCCTCAGACTCAATATCCACCTGCTCGAGGATGGAGTCTGAGGAGGTTTTAGATTTAGGAGGATTTGTTTTAATATTCCCTTCTTTGGTAGTAGTTTTTTGGCACCTATTTTAGGAGCAAAAGGCTTATTAGATGTTGGTAAATTCTTTTGAGTCGACCTGGAAGTGTCGGTCAAACATTTAATTCGTCCACCAAGCCCTCCCGCTGGAGAGGTCGGTAAAGGACTTGAGGTATTTGCAGGTTACACCAAATGTAAAGATGCGCTATTAGTGACCAACGAAAAAGGCGAGTTACTTGTTCAGTAAGTACTTTTATTTTTTTCGTTAGGTCACTACAGTTCGCACAGGACGACTTTGCAGCGGTCACAGTAGCCGCGAATGTCTTACCATCAACCTTTGATTGAGTAGATCTATAAATATTCCTTGCTTCTAAAAATGATATCTTCTCCTTAGCCGTAATGCCAAGGATTGACTTCTCCTCCTTAAATGTAGGACAATCAAATGATCGCGCTGAGTGTTCACCACCACAATTACCACACTTTGGAGCATTAATGCAATCCTTTTCATCATGGCCTTGAACGCTACAGTGGCCACATACACCCTGTTTCGAACAGGTGGAACTGATGTGACCAAACTGTTGATACTTAAAGCAACTTTGAGGGTTAGGCACATATGGTCTTACTGAAAGTATTTGGTAAGTGCATTTATACAATCGGGAATTTTCGCTTTGCCAAATATAAGAATAAACGACGCCGTTGTCAAACTTAATGGTAGACACGACGTCCGTAACTGACTGAGAAGCAGGTTCAGACTTGATTTCGTCGACAGAGACGTTCATCAAATCTCTACATGTGATGACCCCCCCTTAAAGAATTCAAGGTCCTACACAGATACCTTGACCTGTTCAAAAAAGGAGGTCATACTTAATAGAGAACGGGTTTGTTTCTCGGTACATGTTGCAACAAGTAGTCTCCCATTACTTATTTTTTCAATGGAATTGACTGGACCTCCGGAACAAGCAGTAATTGCTTTGTTAATAAAGGAGGGAGATACTTTAGATAAGTTCTTCCACTGTAAATAAGTTTCTCGCCACTGGAAAATATTAAATATTTTGGAGATGACAATATCTATGACTCTGCCACCATGAACTTCTTACTCAAATCAACTTTACTAGGCTCATCAGGTGGATCCTGACAAGTCCTCTTCAAACTAATACTAATGGACGGGGTTTTAGTTTCCATTAATAATTTTTAGGCCAGCCATCGTGTCTGGGGTAACGGGCGAGACTATAGAAACGGATACATCCTCTGATCACATAAAGATCATTTACAATCCCCTGAACTCTGGGGCCTATAGCTTTTCTCCTTAGCTCGCCTGGTTGGGCATCAGTACATCACTTGTAATACTGTGCATAGGCTCCAACACCCGTGCATCGTGGACACTCCCTGACCAAGGGCCGAAGCTGCTGGCAGACCGGTAACCGCACTTATGTCTAAGCAGAGCAAGCTTACATCAGCGTCCCGGACCAGAGTTTGTCAAGCTCTGGCCTTTTCAGCACTCCCAACGTGCAACGGTTCTGACCAGTCAAAAATCCCTACAGAGAAGATGTGAGTGTTAATACGTGAAGATTGTGTAGTGAATGTGGTGTTTGTAGAACGTGTAATAAAGTGTATAACAGTGAAGTAAGTGTTGTTAGTAGTGTGTATGTTTGGCTGGGGTACCGCGAGGGACGCCAAACCCCTCTTAGTAGTTGCAGCAACTCCGCACACCACTACGGAGCCATGTTTTTGTGTAGGAAATTCTACGCAAGCCACGCACAGTTGCCAACATTACTTTAAGGGGGACAATTTCAAATTGCTACTGAACATACCGGTCCCCTTGAAGTCATCGACTTCAATGAAGTAATCAGGAGTATAGGCGGAAGAGGCGAGGTAAAGACCCGGTTCATCAAAAAGGCAGAGGGAACATCTTGCAGGCAGGTCAAGATCCATCTTTTGTCTGAAGGTCGACCACGTGTACCACTCCATCTTTCCCTGGGTGTGTAGCGCTAATGCGAGCCAAGAGTCAATGCAGCAGTGCAGAGAATTCTTGGATCAGTACCAAGAATTGAGGTTGAGCCCTAAACCTATTTTACAGAGAACAAAATCTTCTTTCGGCGTAATAAACCCAGTTGCGGTGGGTTATGTCAAAAAGGTACACGGACGACATACCTCCCTTCTGTAGTCCGAGTGTGAGTTGTAGTAAAATGTTCGTCACATAGTTGTTCTTCTCTCGTCCGGAGGTTCACGGAGGGGGTTCCTCCAGGAGTCAGAAGCATGTAATGGTATTATGTAAGTCCTCTTCCGTCTCAGAAGAAGAAGCGGCTGTGATATGTAGACTCGCCAGTAGTTAAGGTACTCCGGCAATCTTGCTCGGAACTGGTCTCATAAGCGCGAATCCAAAGTGTGTACCCATAACCACTGGAATATTCTGGCCTAACGATCGTTGGTCGTTAGTCAGCAAGAGCGGAAACAACGGCGCACCTAAGATCAATTGGACAGGTCCAGGTTCATCGAAAGTTGGGTTGGCCAACACGTGGGTTTGAAACAGAGCGAGGCAATATTGTGATGCGGGTACTTGAGGTATGTCTAAAGCAATATGGTCAATGACAAACAAAGATTCATTAGTGGCAAGCGTGCCACCCATGATCGTTTGGATATCAACATGCATTGAGCCAAGTGTTTGTGTGGTAGCTATCGAAAGTTCAGAAACTGTAACTGGGTTTTGGAGTATGGACACACCAGGAGGCTAGCTGCTTTTTTGCTTAGAAAGTTACAGGTACTTCCGGAATCTAATAGTGCCCGAAATATTCGTGTAGTGCTGCTCCCGCAGTCTTTTAATTTTAGTAGAACTATACCCAACATTGTGGTAGAATCGCATTCGGAGTTATCCTGAAGGCTGAGAGTCATCTTTGTAGTTGTCGATTGCGGACAGCGTTGTACAGCAGGAGGGGTCCTGGAGGTTCGTCCGATGCGGGAAGATGGCGATTACTCTCGTCTTGGGTATGCAGAAAAGTATGGTGAGTTTTACAGCAAAAGAGCCATATACGTTCAGAACGGCCTGATCGTTTAGCGTGTGTACCTAAGCAGTCATTGTATTATTTATGTTGTCATGTAACGTCCCATCGTTCATTGTCTTTCATACCTATAAAATGCGGGCAATGGGAGAGTCTGTGTTCTTCATTGCACATGACACACGAAGGGCGATAAGGTGTTAACGACTGATATTCTTTAGGAGTAGTGGGTGGGCGTCGCATTAAGTCCACTTCGGATTGTCTAGGTTGCGCCGGGTTAGAGCTCCCATGAGCAACTATATAAGAGTATTCCCTTAGCGAGCGTCGAGTCGTGGTCTGCTATAGGTAAACCTAGAGGGCAAATATCGGTATTGCATAGGATTTAAGTCTGCGTCTTCAACGTGCATGTATTCCTCAGAAAGGAAGGCGAAAATATCATTAACCTTCAGGAGAATATGTTGCACGTTTTCGTCAAGGTTACGTCGCATGAGGAAGGCTTCTGGGTCTTTTCGAAGCTGCTGGTCCAATTTATGTAACGAATTTGTAACCAGGAATAACGTAGAACATTACGTGATGTCTTCTAAGGCGGTTAAAGCATGGGAATGCTCATAGAATTGATCGATGAAATAGCAAATAACGCTGAGGGTAATTATTTGAAACTGCGGGAAGATCAACTATTTTCTTATTACACTGATGGAGCGTAAGTAAACGTTGTACATTATGATGACACTTTCGAAGAATATTATAGGCTATTGCGGGATGTGCCGTAGTTATAGGCAATGATTTGATAAGCGCTAGAGGTTCGCCTGACAAAGTACTAAGAAGATACTGAAATTTGGATATGTCTGACAATCTTTCACTGTCATGTATACTTACGTCATACAGACTAATAAATGATACCCATTCTAGTGGATTCCCAGAAAAATATTTGAATTCCAACTTGAGTAGCCGAACTGTAGTAGCATGTTGTGTGGATGATGCGATACTGACCTGTGATTCGAGATGAGCGGTTTGCAAAGTGTACCAGGTGTCATAACATATAACTAACATTGAATGTAATGAACTAATTCGGATATATGTTCTCTGTCGTCGACTAGTTTTTTGGGGAACAATGTTGCTCCCGTCCGTGGTTTTCACCACATGTGTTCCCTGGGTAATGCTAAATGAGCAACATCAATTTGCCGCCAGTGAGTCGACCAGACATAGTTTTTTGGTAGTATCTTCATCAAGTTCAATATTTTGTAAAACTCGATCAATATATTAAAATCAGATATTTCATTTGTTATTTGTAACATTTTAGGTGATTTTTCTGTGGCTATCGAGGCCACTCAACGTATTAACTGAAGTCAGGCCGCCTACGGTTTTTTTATTGAGTTTATGCGGCATTTGATTAGAGTAATCTTGGTTCGGCTTGTTAAATAGCTTTCATAGTAATAACAATCTCTGAAGCCATGACAATGAATTAAATGTCAAACTGAACAAAACAATTAAAATACTGCAATTATAACGTTTAATGCTGAAAGAATTAAACAGTAATAATTATGTGTTGCGTATTACTTCAAAGTAATTAAAAGGGTTGAAGTTCTCGGATTAAAAAATAATAATGTTGTGTTTAAACCAACATTAAATCATCTAAAATGTTTGTAAACAGTAGATTAGAAGTAATTAACTGTATTGGAACTAGATTCCTTTATCAGACAGAAATGTAAACAAGCTATTGCCCCCTTGCTCAAAGACGATTTGTTTGCAGGAAAAGGTTACACAGCTGATGCCTAAAGTTTTTGCTTTTGCCTAATGTCTGAAATCATCTATGTATCTGCATGTACTCTTCGTATTGAGGATGGGAAAATGTCTTCAAGAAATGGATGCCTTGCTTCTGAATTTATTAGTAATTAACAAAAACAATCTGATAGCAATCAATTTTTAATTATGCGTACTAACTACATCATGACTAGAGTCAATAGTACGGCTTGTAAGGCCAAAAATATGTGGCGTTTATTGGGTCTAGAAGGACCAAAATTACGTTACGGTGCAGATAAAAGTAAGCGTAAATTTTCCGTGAAGGAAAGGTGTTAGCATAGGGCATAAGATAATATAAAAGGAAGATTACCAATTAATTATAGCCAATTGGAAACTTAAATATAAGAGTACTACTTACAGTATTCTGGTACACTGAATTTCTCACCTTCCTTGGTCGCAATCGCGTAACACACGTTAGGGTTGTAGGGAAGGAAAAATAGAAAAATTAGATTTCACCCTAATCGCGATTATCTGATGTTCATTGAATTCAAGGAATTATAACTCTCGTTAAACACTTGGTAAATAGCGGTAAATGTTACCAATATTAACTAAAAGTAGCGGTCACTTATCAAACTGAAATTAGCGGTCGTTACATGCGGCTAAGACTTGCAGAAATCGAATGCCCTTGTTTTTGCGTAGGGAATTCTACGCAAGCCACACATAGTTGTCATCATTACTTTAAGGCAGGATATTTAAAATTCGTACTGAACATTAAAATTAGTTGCTACATTTTATAGAAAAAGTTATAAAGTGTCTTCTGTGTCTGCTTATCGAGCAGCGGTGTCGTGTAGACTTATTAGCAGAAACACATCTGTGGGCAATGGTGTCTGTCCTTTGTCAGGGTGGCCACTGATATCAATTAATGGTTTTCCCTGACTATTCCCTGACTTTTCCCTGATACAAACCTATTTTCCTTGACTTGCAAAAATTCCAAGATAGCGACGTATTGCAAGGGCTTTGAGTACAGTGATTTCAATTTTTTTAACCAACTAGATGATAAGGTTTTTCTTAATGGTAATTTAGACTCCAAAAGCAAATAAAATACGGGTTATTTATACATTTGGTACCAATTAAAACACAAAATCTGAAGATACATGATTAAAATTCAAGTATTGAAAATTTTTAAGAGAAATAAACTTATCCTACTGTAAGGAAAGATCTATCTAAATCAAAGTTAAAAGAAACAAACTTTGCAGCAATAACTCACCAATAATAAGTAGCATGATGATGATATTGAGAGTAACAAACACTATCTATAAATTGTTCACAATAAACTACAGATTAAATATTTTAAGCTGGCTCTTGGATCCTAGGTGAAAATTCTCTATTAGTCACACAGTAAACATCAGGCACTGCTGTCCCTTTTCATTGGGGCCAAAAATCGATACTAGTGCGTCCTAACCCTTAGCCATTCCTATTGGATTTTTACTTCCACAGTTTTTATAGTTTAATGAAGCCTAAATGCATAAATTCATTGGAAATAAGTATAAATTAATTTATATTAATTAAAAAATTAATTTCATTTAATTAATTTTTTTTAAATGACTATACTTGAAAAATTAATAACCCCGTTAATTCCCCGCATGAGCCATAATGCGATGAAAAACCTTAGAGTCAATGGAAGTCAAAGCGATTGTTTGTAGAAATAGCCTGGGAATACCTCCACCCTCCCCCCATCTTCAGGATCTCGCCAAGGTCTTCAGGACCTCAACCCTCAAGTGCCAGCTTAAAAACATTTTACCTGTACCAAACTACTTTTTTAACAATGTCAGTTTTGCCTCGATTTCATCTAAACTTCTTTTTTGTTTCTTCTAAAATTTCTCTTTTTTTTACTGCTAATCTCTTGATTTCTTTTGAAGCCTCTGCCTGCCTTTTTCGAGATTCTACTTCATTGGTTTTTTCTGCGTCTTCTTTCCAAGCGGGATCTTCGTAGTAGCCTTCGCGGGATCTTCTATGCCTCTTGGTGGTAGCGGGATCTTGAATTTTTGGCATATTGCAGCATGGATTTGCTGATTTCTAGATTTTCAAGTCCATCAGCAGATAATACACTGTCAAAAATGACACCTTGAGCTATCAACGACTCCTCAGTCTGGTTTTCTATGATGCATTCTTTATTTATTGAAAACCCCCTTTCCAGGAAAGCATTCCCATGAGAGAGTGTTAATATCATTTTTAAAAAGTTCATCATGTCATCAGATAAGTCGCTTACTGAATGAGCAACATTAATCAACCAAAGCTCGTCCAATCTTTGTTTTTTCTTGTCAAACGACTTCAGTTGTTCAGCTACAAGGAGTGTTGAACAAAGTTCTGTAAACTCTCTGTGTATCTTATCCGCTGATGAACCAACAAGCCAGTTATTTTCAACAAGTGTTTCAAGAGCAAACTTCATTCTGGTTTCTCTAAGTTGATCTTTCAAGTCAATTTCTGGGTTCAGAACCGAAATACCTTTAGTAAATTTACTTTTTAAAGGCGACTTTTCTTTAAGTTTGGAACAAATTGCCACTATAGCTTTTCTACATCGTTTCCTTAGGTGGAAAATTTCCTCATTTGTGCATTTGCCAATTTTGTTAAGGGCTTGTCAGGTTCCATATCCTAAATCAATTTCTTGACATCTCTTTAGGTTTTCAGTTTTATTCAAATCAATTTTGATGATACTGTTCGAGTGTTCTGCTAACATGTCCTTTTTAACAACTTTAGACATTATACTTTTCAAAGTAATTGATAGAGAGTCGTGAAGGAAGGGTGCAAGTGGCTCGTCGGATTGAAATACTCGGAGGAAAGGCTCCAATTCTTCACTTAGTGATTGAAAAAATGCAAGTTTTACACTTAAAAGTTTATCTTTCCACATGGTTTTGAGAGTCACAAAACTTTGACACTTAGGCTCCTTTTTGTCCTTTTCCATTCCTTCCACATACTTTATGATGTTGGGTAGGATGGACTGAGCAGTCTTTGCAACATTACTATTATCAAGCCACTGAACAGCACAATATTTTTTTGGGAATGTAGTTGAATCTGTGTAATAAGTATAAGCAGCTCTTCTAGATGGTACATGGTGAAATAAATTGTATAATGCCATTAAAAATTCAACCACGCCCCATCCAGTAGCCTTGATTCCTGCTTTAAGGGCATTGTTGACAGTGTGTAAGCCACTACTACCTATGTCAAGAAGAATCTTGCAATTATCTTTTTTATTGAGGTATTCTTGATAATGTCTCAAAAATTTAAGGTTAACATTTGGTCCATCCATTGATATCTGTAAAATTTTCTTGTAGTCAAGTTCTTCAATTGCTTTGACAAATGAATCCAATAAATCATCAGCTGTATTATGGCCCAAAAACACTGAGTTGAAATACCTAAACTGTACTTTGTTATTGCTATCACAAAATCGGACTGATATATCCATTTGTCCTTTCTGTGAAACCTTGTTTAAAGACGCATCAAATCCGATGACTAAATAAGATGAATCATTCAACATTTTGTTTAGATTATGTTTAAAATATGGGGCGATACCATGAACTAGTAAATATCCTACTTTTGTTCTACCAAGCTGAAACATTTTTGCAATTTCTGAATCTGGAAACATGAGTTTAAAAAGATCTGCACTTCTCTCGCTGCTTCTCATTGATCTGTGTTGCATTACAGTGTCTATAGCCCATATTACTTCTGATTTTAGAGTAGCTTCTGACTGTAAAAATTTGTTCAAACCAGTGTTTTTGGAGCCTGAAATTTGTGGTTCAACTGTCAAGGTGGGTAAACTAATTTCTGGGGGTTTTAAGCTTTCTGAGAGGGCTGATGTAGATGTTCCGGCTATACTTGTAGATCTACTTGCTTCATCTCTAACACTAAAGAAGCCTTTGATATTTTTAGTTTCACACTTACTGCTGAGAGCTAACTTGTGTTTTTTACCAGATAAGTGGCTAGTAACAGCTGTTCTTCCCATGTTACTCAAGGAAAAAATTGTTCGGCACAGTGTACAATAAGCTGAGTACTTGTCAGTTTCTACTCTTTGCAGCCACAGAGAAAAGCTACTATTAAGGAGCCATGTGTCATTGAAGGTGGTTTTCTTAAATTTCGACATCTGTAAACACATATAACTCTAGATTACATAAAGGTTGCAGTTTCATAAATGATACGCTAAACATCGAATAAAAATAACTACATAAATAGTGCTAAATATTGGGAGATGTGATACCGTTAAAGCTGTTTGAAGATGTGTGTGAGAAAGTAAGAATGTAAACTCATTGTAAGATGCAATTGAGTTACTCCTAAGTTTACCCCTTTAACATTTATATTTCAAATAAAGGAGGTATATAATTTCACTTTGTTTAGTAGGCCAATTTTGGAAGTCTATTCTACTGAAAAAGTCACTTTTAGTAAAACGTTTTTAAAGTAAATTTTTCATTTAATTGTGCTGTCTCGTGAGTTTAAGAATAATGTTAACCCTATAAGTGCGATAAAAATTTTTCAGTAAGTTGCATTACATTAACGATTTAATTAAAACACTATGAACTATTGAAAATAATTTTTCATTATTAGTTTAGTTAGATTAAAAGTTTTAGCTTCTTTTAGTTTTGAGGTACTTATCAAAACTAAAACTGCACTTATCAAAACTTGTTATATGCAGTTTACCAAAGAGAAATAAAAAAGTGCTTAAATAATTTGCTGAGATGATACAAAGTGATGTTTTAATATTGTGAAATAATTTGCTGAGGTGATACAAAGTGATGTTTTAATATTGTGGTTTTTAATATATGTTTTTACTTGCATAGGCCTACTTGTTTTTAAAAAGTCAAGTTATAATTAGGGGAGTTTTCATACAATTTTGTGAAAGAATAGTTTTTTGTCAATACCATGTTTTCTTGCATTTTTTATTAAGCTACCAAAACTAAGTCTACAGTAGCCTACAATAATCTTAAAAGTAAAACGCATTATCTAATCATGGAAATATTACACTTTTTTATGTCAAAGTGTAAAAAGTTTTAAAGTGTAACAAACTACTGAATGTATTTTTGTTTGACTTTAATGAGTCAATACAACAGGAAGCCAATCAAACGGCTGTTTTCCGAGTCAATATGTGAGGTGTCTGCAAAATTTCCATTCTCCACTTTTTCCAATTTTAGGAAAATGAAAAAAAAGTTTTAAAGATTAAAAAACAACTGAATGTATTTTTGTTTGACTTTACTGAGTTTACGGAATTATAACCAATGTAGGTAAGCCTACATTGTTGATAAATAAATAAATACAGTATTAGTAGAAATTTTTTTTTAGGTTTGTTTTTGTGAGCATTTTTTATTGATTTTAATATGGTCTTTGATTAATTGATTGACTTCCTGTTATAGTTTGCTGCGAGTGTAACTTTAATAAGAAAAAAAAGTTTTAATTTACAAAAATAATTTCAAGCGGCTTCCCTCATGGGCTTGAAGGCAAGGAACGCTGTAATTTCTAATTCATAAATAATGTAAATATGTAGGCTTTTAATATTCAAATTTTTCATAATTAAATCAAATTTAATAAATGTAAATTTTTTTCATCTACTGTTTTCAAAAAATTACAATTATTGATGAACTGTTGGCTGAAAATTGTGGTTATTTTTTAAGATTTTAAAGGTATGTAAATTTGAGCCAATTCGGCCTACCATTCTTTTTAAACAATAATTTGTAGTTGGGCCTATCTTATATTTAGATAATTGAAAAAAAACTGTTTAATATGTGTATTGGTGATTTAGTTCTATAAGTCTGAAGCGCGAAGATCATATCGTGGTATTTACCCGCGGGCCGTGCTTAGTCGAGGCCGAACCGAGGAGCTATTTGACCCAAGGGGGGAACGGACAGAAAAACCCCCTAAAAATTAGAAAAACAATGAATTACATGGAAAATTAACGTAATTATGAGTTGAGTAATACCCCCGAAATTTTCAAATGATAATATTTCTTACTGAAACACCCCCCCCCCCCTAAAGCCAGAAGGTGAATATATATATTAGTAGTCATATTTTTAAAAAAATATGGCTAGTGTAATGAGCCAAGCGAGTGAAATTTTGAAATATCGGCTACGTTTTAAAATTTAATTCTGATTAAGTAATTAAAACCTTAAACCCTTTAAAGTTTAGGCGCTGCACGGCACGATATCTTCCGATGTTTCGATAGGAGTAATTAAAAGCCTTTGGGTGAATAAACACAGTACAATTGGGAATGTTACGTGTCGCCGGAAAGTTTATTTAAAGTATAAATATTGTTGTGCAAGACAGAATATATTGACACTTGATTTCTAATACAAAATATTTACACTCAAGCATTCATCACTTGTGACACGTTTACATAGCTTTGTGATAAGAGTCAAAACGCTTTCTGTCGACGAAATTATAGTCTCCAAGTCTGAGCGCTAACTACAAGTGAACCAACCGTTCAATCATAGGACAAAAACATTTTCAACATGATTTTTGCAAAACACAGATTATAATACAACGAAAAAAGTAACGTTTAATCAATCGTTTTTGTTGACGTTCAAATTTAAAACAATAGTTCGTCAACACCACTAATTCAATCTTTGTGAAATTTATATACCATATTATTTGACTCATATTATTATGAATTTTAAAATTTTATCTCATTTAGGCCTACTGCAGATATTATAGTACAGCAACTTTATCTCACGACTCCTTTGTCTGATCAAACTTGTTTTAAAGAATAAAATCTCAAATAAAAATGATTATAAACAGTTTTGTGTGATTTTGGATGCGTTACGTTATTGAATTTTATTTGATACAGAGTTAGTATGCGCTGATGCAAAAACTGTCCGTAAACACACGGGGAATGTACAGTCTATCCTGATGGCTATAGCGGGTTTTCGTATTATTGTGCACAATAAAAAAAAAATAAATAACTCGCCGGAAAATTATTGCAGCCTAGTATCATTTTAACCTTCCAACGACCAATCATGAGAAATATTCAATAAAAATATTATATTCATGAATGTAAAACTGAGTATAAAATTTAGTGAAAATAAGGAATATTCAACTATAAATATATATTAATCTATATAAATCTTCAAATTATAGAATGAAATAAATATCGGCATTGGACACAAGGCACTTGCAGACAAAACGTCCACAGTCTGACTGTCCTATGTATAATAGATAAATACTTAAATTACCCAGACATCCAGGAAAAAACTAACAAAAATAGGTTGAGCCGTTTCCTATAATTCAATGTGTAAAATAGTGAGCCGGAAACATACTAGAATCAGTTTTATTTACAACTAATGTTACGTGAGAAGAAAAACACTTTTCATTCAAATCTGATTTAAATAGTTGGTTTCATTGGGCCTCTCCAGTTGAGAGCGGCGGACCAGAATGTATACGCCTACTCTTATCTCGGTAGGCCGCGAAAATTTACGCTTCAGCGCACATTATCCCTGTATCAAATAAAATATAAGAACTTATCGAATTTAATGTTCCGATTATATCGCAAAAAGGATCCCTGAGATAAAGTTGTAATAAATCTACAGTAACTAAAACATTAGATGAAATTTGAATATTTAGGCTAGTGAGTCTTATAATACGGTGTAAATATTTCACAAAAATTGGATCAGTGATTTTGACGCACTATTCTTTCAAAGTTGAACTTAAACAAAAAACGAATGATGAAACGGTACTTTTTTGCGTTGTGTTGCAAAAATCACGACATTTTTTTCATTTACGTGCCCAAACAAACGCAAAATTAAACACGCTAATTAATGGTGCAAATAGTTGTTTCTAGCTCGAACGGTTCACTGATTGTTAACGCTCAAACTCAGGGGTACATAATTTCCGCGTCTACAGTAGTCAGTTACAGTCGGGTTAGCGTGGGCAATATGAACACTTCATTTTACATTCTCTTTTGTTTAGCCAATTACGGCGACTAATTAAATTGTATCTTACATACTTTTAATATAAATTTATACAAATACTTTAAACAAAACTTAATTTAATGAAAATTAAATGTAATAATACTTTGTCATTTTAACTTACCTTACCTTTGGTGCTAACAGCGATTCAAGACAAAACTGCAAAACGCCGTACGCAGGAGGGTTATCAGATACAAAACCAACGGCACAATTCAAGGTCAGCTGTCACACAGGTCCTAAGCGTCGACCATTCCAAACCTCTCCTCCTCCTCCCCCCTCACATCTGCTATCGTTGCTTATCACGAACCGTTGCCACGGCTACGGCACATACTCCACTGCCTTTCGCAACTTCTTGGAAAAATACGTAACGTATCACTCGAATGTGATCTTAGCGCGGCACAACCCCAAATCATTATAGCTTTGTGCAATATTACTATTCGAATATCGATCTAAATTTTCCCTGACTCTTATTAAGATTCCCTGACAAACTGAATTCCCTGACTTTTCCCGGTTTTCCAGGTCAGTGGCCACCCTGTTTGTTCAATATAACGTAGTGCAGTTTCCAAGGCGGCCATTCCCTTGCCGTAACTATTTTCCATTCTTGTACTGTCTCGGTCGAACCTTCGTCTTTATTCAGTAGTTTCTTGTTATCATTTCAATAGTCGTAACTCGTGTTATTTACTTACGTTCGTCTTCACTCATCCACTGACGTACGTCCGTATCATCGTCATTTTCACAACCTGGAAATTTCTTGATTAAAAATGTCAAATCTATTTCTTCTTGTGGATTAATGGCACAGCCAAAAGTGTTATTACGACTCAGGATTTTATTCCATGAATCTCTTAATATTTCTTCCTTTATTTTCTTCCATTATAATATTCTTCCATGACTGGAGCCCAATCAGGCAAACAAACCCGCCCACCCCCACCCCTTATTTGCCGGAACAAATCCGAGCGAAGAAGGCCGTACCATTCAGGGCCTCGAGGAAAATTTAATTAAAGGACTCGTCCTCCAAACTCAGAACTACCATTAAGACAACCAATACAACTGGTCCTGTCAATGACCAAACGTCATCTGCCCCGTCAACGCGCTCAAGAGAGGCTCCGGCGTCTACCAACGCTCTAGTCTCGAGCGAGACTCTACCTCAGCCTGACCCTCAGCCACCTGCCTCCTCTGACGGCTTCAAAACCTTCAAGAGACGACGCACCAAATCAAATTCATTGAAAGAAAGCACCACCACACCTGCCCCTGCGGAAACCAAATGGAAAAAATCCCACCAATCTTATTAGAAGCACCCTCCAACTGCCGAACTATCGCCAAGGAGGTCCATGAGATTACTCATGGCGACCTCGACATCACCTGCCAAGGCCGATCCTTTAGGCTCCAGGCCAAAACCGTCATTGCCTTTAGGGCAGATCAATCCTTGTGAAAGAACAAAGTTCAATTCCACACTTTCACTCCCGTGGAAGAGACGGAAGTGAAAGTGGTTATAAAGGGCATACCCCACGACACTCCAGTCTCGGACATCCAATCCGAGTTAACAGACAGGGGCCTGGAGCCCATCTCCTCCATTATTAACCTGAAAAATGGGAAAAGCAGCCGATAAATGGCTTTCTAGTTTCCCTCCACCGCACGGACAAACTCCATAAGGTGTACACCATAAACACTTGATGTTTATCAAGGTGACTATTTAAAATTTTTAAACCCTGGAGCTGCTTAGTGCTACAGGGGCCAGAGATTCGGCTATTCATCACTGAATTACCATCTTCAGACTCGCTGCCTTAAGTGTGCAGGGGACCTGTATCGGGCAAACCTGCGGCAAACCAGACACCTCCTCCAATACTAAAACTGAGTCTGGAGACACGCGAAACAGCGCCAGTTCCTCAAAGGATGATCAGCCCCCCTCGTAATCTCAGAAAAGCCCACAAAGGTGTATGTACCTCCTCCGACCAAAATTAGCTATGTAAAAGTCTTAACACCTACAAAGGCCCTGACAACGAAGGCCACTGTAACACCTTTAACTAGGGAGAAATAGTCGTACCACCAAAGCCTCAACCTGCACCGGTTCAGGCCAACAAACCCCTACAGGTTAGGAAACCAGCATCGCAAACGTCTATGCCCAAACCTACAGAGGTTAGGACACTGCTTACAGACACCTCCTCCTCCTACAGAAAATAGACTGACCTCCTTGTATGGCTGCAAGGCATCTTGACATCAGTCACCCAGACTGAAGACCTCAAAACCATCATGGTCAATGTCATTTCGTCCCTAATAATCCTTCTGGTTCAATATGACTAGTACGCTAAAGATAGTGAGAGATGAAATGCCTACGTAGTAGCCGCTAAAAAAGGGGAGCTCCGACACTTCCCCGACTCTCATCTGAAATCGATATCATGCTGACAACTGAAACTTTCCTGACAGCCTCCATCAAATTCAACATTACATGCTACAATACCTACCGCACTGATCGCCCCTACCTATTGAGCCACCGCCCATCTGGAGGGACCAAGGTGCTGGTTCACAGAAGGATAGTACACCAGGTTGTAACAAATTTCCCTAACACCACTATTGAACACACCGGTGTTCAGGTACACTACAAAGACATCAACCTCTTTACATTCGCCATATATCTAAAATATGGTGGTAGGCTATCCAGCTCTGACCTCCCTACAGCACTGACTACCCCATCATTCCCATTGGTGATCTTCATTCCAAACATCCCATGTGGAACTCTACCGTCTTCAATCCACACGGCAATGTTCTCCATAAGTGCCTGGCCAACAGGCCTAGCCTCAAAGTACTGGGACCAGCTGAGCCCACATGTTGGATATCTAGGTGTAGAGAAAAATCTGGTATGAAAATGTCTAAGCAATGGACTGGATGTGAAATTCCTAGTTTTGGGAAAACTCAAGTCAAGCAGCAAACAGCTTTGAGGAAGATAATATATGATCACAAAGACAGTGATGCACATTTAGGAGCTTTAAAAATTGTTGCACAGTCACAAAAAGAAACTACAGAATATGTGTGTTTGAAAACAGTCTCAAAAGAGAAAGATGTTACAGCAAGATTTTTCCAAACTGCCTATAAAGTTGCAAATCAGTCGGTCTTTTAAGGACTTTGAGTCAGAAATCAATTTACAAGACCTGAATGGATTAAATATGGGTTGTATCCTACATTCAAATAAGGCTTGTGTGAATATTATAAATAACATAAGTAGAGAAATGAAAAGGTACATTGTACAGGAAATAATAAAATCAACCAATAAGTTTGCGATCATCATAGATGAATCAACAACTTTGAGCAAAACACCAACTCTGATTTTGTACATTAGAGTTTGCCTAAAAATTTAAGTATGGAATCCTCAGTCAATTTATTTTTGGACCTGGTTGAATTTAACGGTGCGACATGTCTTGGAATTTTTCAAGCTATAATTTAATGCTTTGAAGGTTAGATGGAATTTTTCAAGCTATAATTTAATGCCTTGAAAGTTAGAAATTAGATGATAATGCAAAATAGATTAATTGCTGTGGCATGTGATGGAGCATTAGTGATGCTTGGCAGGAAGTCTGGTGTCTGTCCCTTGTTACAAGACAAGTTTCCTTCCAATCATTATTTGGCATTGCTCTAATCACAGGCTTGGATTTTGTGTGAGTAAAGTGAAAAAAAATGGCCAGAATCAATCGCTTTAAAATGTTCATTGATAAACTGTACGTTCTATACCACGCTTTGCCAAAGAACAGCAGAAAGTTGCATTTGGTTACAAATGAGGTTGGAGTTCAACTGTTGAAAACTGGAAGGTTTGTTGGACCGTTGGGTAGCCTCAAGCTTCCGAACAGTTTCAGCAATTTGGGAAAACTATGAAATTCTAGCAAACCATTTTATGTTGGCTAAAGAAGACCAAAGATGGTTCAAACCGATGCAAGTATGAAGGTCTGCTTAGGAAACTTGCATCCGCTGGTATTGTTCTAGATTTAGTTCTGTGTGATGGACTTCAAGAACTATAATGGGTTAGTAAAGTACTGCACAATCAAGATGTAGATTTGTTCCAAGCTAACAAAAGATTACAGATTCAGGCAAACATATTTATTTCTCAGAAAGATACCCCAGGGACATCTCATGAGCAGGATATGATGTCTGTCAACAATAAAAGATTTATGGGACTTGAATTTCTTCAAAAAAAAATAATGAAATACCCATTGATCCTGTTGTTTTTTATGAGGAGCTATCAGAAGCAATTAAAAAGAGAATGCTGAGTGGTGAAGACGCAGCTTTGACTAATTTAGCACGTATGGTTGACCCAAGTACTTGGCCCAAAGACATTAAAGACATCACTTTTTGAGGGAAATATATTGAATTACTAGCCGTTTGTTTTCAATTGAACAAATGAGAGACTCTTAAAGCATTTTAGGAATATGTTGTTGAAAATTCTAAGGTGGAATACTTAGGTGGAAACTGTAAAAATAAAACAAAGAGTCTTAAGAATTTGCTTCGTAGACAACTGCAATCAAGACAATTCCAATGTCTTCAAGCGAATGTGGGAGAAGCTTTTCTCAAATGAACTTCATCATAACTGTTTCCAGAATGTCTTTGTTAAGACAAACTGTTTATTCACTACTATTCCTGAAGCTGAACGGGCCACCACCCACTCGTTTTAACCATTTAAAGTATGTGGAATCTTGGCTGCTTCATAGACGGTGCTCCACTCTAGGTAGGCCTACTAACAGCAGGGGGGAGAGAGAAAGAGAGAGTGCACATACAACAAGCACTTTTCAAAATTTTACACAATTTTATAAACTGTAAGATAAAACGAGTACAGTACCTTTTTAATAAATAAATATTTCATAAAACGGTAAAAACAAAATTATAAAACAAGACATTAAAGGTTTTCTTCTATTTGAAGAAATACGTGTGTATTTTTAAACCAAATGTATTATTTTTTTTAAATAACGTAAAAATCTTAAATTAAAATAATGAACATTGAATGGTAGCCTAGTTGGGCTACAATAAAATTTTATTATAGACAAATGGCTGTGATAAGAAAAATGTTGCTCAAAAGTTTCAATTCAATTTAAAACCGCAATCAAACTTACATTGTTTTTTGTCCACTGATTATTTAAAACATATTCAGAAAATCAAAAAGTATCGTTTATTTTAATATTCCATAAAGTCCACAGTACCGGAACCTCTTTTTTTACAAATCAAGCACTGAATATATACATATTTACTGTATTATATATAATTTACTTAAGAATTAAAATTTATTTTTCTTGATGCTTCTAAACATCAATCTTTAAATGAAAAAATAACATTCATAATCATAATACTTATAATACCTTACAAACTATAGATTTATTTCCCCCTAGTTGGTGATAAGACATGCACCCAACCACATTTAATTCTTCTTGCATTCTATGATATCTCATGCTTTCTTTTTTTCATTCATGCTTTCCTTCATTGTCTTCTTCATATAAATGTCAAGATCGTATTCAATCCAAATCTTTATTCATATAACCAATCATAACAATCATTAAACTTCTAATTATTAGTTATTTAATGTTTTAGATGTCAATTGAACTTTGATTCATCTAAACATATGCTTCCATTTTATAAAAATTATGAATTGATTTAACCTTTAATAAAACTGGTAATTTAATTTTCTTTTGCTAGTGAACATTTCAGTAACATTTTGTGTTGAGTGTTTAGTTAACTTTTCATAATCTCAAAAGCATTTGTCATACTAATCTTCATGGTTATCGAGTGTGCTCACATACGAGTGAGCATTCATTGTTATCGAGTGATACAACATAAATTTCAGCTTCATATTTCATCATTAATCATAAGTATTACAGTGAATTAAATCAGTAACTCTGTGTAATTCAGTGACTTTGTCTATTTATTCATTATATAAAAATATATATATATATACCCAAAATAACTATTATTATGTATAACTATTATACTCAAAATATAAGAATGTGTTAACTGATAATTATCAGCATTTCATCATATAGAAGAACCTTCTCATACACACAGATTTATTCCTATTTAAAATAAGGTAAATAGATATTGAAATTAATTTGCACTTTTATATGTTATCTATAACTTACATAATAATTACAATTTATCTACACATCATTTTAAATGAAAGGATAACTCATAATCATGGTTGTATTTCTCGTACCCATGAATTGTGATTTTATAAAATTTCCTTAGACTCCGCCAAAGGTCTTCATTACCCCTGCCACTAACAGTGGTGCATCAGGACTATACAGGATTTTTTGCAGTGAGTCCTTGAATGGAATCATTTATAATTTCAGTGACAGCTGGGTATTCCAAAATGTGACACGAGTTGGACTCCAGGACAGTTTTTACACTGGCCATATGAACTTGTTTTCTCCAGATAAATCTTCATGCCCTAGTAATTGTCAGTTCTAAGCCTGGCAATGGTTGATGCAATAACTCCTTGAAAATATTAATCCTTCTGTAGAATTTACAGCTTTGAGTTCATTTAGGTATAATATAAGAGCTTTTCTAATCTCTAAGAATTCACTGGTAAAGTTAAAGGCGATTATAGCTATGTTGATTTTATTTGTTTTATTACATTTGGATGGAGTATAAAAATTCCAGCACCTTCTTTGCTAAGTGATTTACTGAGGAACCATTGGTGTAGGTGACTATTTAGTTACCCTAAGAGAGTTATATATAATAAAAGCTCTATACATAAGCTTATCTATTGTTTCAAAGTCCTTTCTGTCTGAGAGCAAATGGGTCTTCTTTCTTAGAGCTAGACTGCAACAATTCCAGATTCAATCTAGTATTCTCCAGTAGTTTTCTTGGAATGAGAAATTTTTGAAAAAAATTCAAGGACAGTGCAATCATAATAAATATGAATATTTAAATCAATATTGAAATAAAAATTATACATACCTCTGATTTACCAAAAAAATTGTTTGCATAAAGATAGTTCACCATATCCGTTGCAGCTTTTTTTTTAGCAGCCTTCTTAGTGCAGCCAGTACCTGAAAATTAATATACCATTTTAAATCATATGTTAAAAAAAAAAAAAATACTGTCAAGACCATTTTGCTTTTTATCAAGATACATTTTTTTTACCTATGTTTAAATTCTTTCCGCACATGTAAAAGACAAGACTTGTAAAATGTATTTTACATTTTTTATAAACTATGTTAAATATATAATTTTATGTATGCAATAAAATATAAAATGCTCTTTTTTTCTATTATAAATTTTAAAATTAAGTAGAAACAAAGTCATATATTAAAAATGATAAAAGATAATTGTCAAAATTTGTGTTTTTAAACTTTGCATCAAATCTTCAGTGTTTTTCCCACTATCAGGATACAAAAGTTATATAAAATTTTTAAACTCTTAAAAAATATTATTATATTTTATGCTGCTTATAAATTCATTATACTTTACAGTAGTACAGAGTGATTCCAAAAGTTATTACAATTTTGAAAACTCATATAGAAAGAAGCTACAGAGCTGGTTTTAGTGTTATTTTGTTGGGAAACAAATCAAGGTTTTTACTATAAACTAAATATGTTCTAGGTGTCTTCCATTGGTTACTCTCCCACATCGCATCTGTAGTCAATTTCTTCACAAACTTGCTGTACCATTACGCAAACTATTCTTTCCAAACTTTTAAAATAGTAATTTCTCATTTCTGCTTACAGATCTGCCAGCTGTGGATCTTCCAGATAATTAAAATTAATCAATACATTCTCTCTATACACCCAATGGCTTAACCTAGATATATCGATGATTCTCTAATATAAAATAAAGGGGATGTAAACTTTTTTCCCGCTCAATGAACAAAACATGAACATTTTGCTATATATTTGATATACCTGCTGTTTGTTATATATTTTACCTTGCCACCTATGTAAAACAACATCAACTTGTCACTAAAGATGATGTTGTCCAAGAAATGTTCATATTCATTTACTCGATTTAACATACCCACACAAACATTCTTTTTTTCTTGTAAAATCGTCAAATTGTATGGCTTCAAATGCAAATGTTTTTTCCAGCACATTCCAAGCAGTCATCTGTGGGACCAGCACTTCACAGGAAGCATTCAGAATAGAAACATCATCTAGATTTGAGTCACATTTTCCTTTCTCTTATTATTCAGCCCAGTACTTCTACAGGCTACTAAGGTTAAAAATTTTTTATGTGGAGAACTATCCAGTCACCAGGTCCAATCTCCAGATCTTCTGAGCCAGATTCTAAAACATAACTCGAGTGCAGTCATTTAAGCCCACTTCAAACTACCCTCTTTTACCAAACCCAGATATCTTAAAAATTCTTTTATCTTTTATTTTTAATTCATATCACAATGTTGGTATCCCAATATATTATTACTTTGACAATTATGACGGTTATAAGTGTTTGACAAAATACTGTCAGATCAGAACTTAAACATGTAATGGCCAGTTGCATGGAAAAAAAATTCTCTGGAGAAATACTATAAAATACCTACTTTTTTTCAACTTAGAAGAATTAACTTTAAATTCTGCTTCCCTTGGAATTTTTTCTCCTGGTTTAAAAAAAAGTGATTTTAGAGGGTTTCTCCAACTCAAAAAGCCTGGTTCTCACAATATGCAATCTCACTGCTTTCCTGGCTACATTTAAGACCTGATTATGGCTCCAAAAGTATCTATCTTCTCTCACGGGAACTCTGAGAGAAATACGGTCTGACTTAAATTCAGAGCTGCGGAGCTGTTTTTAATGGAAAATCCCCATCTTCTCAAATTGCTTGAGTCAGGCAAGGCAATTGGATTCAACTTCTCGGGGGTTCAGTCACAAATGGAAGAATTCTACACAATCCAAGGACAATCTCTATAAGAACCAGGTAATCATGCTGCATTTTTAATTTCTTATCATGAACTACAGAAAGGGCTTAATCCTTCTCAACCAGAGGTTTATAAACATCTGCCACTGCTAATCTCTTTTAGCCTTTTTGCCATCCTAATTCTTCACAATCCAAGCTTACACATCCCATAATCTTGTTACTGATATTGGCCCAAATCCAATCTAGATAGAGTAGCAACATCATGTATCACCAGATAACCTTATAAGTAGCTCCTAGCAATGGAGAACAACCTATTGATGGCACATCTTTTTCGGATGAGAAGCAAAGTTGTTCTCAGAACAGTACAGAATGCTTGAATTCATTAACCTCCTCAATTTAAGCCTTGGCTTAAATGATGCAATTACCTTTTTTTGAGTTTAGAAGATTTATTTATTACCAAGATTTATATACCAAGAGGACATGTGAGTCTTGGAATAAAACATGATTATAAACTCATGCCTTACTATTTCATTGTCTAATCTAAAGGTAGAATTAAATGCTTAAATGCCTGTTCTGCCTTGATGTTAGAAAAGCTTTCCTAGAATCTTCAGCACTGAAATTCATTTCCTTAATGATTGTTCAATCTTAGATTTTTTAGAAGCAAATATACTTACTTACTTACTAGCCAACGCCCACTCTTGGCTGTTGGGCCATTTGGTGGCGCGCTGACCAGTAGAGACGAGAGATCTCTTCTTCCTTCGTGTCGTTCAGGGGTCCATGGTCCAGAGCTGTACATGACTGGAGGTGCTCAGCTGTCATGTCCTCCCCGCTGTCACATAGGGTGCACCTGGGAGACGAGAAGACGTGTATCTTGCTTAGGTGTGCAGCTAGGTAATCGTGTCCAGTTGTGAGTCTAAAAAGTGCAACCCCGTCCCGTCGGGGTAACATGTTGTTAATTGGCCCGTTTTCGACAAGAGTAGCCCAACGTTTATTAAAAGATGCTTCTCGTAAGTAGGCCTGAGTGCTCCTCTTTATTGCAGCATTTATTTGTATTTTTATGGAGGGGAGCGAAGTTGCTACGCTCGGCTGTGGGAGCGTTGTTCCTTTTTTTGCCAATGAGTCAGCCAACTCATTACCTCTTATATCCACGTGGCTGGGGATCCATTGCAATTCAATTTTCCATCCCCTATTCATTAGTTTTGACAAATTTTTACGGCAGGCTAGAGTGGATCTGCAATCGGTCTTCTTGTTATTTGTTACGGCCATTATTGCAGCCATTGAATCTACAAGAAAGACTGCTTGTGCCGGTGTCTTTATTTTCTTCATTTCGTTTGATACCGCTAGAAGCATATATAACACTATGCATACTGGGCTTTACCATTGGCCAAGCAGACCAATTGTCAAAGTCATCAATTTTGTCAAAAGATCATACATTCCTCTTTTTACTTCTACAATGAAACACAAATCAATTGCAAAAGTCAAATTTTGAGGAACCACTAATTCCTGATTTGATTGAAAATCTTGCTTTTCATAGGAAATCACTGAAGACTCACATTGCTGTATATCAATTGATTAAATATCAATGAATTGAAGGGCCACCCACACTATCAGCATTAAACATAAAGGCAGATACATATCACAGAAGACATCTCAGTATTACATTGTAAACTGAAGATCTTAAAAAAATTTTGTATTCTATTTATTTTTATAAAGTTGATAATGGAAAACAAAATATGACATAGTGTGAAAGAAACAGAATTATTGAAGTTAAAGCATCATGTCAATCTGGAAGATACAGTTTTTATGTGGCAAAGGCATGGATAAATAGTAATATAACTGTTAAAAAATGTTTGAAGTACGATGATGTTTTTGTTGTGATGAGATAACTGAAAAAGAAAAACTCATTCCTCCAATAACCATTCTCTAACCAGAAGAAAAGGTTTTAAAATAGACTAGTCTCTGTGTAGTTTAATATCATACTGTAGTCAGAACTCCACCTTATAAGTGTGATCCCAATCCAATTGAACTAGCTTGAGCTAAGGCAAAGAACTTTTTGAGAGAACACAACCCTGACGGTAACTTACATTAAAAAAGGTTATGGTAATTAACTGAAAGGTATTGAAGAAGTGACAGAAAACTACTGGATATACTACTGCAACAAAGTTGAAAGAAGATGAGAAATATGACTAGGAAACTGATGGTTTATTACCTGAAACCATAGACATAAAAATAATTAAAAGCCTCAAGATGACAGTAGCTCAGATGATACTACCAGCTGTTTCAGACTGTTATACCAGTATTAGTGATGCGTATAGCCAATAACTTACTCAGCTACAGTAATATTCAAGTACTTATTGTTAGTATTTTAATTACATGTTTTTCTTATGGGCACCTCATTATTTCACATAACTCATATTTTTAATAATTACAACATTTCATTATCTTTGGGTTCAGAAATTATATTGTTTTTAAACCCAGAAATGTCTTCCACTTTAGATAGAAGTGTTCTCCAAAATCATTCAAGCAACTCAACTGCCGAGTTATCTTAACAACTTTACAAATTAAGGACATTAATTGAATTATACACTTCAAAAAAGTCTTTTATTTAAATACTTTCCTGTTAAGCTGTCCCAAAAGTGATATGTAATTTCTTTTTACTACCGCAAAAACCTTGGTTCATCGGCTGAACTGATGACGTTATGTTTGGTAAAAGAAATTTAGTCTAAATGTCACATCCTTAAGCTCATTTTAACTGAGACGGGATGGGGTATTATCAATTAAGAACACAGCTTTGATCAGTCAAGACAGTTTAATAAATATGCTGCCACTTCATTAACAAAATTGGTTAGAAAATCAATCTTTAAATATTAATTAAACCGGGATTTTTTTATTTTTAAAACATAATTTTTTTTGAACTTTCCAATTATTAATGATTTTAATTTATGTTCACTGGTTGGGCTGGAACAAAACAGGACCATTATTTTTTGTTTTACAGTTTTTTCAAACTGATACATTTTTCTTGTTTTACAGTGTAAGAGTGCAAGGCTATAAACACTTTCAATACAAGCCTGTTTTATCAGCAATATATATTTTCTTCTGATCAAAATGTTCTCTTTTGATGAACAATTAAAAATCATGAACAAATATTTTACCAGCCTTTAAATCCCCTTCAAAGTCAAGTACTTTTAAAAAAAATTAGTGCTTGTTCAGCAGGAGACAGGAATACCCTCAGGACGTTTCTGTTTAAATTAATGTAATAGTACTTCATTTAGATTTATATAACTAAATTCTGTTCATTGGTTTTTTTGTTAGAAGACAATGTATCACATTTACTTCCAAAAGTAACTGATGTCTGTCATTAATTTCTTATGTTCTTCACAGTCGATTCTTTTACACCAAACTCTCTAGCTGATTTAGCCATTGACTTACCTCCTTAAAATTTTTTAATGATTTTAAGCTTGTCAATGACTATGAAGTTTTATATTTAACATTTGGTATTTATTCCATTTCCCTACATAATCCATATTGGCAACAAAAATTATTATACCTGGCGATGCAGAAAGTCATCAGGAACATGAAAAAAAAACTACTTATGTCCCAAAAGTTACAAATTTTGAAAAAGAAGCATACACAAGACATCAACACAAATCCTCTAAACACCAAAAACCTTACAAATTCAAAGTTTATTTTAATTTTTTTGAAATAGTTAACTCGTTAAATGTCTTAAATAATAATTAAAACTTCCTAGAGATGCGCCAAAAATTATAAATTTTGGAAAACATTTCCCTTTATTGAATGTAGACCTCATTTCCCTACGCACCAAAACTTTATATAATTACAAAATGCATGTACAAATCTTTATTTTATGCAATAGTATGCAGCAAAATATCTCAAAAGGAAAAACAGAAAATATTATATTGAACATTTACAGACCCTTTTAAACTTAAGCCTTAAAATAATGTAGATTATTGTGCAATTGCATTATGAACAAGAAGAAATTAAAATCGTGCTGCCAACCTTTGGAAAAGTAAATTAGATACACACCTTTTTCAGAAAAAGTTTGTAAACTTTATCAGCTCATTTAAAAAAAGTTAAATATTAAAATATTATTTCCAGTGTTTTTTTTATTTTTTATTTTTTTAATATATAAAACACGATATCAATTTTATTTTCGCAGAAAAACGGAAAGTAAATTTTCTATCAAATTTTAGTTGAGGACTGGTTTGAATGCTCATTAGTAAGAAGTATGATGTCTGTCGGCTTTCGCGGACCGAACTATGTATACAACTTTACTATATACCTATTAAGTATCCAGTCAGGATAGATTTGGTTGTAATTTTAAACAACATTACTATATACTGTAACATTTTGGAATAGCAAGTAAGAAAGGCACTATGTATAATATAATATAAATATGTAAGTAAATTCAAACCATAAAATAACCAAATTATGAAAATAGAGAAAAATGTAAACATAACCTAAATTGGCAAAATCGTAACATTTAATCACAAGTTTAGAACAATAACCACTATTAAAAAAAAACAATATAATAGAAACAATTTAATGTGTAACAGTTTGAAAAGAACACTAAAACAATGTAAATAAAAGTAAAAGCCTTTAAGTGTTAAGAAAGTGAAACCAGTTTTAGATTACAAAAATGAACCAAGACAGACTGGCTAACGTATTCAGTGAAGTGCGCGCGCATTGTGAACAGAACGGCTGATAATTTAAACTTAGTCGGGAGATATAATATTTAAATGGAGTTACCTGCAAAGAAATTAAAATCTAGTTATTAAGAACATGAAATGTACCAAAGGCAGTGAATACAGCATTCTTAAAGGCGGTAACAACAATTAAAAAAAGGAAATAGTTTGTTTTAGACATTTTGAAATGCTTGGCTTAGCGTCGCTTCAGTTGCACACACCTCCTTAAACAAGACAGACGTACTTCAGAATTGTCCAATAAAATTTAACGAATTTAAACTTAGTGCGGGAGTGTTAGTCTCGAATTCAATTAACAGTACAAAATACTTTCAAGAAAATTAATTGAAACTATTTATTTAAAAAGATTTTATTAAATATTTTGATAAAGGCTGAAAAGTGCATTCTGCAATCTAAAACACTTAAGTATCTAGGCTAGATCCATTACTACATTTTTGAAATTTTGCAGACATTTATAAAAGAAAAGAAACCAGTGAATTTATTATAAAATTAAACTATAAAAGAAAACATTTAGAAAGAATATTAAGGGACAATTTTACTTAGAAATAAATTAATTTGTAACATAGTTTATAACATTTATAGCTTTGATTTTTTTTGTTCTTGTAATTTAGAGTGCCAAATAAGATTTCATTATTCAAAATTTAAAACCTACCAGATAGCCCGAGATTAAGAGAGCTTGTGCTAAAATAAAATTAAAATCAATTTAGGCTAAATTAAATAAAAATTGTTGCTGCCCAAAAGAGAGATACAATTTAGAGTAATAAGACTCATTATAATAGAGGACACTTATAGTAAATTTGTAAAACTTTAAAAAAGAAAAAATTGTAATTTATTAATAGAACTTATAATTGCTAAGAAATTGTTTTAAATGATACATTAAACTTGTTATTAAAAAAAGAAAGCTCTAGAATATTTATTTATCTTAAAATAAATTAGAAAATTTACTAACCTACCTTGATTGAAATTATTGAAAAATACATTTTAAAGAATCAATTCATACATTCATAATATAATAAAAAGAACTAACTTACAATACCTATACTAAAATATTTGTTTTGAGTTTCTGCATAGGTCGGTAAAATTTTTCAGCAGATCTTACCTTACATATGTAAATTTGTTTTGTATATTTAATGTAGGTATATAGTAATGTTGTATAAAATTACAACCAAATTTATCCTGACTGGATACTTCATAATTTAGTTTTATTGTTTTAATAGTTTTATACATTTAACCATTTAGGTAATTTATCAAATTACAACCAAATCTATCCTGACTGGACACTTTTTAGGTATATTTTAATATAGGTATATAGTAATGTTGTATAAAACTATAATCAAATCTATCTTGACGGGATACTTCATAGGTATATTTTTAAATATGTATTGTAACATTTATAGAATGGGCTATATAATGTTCTTTAAGAATTGGAAAAATAAATTAGAAATAACTCACACAAAATTTAAAAAGAAATTTATTAAAAGATTGGTTAGATTAAATTGAAACTAAATTTAGGTAAAAGCCTAGAAATGTAAACATTTGAACTGTAAAATCCATGAGGAAATTTGTTATATCAAATAACCTAACAAATAAATTAAAACAAGATAATCTAATAATAATTATATTTAAACAAAATTGTAAATATTAGTAACATAGGGCATAAGTAATTACTTGAAGGAGAAAGTGAAGCACGATTGTAAACAATGAGATTAGAAAGGTTATGTTTGTATGAATTCAGCTCAAAAACACACATATTTCGGAATTATTACAAGAGTAAAACGAAAAGACACTTCACACACAAATAATAATAATTAAATAAACACTGGAAGGTTTGTTAAGGATCGGAAAGTTGAAACAGTAAGTTTAACCAAATTAAAACGCCATTGTAAACAGTCTCATTGTTTACAACAGCTGTAAAACAAGAAGTAGGTTAGTTGCAGTCGACTCTAGTGAGAAGAAATCGAACTAAATTATAGCAACATGTGTTTTAGAAGAAGGAGAAGCCGCCATATTTTAAACAATTGTTAAAAATCTAAGGACGAGTTAGTCGAGTTATAGCGTGGGGACGCTACGAGATCGGACCTGCCATGACCAGTCAAAATTCCATTTGAAGAAATTCGTCAAAATTATACAGTTTTGTGAAGAAACTTGGCAAGATTAAACAGGGATAAGTGAATTTAAAGAGTTAATACAGCGTTAATATAATTTGATGTAACTAAAAAGAAAATAAGTGTGTTAAAAGTAAAATTTAAAGAGAACGGAATCTTACATAAGCGACCAGCAGAACTTCGATATTTATTAAGTTGAGTATATAGCGCTATAAAAATAAACTTTAATGGACTTTTTAGATAATAAGGAAGTTTAAATTTTTACATTATTAGAATATCTTGTGATTAATTAATAGTTAGTAATAAGAACATAATCCAGTTCAAATAGTTTCGCCTTTTTGCTTATTCCAAATTTAAGTTTTTCCATCAGGAAGTTATTTATTAAAACTGTTTTCTAAATTTAATCTTGTTTTTCAAAATTTATTTAATTAACAAAAGAGTTAAAAATATAGCCCATGCCTATAAACCCCGAGATATTAAGAGATCTTAAAAATAGCCTAGGGTATAAAAATTTGTAACAAAAACCAAAGGAATTGAGTTAAACCTATTTTGTTAAAACTTGTTAAGTTGTAAATTTTTGTTTTGTGTTTATTGTTTAACTGTTGAAATAGAATTGTTATAATAAAGAATTATGAATTGCTCCTGAGTAGTTTTTTTTGTTTTAAATAGAAATTCAAAATAATCATTCAAATAAATATTTAATAGTAAAACACCATTGTTGTTGTGTTAAATTTATGTTATAATTGGCGCGACAACGTGGGGGGCTCGATATATTAAGAGATAAAATTTATTTAGAGAGATTTTGAAACAAAATTAATTTAGAACTTTTTATATGAAAAACATTTGAACTGGAAATAGATTTAGAAAAAATTGTGTAGAATTAAACACTGAGTTGAATAGAGTCAAGGCTAGGTTTAGTAGTTTATAATGTGTATATATATATATATATATATATATATATATATATAAATTGTTTAATTTTGTAAAATAAGTTTACTAATAGCTTAAAAAAGAAAAAATATGTCTGATGAAAGGGAATCGTAAAATTTGCGGGGAGAAAAAGCTAAAAAAACAGAAAAAGGGGAACAATTAGAAAAGGGTAGGCGGAAAAGGGTGATAGAAACAGAAGGGGCTGCTCAGGGGAGATTTGTTAGTTTTCAGGAGGGGATCGAAAACAGGGAGGAAAATATTATAGGCGAGCTGGTAGTTGTAGGGGAACAGGAAAAAGGGACTAGTTATGAATTGAGGGAAATAGAAATGGAAGGCACAGATATTGTTCGAGTCAACGCTCGAAGTTTGAACGTGTTACCGCGACCTATATTCAAAACGCTCAGCTGGCCTGGACAGTAATGGTCACGTGACGTCTGACCTACCAATCGATGTATGGATTGCGTATTGATTTTTCTGTGTGGCCTCTGATCCCCCTCCCTTAGCTAGCATTTCCGTAAGTTAGTTGGTTCGTTGTCTTGAAACCGTCGTGCAGTTAACAGCCTTATTGAAGTACCTCGCGCGCAAAGTTGCACCACGCGTGTAAAGTGCCGTTTGACCGTAAAACCTCGTACAAGTGTTAAAACTATTCGTATTATTGTGTGTTCGTGTAAACGCGTTGTTATAGACGTTATTTGCTTAGACTTTAAGCTACGATCGCCGTTTAGTAGGACTCTTTGTTCAGTTACGCGCCATAGTTATAAATGACTTTATGCCTTTTAAAATGCAGCCTATTGATTTCCCGTTTAAGTTCTAGTTTATACCTCGCCTGGATCGGATTCCTACAAACTGGGTACCCAGGACTTCTGCCGCCACGAGATCTACGCACGCTGCAATTTTGCCCTTTCTTTCTTCACGAGGGTAAGTGCTGTCTAAGCTTAAGTACTTATGATTTATTTATGTGTAAATTCAGTGCGAATTTTGTTATTAAATGTGTTTGTACGGAACTAACTATTGCTTTCAAACGTTCGTAATTGCGTGCTTAGCGATTAAAGTAAGACACATTTTGCCGCCACTTCTTATTACTGAACATTTCTATTGTATTATTTCGGATCTTTCTCGAACCTCGCTTTCTTCTGAATTTTAGCTAGTGCCAGTCGCTTCATTGGTCCCCCTCGGGCCGGATAGATTAAATTCAAATTCATTTGGTTTATGACAATCTCACCAAGTGTTGTGCAACTTTTGATTTCTGATTTGATGTTCCTTTGTGCGAGTCACACGCGCGGGAAGTTAGTCATACGTGACGTCATAGGTATACGTAACTTGATTTTGATTTGCTCTGTGTTATGAGGAAATGTTTACGTGTCAATCAGAAGATAAGATGCAGTCTCGTAAATACGAATAAGGAAACATTTTGCGTTTCATTAAACTATACAGTCCACTCTACCGCTATTTAAAAATTTGTGAAATTAATTTGTGTTGTGTTTTTATTTTTTAGAACTTTATTAAATTATTTATGATGGCGATTAATACCGAATACTACCTCGCTAAATTGAAAAATATATTGAATGATTTAGAGCAAGTAAAAAGCCCTTCTTGACGATAAAGAGATGCCGGAAGGCATCGCTCGCGAAATAAGACGCATTCAGGCCAATTTCGTCGATACGTATGAAATATTAGAGCAAACGTTCGCCACCCAGGTGGCAAGTTTAGCTGAAAGTGCGTTTAATATCAAAAGACAATTTCAGGACGCGTATTTGCCCATGTTAGCGAAATATCCTAACCTTATCAAGACAGAGGTGACATCAACCTCGCCCGTCAAATCAGCTGTAGGTTCACCTAACCTCCCTAGTCTTGCGTTGCCTAGTTTTTCAGGAAACAACAATGACTGGACTGACTTTATAACAATGTACGATTCAATAGTCCATTGCAACGACAGTCTTAGGATGATTTGGCTGATTTCCTGCTTTTTCAGATGTCCATTAATAACTTGGACCCCCAGACTAGATTAAGTTTTGAAACGAGGCTAGGCACAAATCGTATGCCTACGTACAAACTGTTGAATGATTTTATAACGGAACAGGCCAGGGCTCTAGAGTTGTTGGATCAACCGCCTGCCGCAGCTTCTACGAACGCGAGAGCTGCTCAACAACCCCGCATACTGGTGTCGTCAGTGAATGAATCGAATTCGCAAGGGGCCCGTGATTTAAATTTTGACCGAATGGAACCTAACCTTAACATGGCACATAGTACAATTGTCCAGCCTTCGGTTTCGCCCGACAATTCTATTACACCTAAGGCTACGCAATATGTATACGAGCCTAGACGTGCTGCGTCAGGCCCTACACGGCCATTCAACGGGCCGCGCCCCGTAAATATACCTCCTGTTATGAACACTCCTAGGATGTCAGTATTCCGTCACCGATTACCACCGCTTCACATGAATCAATCCCATGTTTCTACGACACACGCAGGCATGTGTTATTATTGCGGAGAAGGACATCGCATCATTGACTGTCAATCCTTTCTCGAACTGACTTCTGTGGCACGCCAGGATGCCATCATGAAATTACAACGGTGCTTCAATTGTCTTGGCTCCCATTTCCAAGCTAAATGTAAGTCCAGCCAACGCTGCAAGCAGTGCAACGAGGCACACCATACTTTGTTACATAACAACCCGCCGTCACAACAGTGACTAGTCACACCGCGACACCCGAGGCCAGCAACTAGACGCCCAACCGATACTCAAGCTCAACCTCATTCGCTGTCATGTAATATTCAGGAATCTCTCGCCCTGTTAGGCACCGCACAAATCGTCATCCAAGACCATTACGGTCAACCTCGTTCCTTTAGAGCTATTATTGACCCCGGCAGTCAGATATCTGCCATTACTAAGAAAGCAAGCGTCCTGTTGAGCCTACCTACTCGGAGTTCAAATATGTCTTTGATTGGTGTCGCCGCCAAGACCACACGTATCCACGAGTACGTTACGTTGATTTTATTCTCGCGGCATGACCCTGGTGTAATGCTAACTACTGAAGCCGCCGTGCTTAACCACATTACTGACCCGCTGCCGGCTACTAGGTTAGCCTCTCAAATAAGTGCTCAATACCAGCATCTACCTTTAGCTGACCCTCATTTCGACTCGCCTGCCGGTGTTGACATTATACTGGGGGCAGATGTTTTCACCCAAATACTCACTAATGGGCCTTGCACTATCATTCATGGCCAGCCCTCTGCGCTTAACACTCGATTAGGTTGGGTCATTATGGGATCCGTACCGTATAGTATGCCCCATCAACCTAGAGTGTTCATTACCTCGCTACAGTCTATTGATGACAATATTCGACGGTTTTGGGAAGTCGAAGAAGTAACTGAGGCTAAATCTTTGAGCCCTGACGAACAGCTTTGTGAAAGCCTGTTTACTACAACTACTGAACGCGATGAAGTCGGGAGATATGTTGTCGCCCTCCCCTTCAAACCTGACGCTGTAACACTTAAGTCAAACCGCAACGTTGTCCTCGCCAGTTATCATGCTTTAGAACGACGTTTAAGTCGTCAGCCGGAGGTAGCTCGGCAATATCATCAATTCATGACAGAATATATGGCTCTGGGTCATATGTACCCCGCACTTAATACTTCTAACTATTTGATCCCGCATCATTGTGTTTTTAAGACCACCAGTTCTACTACTAAGTTACGAGTAGTATTCAACGCATCCTCGCCTGATTGTAGCGCGAATTCTTTAAATCAGCAATTGCTTTCCGGTCCTAAACTTCAGAAGGACCTGTCTAACGTCATCATTTCCTTTCGCCTGTATGTTCACGCCGTTTGTGCTGATCTTAAAATGATGTACCGACAAATTGCCGTGCGCCCAGCTGATCGCTGTCATCAGCACATACTATACCGACCGACGCCTCAATCTCCGCTTGTGGAATACGAGTTAGCTACTGTCACGTACGGACTAACCCCGTCTGCGTATTTAGCGTTGCGGACGCTTGAACAACTCGTAAAGGACGAAGGTAGCCGATACCCTGCCGCGTCGCAAGCAATACTTCAGCAGACTTATGTTGATGATGTTGTCACTGGCGCCGATACGCTCGAAGACGCCAAGGAATTGATACAGCAGCTCATTAACATTTTCGCACTCGCCGGCCTGGAACTCAGGAAATGGTCATCAAGTGATCCTGCACTATTGTCAACACTACCTTCCGCTCATCTGGAGAACCCGCTACTGTTCCAGGACGATTCTACCGCCATCAAAATACTGGGACTGCAATGGAATCCTACCTCGGACTCGTTCTCCTACCAGAGTCAGAATTTCGTTTCGGTGCCGACGAAACGCACCATATTATCTTATGTCGCTCGGACTTTCGACCCGCTTGGTTTCTTAACACCTATTACTTTCTGGATCAAATGCTTTCTTAAACGTTTGTGGCTCGTAAAGTTATCTTGGGATCAAACTTTGCCAGCCCCGCTTCTAAATCAATGGGACAGCTTCATTGTTCAATTCGCCAGTTTGTCTTCTATCCAAATACCTCGACACGTTGGCACACGAGCTGCCAAGCATCACCTGTTAGGGTTTTGCGATGCTTCCGAAGCTGGATACGCAGCAGCTATATATTTGAGAACCGAATGGAATGGAGTCGTTACCGTTAGCATTCTGAAGGCTAAGAGCAGGGTAGCTCCAGTTAAACCGATCACCATACCTCGCATGGAGCTTTGTGGCGCAGTCTTGCTGGCCAAACTCTATAAGTCCGTTCAGCCCGTTTTGAATTTTGTGTCTGACGCCGAGACGTTTTTCTTCACCGATTCTGAAATTGTGTTGTATTGGATCAACACCCCGCCTTATTTATTGAAGACTTTTGCTGCCAACCGCGTCACTGAAATCGTTTCAAATACCTCCATGGACCGTTGGTTCCATGTCTCGACTGCTGATAACCCCGCGGACGTTGCTTCCCGTGGGTGTCTACCTAACCAGCTTGCTGAACATCCGCTGTGGTGGCACGGCCCACCATGGGCGCTACAATGTCCTACTGCGTGGCATTTGTCTAAGCCGACCGGCCTTAACCCGGACCAGACCGAACATAAATCTGAACCTAGACTGCTATGTACGGCCGTTCAAGAGCCTAATCGACTATTGACAACTATAGAACGACATTCGAACTTAATTACTCTTCACCATGTTTTCGCTTACGTCCTGCGGTTTGTGAATAATTGCCGTCGTAAAGGCCAGACTACTAACCACGGTTATAACACCCGCTACAAGGCCAAAGTCGCCTTGAGTAAAACTTCATTTACTACGCCTTCGGTGCAGGAGTTAAGTAACGCCAGAGATCTCTGCGTCAAGCTCATACAAGAGCTGGCCTTCAGCGCAACATTGCAACGGCTCCGTCGTGGCGCTCAAATCATCGATCCGCTCCGCAGCCTAACGCCATTTGTCGACGCCCAGGGCTTACTCAGGGTGGGCGGAAGACTTAATCATTCTGAGATGTCGTATGAATCTAAGCACCCCCTTCTGCTTCCTAAACATCATCAGTACGTCAACTTGATCTGCGATCATTACCACAAGTTAGCCTTACATGCCGGACCGCGCACCACTCAAGCGCTGATTAACGGCGAATTTTGGATTATTGCGTTACGCTCCTTACTTCGACAACGCATTCATGCGTGCATGCGGTGTTTCCGTCTGCAATCTAAGCCTCGTCCACCTATGATGGCTGCTTTACCATCATCTAGAGTCACTCCATCGCCGCCTTTCTGCAGGGTGGGAATTGATTTCGCTGGACCCTTTGACACAAAGGCAAATCATTTGCGTACCTCGAAGCTTTTAAAATCTTATCTTTGTCTATTTGTCTGCATGGCTACTAAGGCTGTGCACTTGGAGATGGTATCCGACCTATCCACCGATGCCTTTCTCGCAGCTTTACACCGTTTCACGTCAAGACGAGGGCTACCCTCTGATATTTATTCTGACAACGGCACGAATTTTGTTGGAGCCGCGAACCGCCTGAGTGAGGTCTATCAACTGCTTGATCACTCGAAATCGCTTATCAAGCGCAAACTCGCCGACCAACGCATTGAATGGCACTTCAACCCTCCAGCCGCACCACATTTCGGCGGACTTTGGGAGGCTGCCGTCAAATCCGCTAAAGGACTTATGCACCGCACGATTGGTAATACGGTATTAAACCCTGAGGAATTGTCTACGTTGTTTACCCGGATAGAGGCTATTCTTAACAGTCGCCCTATTTTCGAGGTTTCGCCTGACCCCAGCGAAGGATCGTCTTTCCTCACTCCCGGACATTTTCTTATTGGACGTCCGCTCCTTGCACTTCCGGAGAGATGTTACCCCGAACCGCCTCTTAAATCTCGTTGGTCCATGATTCAGCAAATGACCAACCGTTTCTGGAAGACTTGGTCTACTCAGTACCTGCATTCGCAGATTCAACGCCGCAAGTGGCACAAGAACTCCTCACCGCTTCAGGAGGATCAACTCGTCTTTATCACTGGAGAGCATCCGAGCCCCCTTCATTGGCCTATGGGTCGGATCATACTTCTACATCCTGGACACGACCAGGTATCCCGTGTAGCTACTGTCAAAACCTCGCACGGCCAGCTGAAGCGACCTGTCCACAAGCTTGTTGGTTTTCCGCTGCAGCATTGAGTTTTCACCTTTGGTTTCTTCGGCACTCTTGCCCCTTTTTGTTTCTCTTGTTTTTCCTTCGTTTCCCCCTGCTATTTTCTTCGGCACCCTCGGTTTCCGGTGCTTTAATAGTTCTTCGCCCACTACCCACCTGGCGGATTAAAAACATTCGTTTTGGTGGGCGGTATGTTCGAGTCAACGCTCGAAGTTTGAACGTGTTACCGCGACCTATATTCAAAACGCTCAGCTGGCCTGGACAGTAATGGTCACGTGACGTCTGACCTACCAATCGATGTATGGATTGCGTATTGATTTTTCTGTGTGGCCTCTGATCCCCCTCCCTTAGCTAGCATTTCCGTAAGTTAGTTGGTTCGTTGTCTTGAAACCGTCGTGCAGTTAACAGCCTTATTGAAGTACCTCGTGCGCAAAGTTGCACCACGCGTGTAAAGTGCCGTTTGACCGTAAAACCTCGTACAAGTGTTAAAACTATTCGTATTATTGTGTGTTCGTGTAAACGCGTTGTTATAGACGTTATTTGCTTAGACTTTAAGCTACGATCGCCGTTTAGTAGGACTCTTTGTTCAGTTACGCGCCATAGTTATAAATGACTTTATGCCTTTTAAAATGCAGCCTATTGATTTCCCGTTTAAGTTCTAGTTTATACCTCGCCTGGATCGGATTCCTACAAACTGGGTACCCAGGACTTCTGCCGCCACGAGATCTACGCACGCTGCAATTTTGCCCTTTCTTTCTTCACGAGGGTAAGTGCTGCCTAAGCTTAAGTACTTATGATTTATTTATGCGTAAATTCAGTGCGAATTTTGTTATTAAATGTGTTTGTACGGAACTAACTATTGCTTTCAAACGTTCGTAATTGCGTGCTTAGCGATTAAAGTAAGACACATTTTGCCGCCACTTCTTATTACTGAACATTTCTATTGTATTATTTCGGATCTTTCTCGAACCTCGCTTTCTTCTGAATTTTAGCTAGCGCCAGTCGCTTCAGATATGCCAATACCAAACATGGAGGTAGATGAAGCTTGGGGACTACCACTTGTAGAAATTGAACAGGAACGAAGGGGTAGTGAAAGTGGAAGTAGAAATAATGATGACTGGATAAAAAAATTGTTCGAAAGCAACCAAAACTTACTAAAAGAAATAAATAAAGGGAGAGAGGAAATGAAGGATATGAGAGAAATAAAAAAAGAATTAAATGAGAATATAAACGAAGTAAAAGGAGAGATAAAGGAGGAAATAAACAAAAAATTAGAGGAAAATAGAGACGAAATGAGAGAGATGAAGGAGGATCTAAAATTAATAACAGAGGAAATAAGGGAGGAAAATAGGAAAATGATGGAGGACATGAGGCGACAGTTGAGGACAGAGAATAATACTGTAATAGAGGATGTGAGAAGAGACTTAGAGGAAAAAGATAGAGAATTAGAGGAGAAGATTAAGAAAAATTTTGAGGAAACAAAAGAAATAATAGCTGATGTGGTAGAAATTAATAAAAAAGAGATAGAGAAAGTAGAAAATATAACTAAGAAAAACACAGAAGAGTTAGGAGAGTTGTAATTGAAGGTGATAGGAGAAAGAAAGATAACAGATGAGCGTCTTAGGAAAGTTGAAGATGATAGGGAGAAAATATTAGGAGAGCAGGGAAGGTTAGGAGATAGAATTAACAAAATCGAGAGTAATAATGAAAATAAGGGTGAGCAAATAAGGGTAATTCAGGCATCGTGCGGAAAACAGGAAAAGGGTCCTAAGTTCAATGGAAGGAATGGAAATCCTGCAGAATTTATTAAAAGGTTAGAGGTTTTTTGAAAAAATATTGGGCGATAGGTATATGGAGGAAGGTGAGGATGACTGGCGGAGTAGTATGGATGAGGCATTAGAGGCTGGGGCAGCCAGATGGTGGGAGTCGATAAGGGAGGATGTAGGAAATTATGAGGAATGGAAAGATCGTTTTATAAGTAGGTATTGGGCAAAAGAGATCCAGGAGGGAATAAAAGACAGGATTGATTTAGAAAGATACAGAGAAAGAGGCGATTTAGTCAGAACGGATTACTTCGTGGACAGAGTGATGCTGTTAAGGAATCTGGTACCTCCCCTAAGCGAAGAAGAGATAGTACGGAAATTGAGCAGGCATTTCGATGAAAAAATACAAGCCGCAAAGAGGGTCCAGAACATTAGAACGGTCAGAGAGATGGAGAGACTCCTAAATGAGGAGTATATAGAGGATAGAAATAGAATTATTAGGCAAAGAGGCAGACCATGGGAAAGACCACCCATGAGAATAGAACCGAGCCGATACCAAGAGCGGACATTAGAGACAGGGAGAGCGCTACAGGGGGACAGAAGGTTCCCAAACCAGAATGGTTTTGGGGGACAAATAAATAGGGGAGGAATAACTGAACCAAGAAATAGATTTGAAAACGGATTTAGACCGACCGTTCAATTTTATAATCGACGGATAGATGACCACATGAATAGGGGACCGGAAAGAATACAGCCGCAGACCAGGGAGATAGGGTACAGGGGTCACAGAGATGATCCAAGGAATATAGGAAGCCGAGATAGGCCTAATAAAGAAGTAAATAGCATACAGATACGACCAAAGGAATCGACCAGTGGAAGATGTGAGGGAGACCAGGGGACCTCGGAAAACTAGAGGGCACTGGTGATACCTTATTGCATCATGGGAACACTACAGGGGATACTGAAGAGGGAAAGCCAGTGCTAAAGAGCCTCGGAAATATTAAGTGTGACAAGAATAAGGGTAACAATCAATTTAATGAAAATACGGATTTGGGGTTAGGAATAATTAACAACGTATTAATAGATAGGGAATTTTTGGAAAGTGAGGGGAAGGAGCGAAATTTGAATTTAGAGCGAAACAAAATATATATGAGCTTAGAAATAGAGATAGAATTTAAACAGGTTAGGGTTACAGCCTTAATAGATACAGGTAGTAATATAACATGTATTCAGGAAAAATGGTATAGTATAAATAAGGGAAAACTAGGAAGAGTAGAAACGTTGCCAATCAGAGCAATGAACATTAGGACAGCAACGAATAAAAAGAGTAAAAAAATAAATAAAATTGTTATGATAATGTGAAGATTAGGTGGGATTGATTACCCATTTCAATGTTTCATCATACCAGGCCTATTGAGAGAAATGATCATAGGGATGGATATATTAAAAAATACAAAGGCTGATATAAGTTGTGAGGATTGGAGTATAAAATTGAAATATTTGGAAAACTATATTAAAATAGATATGAAAGAAACGGAGGGTGAAAATGATGACAAAAGATTTAATAACAACGAGGTACAAAATTTAGAAAGGGAAGATAATGTAATTAACGAATTCGATCAAATTGATGAGGAATGGGAAAATTTAGATAATTTAGGACAGGGGGACCAAAATTATGAGAAACAAAATGAAACAGAAGGGGAAATTAGTGATAGAGATATTATGGGAAGTATCGGAGATGACCGTGTAACAGATAGGCAAAAACTGGAGTTGGTAGAGATAATAAAGCAATATAAGGATGTATTTTCAGATAAGCCTGGAGTGTGTAAAGGATATAGACATGAGATAAAAGTAAGAACAGATTTACTATTTTATCAAAGAAACTATCCTGTGCCCACAAAGTACCAAGAAGCGGTACAAAGAGAAATTGACAAAATGTTGGAGATGAAAATTATAGAAAAAAGTAATAGCCCTTATATTAACCCTATTATTCCTGTCATAAAAAATAATAGAGAAATAAGATTGTGCCTGGACGCAAGGAAACTGAACGAAATCATAATACCAGATTACGAGTGTTACCAGGGTATTAATGAAATATTACATAAGGCAAGAAAGGTAAAATACCTGAGTTCTATGGACCTCACGAATAGTTTTTGGCAGGTGGAGTTGGAGCCAGAATCCAGAAAATTCACAGCTTTTCAGTATAATGGAAAGACATATCATTTCATTGTGACACCTTATGGGCTAAAAACGTCATTAGCAGCTTTAGCAAGAGCTATGGGTAGAATAATGGGAAATGAATTAGAACCATTCACTTTAGTATATGTAGACGACATTGTATGCATGTCACAGTTTTGAAGAACATAAAAACCATTTTAAAAAATTATTTATGACATTTAGGGAAAATAATATCAAAATTAAATTATCAAAAACTGAGTTCCGTAAAGAAAACATAGCATTTTTAGGTTATAGGTTAACAACTGAGGGAATAGAGATAGATAAGGACAAAATTAAGGCTGTAATGGAATTCCCCACACCAAAGAACGTTAAGCAATTAAAAGGGTTTATAGGCCTTGCCAATTATTACAACAAGTTTGTAGACCACTATTCGAAATTAGTAGAGCCACTCCTGAAACTTTTGAGACATGAAACAAAATTTAATTGGACAGATTTAGAGGAACAAAATTTTAGAAAATTAAAGGAAGCATTTATAGATACCAACGTACTAAAACACCCTGATTATTCAAAAACATTTTATTTACAGACAGATGCAAGCGAATATGCTATTGGGGGGCATCTGTACCAGATAACAGAGACTGGACAGAAACAGGCAATTATGTTTATGAGCCGAACCCTAAAAGGTAGTGAAATACGATATTATACGACTGAAAAAGAATTATTGGCTGTGTTGTTTTGTCTACAGAAGGCTAGACAGGTTATACTGGGGAGAAAAGTAGTAATACAAACTGACCACCAGGCTTTGACTTTCATAAAGACTTGCAGAATATTAAATTCAAGACTATATCGTTGGATATTGCTCATGCAGGAATATGATTTTGAGATTGAGTATTGTAAAGGGAAGGAGAACGTGGTGGCAGACATATTAAGTCGTAACCCATGGGATAAGATAGAGCCAAAACATATAGAGAATCAAAATAAGTTTAGTATCAATTTAATGGAAAGAGTAATAAGTAGGGAAGTAGTGACAAAATTGACAAAACTTAATGAGCTTCAGTGGGGTGATTTAGAATTAAGAAATATTATTGAAAATGTCCAGGAATACAATTCGAAATTCAAAATTGAAAATAACATACTACATAAAAATTGTAAAACAAGTTGGAAAATAATACTACCCAGAGAGTTAATAAATGTATTAGTGATATCATGCCATGAGTACTATATGCATGTAGGGGCCAAGAAGTGCTATAATATAATAAATGAAATATTCACATGGAAAAAGATGTATAAAGAGATTAAATACCTTTTAAAATACTGTGGCACTTGTCAGAGGGTGAAACACACAAATCAAACTTGTTATGGGGTGATGAAAGGAATTAAGGTAGAAGGGCCTAAAGAGCAACTATCTATTGACTTTTGTGGACCATTTCATAAAAGTGAGGGATTTAAATATATTTTGGTTATTTTGGATATTTTTACTAAATTTATAAAAATTTATAAAATAAAAAAAGCAAATACTGCTACAGCTATTAGATGTGTAGAAGATTATTTAGAAAAATATGGACAGGTAAAAAGGGCACAAACAGACCATGGAACTCAGTTCACAAGTAAAAGATGGTCAACATTTTTAGAAAATAAAGGGATCAAACAAATATTTTCACCAATTAGGCGACCTCAAAGCAATATAGTAGAAAGGGTAAACAGGGAGATAATGAGATGTATTCGCACCTATTGCCATGGGAACCATAAACAATGGGCAAAGTTTATACATTTAATAAATGAGATGTTGAATGAAGTACCACATGAGACCACAGGGTTCACACCTAATCAGTTACAGTTAGGAAAAATAGATGAGAGGTTTTGGCATAAGTATATCAAAATTCAAAACTCAAACGAACAAAACGTTAATACCCAACTAGTAATAGATTTGGCAAGAGGGAGAATGAAAAAAAGGCAAAACTTAGGGCACAAAATTTCAATAAAAATCATAAGCTTTTCACATTTAATTTAAATGATTTAGTGTTAGTAAAAGAAAACTGGCAGGCAAAAGGCATAGAGGGAGAAATGGGGAAATTATTTAATATTTATAGTGGGCCATATAGAATACACAAATAGTTAGGAGAATCGACAATCGAACTATGGGATGATAAATATGATATAAAAAAGGGGATGTTCCATTCAACAGAACTAAAAAAGTACCATGATGCAAGGGAGATAAACTCAAACAAGACAAAATAAAAAATATAAGGATTTGACAAAACATAACAGAGGAGTGACTAAGGGTAAGAAATTAAAATATATTAAATAACTCAATTGAAAATAGATAGCAGAAATAAAATCGGAATGAGTACAAGTGGGGTGCACTGCAGAGATAAAGATATGTATATTCTGGATGAGCATAACAATATAAAAAAGGGGAAATATAATTTGGAAAAAGGGGAATTTTTAATAAAATAAAATATATAAATAATGTCGATAAATATAAGTATAAAATAATAAAGTGATATAAAATAAATGTCTACATGAATAAGGGTATTAATGTGTTGATGTCGTCGATAATATGTTGAAATAAAATAAATGTCTACGTGAATAATGGTGTTAAGGTGTTGATGTCGTCGATAATATGTTAAAATAAAATAAATGTCTACGTGAATAAGTGAAGGTAAGGTGAATTACCGTCATATATATGTAACAAAGTATATAAATATAACAGTTTAAAAAAATAAAAAATAAGAATAATATGAAAGTGGGGTTAAATTTAATATAGTTGTGTTCAGATAGAGTTGATAGATTTATAACTGAAGTGAGGTTGAGGCAAGGTTAAGAAAAATTATTTTTAATTGAAAAAATGTATGATGAATAGTTGGGAGGACGCGAAAAAAGGGATAGTAAATAGAATAATAAATAACAACATATAAAATTAATGAAATAGTATTATGCGAGTTTTAAACTAGTATAAACCATGTAAGACAAGTAGCTTGAAGTTTTCAGCTCAGTATTTGATTGTTAAAGAATTAAGATAAAATTGTGTCGTAGGAATTAAGTATAAATGGACGAAAGTGGACAGATGAATGTATAAATGACTTTTAAATGGACAGTTATAAAAGTAGTAAAGACAATGGACGATAAGTTAGCCAAAGTGTTGAGGTACCTACTCAATAAAAAATGTGTTCAATTAGTTATTAAATAAAATGTACAATTAGGAAATAAATGTTAATTTAAATTTAATTTTAAAAAAAAATTATGTATATTTAATCAAGCTTGTAAAATGTAAAGAATGTGTAATGTAGATAGTAGGAATATATTTTTTTATTTAAATTAAATTAGGGGACATTGTAACATTTATAGAATGGGCTATATAATGTTCTTTAAGAATTGGAAAAATAAATTAGAAATAACTCACACAAAATTTAAAAAGAAATTCATTAAAAGATTGGTTAGATTAAATTGAAACTAAATTTAGGTAAAAGCCTAGAAATGTAAACATTTGAACTGTAAAATCCATGAGGAAATTTGTTATATCAAATAACCTAACAAATAAATTAAAACAAGATAATCTAATAATAATAATATTTAAACAAAATTGTAAATATTAGTAACATAGGGCATAAGTAATTACTTGAAGGAGAAAGTGAAACACGATTGTAAACAATGAGATTAGAAAGGTTATGTTTGTATGAATTCAGCTCAAAAACACACATATTTCGGAATTATTACAAGAGTAAAACGAAAAGACACTTCACACACAAATAATAATAATTAAATAAACACTGGAAGGTTTGTTAAGGATCGGAAAGTTGAAACAGTAAGTTTAACCAAATTAAAACGCCATTGTAAACAGTCTCATTGTTTACAACAGCTGTAAAACAAGAAGTAGGTCAGTTGCAGTCGACTCTAGTGAGAAGAAATCGAACTAAATTATAGCAACATGTGTTTTAGAAGAAGGAGAAGCCGCCATATTTTAAACAATTGTTAAAAAATCTAAGGACGAGTTAGTCGAGTTATAGCGTGGGGACGCTACGAGATCGGACCTGCCATGACCAGTCAAAATTCCATTTGAAGAAATTCGTCGAAATTATACAGTTTTGTGAAGAAACTTGGCAAGATTAAACAGGGATAAGTGAATTTAAAGAGTTAATACAGTGTTAATATAATTTGATGTAACTAAAAAGAAAATAAGTGTGTTAAATTTTCCTTTTTTTTTTTTCCTGGCGAAAAACCAATTGTGGTTATCATCGCCAAACAAAATCTAACAAAGAACGCGATGTTTTAAATAAAATCAAATAAATAAACAAATAAATAAATACAACAAAAATTACAAAACAAAATAAAACACCAACAATAAAAAACAAAAAACAACAATATAACAATGAGAAAATCCTTAAAAACTAAATAACAAAATAACAACAAAGAACAATATAACAGTAAATAAATAATATGTAAAACAATAATGGGTAACAATTTACCAATAAATAAATCTCAATAACAATAACAAGAACAGAAAATAAATTTAATTAAAATAAATAAAAGAAACACACAGAATTATATGTATAAATAAAATTAAAAAAATATATATATATTTATGTATTAAATTTTAAAATATATTTTCAAGTGGTGCAAGAAAGCGATGACTCGGTCAATGGCCGAGGCATCGTCCCTTAACACCACCTTTAAACTCCCTTTTAAATTAAAAAGGGCACGAACATTAACTACACTAACACAATCTACCAAAATATGTTTTATTGTGAAGATATCACCGCAATATTGGCATATTGGTGGATCTTCACGACTCATCAAATATCCATGAGTTGCAAAAGAGTGGCCAACGCGAAGGCGTGTGACCACCACTTCCTCCCTACGTTTTGAACGAATTGAAGACCTCCATGGACGGACGGTATCTTTAATTTCCCTCAGCTTATTCTGAATCACGGTATGCCACTCGTCATTCCAAGCAGCGAGCAATAAATGTTTCGCGAAACACACATAATCAGATGCCATAACCAGTTGAGTAATAGGCACCAAACTTGTAGCTTTCTTCGCCGCTTCATCCGCTTTTGTGTTTCCAAGTATTCCGCAATGTCCAGGAACCCAACAGAAAGTTACCCCCACACCCCTCAATTGAAGCCTGTGTACAGCACACAAAATGTCCCCAACTAAAGGGTTGCTAGAGAAAACATCCTGAAGAGCCTGAAGAGCACTTTTGGAATCCGAACACAAAAGATAATGCGAGGATTGAGATTGAATGACGGTCAAAGCTTTAAAAATAGCAAATAGTTCTGCCGTGAAAACACTGCAAGCTGAGGGCAATCCGTACGTGTAGGTATATCCAGATGCATAAAACGCACATCCAACGCCATTGTCCAGTTTAGATCCATCAGAGAAAATAATTTCACTGTGTTGGTGAGATTTATAAATGGATAAAAATTCCTGGTGGTAGACCACAACAGGAGTATCGTGTTTTATATAACTGGACAATGAGAAATCGAAGTGCGGCGTTTTTATTATCCATGGAGGTAGATAGCACATTTGTCGTTCAAACATAGTTGGAAGTTGCAACTCAAGGTCATCCAATATTCTTAACGTTCGTATGCCAAAGGGAGCGGTCGAACGTTGACGTGTATTGTACACTTGATTTAGCGTATTATAAAAGACTCTTTCAAATGCCGGGTGGTTGGGTTTGCTTCGAAGAACAGAAACGTAAGATATTTGTAGCATCTGACGTCGTCTTGAAAGAGCGGGTTCCCCAGCCTCGACAAGAAGACTAGGGATTGGGCTAGTTCTAAATGCACCAGTAGCCAGTCTAAGTCCAGAGTGGTGGACAGCATCGAGAGTTTTCAGAACTGTAAGTCGTGCGGATGAATAGGCTTGACAGCCATAATCAATGCGCGATCTAACGACCGCGCGATAAAATCGAAGCATACTAGTTCTGTCTGCTCCCCAATTCGTACCACTAAGGACTCTTAACATATCCAACTTCTTATTGCATCTCACCTTCAAATCACGAACATGTGGGATCCATGAGAGTCTTTTATCAAATAAAAGACCTAGAAATCGAACACTATCCGTGGTTTGAAGCTGAACCCCGTCAAGAAAAAGGATCGGCTCCTGGTGTTGCCTACGACGACTAAATGCTACACATTGGGTCTTCGAAGCAGAGAATTTGAAACCTGTAGATTTTGACCATTCCTCCAATCTGTATATTGCTAACTGCAAAGATCTTTCCGCAGTTGCCATACTACGAGCAGGCACATATATACAAAAGTCACCCACAAAAAGGGAACAGTGTACCGGAGATCGTATATTACTGGTGATACTATTTATTGCAACAGCGTGACGCTCAGCACGCTGCCCTGCGGTACACCATTCTCCTGTGTATAGCTGTTTGAATACGTGCCTCCAAGTCGAACGCGGAAAGATCTGTTTGAAAGAAAGTTAGCGATGAATGCTAGGATATTCCCTTGTATACTCCATGATTTCAGAGTGTTCAGAATTCCTCTTTTCCATGCCATATCATATGCCTTTTCAAGGTCAAAGAAAACCGCAACGAGCGTTTGACGCAAGAGAAAGGCATCTTGAATAGCGGATTCTAACAAAACCAATTGGTCAACTGATGAGCGTCCTAGTCTGAAACCACATTGTTCGTTGCTAAGAAGGTTGTTGGTTTCTAGGTACCAGACAAGACGGCGGTTGACCATCTTCTCCAGTAGTTTGCACAAGACGCTTGTAAGTGATATAGGCCTGTAACTACTGGGGTTGGTTTTGTCCTTACCTGGCTTCAAAAGAGGAATTACAGTCGATTCTAACCATGCATCGGGGAAAGAGCGCTCCTCGAATAAACGATTGTATACTCGAAGGAGGACAAGTTTCGCCGATGATGGTAGATGTTTTAGCATGGAGTACACAATGGAATCAGGACCTGGTGCAGAATCCTTCGTTGACGCAAGAGCTGACTCCAATTCCCCTATAGAGAAAGGAGTGTTTAAAGGAGAGTCCTCAGACGACCCAACAGTAAACGGTATTGCTTCTTCCTTCAGTTTATAAATCTGGAATAATCTATTATAGGCTGTAGTAGCAGAAAAGTTAGAAAAAGATGTTCCAAGCACATTAGCAATGTCATCACTGTTTGTGATTAATCTCCCATCAGGTTGCTTCAGCGCAATGGCTGGCAACGAAATGGAAGTACCACAAACTGATCTTAGTTTCCTCCACACTGTGGAGGACGGAGTTGTTCGTCTAATTGTGCTAATGTACTGTTCCCAAGAGTTCTTTCTACTCAGCCTAAATATCCTCCGTGCTTTCGCACGGAGTATTTTATATTCCTGAAGGTTTCCATTCGTTGGGTGTCGTTTAAATCTCCTAAGAGCTCTTCGTCGTAAACGGAGGATTTCTGTGCATTCATCGTTCCACCACGGCACAGGCGGTCGGCGTGGATGCGCAGAGGTTTTCGGAATGGTCTTTTCAGCGGCATTTAAAATTGCTTTTGTAAAATTTTCTATATTTTCATCAATGGGTGTCAGATAATCCATGTCAAGTGATACAAGGTAATTCGAGTAGGAGTCCCAGTTGGCTTTTCGCAAAATCCAACTGGAATTTCGAACATAACAGGTTTGGGAGTCACATAAACTGATCTTAATAGGCACATGGTCGCTTCCATACAAATCATTGAGTACCGACCATGTGCATCTAGTAGCTAATTGAGGGCTGCAAATCGATAGATCAACAGCTGTCCATCCACCAGTAGATGCTGCTAAATGAGTAGGAGTGCCGTCATTTAGCAGACATAAGTCTAGTTCCGTTCTTACACTTTCAACAATATCACCTCGAGAGTTCCTAGTCGGAGATCCCCAAGACGAATGGTGGGCATTAAAATCCCCTACCAATAAGAACGGAGTTGGTAACTGGCTTATCAAATTTACTAAATCACTGTGATGCAGGTTTTCCTGTGGTGGCAAGTAGACACAACACACAGTGATTTTATACGGGACAGCTGTTTGAACGGCTACTGCTTGTAAAGGAGTTATTAAGTTTAGAGAAACAGCATCGATACAGTCACGGGCTAGGATGGCTACGCCACCTCTAGCTCGATCTTCTGTAACGAAGTCCGATCTAAAAACTGAATACTCCCTTAAATGGAAATTATGCGATTCGTGGAGATGTGTCTCCTGTAGACATACAAACATTGGGTACACATCTCGCACGAGTACTTTAAGTTCTTCTATGTGACTCCTAACACCGTTGACGTTCCATTGTATCACTGACTTGTTAATTGCAGACATTTATTAACTCAGCAATGGATTGATCTGACACCCATTGGTGCTCTCTCCTTTCTTGCCTGGGACGTTTTTAGACGTCTCAGGCTTACATTTCTCAGATTCCATATCCACCCGTTCAGGGATGGAATCCGAGGAAGTTTTGGGTTTAGGAGGTTTAGTTTTCACATTCCCTCCTTTGTTAGCATTTTGTTTAATACCCGGTAACGACGGTGGCGATGTGGTCTGACGTAACACTGGTTTACGTGGTTTCGATTTTTCCAACGTCTTCTGCACAGAAGGTTTATTACCCGTTGATAATATCTTCTGCACAGAAACACAAGGCTCACTTAGTGATCTATTTCGTGCTCCAATCCCCCCAGTGGAAGGGATAGGTACACGAGGCAAAACACTATCCGTTGCTGCAGGTTGTGCCAAATTTAGAGACGATCCATTTGTGACTAAGCACAAAAGGCGAGACACTTGTTCAGTTAGAGCTTCAATCTTCTTGGACAGCTCAGCACAGTTGGTACAAGACGATTTCGAAGCGGTCAGGGTAGCGGCATAAGTCTTACTGTCTGCCTTTGGCTGAGTAGATCTATAGACTTTTTTGGCCTCTGGAAACGACAGCTTGTCTTTTGCCATGATGCCTAAGATAGCTTTCTCTTCCTTGAAAGTAGGACAGTTGTAGGATCGCGCTGGGTGGTCACCACCACAGTTGGCGCATTTCGGAGAATTAACACAATCCTTATCATCATGGCCTTCAACGCTACATATACCGCATACGTTCTGCTTCGAACACGTAGAGCTGATATGCCCAAATCACTGGCACTTGAAGCAGCGCCTAGGGTTAGCCACGTATGGTCTCACTGAGATCCTTTGGTAACCTGCATGCAAGTATTCGGGTATTTCCGGTTTTCCAAATGTGACTATAAAAGAAGCTGTTGCTACTTTTTCTCCTTTGTCCATTTTCATTATGGGGATAACCTCCGTAACTAACTGTGAAGACAGTTCGGACTTAATTTCTTCGATTGGAAGGTGCATTAAATCCCTACATGTGATGACCCCTTTTGAGTAATTCAAGGATCTGTGGGGAGCCACAGATACCATGACCTGGTCAAAGAAGGAGGTCATTTTTGATAGAGAACGGGTTTGTCTATCGGTGGAAGTCGCAACTAACAATGTTCCGTTTCTAAGTTTCTTAATAGAGGCTACTGGGCCTCCAGCACAAGCAGTAATGGCCTTGTTAATCAGGAAAGGAGAAACTTTGGAAAGATCTTTCCCTTCTTCGGCACTAGAAAAAACTAAATACTTTGCTGATGGCAATGTCTGCGACGTTGCCACCATCAACTTTTTGCTCAAATCTTGACTATCGTCAGGAGAATCCTGGCGTGTCCTCTTCAGACTAGTCATATTTGACGTGGTTTTGGAATCCATAAATATTTTTTGCCAGCCATCGTGTCAAGCGTTACGGGCGAGACTATAGGAACGGGTACACCCTTGGATCACAATAAGATCATTTCCAATCCTCAGAACTCTGAGGCCTATAGCTTTTCTCCTTAGCTCGACTGGATGGGCATCAGTCGAGAACTCGTAATACTGTGCACAGGCTCCGACACCCATGCACCGCGGACACTCCCTGACCAAGGACCGAAGCGGCTGGTAGACCAGAAACCGCGCTTACGTCTTCGGCAGAGCAAGCTCACATCAGCGTCCCAGACCAGAGTTTGTCACGCTCTGGACTTTTCAGCACTCCCAACGCGCAACGGTTCTGACCAGTCAAAATTCCCTATGTGAAGTTGTAAGTGTTGAAATGTGTATGGATTGTGTTGGTGTGTGTATGGGTGTATGTGTATGCTTTGTGGGTGGTGTTGTGTTAGGCTAGGGTACCGCGAGGGATAAGTGTGTTAAAAGTAAAATTTAAAGAGAACGGAATCTTACGTAAGCGACCAGCAGAACTTCGATATTTATTAAGTTGAGTATATAGCGCTATAAAAATAAACTTTAATGGACTTTTAAGATAATAAGGAAGTTTAAATTTGTACATTATTAGAATATCTTGTGATTAATTAATAGTTAGTAATAAGAACATAATCCAGTTCAAATAGTTTCGCCTTTTTGCTTATTCCAAATTTAAGTTTTTCCATCAGGAAGTTATTTATTAAAACTGTTTTCTAAATTTAATCTTGTTTTTCAAAATGTATTTAATTAACAAAAGAGTTAAAAATATAGCCCATGCCTATAAACCCCGAGATATTAAGAGATCTTAAAAATAGCCTAGGGTATAAAAATTTGTAACAAAAAAACAAAGGAATTGAGTTAAACCTATTTTGTTAAAACTTGTTAAGTTGTAAATTTTTGTTTTGTGTTTATTGTTTAACTGTTGAAATAAAATTGTTATAATAAAGAATTATGAATTGCTCCTCAGTAGTTTTTTTGTTTTAAATAGAAATTCAAAATAATCATTCAAATAAATATTTAATAGTAAAACACCATTGTTGTTGTGTTAAATTTATGTTATAGTATATAGTCATGTTGTATAAAATTATAACCAAATCTACCATAACTGGATACTTAATAGGTATATAGTAATGCTGTGTATGTAGTACGGCCCACGGAAGCAGACAGACGTAGTACTTCTTACTACTGCGCATTCAAACCAGTCCCCAACTAAAATTTGATAAAAAATAACTTTACATTTATTCCATGGAAAATAAAAATGATATTCATGTTCCACAGATTGAGTAATTTTTTTTTTTAATGTTCTTTAAAAATTGACAATAAAACTTAATATTTACCAAAAAAAAAACATTTTAGGTTTTTAAACATTAGAATAACTTTAAGGCCTTAAAAGTAATTTGTTTACAGGTAAACACGATAATGAATCAATTCAGGTATTTATTTAATAGACTTAATAATAGGCTTAACAAAACAGTATTTCTTGTTTTTTCCAAGTTAAAATTGTAGCTGAGGGCTTACTTACGATGGCCACAAAGTAACCGCCGTTTGGGCGTGGCGCGATAAGTAGTGGGGGTAGCGCCGCCATTCTCACATCGGTGTGCGCAGCCGTTCAGTACGCTTCTAGCTGTGCAAGGGAGAGTATCGTGCGATCGCGCGTTCTTTTGTTATAACGTAAAAACATGAGCTCCGCGATAGAAAATCCCGCCAAGTGTGAAGTATGAGGTGTAATAAGATTTCTGTGGTCAAAAACATACACAGCAGCTGAAATTCATTGTGAATTGAGTGTGGTGTATGGCCCAAATATTATGAGCGAAGGTGTAGTCCGTCAATGGGTTTGTTCTTTTAAATCGTTCGCCAATCGTTTTCAGCGAGAAAATTGATGGTTACAGTTTTTTGGGATGCTAAGGGCATCTTGCTCGTTGAATTTATGGAGCGTGGTACGACCATTACAGCTGCAGCTTATTGTGAAACCTTAAAACGGCTACGACGAGCGATTCAAAACAAGCATCGTGGTCTTCTGACATCTGGAGTTGTGTTTGTCCATGACAATGCCCGCCCTCACACAGCTCAAAAAACAACTGACCTTTTGGAATAGTTCAAATGGGATGTTTTTTACCACCCCCCCCCCTCCCCTACAGCCCGGACTTGGTTCCCAGTGATGTCCATCTTTTCCCGTACATGAAGCGGTGGCTTGCATCTCAGAGGTTTGCGAGTGATGAAGAGCTTCAAAACACTGTGACAGGCTGGCTATGTTCTCAGGTGCCAGATTTTTTTAAAGACGGAATTTCAACAACTGTTAAAAGATATGATAAGTGCTTGAATTTGTATGGTGAATATGTAGAAAAGTAGAGAAAAGCTGTAGTTTTAACAAGATATAATATAATTTTTGTATCTTAACCGGTTTATTTTTTATTTCAAAACGGAGGTTACTTTGTGGACCACCCTCGTATAAACTAGACCCTTGAAAAAATTGTGACAATAAATTGAAATTAAATTTAGTTTTTAAAGAGTGTTTTAGTAATTTCATATTAAATTTAGTTTTTAAAGAGTGTTTTAGTAATTTCATAACTTGATTTGACTATTTACTCACCAGATATAGTGTGGTTTTCAAAAGTACAATTTATTCTAAATTGTTTACAATGCTCATCACCCATTGAACCAGCTTCAGTATAAACAGGTAATAGTACATTTCTTCTTTGGCAATATTCTTGTAGGAATCCGACACAGTTATCTGGTGTAACAAAATCCATCTGTAACTAGAAAATACACTGATTAATTACACATGTTGAACAACAAAAATCTCACACATTATAAATATCATTGTATTGTTTTGAAATTTTATTTCTACAAAAATATTAAAACTGTTTAAAATATTTTGATGATTTAAATAATAAACTAAAACCAATAACTTACTGATATTCTCAGCAACTGAATTTATGACTAGTCCAGTGTCTGTTTAAATATTTGAGACATTGAGATACACACTGGTCTGCTAAGAAATATTCAGAATGAGCCAAAAAGACTTAAAAACTTTATACAAATTTATTAAATTGGATTAAAAAATCGGTGTTATTTTGTATCTCTTCTAATTGTAAACTCTTCTAGTTTCACTGACTTAGTGCTATAGTACCAAATCTATAATGAAAGTTACAAATATGAAATCACATAAAAATTTATAGATATGATCATTGGTGTTGCGGTAAACATCCCACCAGAAATCATTTCTTGCTACACTTGTTTTAGGAAATTGGGCATAGCTTCATAAGCCGCAGTGTAGATTCTGTTTTTAAAATGTACAAGGCTGTTTTTGGTAGACGTGGAACGTACACTTTATCTTAAATGAAAGCCCATAGAAAAAATCAATTGGTGTCAGGTCGGAGGAGTGAAGGAGTCAAGCAATTGGTTATTCATTTTCAAACCACGATCCTGAGAGCAACCATTGAAAATTTCATGTGAATCAATGAAGTTATATGGTAGTAAAAAGACACATGTTGTTTATCTTCATCTAAATGGGAAATCCAAAAGTTCTCAAATATTTCAAGTACACAATACCAATGACATTTCTCTTACGAAGAAAAAAGCATGAAGCTTTCCACGGTTACTTATGGCATGAATAGCTCTCATCCATTGATTGTAAAAAGGTTTTGCGAATGGTGTACTAACTCTTGCCAACTACATTGCAACCCTCTGCCAGAGCATTTGGAAACTCCCGCTTCTTTATAAACTTTTGAACACCCGACCTATTCAATTCTTGGACTCCGATGAGATTCGATGCAAGATCATTTTACTTACACTCTCGAACTATCTAAGCCTCCATACACCAATAGCCTAGGTGCCTTGGGAGCCTATTAAATACCTTTGACAAAAGTATTTATATTTACTACACCACAAAATATATATGTCAGAGGTAGTCCATTTTGTCAACTTGATGTGAATACCCGTGTATCTTGGACAATAATTTTTATTTTTATGCATATAAATGTGTGACAAAACCTACAGTGATTTTTATTTTTTTTTAGTTTGTTTTTATTTGATTTCTATACAGTTGCTGAAATTGGCTGAATATCTTGGGCTTGTAATGTAGACCAAGTTAATCCATCTGAAGATTCCGGTTAGGGAGACTAATACATTGAGTCATGACACCTTTGTAGATGACAAGAACCTAGACAGGAGTAACCAGGCAGGCCTAAACTCAGTAGATTTATCAGAGGATAAGAGTGAATTTGTTCTTAATAAGACTTAGTTTATACACTCTCATGGCAGCCACATAGTACTAGAGATGTTTGCAATATTCCATTTACCTTCATGATATCAAACAGGCAATGACAGTAAAATTATTATTCCCTAGGAAGTAGCCTACCTGCTACCACATTTCTGGTGTTATTGAAGCCACAGATCTCGTTTTCATATTAGTTAGAAAGAAGCCATATTTAATTTATTCTAATCATATTAATAATTTTTATTAGTGTAACTATATTCAGCATAAAAATTACATGAGACCCAATTAGCAATGGCACAGGTAGCCTTAAACCTACTAAAATTATGAGTACATTTTGGTTATTTCAATTTTACAAGCTATTTTATCAATTATAATTACCCTATGCTTACAAACAGATTTTATAAGACAAAATATTTTCAAAATCTGGTCAGGTGTCAGTTTTTCTTCATCAGCGAAAGTATTAATATCAAATAATAGTAGTGAGTCAATAAGCAAAGACATAGCGCCATTGTTAATTTTACAACGCTCACTGATCCAATTTTGTGTAACTTTAAATAATAGCTATTTCTTTTATGCTTGAAAAATTATTGGCAAGCTCCAAAGAATAGGTCAGCAGGCCGCCAGTTGGACAACCCTGCTCTAGAACCTGATTTGTTAATATATTGCTCCATCAGTTCAGGCAGGTCTTAGAGATGAATACTGTGCTGCTACAACTGAAAACTGGAATGCCAGACAACTAACTGCCCAAATAGAAATCCTGTATAATAATGCTAGGGATAATAGGACAAATTCTGAAGCAGTTACTACAAAGATACCTAGAACATGATATTCGGGCACAGTTGTAGGTAATCTTTGTGTCTTCCCTGGTAACTATAATTACATTTTTCATTAATGGAGTTACTTGAACTTTTTAATTATAAAGAAACCATAGACCTATTTGTAAATGTTCAATTAATATGTAATGTCTAAAATTCCTGAAAATTAAAAAAATTACAACTAATGTGGTGGTGTTTTATAGTAATTCTACCTTTAAGTATATATAACCCACTACCAAACACACATTTGTATTGGGATAGCCATAACGTCACAGGAAATGTTTTGGTTTTTAATGGAAGAATGTAATCAATAAGGCATAATTTAATTTAATTTTTACATGGTGAAAAAAATAAAAAAGTAGACATGAAAAATAAAATGTAGAAATCACAACCTGTTTACAAAAAGAAAAGATAAATTTATTTATTTGATGACAGAACAAACACTACCATATTATGAGTCCATCAGTACATTCTAACAGTTTCTGATGGTGCCCTAAGATTTGACGAGAGAAATCATTTCATTCAAAAAATTATGTAAAAAAGATGTGCTGAAGATGGCTGCAAAATTGAAAAATTGGCAGTGTGCATGCAATATATGGTGATATTGAAATGTGTTGATTGTTTTGAAAAGTTCCATAAACTGAAATAAATTACTCTAGTCATAATTTTGTTGAAAAATTATTTTTTATCTCAACTGCAAAAATAAAATGGTTTTTATTTTAATAATTTTTGGTCATTCTAATGCCTTGCATATATATATATATATGGACACTAGGTATTTATTTCCTGTTCCCACATAATCAAATTTAGCAAAATTAATTATACCTGGAGATGCAGAAAGTGAACAGGAATACAAAAAGAATTAAGAAAATGTTCGCTCACACTCCAAAAATTTTAGAAAATAGAAATTCCCTTCCTTCCCGCCGCACCTAAAACATTACTAATTTAATGTTTATGCTTTATTTTTTTGAAGTAGTAACTTACAAAATGCCTCAAAATGTAATTAAACTTGCTGTTGACTACTAAAAAATTACAGATTTTGAGAAAAAATTAACTTTAACACTACAATTTTACATTGCTTTGTGTGGTAAGTTCTATCGATTTTAGGCCAAAGTTAGAAATAGGTGTGTAAATGTTCAATGCAATATTTTCTCTTTTGTGCATAGAATAGTAATTGTAGTGTGTTGTTTCGTCCTATTAAATAATTTTGCAACTTACTAAGTTTGTGTGCCGAGTGAAACATGGTGCTAATACTGCTTTGTTAAAAGTTGATTTTTTTTCTTAATTTGTAATTTTTGGGAATCAACAGCAAATTAAATTACATTTCAAAACACTTTACGAGTTTTGTCAAAAAATTAAAGCCAACACGTTGAATTAGTTACTTTTAACGAAGTGTGGAGGGGGATTTCTACTTTCCAAAATTTATTTTTGAGACATTAGCAAGAGTTTTTATAAGTTTTTTGTATCCCTAATGACTTTCTGCATCACCTGGTATAAACTTTTTCGCTAAAATCGAACACATGGCAAAGGAAATACATACTGGCACTAGCTATTGCTAGTTTACTATTAATACAATTTTAAATATTATATTTCATCAAACTAAAATCATTTCACTATAAATATTCAAAATTTGCAAAAGCTATATGGGCAATTAAAGGTTACAACTAAAATTTGCAATCTTAAAATATTTTAAATTTTATACATCTAGTACTAAAAGGAGCAAAAATACCTACTTAATCTAAGCTCTTGTATTGAAAAATAAGATGTTACAAACATAAACGAACTTGTTTTTTCAAGCTTGAAGACCCATATTTTTACGTTTGAACTTAAATTCAAACGTAGTTATGTCTAGCACCATAAAGAAAAAAAATGCACGAAACGTATTTTTTACCTAGTGCTTAAATATAAAATATTAGAATAAAAAATTAACCACTTACAATTTACTAAATTAAAATTATTGACTGGACAGAACGGGCCAAAAAGTAAGCCTATTTTCAAACAGTACTTTGTCATGCATTCAGACTCCCATAAAATTTTCCCATCGTACATGTTTCATCCTAAAATTTAAAGCTATTAAACTTTTAAACAATCCAATAATTTTTAATAATACTTACAAACAGTTCTTGATTGGGAAAAATCCAAAGCAAAAATACTTGTTATAAAAACTTCCCACCGGTTTGGACGACTAACTGTGTAACGGTGAAAGCCCTGAAAGCAGATAAGCAATCTACTCGAGAACTGATCGAAAGATGTACTTCACTCAACGAAGTTAGAAATCAATGTCTCAGAGAAGGAGATTACTAGCAAATGTAGTAATGATTCTCTAACAATAACTTTAACCTGCTACACTACAGATAAAATAAGAACGTACAGGTAAGCTAAAAATGTATCTCATAATTATATATAAACGCAAATAAACGCAAATGCATTTAAGAGTCACTTACAACAAAAACTGTTGCATCGATTTTAACTAATACACTTAAACATAAGTAGTGGTTTTTTCACAAGTTAATACAAAAAATGTAACTTAAACATGTATTAATAAATTACAGCTGTTTATAACAGCATTTACTGTTTCTGTTAAATGACTATGTTTTTAAGTTTTGAAATAAGTTCCGAGAGACTTATTCCAAACGGAGTACGCTGTTGTGGGATTATATTTACAAAAAGTGTTGCTTAGTTTGAGTTTTCGATAATCTGTGTGGTGCCGTTATAGAGTTTATAAATCATTGTTTTGTTGTATCCATTGGTTTATAATATATGAAGACCACAGACAAAAAACATTCTAAGTCAATATTTTTTGAAAATGAGATTTTAGTGCTATCTAGTGGCTTAATACGAGTACTACAATGTAGCTAATTTATCAAAGGGAAATCTCATTCTATGTCAATAGAATCAAAAAAATCCCGTACAGGAAAATAGCATTCTATATCCAATCAGCTGATTCAATTACAGTGAAAGAATATTCTATTTCAAACAATTTTAATAATAATTCTCTCATACAATTTTCTTATGAATACAAAGTGAGAGTTTTCACAGACGGTAAAATTAATGAAGTCATAGTTTGTTAAAAAGCTTTTATATCAGTTCATGGAATAACAAATCAAACATTTAATACCATAAGAAATCTCCTAATAAAACTGGGAAAGCTCCAGTAGACAATCGAGGTGAACATAAAAATAGTAACAAATTACACTTTTGCTATTACTTGCGACCAGACATTTGTTAACTAAAAGTTGTTAATTGTTCACTTTCACTTGGAGGTAACGTTTTCGTCTTACGACTTCTTCAGCCTCGTACTTTTGCCGCTAGGAATGCTGCTGTTGTGCTTCCTCGGTACCATCTTTTTGAAAGTTAGAAGAGATGTGATCGAAAAATATGTGTGATCTGTGCCGCGTTTGTTCATTTAAGATGTCATTTTTATGTGTGTTGCTATGTCTATATATTTCAAACTGTTTTAGTGTGTTTAATTTATGGCCTTTGTTGCATGTGTAGAGGATGCTCATGTTATTTTCCATACTTTTGCATGAGTGTTTAGTGCCCATGAGGTGATTTACGAAAGTGGATTCAATAGTAGTGCGCAGTGCCCTTTTGTGTTCTTTATATCTTTCGGCAAAAGATCTGCCTGTTTGTCCAATTTAGAACTTATAGCAGTTGTTGCATTTTAGTTTGTATACTCCTGGGTTATTGTATGTGTTGGTATTGTTAATAATGCTGTGTCTGATAGCTGTTTGGCTTTTATTTGTTGTTCTGTAAGCTACATTGTATCCTGATTTTTTTAATTGGTGCGCTATCTTATTTGTGAGTTTGTTTATGTATGTGAGGGTGATGAATTTGTTTGTGTTCGTGTTTTTGTTGTTACTATTTTTGTTAAGTATTTTTCTGTGTAGTTTGTCTATTAAATAATTGTCATATCCATTTTTGTGAGCTAAATATTTGATTGTGTTTAGTTCCTCTGTGTAGTTAGTTGTGGACATTTATGTCATTCTACATGAATGTTTTGTAAATAGTATGTATGGTGTTTATATATCTCATAATTTCTATTGTGTTAAGTTTGTAGCTTTTATTGATGTAATGTAGAATTTTTAGAATGGTGTCTATGTCGGTCTGTGAATGTAATGTGTTTTGTAATGGCGAAATTTGATTTGGGTTGTGTCTTTCTTAACTGTTTTACGTGTTCTTTGTATCTTGTAGTAAATGTTCTCCCTGTTTGTCCTATGTAACAGCTGAAACAGTTGTTGCATGTAATCTTGTATAGGCCTGCCCTATCGTGTTTATCCTGGTGTGTTTTTGAACTGGGTAGGTGTTTTTTTAATTGTGTTGGATGTTGTCAATACTACTTCGTATTTATGTTTACGGAACGAGGAAGCTATTTTTTGTGAAATGTTGTCGTGATATGTAAGTGTTATATATTTGTGTATTATTGTTTTTGTTGTGTTATGTGTAAGTTGTTTTTTTGCGCATTATGTTGTCTATCAAGGTGTGTTTGTATCCGTTTTTGGGCTATGTGTTTTATTGTGTTTAGTTCGTTTATTTTGTCTCCATTGATATTGGGTATGTTGATTGAACTGTGTATCATGGAGTGTAAGGACGTATGTTTGTGTTGTGTGGGGTGATTGGACGTGTTATGTATTACTCTGTCTATGGTAGTGAGTTTCCTGTATATTTTCAATGTGTGTTTGTTGTTTTGTTTTGTTATTGTTAGGTGTAAGAAGTTGATTTTGTTCTATTTCCCGTGTGAACTTTATATTATTGTGTAATTTGTTAATTTAATTGTGGAAGGTGTTTATCTGTCGTATGTTGTACTACGATATGAACAACACAAAAACTGCAAGTTTTAAATATTTAGGATACACAAATGGATACAACACCACAATAATGGAAAAACCATAGCATAATATATTAAAAAGCAATAAAATTAACACTACAAAGAGGGAAAACAAATACATTACAATACAATACATAAACAAAACATCAAATGAAATATCCCACGTAAGACATAACTACGGTTAATGGTCTGCCACCCGCTTCAGCCCTTGGTTAGAGAGTGTCCACGGTGCACAGGTGTGGAAGCCTGCGCACAGTATTACGAATATTCGACCGATGCAAATCAAGTCGAGCTAAGGAAGAAAATTATAGCCATTGATGAAAAGCCCTGCAATAATACTATTGAGTGAGTCAAATGTTGTGGTGTCCGATCTTTAAACTGTCCAACATTTAAGGAAGAGAAGGATATCCTTGGTATCACAGCTAAGGAAAGGATATCTTCGGCTAAGGCTAAGAAAATTTCAAGAACCTTCCAATCAATTTATGCTGCTACTTTTACTGCTAAAACGAATTCCTGTACGAACTGTGTCGACCTGACAAAAATAGAAGTTCTTACTAAACAAATTACTCCCCTTCTGGAATTAGTCATGAATGGTCCTCCTTTTATTCTATTACAGCCTCCGAACACCCTACATGATTTTATTCGTTCACGATCTCTACCATGGGAGGTCATAGTGGGCAAAGTAAGTCGTTGACCGAAACGGGTATCTCGAGGCAAAAGGCAACCGGTACTAAACCTTTTGTACTTAAGGTGATGAATAGAAAAGATGGAGAGAATCGTCGTCCAACAGTATAAACAAGCAAACCGGCCAAAAAAACTATTACCAAAGGAAAGCATGGTAATACAGCCCCTCTTCAAATCCAAAACTTTCTTCGATTAAACCCCTCGATTTTTTATATGGAATCTGAAGATTTTACGCATGAGACCTCTGTGAACGTCCTAGGCTATAGAGACAGCATCAATGGGTGTCAGATTAATGCATTGATAAATGCCTTCAATTAGGAAGTAAGTGATAGTATAGGGCATCAATGGAGTTAGGGATAATATAGAAGATCTAAAGGTACTCGTGCGAGATATGTATCCTACCTTCTTATGTCTCCAAGAGTCATATCTTCTTGAATCAGATAATTTCCATGTAAGGGAATGTTCCATTTTTAAATTAGACTTCGTTATAGAGGATAGAAATAGAGGTGGCGTAGCAATCCTAACTCACCACTGTAGCGATGCTATTTCTCTAAACTTTTTAACTGCTTTAAAAGCAATACCCGTTCAAACAGTTGTCCCGTATAAGATCACTGTGTGTTATGTCTACTTGCCACCTAATGAAAATCTTTGAGACACTGATTTAGTTGACTTGATAAGCCAGGTAGCCTTCATTTTAATTTTTAGGCGATTGTATTCCTCAATATTGAGTTCTTCTACTTGCAACTTTTTTACGTGTTAGAACGGAATTGGATTTATGTCACTCTTTTAGCAACGCCAACTAGTAAATGTACAGTCGTACTATCTTACTGCAGTCTTCTTTTGACTAGTAGATGCACATGGTCGGTACTTTAACGATTTGTATGGAATAAAATCAATTTATGTAATTCATCCCCCTGTTACGCTCGTCAAGGTCAATATCTACAGGCTTCACATTTGTCTGTTTTAAAAACTCAATGTGTAGTATTTAGTCGTCGTAGGTAACACCAGGAACTTATCCTTTATCTTGATGGAATTTAGCTGAAAATCACGTTTAGTGTTCGTTTTTTTTTGTAATCAATTTTACAATCACTTTTACATTAGTTTATGACCATCCGAACATTTAACAAAATACTTTCGTGGATCCCATACGTGGGTGATTTGAAGATTCGGTACAACAAGATATTGGATATGTTAAGAGTTCTTAGTTATACGAATTTGGGGAGACAGAAGCAGAATGCTACGTGTCTATCTCGCGGTCGTTAGATCTCACATAGATAATGGCTGTCTAGCCTATTCATCTGCACAACCTACAGTTTTGAAAACTCTCAATACCACCCCCAACTCTGGACTTAGACTTACTACTACAAGTAGTAGTGCAAGTAGATCCAGCTTAATCCTTCGATTTTATGTCAAGACTGAGGAACCTTTCCTTTCAAGACGACTTCAGATACTAAAAATTTCTCACATGTCTGGTCTTTACGGCAAACCTAAACATCCGGCATTTAATATCGTTTTTAAGAACGCTCACGAGCGGTATTACGATGCACATCAACACTCGACTGTTCCCTTTGGCATAAGAACGCAACGTATATTCGATAACCTTGAGTTGCAACTTCTTTCTATTGCGAACGTTCAACGTGCTATCTCATAGATAATTGATGCTTTACTGACTTTACTGCATTGTATTCATTAATCTGTGTCAGTACTATGTAAAAATTAAATAAAGATTTTATTTAAAAAAAACTAATTTTAAATACAATTTGTTTTATGCTCCGAAATGCTTTTATGTATTTTTACTAACTATTAAGTATGTTTGACAAACTGCGTAAGTTGGTTCTGCTTTGCTGGAACATTCCGTTTTATTTCTAGGTTAGTATATACATTTTTTTTATTTGGGTTTTTACGATTCATTCAAGATTCAAATGTTTGTCTAAAACCAGTAATATTTCAATAATGCCCAGACATACTTACTTGTTAATAAGTAGATGGTTTTGATCAAGTATTTGAACCATGATTGTATTAAATAATACATTTTTAATAACTGATATTTTTTAATTACTTGGCACTGAATTTTTTTACCCAACTTTAAATTAATAAAAAATAACTCCGTGTAAAATAAAAATAAAATTCTTGTGCATATCATTCTAGCATGCGTTTTTGAACAATTTTTCATTTTAATCTCAGGTGGATCCAAATTCCCATAATTAACAAATATTTGTTTTTGTGATAATTATTAAAGTCAGCGACTACCTCTCTGATTGGCGAAGTTTTTGGTAATTGTTTAGATTCCTAAACCGGGCCTATATTTTCATGAAACATTCAGGATAATTGTTTAGATTCCTAAACCGGTCCTATTTTTTCATAAAACATTCAGATTTTTTAAAATCCAGATATTTTTAACGGCAAACATAAATTAACATAAAATACACTAATCTAACCTAACCTAACCTAGGTGCTTACTTTGGAAGTATTTTGGTGGGTACACTGTGTTGTCACACTTCAAACAGTTCGTCTTTGTCGGGAGCACGTTTTTTTAACATAAAGCCTCAATAACCTGCTTTCTGTTGAACAAACAAGCTTCGAAAAATAATGTGCGGCAAGCTCCGTCAATCCATCGTCTCACACACACACACACTACGCAGTAAATATATTTTATAGAACTTAATCTCTGAAACGTATCAACAAAGGATAATATTGTAAAGGATAATATATCACTTTCACTATATGTACTTAAACAAGAATCTTACTTGGTATTTATGCTAGTTAACTTTCAAAGATTGTAGTATCCCCATTATCGAGCATCACTGGTTGAGGGTTGTAGTAGACAGTCTATTATGTTATGGTCTGAGGTGACAGTGGGACACATCTCCCGAAACGGCCGTCCTCAACAAATATAAGTAAGTGCTACTATAGGCAAGTTTATAAACATTTACAAGTGTTTAGTGATAACTAGTAGCTCACGTGAAGATGGAATCAAAAAATAATAAATTTTGTATTATTACAATCTATAATTTTTAGTTCTTTTTCGTTTAATTTTAGTTTTTAGTTCCAACCATTCTTTTTTGTTCTTATATTTAATTCTTTTATATTTTTTAGTTTTGTGTTTAGCTCTTCCTCATAAGACATTATTATCTTAGTTTATTTTGTTGTAATGATAATAATGTAATCAGGGGTTTCCCCAGAAAAAAATATTGTACTGTTGAAATTAACAACAAATTTATTTATTGTAATTGATTGTTTTAAATATTGAATGAGTTGGAGCGGGTGCCTATTACAAGTTAATTGTAAATTAGTTGTATACTTTTGAAAGACTTTTATAATATTTTTTTTTTCTAGAAATTCATTGGCTTAAACTTACCTCAAAAACAGTAGTTATCTACAAAGAACAAATAATTTAGAGAAGTGTAAGGTAATACTTCAGGTAAGTATTAAAGAATGATAGACATTATTTTTGAATTCTAGAATTTTGTAGTCAATTACATTCGGTGAATCTTAATTAATCACTGAAACAATAGTTTATGACTATCTGAACTCTAAATTTTGTAAAATTGTTAAAACTTACTGAGACAGAACGTTTTCGATCATTATGTGCCGATCTTCACCAGTGTCTTCTGCATAGAGATGTCGGGTCAAGCTGTGACGGTTTTAATGTCCGTGATGACACAGGCACACTTATCCACAACACCTCAAACCACTCTATCCAACACAAACACGCTGCCTTCAGATCCATGCTCCATAGACTTAAAGAAGTCCCAATGACCACAGAAAACATAAAAATAGAACTAGACACAATTAAATATTTTGCATACACAAATGGATACAAGAACACAATAATAGACAAACTATATTACAAAATACAAAAAAACACTAAAATTAACACTACAGACAGGGAAATCAAATAAATCGCATTATCATACATAAACAAAACAACAAACAAAATAGCCCGTAAATTTCAAAAAATAGGATACAAAATAGCATACATAACTAATAAGTTACAATACAAAATACAACACAATACCAACAACAAAGATAAACTACAAGCACCAGGTGTATATAAACTAAACTGCGACAAATGTAACAAATTCTACATTGGAGAAACAGGTCGCAGCTTTAAACAAAGAATAGAGGAACACATACAGAACACCAACTCAACATTTTACAATCAGATAAAAGAAACAGAACAAAAATACACAGACATTTACCATATCCTAGAAATACTACACATCAAGAAAAAAGGACCACATCTCAACAAACTAGAAAAATATGAAATTTAAAGACACACAAAAACATAAAGTACAAATATATTAAACAAACAAACACAATACAAATCACACATACTCTTTGATACTAACGAAAACCTGCCTTTCAAACTGTCACCGCTTGACCCGACATCTCTAAGCAGAAGACACTGTTGAAGATCGCCACATAGCGATCAAAAACGCTCTGTCTCAGTAAGTTTTAACAAATTTACAAAGTTTAAAGTTCAGATAGTCATAAACTATTGTTTAAGTGATTAATTATTTTTGAGTAATTTTCATCTTAAACATTTTTTAATAACATTCTCAGTTGAACAACTAATACAACTAAGAATTATTGGGGCACCAAGTGATATGTGACATTTGTGCACTTTTCAAGTTTAGTGCAATTTCAGACTGTTGAAGTATAGGAGAATAGTAAAGTACAGTAGAACATCACTAATTTGTCACGTTCGGAACTGAGGAAGTGAATAATTTGAGAAAAAGACAAATTGCAGAAATCATATAATTAACATGTAATTATGGGTAAACATAGCAATTGAATACACAATTAGATATGTAATGTAATTAATATTGTACCTACATGATTTATGTACGCCAAAAAACTCAACAACGCTATTACACAACACTATAAAAACACTGGTAGTCTGCAGTATAGTTCATAATTACAAATACAGTACGTTTTTCTATTTTTATAAAAGACATTAAAAAAACATATCAGTATCTTTCAAGAACATTAACACTGCTAAGAAAAAATAAGATGTATTAAATCTATTTACTTTTTAAAAAAAGTCTGTTTTTTCTTTTGCATTAAAGAATTATTTGTTTGTACTGTAAACTGCCGAATCTGTCTTGATACTGTTGATTTTGTCAGTTCTGTTTGTTTTTGTCTCATACAATCAATTATATGTTGTTAGCAATTTTATTAACTTTCCTATAAGTCACTTTATTTTTTGGGCAAATGTGTAGAGATTTTCTCAGTAATCAAATGACTGTTGTCTGATATTGGCCTTACCTGATGGTGCCTATACTACGTGACAGTGCAGTCGATGTTTGTTATTACTGTGAGGAATTACAGGTGACAAATTGAAGAGTGACAAACTAGAGAGGTTCTACTGTAACTAAATTTTTAACTTGTGCAGGAATATAACAACTTACTTAAACCAATGCATCTCTGATTTATCATAAGCTTTAAACTTTAATCTTCATTTTTCCAAAATAGTAAAAATGTCATCTACTTCGCTTGGGTTCACAATGACTGTTATAATGAATAGTAAGAAAAATGTATTCTAATAGTTTTTTTTAAAATGAATTCTGTAAAATAATTTAAAAATACTAAAGATAACATTACCTTTTTGTTGTTTAGTTGTTGAAGGAATTTGTTTCCAATTGATTATAGATATTTTATAATAGGCTTACATATTTGATAAAGTAGAAATTAATACCTGAAAATAAATGTGATGGTTTTAGTTTTTGAGTAATGGCCTGTTGTGTTCGCTCAATGTTGGGAGTTCCTTGCATCTCGCAGCGTTGCATTAACACAATGTTGGGAAATGGTGTATGCTGAAAAGACATGACAATCATTGCATGAAACGATTTATTGAAACACAATTTCCTATATAGTTTTACTTTTTACAATTTACTTTCAAACTGAATTGTGAAATTTTTCAAAACATTCAACATCTAAAAACTCTTGACATTTCTAACATGTGAGATTGTTTGACTGAGGCACACTTTACATCTCCGCCTTGCTTAATTTTATCTTGGTCAGTTTTTTTTCTCACATCATCTGGTAAAGTAATTTTACTGCAGTGACCTAATAGCAAATTTTTGCTGCACTTGTTAGGTTCTTCACTTTTTTCTGATCGAAGTAAGGACTTAACGAGCAGCGATCTGAACTCTATCTCACTAATTTTATTTCCTGTTGATAAAATATAAAATTTAAATGCATTTACTACAACACAATTAATTCCATTTACAAATAAGGTCCACCACCATTTTTTACCTCTTATTCTAATTCTGTAATTGGCAATAGCATTATCATGAAAATCTACTTCTCCCATTCCTTTATTATAATCATTGATAACATTTGGTTGCTTTACAAAGTCCTGTTTCCTTTCTTTTTTATTGTAGCGTTTTACATTTAGTGTTGGTTCAACTGATCCGTAATTTGTTATAACTGTAACATCTGAATTATTCCGCCATCGAGCAACAAAAATATTCTCTTTTTTATCATAAGGAAATTCATAACTTCCTTTCGGAGGTTTTAGAAATTTTTTCACTGACGTGAGCAGAATGTGAAACCTATTTTCCCTTATTGTTTCTGATTCTAAGAAAATCATCTTTGTCAGTTTACTAACTTAACTGTTAGTACTGACAAAAATTATCAAAAAAAATTACGTGATTCTCTGGATTTTCAATTATTTTCAACAAATTATAAACCACCTTCTCTCCTATACCATAACCGTTGTTTATTTCCCCACCTTTTCCCCCTTATAGCTCAAAACTGTATTCATAAACCATCAACAGAAGCAATGCACCAAATTTTGAAACCGAATCTCATTGCTTACCTTTTCATATGAACATGCTTGGTGAATGTCGTCCAAAATAAGGCACCATTTGCTCATCAATTGATAATTTATGAGGAAATACTCCAAACTGGTGGAATTTGGTATTTAATTTATCAAAATATGGACTGGTTTTGGAAGTTTTGTCCGATTTATCTAGTTTATTGTTGTCTGATAAATGAATCCACTTTTAAATTTCATCAAATTTATTTCTAGACATTGTTTTTCATAGAATTGATATACCTTTATCAAGATCTGTACTCCAATACATTTTTTATTGAGGTAGCAAATGATACCCCCTCAGAATGAGAATTCCTAAAAATTGTCTGAATTCTGGACAAGTTAAAGAAAAGCTATGGTGATTTGCATAAGATACAGAAAAATGAATAATTTTGTCCAGGAACAAATCATAAAAAAATAAATTGAATGTTTCAAGAATTGTCTACTATATTGGTTTTTTTAGTTGTTTTATAAGGTTTTTTTATTTCTAGATCATTTGGAAATTTTGATATAGTTGGTAAAGAATTTTCAAAATCTGGATATAATTTTTGTTTCTTTAGTACTGGTTTAACATTTTTTATTACTTGTCTCTGTAGACACGGAAATGTGAACTTCAAAAGAACCAGTGATATCCGAATAAACTCTATCACTACCGTCATTTATGACAATTTGATTATCGTTGAAATCTTCTTCATCGCCAAAGTCAGGTGGTATGATACCTGCATCGACACTTCCTCATCCTTGATATCATCGAGAGCAATTCTTCTAATGTTTTATAACCTCACATTTAAAACTTATAGTGGATCTGTTGGTCAATTGTTTTGAACATGGCCGATATATCTCAACTGGCAGGAAACTCCGAATGTTGTGTCAATGCAACAATTCTGTTGAATAAAGAGGAAGTGGAGAGTTGTAGTTCAACAGAAATGACTTGGCACTAAAGTAAACATGATAAGAATAGCTGACATAGCAAAAGGTTTCGTTCCAATAATTGACAAATGTTTATTTCTTACAACAAAAATGTTGATTTTCTCAGAATTTATTTTATCATAGTTGAAGTCTTTATTGACAAAGATATATTATTAAAAACAAAATAACTGATGCATGATAGAAAAATACTCTATTCTTAAAAGAAATAACACACTTCAAATTGAAAATTACTGACTATATGAAGAAATTGTGTACAATATAATACACTGTTGTTTTTACGCAACATTGGGAAGAAATGGGTTGAACTAATTTATCATCAAAACGATAAAAATACCTGCTTCACATAAAAATACCTACTTTGCTTCACATAAAAATACTTTACTTTATTTAGTTGGATCAGGGCATCTTGGTTTAGAATTTAAGTACCTGAAGTAGCTGTACTCTCTTTTAGTGTCATGAAGAGATGTCTGTGTCTCCTTGAAGAAAGAAAGATAAGAAAAGTTAGGTTAGAGAAGAGTAGATGGAAGATAGAATTCAAAAGAAATCAAATGAAAACACTAAATGAAATTATTAGATATAGTGGGTTTCAGTTGGACCACTGGTGTATTGTACAAATTTTTTAATTGAGCCAAATTTAAAAAATAAACTAATGTATGTTTCACACAAAAATTATGCCAGGTAATTTGTCTGAAATGCTGCTTATTTGGCCCATTTTTTCTTTTTTAGTGTAGCTACCCGATGTACTAGACTGTGAGTATGTTCAGTACTATACAGTACTTACTGTATATGTTTATTAAAAGAAACATCCACTGTAGAACAGAAATTAGGATCTATTACAAATTATGCACTTTTGAAATATGATTAAAACCCTGCACTGAAGATATTGAAGTGAGACTGCAGATACCATTTTCCAAGCTAATCCTCATCACTCAAAGGTTACAAGTTGTAAACATAAACATTCTATACACTTTCATTAATGTTATACCCCATAAAGTTATTTTAAAACTGTCTGTTTGATCTGGAGTTTGTTGTAAATACACCTCGGATACATATAGAGAATGTTATAATTTAGAGATATCCTATCTACTTTTACTTGCTATTTAATCCCATGGCTTGAAATTAACATTGCCGGGTTCAGACTTTAATCCTTAGTCATGTATGAAAATTGTGTTTAATAATATATTACCCTTAATTTTCAAAACATCGTTCAATAGGACCAGCTGTATAATTGGAAAAAAATATGCTGTTTTGATTATCCGACATCTACTGTATTCTTTTGAATAAATAATGTATCATTATTTGATATGTGTATTTATTTTACATTTGCCATATATCTTACAAAGCATTTTACAGATATATTATTAATAAAATGAAATTTTTTAGGGCTTGGAATGAGGAAGCCATCAGCACTTGGACTTACTATGGAACCAAGTAAAGTTACAAGTAAAACCAGTAGCCTTAAAGCATTGCTATTGAGAGCATGGCGGGAGCGTTGGTCTGATCTACAGTGGGGCATTCATATAAAGACAGTAAGGCCTGGTCTCTTACTTTGTCATATTGTGATTTGTTACTAAAACTATTCATTTAAATATATTTTAGTAAGAAAGCTTAATTTGTTTGTACTTTGTTGATGTATAAAATAACACTACTAACAACACAAGCAGCAGAAGATGAGGAAGATTCCTGCGTCTGGAAAATAAGGCCTCTATAACAATAATTGAGATATGACCATAAATATCGAAATCTTATTGCTGTTCATGACAAACTGGTTGTTAATTATTTATTACACTTTTTCTATTACTTGGGACCAGACTTTTTGTTAACTAAAGGTTGTTAAATTGTTTACTTACACTTGGAGGAAAGGTTTTCATCTTACGACTTCTTCTGAACAAGTTTGGTCGCAAGTAATAGCAAAAGTGTAAAAAGTAATGACCATAAAGATAATTATTTTATCTAGAGCTCCAGACAAGATCACATTAATAAATTTCTTAACATGGAGAGGTGCTAAAATATGTTATAGATTTAATTCAACTAATTTTGTCTTAATTTTAACTCCTTATGGAGTTGGAGAATTCTGAACCAAGAAAGCGGCTCTTCTATAAAAATATTACTTTTTTTCTATTTAACAAACCTAACCTAATTTATTTCAGCTGCATTGAAAATAATACAAGACTTCATTTAAAGTTGGTTAGGCTTGATGTTTAGCTTGGAAGATTTAAATCTTCACATTTCCTATATGAGAAATGTGTGTTTTATATTAATAGACAATTCAGTAAATGAATTTTTAGACAAAAATGTTCTAGGGCTTAGAATATGTTTTAAAACAATAGGGTAAAATAAAACATGATTACAACAGCTAATCTTTCTCAAATGTACCTTTAAAATGGATTTTGAAGTTATATTAAAAACATTAAATAATAATAACAAAGAAATAGGGTCAGCGTGTAAAAAATAATAATCGTGAAATAAAGATACTAATACCACATCTGATGTTGGTAATACAAAACTCTCAATATTCTGTATAATTATAATAATTATACATTCGACTATATAATTATTATATTATTGAACGCAATCAGTTATAGCATTATGACAGATCATAAATGTAATAAAAAAAAATTATAATATGTCAGCTTTAGGAAATGTTCATTGTGATGCATATGCTGAAATAATGGAAACAAATAAAATTTTGTTGGATATAAAAATGGGAAGGTGTATGAAAATCTTAATATAAAAAAATATAAGAATTGTTGTGGGTATAATCATAGTTCTAAAAAGTGCAAAAATTTATTAAAAGGACCTCAATAGTGTATAAAGTGTGCAGGAAAACATATTGTTGCTGTCTGTACATTTGAATAAACTCGTAGCGGTCCCATCTTGTAGCGTCACCACGCTATAACTAACTAACGCGTCTTTTTATTTTTTACAATGTTTAAAATATGGCGGCTTCTCCTTCTTCTAAAACACATGTTGCTATAATTTAGTTCGATTCCTTCCCACTAGAGTCGACTGTCTCTGACCTACTTTCTTCTGTTTCTACAGCTGATGCAATAACGCGATTGTTTTCACCAGTTTTAATTTTGTTAACATACTGTTTCAATTTTCCGATCCTTAACAAACCTTCCAGTGTTTATTTAATTATTATTATTTGTGTGTGAAGTGTCTTTGCGTTTTACTTTTGTAATAATTCCGAAATGTGTGTGTTTTGAGCTGAATTCATACAAACATAACCTTTCTAATCTCATTGTTTACAATCGTATTTCACTTTCTCCTTCAAGTAATTACTTATGCCCTATGTTACTAATATTTACAATTTTGTTTAAATATAATTATTATTATTAGATTATCTTGTTTTTAATTTATTTGTTAGGTTATTTGATATAACAAATTTCCTCATGGATTTTACAGTTCAAATACCTTGTTTACATTTCTAGGCTTTTACCTAAATTTAGTTTCAATTTAATCTAACCAATCTTTTAATGAATTTCTTTTTAAATTTTGTGTGAGATTTCTAATTTATTTTTCCAATTCTTAAAGAACATTATATAGCCCATTCTATAAATGTTACAGTATATTATAAACAATAATATTAATAATCAATTGATCTTAGTTGTTATCAATATAGATCCTACTGAGTTGAAAGAAAAAACTAAGAAATATTTTTATCAATTTCTTCATAATGATTATTTAAAATTTCCATCGTATTAAAAATTTGAATTTTGGAAACTCCCTATATAATCATCTTGTTAATGGGAGAAATCAGACAAATGCTGGCAAATTGATAGATTCTATTGTGATTATTATCTTACATTGTTATCTTTGAATAACATGGTAAAATTAGCAACTAAAAATGGCAAAGGTTACTATAAATAAACTATATCAGGCTACTCACATGCATCAAAAGCAGGGTGAGTCATGCATTGTTTACATATTACTGTAGGTATATTTTCATTTTGCTTTGCGATGTCTTTCGGTTAACTCGGGTTTCGGTTGACCAGAGTTCGGCTAACCGGGGTTCCACTGTTACTATAGTCCATTAGTTTTAATATCTAAGGTGTTAGAAAAGATAACCTTCTCAAGATTATATAAATTTACTGTGAAATATAATTTAATAAGTATTATACTATTTGGTTTTGTAAAAAATGTAGGTTTAAATGATGCCATTGCTAAACTTCAGTTATATATTTACGCCAGTTTGAGCTGCAAGTAAATCAACGCCAGTTTCTTTCTTGTATTATTTAAAGCCTTTGATATAGTTCATCATGATATAATTTTTCTAAATGCATAATGGGGAAATAAGAAGTGTTTGTTAATGGGGAAATAAGAAGTGAAATCACTCTTAAAGAGTTATTTGCAAGGATAAATGTTGTCGATATAAATGATTGCAAAAGCATACCAGTAAAGACAAATGTTGGGATTCCACAAGGTTCAATTCTAGAGCTACTTTTGTTTATAATGTATATAGATGATCTCATAACTTTTCAACAGAACCTGATCACAGAGCAGTTCCAAAGGCTATAAACAATTTATGTTAACTAGTAAATAATATTACATCCGAATTTCATATAATTGACTTTTGATTATACCAAAATAAACTGCTTATAAACTTTGGGAATTGTAAGGATTTAATACCAGATAAAATGGACATGACTCTTAGTGTTCAATATCTAAGAGGAAAGCAACAAATCTAAGGGATTACATACAATTGAAATATAAAAAGTAGGTTATATTAATTAACAACATAGTAACAAAAGAAAATATTTAATCTTATACATTCTACAGGTTAAAAAAAGTTTTTCAAAGAGTAAATTTTTGCAAATATATACACTATGGTCTCTTCAATAGTGCAGATGTGTATAGTATTATTGGCTGGCGTATGCAATAATATATCTCTTGATCCATTAGGTAGAATATAAAAACGTGTTTTTCAAATAATTTGAATAATTTATCAAAGTCCAGATGATAAATGAAATATAAGGAAATTTTTTGCTATGAATTCTATAGTAAACCTACATAGTAAACTAAATAGTAAGTTTACTATGAACAAAGTGAACACTAGGTTTAAAAGTATTAAATTAACAAGACAAATGCTAACAATTGGACAAAGAAGTAATTTGTATTATGCTAAAAAATATTTCAACAAAGTAGCAAATACATTGAAATATTTGGAGGTTAGCATGAAAATGATAATACAAAAAATAAAAAAATAAATTACAAATATTTCTGTTACATAATAGTATATTTTAAGATATTCTAATTTTAAGTTTTATAATTAGGTGAGATATCCTTCAAATAAATGTATTAATATAAAGATATTATATATTTTGTTTTGATATAGGATCAGCTTATGAACAAGCAATTATGCCTCCCATAGGTCCTTTGTATATTTCAAAGGAAATTGGGGATAATAAATAAATACAAATCTCATTAAAACAGTTATAATTGGTTGTAACTTTGGACAACAGGAAGAGAATTAGGTGTAAGGTTTTTGTTAGCAGCCAATTTAAAATAAAAATAATTTATATATACTAACATAAAACATAGTAATAGAAGTAGGGACAAGCTAATATAAATTGCTTTATATTATATTTGCTGAAATCGTTTGCCACAGTATAAAACCTAATTAAGATTGTACAATTTCATTTACGTGTAGTGGGTGACACGTGACGTTAATACAGTTTTTTCCAAATATTAATTCCTTAACACTTACAAGCACACATGTCTCTAATAACGTAAAAGACCACATCCGGTCATTTTGACCGTGTGGTGCATGTTTCACTTATTTTATCACTTTTAGTACTAAAAACACACTGTGGGACAATAAAATGAGAAAGTATAATTAAATTGACAAAAACAGTTCATTTTACATAACTGTTATTAACATATTAACAAAATTATAAAAGTAAGAAAATTAGGTTTTTGTGGAAAGTTATGAAACTTATAAGACAAAACACAAAAGACAAAAACATACCTGTTGTGTAAAGTAGAGTTACGGGTAAAATTTCACACAAACACAGGCACTTTGCTTATTCTCACACACTTTTCCTACTTTCACATACATACTACTGCACAGTCATTGCATACTCTTTTTTGACGTTGGCCAAAAATTGCCAGACTGCACTTTATGGACTTGTGTTGTGTCTTCCTGTCTGAACCTGGTGGGCACTTCTCACAAGTTTTTCTCTTCTGTAGATGGTCATCAGGCACGCAGTCAACTTGGAGAGCTGTGTTGTTTCCAAGTATCTTTCTTATTTCTTCCTTGAGGTCTCTTGCTACTTCATTGATCCTCTTGCGAAGATGAGGGGATATTAGCTCTGTGGCGAGGCTCTTGATAAAAAAAGGGCGTGTTGTATTTGTATGTCTAGTGTAACTCATATATACAATGAAACAGTTGACACTGGCGATATTGATAAGTCTATAAAAAACAACCAGCGGCCACCGTCTTGTTTTCCAGCTTGAGGAGAAAACAGCACATTACATGTCTAGCAGGTCAACGCCGGCCTCTGTGCTGTTATAGAAACATATAATTTCTGGCTTTCTCTTTTCTTCATTAGTTGCAATAGTGTTATGCATACTAGAAGCTAGACAAACTGCCCTGTTTTTTTTTAGCACATAAGATAGCAGCATGATTTCATTTCTGAAGCCATACAGAGTAGATACTGCATTGCGTTCATTATTGGGGAGGAATTCAGTTGGTATAAAACGTTTATCCTTTTTCAAGGTTCCAACGTAGGTGAGCTTTCTTTTGCCTAGTTCTTCTACTGTCTCCAACGAAGAAAACCAGTTGTCAGCAGTCACATTCCTGTTGGACCCTGCAATGGTTTTACTTAGACGTACAACTGCTTGTGTTGGGGCACTCAATTTTTTTTCATTTTCAGACAGGCCAACTCCATTGCTTTCTTTTCCTGTATAAATGTATACATCGCATGGATACGAAGTTTTAGAGTAGCCAGACACATCACTTTTATCCCGTATTTTTTTGGTTTCTTCGGCATGAAAATCCTAAATGGACAACGTCCTCGAAATCATTTCATCAATTGTGACGTAAGCCGAAGGACAATAATTGGCTTGGCTGTTGCTGATGATTTTCTTAAAAATCTCTGAAATAGCTACTGCTTTATTATATTTCTTTCTCTCATCACGTGTTTGAGTATCGTCAAATTTCAGGGTTGCTACTAGAACCTTATAACGATTTCGCGACATAGTTGCTATGAAAGTTGGTTGACTGAAATCGTCTTTTGCGAACAGTGGTTCCATGTTTTCGTCATTTGATTTCAGAATAGAAGCCAAGAGCAGCAAACCAATGAGAGCATTTACCTCTTCTGCATTGGTCTCCCTGTAGTTTGATTTACTTTTGCCAGGGGGAATTTTCTCTCGAGTAGATGCTAATTTCACGTTAGTATTATTAACTATTTTTTAAATAATGTCATCGTCGAAAAACAGTTTCCAGGCGTCTGCTTTACTAGATTCGTTTCCTAAGTCTCATGCAGGCCCTTTTATCTCTGGAAATCGTCCCCTTATGATATTTCGACCTGGAGTCCTCTCATTGCGAGGAGGAGGAGTACTTGACCAAGCATTTGCAGGACCTTGCTCCTTTTTTTCATCCTTTCCAAAAAATATGTAGGCATCGGAACACCTTCAGCAACTGCATTTATTGACTGACTTCTTCATCCACGTCGTCTTCTAACATTGCTTCGTCTTCTGAACTTGAATCATCTGATTCTTCATCGCTTTCGTGTATTACAAAGTCTGGGTCAGTGTCAGAGACATCCACTTCCGAACAAACATCATCTGGTTCATCAGGATCATTGACTTTTTCTTCCAAAAGTCTAAGCACTCTGTCCTCAAAGCCTGGTTCTACCACTGTCAAAGTATTACTACCGTTAGCACGGTTCATTTTGTGTGAAAAAATGAACAAAAAGTGAATAAAACTAGCCTAACTATGTCCACACTAACTCAAGCTTATACACGAGGTATATTACTAATAAAAAAAAAAATATCACCACTAAAAATGTATGTTGATATACTACAGTCTACTTGAAGGAACATATATGGTCATATTGACCGACAGCCAAATAACGGTAAAGACCACACTTGGTATTTTTGACTGACCAACAAATCAACAACACGTCCATATCGAATAACGCCGCAGGTGAAAGTGATCGATATTTTGCCGTTGGGTGGTGGGAGTTAGAGGAGGAAGGTATTGAGCGTGGCAGGCGTCAAGGTCAAAGAGGCGTGCCAATACAAGAGCGCGTAAAAATGCCCGTTGGTCAAATTGACTGATGTGTGCTTATAAGTGTTAACTAAATTTAAAATGAATTAATTTTAGTTTTATATGGTAGGAAAACGTTTCACAAAAGGGGTAAGGTATGCAATACAGTTATTTCCTTCCATTTGCCTTAAAATAAGTGGTAACATATGGTTTCATAGAACAGCTGATTTTGTTATAGGTTATGAGGTAGAACAGCTGCTTTAATGCATAAGTTATGTTACTTTATTTATGTTAATTGTAATAATTTAATTTAAAGTAACTAAAATAAAAATGGTTTTTGTTGCCAAAGTAGGAAATTATTAATTTTTTTTTTTTTTTAATGAGTATTTAATGTAGTATTCTTGAACACTAATGTTCTCAGTGTAGCAATGTTCCAATTTCTTGATCCCATCTAAAAAATTAGATATCACTCTAGGCCTGCAAAGTATCTGTTAATTTTTGCATCAGTTCTTCGTTTAAAGAAAATTACTGTTCATCGATGTGAATTTTTGTTTGGAGAAAAGGTAAAAATATAAAGGAATGAAATCCGTGAATAAGGCGGTTGGGGCAACAATTCCTATCTTAGCTCATGAATTGTTGCATGTAATTGCATTTATGCATAGGCTCTATTGTCTTGATGACAGATGGCTTCATTGCCAAACCTGTATTTATTCCCTCACGTTCCCTTGAACCTGGCTTTGCTGTAGTTGGTTTAATGGTGAGCACAGTATTATGCTGTAATTGTTTATCAAGTAGAAATATAATGTAACAGTATAGTTCTTTTTGTATTCCCAAATACTGATACAATGACTTTTTCAAATAACAAAATTAATTTTGCTTTTTTTGGTGCTATGAAATCATCATGTTATCACTGCTTTGGCTGTTGTTTTGCCTCTGGGTTACAGTAATGAACCCAAGTTTCATTGATGCCAAAAAAATCTTCATCTGTTCGGAAATGTTTGGACATTTCCAATCCGATGTGTTAAAATCTACCATTGACAGTTGCAGCACTCATCTAGAAGATAATTTTCTCATTTCAAGGTTTACTGTTAAAATGACATATGCTGAGTCTTTACAGCCTCAGCAATTTATTTTTTTCTGTTTTCACTAACTATGCCATTGAATAAAAAGTTTTTGTTGTCAAAAAGAAATAGTTGTCTATTGAGCATATTTAAGCAGGATTCAAAATACCCTACCAGAATGAACCAAAATAATTTGAGCGAAATAATAGATAAGAGGAAGATTAGATGATTAATAATTATCAAACCCTGATTGAAGGGAATATCAGAAACTGTTAATGTAAAATGCATTGTATTGTTCTAAAACAGTATTTTGTTTGTTTGTTCTATCACTGCAGTAATTTTCTGTTCAGGTTCACAACAAATTTGTAGAAAAGGAATTCGGTTTGAATTTAAACTCAAAATTGTTAATGGAAATAGTTATGCATAATATTAAACAAAAGAAAATTTTAAATATTTGTTTAAAGTCAGAAAGAAATCTCAATCTCCATTTGAGGAAACAACACCTAAGTACATTAAGAAGATTAGGAAATAAACCAGAATAAAAATAATTTATAGGTAACTGATTCAAAAATTATTTTTGTTATAAAATCATTGATTTTGATAATTTACAGATTTATCAGAAGAATCTGCAAAAAAATTAAAAATCATTTTATAAAACGAGCACAGGCACAAAATTGTTGTATGATTTAAAAACTATACCTATTTTCTCTAAGGAAAGAACTGCTGAAGTGACATTTGTTTTGAACGGAAATTTAAACATGTCTTCCAAAATGTTTATGTCACACCTCAATATTTACTGTTGAACTTCAGAATTAATTTTATCTGAAGAGTATAAACAACTTTTTACAATTTCAGTAAGGGTATTAGTATTAGAGTTATCGTCATAGAATTGGATTTTATTATAAAATTTGTTTTGAATGTCTTGTAAACCACTTTCTTCTTGAAACAGACCGAAAGAAACCTACTTTTTCAACTCATGTACAATTTCAGACCAGTGGCGGCTCCTGCCCAATTACATTGGTGGGGCTTATGACAAGGGATCTCCCCAGATTTACGAGGTGCAAGAGAAAATTTTGAAATTTGATACCAATTTAACTCGTTTTACATTCTAAGCACCTACAAGTTTTATTAAGTTATACTTATTGATTAATATATTAACATTGCTATAACTAATAGACGTATTACGCACCAACATTTATGTGTGAGAACATTACAAATAAGCCTACTATGCTGCTTCCTAAATCAGCTGCCATTGTAATAGCAGCACTGATTAGTCATTTCTCAGCGCATGGACACGACGACGGGACTCCAGCCCAGGCCACCCGTAACACGCGCGTTGAGTGACGTCTCCGCACGGTTTTGGCTGTTTCAGCTTATTCCATGCACTAGTCTGGGGCTCTCTGCTGTGAGCTCCGCACGGAGCTTGCGGCTAATTTCGTGCGTCAACTGCTAAATATTTTATGGTTTGAACATTGCTTGAATAATTCTAAGCTCTTCTTAACCTAATTTAAGACAAATGAATATTAATTAAAAATTAATTTTTGTAATTGGGAGGGCTGCGCCCCAGAGCCCTTTTGGACAAACCGCCACTGTTTCAGACATAATTTGTAATTAATTGAAGTTTAGATTTACTACTATGCTAGACATTTCTGTTGTTTAACTTAAATAATAAATTATAATAAAGAAACTATTCAACTGTTTTGAAGTTTATCTGTTTTAATCTGTATACTTCTTATTTTAATATATATATATATATATATATATATATATATATATATATATATAAATTGATGAGAAGGTTCAGCAAGAAGAATATTTTATACCATAGAAGTAATGAAGGCCTATTTGGCTACATTTAGAAAACATCTATCCATTTGAAGGTCAACAAAACTTAAAATCAGTAACATTTTTAAAGATATGTTAAAAATATCCACTTTATTTCCAATATCTTTTTCTTTTCATATAAGTGTAGCATATAATCTTGAATTACAGATATTACCAAGAGGTGTGAGTGGAGATGTCTATAACTTAGCAGACTGTATTCTGGCTCAAGCTCTTGTGGGACCTGGCCCTAACCAACTTGTATTGTCATACCTCAAACATTCTCTAAGCTCACAGGTAAAGATTTAACAGTTTTTGGTTGATCTCTCTGGATTACTAGTGTTACCCGGTGTACGTTGCTGCACCCGAAATCACAATTTTCGGTTGATCTGTATGGATTACTAGCGTTACCCGGTGCACGTTGCTGCACCCGAAATTACAATTTTTGCAATAAGAAAAGCAAATCAAACATCTAAATAAATATATTTCATTTAATGCAATGCTAGAGGATAGACAATGTTCATTTCATTAGACATATAAACATACAGATTTTAGGTGTCCCAACACGTGAGAATGCAAAATTTAATTATCCGTAGTAAAAGCTTGAATGGTCCAAATTTAATACAGCAATGGTCATTGATTGTCCTTGTGCCTTGTTTATGATTATTGCAAATGCATGTCGCAAAGGAAAGTGTAGTTGAAATAAATAGGTAGATCTGATGAAATCATCAGTATTTATGGAATTATGACCATCTCTCCTTTGAACTTGATACCTCTGATTTCTGCCCTGATCAAGTTGGGTGTCATTTTGTGTGTGTTTCTTCTTGTAAACTCTGTACAAAGTAACGTCTGTAACGAGACTTGAAGTTCTGTATAACCCCTTGATCCATTGGTTGAAGTAGGATTGTAATATTTGGAGGAAGATATACAACAGAAGTGTTACCTGACACTAGTTCTTCCTTATCTGAATGAGCTTTGCAGTTGTCTAAAAATAAAATAGCCTTGCTGTCTTGAGGCATTTTTAATTTTTTGAAATTGCTTTCAATAGCTAGCAAATGGAAATCTTTAAAGAACCAGTTTTTAAATAATTTACTATTGGTCCATGCACTTGGTTATGCACCATAAGGTGCATACGTTATGTCACGTAAGGTGTTTATGCCTTTTAAGACTCTAGGTCTCAATGATTTCCCTATCACAAAAGGTTTAATTTTGTGATTACCGGATGCATTAGAGCAAAGAAGTACTGTTAACTGATCTTTATTTTTCTTGAAACCTTTTACACATTTCTAATCCCCACCGGCTAGGGTAGAATTAGGTAGGCAACGCCACAAAAGGCCAGTATCATCAGTATTATATATTTGACAAACTGTGAGTTCCTCATCAGAAACAATGGACTTAACTTTAATTTTAAACTCTTCACCACCTTTAATATCTGCAGATTTAGCTCCCCAGAAATATCTAATATCAGGATACCATGACAAGTCTTAAAACCCCTTAACCAGCCTTCAGAAAATTTACAATCAATTTTTGCAATGTTTAAATCTTGTTGAAACTCTTTTGCTTTTTCAACAACCATAAAGCCAGTAATCTGTTTACCCTCAGATCGGTTACCCTCAGATTTACCCTCAGTTGCTGAAAACCAACTTTATAGAGCCGAATCAAGTTGTTCTAGTTTGGGTTTTTTTAATGTTTGCCTTCCAAAAATATTTTTAAAGTTTCTGATTCATTCATAAGTTGTTTCAGTTTTTTTTTTTTTAATTGCCATAAATTGTAGGTGATCCTATGTTGAATCTTTCATTATAATGTGCCTACTTACACCATTTTCAAGTTTCTTCACAGTTTCCAGCTTTTGTGCTAAAGTGAGCGTTAGATGTTTTCTTTTTGAAGAACCTGGGTTAATCTTTGGGCCCATATCACTGTTAATAAGAATCTCACAAGTACTAAAACACAAAACTAAAATAAATTATGCCAATCCGACATTCAAACAAACGACTAGTCTGAGATTCATGGTACAGTAAAGCAACGGTGAAAACTGAACTGATAGCAAGAGCGGGAAACAAAGCCTGAAAAAGGAATGGGTTCTGTCCGAACCTACGACAATGCCCGAACGCTGAAGGTGAGCTCACCCACTATACGTACTTATTACATTTCAAAGAATTGTAGTTGACATCAAAACATTTTAAGCTACACAGGTTCTTCGAAAAAAAAACATATCCATTTAAATCAGACATTGATTACACAATTAAAATGAAATCAGTTTTACAATACACTATTTAATATTTCAACCATAATACATACTGCATCACACAACTGTTCCTGTCTAATAAACTGACACTATTGCTTATTTCCCAATAAATATTTCACGCAAATGTTGTGCCGGATTATCAAGCATGCCAGACAATATGATGCCCGATTGGAGGAAGTTTACAGTATATAATATTTATTATGTATTACATGTATTCTATTTCTGTTAATTGTTTTCATAAACAAATCACTTACTTTACTTCATTTAACTTTGTTCTTTGTATTTAATACAACTATTGCTTCTGCAAAGCTGTTTTATCCTATCCTGGTCACAGATAAATTACCAACTTGATATTTTTATTTGCAGTTAGTATCTCATGCTGCAGTTTTACAAAGGATAAGCAAGTATGATGGATTTCATAAGCCTCACTGTATTATAAGTTTGCTGGAGTTTTTAGAAAATATTTTGGTAAGTATAAACAATGAAGTTTAAAGTAAAACAAACAAAACTCATTTCAAACATTTCTTGGCAAACATATTGAATTAACAACCAAATGCTAGAAGGTAAAAATGGTTACCCAGTGATGTAGAAAGACCTAAATTCAGTGTGTAATCTATTATTTTGTCACTTTTGCCTTAAACATTTACAACTTTCTAAAATATAATCTAACATAAAAATACATATAAAACCGCACAACACTTCATTTTAACAATATAAACTAGCACAATGGCTTTATGGACATGTTGGGCTATTTCACTAAAAAAATTAACAAAACATGAAACATTTTTATGAAATTTAATATCTACAGAACATGCATAGAAACATATAAAAATCCCTGTTACGTTAATTAATCAACCAAAGAGTTGTATGCCTGAATGAAATGTACAACTGATGTTAATAAGACTTGTAGACAAAAGATTTCAAGACATCAGCTTTGGAACAGCACTTGGTTTGATATTGTAAACATTACCTGAGATATAAAATATTTGTGAATATGTTGACAGTTTTTCATATTATTTGTTATTATAAGTCAAATATGAGAAAAATGGCGTATCTCATACTTCCTCTTAATTAAAACTATATTCACTATGGTAAATATTGAAAATGTTCACGTAAAATCTCACTACACGCTAGTTTATTAATACCGACTAGTTTCGGTGACAATGTTGCCTTAATCAGTGAGTGTCTAACACTTCAGTGACTGATGTAGTAAGATTTTGAATAAACTGTTTTAATATTGACAATTGTGAATTTGTTCCCACTAAATAAGCTGTAATATTAAAAAAATATTGGTGAAACCGACTAGTAATGTCAAATTTCTAATTTGAAATTAAATACATGTGCTGTAGTATTTTCTAAAAGTGTGAATTTTTACTAACAACTTTTCATATTATTTGTTATTGTAAAGTTATAGAAAACTAGTGTCTTCTTTTCCTCCTATTAACTACTAAGTGCATAGCGTTTGATCAATTACATGCAGAAATTTTAATTCTTACGATAGGGATTTTTAAAATTTTTGAAAGTTATGTTGGCTGCTCTAGGTTCCAGACAATCTACTGAACTGAATAGATACATGATTTGCCTTTGTTGACAAAGGCTCATATCATCAGATGTAGTTATATCAAGACATGTATTTACTGTCACAAATGAAAGAGATTTCATTCCCTATATACATGTACAATAATTAATGGATATGTTATAATTTCACAAGTAACAAATTTGATCATGTATCTGAGAAAGGAAATAATGTTTCTTGTATCATATAAACAATTCACTACAGGCAGTGAACGAAATAATTATAAATTGTGTCCATTTGATTTAGATTGGTAACTACTTAACCTCAGTTATTCTTATAAAACACTTAGCAGAAATAGGGATTTGTGCAACAGTCACAGAGTTGACAGAATTGAACACTGTACACTCAAAACCATCAAATAATTAGAAAAAGAAGAACAAGGATCATATGACCACACAGCTAATTACGTTATGTTAGTACATTCGAATGATGATAGTATCTGCACTGTAGCAACAAACTGAAAATTTGTCTGTTGGAAAACAAGCTGATGGTCAGGAGAAAATAATCTCAAGTCCAAATACCCCAACCAACTTCAGCCTACAGCTTCAGCCAGTCAGCAGCTTTTAAACTTCAGAAAAAACATGGCCATTATTCTACTGAAGAGACATGGAAAATCACCATACCAGAGAGAAATAGCTAAACCTCTTTTAGTAGTTTGCTATGACAACATCAGGAATTGGGCAGCACCTAATAGCACAGAAGGATATTGTACAAACTGTACAGGAAAAGCCAAATTCATATGTATGAAGTGTCAAGTTGGGACTTCATCCTAAGTGCTTTCAACAGTACCACAGACAGTTAAAAGGACTTTTAAGAAGTAACATGTATTTGCTATATAACATCTGTATATGTTCACAATTTTGTATCATAAAATATACTCCCTGAAATAGAGTTTTCATTCTATTTTTAAAATACCTATGAACATTTTGTGATAAAATCTATGAATGAAATTCATATTTGTAACAAAACAAATTTTCATTAACCATAGATTTTTATTTAAAACACACAGACAAGTTACTGTGCATACAAGTGGAATAATCTTGTGATATATATTCGGATCCGTGTATAATCGGAATGTATAGCGTTCAATTTATCGGACATACCACAATTAAAAAAGTGCGATGGAACAAATGTTTTCAACAATTTTCCATGTTTATTATATTGAAATGATCAACATAACATGAAAAAACATTTGAAATGAAATATTTTTTTATGCATTATTAGGTTAATAAAAACAATCTGGGTTAAAATATTATACCAGTTCTATGTCCAATTTTAAATGAAATACTTGTAGAGTAGTTAAACTATATATATTTTTAAAATTTGCCCTAAGGACATTCATTGTCCTCTAGCATAACCACTCATATTCTAGTATGATCGGTTATTTCATTGCACTCATTGCACTAGTCATGGTGAGTGCCATTGCCTCGAGAGGTTGGACTTCTACCTGTTGGTTCTTCAGGCTCTCCAAAAAGGAAATACAAACCTCGCCCAAAAGATCAATACCCTTCTGTCCTTAATTGAGGAAAACAAGAAGCTTTGTACGCTTCAATGGATCCCGGGACACGTCGACATCAAAGGGAACGAAGAGGCCGATTCTCTGGCCAAGGAAGCGAGGACCATCGAACCAGCCCCCGTGATTACAACATCTTTCGACGTAAATGTCGTTGCAAAACAGAAGCTCTGCCATAACAACCGAAGAAAATCATCACTTCCTGAGCTTAACTTCGACAGGGAAATAACAAAAACAATTGCCAGACTGAGGACAATGCACCTCAAAGACATGAAAATCTTGCCTGATGGATCAAGAACATACACTGAATGTAGGCACTGCCCAGGGATACAGCTTGATCCCGATCATCTCTTCAACTGCCCGTCCATCATTGCAGCACTATTTAAGATTGACTTAAACTGTTCTAGGGAGACTCTTTATACGGATAAAGCTGCAGAGGTGGCCAGTGCAGTGCTTCACGCCTTTGGAACCGTGTAGCTGTGCTCTCTCTACCTTTCTCTGAAATTGTTTATTGCACTTGTCACACGACAACAACAACAACAACATCGGTTATTTAGTAAAATAAATAATGTCCAGAGAAAATTAATACAATATCGATAGCTAGTAAAGAATCAAAAAAATCAGATCAAACTTTATTTTAAAACAAAAGTGTGGCGATATTTGTAAGATTAAACTTGATATCAAACAGAACGAAATGAAAATGATGAAATAAAATATACTTCAGTTTTCAAAACAGATTTTAATTAATTTTATGTTTGGAGTAAAAAGTTTTTAGGTAAATCTGAAATAGATATTTGAGTAAATATTAAAATGAACCTAAATGAGCTAGGACAAAATTTGAATTTCTTGATGGATCGAAAACGGAATTATATATATATATATATATATATATATATATATATATATATATATATATATATATATATATATATATATATTGTAACATTTATAGAATGGGCTATATAAATGTTCTTTAAGAATTGGAAAAATAGATTAGAAATAACTCACACAAAATTTAAAAAGAAATTCATTAAAAGATTGATTAGATTAAATAGAAACTAATTTTAGGTAAAAGCCTAGAAAGGTTATAAAACGGTTGTAACATATAAACAAGATATTTGAACTGTAAATGCATAAAGAAATTTGTTGTATCAAAATGAATTAAAACAAGATAATCTAATAATAGTTATGTGTAAACAAATTTGTAAACTGTAGTAACATAGGGCATAAACAATTGCTGGAGAGATGTAAGGTAAAAAAAACGCGATTGTAAACAAAAAATTGAAAGGTTATGTTTGGAAAAGTCCAGTCAAAACACACACATTTCGGAATTATTACAAAAGTAAAACACAAAGACACTTCACACACTAATAATAATAATTAAATAAACACTGGAAGATTTGTTAAGGATCGGAAAATTGAAACAGTAAGTTTCAACCAAAGTTTAACCAAATTAAAACGCCATTGTAGACAATCGCGTTATTGCATCAGCTGTAAAAACAGAGGTGAAAGCAAGAAGTAGGTCAAGTGTGCAGTCGACTCTAGTGAGAAGGAATCGAAATAAATTAAAGCCATATGATTTCTTTTTTTTAAGAAGGAGGCCGCCATATTTAACATTTTAAAAGAAAAACGAAGCGTTAGTTTAGTTAGAGATAGCGTGGGTGACGGTACGAGATGGGACCTGCCCTGACCAGTCAAAATTCCTTTTAAAAAAAGCCGTCAAAATTATACAGATTTGTGAAGAAACTTGGAAATTTTAAATAAGGAGAAGTGAATTTAAAGATAAAGTGCAGTGGTAATATAATTTGAAGGAATTAAAACGAGTTTAAGATGTAAAAAGTGAAATTTGAAGAGAACGGAATCTTACGTAAGCGACCTGTAGAATTTCAATATTTGATAAGTATATAGCGCTATAAAAAATAAACTTTAGTGGACTCTTAGGATAATAGAGAAGTTTAATTTTGTACATTAGAATATCTTGTGATTAATAGTAATAAGATCATAATCCAGTTCAAATAGTTTCGCCTTTTTGCTCATTCCAAATTAAAGTTTTTCCATCAGGAAAATATTTATTAAAACAAATTTCAAAATTTAATATTGTTTTTCAAAATTTATTTAATTAACAAAAGAAGTAAAAATATAGCCCATGCTATAAACCCCGAGATAGTAAGAGATCTTAAAATTAGCCTAGGGTATATGAAAATTTGTAACTAAAAATCAAAGAAAGTGAGTTTAGTATATTGTGTTAAAATTTGTTAAGTTTATTTTTGTTCTGTTTTATGTTTAAATGTTAAAATAAAATTGTTATAATAAAGAATTATGAATTGTTGCTGTTCATGAGTAGTTGTTTTGTTTTAAATAGAAATTTGATATCATCAATAAAATAAATATTTAATAGAAAAAAAAAATAATTGTAAAGCGTTTTATAAATACTTTACAATATATATATATATATATATATAGATTTTTTGGACTAGGAGACTGACAGACTTACCTTGATAAGAGTCCACTCTGTAGTCTTGAAATAGAAACACATAAAAGCACTTAAACAATGATATATTTCAACCACACAGTGGTCTTTGTCAATGAAGAGAAAACACAAAAAGAAATATGAGAGAATGAAATAAAATAATTGTAATCACCTTTTATTTCATTCTCTCATATTTCTTTTTGTGTTTTCTCTTCATTGACAAAGACCACTGTGTGGTTGAAATATATCATTGTTTAAGTGCTTTTATGTGTTTCTATTTCAAGACTACAGAGTGGACTCTTACCAAGGTAAGTCTGTCAGTCTCCTAGTCCAAAAAATCTAAATAATCTTTACCAACCAAAACTAACCTAAATATATATATATATATATATATATATATATATATTCGGCCATACTGTCACTATTAAAGGAAGACACAGTAATGATCAACATTATTAAGCTAATAAACAACTTAAACAACATTAAGTAAGCTAATAATGATAAATACAAATGTAATGATTAAGTGGTTTTGTGATTATAATTACTGACAATTTCTTGAAATGTATAGGTATAGTTCTTGTTTTATACATGCTGAAAATAGAAAAGAATAATTTATTTGTGATTGTAATAATATATAAACATTAAAAACTGTTAAACCTCTTCCAATATATGAATGCAGCACATATAACTGTGATTGTGAAATATTTCATCTACAAATCTTGTAAACATATATTGAACATATTGTGACATGTTTATACATGCCATTATGGCTTCAGAAATTGTAATACTGTAGATTCCATATAATCTGTCCACTTCAGGACTGACATGATTTGATCCACCATTTAATTGTCCAATTGATTAGTGTATAAAAATGTCTTGATCTGCTTTACGGTTTAAAAACTTCTTTCAGCCTTGATAATTGTCATTTTTGTTATTTTTATAACAATAAATAATAGTTAATAACTTTCACAGAATTATGCTGTTATTTTTTTAAAAAACTGCAAAATACTAACAAACAGCACCTTGCATATCTCTGAAAACCATACTTTTTATAAATAATTATGAACTTTTCTAGAGTTGAAATTTTTTGGTATAAGAAATCACATTAACCCTATTTTCAAGCTACAGGGAATTTCTTTTCAAATTGTTCAAATTTTTAAATTTAAAATGAGACAGCAGAGCAAAATATAAATAAAAATCTGTTTCTTACTTGAGTTTTAGTATTATTCATTTCATTGGCAGCCTCTGTTCTGCTTAAGTAAAAATTTTCGTAATGCCTCTCTTTGTCGCTTTTTTGGGTACAACTTAATAAATTTTACACTATGTACTCAATATTATAAGTACTTTCTCTTTCCATTATCAGGTAAAATAAATCAAAACTGCTAAAAAGAAAAGTTTGCTAGCATTCCACAAATCTTGAAACAAAAAACAATTTAACACGCATCCAAACGGATTGCCTTTAAACATTAATCTCCTATGGGTTGACAGCAGGCGCGAGTTATTTGAAAGAAGCTTATTAGGCTCCATTAATCCGCTTGTACATGTTTTCTCCACTACTTCAAGTTGAAAGTGGACTCAACCCTTTCATAAGTACATTATGAAGCTGTCCCCTCCCAGTCAGCACTTAATCTTTAACCTCCGTAGGTGTATGGTATCGCTCTTTATAAATTCTTTTAAATCTACTATAAATAATCTTACTACACCTACTGAAAACATTATTTCCTGGCCGGAATCACCATTTGTAACGGACTAGGTTACTTGGGATATGAAATTATAAAGTTTTAAAATACAATGTTATACAATTTATTAATCAGTGACAAATTACAGTAGAACAAAAGACAGCAATATGTCGAGTAATTATCTTTTAATTACTGCTAATTATTCCATACATTTTAATTACTTATTGAACTTTAAAATTTATATATATCGACAAGATAGTAACTTAATATTTTCAATTGAATTTTTAGAAATGAATATTCAAAGGACAATTTCTACCGTTCATGTGTTAACCGTTTATCAATTAAAATTCTACTTAGTTAACATTAAAATACATTTTCTTTGTTATTATCTAAAACGTACCTGGTTGTGCACTAATAAAACATTTTAAAACATATTAAAGATTGCCCATGGCTTTTGGAATCACTAAACACTTAACACATCGCTCTTGCAAATCCGCGCACTTAAACAAAAATTATATAAACATTTACTCGTTTGAAAAACATAAATTATCGCTTCTGACTTCTTCTTTTGTTGCGTTAATAAAATTCGGTACCGGCCTTGACATCTTAAATTTTGAATACTGGAAGCTTATAAATTTCTAAATTATGTCCGAAAGTGCCATACGTCGTCCGTCTCGTTCAAAGACTTTTGGAGAAGTGGGGCTTCTGAAGGTACAAGCCACCGGAACTTTCCCACCCTTGGTTATTATTTTGAATATTTTGATTGGTCCGTCAGATCATGCGATATCAGACCATGTTACGTCACATGAGGTGATGTGAGTTTTTTTTAAGTTAAGCTACCAACTCGTACGATATTTTACATTTTTACCCGCTAGGGGTGCTACCATCTATGCTAACTTCACAATGAATTACAATCGTACAAAGAGAACAAAAATTTTCTTTTATATTCGGACGATACAATTATTAAATAAAAATCAAATATATAAATGAATTTATATGTAACATCTTATTTTTAAGAGTGTTACAATATTTAGAAATGAAACATTTGTTATTAAAGGATCTATAAATAAATATGTTTTCATATTTAAAATAATCTTTTGTGTGTGTGTGCGCGCGCGCGTGCTTATGTATGTTGGTGTGTATGCATTTACATACAGGTGGATGCATGGTGTGTATGTGTGTTTATATGGTGAAAAAATACTACGTAATTATTTCTGAACTAGTTCAATTGCTAGAATGGCTTTTGACAGAAACCTAACATTTACTAAGAACCTACTTGTAGTCATTGTGATAGTATTCTAGGTTAATGCGCTGTGGGAATTCCTTGCTTTTTTAGTTAATTTTGTAATATTGTTAAATGTGCAGTAATATTTGAGTGAAATTCAAGGACATCTTCACTTTACCCATCACGCACCAGAAAAATCTGATTCAGTTGATCTTGAGACAATAGTCAACACAAAACGACAGTTTAAAATGGTTTTGGCAGGGAATCCCAGCCTTTGTTTGGAAAGGTGTCATTCTTTTATGTTATAATTTTCTTGTTTGTTTTAGTGATGTATATAAATTATAGTTTTGTTTGTTAACATGTACATTAATTTAGAAGGAATTTATTAATTTAGAGAGTATGTAATAAAACTCCCCATCGAAGCCCTGAGTCGGTGAGGAATTCCCCGCCTACGCGTCTAACCATGTTACAGAAGATAGAGGTCTGCTTTTGGGATTTGAGGCATTCAGATAAATACTTTGTTAGACTTTACCAATTATTAAACAAAAGAAACTTTTTGTACAAAATGTTAGGTAAGGTGCCAAAGATCATAAAAATAATTAATATGTTTATTATTAAAGCAAAATAATTCAAACAAATAGTAAAAAAAGTTGAAATGAGGGAATCCTGGCCTTGCATGTTACCGTGTTACTTATTCTACGCTTGTAAAATGGGATTGAATTCAATGGAATTTTAGCTTCTTTGTTGCTAATAATCTCTACTCTCTCTTTCTCTATTTCTGTCTGTGTTATATGGGAGTGGTAGAACTCCCATTAGTTTATTTGAAATTACAAATTAAACAAGAATTTTTAATGTTGATTAAAATTTGCACTATAAGTTTTTATGTTTTTTAAGGTAATATTTCATAACAACTAAAGTCATTTATTTCAGTGTTTAAAAAAATATTATCCTTAAGTCCTACATTTTGTTGTTATTCAGTTATAATTATTGTTACTAATAATGATATTTTCAAATAAAATATGAAATAATTAGAACCAAATAAAAACATACACAAAACTCACAAATTAATCATTTATTGACTCATACGTGTTTCAGTGACTAAGTCATCATCATCAGTGACTGTTGCTACTACAAACTCTAACTTACAACTAAGGCGAAGGTATGGTTACACTTAGATTACAAGAAATATAGAAGAATAACCGTACTTTCGCCTTTGTTGTAAGTTAGAGTTTGTAGTAGTAACACTCACTGATGATGATGACTTGGTCATTAAAACGCGTATGAGTAAATAAATGATTAATTTATGAGTTTTGTGTATGTTTTTATTTGTTTCTAACATAACCTCACAAGCTAAGCTCAAAGAATATTTGTTAATGAAGTAATTAGTTGAATAATATATTTTAGTCAGGAATAACAAGCAGGGGGAAACCAGAAGAAGGTATTCTTGCTGGAGCTGTTTTATCATTAACACACTGGTTGCTGCAATGTTACCACTTTGCTTTGATCAACAACATTGAAACCACGCCTCAAGAGATGTTAAATAAACCTGTAGTCATTCTTGAAAAAATGTTGAAGTGTGATTTTGTGACAGCATTACTTTATTTAGCTAAGCATGAAGATGATAAAGGTAAACTTAAATTAAACAAGTTAGAAGGTTAAAGGAAATGAGCTTTAAATCAAGATATTAAATATTGTTTTAAAATAGAAGATATTTTAAAAAGTGTTATTGTTAATATATTAGGTAATAAAGTTATTAATTTTGTTGTAAATCTGTCTCATTCCACAATAGTAGTAAATTTATGGTTTATTAAATTTTGAATCAATAATTTTAGACTCTATATTGTTTCTAGAACTTAGGCAAGAATAAAAGAAATAAGGCTTTAAACAATTTTAATGAGATTTATTAAAATATATATTTACACCGGTCAATTTATCAATTACAAATTAAATACCATAAATTTAATCATGCAAGTTTATTTATTCTTAAGATTGAAATGAAATATTTGGATTTAATTATCTATAGGCTTCTGTAAGTGTAACTAAAAAATAATCAACTAAGCGGCCTATTAAATTTTTACCCATGCCTTTCATATGATCAATTACACTTATTGTCGAAATGTAATCTCTGTTATGTTATTTTTTCAACTATTATTATTTATAACCAAATATGAAGTTTTATACTGAAGCAACATAGAGATTTTAACGATGTTCCCTAAAATATACTTCTTGCTACCCTGCTACCTGGACTTTCATCTTTGAAATTGAATCTTTTACTATTATGAATTGTCAATATTCACCAATAAATGGTTTTTCATATCTTATTTATGTTTACTAATGACGATATGTATTCTGTCATTAGATATGATTGAATATTTGAAAACAAGGTGTAAAGAGATTTTAGAACTTAAACTATATTTCTGTTTGTCTTAATTAAACTATATATATAACAATTTTAAGATTAGGTGATACAATCTTAATTTCTTTATTCCTGAAATATTTGACCGTTGTGTGTCTACACTTGACTTAGATGTTTTCCAACTGTTTTGAACCGTTCTCACTTCCAATTTTTTGTCAGTCTATTATAAAATCATGATTTATTACTCACTTTTTTTGCTGTCTACAACTTTTAAATTAAAACATTTTGATGTAATAACTTGAATAGAAATATAGTTAAAATAATTTTTAAAAATACGCAGTAAAACATTTTATCTCAGTAAGTTTTAAAAAAATATAGTCATCCCTTGCCATCGGTGAGTTTAATACTTACGGTTTAGGTTATTCATGGTTACTGTAACACCAAGGTCAAATTAAGAGCATTTCAAGCTCACAGATAATGTAGCTAAAAATATCTTAAGCTATTGAGTAATCATAACCTACCGGTAGCGTTCATAATACTGTTGAAGTTTTTTTTACTACACTGCAAAAACAGTTATTAATCAAGTAAGATTTTAAGATTTGTAGGTGCCACTAATGTATCATATAGTGATCATTGTTATATACATGTGTGTATCTAAGTTAGGGATCTATTGTATCTTACTTCTTTTGTGTTTGCTATTTTCATTATTCTTTCTAGTCTATTGAATTCAGTTTAAGTTGTGTACAATTCTAAATGTCTATTTCAGCAAAAAGAAAACAGAAAATTTAAAAAAAAATCGTTTTAATCAACCTAAGTATGATGGAATGTACCTTAATTTTCATTGTTTTTTTGTGTAAACGAATCTACAGAATGTTGCATACTGAAGACAGTAAATTGAACAAAATTAATCCAATATTAAAGAGCTAGGGCTTTTTCCTGCAACCTTCAAGCTATAACTTAAGAAAAAGGCTTTACACTAGAATATGTTTCAATGTTGATGAAACAAGCTTGTTTTGGAACAGGATGGAAGTAATGGTTTCCTGTTATCTCGTAGAACTTGTATACTTTGTTCCATTATTAGATCGGCAATACATTACTGTATGGATTTTTATCTACAAAACATACTGTTCTGAAAACTCTATTCAATGTACCACTCTGAACTTAAATACTTTTAGATCATGTCCAGTCTGTAACCTTTTTGCCGAGACTGGGAAATTTTGTTTTACATCAGAAACTTCATTGTTGTTGGTCTTTGATTCAAAACCAAAACATCCAGCATTTACAATAATTTGAAGATTGTTATGATGTAAATCAGAGTTGAACTATTCTTTTTGGCATATAAACATAGTCCATTCTCAATAGCTTAATTGAAAGAATATTGCTATATTCCTACATGGATAGTAGAATACCAAAATTTCATTTCTTACTGCCCAGGAATTTAAAACTCAATCCTCCAAATGTTATTTAGCACTTTGATTTTGCAGATTTAAATAGTCCACAGACACAGAGCATTTGTTTTCACAGATGGTTTGAAACGGACAGTAGTGTTGAGTGCATTTTATGTGTCGGGATGCAATAGTGGCCCTTAGCTAGAAGTGTTTTTACAGCAGAGCTTTCTGCAATTTACAAAGCTTTAACAATTATTCCATCTACATTGACACATCATTTTGTTGCAATTCCAAAAGTGATCTTCAGACACACAGGAAATATACTCTAAGAATTTAGTATTTCTACACAACACAAGATTAAATTTGAACAAAATTATATCAATATTACAAATTAAACATTTTTGTTATCGTTAATATATATATATTTTTTTTTTGTGAAATTAGGTTATTTATAAAGCCATCTTGAAAGTGAAACCTATTTAAAACAGCATCATTGACTACCTAACGAGTGTAGTCAAGATTAAAATTTAGATTATATTTTAAATTAATTTACTTATTGAATTTGGAATATTAAGAAACAAAATATTTTTTTATTAAAAGAAAGAGTTAAAACTTTGTAAAAACTTGGTCAAATGCTGGCGATGTCTAATTTATTTGTACATGTTGCTTTTGATTTCTTGGTACTAGATTAACTTCTGGTTGCTTTCTCTTGGTCTTAGACTTTCTGTATTGGTTCTGCTACCTCCCAGTCTACACCTCACACAACTAATAACAGTTTTATTCCAATTTTAGGAAGTCCGACATCCTACTATTATCAACAAGTCCGCCTCACTTGGCTTTCCTGGAAAGAGTACTTCAAACGACACTACCTGCCTGGCTTGCAACATTTACTTCTTCTTTTACTTCCTGTTGGACCTATAATATTTAAGTTACTATGACAATGACTAGTTTTTTGTGCTGAATTTCCTGGGATACTCACTTATAGGTTTTTTACACTACTGATGTTTTGTTAAGTTGATTTGTTACATTTTCTATTCTTCCTCAGCCAACTTTCATTTTTATATTTGTTCAGATTAATTTCTTTTATCTAAGTGAGCTGGTCTTTCCCTCACGGTTCAGTCAGCCATCTTGCCAAATTTTTACAAACATCTAACACAGGGGTTCCCAAACTTTTTTGCACCACGCCCCCTCTGGTTATTTGGAGATCCCCCACGCCCCCCTACACATATCAGCTTTCCATTTTGCAATACCCTATTTCCACAGTGCCGTACATACCAACTCCTACTTGTACAAGTACATGAACTCATACAAGTATGTGCCTACTTGATACGGTGACTAGGTAGATTTTTTTTGTTCACTGTTGAATGCGGTAATGCAGAATGGAAAGATTCAATAATTGTACGTATGATGAAAATTAAAACAAGTATTACATGAAAAACGAATATAATTACTGATACAAAATTTAACATTGTAACACAGATACATTTTCAATTTAAGGAAGGTGAAACAATAGGCCTACCTACTTACAAAAACAAAACATAAAATGTAATTTAGTGAGATGGGTGTGCTTGCATGTTCTGAATAAGTTGACAGATCCTGGATTGAGTTTCAGACAAAGCAAAGCGTAGGTCACTTTCGACACCAAGTTTGTTTCGGTACTTGGTTTAGATCGTCACAAGAGTTGAAAACGCTTTTTCGCACATGTATGTTGTTGAAAAAGGCAAATACATCCGAACAGCTTTCTCTGAAACACTGGGGTAAACTTTTAAGTACTTTAACCAAAATGAGGGCTTGTCCATTTGTTCAAAATCGTATCTTGCAGCAGAGTCATTTTTTATTTCTATTCCCTCCTCTTGCAACTCTTCTGGCAGCAACTGTATGTCCATGTGGAACGGGTCGGTTGATAGTTTGTAAAACTCCTCTGACAAGTTAGGAAAGTACCTGCTGAACTCCTCCTTGAGGTTCTTCAGATGGTCAATTATCAAGTTTTTCAAAAGCGGTCCTTCAAAAACGTCCTCAAAACATGCTTCTTCTGAGACTGATACTACTTTGCTGAAACTTGAATAGTTGCTGGGGTGCATTGACACTTTACGTATCCAAAGTTGTAGTTTCTCAACGTACATCTTGATGGCATCCTGATGTGTTACTATATTTCTGAGTCTGCACCTTGCAGTCTCAAGTTTAGGTTGTTTAACGTGTCAAAAAAGTCTGATAAATAGGTCAAAATCACTTGGTTACTGGGTTTTTTGAACTCTGCACTAAGCTCGTTTTGTTTCTGCTGTGCCAAAAACGTATTCACTTCATCACAGAGCTCAAATAGTCTTCCCAACATATTGCCTTTTGATAGCCATCATACTTCTGTATGAAATAGCATCGTTTTGTGGTCACTTCCTAAATCTTCACAAAGAACTTTAAACAGTCGAGTATTTAATGCACTGTTCTTAACGTAGTTGACTACTTTAATACATAGCTTTAAAACAGCATTGAGTTCGTTTGGAAGCTTTTTTGCTGCCAATGCTTGGTGGTGAATAAAACTATAAATCCCAACCACATCAGCATTTTTCTCTTTGACCAACTGCACAAAGCCTGAATGAGAACCCAGCATTGAAGGAGCACCATCTGTGCATACACCAATAGGTTTTGCCAAGAAAGATCATGTTTCTTAAAAAAGTCTGATACTGCTTCCATCACATCTACAGCTTTAGTAGTGGTCAACAGCTCAGTAGAAAACATCAGTTCATCCTTCATTCTTTCATTTTCAATGTAACGAACATATACAATCAAATGAGAACATTGTGTTATGTCTGTACTCTCGTCAAGCTGGATAGCAAAAAACGAGGATTTTTTTTATTGCATCAACCACCTGGTTTTTAATGTCCTCAGCCATATCATCAATTCGGCGTTTTACGGTGTTGTCCGAAAGTGGTATTTGTGATAGCTTTTGCCTACTATCAGTTCCAAGGACAACATTTTTAAAAGGCACGGTTTAACAAGTGTTTCACCAATAGTGTGACTTTTCTTTTCTTTAGCAATAAAAAGAGATAATTCATAGGAAGCTTCAAGCACTTTTAGAGATGACTGAGCATGCGCTTTAAATTCTGAGATTTTGCAGCAAAAAACTCTTTAGGTTTGTCCTTTAAAGAGGCATGTTTGGTTGACAAATGTCTCAGAAGACGATTAGACCTCATCGCGTCATTGCTTAATACTTCATTCCAAATAACGCACTGAGGGTGATCAACATTATCTTTAAGCAAGGAAACAAACCCATATTGAATATAATCATCAATATACTTGCGTTTCTTTGCTTCACACAGAACTCACACAACACAAAAAACAATTACTCCAATTCAAACGTCGCAGCAATCATAGAACACCCACAATACAGCAAACACGCTGACTGATAATTCACGAAAAGTACTGTGCCAGAACAGACTAGTTACAACGCAAGCACTGAACAAACTGCATTGAATTGAAGATGTGGGGGAACACTTGCACTCATGCCAAGGCCAAATGGAGGTATCGGTACACCGAAGGTATCGGTTTTGAAACTTTACAAAAACAATTATGGAAACTTAGAAAGACTTTTATTTCAAAGATCTGAGGAAATTATGTTTGTAATTTTTTTATTTATTTCATTTGGGTGTCACGCCCCCCCGGACTTTCTCCACGCCCTCCAGGGCGTCCTCTGATCTAACAGATGAACACTTTCAAATAGGTCTTCCAAGGCCTTGGTGTGAGACTATGTTTAATACAAACTCTAGACCTCTTGAACAAGGCTAACTCTTCGGCTTGAACTTACCTAAACTAGGTTATTTCATAACATTTCAACCTATTAATCTATTCATTGGCCTAATTATGAATTTCTATTTAGTTTAACTTTACTTCATTATCAATTATTATTATTTGTTGGAAATTATTCATCTAAATTAACATATTATTGAATTTATTTAACATGGCCTTAACAATTACCATGTTTCTTGCAAGGCCCAAAATGACTGGTCATTTTGGCTATTGCATGTTCTTAGGCATTATCATTAGCAATGATAATATAATTAAGTTTTTCACCAGAGAGATAATCTAAAATAAATTATGAACCTCATCTTTGAATATGAACGTATGATATTCAGGAAGTTCATTGTAGTGTAAATAAATTATAACCAGTTATTGTATTTTAACTTATTAGATTTCAAGTTTAGTAAGAAACTAAAAACTTATTGAAGTATTTATAAATTTTAAAATATTTTAATGTATGTTTGAAATGCTCCATTTCTTGCTATTCATTTCAATATGAAGAAATAAACTAATATAACGAACCTTGATATTATTAAGATTATTAGGTTTAGGTTTCAGGTTTTTATTGATACTATTAGGGTTTTCTTGATACTAAAACACAGTGTAATAATAAGGATTCTATTTTTTTTAATTTGTTGTATTTTTACTTCCAGATCTATACTTAGGGTTAGTGAAAAAGTGCCAAGAAGTAGAAGCAATCATTCTTCAGAATGCAAATGTTAAATCTGCAAACACTATGCAAGATATTTTAGTGTAAGTTTTTTCTCATACAGTTTTATTTTCTAAATATCTTATTGATACATCTAAGAGGATGTTTGTCATTAATGAACACTATAGATGCTATAGCTCTTGGAATTGTCACATTAATCAGGTTGTCATACATAATAATCGATATGAGTGTTCCTAGTATATACTCTTGTGGTATATATACTCCTGATACTTTGAATTCCAGGGTGCCTTAATTGGTTTCATAGATTAGAATTCTATCATTAAAGTAGCTGGCCATAAACATTTTCAAGTATTTTGGTGTCCTGAATCCTTCCAGGAATTCCAAAATTTAGTACCATGTAGCAGTGTTAACCCGTCAGAGGTGGCTTAGCGGAGTTTGTCTCCATGTTTCTAAAAATTGTTCAATAATATTAATAGCGCACGATCGCCATTCACCAAACTCTGTATAATTCATGAGGCCCTTTCTGGGAAGAATAACACCTCGCTCATTTTACAAGTTGTTATGTAGTTTCTGTTGGACATTGATTCGTGCAAGGAAAATTTGTCCATGGCCCACCTCTAGTTTTAGACGTGCAATTTTTACGTAAATAGTGATGTAATTGAAGACCACAACCCAAAAACGATCAATGTCACTTTTACAAAAATGTTCCGCAAATTTAAACTTGTAAGACTTTTCTTTGTTTTCCATCAACTTGAAGCACTTTGAAACTTACACAGACCAACAATGGTATTAATTTCCTTTTGTGTTTAGAGTGATATTTGACATATAATATATTTTGGTTATGGATTTATCTTACCTGAGTGCAGAAAAGCCAATGCAAAAATGATCAATATACATGAAGGTGTTTTGTAGGCAATGAAAAATTGAATATCATCACTTAGTATTATTTATTTAAATTTTGTTGATTTAAATTTTAATGAAGTTTCAGTAATAAACATTACAAAAATAATTAAGCCTACAGTCATAATGTTCAAATTGTATGATAATAGAAAAAAAATAATAAAAAAGTTTATATTTCCAAGGTTTTGTATAGCTATTTTTTAGGTATGGGGCAAAGACTCTTAATATTGTTGATTGCTGGAGTTCAGGAAAACTTTCATGTCTTGTAAATCACGATACTTTTCTTTACTGATAGGCAATAGTCCACCGTATACTTCAGATGGTTCTTCATTTGTAGCCAGCAGCTCACACAATAGGTTTTTGCAGCGACAATCCAGTTGAACGGTCCATTATATGAATCCCTAATATTTATTGTACGGCTGTGCTCAGCAGAAATTTCAATCTCTTTCACAGGTCTTAATTGAAAAGGTAGCTTTTTTACATAAAATTTCTTCAGGAATTCCGTCCATTGAAGAACCAAATCTTGACTTACTTCATTGATGGTAAATGGCGAAGGCTTTTGCCTGGCAGTACCAAATGCAATGGCCCAATCACTTGGCAATTCTGTTTTCATATGCTGTTCAATTAATCCAAAATTTTTATCACACTCATTGTAGCTGTGGCCTCTTTCCGGAAACAAAACTGTGACTGAATTAAACCTTTTTGTTTTGTGAACTAAGTAATGTATAAATCTTGTAAAAGTATGATTCTTTTGTTGCCCAGCACAGGAGTTACAAAAAAATTTCAAATTTTTAACATTCATTGATAAAAAATTGTCAACAAAATGTTTAAGGAAAGAAGACACTTCATTGCAGCCTTTCTTAGCTATAGTTTCTGGATATGTATAAAAGTAAGATGTTATAGTACACATCGTTTGATGTTATATTAGGGATTGGTAAATTTTTGCAATAATCAATAGTTATTGCTTCAGAATTGACATATTTTCTAGCTTCTTTCTCTAAAAGTTGCTTCCTGTTATACGAAGCTTGAACTTTCATCAAATGAAGTTTATTTGCAGTTTCTAGATCTTTCAGTGTTTTCTGATGTTCTTGTATTTCAACTGGATTTTAAGTATTTTTTAAATCATGTGCTATAGCAGATACCCTAGCTTTGTGTATATCACATTTGATACATGTATCTGAACGAGGATAACCGAATTTAATATTAAAATTCTTTACAAAAATTTTTCTGTAAGTTTCCTTCGAAACTTTGATGTTTTGATATTTTTCTGTAAACAATAAGTACATTTTCGATAAGTTAAGAGTTACAGGTAAATATTTCACTTTTGATTTTTTCAAACTATAGTGGGATTGTGTCCTCTTAAATGATGAAATATGATCTAAAATTTTTTTGTTTTACATCATCTTGTAGAGTGTTGTGTTTATTATTGAAGTGTTTACCTCTACAATCATTTTGCACAGGACCATGTTCAACAAGTTGTTGTTTTAGAAAAATAGTTCTTGTTTGTTATTTCATATATAGCCATAAATGCTTTATGACAAACTGTAAATTTTTCAAAATTTCCATTTAAATTTTTAACTCGTGTTTTGTAAACATAAGAATTATGATGGAGGTTTGCATACATTTCATCTTTTCTAGGCCTTCGTCTTGCAACTAGTTCAACTGCAATTAACCCTGCTAAGTACCTGTTTTGTTCATTTTTATCAGTCATTTGATTAAACTGATTTAGAATATCTTTGCGTTGTTCAGTACTAATAATTGAAAAACAATCTTTATGACACTTACATGGCACACCACTCTCATAAGTGTGATTCCGAATATATTTTGCCACATTTTCATAATGTCCATAACTTTTTCTTTTTCTTGTAGATTTTTTAAACTGATCCTTTTCTTCCTCAGAATTATCACTACTTTTCATTTTTAACCGGAGACGATACAAGTTTAAGAGAGAAAACTACGAGTTACACCACCACAAATTACAGAATAGAGACATAACCTACAAAGAAAACAGAAGTGGGCTCAGTCAGCTGTTTGGACTGTGATCAATCTTGAGTTGCTTCAGTAGTTACTTGATCGTTCTTGCAATGTCACATGTTTTTTTAAATGCTTCTAGAAGAGACACTGTTCATTTTTGTTATGTTTTGATTACATGCCATGGTAGTTCATTGAATGACCTATAGATTGTGCTTAAACCATTGATATTGAAAAAAGTGGAGCTCGATCGTTCTTGGGGTGGCGTCTTCAATTGTAAATTAACTATTAATTTACCTTGTGTAGATATTAAATATTTTAGTGTATATTTAAAAGAAGAAGTGGCCCTAAAAGAAGAAGAAAGAATAAATAGGCTACTATTTAGTGTGCAACAAGAGAGGAGTTTGATGTTCATAGGCCAATCAGTTCATTTGTGAGATGGATAAATTTTTATAACATTTGTGTAGAAGAAAATATAGACATCGATGTTGATCATGAAGAAGGTTTCGGTATATTACACTACTGTATATTAGAAGTAATGAAAGTGAAGTTTGGGATAGTTGAATGCTGAGAAGATAATGATCAGGTCCCAGAACATCTGTTTTTACTGAACGATTTTGATGATACTCAAGAAATTACTTTGGCAGAGAGAATAAACAGTGCAAAAGTTATACAAAAGAATGGAAGAAAGCTTTATATAAGCAAAGATAAAAATACACTTTGGGATTCACAACCACTACCATCTCAAGCTAAGCTTAGAGACAATTTTTGAATGTTTAAAAGAAAATTTTGTAGTTAATTAAGTAAACAAAATGATTTTATGCCTATATGTTAAATATAAAATAAGTGCCGCCTCTGGTGGGTTAAACATGTTCTCCATTTTGAATGTTACTACAGCACATTATTGTTTTTGGCCACCTTTACATTTTTTTTTGTGATCCTCTCTCTAGCATTATTGACCACCTGGTTGATAGCATCACTCTTTGCAGACAGCATTTTGCCTGTCTGGGAGGTGTTGTCCAACCTTCATCTTCTGCATCCTCATATATCTGATATGGTCCAAAATCTTGCCTACTGTGTTGAGCATATAGAGTGGATGGTAGAATGTTGGTTTGTCCAGTGGTTTTTCCTCCGTAAAAAGAACCTGCCTCTAGAGCTTCTGTATTGTACAAAAATGACTTTCATCAAGCGTCTGTTATACATATGGTCAAACATCTCTGGTGCCAATTTTATGGACTATCTTGAGAGCAGTGTATAAGATCCCATGTGTTGCAGGGACAGTTTTGTTTCCTATCTTTGCACAATTTATTTAAGTTCCCTGACTTATTGACTGACTTGTGGTTATAATTTGGACCTTTTATTTGCTCCGTTACTACCTTATACATCCTGATCCATGGATTACTTTCCACTTCCTCGAGAAGTTCTGCCCAACATTGCCCTTTGCTACATCCAATGGTTTGGCAATATTTTTGTTGAGCCTCCTTATAGCTTTTTGTATTGTATTTTCCTTTCTCGTTTGGCTTCTCTCCTTGTTCGGATTTACTCCTGGTGCTTTCAAGTTACCTCATTATTCCACCGGTATATTGAGGGGGGAGTGGTAATTATTAAGGAAATTTTTATCATGTCACATGTGTCAGTGAGCCTACACATTACATCCTCCATTTTAATTTACCAAACCAGCATCAAACGTCACTAAGAATGATTCCCCATCAAACCTATTAGCTTGTCATTGTCTATGGTTCAACCATTCACACTTTGATTACCTCTTTTTTTGTCTTCCTGTTGTTACATCCCAGGGGGTGGACATTTCTTCCATAAATTCCCATCCTATTCTGTTTTCTCACTGACCATTTGACTGGCATTGAAGTCCCCCATTATGACAATAGGGAAGTACTCCTTTGCATTCTTGACCAGCCTATTGATCAAGTTCGTAAACTTGTCAGTTGAAAGGCTGAGTGGCTCATAGAAGCTATTTGTTTTGAAATAGCCTAGCTATTTGTTTTGAAAGCTATAGTTTTCAACATATCCTAGCTTTCCTTCACATAAATTAATATGTGTATAAACTTGTAAATTAAAGAAGTTTTCAATTCCATAGCATTTTAATTTAGTAATGTATGGTAAATAAAGTAATATAGCTAAACACATTTAAAAATTGTATGAACTCGTATGTTTTCACTTAATTTAGGTATCAGGTTAAAGGCACAGTGGGCCATCCCATCAATTGTCTAATTACAAAAACACAACAGTCCATCCATTTTACATTCTATCTCTTCCTTTGACGGCAGTAAATTTCTTAATATCTATTCTGGTTTCATTCTGTTTCTTAATGTGTGAACCAACAAACTCATATTGACTGTATGTTCTCTCCTCAGTTTTTATGAATAGAGGTTCAATAATGGATTTGTCAATAAATCTATGTTTGTATAACATTATTTTATTCAATCAAATAATATTAATATTATTTACCAGCAATCTGAAAACAAATAGATATACTTATTTAAAAATAAATAAAAAAAATTGTGAATGACTTTATTAATAAAATATGTAAGAAAATGGTAAAGTTATAAGATTTTCACAGGCCATCAAACATGTCCTAACTGAGATGTGCGAATGTATATGCGCAGAAGGTTAATAGTTGTCGTGAAACTATAATTATTCCTTCTTTACCATGTGGTCTTCAAAAGGAGAGAATCGGTTTTAAATGCATTCAATTCGAAGGGATAATGAAAATATGATCCGTAGCAGTCTAGAAGCATTGTTTAGTTAAATGTTTTAATTAAAAATTATTGTATATGAGTTCTTAAAGTATAATTTTTATTTTTGCTTTATATAGTCTAATTAATTACATCTTATGATGCTACATTCAGGCCAATCTAAACATGAACATGGCAGATGTCTCAAACAGAAACCATCAACTATATACAAGTTTTCCAGTATTTTTTTAAAATAAGGTTTAACGTTGTTTAAAGTTTAGGTTGGTAAAATACTGCAAAATTAAAAATTTGTGTTACTATGAGAGTAATATAAAAAAGTGATTAAGCAACGTGGTGTTACAAATTATATTTTTCAAATACCAATTACTAGATTCAGAATATGTAAAATACATTTAATTATTGAAACCATCTTAATAGTGGATAACTTATATCTATACTACACATTCATGAGCTGTATAATTGTTCAAATTGGTAAGTTCATAACGAGATTTAATGTTTTAAAACTAGAGTAATTAGTATATAATTTTCTTTTGTTAAATTTTTCCTTATATTGTGAACTCATAATGAAATTAATTTTGATTTGTATTTTTATTTTTAAAACATGTCTTCCTTGAAACATACCACTTATTAATCCAATTAAAATGCACATAACTTTGCAGGTTAACTAATCATGTAACACATTAATAACTGCAATATTTGACACTGATCATAATAAATAGTGTTACAGTTGTTTATAAAGCAATTAACTGGAGAAATTCTATTTTGTTATTTAGAATTATGTAAATATAAATTTCTGCTTATAGAGATCCTAACTGAGTAGTTTGAATACCTTAGAAAAAGTAACAAAGTGACAAAAGTAAAAGATTCCATAGTTTCACAAAAAAGAGAAATGGATAATATCATAACTTGTGGTTGAAGAACATTTATATAAAAGGATTAAAGATTTAAAAAAAGTTGAAAACTCTACTCAGAAAGGTACACAGAATTACCAGTGGATAAAATAGGATCTCCCTCTAAACAGAATTCAACAATCTCTTAATGATACGTTTTTACAAGCTATACAACTTTCTGCAACATATACCTTGCAAAAGACCCTAATTTCAACTGTCTGGAGAGAATTAACTCTATTATTAAGGTCTTTTATGGGATTACTGCTTTATTCCATGTTTTCACATTTATTTGAAAGAAGCAAATGAGATTCGTAAGATTGCAGTATCTTCAACAACGAAGGGAAATAAGTTTGAAGATACTTGAAATGTACATAGTTTCCTTCCATAAAAAGTATTATATTAGCAAATTTTCTTGTATTTTCTAATTTCCTTCCAGGAAATTGAAATTCATGTTGCATTTAATTGATGTAATTTACTTTGTATACATATATTTTATAATAGTAATTATGTCTAAAAATTAATAAACATCCTATCAATCAATAGAGATATTATGACTTGTTTACCTATTTGGTTAAAGTACAACCTGAAATTGCTACTTTTATGTATTGCAAGAAATATATGTCTCGTTATATTTTTGCAACAGTTGCCATGTGGAATCTTTAAGGTGGGAAATTTTTCTAAAAATATTTCCTGCTTTTAATTAACCACGATTTAGGAAAAATCAAATCAAAATTAAAACCTAAAATTAATGAGCATAATGAATTAATGAAAATAGTTTTTTGTCTGGGTAAGAAAACTTGCTTTAGTTATATTTTGTTTCAGAAAGCTCTGCAATTTGGAACTTGGAAACAATGATTTGTTTGTTAAAACTTCAGAAGAATATGTTGAGCCTTTAACTTATTGTCTACAGGCTTTGTTGGCTATAGAAGTCCTATTGAATCCCAGTTGTAACACTCAAGTTTTAGTCAGCCAACTTCTCATGATACAAAGGATCAAAGTAATAATAATACATAAGTTATTTTTATGTTGAAATTCTTAATATACTCATCTTTATTTCTGTTAGGAATATTGGTAAACATTTGAGCACATTCTTCTACATTTCCTAATATCAAAACACACATTTCTTCATTGACACATTTCGGATTAACTGTATTATCAAAATTTTAAACTGCTATGGCATAATCTAAAGTTTTGATGATGGAGTTAATCAAAAAAGCGTCAACAAAGAATAATGTTTATTTGTTAAGAAAGGCAGAAGAATGTACTAAAATGTATTATTTTTTATGTTATGTTTCTGTTTGGCAGTTTAATTGTTCTGACTTCCTTATTGATATAGATGTTTTCCAAAATGAATTTCAATTCTTTATTCTGGAAATAAAATATAAATTATTATTTCTATGATTTATGAAAGTTTATGGAAATTGGGTTTAGCCTGTGGTTTCAATCACGATAATTCTATTTTTTCTGGAAATACATTATAACATAATTATAAAAAAGACGCAACAGGGTTTTATTATTATTTTTTTTTTATTGAATGATATTTAATTTCTATTTAAACAAAAAATTAAAAACTACTCAGGAACAATTCATAATTCTTTATTATAACAATTTTTTTATTTCAACATTTAAACAATAAACACAAAACAAAAATAAACTTAACAAATTTTAACACAATATACTAAACTCACTTTCTTTGATTTTTAGTTACAAATTTTTTATACCCTAGGCTATTTTTAAGATCTCTTAGTATCTCGGGGTTTATAGGCATGGGCTATATTTTTAATTCTTTTGTTAATTAAATAAATTTTGAAAAACAATATTAAATTTTGAAATTAGTTTTAATAAATATTTTCCTGATGGAAAAACTTTAATTTGGAATAAGCAAAAAGGCGAAACTATTTGAACTGGATTATGATTCTTCCTACTATCTATCAATTAAATTCAAGATATTCTAATGTACAAATTTAAACTTCCCTATTATCTTAAGAGTCCACTAAAGTTTGTTTTTTATAGCGCTATATACTTAACTTATCAAATATCGAAATTCTGCAGGTCGCTTACGTAAGATTCCTTTCTCTTCAAATTTCACTTTTTACACACTTAAATTCGTTTTAGTTCCTTCAAATTATATTACCACTGTACTTTATCTTTAAATTCACTTCTCCTTATTTAAAATTGCCAAGTTTCTTCACAAATCTGTATAATTTTGACGGCTTTTTTTCAAAAGGAATTTTGACTGGTCATGGCAGGTCCCATCTCGTAGCGTCACCACGCTATAACCAACTAACGCGTCTTTAGATTTTTAATAATGTTTAAAATATGGCGGCTTCTCCTTCTTCTAAAACACATGTTGCTATAATTTAGTTCGATTCCTTCCCACTAGAGTCGACTGTCTCTGACCTACTTTCTTCTGTTTCGACAGCTGATGCAATAACGCGATTGTTTTCACCAGTTTTAATTTTATTAACATACTGTTTCAATTTTCTGATCCTTAACAAACCTTCCAGCGTTTATTTAATTATTATTATTTGTGTGTGAAGTGTCTTTGCGTTTTACTTTTGTAATAATTCCGAAATGTGTGTGTTTTGAGCTGAATTCATAGAACATAACCTCTCATTATTTAGAATCGTTTTTCACTTTCTCCTTCAAGTAATTACTTATGCCCTATGTTACTAATATTTACAATTTTGTTTAAATATAATTATTATTAGATTATCTTGTTTTAATTTATGTGTTAGGGGTTTTGATATAACAAATTTCCTAATGGATTTTACAGTTCAAATACCTTGTTTACAATTCTAGGCTTTTACCTAAATTTAGTTTCAATTTAATCTAATCAATCTTTTAATGAATTTCTTTTTTAAATTTTGTGTGAGTTATTTCTAATCTATTTTTCCAATTCTTAAAGAACATTATATAGCCCATTCTATAAATGTTACAACATATAGGCGTAAGAGATCATCATTGTTCTTTATAAAAAATTATTTGACCAAATCTGTGATTCAGGTCCTGAATGTGAGTTTATTTATGAACCGTACTTTGAGTGTAGTGCTACGTTTGAGATATAAAACGTTGTTATGAAAGTGCAATTAACATTTATTTATAATTATATATTTCCATGTGAGGAAGTTTGTCTATTTTGACGATTTTATGTATAGATTATTATTAAGGAAAGGTCTCAGCTTTCCATCTTGAATTCGTTCAAACAGCTGTTTCGCATCAACAAATAATCAAAGTTACTTGGCTGCGATGTTTGTTCAGGACTTCTGGACTAGTCGTTGTACGCAAGAGTAGTATCTAAGTTTCATAAACAATTATAATGTGCCTTCCATTTTCATCTCGTTTCAACACAGTCTCATTTAAGTTATATTGTGGCATCAACTCCTTTTCACACAAGAATTCAAATTCGCCAAATAAGAAAATTGCATAATGAGTATAGAGATTGCACCATCATTATTTTACAAATTACTGTGATATTAATAGTAATGAATTTAATATTGTTAATATTAATAATAGTATTAATAGATATGAATTTTGCCAATTGTTGTCAATCACAGTTGTTCTGTTCACCGAAGCATCTTTGTCTTTTAAGTGGTAGACACTATACTTGCAATTATCTTTGCAAGGTCTTCTTGGAGTTATAATTATAAAGACTTTCAATCCAACGACAAATCTGACCTTTGAGAGACGTGAGCATTTGCAACCACACTAAAAAGAAATATTCTGTCATACAAATACTTATGGAAATGCTCCATGGCATTAGCAACGTCTAGGAGCTCTTATATAGTCAAAAAGCACCTGCTTTTGGGTTTTGAAAATTACTTGCTGAAACAAGTCTAAATACCCAATCACTCTTTCTTCACCATCCTGTAGTTTTGACAGATCACCCTCAATAGCTGAATTACTGGCATGTGTGTCGAGAATAAACTTTTCTTCGGGTCATGGGTAACTCAAGATTGGAGCACTGCATAATGCCGTTTTATGCTCCTCAAATGCTTCCTAATATAGTTCCCAGTGCTTCATGTATTCCAGTTGAAAATCTGTTTTCTCCCAGTGAACTTAATAAGAGGCTTAACTACATTTGCGAGACCCTCGACAAAATGTCTGTAATAAATGTACAGTACAAGAAAGCTACTCACCTCATGTTTGTCGAGAGGAACTGGCCACTTTGCAGTTGGCAATCTTTTCTGGGTCCACTGAAACACCTTTGTCAGACGCAACATATCCCAAGATATTGTACTTGCTTCCAAAACAAATCACACTTTTTTGGATTTAGCTTCAGGTTAGCAGCTTCAAGTCTCCTCAATACTTGCTCCAGATTCCAAAAGTGGTGCTAAATGATTTATCAATCAGAGTGATGTCTTCTAGGTATAATAGACATGTTTTCCATGAGAACTAACTTAAGAGAAACTAAATTTGGTTATATTTAATACGTACCAACACTTTTCCTCTGTTTACCACATTACCAAACACTGTCTTTCTTCATGCTTCACCAACCCTTTATATCAACTTCCCCCTTCTAGTAATTTTTCCTAATTGAAGGTTCTCAAACAGTGTAGCTGTTGTGTCTGCTCAAGTGTGACTTGATGCTTCTATTGGCTATTTGAAGAAGGTTTTAGCATTATGAGACGATGTATTTTATGTCAGCAAAAGCGTGTGTCAAACCATGTGCTATAAATGATGGCACATCATTCTCCTTACAGTACTTGCTTTTCTATTTAGTTTTTCAGGTTTAGTGAGAACAGTGAAACACTATTTTAGTTCTTGAAATACAAAATTATTGAACAAAACACAAAGAAGTCTGCAATTGCTTTATCCTCAAGAATTGATGTGTTTACTTTTTCCTTCTGTTTGATTATTATGGATAAGCCGATATGGAACATTTTTTTTTTGTTCAGAATTCTGTTGTAGTGTATTAATTATTCTGTAGTCATGATAATTTATGCATCATATCTGATATTTATTATTAAAAATACTTTAAAAAAATTATGTAGTAACATTACAATTAAACCGAACATAGATAGCAACTTTGAAAAAATAAGAAAATTATACGACTATAATTTGTGAATATTTATTAACTAATGTGCCATTCTTTACTATTTATCACCATTTATACACGATTTGGCAAAAATTCAATTAATGTACTTCACATTTTTTAATTTTTCCATCAAAACCATACTGATATTGCCACAGTCAGTTTTATGTTTTGTACCACAATCCATTTTTAAGAGTAGTTTAACAATTACGTGAAACAATCTCAAACATATGTCATGAGATGTTGAACTTATTGATGTATATGATCTGGAGATGTGTTTTTCCATATGCTGCTTTTGAACTTATGAAACTTTGCCTCTAACCTTTTGTGCTCCATAGGCGAACTGAGTCCGACATCACTAAAAATCCCGTTTCACTCCATTGTCGGACTCTGACATATTTTACGACGCAATTATTACATACTTTAGAACGTCTTACTTAATGATAATGTGTAGGCCTACTATGTTCATTTGCTGTGAGAAATCAATGTTTATGTTTATAATGCTGATTGGCCTTATTTATCATAATTTTTTTCTGTAAATAAACAACTGGTCCCATACAGTTGTTTACGATGTAATGCACAGTAAGGGTGAGACAACTGGCTTAGTTGATAGATCGCTGTTTATGTGAACTTATCCTTATTCATAATCTCCTTTATTTATTTAGTGTTTTGCTTTTATTTTAGTTTTGGCATTTACTGTTATATACATATAATGCTTTCTAATAGGCTTACAAAGTGTAAGCTATAGGCCTACTGCATGACTTGCCCAAATAACCTGAGACTACTTACAAACATTTACTTTGAATAGTTTCACACTGTCAAAAACTATAAACAATAAATGGAAGTATTTTTCAAGAGGCCAAATAAAGGAGTATGTGTAAATAAACTTAGCCTAAACAATTTGAATAGGCCTAAATGACATTTTTCAATAATTTATATTTAGACCTATATATTTTTTGTGAAACCTACTTTTGATAATATATTGTGTGCTTGTAAATATGGTTTTTAGTGCAATTTGCTTTTGTTTTAAAATAATTACACCAAAGTGAACTATTATGCACATTCAAACCTAGTTGCAGCTGGAGTATTATAATAGGTACACCATTCTTGGCATTTTTATGCATCTGCATAGTTTTACATTTTTTATAATAAATATTACAAATAAATTTTTGTAATACTACTTATGCATATATTTTTATTCATATTACTTTGGGTTTGAAATGACTTTATAATTTATTATAAGGAAAGTGCTATTTCGTCAACAAAGCTAACTATAATTTTTTTTCTATAATAAAAACCCGAAAAAACGGCATTCTATCAAGCCAACTGAATTCAAACATCAATTTTTCAACATACAAACATCATATTACTGTTCTTCATTTTATTTTGAACACAGTGGTATATAACAATATATATATATACTTGAAGTCTTAACTTCTTAGTGAATAATTAAACATACATGTGCAAAACACATGCTAACTAATTGTATCTGGTAGAGTGGGCGGCTGCCAAATTATTGGAGCGCAATTGGTCAACATTATATTGTGATTATTCGTAAAACATAACATTTTCCAGCCTTCATTAGTAGCATGTGCTTAGACCTACAAAAACTGTTTTCTGCAAATTCCTGGTGTCAAAAGTTGTGTTTTAGCTATTTTATGAGGTTTTCATGCAGTATCAAGTAATCGATATTTAACAGTTGTGACATGAAATTTTTTCACAATGGCTACTAATTCTCGATTTAAAGCTCCCAATTTTTTTTAGTTTATGTGAGTTTTTATCTCTAATAACCATTTCTGTGTTGAAATGGTATTTCTTTAATGGCCATATTTTCCTTCTTTGAGGTTAAAAGAAACTGGTAAAAATATCATTCACCGTCCCTGGTCCAATGCCACTCCCAGAAGCTATTTATTGTTATTTCATACTGATATTCTCAGAAATAAAAACAATATCTGAACATTTTCTTGGAATTAAAACCTTTGTTACAATATTTACATAAACAGATACAAACACAACTACATTTTATAAAGAAAAGTTTAATATACTTTTATAAATCACTACTTATGTAATTAAATTGCCATAGGCATAAAGAGCAACAACTTACAGCGCACAAAGAACTTACAGAATAGGTGTGGGTAGCAGTGTAGCGAAATTATAAAACTTTTAAAATATGTTTTTTGTTTGATTAATTTGTAGGGTAATGTAGTTATTTCTGTATTTCATTTTCATTTTTAAATACTCTTTGCATTTTAGTACTTCAATTCTATATGAAATACAACTCCTGGGATGGTGAATAAAAGTAATTCTGAGCCAGGTAGATTACCAATGTTAGTATACTAGCAAACAATAAATGAAGTCTAAAAAAGAATAATGGTAGCTAATAGAGCATACTTTGCAATTATAAAGCTTTTTAAATATAGGCTATTGTCTCAAACCACTAAGGTACGACTATATAAATGCTTAATTTGGCCAGTCCTAACGTATGGAGTGGAGATGTGGACTTTAGCCGCCGTGATGAAAAATCAGTTGACATTGTTTGAGCGTAAGCTTTAGAGAAAAATTTATGGTCCAGTCCACGATGTACAAACAAATGTGTGGAACCTTCGATCTAATACCGAGTTGTATTCCTTATACAAAGATGCAAATGCGGTCCATTTTATTAAAACGTGACGTCTAGAATGGTTAGGTCACATTATAAGAATGCCCACCAATAGAATGCCGAACAAACTTTTACATGTGCACCATGATTTGCAAAAGAAAAGTTGACCGACCAAGAAGGCGATGGCTACAGGATCTTGAGGAAGATTTAAGGGTACTTGGCATTACAGCATGGAAACAGAAGGCTAAAGACAGAAGTACATGGCGGGACATTTATAAGGAAGCCAAGGCTGTAGCGCTACGTAGTAAGTAAGTAGTATACTAGCAAACTAATATAAGAATTGACTGTCGTTTACAATGCAAAACAACTTATCACAAAAAATACATAATTTATAAAGGAAAAGAGGCACTTAAAGTGCAGGATATGAGAACAAGAGAAGTTAAAATTACTAATAACATGAACTGAAAGCTGAACTACTCACCTGATAATGAGTAGGGTATTATCTACTGGATAATTACCTAACCTTCAAACCAATATTTTTTCAACAATTTAGTCCTGCCTTCTAAATGGTGTTCAATTTACTTTTAAAAGAAAGAAATATTTCTGTGATGGGATTTATTTTATCTTATACAAGTTGCTTGTAAACATCCCTGAACTTGTAGAACAAATAGCATATATCTGCTGTGTGAATTCAATAATTTTCTCATGAACTTTGTTGCCCAGCTTGCCAAACTTAAATTTAGTTAAAAATTTGTTGACTGTCATTGTGTTAATAATGTTAGTTTAATTTCTGCTTATAGTTTGGACAGTCTCTTAATTTGTCTTTTATCTTGTTATTTTAGTTTTGTTTATATTAAAATATTAATTTTTTGTTTAATTTTAGTATCTAAATTTTAATTTTTAGGTAGTTTTAAATTACATAGTCTAGTTCCTTAGTCTGGTTGTTTTAGCAATAACAATTTTACAAGAAAATTTTTAATGATTTCTCTATTATCAGTCTCTGTATTGTTTTACTTTGAAATTGTAATGAGATTTTAGCTGTAAAAATTAGTTGATGTATAACAATTTTTATATTAGCAGATTTAATAAACAAAAAAACTATGTACTGAACTAATGATCTGAATACAAAATATAAACTTTAAAACTACTACCTTTAATAATTAAAGGAGTAAACCTCTTTTAATATTTTGTGAGAAAAAACCATCCCCAATATTTTTGAGGAAAAATAGTCTTAGAATTTAAGTTCAACCTGAGTATTAATATATAAGCTGAGTATTAATATATAGTGTCAGCATTAAAAAAATCCTGAACTAGTTCACAAAAATAATTTTTACAAAAATTTATGAAAATAGTTTTAATGAGAAATTTAAAATTCCAACACTGCCACTTCTTGTACTAATAAGATTAAGTTTTACTCTTCTTTAAACTTTAATTTTTTTATGTCAATCCAGGGCTACACCAATGTACGTCTCTATTGTGAACTGATGCGTGCATGTCTAATGACACTGAATGATGTATTAGGAACAAGTAAAGAATCTCAGTGGGTTGCTTTTACTTTCCTTAAGGTTCCTCATTTACTGCAACAACTACACAAAGCCAATATACCAACAAGTAAGTTTAAAAATTGTCTAATAAGTATGTAGTTTACATTCCATCAGGTAAGAAGTAGTATTTACAAACATTGATCTTTAAGAAGTAGGTGATAATGAAGATTTTAGTATTTTCATTTTTTAACCTTCCGTAATCATAATGAAAGAAAATATTGATAATAACTTTAAAATTGTTACCACTTTTATAGAATTCATTGATGGGCAGATAAAACTTTTAGTGCAACAATTTATTGAGTTAGTTTAGTTATAAATCAGAAAATTAGAGACATTTTATTTACAATGAAAATATTGGAAACAACCACAATAACACACAAATAACTAATAATCAAGTTGCCTGAGATTAAGGGTTTAATCTCAGGCAACTTGTATTATTAGTTATTTTTGTGGTATTGGGGTTGTTTCCTATATTGTCATTGTAACATATTGTACCACTGTGCTCTTGATATTTTACATTTTATTTAGTTGAAAAAATTCTATTTTTCAAGTTATCAAAGTTTTTATATTTTTATTATGAGTGTAAAACATTGTTTCACTAAAATTTCTTGTACAACAATATATTTACATTACATCGCATTACATGTACAGTTTCTACATTACATACATATTTTGTATATTTTATGTATAGTTGTTAGCATTAACCCTTAGCACTCGACTGTCGGGGCAGCCCCGCCAAGCGTATATTGCAGTTTACTCGTATGTCGGGGGTCACCCGACATGATTTTCAAATGCCTATAACTCGTCTACGGCGAAGCCCACGACATTCAATCTTTTACCGTTTGGTGGTACAATCTATTGACAATAATGTGAACTAAGTTGAAAATGTCTAGGAATATGTGAGTTATCACAAAATCTAGTTTGCCACTACGTTGTAAGCTGCAAGTAGGTTATAGTTTAGCATGTTATTTGTTTTCTCGTAGTTTGCCGTGGCTTCACGTGTAATTAGTGATTCTGAAACTCCTGATCTTTTACTTGATACTGATTTATTAGAATGTAGTTAAGTTTCAATAATTAAACCAACAGGTATTTGTAAATATAACCAGTTTATGGGTGGTGTAGATTTAGCTGTTCAATATAACCGTGCAGTTTTACGAGAAGAACAAATAAATGGCGGAGGAAAATGTTTTTCTGGCTATTAGATGTAGCTGTAGTAAACAGTTTTATTATCTATAATAACAAAAAAAAGGAAATGAGAGAAAATCCTGTTAAACAAAAAAATTTTCGCCAAAACTTGGTGAGGGAACGCATTGGTGATATCAGAAATAACCCGTATAGTAAGGGGTCGACCATCAACTACTGACAAAGAAGAAAGACTGAATGGGAAATTATATTCTTTTCCAATGATAAAAGTAGTTCTAAGGATTGTGTAGTTTGCAGTAACAGGAAGATAAAAGGAGGTAGAAGGGAAACAGTTTTTCACTGCAAAATATGCAACAGAAAACCAGGACTTCATCCGGAAGACTGTTTTCAAAGAAATCATACTCTGCAAAACTACAAATAAGATAATAAAATCATGTACATACAGTATTAGTGAATAAAAATAGCTTAGTTGTCTAAAATCATGTAAGAGAAAACAAAGTTTTCCATAAATAATAATGCAACTTGCAGGTGAGGAATTTGTCTCAATTTAATTACAAGTGGGGAAGCAAAGCATGTTAAGAAAATCCGAGCGCTAAGGGTTAAGTTTTTCCTTAATTAATCAATCCTTTCCTTTTAATTTTTAGGTTTTTCCTTGATTAATATAATTTCATTTAGAAATTTTTATTTCTATCAGGGATGGTCTTAGTATTTGAACATAGCTCTTGTAAAACAATGACAGTAAAGCACTTTGGTACTTTTAAATTATGTTATGCACAGTTGTATTTTTATATTATACAATTTTAAAAAAAACCTTTAGCTTTAAGGAAACTAATTACAGAATCTTAATACACAGTCTGGTAATAAAGTTAGTATCATCAAAAGGATATAACTGAACTGATGATTTTTAAAGTAATTAATATATAGCTAAAGTCGTTTATTTATATTCTATTACACAACTAAAGTCCGTTTCTAATCTGTTGTAAGCAAGCAATATATATGCGCTATGTCTCTTTTTCAAACTAGTTTATAACCCCCTGAAGCTTTTATTGTGTCAGAGCCAAACTGTTTATATCAGAGCAAAACAAATAAATATGTATTGAAAATATCCAGATGACACTAGTAGCTAAAGATCCTAAAGAACAGTTTCACCCTCAATATGCTCCATGAGTTTTCCGCTGAGGTCAGAATTTGTCCAATAAAACTAGTGATTTTTTCAGATTATTTAATTTTTCTTTGAAACAGTTTTTTAAGTAGTCTTATGAAAAAGTGTTTTATTTGAACTAGATATGATGAAATAATTTTAAAAATTATAATAAAGATTCAACTTGTTTACTTAAGTTTCCAAGTTTTTTAAAAGTATAGAAATGATGATTTGATCACAGGCTCCAGGACAGAGGACTTTAGTCAAGAAGTAGTAGATAGTTTGGAATTGTTGATGCAGTTTTCTCCACTTTTGGACACTATAGATGCACGATGTTCTTGTAATAACGTTGAATGTTTTCTCAGTGAGTTGGTCAAATTGAATTTAGTTTCTGAGAGTCATGCTCAAGTATTTACTGCGAAGAGGTTAGTATAGAGGAATATAGTTGATATTCAGAGTATTATGAAACATCATTTAATCGCTAGTTTCAAATAAAGAATAAATTTAATTGACTACTTGTTATCAGTATTAGGAAAATATGATTCATTGTTAAAATATTAAAAATAATAAATTAATTAATTTAAAATAAAATATTACTTATGGCCTGATAGATAGCAGTTCATTGCAACCTCCTCCTTATACCCACACAACTAATTGTTCACTTTACAATTGTAAAAACTAAAATAATTTCAAAAACGTATTTATATGAGGTATATTAAAAATGTATTGCAACCTTTGTGTTTTTCCAAAAAATATTTATTTATTCATGAATACTATTTTATCCCCTTCAAAGTAATTCCCATTAGATATTATACACCTGTGCCAACATTTTTTCCAATCATCGAAACACTTAAAAAAATCTTTTTTTGTGATCTTGTTCAGCTCCATAATAACGACATGTATTCTAAAATATTATATATACTGTTAATAGTACTTTCTATCACAAATATTATAACAATCTGATATTTAATATGAAATTACTGTTATCAGTACTTCTAAAGATGATTACCATGTAATCGAAATGTAATTTAAGTAAATAAATTGAATGTAAATAAAGTAATTTTAGTAAAATAAAAAAATTTTGTATTGTGGTTAGTGGGTTTTATTTATTGAGTTTCATGACCCTGTTGATACACATACACATTCTACAATTTAAACAGCTATTATCGTAAGTTTGTTTTCACAATTTATGTGTAAAGGTAGAAGAACATGGTACTTATTAATTTACTTATCACCCATGAAAAGTTTCCAATTTAGTCATATGTTTTATTTATATATTAATATAAGAATACCAAACTATTTTAGTATTTGTGTTGTTTTACAGGGAAGTAGCCAATGGCAGACTACATAAGATGGAACCTGTGCCATCATCAGGTTTACCTATTACTAAAGTTATAATTAGAGCTGAACCTACATTAGCAAGGATACTGAAAACTCTTGATGCTGACTACACTAAGGTTCAATTTATAAATTGGTTAATTATTTTAATGAATTGTAGTTTTAAATTTGTTAGGAAATTTTTTTAAGGTTAATTAATTTGGTAGTTATACAGGACACAGATATCTTTATGTAACTTTTAAACATCTTTGAAAAACTCAATGAATACCAGAAAACAGAGTTGTAAATTTATATATATAATATTTTTTATAAAGGAAAATTTCTAATTGATTGAATTGAATGAATATACAGTACAGTCTCACTAATCCGGACTTGATGGGACCGGACCCGGTCCGGATCAACGAAAGTCCGGATTAGACGGAAAAAGCCAAACAAATGCATACAATATGTGTTTTAGGTGGGAAAACATATTGAAATTGTAGTTTTAGTGAAATTGAGGCCTAAATATAGCTTACAGTACAGTATTTCATAGCTTATGTAGCAAAAAATCCTATAATTATAACAGAAAAGTCATGACATAAATAAATATCTAAGCACCTTTCTCGTTGAATAAAAGTATTCACATAAAGTTATTTACACTATACTGTATAAACGAACAAAAAACTCAAACAAAAATGAAACTGAAACAAAAACAAACTTTAAAAAACTTAGTGAAAAAAGTCCGTAATGTTCTTTTGTTTTAACGATGAATGACGTCGTTTCACAGTACGATCTCGTAGGCGTTTCAAGGTCAGTAGCTCCGCAGTTGACGTATCACTTTGTTTCTCAAAGTAAGTCATCAACCCCTCCAGCATTGCAGCCGCCTCATCATGAGTTAGGCTGACAGGTTCGTCTGTGTAGTCTTCCTCTTCCGAGCTGTCATTTTCTGCGTTTGCAGTGCACACCGCGACGATTTCGTCCTCGTTGAGCACTTGATGACCAATGTCATTATCACTGATAATCCACTCGGAAATATCAGTGTCTTTCAACTCGGCACAACCCTCCAATTGTTGAAAAATCTGAACAAATTCATTGTCGTCATTAGTAGGTTGACTGTCAGATTTTCCACTTTCCTGTGGCATTTCAGGCCACAATTTTTTCCAGCTTTTTTGTAGTGTAGACGGTTGAATTTCCTCCCACGATTCTGCAGCCATATAAATGACATCCTTTATAGTCACTTTTTTAAGATTTTCAATAAATTTTGTAGCTGGATCTGCTTCTTGTTGTTCCAAAAGCGATAAAATTACCTTTTTCCTATATCGCCGTTTTATCGCTTCGATCACGCCCTGATCCATCGGCTGAATGAGAGCCGTTACGTTAGGAGGAAGAAATTTAACAAAAATGTCACCATGACGCAATTCTTCTTCATTTGGGTGGCATGGGGCATTATCAATTAGTAAAACCGCTTTTCGAGGGAGTTTTTTCTCTTTTAAAAACTTTTCTGTTGTTGGAACAAAGTTTTCAAAAAACCAGTCCTTAAAAATTTGACTGTTCATCCACGCTGATTTTTGGAACTTGTATTGGGCCGGTAGAACACTTAAATTTACATTTTTAAAAACCCTAGGCTTTGCGGATTTCCCTATCACCAAAAGTGGAAATTTTAGATCGCCAGAAGCATTACTGCAGGGCAGCAAAGTCATACGTTCTTTCTTAACTTTATGGCCTTTTGCTACTGAATCTAATTTGGAAGCTAAAGTTTTTTTTGGGAACATTTTATAATTTAATCCAGTTTCGTCAGCGTTGAACACCTGACAAGGTTGTAAGTTTTCATCTCTGAGAAACTTGCCAAATTTGTCTTTGAATTTTTCACTTGCATCACTGTCACCTGACAAAATTTCACCACTTATTCCGAGTTGACGGATGCCGTGTCGTTCCTTCCACCGTGACAGCCATCCCACACTGGCATTAAAATTAGGGTCTCCTTTTAACTTTTCATTCAGTTTCAGCGCGATCGTTTGCAAATTTACACCCGGTAAAGGAACACCCTGTTCCCGTTGTTGGAAAAACCAAACATACAAAGCATCATCTAGGGTTTCATTTTTTGGTTTTTTTAAAGTGCTTCTGCCGCCTAAACTGTCTTTACTAACCATTTTTGCACAAAAATCTTCAATTTCCTGTCGCTTTTTTTTCCAATCGGAAACAGTTTGTTTTCCCACACCTAACTCTTTTGCAATTTTAATAAGCGATTCACCTCCATCAATACGAAACAAAGCTTGGAGTTTTTGTTCCATTGTCACTGTCACTGACTTACGTTTAGTCGCCATTTTCACTGAACACTGAACGAGACGTAAATAAAAAACACAGATCAATATTGCACTAGAATTAAATGACAACTGAGCAGATATCTTGCGAGAAGCAGGAAAAGTGGCATCTGTCCGACAAAACAACTGACCTGACGCCAGACGGATAGACTGTTTATCCGTTTAGTCAGCGGTCCTTTATCTTTTGTTTATCGCAAGATGTCTCTGATGTCACGTACGTTGTAGTGTTGGGTGATCTAATTTGTATATATTTTTTCAAAGAAGTTTTTTCTACTTTAGTAGGCAAAAGAAACAAACAAGTGGTACACCTATTTCATATTTTAATGAATAAATTATATTATTTGAGTATTAAAGTAGGAAAACCCCTTTGAAAAATAACAAATATAGACGTATAAAAATAAATATTTTTGTGGACAGCAGACTGATTGTGCACTGTAAAATACTATAACTAAACAAAACTTTTGGGCCGTCCGGATTAGCCGGAGGTCCGGATCATCGAAGACCGGATTAGCGAGACTGTACTGTATATATTATGTATTAAATTTAAAACAAAAACTCAGGAAAAATTTAAATTCTTTTAATTCTAACAATTTTTTAATTTACACAATAAACAGAACAAAAACACAAAAGTTTTAACACAATAGACTAAACTCAATTCTTAATATTTTAGTTACAAGATTTTATAACCTAGGCTATTTTATAAGATCTCTTAATATCTCGGGGTTTTATGCATGGGCTATATCTTTTAACTCTTTGGTTAATTAAATAAATTTTAATAAATAATATTAATTTTAGAAAATAGTTTTAATAATTAGCTTCCTGATGTAAAATCTTAAATTTGGAATAAGAAAAAGGTACTTTTTTGAACTAGATTAGGCTTTCTTACTACTAAACTATTATATTATTTCAAGATATTCTAATAATTTACAATTTTGGATTTTCTTATAATTTTTAAAAGTTCACTAAAGGTTAGTTTTATAGCTCTATGTACTTATCAATTTTCGGAGTTTTGCTGGTTGTTCATATAGGATTCAGTTCTCTTTAAATTTTATGTTTCACACACATTTAAATTCTTTTTGGTTACTTTAATTATAATAATACTGTATTATAGATTTTAAATTCACTTATTCTTGTTTTAATTTGGCCAAGTTTCTTCACAAATTCGTATAATTTTGATGAGATGCTTCAAACGGGATTTTGGCTTCTAAGAATGGCTTCGCTTCATTCGGCTGCCCACTCCAGACTAATGCGTCGTTTTCATTTTTAAAATGTTTAAAACATGGCGCCGATTCCTTCTCCAAACTCCATATTAATTACCCATAAACCTTTGCTTTCATGTAATGAAGTTCGTTTTTTTCCCACTAGAGTCGACTGTAACACTGACCTACTTTCTTGGCATTACTTTTCATTAACTAACGAAATTGTTTTCAACCGTTTTAATTTTGTTAACATACTGCTTCACCTTTCCTATCCTTAACAAACCTTCCAGTGTTTATTTAATTACTATTATTTGTGTGTGCAGTGTCTTTGCTTTTTACTTTTGTAATAATTCCGAAATGTGTGTGTTTGGCATGGATTAATACAAACATAACCCCTATCTTGCTTCATTGTTTACAATCGTGTTTTACCTTCTCTTTCAAGTAATTTCTTATGCCCTATGTTAATAAAGTTTACAATTTTTTTAAATTTTATTATTATTAGATTATCTTGTTCTAATTTTATTTGTTAGGTTATTTGATCCAACAAATTTCCTAATGCATTCTTTCCTGTTCAGAATCTTTTTTATATGTTAAAACCTTTTCTAGGCTTTCACCTAACATTAGTTTTAATTTAATCTAACCAATCTCTTAATGAATTTCTCTGATTTCATATTTTGTAAGAGTTATTTCTAATCTATTCTTTCAATTCTTAAACAACATTATATAGCCCGTTCTATAAATGTTACAATATATATATATATATATATATATATATATATATATATATATATATATATATATAAAATATGTTTTCTTGTTTAATAATTTAAAACAACATAGGTTATTCAAATACAAGAATATTTATTAATTTATATTCAAAGCTTTTCGTTGGTAAACAGTACCAACATCATCAGGAATGAAAATTACAATAATGTAAGCTATAGGCCTAAAACATATGTTAAATTAGAAATAGAATTGTTGCTAAATTTATACAAATTGCCAAATTTATTTTGTTGCTGTAACATTATAGACATTGAATATAGTATCAAATTTAGAATGTATTTGTGTTTGTTCTTTTATTAATTTATTATTATTGTGTTTATATATTTCAAATGCTTCGTAATATATATTAAGAATGAAATTAAAAACTTGTATCAAAAGAAAAATACTTTAACGATTGAAATATATAAGCTACATATAAAATTAGCTTCTATTATGCATAACATAAAATGGGAAGAAAAATATAATAAAATCAATTTATTTATAAATAAAATTAGAAATATAAAAATAAATAGAATAAACAAAAAACTTAAAAATTTGAAGTTAGAAAAACAAATAAAAGATGTACCTGAAATTAAATATCATAATTTTCACCCTAGTGTAGTTAATCTATCAAATACTGGATTTAATAATAATGAAATAAAACTACTTGAAAACAATAAAACCAATATCTTATTACAGTAAAGGCAGATAAAAGTAATGCTATTGCCATTATTGATAAAAATGAACACATAACAAAAACAGAAAAATACATAAATTTTGTCAAATATATAAAGATCCTACAAATAAATTTCAAAATAAAATAAAAAATATTGTAAAACCTTCATATAAATTATTCAATAAAAATAATAATAGCAACTATATAAATGATAATCCAAAAATTCCAATATTGAATGGACTTGTGAAATTACATAAAATAGATAAACCAATAAGACCATTAATAAATTTTATAAATGCTCCATCTTATAAAATATCAAAGGTTATGGTAAATATTCTTAAAGATAAAATAGAACTAAATAATAATCATACTATCATGAATTCTATTAATCTTATTGAAAAACTAAATGCAATTAAAATTAATGAAAATACAAAATTAATATCATTAGATTTAAAAAATATGTATACAAACATACCTCTAAAATAAACTCTTGAAATTATAAAATCTAAATTAGAACACGAGAAAGATAAAAAATTAACATTAGAAATTTTAAATACACTCAAAATAATATTAAATCAAAATTATTTTTCATACAATGACAAAATTTATAAACAAGAAGATGGTCTTGCTATGGGCTCGCCATTATCAAATATATTATCTGAAATATTTTTACAACAATTAGATAATAAAATAAATGAAATTATAAAAATATATGATAAAAATGGTTATTGGGTTCGCTATGTAGATGATGGAATGTATATATCAAACAATAATAATATAAATTTAATAAATATTTTGGATAAAATAAATAAAATTAATAATAAAATCAAATTTACTTATGAAATTGAAACAAATAACAAAATAAATTTTCTAGATTTAACAATAATAAGAAAAAACGAAAAATTTGAATATATGATATACCGTAAACCAACTTTAACAAACCAAATTATACCAAATAATTCTAATCATCCATATAATCAAAAAATGGCTGCTTTAAATAACTTATTATATAGAATGCATAAAATACCCATGAATGAAGAAAATAAAATGAGAGAAAAAACATAATTTATCAAATTGCATTAGAAAACTGTTATAAAAAGAAAACTGTTGACAAACTTAATTGTAATATTTTAAATAAACAAAATAATAATTTAATTTGCAATAGTAATAATAATACAATATGGACTTCATTTTTATTTATAGGCCATGAAATAAAAAATATCACCAAATTATTTAAAAATACAAATATCAAAATTGCATACAAAACTAATAACAAAGTAATAAACATAATAAATAACAATAATAAAACAATTAATATTCATGAAAAAGGTGGTGTTTATAAATTAGAATGCGAAAATTGTAATACAGCTTATATAGGTCAAACCAAGAAAAAATTAAAAGAAAGATATAAAGAACATTTGAATGCCTATATTAATCCAGAAATATATAAATCAAATTTCCCAAATCATTGTATTAATAATAAGCACCAATTTCCAAATATAGAAAATATGAAACTTATAAAAGAAATTAATAAGGGATTAAGAATGAATATATATGAAGCATTCGAAATATATAAACACAATAATAATAACAAATTAATAAAAGAACAAATACAAATACATTCTAAATTTGATACTATATTCAATGTCTATAATGTTACAGCAACAAAATAAATTTAACATATGTTTTAGGCCTATAGCTTACATTATTGTAATTTTCATTCCTGATGATGTTGGTACTGTTTACCAACGAAAAGCTTTGAATATAAATTAATAAATATTCTTGTATTTGAATAACCTGTTGTTTAAAAAAAAAAAAAATATATATATATATATATATATATATATATACACTCTATATGGCAATAGTCCAAAACTGCAATCTCTTGGAAATAAATAATTAGACACATATAAAAACTTAACACGGATGGTCTGAGGATCAGAATGAATGGCCACAGACATGATGTTGGAACCATGAACATAGACAGGCCAACCGCTCAACACGCTGCTAGTCACAACATCACATCTTTCAATTATTGTTATACCACCAAAATAATTAAGGCCCTCCCCCTGATTGCAACCCTTCAGAATTGAGAAGATGGGAGTTATCATACCAGTGGTACACCAAATCTAGAGAGCCTCCTAACCTCAACATCAGATAAAACTCCTTTTACCTTCCCCCTAACTTCTACCATTTTTAACAACTCCATTTACCTTCCTTCTGACAGACTATTAATATCTACTTTCAAATAATCAATATTTATACAAATCACATATAGCACTATATCATAAACTATAAATCTGTGAATCTGTGACATTTGGATATTTATACACATCTGTGGTTCTCTTCAGTCTTTTCTTTTTTCTTCTTTTTTGATTGACAAAGATCATTTTTGATTAAAATATTTCAATAGTGTGTTAAGTTTTTATATGCATCTATTTATTTATTTCTAAGAGATTGCAGTTTTGAACTATTGCCATTAGGTAAGTCTGTCAGTCTCCTATCTGTCAAAAAATTCCAAAATAAGCTTTAAGCTCTACTAGAAATAACCTAAATATATATATTTGAAGTTATTATTATTACTACCTGTAAATAACTTTTTCCACCACTAAGTGCAATAATTTTACCTTATGTGATGAGGTACCTTTCGGTCACTGTCGCATCACTGATTAATTTTTCTGGTGTGAATGTTCGGTCCGTGCTGTTAGTATTTGTTGACGTCATACATATTTCTTCTTGAGCCTTGTGTATAATGTTTTTGAATAGTACGTCATCTACATATGTTGTCTGTAGGTTCCTTAAATTGTTGTGTATGTGTTTATAAATGTGGTATTTTTCTAGTGAGTTTAGTTCTATTGAGTTATTATTTATTTCAAGTATGGTTAGGTTATTTTCGTAAGTTGTTATTTCATGTTTATGTGATATTAGGTGTGCTGCAACATTTGATGTTATTGTATTTTCATTTTTGAATGCTCTGTAATGTTCTTCAAATCTTATTTTAAAAGATCTGGTCGTTTTCGCTATGTAAAATGTGTTGCAGTCATTACATGTGATTTGGTAATTTCCTGATAGGTTATGTTTTTCTGTATTTGTTTTGTGGTTTGTGTTATTAAGATATTTTATTATTTGTAGTTTGGTTTTGTATGTTGAAGTGTAGTATTCTTTGTTGTATATATTTAATTTTTCTATTTTGTTCTATCTGTATTTATATTTTAGATAGTATTTTGTTTTTTTTTTCTGTTCAGGTTGTAGTGTTGTATTTAGGTTAGATTTTTTGTAAATTTATTGTTTATATTTTTTATAAGGTTTTGTATCCATTTTCTGTTGCTTTTTTTGTAATGTTATCTAATTCTTCATTTAATTTTGTCCAGGGTTGGTTAGATTTGTTGGGTATTGTAGTATTGTTAGAAGTTAGTTTTCTGTGTACTGTAGTTTCTATTTTATTATTGTTTATATTTAGCGTATTGTCAAGATAGTAAATTGTTTTATTTTTTTCTGATTTGAAGGTGAATTGTATTTTTTGTTGTATGTATTTAGTTTGTTTAGTATTATGATCTGTTCGTTGTGAATGGTAATTTGGTGAATTACAAGTATATCATCTACTTATCTTGTCCATAGCAAAATATTATGTGTGTGTAGTATAGGTTTAATTATAATTTGTTCGAAGTGTTATAGATATATTTCTGTCATGACTGATGATATGGGTGATCCCATGGGGAGTCCAGTTCTTTGTTGATAGTATTTATTGTTAAATTGGAAGGAATTTTGGTTACACATGTTTGATTAGTGTAGTAATACTATTTATTGTGTTTTCTTTCTTGTTAGTGTGTATTAGTTTGTTTTTTATTATTTCTATGATTTCTTCTGTTGGGTTACTAGGGTACATGTTGGTTATGTCATAACTAATTATTTTTGAGTTGCTGTTTGTTTCTATGTTTTTTTATTTGATTAATATAAGAAATGGATAGGAATTAAGTGAAAAAACACTATGGAGGAATTGGAACTGATCATTAAACTTGACTTTCCATCAAAGCTCATGTCAGATGGACCAGAACTTCAATACTGAATTTAAGTACAGTTTAATTCCTTTAATTTAAATTAACCCTGAAAGAGACCTGATTCGACTATTAATAAACCGTATTAACTGATTTTTTTAATATAATAAGATCTCAAAACAGCTGATCTGACAAGCTTGATACCAGATACATTGTTTCTCACATATTTTCAAACATTGATATAGTTTCGGGAGATGTGTCCCATTGTCGACTCAGGCTGTAACTGCACGTTAGAAGTGCACTGTTGAAGTGTAAACTTTTTTAATGTATGCCCTATGTACCATTTTAAGAATACAATATTAATTTTTTAAATTATTTTCTTCATGATTAGGAAGCCAAAGAGCAAGTTTTCCCTGGTATTAGAAATAAACCTTTTTTTAATGGGGTTTTCACTCCACCCTAGTGTAGACCATATGATTAATTGATGTAAAATTTAACAGTTATCTTGTACATAAATTTATTTCAGGGCTTTAATTTGTTAGTGAACGTTTAAGTTTTTAAAACAGGAAATTGTGTATTAATATTTCAGGAAGCCATGTTAAGTATGCTTTGCAATGTATTAACTGGTAAAAGCTTTGAGCTGATCCTTGCTGTAGCTACTGTAGAAGACAAACTCCGCACATTGGTAACCAAACTTATTAATTTCAATGAATGCTGTAAAAAAGGAATGGATGAATCTAGTAAAACCTCGCAAACAAGAGCAATGTTATTTGACATTACATTTCTAATGCTTTGTTACATTATTCAGATGTTTGGTTCAGAGGTTAGTCATTCACTTGTTGTATTAGTATTCTATCTTGTTTAGTTTATTTAACTGAATGAGTGTAAGTATTGGTTAGACAAAACTATCTATTCTAAGATAAAGATATTAATATAACTTATAAACACAGTATTTGTATTGAATTTATTTTACCAGTTGTCATCTAGATATTGTTCTGAAAAATATCAGTAATAATAACTTTAAAGAATATTCTTCTAATTTATTTGATACAATAACAATTAAACCGTCTTTGGCCTCATCCTTATTGAGACTAAATGGTTATTTAGGGTTCATGCTAATATTCCTTTATAAGAATAAATTCACTTCACTTTTGTCCTAACCTTTTTTTTCTTTAACTTTTGATGGTAAAGTCACAGTCTGACTGAGAGATGTAGTAGATACACAAAGGGAAATGTAGTTGGCCCACTCTAAAGAATCTATTTGTAAAAGTTTATTGGAAATGTTATAATTGATTGCATGTGCCCAATGGTGTTTTGTGAATGTAATTATTATCAATGTTTATTTGATATTTTGTGATTAATTTATTGAATATTGTGGATACTAATTGAGAGGAATGACTTGTTAATAACAAAATAAAGAGAAAAGAACTATTGCTCACAATTCATTAACAAAAAGAACTAGAAGTACTATGAAGACCATTCAGTAATTCAAGAGACAAATTGATGTAATAATACAATATTTTGTCGGAGGTATTTAATAATTTTAGGACTTTTGTTAACATCAATGGGATCAGCAAACAACATTTATCTCATTAAAATTATTTTGTTTATAACGTCTAAATTGCAAGTAATAATATCATTTCCATTTGAAAGTTTCACGTTTCTTTAGCAACATTTGAACAACTGTCAAAATTCTTTCCAGCAAAATGATATTACAGTAAGGTGAAAGTTGTATGAACCATAAAAATCAAGAAGCTCCAGAGCAAGGTGGGTGATAAAACAGCTAATACAAAGAAAGAAGACTTTGTAGAGTTGAAAGAACATTGTGAAGAGAACAAAAAATCTTTTTTTTTTAATATCATCTGTCATAAATAAATCCAGAACACACGCATCAACAGTAAAAGTCATGTCTCATATGATGTCTGAGGTGTTGTATTTTGTGATTATTTGGAAGTTCAGCATACAATAAACAGTATATCTACTATTCAGATATGCTTAGATAGCAAAATAAACCCTGTAAAAAAAAGAAAACAGAATATATCTCAAGAAAAGTTGCACCCTCATAGGCCTAACTGATCCAAAAAATCATTGAAAAAATAGGTTGGGAGACTATTCTCTGTAGAGTCCAGATTTGTCCCCTTCTGATTTCCTTTTGTTTGGTTTGCTCTTAAGAGGCATTACATTGGAAAAATTAATTTTATCTTTTATTATTGAATGGTCCTCGTAATTTTAGAAGTTAAAATTGAAGAAGTGAATAAAAAACTTTTATATTTTGCCTCAATAGTAAATAATAAATAAAAGATTCCTATATATACTATTCTTTTCTATATTAAATATTAGAGATAGAAATCCTTACATTATTTTCAAGGCTGCATCAAACAATAAAATAAGCAAAAGGTGTTTTGTGAAGAATTTGTTTTGAGAATTATGTAAATCATGCATAATTTTTAGAGCAACAAACAGCCAAATTCCAGCTCACAAAAATTTTCAAATTTTTCCACAAAAAAGCAGGTCCTAAAAGCATAAAGAAAGTATTGTAGAAGTAAGTTCCAAGAAGGGCCAACTCAGTGATTAGTATCTGTGGTTTCTGTAACATAACAACAAATAGATAATGCTACACCAAGTGTGTCACTTGTAGCACTTATCCCATTATCTATTAGAAGTGCAGGAAAACCTGTTATGATAAAACAATTAGAGTATTATGAGAGAGTAGCAATGCAATAATAACAACACAACGTTCTTCAGTTATATATATTTTGAAGGCAACTCTCATGCTTAGTTTTAACTTAATTCTTTATATTATTTCAGTATTCACTGCTTTATAAACAATTATGTAGTTTTAAAATAATTGTTTTATTATTATTATATTCTGTATTTGGTTCTCATTTTATTTATTACATTTTTGCAAAGGAACATATAAATTGGAGAGAGTAGTAAAGTAAATTGTGTTAAGCACAATCAAACCCAGTTTTATTTATACCAGTAAAAAGTATATTATTTTGATTGCACAATTTTGCTACAACTTATTAACTATGGGACAAAATAACTTAATTTTGTTGGATACTTTAAAAGTCCATTATTTACACTTTTTTCTGTTGCGATAATTTAGTATACTTTGTAGGAGAATAAAAACCTATTGATAAACATAAGCTGTACCACGTTGTTATTTATTTTTTACAAATTTTGAAGAAAAGAACGCAATTGTACATTTTCAGTGACTTTATTTGATTTTAAAAAATGTGATAAAAAGAGTATGAACCCAACATGAAAAAATTAGTGGGTTCAATGGTGGGTTAAAAAAATGTAATCAGAAATACTTTGCCTGACGATTTGTCTCTTACTAGAGCCTCTTAATGTCCAAAAGATTTTAATGTTAAAATACGGTCAAAACAAATATCTTAATTAAATACAATCAAAATAATAATACAAAAGTAAAATTGATTTAAAAGTAAATTAAATTTAGAAATTGATATATAGAATTAACTTTGTATTGAGCAGCAGATTGCTTCTACATTAGTTAGCGTTTTGATCTTTGAAATAAATTGTTTTTACAGAAAATATGTAATAGTTTTTGTCTACTACTCTACTTAACTAATTGTTAGTTTACAGTCAGTGACTTGTTTTACAAAAAAAGTATACTCACATTTTTCTCTCGAGTTCTCTTCTAGACTAAACAATTGAACATTACATTTATTTGTGCCTGGATGTTGATAAAAATTACACATAATTTTATTATTGTTTACTTTTACATATATTTAAAGAAACCATTTTAAGAAAACAATCAAACCAATTCTGAGGGGCCTTAGCTTTATCTATATATTTCATAAGATCTATTTCTCAAAAATATTTTAAAAATAGTCTTTGCTTTAAAATAATCTAACAAATATTTTTCAAATAGCATCTTGACTTTTACATTTAACAACAATTTTTTTTAGTTTGTTGAAAAAAAATTATTTAGTTTTAGCCATAAAATTGTATGAAATATGCACACAGTTTCTGTTAGAAATGTGATTTCAATTAATTTATGTTACTTGCACAGTCATTATCAATTTCATTCTAAAGTACGAACTGAAATGTCTTTGTCAAGATAAAGATATTAGAGCAAGGTTTCCAGGCACAAACACATACTAACATTGACAGATTTAAGCTGTAGTTGTTTGATGTTATCTTGATCTTATTACATTATACGTGACATGTATACATTGGTACAAATGTTGTCATCTCAGGTTGTGGATTCCATATTCTTCCTTGGGCATCATGATTTTAAAAAAGGATTTGTAAACAATGTCCCCATGTTGGGGATATATTAGCATATTATGGACAGTGGCACTGGTTTGTTGGTGCTACATAAAATAATATTTCTTTATTTTCACTTACAATTGTTAAATTAAATGTTATATTAATTTTTGTCTATTTTCAGGCACCACTTTCACAAAGAAACTTATACTTCTTACTGTAGAAGTATATTTTATTCTAAAGTAAAAGTAGAATGTAAAATTTACTTTATTGTAAAGTAATTTGAGACACTTCAAATTTTCTAGAAAGCCATTGTCATGAATTTTGAGAATAACCAATTAGCTAAGAGTTTACCATTGTAAAGGGATAGCTCTTAGGGCTATTTAGAAGTGAGGTTACTGATAGATCAGTTGTTTAGAGATGTCTGTGAACTGGTAAAGTTTTTTTCAGTTAAAAAATTCCAGCTGATAATGAGAAAAACAAATATTTTAATAATTAGACGCTTCGGTTCTCACACACTTCTAAAATAGCAATGTTTGTTATTTCAAATGTAAAATTGTATATTACCATTATTCATTAAAATCCTGGAACTTTAGATTTACATATTAAATTTTTATTTTAAAACTTCAGAAAATTTATAATTACAATAATTACTCTCTAAAACATGATGTCAAAATCTACTCCATTGCTTGATAAATGGTCAATTTGCAAAGTCTTATGTTTTGCCGCTGCCACATTTATTCTTACTATAGTATTGCCACATATATTTGCTCTCATATTTTTTTTTATATGTTCTTGAAAGTATATCAAGCTTCCCTTACACACATTTTTCCATAACTGCAACATATTTTGTAAACACTTTTGTCTCCAGGTTTAATTTTAGGCTTAACATATCTTAGATAGTAGCCTATTATTATAATTGAATCAAATTCACCGTGTGTCATGTTTTACTAGTATTGAGATAATTATGTCAGTGGTCCAGTTCGCTTATACTAACTTTTTAATGGTGGCTTTTTTTAAACCTATAATCACAATTAAGGATTATCCATTTCACTGTTTTATGTTTTAAAGTTCTTGATTTCTAAAATTAGGATGGTTAGGCTCTGAAGTTGTAAAGTCAATGTAATAACTGAAGGCGCATGAAGATGTGAGTAGTATTAGGTAACAATCTATTATACAACCCACAAAAAGTTCAAGAATGGAAAATCTCGGTTGAGCTCTAATTTACAAGTAACTTTGAGGTTTAAATGTTTGTTAATTAATGATGTTCTTAAACTTACAGGCTTTAATATTACCATGCAGCTAAACATGCCATTACATATAAAACAATGTTTCTTGGAGAGAAAGTGGCAATAAGATATTTTCATTTTAGAATTAATGCCATACAAATTTTTATAATTCATGATTAAAGAATGGTAATTATATAAACATGCGACTACCGCTATTTTCGTGATTTTTTTTCTTTTCTTATGTATTTTTACATTCTGAACACAAATTTGACATTATTTTTTGTCACTGAGGTCTATTTAAGGCCAAATACTCTAAAGAAGAACACATTTATCATTTTCTACAAACCTTTGCAGTAATTGTGAGAATTTGGGACCACCAGAGGTTAAAATAGAAAATTGTTCTAAAACACGTCCTAGGACGATATGTACTACAATTTTTTTATTTATTTTACAAGAAAAGTTTTTTTTATCATTTTAAAGTTGGGTGAAAAATTCAGTGTGGAGTAGTAAGTTGTGCATCATATGCGGAGTGATACAGTGACGTCACAACCAGTGGCGGCGCGTGAGTAAAAGTTCTGGGGGTTCACAATTACCGGGGGTTTGGGAATATTCCATGTTTCAAACAAAACGGGGGACCTCGGACCTCCCCAGAAAAAATTAAAATATTTAACATTAAGTTATTGTTTTTAAGCTATTTTGGTACTACAAATTAATAAAACCCAGACACATGCTTTAGGCACAACAGTTTAATTCAAGTTAAGTTAAACATTAGTTACAATTCAGACAAGTAGCTGAGCCAAATATAATTTATACTCCCTTATCGCCCACTCCTGCAGTTGTCACAGTTTTGTACAAAAAGTCCATTCTTCTTTCCTTCTTTGTTGCAAATCTTTCAATTACTTGTTCATTGAAGTCTGCTATTCTTCTTGTCATTTCTTTTTCTAATGTCAGCATTGCCAATGCTGATAGCCGATCTCCGTCCATAGTACTTCTTAAAAAGGTTTTTACCCTTTTTAGGCAGGAAAAGCAGCGTTTGGCTTCTGCTGTAGTCATTGGAATTGTAATTAAAACTTTTAATAATTTTACAGTTTCACCAAAACACTCAGCTAAGTTGTTTTCAAGGAGAAATCCAAGCAAGTGAGTAACTTTCTTTACACTTTTAAAATCTTCCATTCCGTAGGTAATTTGAAGTTCTGTTTTTAATTTGTCCTTCTCAATAAACGGAAATGACTTTATGGAAGTTCCTAATAGTTTTTCTGGAAATTTATTTTTAAATGTGGCGATATTTACATTGTCAAACAGGTTTGCTGCTACAAGGTGTCCTGTAAATTCAAACCTCTCTTTTGTTTGTATGACGATGGCGTCACATACTTCTTTAGCTGATATATTTCTTGTCATACGTGGATTTTCATTTAAACGAGCTCTTTTAGGTGTGGTTTCTACTGCTTGTTCTACTTGGATTTCATCTACACTATTTCTTAATTTTTCTATTTCTCCTTTAAACAAAGATATGGTTTCTTTTGCCCAAACGGGATCTATATTTCTTTTTTGAAATGAATCATACAAAATCTGGACGTGAGGCATAACTTTAGCGAAAAAATTGAGCCAAAACTCAAACTGTGGTTGCAACAGCTTTAACCTCAAACCTTGTGTCTGATTAATTGTGGCAACTTGAACACTGGTTTCTTCAATTTTTTCAAAGCACAAAATTAAGCTTTCCAAATTTTCGTTAACAGTAAGAACTAATCTGGAATTATAATTCCATCTAGTAGATGAACCCAAAGGAAGCCTGTTCTTCACAATTTCCTCTAAAATACCAGTCCTTTGAGAGGGATAACCGAAGAAATTGTTCATCTCTTGTAGGTTGGCAAAAAAAAATTCTTACTTCTCTGTTTTGTTTAGCAGCTCTCTACATAATTAAGTTAAGTTGATGCGCATAACAGTGCACAAAGTGTGCATTTGTGTACTCCGTTTTCACTCGTGCTTGAACACCTGAGTATTGACCGCTCATGGTATTAGCACTATTATAACTCTGGGAAATTAACTTTTCCTTATTTTCACCAATCACATCAATTAGAACAGTTTTAATACAATCAGACAGAGTTTCTGCATTTGTGTTTGAAGGATTCGGAAATGTCCAAAAGCGTTCCACTGGAAGCCCGTTCTTAAGAGCATAACGGAAAACTACAACCATTTGGGCTTTTGTTGAAACATCAGTAGTCTCGTCTGCAATTATGGACACATAGTCTGCACTAAGAATCTCCTGTAGCATGTTTTGTTGACAAATATAAAACATACACTCTAAAAGATCATTTTGTATTTCTTTAGAGGTCCCCTTAAATACAGTAGAAGTTTGAAGGTGTTCCTTCAGAATGTTATCAAGGCTAGCAGAAAAATTTACTAAATCCTTGAAAATTCCAGGGTTTTCAGAGTCTAACTTCTCATCATGACCACGCAGTGCTAGTTCAAATTCACCACAAAATCTAATACAATCGATTACTTTTGACAAGACATACCTATTTTTTCTAACTTGACCATTTTGCTTTTCAATGTTTTCTCTGAAAGCCTCGCTTAGTTGTTGGCTGATTTCAGTTCGTCCTAATATGGAAAGATCAAGACATGCATTACCGTGAGAAATAGATTGTTCGTGTTTTTTAATTTTTGAGACAAATGTCCCAAATCAGCAACTCCAGTTTTCGTCCTGCTATTGTCTTTACCTTTTGCAAACAAAAGACAAGGAAAACAAAAAACTTGTTCAAACTATCACAACCACAAATCCAAGAATTTCTTTCGTACAACTTATCGTTAAACGACCGGCAATACTAACGCTCTTTGACATTTAGTGATAAATTTAGTACTGGCTTTGGTCTTCCAAGCTCTTTTATTGAGCATTTTTCTTCTATTGTTAACGATGAAAAGTTGTTAATTAATAAGTACTGAACTTTATTCATTTTATCTTAAATATTTATCACCACCATTCACAACAACGTAACTCGACACTCAAGGACCAGATAGCACAATGCTTGACCAACCGCCAACGTGTGTACGGCGTGCCAACGCTAAAGGAAGTGGGAGTTGCTTTAGCTGCCGCCTTCGTCTTCCATCAGGTAACTTCGCCAGAGCTTGGCTACTCACTAGCTCTAGTTGTTAGCTCCTTTCTCATTTAAATTAACAGGCCCCCCATCACATAACCCTACTCGCACGCCAACAGAATGGGGTTCACATCGAGAAGTGAACCAGCCAAGTTGTTCAGGCCGCTTCGATCTAAATTAGCACCGAAATTCACTATTTCTATTGTATACTACTTTAGTTTTTGTCAAAGTTTATTATTTTCACGGAATTTAATATTATTCTTGGGGGTTCACTGAACCAGTGAACCTATGGACGAGCCGCCCCTGGTCACAACTATAGTTTGTGTTTTAGGAATCTAAACTTTGGTAAATATACAGATTGCCCACCCCTATCCTGAAGCTATATTGATAACTAATATTTTTGTTATTGGCAGGGAAAGTTAATTTTATATAGCCTATCTATATTGAAGTATACCTATGAAGTATCCAGTCAGGATAGATTTTGTTGTAATTTTATAGTATATTTCAGGTATATTTAAATTTGTATGCAAAAACCATAAAAATTAAGCCAAAACGTTGTTTCTCAAATATTTACACACTTAAGTTATGAATAGAGATAGCGTGATGTCTCTGTATCACTCCGCGGATGTTGCACAACTTACGACTCCACACTGAATTTTTTACTCAACTTTAAGTTGATAAAAAATAACTTTCCAAGTAGAATAAAAAAATGTTTTGTGCTTATCGTCCTAGGACATGTTTTAGAACAATTTTCTATTTTAATCTCAGGTAGTCCCAAATGCTCGCAATTACTGCAACCGTAAGTAGAAAATGATTATTGTGTTCTTCTTCAGAGTTTTAGGCCTTAAATAGACCTCAGCGACAAAAACTAATGTCAAATTCATGGTCAGGACCTAAAATTACATATGAAAAGAAAAGAAAATTCACGAAAATAATGGTTACTGCATGTCTATCTAACTACCCACAAATAACAATATTTCTGCATTATCAATTTGTTTTTAATGGTTAAAATATAAAATAGATAACATTTTTGCCATCTGAGGTTTCACATCTAATTTTAAGCAGATATTCTAGTTAAACATCTAGCTCTTCTAATTTATTCACAGAAACGTATATAAATAACAATTGCACCTAAACCTAACCAATGATCTAAAGATTCTGATTGTTTGGTTTACAGAATTTAAAAAAAGATTATATAATACTAAGAATCGGTTACAGGTACATTTAACAAACATTATTTGTAAATGTTTTGAAAATAAAAATACTGTACTAATTTATTTGACAGGTTGTTATAAGCGAGGATGGAGAAGGAGATTCCTTTATAGAACAATGGATGAGAGAGTGTCTTGTAGAGAGAGGTAAACCTAAGTCTCCAGATGTCATACTGCAGCACTGTGACCAGGCCTGGGTGGACACTCTTTTAAATCAGTTCAACTCAACTGACTGTGATTTTAAAATCAGGTTATCTTGTTATTACATTTTTAAATGGTATTTTTTAGTATGTTATAGAATTAATATTTGTAACATTAGGCTCTAATGTTCATAATATTTTTTTTAATATAACCAGCGGAGAAAACATTAATTTATAAACTGCTCATTTCAGTTAATTTTTGTAGTGCTATTAGTTAAAAAAGTCTTTGTAAAATATTTAAAATGATTTTTTTAAATTGTGATAACAAATAATTAGCAAAACTATAAAGTCTCAGTTTTACTTTTTATGAATTTATATTTTATTTCTGTCTGAGATTTAATCTTATTTAGACATATAAAATACATATCTTTTATTTGTTATTGATTACTGTTACAATAATTAGCAACGTTAAACAATTTTTTCTCAAATTTACAATCGTTATATATTAAAAAGTAATTGAAGAAATAATTATACCAAATTAATTTTCACCTTATCTTAAAATATTTCAAGAGTAAATGTTCAAGACAAAATTCTTTCACTAATGACAGATTTTGTGCAGTGATGTGATTGTTTCAAAAAAGTTTATTTACATTGTGATGAATTATTACATTAGAGATATAGAGAACAAGAAAATTTTTGCAATTTTTATAAGCAATTTAATAATGAAAAATAAGGAAATTTAACGAAACCTGTCAAGAAATATTTAATGCTATTTATTCATTTCAACATGTATCTGGGAACAAATGTTTCCTTTAATGAACCTAAATAAAATTACAAGATAAATATTAAATGATTTTATATTTAAAGGCTTTGTTAAGAATAGCAAAGAATACATGAAGTGCTACTGTATAAACCAAGAAAATCATAAGCAGTGTAAATCTTTATCATGTCATACTAGTTTTTTATTCAATCTTTGTATTAACCAACTACTAAAAAAACAAAATCCATAGTGAAATTTTGATAAGTGAAAAGAATCTGTTTTATATTTAACATTTTTTTGCATCAAATATTTCTTCTAGCCCAAAAATAGTTTTCCCACCCACCCAGCCAAGAGGCAAAAACTGTTGGCTACACCAGAAATAGAGTGAGCTGGTTAGTGAATGTTCTTGCTTCTAAATAGCTGTTATGTTTAACAGTCATCTAAATCCCTTCAATAGCTGATCATTTGTAAATTCCGCCTTCGTAAAAACAGGGAGTATTAAAAAAAGTTAGTAAAAAAATTGATTATAAGACATACACAAGTTTTTGTAAGAGCTACAGACAAGATAATGATTGTAGATGCATTGACAGATTTAATGTGCTACTGGTGTAATAAAGACAGCCTCAGAAAACTGAAAAATTTTGGTTTAAATTAGCAGGGAACTGATAATCAAGTATAAGGGATATGAACAACTACATAGAATTAAAGTAAAGAATAACCCATGCTGAGAGACAGCAATGAGTGGTTGAGGGACTACCATGATTGGCAATTACTATTTAGTAGCACTTTAGTAGTAGCAGTTTACATGATGTTTTAGACCAATATTGCTGTTTATTAAAGCAACTGTTATCTTTCTTTCTTTCCCAAATCATTTTAACTTTGCAAGAGTAGATGATATTATCCCTTTGGCCAGACTTGTACACACAGCTGATTGTTTCTATCTTTCCTATTGTAAAAGAGAGGGTACATGTAGCATAGAACGAATCCATCATATTGTCCTATTTTTTCCATCAACAGGCAAGTGAAACACACACACACACACACATATGTGTATATGTATATATATATATATATATATATATATATATATATATATATATTTTACGTTATCCATTGTTTTTCCGTTGCACTGACTTTATGAAGTTAATATATTACTATAGTAAGTAATTTTATCCACCGTTAAGTGGATACTCACTAAAAAAACTCACTAAGTGGATACTCACTTAAAACTCACTAGAAAAATACCACATTTATAAAAACATACACAACAATTTAATGAATCTACAAACAACATATACAGAAGACATACTATATAAAAACATCATACACACAGATCAAGAGAAAGTGGGTGTAACGTCAACAAATACCAATATCACGGACCGAACATCTACACCAGAAAAATATCAGTGATTCGACAATGGTCAAGTGACCGAAAGGTGCCTCATCACTCAAGGTAAAATTATTGCACTTAAGGTGGATAAAATTACTTACAAGAGTAATATATTAACTTCATATATATATATATATATATATATATATATATATATATATATATAGAGAGAGAGAGAGAGAGAGAGAGAGAGAGAGAGAGAGAGAGAGAGAGAGATTTCTGGACTAGGAGACTGACAGACTTACCTTGGTAAGAGTCCACTCTGTAGTCTTGAAATAGAAACACATAAAAGCACTTAAACAATGATATATTTCAACCACACAGTGGTCTTTGTCAATCGAAGAGAAAACACAAAAAGAAATATGAGAGAATGAAATAAAATAATTGTAATCACAGATTGTGTAGAGTAGAAATCAGATGTCACAGATGCACAGATTAAAGATATATATATTGTTTCCATGAACATATGAGTGATTATAGTTTATATAAGTCTGTCAGGGGAAAAGAGATAAGGTTATTTGGAAAAAAAAAATGAATGGATTTATCTGATGTTGAGGTTAGGGGATTCTCTGGACTTGGTATACCACTGGTATGATAGTTCCCACCTTCTCAGTTCTGAGGGATTGCAATCAGGGGGGAGTGATTTAATTATTTTTGTGGTATAGCAGTCATCAAAAGTTGTGATGTTGTGACTCGCAGCATGTTGAGCTGTTGGTCTATCCACATTCATAATTTTAACATCATGTCTGTGGCCATTCATTCTGATATTCAGACCATCAGCGGTCAGGCCTATGTACTGTGCTGAGCAAAGTTTACATTGTAGCTGGTATATGACATTTTTCGATGTACAATTATGATGACCCTGTATTTTGAAGACCATTTTTGTTGTTTGGCTGTTGAAACTATTTGCTGAGGGGTGTATTGGACACGTCTTGCATCTAGGTCTATTACATGGGAAGGAGCCATGAGGAAGTTTGTGTGGTTTCCCTGCATCAGTGTCTGGTAGTTTAGGATGTACTAGGATGTTTTTCAAGTTGGGAGGTTGCTTGTACCAAATTTGCGGTGGATCGGTGAAAAGATTTTTGGTGTGGACGGAACCTTGAAGAATTTTGAAGCCATCTCTCAATATCTTGTTGAGTTTATGTAGACCAGGATGGTAGTCTGTTATTAAAGACAGTTTATTGTGTTCTGTTTGTGGTTTATGGTGAACCGAGGATTGTGCTGAATGAATTTGGTTTTCAATGAGTTTTTTTGGGTATCCTCTTCTCTGGAAGGCTGTTGATATCTTTCTATTAAAATCTTCCAATTCCCTATCATTCGAACAGATTCTCTTACCCCTGATTGCTTGACTGTATGGAATGGATCGTTTTATGTTTATTGGGTGGTTGCTGTCGAAATGGAGATATTGTAGGTGGTTTGTAGGTTTGATGTGAATTCCTGTGTTGATATTTCCATTCTGGAGTGTTACCTCTACATCCAAAAAGGTGATGGCTGATGTAGATTTCTCCCAGGTAAATTGAAGTGTGGAGAATTGTGTCAGGCTGTCTAAAAATGTCTCAAGTGTTGAAGCACCCTGTGTCCAAATTAGGAAGATGTCATCTATACCAACATAATGGCTGGTGTGTTTGTGTCTTTAGAAAACTTTTTTCCAACAATCCCATGTACAGATTTGCGTACGATGGTGCCATTCTGGTACCCATTGCTGTTCCCTTTATTTGAAGGTAGTTCCTTCCCTCAAACTGAAAGTTGTTCTTCTCGAGGATGAACCTGGTCAGGTTCACAAGAAAAGGTGTAGTGGGAGAAGGCTTGCCTGGGCATTTGTTTAGAAAATTCTCTATTGCAGATAGGCCATGTGCATGAGGGATCTTGGTATAGAGAGAGGTGACATCTATGGTGACCAAAATAGTTACCGGGGGTAGAGGTACAGATATTTGTGAGAGTCGATCTATGAAGTGATTGGTGTCCTGGGTATGTGATGGAAGGTTCTTTACTAAGGGTTGAAGGTGTGAGTCGAGGAAAGCTGAAATTCTTTCCGTTACTGAATTGCAGCCAGCAATTATTGGTCTACCAGGTGGAGGGATTATGTTTTTGTGGATTTTTGGTAATATATAGAATTGAGGAGTAGAGGGGTTTTCATTATATAATAATTTTAAAGATGTTTCCGAAATATTTTGTTCAGAAGCTGTATATTTGAGTAGGTCCGAGAGTAAATTGTTGAATTCTGTAGTAGGTGGTATACCAAGTCCAGAGAATCCCCTAACCTCAACATCAGATAAATCCATTCATTTTTTTTTTCCAAATAGCCTTATCTCTTTTCCCCTGACAGACTTATATAAATTATAATCACTCATATATTCATGGAAACAATATATATATATATCTTTAATCTGTGACATCTGATTTCTACTCTACACAATCTGTGATTACAATTATTTTATTTCATTCTCTCATATTTCTTTTTGTGTTTTCTCTTCGATTGACAAAGACCACTGTGTGGTTGAAATATATCATTGTTTAAGTGCTTTTATGTGTTTCTATTTCAAGACTACAGAGTGGACTCTTACCAAGGAAGTCTGTCAGTCTCCTAGTCGAAAAAATCTAAATAATCTTTACCAACCAAAACTAACCTAAAAATATATAAACATATATTTAATCTTTCCATTTTCATATTCCTTCTCTATCTTTGTATGTGTTCTTTCCTCCTTTTCTATCTTATATATAATGAATCTTCCTAAGCTGTATTTGAAACAGCTTAAAAACCTGGCTTTTAAAATCTCAAAAATAAACATGCATATACTGTTTTTAGAAGCATGCCTAAATCTAGGCATTACACCAAAGGGTTTAAATATGAAATCACCACTGTCAGGTATGCCCCAGTATATCAAAACTGTTATTTCTCCAATTTACAAAAACAACTCTTTCCAAATTACACGTTTGGTCTTACAGTGTCACAAACAAGAACAAGTCGAATTATCTGAATTACGAACCTCAACTGCCAAATTAATTACCTCCAATTTTCCATATCTAATACAACAAATGGAAGATACTCTCAATAAAGCATACATACTGCAAAACAATCTTGCAAAGAATAAAATACATAAACTTTCAAAACTCTGCATTCAAGAAATAAATCTTTTTGGCCAAATCAAAAAATATGATAATCCAGTTTTACCTGCCGACAAACCACCTCTTGTTTGTGACAAACCTAGCCTAAGTTCTCTCTTCAAGATACCAGTACCTTGTGGACAACTCCCTAAACTGCCAACCCAATCATTATTGCTAAATAACAAAAATAATAATAATAACAGTCCCGATATAAGAAATAACCCTTCACCAAAAACAGTTGCCGTGCACAATATTTCCAACCATACACTCTCGGAACATGAACTACAAGTAATTTCTAAGGGCCTGTCATTCACACCAACTAAGGAAATAGACCAATTCAAGTTAGGAAAAGATGTTTTCAGCTTTGCCAGAAAACTTAGGATAAAAAAAATTATATAGGTCAGACACCAACTTTCAACAACGGATACAAACATAGACGTATGTCTTGCAAAATTCAAACCACCCTCCAACTGGGATCCACCACCACTACCACCTGATCACCCCATTGAACTTTACATCAACTTTATCATGCAAAGCATCACCGATATAAATTTCACTAAAAATCTGAAGACTAAACCTAACCTTACCAAATTAGAAAAGGCGGCAATATTTTTGTTGAAAAACAATAAAGATATGATTCTTCCAGCAGGTAAAGGTTCAACCACTGTCATCATGAACAAAGAAGACTACATCAAAGAAGCAAATAAGCAACTGTCAGACATCACAACATACAAAATACTAACAGATAACCCTACTACAGAATTCAACAATTTACTCTTAGACATCACAACAATATACAGCTCCTGAACAAAATATTTCGGAAACATCTTTAAAATTATTATATAATGAAAACCCCTCTACTCCTCAATTCTATATATTACCAAAGATCCACAAAAACATAATCCCTCCACCTGGTAGACCAATAATTTCTGGCTGCAATTCAGTAACGGGAAGAATTTCAGCTTTCCTCGACTCACACTTTCAACCCTTAGTAAAGAACCTTCCATCACATACCCAGGACACCAATCACTTCATAGATCGACTCTCACAAATATCTGTACCTCTATCCCCGGTAACTATTTTGGTCACCATAGATGTCACCTCTCTCTATACCAAGATCCCTCATGCACATGGCCTATCTGCAATAGAGAATTTTCTAAACAAATGCCCAGGCAAGCCTTCTCCCACTACACCTTTTCTTGTGAACCTGACCAGGTTCATCCTCGAGAAGAACAACTTTCAGTTTGAGGGAAGGAACTACCTTCAAATAAAGGGAACAGCAATGGGTACCAGAATGGCACCATCGTACGCAAATCTGTACATGGGATTGTTGGAAGAAAGTTTTCTAAAGACACAAACACACCAGCCATTATGTTGGTATAGATGACATCTTCCTAATTTGGGCACAGGGTGCTTCAACACTTGAGACATTTTTAGACAGCCTGACACAATTCTCCACACTTCAATTTACCTGGGAGAAATCTACATCAGCCATCACCTTTTTGGATGTAGAGGTAACACTCCAGAATGGAAATATCAACACAGGAATTCACATCAAACCTACAAACCACCTACAATATCTCCATTTCGACAGCAACCACCCAATAAACATAAAACGATCCATTCCATACAGTCAAGCAATCAGGGGTAAGAGAATCTGTTCGAATGATAGGGAATTGGAAGATTTTAATAGAAAGATATCAACAGCCTTCCAGAGAAGAGGATACCCAAAAAAACTCATTGAAAACCAAATTCATTCAGCACAATCCTCAGTTCACCATAAACCACAAACAGAACACAATAAACTGTCTTTAATAACAGACTACCATCCTGGTCTACATAATCTCAACAAGATATTGAGAGATGGCTTCAAAATTCTTCAAGGTTCCGTCCACACCAAAAATCTTTTCACCGATCCACCGCAAATTTGGTACAAGCAACCTCCCAACTTGAAAAACATCCTAGTACATCCTAAACTACCAGACCCTGATGCAGAGAAACTACACAAACTTCCTCATGGCTCCTTCCCATGTAATAGACCTAGATGCAAGACGTGTCCAATACACCCCTCAGCAAATAGTTTCAACAGCCAAACAACAAAAATGGTCTTCAAAATACAGGGTCATCATAATTGTACATCGAAAAATGTCATATAACAGCTACAATGTAAACTTTGCTCAGCACAGTACATAGACCTGACCGCGGATGGTCTGAATATCAGAATGAATGGCCACAGACATGATGTTAAAATTATGAATATGGATAGACCAACAGCTCAACATGCTGTGAGTCACATCACAACTTTTCATGACTGCTATACCACAAAAATAATTAAATCACTCCCCCCTGATTGCAATCCCTCAGAACTGAGAAGGTGGGAACTATCATACCAGTGGTATACCAAGTCCAGAAAATCCCCTAACCTCAACATCAGATAAATCCATTCATTTTTTTTTCCAAATAGCCTTATCTCTTTTCCCCTAACAGACTTATATAAACTATAATCACTCATATGTTCATGGAAACAATATATATATCTTTAATCTGTGCATCTGTGACATCTGATTTCTACTCTACACAATCTGTGATTACAATTATTTTATTTCATTCTCTCATATTTCTTTTTGTGTTTTCTCTTCGATTGACAAATACCACTGTGTGGTTGAAATATATCATTGTTTAAGTGCTTTTATGTGTTTCTATTTCAAGACTACAGAGTGGACTCTTACCAAGGTAAGTCTGTCAGTCTCCTAGTTCAAAAAATCTAAATAATCTTTACCAACCAAAACTAACCTAAAATATATATATATATATATATATATATATATATATATATATATATATATATATATATATATATATATTGTAAACTTTTTATAAAACGCTTTACAATTTTTTTTATTATTATTATTTATTTATTTTATTGATGATATCAAATTTCTATTTAAAACAAAAACGCTCAGAGATATTTAAATTCTTTATTATAACAATTTTTATTTCATCCTTTAAACAACAAACATTTAAACCATAAACAAAAAATATAACTTAACAAATTTTAACACAATATACTAAACTCACTTTCTTTGATTTTTAGTTACAAATTTTCATATACCCCAGGCTAATTTTACGATCTCTTACTATCTCGGGGTTTATAGCTTGGGCTATAGTTTTACTTCTTTTGTTAATTAAATAAATTTTGAAAAACAATATTAAATTTTGAAATTTTTTTTAATAAATATTTTCCTGATGGAAAAACTTTAATTTGGAATGAGCAAAAAGGCGAAAATATTTGAACTGGATTATGTTCTTATTACTATTAATCACAAGATATTCTAATGTACAAAATTAAACTTCCCTATTATCTCAAGAGTCCACTAAAGTTTATTTTTTTATAGCGCTATATATACTTAACTTATCAAATACCAAAATTCTGCAGTTCGCTTACGTAAGATTCCGTTCTCTTCAAATTTCACTTTTTACACATTTAAATTCGTTTTAGTTCCTTCAAATTATATTACCACTGTACTTTATCTTTACATTTTCTTATCCTTATTTAAATTTGCCAAGTTTCTTCAAAAAAAGGTATAATTTTGACGAATTCCTTCCAATTTAAAATTTTGACTTCTAAGAAAGGTCTGCTTCCTCGGCGTCCCCACGCCAGACTGACTCTAACTACGCGTCCTTAGATTTTAAACAATTGTTTGTTTTTTTAATATGGCGGCTTCCTTCTTCAAAACAAAAATCATATGCTCTAATTTAACGAAGTTCCGCTCCTTCCCACTAGAGTCGACTGCAACTGACCTACTTCTTGCTTTCTACATCTGTTAATGTCAACGAACTATTTTCACCGTTTTAATTTGGTTAACATACTGCTTCAATTTTCTGATCTTTAACCAACCTTCCAGTATTTATTTAATTACTATTATTAGTGTGTGAAGTGTCTTTGTGTTTTACTTTTGTAATATTTCGAAATGTGTGTGTTTTGCCTGGACTTCATAGAAACATAACCTTTCTAATCTCATTGTTTACAATCGTATTTCACTTTCTCCTTCAAGTAATTACTTATGCCCTATGTTACTAATATTTACAATTTTGTTTACACATAACTATTATTAGATTATCTTGTTTTAATTTATGTGTTAGGGGTTTTGATATAACACATTTCCTAATCGATTTTACAGTTCACATACCTTGTTTACAATTCTAGGCTTTTACCTAAATTTAGTTTCAATTTAATCTAACCAATCTTTTAATGAATTTCTTTTTAAATTTTGTGTGAGTTATTTCTAATTTATTTTTCCAATTCTTAAAGTACATTATATAGCCCATTCTATAAATGTTACAATATATATATATATATATATATATATATATATATATATATATATATATATATATATATATATATATATATATTTATATATATATATATATAAGAATATATATATATATATATATATATATATATATATATATATATATATATATATATATATAAGAATATATATATATATATATATATATATATATATATATATATATATATATAAGAATATATATATTGTTTCCATGAGCATAAGTCTGTCAGGGGAAAAGAGATTGGATAAAAAATTGGGGGAAAAAATATGAATGGATTTATCTGATGTTGAGGTTAGGGGATACTCATATGCTCATGGAAACAATATATATATATATATATATATGTATATATATATATATATATATATATATATATATATATATATATATATATATATATATATATATTAGGTTAGTTTTGGTTGGTAAAGATTATTTAGATTTTTTGAACTAGGAGACTGACAGACTTACCTTGGTAAGAGTCCACTCTGTAGTCTTGAAATAGAAACACATAAAAGCACTTAAACAATGAAATATTTCAACCACACAGTGGTCTTTGACAATCGAAGAGAAAACACAAAAAGAAATATGAGAGAATGAAATAAAATAATTGTAATCACAGATTGTGTAGAGTAGAAATCAGATGTCACAGATGCACAGATTAAAGATATATATATATTGTTTCCATGAACATATGAGTGATTATAGTTTATATAAGTCTGTCAGGGGAAAAGAGATAAGGCTATTTGGAAAAAAAAATGAATGGATTTATCTGATGTTGAGGTTAGGGGATTCTCTGGACTTGGTATACCACTGGTATGATAGTTCCCATCTTCTCAGTTCTGAGGGATTGCAATCAGGGGGGAGTGATTTAATTATTTTTGTGGTATAGTAGTCATCAAAAGTTGTGATGTTGTGACTCGCAGCATGTTGAGCTGTTGGTCTATCCATATTCATAATTTTAACATCATGTCTGTGGCCATTCATTCTGATATTCAGACCATCCGTGGTCAGGCCTATGTACTGTGCTGAGCAAAGTTAACATTGTAGCTGGTACAGGGTGCGTCAGCATAACTTCCTTTTTTGAAAACTTTATAAAAACTATTGTATGCATCTGAAAATATTTATTTATTTTTTAAAATGTAGGTAAATGTCTAAAGTTTTTATTTACATTGTTTTAAAGATCAAATCTGTTAGGTGACGTCTCTTATTCTTCATACATTGCGTAAACCGATTTCTGGCGTTTGTCATGACTCTTGTTAGCGTAGCAGGTGTTATGTTGGCAATGTCAGCCCAGTAGCGCATGTTTTGTTTGTTAACCGACCCACATAAATGAAAATGGGCTACGTCGCTAAAAAAAACAATAGCACCCTCGGGAACGACATCAAGAAGAAGCTCACACGCGTTCATCCGGGAATTGAAGTCACGTTCTGAAAGTTCCTGCACTATCGCCATCTTATAGGGATGAAAATGAAGATCATCACAAAGAATTCTTCTCACAGAACGATCGGATAGTCCAAGGGCAGATGCGTGTTTGCGCGCAGAACGCCGTGGTGATCGCAACATTGACGCTCTCACTGCTTCAATGTTCTCAGGTGATCTAACGGGCCGAGGGACTCCAGTTATTCGTTTTGTCGCACTTGCAGTTTCTCTATATGTAGTGATCCATGTAACAATTGATTTGCGGTTTGGGACGGGAGCCAACGGGGCTAAATTAAAGCGATTCCGAAATGCGCGCTGTGTTGCAATAACCAAACATCCGCTTAAAAAGTAGGCCTCAATGGCAAAAGCACGCTCCTCACTATTCTAACGCATGATGGCAATTAAAACGTATAGGGACAAAACTTTACTGTACCTCCTATTGAACGAAACCACTAGCGCTCCGCTATAAAATCAACTAACTGAATGGCGAGCATTTAAAAAAAGGAAGTTATGCTGCCGCACTCTGTATATGACATTTTTCGATGTACAATTATGATGACCCTGTATTTTGAAGACCATTTTTGTTGTTTGGCTGTTGAAACTATTTGCTGAGGGGTGTATTGGACACGTCTTGCATCTAGGTCTATTGCATGGGAAGGAGCCATGAGAAAGTTTGTGTGGTTTCTCTGCATCAGGGTCTGGTAGTTTAGGATGTACTAGGATGTTTTTCAAGTTGGAAGGTTGCTTGTACCAAATTTGCGATGGATCGGTGAAAAGATTTTTGGTGTGGACGGAAGCTTGAAGAATTTTGAAGCCTTCTCTCAATATCTTGTTGAGTTTATGTAGACCAGAATGGTAGTCTGTTATTAAAGACAGTTTATTTTGTTCTGTTTGTGGTTTATGGTGAACCGAGGATTGTGCTGAATGAATTTGGTTTTCAACGATTCTTTTTGGGTATCCTCTTCTCTGGAAGGCTGTTGATATCTTTCTATTAAAATCTTCCAATTCCCTATCATTCGAACAGATTCTCTTACCCCTGATTGCTTGACTGTATGGAATGGATCGTTTTATGTTTATTGGGTGGTTGCTGTCGAAATGGAGATATTGTAGGTGGTTTGTCGGTTTGATGTGAATTCCTGTGTTGATATTTCCATTCTGGAGTGTTACCTCTATATCCAAAAAGGTGATGGCTGATGTAGATTTCTCCCAGGTAAATTGAATTGTGGAGAATTGTGTCAGGCTGTCTAAAAATGCCTCAAGTGTTGAAGCACCCTGTATCCAAATTAGGAAGATGTCATCTATATATCTATACCAACATAATGGCTGGTGTGTTTGTGTCTTTAGAAAACTTTCTTCCAACAATCCCATGTACAGATTTGCGTACGATGGTGCCATTCTGGTGCCCATTGCTGTTCCTTTTTACCCATTCCCTCAATTGCACTGACTATATGAAGTTAATATATTACTATTGTAAGTAATTTTATCCACCATTAAGTGCAATGATTTTACCTTGTGTGATGAGGTGCCTTTCGGTCACTTGACCATTGTCGAATCACTGATTTATTTTTCTCAATTTTTCTGGTGTGGATGTTCGGTTCGTGGTGTTCGTACTTGTTGACGTCATACATGTTTCCTCTTGAGTCTCGTGTATAATGTTTTTAAATAGTATGTCTTCTGCATATGTTGTTTGTAGATTCATTAAATTGTTGTGTATGTTTTTATAAATGTGGTATTTTTCTAGTGAGTTTAGTTCTATTGGGTTATTATTTATTTCAAGTATGGTTAGGTTATTTTCGTAATTGGTTATTTCATGTTTATGTGATATTAGGTGTGCTGCAACATTTGATACTTTTGAATTTTTGTTTTTGAATGCTCTATAATGTTCTTCAAATCTTATTTTAAATGATCTGGTTGTTTTCCCTATGTAAAATGTGTTACAGTTGTTACATGTAATTTTGTAAATTCCTGATAGGTTATGTTTTTCTGAATTTGTTTTGTGGTTTGTGTTATTAAGATATTTTATTATTTTGTTGTTTGGTTTGTATGTTGGAGTGTAGTATTCTTTGTTGTATATATTTGTTATCTTTTCTATTATGTAATTGGTAAATATTTATATTTTAGGTAGATTTTTTTATTTTTATTATTTTTGTGTTCCAGTTGTAGTGTTGTGTTGAGGTTAGGTTTTTTTGTGAATTTATTGTATATATTTTTTATAAGGTGTTTGTTGTATCCATATTCTATTGCTATTTTTGTAATGTTATCTAATTCTTCATTTAATTTTTGTTATAGCAATAGCAATCTATATATATATTGTAATGTTATTTTTAAAACACAATACAACGATGTTTTACTATTAAATATTTCTTTTATAATATATATCAAATTTCTAGTTAAAACACAAAAACTTACTCAGGAACAATTCATAATTCATTTGTTATAACATTTCTTATTTCAACATTTAAAACAATACACAGAACAAAAATTTACAACTTAACAAGTTTTAACAAACTCGGTTTAACTCTTATTTCTTTTGATTTTATAGTTACACAATTTTAATACCCTTGGCTAATTTTACGATCTCTTACTATCTCGGGGTTCATAGCATGGGCTATATTTTTACTTCTTTTGTTAATTAAATAAATTTTGAAAACAATATTAAATTTTGAAATTTGTTTAATAAATATTTTCCTGATGGAAAAACTTTAATTTGGAATGAGCAAAAAAGGCGAAACTATTTGAACTGGATTATGATCTTATTACTATTAATCACAAGATATTCTAATGTACAATTTTAAACTACCCTATTATCCTAAGAGTCCACTAAAGTTTATTTTTTTATATAGCGCTAGGTACTTAACTTATCAAATAACGGCGAATGGCTGCTTGCTCACACGTAGAATTCTGTTCTCTTTAATTTTCACTTTTTACACACTTAAATTCGTTTTAGTTCTTTTAAATTATATTTTCACTGTACTATATCTTTTAATTTTCTTATTCCTGTTTAATCTGGCCAAGTTTCCTCACAAAACTGTATAATTTTGACGACGTTTCTAATAAATAGAATTTTGACTGCACAGGGCAGGTCCGTTCCTCGGCGTCACCACGCCAGACTCTAACTACGCGTCCCTAGATTTTCTTTTAAAAAGTTACAAATATGGCGGCCTCCTTCTTCTTAAAAAAAAACATATGGATTATAATTTAACGAAGTTCCGTTCCTTCCCACTAGAGTCAAACTGCACCTGACCGACTTATATTTGTTTTTACAGCTAATGCAATAACGCGATTGTTTTCACCAGTTTTAATTTTGTTAACATACTGTTTCAATTTTCCGATCCTTAACAAACCTTCCAGTGTTTATTTAATTACTATTATTAGTGTGTGAAGTGTCTTTGTGTTTTACTTTTGTAATATTTCGAAATGTGTGTGTTTTGACTGGACTTTTCCAAACATAACCTTACATTGTTTACAATCGTTTTTCACTTTTTCCTTCAAGTAATTACTTATGCCCTATTTTACTAATATTTACAATTTTGTTTAACATATAACTATTATTAGATTATCTTGTTTTAAATTTTATTTGATACAACAAATTTCTTTATGTATTTACAGTTCAAATATCTTATTTACTAATCTAGGCTTTTACCTAAATTTAGTTTCAATTTTAACCTAACCAATCTTTTAATGAATTTCTTTTTAAATTTTGTGTGAGTTATTTCTAATATATTCTTCCAATTCTTAAATAATATTATATAGCCCATTCTATAAATGTTACAATATTTTACGTTGTCCTTCATAACTTCATATATATATTTTACATTGTCCTTCATAACTTCATATATATATATATATATATATATATATTTATTTATTTATTTATATATATTAAATAACCATATGCCAATCATAATTAGATGCTATAACTTCTATTATCAGAAAATTTTAAATTTTCTTTAACCTCTGAACTATAAAACTGTAAAATTGAATTATAAAATTATAAATAGAATATACCGTAAATTACAATTTAATATCTATACATGTTTAGCCAAATAGCTTGGAATGATGTATGCACCAATATGCCTGGAGCTATCAGGGAGGTTTTAGTTGCTTGGGAACAAGAAGCCTTGTCAGCAACTGATGTTAAACGTATTCTGGATGCAATGCAAACCCCTATGTGTTGCTTACCTGTTTGTGCAGCAGCTTGGTTGTGTTCATATATGCAAGTAAGAATATATATTCTCATACAATTATATACTAAAATGGCTCTTTTTCTAGGGCTAAGCTACTCTTGTTATTTTATTGTTAATATGAAAAAGTCATCTTAATTTCATTGTAATATGTGGTTAAATTAAAAATGTAGCCAAATTTATATGCAAGATACATTTGGAAACTAATCAAGATGCTTGGATACTAGAGAAATTGGTTTTTACAATGTTGACATTCTTGTATGCTAAGGGGTTCCTGAGTGAGAAAATAAGTAAAGAAACAGGTCAGTAGCTTACTGGCATCATCGAGTCGTGTTTCTATGGGAATACTCTCATTCCTAATCCTGCTAAGATCAAAGTAAGAGGCCTCTTCTCCTATCTCTTAATTGTTAGATAACAGAAACCCACTAACGTTTATCTTCTGGCAGTTGCTGCATACGCTAAGGTATTGTGTTCAAAAGTGACTAAGTGATGTATAAATTGTTAATGATGATCATAGGTTCAGAACAAAAAATTTACCAGGATACCTTCAAAAGTGATGGAGTAGTGTGTTAAAATTGTTGAATCAGGATGACTGTCTTTTAACACGTTCAGCACAGCTAGTGTACTGGCATACTCTGGGTTCCCTTACGAGGCACTGAGAGCGTGCCGGTGCGCTCCTCGCTTCCCTTCTTAGAGACGGCGATCTCACTCCCAGTCTAATTAATACTTATCTAGTGTCGATAAGTGTTTGTATAAAGGTTTGATTTTTACGTCACTGCTTTAGAAGAGTTTGGAGAACATTGTGTCTGAGTCGTTTTTCAATCTGAGCATTCCAAGTTAACTTTTTGATGCTTCAACTGAAACAATGCTTCAGGGAGTTTTATGAAGAGATTTAATTTGGTTCAACTTTTATATTTTAATGTTTTTTTTTTAGTTTTAACCACTTAACTCGGCAAAATATGCGGTAAAAACAACAATCAAAAAAATAAACTAAGCTTTGTGGACTAACGCAAGAAGAAACGATAACTGTCCTATTAGAGTGAATGAACCTACTCGAGGTGGGAACAGACTACTATAAATATAGACTACTATAAACTTGACAAAATGCTTGGATGCCCGAAAACCTAATGTCTCATCATAAAATTATAGTAAATAAATGTCAGCTAATCTCGGCTATAAATAGTCTTGGACGTGACAAATGCATTATCTATGTTTGCGTTTTCATTATCGATCTCTTTCACTTTGTGAAAAACATGGGGTAAACAGAAACAAACATTCCGAGTTAAACGTTGAGTGGTTAATTTTAGTATGTAGTATATTTTAGTTGTAGTACTTTAGATTTTTATGTAAATTATCTTTTTTCTCTTGTCTTTTTTATTGAGTTTTATTATTTGTCATACAGTTTTCATCATTTGTATTTCTTTTTTTTAATTGTATCTGATAAATAAAACAATATTTTAATGTCTAATACAATGTTATGATGTCTCCAATAAACCTGTTTATGATAGAAATATAATTATTGAGATGAAAACAACAGACACGATAATTAGATGCAACGACAAGCTATGCATTGCTCATAGTATTTCAATAATTCCACTGCTGACATGTGTGGAAGTTAACAAAAAACAGACAGTAGTTTGATGAGATTTCCAATATTGCTGCCGTCCTGAATGTGTTAATGGTGAATATACTTTGTATCTGTATAAATAATAAAATTAATATATGTTTGTTCAAAATCTTTCATTTTAAAAAGTTCCTAACTGGTTGTTTTGAAATATTGACACATGTTCTATTTGACTTTGTGGGTATTGTTATTGTAAATCTTGCTAAATTATTCTAGGTTATAATAGCCTGAATACTAGGGTGGATCGAAATTTTTTTTTTAACGCTTTAGTGCTGAAAAGTTGCTTATTGTAATGACAAGAAAAATTGAATAAAACATGTAAATATCTTTTAACATTTTCCGTTGTCGCAATGTACTGAAGAATTTTTTAAAGTTTGAACAGAATTCTTTGTTAAATTTTTATATTAGTTAAAATGTTTTTTAAAGCAAATGCTTTAGTTTTTAATGCTTGATTTATCATTAAAATAACTAAAAAATATTACATTCTAGTCAATAATATTTTTTTTTCTGTCCCGCAATGCTCTCTAAAAAAAAGTTACAAATACTTTTCATGTTCACGGTGCAAACGTTTCTACTTTTCTATGTTCACACTTTTCCTTGTACACTCGATGCAACTCACGGCCAAAGCAACCCAGAAGTCACCAAGTGGAGGTGGTTGCATTTCGAATTGCATCCACACCCTACCCAACCAACCATTCTATTGTAGAGTGTGGTCTTTACATAATTTACATTACATTTAAAACAACTTGATGGAATTATTTTCCATACTTTATTCTTCTTTGGAAACTGATTTTTGGTACTTTTTTATAGCTATGCTACTACACAACACATTTAAAGTCTGATTTTTTTGGAGAATTGAGACATAACTGGGCATAACTGAAATTAATTGGGCATAACTGATCTAGACTTTAGTGTTCCTCATATTTAGCCATCTGTAGCTTCTTGTCACAAATTATATTTGACGCTTCTGTTACAAGTTTGACACACCTCTTATTTGTTTATAGTCCAACTAGATGAGTGATTTAATGTCATCTTCACTAACTTAGGACATGCAGTATTGGGGGAGGATACAACACACAAGAATTCCAATTAATAATGTCAGTAAAGTCCATAGCTTGAAAGTTTATGTTCAGTGGCTTGAAATCTGTAAAAATCTTCTTTTTAGAGATGGTTTGTTTTGCTTTTAAGATTCTATTGTAACCCAGTTCCCGAATGTGTTTTCTTTCGTCAACAAGCACTATTAACAGGAGATACTCTGGTTGCACGAAAAAAGCATTTCTCTGTATAACTGGATTTACAACTTGAAGTAATTCATGGGTTAAATACTGTCTTCTTCTATCCAGTATTTGTTACAATACCATCACACCCTACTACTGCTAATTTTTCTAGTGATATAGATAGTTCAGACAAATGGTAAATAATGCTTTTAGTTATATCTGCTGATAAACGTGATGAAGAAGATACATGTTCTATCCAGCTAATCCAGATTTCCGTAGTAATGAATAGTGTTCTTTTTTAACATTCTTGCGAAATTGTTTAGCATTGAATTTTTTTATGACCGAATATCATCACCCATCAAAGTAAGGTTCCCTACCTTCCTCAAAGGAATAAATTTTACTTTTTTATACTGAAATGCTTCCAGTAATATTTGTCTTTCGTTGTGCAATCTTTTTTTAGCAATTTCTTTTTGTTATTTTTTACTCCTGTTTTTCATTATTCCTTTGTTGTTTTCCTCCTGTTTTTCATTTCCCCCCTTTTCCTCTTGTTTCTCCTTTTCCCTTTGTGGTTTTTTTTCACTTTTCAGTTTTTCTTGTTCTTTTTCTGCCTTCAGAATGCCCATTAGTTTGTCAATCTCACTCTTAGACAATTTGATATACTTCTTTGTTTTATTTATTTATAATTGACTTGCTTTATTACAACTCTATTTCACCTATTGTTATTATTTATTTTGTTTTTCTGTTTATCTTATACCTCCTAAGACTGATGGTTTGCTTTCTATGGTCTTTATATGTTTTTTTATTTTCAATTTCATTTTTATTTGTGATCGAATAAGTTTTTTTCTTAAATTTATTATTTTAACCCTTGAGAAGGGTGCATGCAGAGTTCTTCTCCACACGTACCATTATTTGTTAGGAAAACGTCTTTTCAGTTGTCAGATGTTTATTTCCAGCTCGTTACTCCACAACCTGATTCTCGAAACCTGCCCAACCTATTTTTGTTAATATTTTTCCAAGTGGCTGTAGTGTGAATTTAATCTTTGTCAATCGCAGTCAGATTGCGTAGGTTTTGTCCACAAGCACCCTTTCATGTAAGTTAGTTGAGTTCCTGCAGTTATTTACATTACAAAAGACTTTGTGGAGTTAAATTATTACTGTTTTTGTTGTTATTATTATTTCAGTGTTGTGTGTCTTTTTAGTATCTAAGTTATACATTTTATTGTTATTTGAAGAGGAGAGAATTCGTAAAATACTACTTGGTGTCGAAAAAGAAGAAAATCAATAAATACTTTCTTATATTTGTTGATTCCATCTTCACGTGAGCTGCTAGTTACCACTAAACACTTTTAAATGTTTATAAACTTGCCTATAGTAGCACTTATATTTGTTGAGGACGGCCGTTTCGGGAGATGTGTCCCATTGTCAACTCAGGCCGTAACTGACCTCAAGGTTTACGTAGGTTAGGGTGTTAGAGTGGGGCCTTTGTTAGGCGGTTGTATAATTTGTCAATCATTGTTGGGTTGTATTAGTTAGTTTGTGCTATATGTTTTACGGTGTTTAACTCTTGGTAGTATTCTTCTTTGTCTAACAGTGTTTTAAGCAGGCCATATACCCATCGTGTTGTAAGCAGCTAGTTTATGTTGGTGTGGATGGTTTGAGGAGCTGTGAATGGTCGTATTGGTACTAGTGGGTTTTTGGTATATGTTTAAGCTATAAGTTTGTTTGTCTGTTCGTTTAATTATAAGGTCTAGGAAGTTGAGAGAATTTTGTTGTTCTGTTCCGATGGTGTATGTTAGTTTTGGTTGTATAGAATTAAGGTGTTTTAGAAATATGTGTGCTCTGCGTGTGTTACCTTTATATAATGTTATGATATCGTCGACGTATCTATACCAGTAAATTATGTTATCTGAGTATTTATTGTTGTATAAAATGTGGTTTTGTTCAATATGGTGTATGAATATTTCTGCTAAGATGCTAGCTAAAAAATAAACCTAATAACCCAAATACAAACACACAACAGGACCATCCCATAAAATACTTATCAATACCATACAGATCATCCAAAACCCACAATCTAACCAACACACTACGAAAATACAACTACAAAATAGCTTACTCCACACACAACACTCTCAATAAACAATTTATACCCAACAACAAAATCGACGACATTTACAACACCACTGGAGTTTACAAACTAACTTGCAGTTCGTGCCCCAGTTTTTACATAGGCCAGACAGGGAGGTCCTTCTACACACGTTACCAAGAACATATAAAAGCACTAACAAACAATAACTATCAATCAAACTTCGCCGATCATCTTAACTCCACAAAACATGACTACATAGACATAACATCTAACCTACAAATTCTTCATAAACAACACAGAAATAACCAACGCTACACAACCGAACAGTACGAAATATACAGACACTTCAAACTACACCCTACACACATACTCAATACACAATTACATTACAACTCACACTCACTTTTTGACATCATAACTCCTAATACAAAATACACCCAGACCACCATAATATATCACCCCCACCCTAACACCCTAACCTACGTAAACCTTGAGATCAGTCACGGTTTGAGTTGACAATGTTGACAATGGGCTGAGAAACGGCCGTCCTCAACAAATATAAGTAAGTGCTACTATAGGCAAGTTTATAATCATTTAAAAGTGTTTAGAAATATTTTCTATCAGAAATTTTGTTAGACAGCTCTTTGATGATTCTGATGAAAACTAGTCTCTTTGCCAGATGATGAACGACGAAGAAGTCAATGAAATTTTAAATGAAACAAATGAAGACATAATAGGTCAATCTGAAAATGACAAATTTGTTGAAATGTCGTCAGATTTTGATGTTATAGAGAAAATCCCAGTAAACATTCACCATGAAGCTGTTACCGTGCAGTTTTTTAATAGAAGAGAAGCTTTTTAGTAAAAATCGAAAAATGCTGTGGTATACTGAACTAGAAAGACAAGGGAGAACAGCAAAAAGAAACATAATTCTCATGAGAGTAGTTCATGTTCACGCTGCACTAGTAGCGACTAGTAAGCTTAAAAATGAACAATTATGAATTGGTTTTTCAAGAATGACTGTAAGATTCTGCTAGAACCTGTTGTGGTTTAACACCAATATTTTTTTTCATCCGCTAATTTTAAGGGTTATATATTTTAATAAAAATATTCCTTATTTTCACTAAATATTATAATTAATTTCATATTTTTTCATTTTTATATGTAGGGTCTATCATCACGATAATATATTTTATACGTTTAGACGTTGAATTACTTCATTACAGAAAATTAATCCGCAAACACAACATTACTCCCCCATAATGAAAACAGTGGTCTAGTATAAATTGCTTACATGTTTTAACAATTCAAAATATTTTTAGAAATATGACATTTAGAAAATTAAAATTGGATAATAATGATGTCTCAAATTATTTACAGTGCATTTATATAGTATTTAATTCTGAAGTCACCCAATTATAAAATCGTAAATTGACTAGGCTAATTTATAGTAGCAAGTTATTTATAAAACTTTGTTTTCAGACTAAAAAATTTAATAAAGTTTCATTATGAATAGTTCTAAGCGTAATAATGTTTCCAGGTTTCTCCACAAGATGCCCTATTAAAACCTATCAACATGGTGCAACAGTTTCTGAAAGCACAAAGTAATGAAGAACTTCTTCAGCAAAATAATTTCAGTGAAAGGTATTTAAAACCCAAACAAAATCTAAAACTTATTTTGGAATTTTGTTTACACAAATTTCCTAAAATCAGTTAAATTTATTTATTCACATTATAATCAGATTAATTTAGTAATTTTCAGTCTCTCAGCTAATAAAAACCTTTCAATTTCATCATATATATATATATATATATATATATATATATATATATATATATATATATATATATATAAAGTTGATATATTACTATTATAAATACTTTCATCCACCATTAAGTACAATAATTTTACCTTGTGTGCTGAAGCACCTTTCGATCACTTGAAAAATAATCAGTGATTCGACAATGGTCAAGTGGCCGAAAGGTGCCTCATCACACAAGGTAAAATTATTGCACTTAGTGGTGGATAAAAGTATGAGGGCTATTCCGAAAGTAAGGAACGTTTTTGAATAAAAAAATAATAAGTACAATAAAAAAATTTTATTATATACATCTGAAAGAGCAACTAAAATACTACTTTTCTACGTAGTCGCCAAACAAATTGAGACATTAATCGTAGCGGTGGACAAGCTATGAAATTCCTTCATCATAGAAATCTGCCGCCTGCGATGTCAGCCACTCGGTGACGAGCGCCTTGGGCTACGCGTCGTCGTCAAAGCGCTGTGTTGCTAGTCAGGTCTTCATTCTTGGAAACAAGTGAAAATAGCTTGGTGCAAGGTCAGGACTATAGGGCAGATGAGGAAAAACCTCCCATTTGAATGACTCAAGAAGTTTTTTTGCGGTTTGCTGTGTGAGGTCAGGCATTGTCATGCACAAACAAAATTTTTGACTACATATGCAGATGGCATGCTTTTCAAAAACATCACGCACACGGCATAATACGAAACTTATTACACTTTTGATATTACTTGCGACCAGACTTTTTGTTAACTAAAAGTTGCCAAATTGTTAACTTACACTTGGAGGCAACGTTTTCGTCTTACGACTTCTTCACCCCCCCCCCCCTCGCAAGTAATATCAAAAGTGTAATAAGTTTCGTATTATTATTAACAACCTGCTTGTCATGAACAGTAACGAGATTTCGATATATAATATGAAACATATATGACGTCAACAAATACCAACATCACAGACACCAGAAAAATAAGTCAGTGATTCGACAATGATCAAGTGACCGAAAGGGGCCTCATCACATAAGGTAAAAATTAATTGAACTTAGTGGGGGAATAATTGTTTACAATTAACAATAATAGTTTTATGAATATATATATATATATATATATATATATATATATATATATATATAGTGATTCGACAATGGTCAAGTGACCAAAAGGCGCCTCATCACACAAGGTAAAATCATTGACTTAATGCTGGATAAAATTACTTACAATAGTAATATATTAACTTCATATAGTCAGTGCAACGGAAAAACAATGGATAACGTAAAATATCAAGATATATATATCTATATATATATATATATATATATATATATATATATATATATATATATATTTATAGGTTAGTTTTTGTTGGTAAAGATTATTTAGTGTTTTCTCTTCGATTGACAAAGACCACTGTGTGGTTGAAATATATCATTGTTTAAGTGCTTTTATGTGTTTCTATTTCAAGACTACAGTGTGGTACAAGGTAAGTATGTCAGTCTCCTAGTCCAAATAATCTATATATATATATATATATATATATATATATAATAAATTAAAAATATTTTAAAAACAAGAATACTTTTAATGAATATATTTATTCAAAGCACCGATAAAATAGTACCAGCATCTTCAGAAAAATAATTATCTAATAAAATATTTTTACAAAATTAAATCATATGAGCTATTTTCGAGTATCTTTATTTCTTTGGTGAAATTCGTTTTTGTGAGGTTTATAAAAGTTGGGTGGAATTGATGGAGTGTTGTGATATTGTCTATGTTATTTTGTTTTTCTATTAGTTTGTTAAGTTTAGATTCTAATTTTGGTTTTTTGATTCAATAAATTTCTTGAATTTTGATATATTTATAATGCCATTGATTTGGTTTAAGTGTGTTAGCTAATTCTAGGTGGGTTTTTAAGAGTGTATTAGTTAATTTGTTTTTCTTTATGTATAGATATTTAATTTCGTTTTTTACCCATAGAGTTTCAGCTTGTTTAGCAGTTTTTTTGTGCAGAACTAGTTTGATTTTTTATTATTATTTTGGCATATTTTGGTGTTATTTTGTTTTTAATGCATTGTTTATTAAAATGTATATTATGGTTAATATTTATGATTTGTTTTCTAAGTTTTTAAAATTTGTTCAATAGTTTGGTTGCTTGATTACCTTGTTATCAATATATATATATATATATATATATATATATATATATATATATATATATATATATATATATATATTTCAAGTATGGTTAGGTTATTTTCGTAATTTGTTATTTCAATAAATAATAACCTAATAGAACTAAACTCACTAGAAAAATACCACATTTATAAAAACGTACACAACAATTTAATGAATCTACAAACAACATATACAGAAGACATACTATATAAAAACATCATACACACAGATCAAGAGAAAGTGCATGTAACATCAACAAATACCAACATCACGGACCAAACATCTACACCAGAAAAATATCAGTGATTCGACAATGGTCAAGTGACCGAAAGGTGCCTCATCACTCAAGGTAAAATTATTGCACTTAATGGTGGATAAAATTACTTACAATAGTAATATATTAACTTCATAAAGTCAGTGCAACGGAAAACCAATGGATAACGTAAAATATCAAGAATATATATATCTTGCTTGTGACAAACCTAGCCTAAGTTCTCTCTTCAAGATACCAGTACCCTGTGGACAACTCCCTAAACTGCCAACCCAATCATTATTGCTAAATAACAAAAATAATAATAAAAACAGTCCTGATATAAGAAATAACCCTTCACCAAAAACAGTTGCCGTGCACAATATTTCCAACCACACACTCTCGGAACATGAACTACAAGTAATTTCTAAAGGCCTGTCATTCACACCAGCTAAGGAAATAGACCAATTCAAGTTAGGAAAAGATGTTTTCAGCTTTGCCAGAAAACTTAGGATAAAAAATTATATAGCTCAGACACCAACTTTCAAAACGGATACAAACATAGACGTATGTCTTGCAAAATTCAAACCCCCCTCCAACTAGGATCCACCACCACTACCACCTGATCACCCCATTGAACTTTACATCAACTTTATCATGCAAAGCATCACCGATATAAATTTCACTAAAAATCTGAAGACTAAACCTAACCTTACCAAATTAGAAAAAGCGGCAATATTTTCGATGAAAAACAATAAAGATATTATGATTCTTCCAGCAGATAAAGGTTCAACCACTGTCATTATGAATAAAGAAGACTACATCAAAGAAGCAAATAAGCAACTGTCAGACATCACAACATACAAAATACTTACAGATAACCCCACTACAGAATTCAACAATTTACTCTCGGACCTACTCAAATATACAGCACCTGAACAAAACATTTCAGAAACATCTCTAAAATTATTATATAATGAAAACCCCTCTACTCCTCAATTCTATATATTACCAAAGATCCACAAAAACATAATCCCTCCACCTGGTAGACCAATAATTGCTGGCTGCAATTCAGTAACGGAAAGAATTTCAGCTTTCCTCGACTCACACCTTCAACCCTTAGTAAAGAACCTTCCATCACATACCCAGGACACCAATCATTTCATAGATCCACTCTCACAAATATCTGTACCTCTACCCCCGGTAACTATTTTGGTCATCATAGATGTCACCTCTCTCTATACCAACATCCCTCATGCACACGGCCTATCTGCAATAGAGAATTTTCTAAACAAACGCCCAGGCAAGCCTTCTCCCACTACACCTTTTCTTGTGAACCTGACCAGTTTCATCCTCGAGAAGAACAACTTTCAGTTTGAAGGAAGGAACTACCTTCAAATAAAGGGAACAGCAATGGGCACCAGAATGGCACCATCGTACGCAAATCTGTTCATGGGATTGTTGGAAGAAAGTTTTCTAAAGACACAAAAACACCAGCCATTATGTTGGTATAGATATATAGATGACATCTTCCTAATTTGGACACAGGGTGCTTCAACACTTGAGGCATTTTTAGACAGCCTGACACAATTCTCCACACTTCAATTTACCTGGGAGAAATCTACATCAGCCATCACCTTTTTGGATGTAGAGGTAACACTCCAGAATGGAAATATCAACACAGGAATTCACATCAAACCGACAAACCACCTACAATATCTCCATTTCGACAGCAACCACCCAATAAACATAAAACAATCCATTCCATACAGTCAAGCAATCAGGGGTAAGAGAATCTGTTCGAATGATAGGGAATTGGAAGATTTTAATAGAAAGATATCAACAGCCTTCCAGAGAAGAGGATACCCAAAAAGACTCATTGAAAACCAAATTCATTCAGCACAATCCTCGGTTCGCCCCAAACCACAAACAGAACAAAATAAACTGTCTTTAATAACAGACTACCATCCTGGTCTACATAAACTCAACAAGATATTGAGAGATGGCTTCAAAATTCTTCAAGCTTCCGTCCACACCAAAAATCTTTTCACCAATCCACCGCAAATTTGGTACAAGCAACCTCCCAACTTGAAAAACATCCTAGTACATCCTAAACTACCAGACCCTGATGCAGAGAAACCACACAACCTTCCTCATGGCTCCTTCCCATGCAATAGACCTAGATGCAAGACGTGTCCAATACACCCCTCAGCAAATAGTTTCAACAGCCAAACAACAAAAATGGTCTTCAAAATACAGGGTCATCATAATTGTACATCGAAAAATGTCATATACCAGCTACAATGTAAACTTTGCTCAGCACAGTACATAGGCCTGACCACGGATGGTCTGAATATCAGAATGAATGGCCACAGACATGATGTTAAAATTATGAATATGGATAGACCAACAGCTCAACATGCTGCGAGTCACAACATCGCAACTTTTGATGACTGCTATACCACAAAAATAATTAAATCACTCCCCCCTGATTGCAATCCCTCAGAACTGAGAAGGTGGGAACTATCATACCAGTGGTATACCAAGTCCAGAGAATCCCCTAACCTCAACATCAGATAAATCCATTCATTTTTTTCCCCCTCCTAATAGCCTTATCTCTTTTCCCCTGACAGACTTATATAAACTATAATCACTCATATGCTCATGGAAACAATTTATATATATATATATATATATATATATATATATATATATATATATATATATATATATATCTTTAATCTGTGCATCTGTGTCATCTGATTTCTACTCTAAACAATCTGTGATTACAATTTATATTTATTTTATTTCATTCTCTCATATTTCTTTTTGTGTTTTCTCTTTGACTGATAAAGACCACTGTGTGGTTGAAATATATCATTGTTTAAGTGCTTTTATGTGTTTCTATTTCAAGACTACAGTGTGGACTCTTACCAAGGTAAGTCTGTCAGTCTCCTAGTCCATAAAATCTAAATAATCTTTACCAACCAAAACTAACCTATATATATATATATATATATATATATATATATATATATATTGTAATGTTTTTATAAAACAAACGCAACGGGGTTTTATTATTTATTATTTTATTTAAATGAAGATATTTTATTTCTAGTTAAAACAAAAACACTACTCAGGAACAATTCATAATTCTTTATTATCACAATTTCATCTCAACATTTAAACAATAAACACAAAACAAAAATTTATAACTTAACAAGTTTTAACAAACTCGGTTTAACTCTTATTTCTTTTGATTTTATAGTTACACAATTTTAATACCCTTGGCTATTTTTACGATCTCTTACTATCTCGGGGTTTATAGCATGGGCTATATTTTTTTAATTCTTAGGTTAATTAAATAATTTTTGAAAAACAATATTAAATTTTGAAATTAGTTTTAATAAATATTTTCCCGATGGAAAAACTTTAATTTGGAATAAGCAAAAAGGCGAAACTATTTGAACTGGATTATGATCTTATTACTATTAATCACAAGATATTCTAATGTACAAAATTAAACTTCCCTATTATCTTAAAGGTCCACTAAAGTTTATTTTTTATAGCGCTATATATACTTATCAAATAACGGCGAATGGCTGCTTGCTCACACGTAGAATTCCGTTGTCTTTAAATTTCACTTTTTTCACACTTAAATTCGTTTTAGTTCCTTCAAAATATATTATCACTGTACTTTATCTTTACATTTTCTTATCCTTATTTAAATTTGCCAAGTTTCTTCACAAAACGGTATAATTTTGACGAATTCCTTCCAATGTAAAATTTTGACTTCTCAGAAAGGTCTGCTTCCTCGGCGTCCCCACGCCAAACTGACTCTAACTACGCGTCCTTAGATTTTAAACAATTGTTTGTTTTTTTAATATGGCGGCTTCTCCTTCTTAAAAAAAATCATATGCTCTAATTGAACGAAGTTCCGTTCCTTCCCACTAGAGTCGACTGCAACTGACCTACTTCTTGCTTTCTACATCTGTTAATGTCAACGAACTATTTTCACCGTTTTAATTTGGTTAACATACTGTTTCAATTTTCCGATCCTTAACAAACCTTCCAGTGTTTATTTAACTACTATTATTAGTGTGTGAAGTGTCTTTGTGTTTTACTTTTGTAATATTTCGAAATGTGTGTGTTTTGACTGGATTCATAGAACATAACCTTTCAATTTGTTTACTACCGTTTTTTCACTTTCTCCTTCAAGTAATTACTTATGCCCTATGTTACTAATATTTACAATTTTGTTTGAATATAATTATTATTAGATTATCTTGTTTTAATTTATGTGTTAGGGGTTTTGATATAACACATTTCCTAATCGATTTTACAGTTCAAATACCTTGTTTACAATCCTAGGCTTTTACCTAAATTTAGTTTCAATTTTAACCTAACCAATCTTTTAATGAATTTCTTTTTAAATTTTGTGTGAGTTATTTCTAATATATTCTTCCAATTCTTAAATAATATTATATAGCCCATTCTATAAATGTTACAATATATAAAGAACAAAAGTCAAAGTACAAATACAAGAATTATATTTGAATTTACAATTCAAAGCTTTTCGTTGGCTAACAGTACCAACATCCAATACCAACGATGTTGGTACTGTTAGCCAAAGAAAAGCTTTGAATTGTAAATTGAAATATAATTCTTGTATTTGTATTTTGACTTTTGTTCTTTATTAATACACAAGAAAACATATTGCGATATATATATATATATATATATATATATATATATATATATATATATATATATTTTTTTTTTTTTTTTTTTTTTTGGTTGGTAAAGATTATTTAGATTTTTTTTTAATTTTATATATATATATATATATATTCTTGATATTTAACATTATCCATTGTTTTTCCGTTGCACTGACTTTATAATGGTGGATAAAATTACTCACATAGTAATATATTAACTTCATATATATATATATATATATATATATAATTCTTGATATTTTACGTTATCCATTGTTTTTCCGTTGCACTGACTTTATGAAGTTAATATATTACTATTGTAAGTAATTTTATCCACCATTGAGTGCAATAATTTTACCTTGAGTGATGAGGTACCTTTCGGTCACTTGACCATTGTCGAATCACTGATATTTTTCTGGTGTAGATGTTCGGTCTGTGATATTGGTATTTGTTGACGTTACACGCACTTTCTCTTGATCTGTGTGTATGATGTTTTTATATAGTATGTCTTCTGTACATGTTGTTTGTAGATTCATTAAATTGTTGCGTATGTTTTTATAAATGTGGTATTTTTCTAGTGAGTTAAGTTCTATTGGGTTATTATTTATTTCAAGTATGGTTAGGTTATTTTCGTAATTTGTTATTTCATGTTTATGTGATATTAGGTGTGCTGCAACATTTGATACTTTTGAATTTTTGTTTTTGAATGCTCTATAATGTTCTTCAAATCTTATTTTAAATGATCTGGTTGTTTTTCCTATATATATAATTATAAACAAGAGTCTATCAAGACTAAACATTCTACAAAAAACAATGAGATAATTCAGTACACAAATTTCACTTCAGTCTACTGTTTCAGTGCAATTATCCAGGCCCTAAAATGAAAATCTATGCCTCTCAGTTTGAGAATCTGATTTATAACTTTTAAAAGTTTATTATTAAATTGTATTGATCTCAGGATCAAATGGTATAAGGTAAAACTTCTTACCTGGTGATGCAATCAGGCCTTTAAAAAAAGGCGGAACAAAAATTTATTTTTGCTTGTGTCCTAAAAAGTTTAAAACTAACCTAACCTAGAAATTATTGTAGAACCTCATCAAACTACATTTTCATGATATAATATAGCACAATAACCTGACGTACACAATACAATTACTATTTGAACACTGTAGTGTTAAAACACACAAAATGTTCATTATTTCTTACATTATGTAATAGGAAATTTTGTGTTTATCTACCCTCCAAATTGCAGGCGATATCTGATGACCGCCCTGGCAGAGACCTGGTTAGACATGTAAAAAAAATTCTAAACTTTTGAAACCAAATCTAAAAGCTAAACCAGCTGAAAAAGTAAACTTTTCTAATATGGTTTATACATAATTATATCTATTATTAATGTTTATATATTAATTGTTGTGTTCATTATTAACTAAATGATAATAAATGAGAGTTATCTAATAATGTTTAATCTTTGAACTAGTAAGTTATTAAGTTCAAGAAATTATTAGTATTGTTAGTAATAACAACAACAAAAAACTATGATGTTGATAAATATGTTTTTGTTTATCAACATTATCTAAATTATTGTCATTATCTTCTGCAAACAGTAGTATTTATATTATAGATATTTTATTAAATTACAACTAGTGCTTACAAGTAAATGAAAAACATTACATTTTTTCCATTCAACAGTGTTAAACTGTGTTTGCTCTCTGTAAATAAATATGATTATTATGAAAGATTGGTTTAACTTTGACTAACTCTATGATTAGCAACTTATGCATGCCCTGATAAATCCCCTGGGAGCAACATATTTTTGAAAGATTTTTTTAATTTGTCTTTTTCCTAATTTATCTTTTTCTTTCTCTCTAATTTTTTAAATTATTGTTCTATTTTAAATATTTGTTATGAAAATATTTAATATTTAACAAAGTATAAATTTCATCGACATTAATAACAGTCCACATTTTTTGTTTTGAATGGTCAGAACTGTAGTATTTTCACACACAAAGTTGTAATATTCTTTGGTTTCTGTAACAATTTTGTTGACCAAATCTCCATAGAAAAATATTTTGAAAATGTCTGATTCTTTAAATTCCAGTGGTACAACAAATTTGTTAGAAATGCCTGATTTATTTGTATCAAAATCATACAACCATCTGTAAACATGTGAGACAACCCATAAACTTTCTATGCAAAAGAATGGTGACTATGTCCTCTGTAGCATTTCTTGTCCAGATAATATCAAATATTAGACCTAGAGTGCAGTACAATACATATAATACAAAATCGTCAACATACAGCAATGCTAATCTGAGGAAAGTGGTAGAACGTTCATATACGAGAATTCTCCTGCTGTCTGTTATGTGATCTCACGTACTGGTACGTGAATGCTAATCAAAGAGTTAAACTGCTGAAAACACACTTAACTGTGTAAAGTCAATGTTTTTTTTATAACAATCAACTATTTTATTCTGTTAAAGACAGAATAGACCTATTATAATTCATATCATCAAAGAATAGATACTGTTCTGCACAACAGTAAAGTCTGATTTCAAGAGCACCTATAACAGCTTATATTCTTTATTCACTGTAAATGATCCAATTATTTTTGTTTATTCAAATGTGGGTGCACACAACAACATAATAGAACGGACGTGAAGGGGTGTCAGAATTCAATACAAGATTTGGCGTAAGAAAAGCTGATTTTGCTACATACCTTTTTCAATCTCAATTCAAGTAGTGTCAAAGAAGAAATTTGTGTTAAGTGGTCCTGATCATGAAGAAATGTTACAATAGCTTTTAAGGATACTGTCCACAAAACATTAAAATATCCTTCTTTAACATAAACGGACAAATCTCTATTTTAATCAACCTTCAACCTAACCCAATTGCCCCTTTAAATTTGTCTTAGATATACCAATTTTTGCTTTTATTTGTTCATAATCACCTCTTTGTCTATAATTGTGTGCAATCTCAAGATTTTGTGAGTTTTTATAGTTAACAATTTTAAATGTTCAACTTAATAAAAAGATTATAATTTTATACAAATGAATTTTTATAGTCCTTTACTTTAATAATTTACAAGAAAACTACATAACAGTCTGTCCTTCTTCAGGTAGTAATAATTATTTTGTTGCTTAGTCATTATCCAATAATTATTTTTGTAGATTCATACATGATAGTCTGAAAATAATTTAAATTTGTGAACTTTAGCATATATTATTTGCAAGCACTTCTGTAGCATCTTTTAGTTTTGTTTAGTTATGGTTTGAATAGAAATTGCTATCTTTTCCTGAAATTGATGTTAGGATCTTTTTTGGATTATAATATACTGTGTGTTAAAATTAATAAGTCGTAACTAATAGCTCAAGTTAAAGATGAAAACCAATAGCAATTGTTTAATTTTGTATTCTGGTTGCAGTCATTTTTGTTTTATGAAACATATTAGGAAGGATTTGTTTTTGTGGAGTTTGTAATAACTTTAACTATTCAGAGTTTTTAAATCCTTTATTGATTTCGATATTTAATGAAACATTTATTTGAGATTTGCCTGAAACCTTTCTTCTGCAAACATAAAATTCACTGAAATCTGTTTTATAAGTATATAAACTGAAATTTATTTCATCATTATCAAATTTTCATTTTGTTTATGATACAGTTTAATCAGATTAATATTATTGGCAAAAATGTTTTTCCTATATTTAAAAATAAAATAAAGTTGTCATTTTTCATGATCCCTTACTACCTATCAGTATGTTATTTATTTTGTTTTCTAACACTTTAGACTTGCCAAAAATATATTTGAATTTCAAACCTGTTTCACAAATTTGGAGAATAAATATTTTTAAAGTTAATAAATATATAAAGTTTGTGTTACTGCTGATTGACATTTGAACACAATGGATTTTTATAGGTGTTGAAATTGTTCATTGGCTCTTAATCATTTAATTAACAAAATTTTCTATTAATGTGACAACAAAGATACTTATGTATTAGTAAAAAAAGGTAGTGTTTATAAAACTCAACAAATATTAATAACCCAAAACGTTAGGAATATTGATATTGTTTTTGTGTAGCCATCATTGTATTCTTCTGTGTGTTGAAAAATAGTCACCATCAAAGTCACTAGATGGAAAATCATACCTTAAATTCATTGTACATGTTCTTTTGAAAAGTAAAGTAATTCAAGTACTTATATTTAAGAATTATATGTAAATTTTCTATTTACTTGATTAGTTCTATTACATTGACTCAGAATTTCTTTTGTAGATCTGCTTTGATGGTTCAAATAATTCGAAAAATGCAGTTTGATGTACATGCACCAACACTATCCAAAGTGAAGGCAATGACTTTAACTCATAGGTTGGTAAACATAATTGATTAGTACTAGTTTTTATATCTGTTGTTGTTCAGTGTAAAAGGACAAACACAAATATATTTTTCAGCTTTGCTGCTATAGCTCACTGCTATAAAAAAACATGATTTTTTGTAATACATCACATACCTCTTCCAGATTTAATATTTATCCTTGTGGTAATAGGGGGGGGGTTGCACAGTTAAACAAAAGACATAGTTATTTGATACATTTTTTAGTTAACAAATTACATTTTATAGGAATCATTTGCTATGATGATCCAGCATAACAATCTTAAAACTTTAAGAAACAACACTTTTCCTAAAATTTAGTAACAAACATATATCTACAAATCTTTACAATTTTAGCTTTGTAATTTCCACTATTTTAAGAGCTCCCAAACGTTTTGGTACTACGCCCCCCTCTTCTCGAAATGAAAGCCTCCAAGGCTCTCTCCACTTTACACTATAAATAAATGTTGTGGGCATATTAAAAAAAAACAAAAATTTTATATATATATATATATATATATATATATATATATATATATATGTATGAAGTTAATATATTACTATGTAAGTAATTTTATCCACCATTAAGTGCAATAATTTTACCTTGAGTGATGAGGCACCTTTCGGTCAAATGACCATTGCCGAATCACTGATGTTTTTCTGTTGTGGATGTTCGGTCTGTGAAGTTGGTGTTTGTTGACGTTACGCGCACTTTTTCTTGATCTGTGTGTATGATATTTCTATATAGTATGTCTTCTGTATATGTTGTTTGTAGATTCATTAAGTTGTTGTGTATGTTTTTATAAATGTGGTATTTTTCTAGTGAGTTTAGTTCTATTGGGTTGTTATTTATTTCCAGTATGGTTAGGTTATTTTCGTAATTTGTTATTTCGTGTTTATGGGATATTAGGTGTGCTGCAACATTTGATACTTTAGAATTTTTGTATATATGTATATATGTAATATCTAATATATGTATATATATAATTTCATGAGACAAATTTTGAGAGAAAAATTGTGGGAGCTTGGAAGGTCGTATAGAGCTGGGAGGTGGCTCAAATTAAAGGTATTGACAGGAAGGAGCAAGGAAAATTATAGGTTTTTCTTAATTTACAACATTTATAGGGTTTTGAAGAACTTAAAATACCCAAAATCTCCATAGGCAATACATTGCAATGAAAAACAACGAATCATGATTTGTAAACGAACAAATATGTTTGAATTTGCAAACCCGGCTAGGTATTATTATTGAACATTCCTAAGCATATCCTAAGGCTATTTCCGTCCATATTTTTTTTTAATTGCTTCACTTTGAAACTATTCTTAAGTATTCAATCCAATTTCTGTGTAATGAGCAATGGCAAAATAAAAACTCTTGCACTAAATGATAAAGTAATTTTTTTTGGATAGTTTATTAATTTTTAGTTGGGTATAAAATTTAGTATTAAGTTGTGTCAGTGGAGTGATACAGTGACTTCACGTTAGCTCTATTCTTACACATGTTTTAATGACATATACATGTATTTAAATATACCTATACAGAATCCAGTCAGGATAGATTTGGTTGTAATTTTATACATTACCAAATGAATAGTTATTAATATGGCTACAAGACATGTTTTGATTCATTTTATACGCACTCCATTGGGGGTGAATAATCTGCATATTTACCAAAGTTTAGATTCCAAAAACATAAATTACAGTTGTGCTGTGTATCACTCCGCAGAAACAGGTAGCCGTAGCACAACTTACTACTGCGCACTGAATGATTTACCCAACTAAAAGTTGATAAAAATAATTTTCTGACACAAAAAAAAGTTTTAATGAAAATACCTTAGGAATGTTCCATACTAATAAGTAGCTGGGTTTTTTACTAAATACGTAAGGGAAAGTCCATGTAGAAAAGGGGTGGTCTCCAAAAACAATGCAGACAGTAGAAGAGCTGTTTCTAACACCAATAACATTGCTCGACAGAATGATGTTGACAATAGCCCACCGTTCAGAAGAATATTAGAATTCATTACACAGTGGCTTTTGCCTTTGTTTGCAACATTGTTTACATTTAACAATAATAACTTTATATATATGGACAACGTAAAATATCAATATATATATATATATATATATATGTTAGTTTTGGTTGGTAAAGATTATTTACATTTTTTGGACTAGGAGACTGACAGACTTACCTAGGTAAGAGTTCACACTGTAGTCTTGAGATAGAAACACATAAAAGCACTTAAACAATAATATATTTCAACCACACAGTGGTCTTTGTCAATCAAAGAGAAAACACAAAAAGAAATATGGGAGAAATAAAATAAATATCTCCATATTTATATTTTATATCCATATTTATTTTATTTCTCCCATATTTCTTTTTGTGTTTTCTCTTTGATTGACAAAGACCACTGTGTGGTTGAAATATATTATTGTTTAAGTGCTTTTATGTGTTTCTATCTCAAGACTACAGTGTGGACTCTTACCTAGGTAAGTCTGTCAGTCTCCTAGTCCAAAAAATGTAAATATATATATATATATATATATATATATATATATATATATATATATATATAAGCTTTGCAACACTGTTTTCTTGTATTCACTTATGAGTTTCACTATATGTACTTAAACAAGAATCTTACTTGGTATTTATGCGAGTTAACTTTCAAAGATTGGTAGTATCTCCATCATCAAGCATTACTGACCAGGGTTCGTAGTAGACTGCGAGTTGTGTGGAATTTCTGTTGTCACAAGGTGTGGTGTACCGTTATTGTTCTATTTTCGGATTCACTGCACTGTGGGAGTCTTTTAAGTTTTAATGGTGCCAACAACAAAATGGGCATTCACGTACAACATAAAAGAAATAACTAAAACACTAAAAAATGATAATAATAACATAGCTTACAAAAACATAGGAAACATAATCAATAAAATAAACCAACCGGAAAAAATATGTCCCACAATTAATAACGGAATATAAAAAATCGAATGATATATACATATATATATATATATATATATATATATATATATATATATATATATATATATAGTCAATATATTACTATTGTAAGTAATTTTATAATTTTTAAAATTACTTACAATAGTAATATATTAACTTCATAAAGTCAGTGCAACGGAAAGTATATGACGTCAACAATTACCAACACGACGGACCGAAGATCCGCACCAGAAAAATTGAGAAAAAGTAATCAGTGATTTGGCAATGGTCAAGTGACCGAAGGCGCCTCATCACTCAAGGTAAAATCATTGCACTTAATGGTGAATAAAATTATTTACAATAGTAATATATTAACTTAAGTAAATATGAAGTATAACCTACAGACCACATATACAGAAGACATACTATATAAAAACATCATACATTCAGATCAAGAGAATATGCGTGTAACTTCAACAAATACCAATATCACGGACCGAACATCTACACCAGAAAAATATCAGTGATTCAACAATGGTCAAGTGACCGAAAGGTGCCTCATCACAAGGTAAAATTATTGCACTTAGTGGTATCACAATTTATTTATTTATACATATTTTCATAAGAAACATGATATAACATTTTAAGTTTTAATTCACAATGTAAGTTTTAACTGATAAGAGGGAAATCTGTTAGTGAGATGGATGAGCTTGAATTTTTTTCACTAGCATACCTATTTGATGTATTTTAGTAAAGGCACAACACAAGTAATTAGCAACATCAAGGTTTTCCCTATATTTCGTTTTAATTGCAACAAGTGCTGCAAATGTTTTTTCGCTCAAGTATATAGTCATACAAGTATAATTTTTTGGACAAGTCTTCTTCCAATGGCTTCCACTTGGTTTACCTCATTCGAGATCTTGCCTCCCAATTCAATCCAGTTAAGTCACTTCGTTGTTGTCTTTTCTTATCAAGACCACTGCAGACCAGGAGGTGGTCCATAATAGATGTTTGGCATGCATATATTGTGCATCTGTTGGATTCAAATATTTTGATTCTGCTGAGATGTCCGGCGAGACAGTCATGCCCTGTAGCCAGTCTGAAGTTAGCAACAGATGTTTTCTATTCACCTCAAACACAATTTAGAACTTGTCCTTCAATCTTTCCTCTATAATATTTCTAAAACCTTGTTGGTAATATGTTCTAATACTTTTTATTCTTCCTTGCAGTAATAGAACTTTTGATGTTTTTTGAACAATTTTAGTCCCTCTCTTTGCAAGTTCATCTGCGGCCTCATTCTACTGCATTCGCATATGAGACAGGATCCCCACTGCATCAAAATATTAATAATATGTTTTTTTTTAATTTTATAATTCTTTTTTATATTCTGTACAATTGCACCTGTATTATCAATATTAGTCATTGCTTGTAATGGGGATTTAGAGTCAACCAATAAAACAATATTGGTATTAAGCCATGGTCAGAATAACCATGGAATAACTTAAGTAAATGTTAAGTATATGGTCAGAAGTATTAAGCTGTAATCAGCTGTTGAGGAGCCTTGTTGATGGCAAACAGTTCTTTCTAAAAAACAGTTGAGGAATTGCTCAGTGGAAAATAGTGGGAGAAGTAATCACTGTATATTCCCGCTCCCTTCTCACCATGCATTTTAGACCCATCCGTATAGATTCTCACCAAGGAGTCCTGTGGGTACCATTAGTTTAAAGTTTCCAAGGCAATTTAGGATACCTTTTCCACATGTCAATAGTCTTGTTCACTGGCTCTATGAGATCCAAAAACACATTAAATTGCATGATATCCAATGGGTTTACTAATTGGGGAGGTTTCTAAATTTCAGATGTATTTATTTTCCTGCCAACAACCACTTGCTTAAAACTTTTCTGAGTTTTTAATCTTTGATTGGGAAGTAATTCCATAATCCATGAATTGTGTTTCCAACACATCAACATTTTATAAAGGATATCTGCTTTCATGCTGAAGTCTTCATCTAATGGTTTGTTGTTTGTGTAGGCTTGAAGTGAGGCTATAGGAATTGTCTTCACTGCTCCTGAGATGAAATGTAAACAGTTCTGGTTTACTTCAAGTTTATTCTTTGCAATTTTGGTGGCTGTCATTAAGACTTCTCCACCATAAGTTAAACTAGGTTTTATGTATGCCTTATAAGTTTTGTTAAGAAGGACAAGAGACCCCCCTTCCATTTAGCTCTTACCATTCTCTTTAAAATACTTGATTTATGAGCAACATTAGATGATACAGTTTCAGAATGTGATATAAGTGTAAGCTTATTATCCATTCTAATTCCCAAGTATGTTGTCTCTACACATTTCTGGATAATATTGTTCTTAATTTTCAATCTGATATCCTTGGTTTTGGTTTTGAGTGAGAAAAGCTGATAACATGTCTTTTGATCATTTATAATCATGTTGTTAGAATTACTCCAAAGAAATATATCTTTCATAGCCTCACTAAGCTCAGCTTCCATTGTCTCAAACAATCTCCTATTTTTGTTTCCTGCCTCAGTCTATATAACTACATCATCTGCGTACATAGCACAGTTAACCTTCTTTGATCTTATTTTATTTGGGAGGTCATTCATATATTTATATTAAACGAAATCAGGGTCAATACTGCGCTCTGTGGGAGACCTGCTTGAGTTTGCTTGTATGTTGAAGTGTTGTTCCGTCACTTAGTTCTTATCCGACGCTGTATCAGGGAAGTCTTCAACCAACTGAACATATTTCCTCCTATCTGCATTTCCACGAGTAATCTCAAAAGTTTCACTCTCCACATAGTATCATAGGCTCCCTTGAAGTCAATTAAGACTGCTGTTACAGATTTGTTTTAATTGAATGAATCTTTTATATTTTGTGTTAGTCTTGTAACCTGGTGCACTGTAGTGTATCTTGGTCGAAATCTAGCTTGGTGTGGGTTAAGCAGTCTGTTCCTCTCAATGTAATACTGAAGTCTTGTTGCTACCATTCTTTCCATAGTTTTTGCTAACAGTTAAAGTTAATGCAATTAGTCTGTAGCTTGCTATTTCTATCCCAAATGTTTTAGGTTTCTTAATTAATACAATTATGACTTTCTTCCAACTGCTTGGTATGTCACTTTTGCCATTCCACAACATGTAAAAAATATTTAGCAACCTTTTTGCTTTTTTCCAAGGTGCTTTATGAATACAACTTGGACATTGTCTCTTCCAGATGATTTTCTATCTTTAGCTTTATTGATAGCTATGTCCAGTTCTGTCTACTGAATCCCTTGTCAAAGAGGTCTGTCCCTGTTCTTCAGTTCTGTCTTCTCACATATTTTGCCTCCACTTTATTCAGTTTGTTGTTCTCCCTGGAAAGCGTATGGATTACTTTGTAGTGCTTCAGCAATTTGACAATCTAAGGATGACTCTTTGGCCACTTTTTAGTTTGATTATTAGATTACTCTTCATTATGTTTATTGGTAAATAAATTAATATGTTTGTGAACCTTTGAGCAGCATGTTCCATAATCAAGTCCTGTAATAAACCGTGTAAACGCTTGCATTTTGGCCATCCAAGATTCTTTAGTGTATAGTGCATTAGCCTTCCTCCAATCCCTCACATCCACAAGATCTTGAGTTTCTTCTGCTTTGTTTCCTAATCTATTTCTTTTCTGATTTAGTCTCATGATTTCAGGTGTCCAAAACTGTTTGTAAACTGTTGTGTCTAACTCTTCATCTTGTTATCCACTGTTTTGCAGCTTTATGTATCATTGCACATAATTCCCCTATTTGTTCTTTGATTCCCTGTGTTACAATTTCCAGCCTACAAACTCCATCTTCGATTGCATTCTCAAATTCCATCCACTTTGTCTTTTTAAAATTTCAAGTTTTACGGCCTTAGCTATGTCCATACTGCCATTTATTTTTACCCAGTATGGTTAAATAAACACCTGATGACATCAACACCTTCAGGATTGGTCACAGCTCTTGAATAGTGTATAAATGTTTTTGGATCCATTGCGTCATACAAAAACTCAAATGTTCAGGAATCCAGGAAGTTCTCCAATTCTCTTCCTGCTGGATTTATATCATGGTAAGCCCAGCGTCTTGAACGGGCATTAAAATCTCCAGTTATAATTATTTTGTCTTGTGTTTCAATGATATCCATATTTAGCCTGGTGTTGTTTGGTGCACTATAAACTCCATAAATCTTGATTTTTCTTCCTTCTTTCCACACTGTAATTGGCACTATTTCAGATGGGTCAACACTTGCCATGTCCTTAATCTTAAACTCTCATGCACAATCTCCTGTAACACCCACCAAAATACCACTAGCAACCAGCCTAGATTTATACATACAATTAATTTTATAGTTCTTCAGTTTGTAAAATTATTCGCTGTAGTTTGTCAAATTAGCCTCGGTGAAAATAAACACATTAATGATATTTTTTACTACTTCAGTAAAAATGTCCTGTTTCTTCTGTTGTGATAGTCCACTGGCTTTTCATTGTAATGTTTTAAATGTTTCAGTTTCTTACTATGAATACTGTTCAGGCTTTGCTCTAACAAGTGCATTTATTCTTTTTTCTCTACTTTTCTTTTGTTCATTCTTACTTTCATTTGATTATTCTGACGTTAAGAGGCTTGCACCAGCATTGTTGATCATTTAGCACTACCCAGGTGACAGGTACAGCTTAAAGTATGCTACGGACGTGATCAACTTTGTCACTATTTTTTCCACAAGTAGGTGCTTGAAATAGGCAAGTATATTCGAAGAGCTGGCTGTGATACACTTTTAAGCGTTTTATCCAAAATGAAGATTTTTCTATTGCGGCGCTGTTGCCACATTGCACGGGAAACATTTGTTTTGCAATACTTTTGTACTATTATTTTTTTTTCAAGTTGACGCTTTGATTTAATTTGAAGTTTACAAAATTTGCACAGCCTTTACTTACACTTTTTTTTATAAATGCATACATTTCATTTAAATTTTCTGAACATAGTGCTCAATAAAATTACCTATATAAAAAAAATCTGCTTTGTTAATTTAGTTTTAAATATTGTTAAATTGTGTACTTAAATTGTAACTAAATGAGAATTTATCTTACTATTTACCAACTGGTCTCATGCACCCCCTGACTTGCCTTCACACCCAAGGGAGTGTGCCGTCCAGTTTGGGAACCTGTGCACTATATCATACCTGGTCATTTAAATTCTGTTATATATTGAAGTATTAACAGCTAATATGTAAATCAAACAAGAGAATAGTTTTAAAAAGCAATTAAATTTTATTTTGCTCAATAGGAATTTAGCCAGAAAATGTTTAAAGTAATTTCGAAATTATTTCTATTATTTATTTTTAATGGTTAAAACCTCTTTTTTCTTTTATTTCAAAATAATCATTAGAAGTAACATAACAACAAGTGTAAATGTAAACAGTTAAGAATTTATATATAGTATCATTTACTGCAAAATAATACCATTTTGCTCTCAAAAGGATAACGTGCATGATATCTACAAAGGTGTGTTTAAAAAGGAACGATTTTCAAATTTTACAGGCAACATATTTTTCATTTTTTTGTTTTGTGGTGTTGGTACATATGTTTATAGCATATTTTATTTATTTTTGACAAACACAAAGGTTAGATATATTTGATTGTACTCTGCTATTTCTGATATAAAGAAATAATTTGCATCAAGTTTTGTGTAAAAATTGAATTTTTGCTATAAAACACTTTAAATGTCCCATGAGAATGATGTGAGTAAAAAAAATGTTTATAAGTGGTACAAGCTTTACCAAAATGGCCGAAAAGATGCCAATGACGAACCTCGCTCTGGACGCTTCAGTACATCAATAACAGATAAAAATGTTAAAACAGTAAAAGAAATTATTTTGGAAAATCGTCGAATTACTGTTACTGAAGATTTGGGCATATCAGTTGACTTCAGCCAAGCAATTTTTTTATTTGATGTTTTGAGCATGAGACATGTGTATTACATATGGAAGTGGCTACTTTGTAAGGGAAAACATAAATATTGAAATACAAATATAAAATATTTTTTTATAAAGATATAAATTCACTTTACTTTTTGAACACACCTCATAAATATTGTTCAACTTTACATTTATGAAATACAAAATAAATTCTGCTTTTAACACAACTCTGAAACCAATCCAATTAATTTCTAGTATTTCTTACTTCTAATACAAAATCATTTAAGTTTTCGTTATTTAGGAAATTATTAATGAGTTTTTTCTTTATAAGAAAGTTTCACGAAAAGATTGGAGCTGTGTTTCAAAACATTCATTTGTTAATATTAATTTACCTAAATATTTACCTAACAAATCTTAATAATACCCAAATGAAAATTTATCTCTGAAAAGTAATACCCTTAGAAATTTACGGTAAATTTTTATAGTGGAAATTCTTTTGTATTCTGTGATTCCTAAAGCCTAAAGAAACTTTATATTATAGCATGTTACTTAAAGTTTAGGATATATCAGGGCTACAAGTGGTCAGTAAACCAATTATATTTTTGATTAAGTCTGTTGAATATATGTTTACAGTCACTTATGACAGGAAGTGGTTGATCAGTTTCTAATGGCTGTGCAGATAAGAGATTAATAATACCTGAATGTAATTTAAATATTTAGCACATATTTCAGAAGTTAATGATTGTTTTTGCATATTAAATTTCAGCATTGTATCTAAACAGCCAATCAGTGAAGAATTGGAGAATGTTTGGAACAGTATACAGAAAAGAGGTTGGATAAACATTGAAGCTACACATTCACTTGAGAGTTTATTGAATACTGGGGGAGCTGAGTGGTTTGTTACAAATCTTGTCAAGGTAAGAAATGACAAATGTAACATTTATATTAAGGCAATCCATAAGAGTTTTCACTTTTGAATATAGAAGTATGATTGGGTAAAACACATAATAAGGTTTTGTTTCATCTGCATTGTATACGCAGTTAGGAGAATAAAAAGGCAAAATATTTGACCATTTGTATTGTAACCGGTCCTCAGCTCCAACAAAATCAGCATCTTTCTTTTCACCACATGTTTTCTTATAAACATTAGTTTTTCTTTTCTTCCATCTATGTCTTTAAAATTCAGCTTTCCTATTTGCAAGTTCCTCGACTTTTTGGCAAGATTATTCACAAGAACTGCCAATGTCTATAGTATTTACCCATACACTAATCACACTTAGAATAAATATTAAAATTTTATTGATAAAAAAGAAATTCTTAAAAATATTTGTAAATTTTTACTTTATATTACTTTTGAAATTTTAATTAATTGAATCTGGAGTTAGGGAGTGATATATATCAACACTACAATAGTTATAGAATGTTTTTATTTAAATATTTTCATACTTATACAAATTTGATTATTCTTTTTCATGTATATAAAATACAGTCAAAATCGTTTATAACGAACTTCAAGGGACCGGCAGATTTTGTACGCTGTAGCCAGTGTTCTCTTTAAGCGGTACTATTGGTTATAACAAACAGTTTGTTATAAACGACATTACACTATAATGGCCATTTCACTAGTTATTGACAGTCAGTTCGTTATAATTTTATGATGCAAAAATTTTGAACAATCCATACCTACAATATATACATATGTATGTAAGTACAACATACATAATATGTATTGAAATGAGTACAGGTAGTCAATAAACAATAGTCATAATGTAATAAGTTGTGAAAATCTTTGTATTTTAAAAATGTAGACATACATAATATGGACATAATGTATGTATATGTACTACTTATGAATTTATTTTAAACAACGAAAGAAAATAAAATATTTACATACATATGTATTCATTTTGAATTAAACAAAAAAATCTGTAATTTTTGTTTGACACCTTCCTTGTACTTCTGTAAAAAACATTTTCTCGATTGAAGTGGAAACAACCAATAAGGATTCTTTTACATTTTGCGAAGTTTTGGAAGTCTGAATAAACGCTCTTATGGTGGAACAAGCAGCATACGCTTCCGCAACAGTAGGGATTTTGCCGAAATCTTCCGATTCTTCGCCAGCCTCATCAGTATTTTCTTTTTCCGTTTGATGACTCAGTGCGATATCATTATCTGATAGTTCTTCGCAAGTTATGATTTCGTCATCCACCTGCACATAGTCATCTCCAGAGCAGTCAGAGCTGAGAAGGGAAACGGCATCCTTCAAATGTGTTGGTGTAATATCTGCTGACTCACCTGAAATTTTTCCATGAACAATGTTGTGGCGAGATCGGAAACGTTGAACCCAGAAAGTATTACACTTAAACGAATCCTTCTTCAAAAGCTTAGCGAAGGCTTCAGCCTTTACCTGAAGCATGGGCCCACTCACGGGTATATTGTTTGCGCGTTGTTGTTTGAACCAATCGAGCAAAGCATTTTCAATGTCCGCGTGATTGGAAGACCGAACGCGTTTTCCTTTTTCGCACTTGTTAAATTGCGCAACAATTTTCTCTCGGCGCTTAAGCATTCCAGCAATTGTTGAGCGTGACATTTTAAATTCACGCGCAATCGAACTCGCGGAATCACCGGAATCAACTCGACAAACGATACCGAATTGTTCTTCAATTGTAAATTGTTGCCGTGACATGATTTCGTGTATGAAGACAAGAGACAACTGAACTGAGGAACACTTGGGTGAAATGGTAAGGCGAACAAAACCTTTGTTTTCATTTCGCAGAATATAAAACTCGGAATTGTACGCTGTAACCAATATTTCAACTACTCAGTGTTCCAAGAAACGTGTTCGCTCTAACCGATGTGTTCGTAGAAAGCAATGTAAATGCTTTTTCCAGTATGTCATTTTATGGTTCCGACCTTTTTGTTCGTTATATCCAGTTGTACGTAATAGCCGGTGTCGTTGTAAACGATTTTGACTGTATAATTATTTAGTGATATTACATTGTTAGTAAAATGTTGGAACTATAGACATGTGTATATGTTACCTCTAGAATATTTAAAAAAATCTTTTAAAATCTTTTATTGTTTAAAATATTACTTCAAATCGATTAGTTTCTTAAAACAAATTCAGTAATAAATAATAACCTAATAGAATTAAACTCACTAGAAAAATACCACATTTACAAAAGCATACACAACAATTTAATGAACCTACAGACAACATATGCAGGCGACGTACTATTCAAAAACATTATACACGCAGCTCAAGAAGAAATATGTATGACGTCAACAAATACCATCACGGATCCAACATCCACACCAAAATTTACTAAATTTAAAGTTCAGATAGTCATAAACTATTATTTAAGTGATTAATAAGATTAACCAAACGTAATGAACTACAAAATTCAAGAATAAACTATACATGTAAATTGAATATGTTATTGAAGTAATTATTACAGAACTGAAAAAACACTGGTAGATAGGGACTTCTGGTGGTTTAAGGTCTGACATTTATAGGGTTAAATGGTAAACATCATCTATTTGAATAATAAATTCAGTAGAACTTCTTTTATTCCGGACTGAGAGGGTGACGAATTCGAGAAAAAAACGAATTACAGAAGTTGTGAAATTAACATGTAATTGTGGTAAACATAGCACATAAATACATAAATAGGTATGTAATGTAATAAATGTTGTACTTAGATGATTTATGTCTTCCAAAAAACATCACTATTACGCAACACTAAAAATGCAATTAGCCTCCAGTATAGTTCTTAATTACAACAAGATAAACATCGCATCATCAAGTTGAACGTGAATGGGTGTTGTCATTCTTTTTTGTTTGTTATTCTCTCCATAGAGAATTTTGATGTTTGCAATAAACTCTTTAATTTTATTCCCATTTTTCTTGATGTCATTTACAGCCGTTCTAGGAATCCTGAATTCTAAAGCTAGCTTAACCTTTTACCTTCATGTAACCATTGTAGAATGTCATACTTTTTAACCGACGTAATAAAGTTTTATAATTTCCACGTTGAGACATTTCTCTTTGAATAACCATTGTTGGAAAAAGTTGTAAAATGAAAAAGTAATCAAACACTGAACAGTAGAATATGAATCTGAAGACAAGTGATATATAGAAAAAGTGATGATTGGCTATTGCATTATGAGAATTTGCCTGGCCACATTGTCTTATAGGTTTTGCTTTTGCCCAGAATTAAAAGGGCTGTTGTTATTCACTCATTCGCCTAACCTTGTTCATAGTAGTTTTTTAATATAATCGTAAAAGAAACAGTTAAATGTAGGATAATTTTCTACATGAATAAGTCATATCTCTATTATAGAACTTTTAAATGTTTTCAACAATAAAAATTTTTGAATCAATGAAATTCATGTAGTAACAAAGAGATACATTACATTATATTCAGCTTCTATACAGCTACTTTCAATAAATTTATTTTAATATTAGGTTAATTTTTATGTATTGCTCATGTTTATATGGTTAGTTTTGGTAGACCAGAAAGCTTATTTAAAATTTATTAAATTAGATAGTACATTAGCAGATTAACCTTCTGGTATTAATCCTGTCTGTCTATGAAATAGACATGTCAAAGTGAAAAAAACTCTATAACATTTTCAATTTTTACTTCCTTTCATTTATTCTGTCTGATTAACAAAAGGTGATATTTTTTATCAGAAATATTTTCAGTGTTTTAATTTTTTTTCTTTTATCTTGTGTATCTAGTATCTAATTATAAAGACTGATCCTATTATTGTCAATGTAAGCCTCATACTAAATCCAATAAATTTCATTCATTTATAAATAAGACATAATGAAGTTTAAGGTTATTATTTGTTCCTTTTAAAATTTTATAATCTAAAGGAACAAGCAAAATCTGTTTATTTAGTTTACTCTAAGTAAATATTTATTGATTATATATTTATATATTTTTTAGGTTAGTTTTGGTTGGTAAAGATTATTTAGATTTTTTGGACTAGGAGACTGACAGACTTACCTTGGTAAGAGTCCACTCTGTAGTCTTGAAATAGAAACACATAAAAGCACTTAAACAATGTTTCCCTTCGATTGACAAAGACCACTGTGTGGTTGAAATATATCATTGTTTAAGTGCTTTTATGTGTTTCTATTTCAAGACTACAGAGTGGACTCTTACCAAGGTAAGTCTGTCAGTCTCCTAGTCCAAAAAATCTAAATATTTATTGAAGTATACTTAATTCTTTTGAAAGTGAAACATATCATTTGACAAAGACAAAATGTTGCAGGAGATTCTGAAACTCAGGTATAAAGATGACCTCGATAGAGCTGTGGACTTAGTGATGGGAATGTTTCATCTAGATATAGAAAGTTGCTCTTTAAGCTTGTTACTGCATGTACTACCTCAGTATCTCCACAATACACTTCAGTGAGTTTTACGAGTCTTTATGTTCTGAAGTAAATTTATTTGTAAAGAACTATGCCAGTTTTAGAAATTTTGTATTAAAATTTCTAAAAATGTACAACATAATTCCGTTATATAATTGAAAGGGGAATATATGATATACATTTGATATGCACACTTATGAGAATTACTTTGCGTATTTTAAAGCTATTTTATATATAATCAGCCCACAAATTGAGCCTACTTTGTGCACAAGCTTCCAGTTTCATTCTTTTAGAATTGTGCCATTCTTTAGAATTATTTGGTCTACTCCGAGTTGCTGTTGAGCCTCATTGCATGAAATTGACCTGAAACACATGCTCCCTGTCCCAAAAAATAACTATATTCTTTCATAATTTAATAAAGTTTTCAGTTATATCAATAGATTTCTAGAATAAGTCTTGTGTCTCACTCCATGGACTGTTTTTCTGTTTTGTTATTGACATATTTCATCCAAGTTGACATAACCTATATTGCATTACGTTTGCTTTAGGGCTTGAGGAATATAAACAATGCAAGGCAAGTGCCATTTTTGAGATGTTAGTCAAGATTTGTTGTACCCATATGGCGCAGAACTTGCAGCAGGCACCATTTTTTCGCAACAAATTGAAAAGTTAGATCAAAATTAAGCAAGAGCTGTCTAATTGTGAGAATATTTCACAAGGCTTGGCCAACTACTGCATTTCTCAAAAAACATTGATGTAAATATTTTTGAACAAATACATCATATCTCTCTCTCTGTATTCAAACAATATTTTGCCCCTAATACTTTCCTTCACAAACTTGTCTCAGTTTGTTTTACTCCAAAAAAATAATAAATAAATAAAATAATTACTAAAAATCATTTGGCTCAAAACATTTTCTGTTGCATTATAATATTTAAAAGTTATACCGAATAAAGATAGTAGCGGCAAAATTCTCATACTAACAGAATTGGATACATGGTTTGTATAAGAACTTGTTTTATGGTCAATGTAGAAGCTGATGCAGTTGTTACATAAACAGCTCCCTACATTGGCCAAACTGGTGTCATATAACTCTGAAAGTTTTGAAAAGGTTGTATTAGAATAAAATAACATCGATTTTTTTTGTCTGATAAAATAATATACTTTTCTTATTACTGAAGAAAATAATCATATTTTCTTCCTATGAATTTGAATATGATCATTTTCTCCCAATGTCAAAAAAAGTTATATAAATATTGAAACATTATTTGTTTCTATTCTCAACTTGAATGTAAGGCTATATTTTTAAAAAAAATATATCTTTAATATAAAACATCGAAATCAACAATTAGTACATACATAGGCATTATTAAGTGTTAACAAGTATACAATGTTAGAATATTGTAACAATATACAGTAAGTTACTATTTTATATTGTAATATGCTAACTATATGGTACAGTGAAGCTTGTCTTAGACGGGCCCTGTGTTAGGCGGAATCCCATCTATCGCGGAAAACTTTAAAAGTCCCGACAGTCACCTATTTAATTTATCTGGTTAATAACCTTTATAAGCCGGAAACTGTCTAATACGGAAACGGAATAAGCAAAAGGACGAGTGATACGTATTTACTACGTCTTAGTTCTGCATAAGCCGGAAAATCTGATCATATACATGCTGTAAAATATAAAGTTACAATGACTTCCGTTTAGATAAAATACAGTTTATAATATATTTTTTCAACATATCAACCTTCACAGATAGGTCTGCTTTTGTAACGGATCGTATGTATTTCTGAGAATTCTGTAACAACGTTAAGGATCGCTGATATGCACAAGATAACACAATGGTATACAAACATCCATAATTTACGATAGGCTATGTGTCAGCACTCGTTTCCTTCAAGATAACGTAATGAATGGTTTACAAACATCTACAGCCAGACATATTGATTGACATATTGAAAGGCGAGAGACCGCTTTGTTCTAAAAGCCAAAAAACATGCGCAAAGAGAAGAAATTGAAGACGGACCCGTCGTATAAAACAAAATAAAAACATTTGGCAAGGCTTTAATGAAAATTTGTGAGTTAGAAGATTTCACGGTACGTATTAACAGCCCGGAAATGCGTCACCATTTGTTACAACTAAAAACAATAACTGAAACACAAGCAAATAAACTAACCTTTTAAAACAATAGTCAATGCTAGATTTTTTTCAAGCCTACTTGATTTTCTTTTATTTTTACGTAAGCCTACTATGTACAGTATTTAGCCTAAATACAGTAAGAAGTAAAATATAGTTTTTAATAAACTGCATCATTAATTCATAAATTTTGTGGAGAAGTATAAGTGTTTTAGTTTTATAGTTTTAGTGTTTTCTATTAAAAATGTTTTGTGGAGAAGGATAAAAGGATGCTGCATTAAAAGGTAAGATTTTTATTATGTAATGTAGGTTTTAACATTTTCTGTAGTGTGCTTAGCCAACACCACCTAGAAAACAAGGTTTGCGAGTTGTGACGTCACAGGGCACAGGCTACGGGCTGTCATTAGGCAATCAAGATAACCGATATTACTGTTGAATGACGTTTATTTAGACATTAAAATGTGATAGTTTTCTTGTGATTTAAATACACTTGCTTTATATGTTGAAGTGTTATCTCTGTAGGAAATAAACAGTCAGTACTTAATTGGAAATAAATAATTTAATTAAATACTGTATTAGAACAAATGTAGACACGATGACAATTAATTGTCCGTTATCTATGTGGTGTTGGTACAGCGCCATACAGCTGATCAGTAGAAATAATAGTCTTATAGCTAAGAATCCCCACGGCCTACCCTCACCTCAACGCTAAAAATAGACTCGGCAAACGTTTCGTGATGTTACCATCATACAGTACACTACTACTGTATAAGCCGGAAACCTGTCAGACGGAAAAAAATGCCGGTCCCAATGGATTCCGGCTTAAACAGGTTTCACTGTACAATAGTATTACAGGTTAGTATTATGTATTATGAAAAGCTGTCCATACTCCCATCGTATTCTAAAAAACAAGGCGTACTGCACTATCAAAATGCAACTGAAGATATTTATTTTTGCATCGTTTTGCGATAGTCTGTAATATTCCTTATGTAAATGGACAAAGTGCATTGACAGAGCTCCTTTCATTTGAAAATTAAGTAGAACTGACATTCATTAAACCGATTGGAATGGATATAGAAGGATTGACAGTTTATATTATCACATCAGACAATTTTTTTGTACAGAACATGCCTACACTCTTCTACAAGACAATGCCGGACTTATAACTAAACCAAATACAACATGTATAAGACATATATATTCAAAATGTTTTAATAACAAAATGTTATTAAAAACAAACAAAATACTGAATTCGAATTGAATTGTGTAGAAGTTCTTGTAAATTTAATGAATGGGATTTGAAGTAAGGAACATTTAGTCATAATTTGTTATGTAAAAATCAATGTATTTTAGTGTTGGTTACAGAAATAAGGCTTACCCCCATGTTCATCCAAAAGTACCATGTAAAACAAAATCGTTGAAGTACAGTCCCACACTTTGTTACAAATTTCTTCATTTCTTATTCTAATTACATAATAGTCCATATTTAACTTTACAAAAAAATCAGATGTTTTGACACATATTCTAGAAATAATGATACGAGTAACTAATATCATGGTTTCATCTGCTTTTGTGTTTCCCTATAAACTGCAGAAAAATGATTATACACCTAACAAAATGGTGTCCCAACAACCTGTAATTGAAGCCTGTGGATTGAACAAAAAATTTCAAATAAAGGGTTTTTAGAGTACTTGTACGAAATAGCCTGAAGAACACTTTTAAAGGTCAGAACGCGGAAAGTAAAGGCAAAATATGGAATTAAAGCTTTGAAGGTTATAAAGAGTTCTCTAAACAGTTACATTCTCAATATTGAGTTTAACTGTAAAAAAAATTCAGAGGGCAAAAAATTTGTAAAAATTGAGGGCAACCTTTTTTAGGTTTTTTGGAAATGCATAAAAACTTATGTAATAGCAATGTCCAATTTCAAACCATCAGTAAAAATAACTTTCCTATAAAGGAAGGTTTAACCCTTAGCACTCGGATTTTTTTAACATGTTTTGCTTCCCCACTTGTAATTAAATTAAGACAAATTCCTCACCTGCAAGTTGAATTATTGTTTATGGGAAACTTTGTTTGCTCTTACATGATCTTAGTAAACTAAGCTATTTTTATTTAGTAATACAGTATTTATATGATTTTATTATCTTATTTGTAGTTTTGCAGAGTATGATATCTTTCAAAACAGTCTCCCCAATGAAGTCCTGGTTTTCTGCTACATAAGAGTAGTTCTTAACAGTTTTTTAATATAATATTTATAACTTTGATTCTGAGATTGTGCTTCTAAGAACTATATAAAAATGTTTGAAATAGTTGACTTTTTTTTATTCAGGTTTTATCATAAATAGTGCTTTCTAATCTTTACTACCAAAATAAGCTCCACTCTAATTACATTTATAAACGAAAATTCAAGAACCACTTTTTTAATTCAATCACATTAAGATATAAATCATTTTCAATTTTGTTGAAATAAAAGAATTGTTAAAAGTTATATTTTTACTGTTTATTACAAATCTTTTTTTTTAACCAATGGTTTCAGAAGTGAAGAATTAGTCGATCCACAGTCTTCTGCACTGGCAAAGCTATGTGCATATTGTATCTTTGCTGCCTCAATATCACAAGGAAAGGTTAAAGAAAACTCAAAGAAAAGATCTCGAAGACAAATGGATAGTGATGTAATTTTTTTGTATTGTGTATCTGTTTTAATTTTACATTATTCTACTAAGTGAGTGTTTATATGTACATAGTTATAGGTACATAATTTCCAAAGTCTACATGTAATCTATGATTTTAAAGTCTAAAACTTCCTACATGTTTTAAGCATAAAAAGGGTTTCAGAACTTCCCCATAATTTAACATATTTGTTAATGTATATTTATGGACAGGTGAAAGATAAAGATATCTCTTGGGATGACTAGTTGTCACGGTGTCTCAAAATATTGACATCTTTTCATTCTCATCAAGGCTCTCAAGTTTTACCATTCTCTCTCATTACTCAATTATAGTTTTAAAGCTTGATGTATGTTGTGCTATGGTCATCTATGTTAGGTGTGAAATGTTAGACAATGACCTAATTAGACTGCTTCTCAAAAAACTGTAATTGCCCCTCCAAAGATTGTAATTCTATTTTCATTCAAACTCTACTTATCTCCTCTATTATTGACTGATTCTTCAAATCAATTATATCACTCTTTATTACCTATTAATCACTTTACTTTGGACAATATGATGCCACATTTAATGAAATTAAGTAAACTTGTATTAAAACTCTTCCTTTTCTTATATACACTGAACCATTGAGACCTTGTCTTTTCCTTTCATCATATGGTGTTCTTTGACAACTGATGCTCCCTTTCCAAAGACACTTAGAGAACCAAGAAGGTTTTTTTCTTGATCATCAGTCATTTCATTTTCTCTTCATCTTTTAAGTTATTATTTTTTCAAACAGAAAGATGAAGTCTCAGAAAGACGCAATGGCAAAATGTTACCATCTTAACACTTTCAGCACGGTTAGTATTCCGGCATGCTCTGGGTTCCCTTACGAGGTACAGAGAGCATACCTGTGCGCTCTTAGCCTATATTCTTAGATACGGCAAGCTCACCGGCACGCTCACTCCTAGGCTAATTAAAACTTCTCTACTGTCGATACGCGTTTGTATAAAGGTTTGATTTTTACGTCAATGCTTCAGAAGAGTTTGGAGAATAATGTGCCTGAGTCATTTTTAAATCCGACAATCCCAATTTAACTTTTGATGCTTCAACTGTAACAATGTTTCAGGGAGTTTTATGAACAGATTTAATTTGGTTTAACTTTTATATTTTAATGTTTTTTTTTAGTTTGAACCATTTAACGTGGCAAAATATTCGGTAAAAATAACGATCCTAAAAATTAACTAAGCTTTCTGAACTAACACAAGAATAAATGATAACTGTCCTATTAGAGTGAATGAACCAACACGAGGTGGGAACAGGCTATTGTAAATTTGTGTCATTGCAAAATGCTTGGACGCCCGAAAACTTAATGTGTCAGCTTAAGATTATAGTAAACAAATGTCAGCTTATCTCGGCTATAAATAGTCTCGGACGTGACATATGTATTATCTATGTCTCCGTTTACTTTACGATCTCCAAAACACTTGGCACAAACAGAAATAAACATTCCAAGTTAAACGTTGAGTGCCTTTTTTTAGTATGTAAAATATTTTAGTAGTAGGGTCTTTAGTTTTGTATATAAATTTTCTTTTTTTCTCTGTCTTTTGTATTGTGTTTTCTTATTTGTCATACAGTAATGTATCATTTGTATTTCTTTTTTTAAATTGTGACTTGATAAATAAAACAATATTTTAGAGTCTAATACACTGTTCTGATGTCACAAATAAACATGTATATGTTAGAAATAAAATTATTGAGATGAAAACAATGGGCTCGATAATAAGATGTTACGACAAGCTCTGCAACCCGCATGGCGTTCCACTGCCGTCAGAGCTGGAAGTTAAGGAGAAACAGACAGTAGTTGGATGAGATCACCAATATCGCCGCCGTGTTGAAAGTGTTAATCAGGTTTATTCATGTTAACATTTGTTCAATCTCTCTCACTAATATCGATTAACTAAATTTGTCTAATTCTCTATTTTTCATACATGTAAATATATGTGAATTTTTTAAAACTTTTCAGGTGTATGTATGCCTCTGTGTGAGTGTTTGTGTGTTTTGTAAGTGAAATGATTCTCCACTCTACTCTACTTCAGAAAATTCAAACATTCTCACCAAGATTAGCCACCTCATTTACTCTCAACTTTACACTTGAGTATAAAACTCTGAAGTACATGCATAACCTGCTTCCGGTCCTCTGTTTTAATATTTATTTCTCTCTTCTCTCAAACCTCGATAGTACTAAAATATATATCCAGTTCTACTTCTGAAGTAACATTTATTCTTGTGAACATGCTATTGTTTATTTTAACATACTGAATTCTATCACTGAGGACAAAATTTATCTGTTCTATAAGAAAACAAAAAATACTGTACCTGTCACCATAAACTAGAAATCTTACACATCAACAAAAAAAGACCACATCTCAACACACTAGAACGATATGAAATTTACAAACACACGAAATACAAACATATTAAATGAATAAACCCAATACAAATCACACATACTCTTTGATACTATCGAAAACCTGGTTTTAAAACCGTCACCACTTAACCTAACAACAACTCCAAGCAGAAAACACTGATGAAGCTCTCCCCTATTAGACCTATATCCCCTTTTTGAGAATTTAAGAACATGATCTGTGATAAGCTACCCAACTTGTTTTTAATTATAGTTTAGTAATCATGAAATATTCCTATAATTCTGCTTTTGAAAAGTCATTTCTAGGAGAAGTTCTTAAATCAGTAATCAATTAATGCATAGCACCTAACTGCAATACAAGTTAAATAATGATGACTGTTAACAATCTGCTGAAATGCCTAATCATACATTGAAGGTGATAGTATTTGAGTGAGTTTATATTTTAGGTGTCATTTTAATATATTTCATAAGAAGTGTGTGCACTATTTTAGGATTTGGAAGACCTTTGTCCTGCAAACAAGATCCTTCGCTTGGACTCTTCAACTTCAGAACCTTCATTATTATTTATCAATTCTACAGGAAATGCTCCGACCACGCCTCCTCTTAAAGAACCTCTTTCTTCAGCATTGAAACAAGTGTTTAAAGCATTATCAGTAATTGCAGAACGGACTTCCTATGTAACCCAACAGACACATTTTGTATTTCATTTTCTTGAGTATGTGGTACGTTGTGGAAAGGATAGAGCTCGGCCAGTTTTACATAGTATGCCTACAACACTGGTAAGTTACAGAATGTATCTGTGAAAAAAGTGTTTAAAAATTATTCAGTAAAAATATTGTTTTAAATATGTTTTTCTCTAACTAAAAGATATAAGTTCAGACAGTTTTTCTCCTTTTAAAGTTAATGAAAATATTTCATTTGATTATAATAATTACTGACAAAGTCTGTAAGTTTACACAAAGCGTGTTTGAAGTAATTAATAATCCCTATGAACTAAAAAAAAATAATATTCCACAGAATCGTATGATATGCATGATATTCTTACCCGTCTCCAGTCGATTGTTCTCTATTGTAACGTTTTTTTTTAATATATCACCGCCAAATAATTCTGAAATTGTCACAGTGAGAGGCCGACTGCTGACTGATAATAAAACAGCTAACCGGGTAAAGTTCGATATTTCCGGTATAGTTTTAATAGGAAATAAGTACAGTTGTTGAGAGAGACCCAAACTAGCGAGTTGAAAGAGTTCATCCTGGCAACCAACGGACAGCACCGGCCAAAAGCTAGCTTCCTGAGGAAACCCGTAAGAGGTAACGCATAAGTAACGACTCACAACAGGTAAGCGACTCGTTTAATATTCTTTTATATTTGTTAATAATTCATATGTTTATTTGAACGCACTGTCCACTGCCCTTAGAGGGTTTTATGTCCGTTAATTGTATTCAACGGTGTTATAGAGTTAATATCAATGACTTCCCGTTTTATTAAATCCTCCGACGACAGTAGCGTGTCACTATATACAATTTTGGTATATATGTGGCTGTTGAAAGTATGGCAGCAGTGGGGAAATCTCTTCAAATAGTAATAAACAGAAATAAAAAAATTTCATAATTTACAGGTTTCCAAGTTTCCTACTTCGAAGATCCAGTGTATAACATTTGGCCATCACAAGCAACACCAGGAGCCCATTCCTCTGTTGTGATGTGTTGCAATTTCAAACTAAGATAATGTTATATTTTTAGATCTTCTATTTGAAAAAAAAATTTTATATGAACTCACTCTTATGGAACCCTCCTGTGCATGATTTGAAGATTAGATGCAACAAGATATTGAGATGTGGAGAGTACTTGGTGGTACTATTTGGAGAACAGAGAGAATTTGTATTTATCTGCTTCTATCACATATTTTTATATATCGTGCATAGATTACTGTTGTATATCTTATTCATCTAAAAGTCATATAGAACAGTCAAATGTTATGAAAACTCTTAATGTAGTGTATCACTCTGCTCTTAGAGTTGCTACTAGAGTTTCTAGTTCATACACAATCTCTAGCCTTTTTGTTCAGGTTGGGGAACCTGCTCTTTCTGACAAAGTCAGATGCTTTGTATTTTATACAGCAAACCAAAACACATAGGATTCGAAATAGTTTTTAATAAATCTCTAGAACATCATTACAATACTGGACAACAATTGCCTGCTTCTTTCGGCATATGAACCTTGCACATTCTTAACTACCTAGATTTATAACTGCTTATTTTGTTCGAATGATCTTGTCCTATATTCCACAGCGGATAGTAAAAATGAAAAGCTTTTTTAAAAAGATCATAAGTATATATGAATGTGAATGCTGCAACTATATAAAAAGGTATATTAATTTAAAAAAAAAACAATAAATGTCAATATCTAAGCAGAAACTCTAAATGGGATGTTGAAAATTTGAAGTATTTCTTTTACATATTGACACAGTACAGAAAAAACTTAATCAATATGTCTATATAGCAAAACTTGCCTGAAGGAAAAGAAAATCGTTTTTGAAACATTGCCAAAGATTGTAATAAATAAATTATACTTGTCTTGAAAATCAACTTTTTTTACACTATCCTATATTTCTGGAAGTGTAAATATGAATTAATTTAGATTATTTTAAACGTTATTCAACCAGTTGACTTTTAATCTTATATTACTTATTACTTTCATGTAAACAATTAGACTCTAAAATAATTATTAAAATTTAGATTTTTCACATTTACGAGTTTATTTTGATTTGTTATTTTTTTAAATTAAGCATTTAGTCAGAACTTTGTACACCTGTTTTAAACTTTTTAATTTCACTCTACTTGGATCTGTCTAAATGGTGATTTATGTGGAGAATAATTTTAAAGCTTAAGCCAATACACTTTTAAAATATTTCAATCTAGCATTTATGAGAAATCACCAATATCTTATACATCTCACACATATCAATATTGTATTTTCTATTCTATAAATTCTTGAGGTTTCTCATTTTGTATTTGCTTCTCAAGTGAACATCGTAATCTATGCTTTTGATTATTTGGTAGAATACTTTCGTTATTGCTACTCTCTATTTATCCTCAAGGTTTATAATTTTATCCATTGTAAGTTATTACATACAGAAACCTAACCTTTTATTGATAACACTGTTTTTCGTATTTGAGTAACATTAAACTTGATTAAATTAAAATTAAATAAAATCCACATCAACCCAATAATTTTTGTCCTAGTCAGTTATTTTATGTTGAGAAGCTTCTCAGTTTTTATCCAACATGGTTCTTCAGATTTGTATTATTCAAAATGTTTCTTCCAAAATTAAACAGAAAGTCTTAAAATTTTTATTAAATTTCTTGCGTTTTTTAAAATCTTACAATCTGTTGATGAATGGTCTTGTTTTTTTTTAATTAATCACTTAATCTTTCTTTTGTTTTGGTTAATTATTCAAAATTTTGAATTTTTCTTGAATAATTTTGGTTTTACATATTTAATGGATTTAGTAAAGCATTTTGTTTAATTCAAATATGTTTGTCAATATATTAACTTTTAAACTAATTCAGTGGCTTTCTCACCAGCAATAAAACACAAATTAGATATATACCCTAATTTATATAATATAGTTTGCTTCATCCTTTGGCCATTTTTATTTAAATAATTTTTTCCCAATTTATTCGTTTACTATTTATTTCCCCTTCCTTTTTTACTATTTATTTGAGGTTTGTTTATAACCTTATATTATCTAATCTTCTTTTATTATTTGTTGTGTTAATTTTTGTTTCTTTATGTCCAATTCCTGGTAATTTTGGAATATGCCTTACATAATTTTCTATTAATTGTTTAGCCTTGGTTCACCGCCTCTAAGCAGAAAAGCTCAAAACTGACAGGTTTGCTTTTGCTCCTGTTATAATTATTACTGTATTTAGTTTATTTATATTTAATTGATCAACATATTTTTCTATATTTGTTGATTCCATCTTCATTTGAACTACTAGTTTTCACTAAAACAGTTGTAAATATTTTACAAACTTGCCTATAGTAGCACTTGCTTATTTTTGTTGAGGACGGCCGTTTTGGAAGACGTGTCTCATTGTCAACTCAGACCATAACTGATCTCAAGGTTTTTGTAGGTTAGGGTGGGTGAGATATTATGGTGGGGGTGGGATATTATGGTAGGGGTGTGAGTGTATTTTGTGAGCATTAGGAGTTAGGATGTCAAAACGAGTGTAAGATTTAAAATGTAATTGTGTGTTGAGTACGTATGTAGGGTGTAGTTTGAAATGTTTTTATATTTCGTATTACGAAATTTGGTTGTGTAACGTTGGTTATTTCTGTGTTGTTTATGAAGAATTTGTAGGTTGGATGTTACATCTATGTAGGAAAGGATTTTTAATAAGCTATTGGAGCCTATCGATGTCAATGACCCTTGGGACATCTTCAACAACAGTCAGTGGGTAGGAAGTGAAAAGGCAGCCACTTTGTTGATTATTGTGTAATATTGTTCTCCCTTCAATGAATTACTGGCACCAATGAGAAAAAATTGGCCTTGGCATAACGTCTTCACCATAAAAACTACACAACTCGCATTTTTATTTTTATGTTAAAAAACGAATAACACTGAACTTTGCAATAGGAACAAGTTGAGTTTCCATAGTGATTGCAGCCTGACTCCCCGATCGATCAATGTATGCACATAGAAATTTTACAGTGCTGCCACTACATCCAGACGTTTCCTGCCTACCACAACGATTTTAAAAAATAGTGTAACTTATACATAAAATATATAAGTGTATACTAATGTATATTTGTGTGTGTATGTGTCATTGATATAAAGATAAAATCATTATTGATTTTATCTATAAGTTTCATCTCTAAGTTCAAAATCTATACCTCTGTTCATATATGAACACACAATACACACACACACACACACACACACACACACACACACACACACACACACACATATATATATATATATATATATATATATATATATATATATATATATTGTAACATTTATAGAATGGGCTATATAATGTTCTTTAAGAATTGGAAAAATAAATTAGAAATAACTCACACAAAATTTAAAAAGAAATCATTAAAAGATTCATTAGATTAAATGGAAACTAATTTTAGGTAAAAGCCTAGAAAGGTTATAAAACGGTTGTAACATATAAACAAGATATTTGAACTGTAAATGCATAAAGAAATTTGTTGTATCAAAATGAATTAAAACAAGATAATCTAATAATAGTTATGTGTAAACAAATTTGTAAACTGTAGTAACATAGGGCATAAACAATTGCTGGAGAGATGTAAGGTAAAAAAAAAACGCGATTGTAAACAAAAAATTGAAAGGTTATGTTTGGAAAAGTCCAGTCAAAACACACACATTTCGGAATTATTACAAAAGTAAAACACATAGACACTTCACACACTAATAATAGTAATTAAATAAACACTGGAAGGTTTGTTAAGGATCGGAAAATTGAAACAGTATGTTAACAAATTTAAAACTGGTGAAAACAATCGCGTTATTGCATCAGCTGTAGAAAGCAAGAAGTAGGTCAGTTGCAGTCGACTCTAGTGAGAAGAAATCGAACTGAATTATAGCAACATGTGTTTTAGAAGAAGGAGGCCGCCATATTTGTAACATTTTAAAAGAAAAACGAAGCATTAAGTTTAGTTAGAGATAGCGTGGGTGACGCTACGAGATGGGACCTGGGATGACCAGTCAAAATTTTACATTGGAAGGAGTTCGTCAAAATTATACCGATTTGCGAAGAAACTTGGAAATTTTAAATAACGATAAGAGAACTTAAAGATAAACTACAGTGGTAATATAATTTGAAGGAACTAAAACGAATTTAAGTGTGTAAAAAGTGAAATTTGAAGAGAACGGAATCTTACGTAAGCGACCTGCAGAATTTCGGTATTTGATAAGTTAAGTATATATAGCGCTATAAAAAATAAACTTTAGTGGACTCTTAGGATAATAGGGAAGTTTAATTTTGTACATTAGAATATCTTGTGATTAATAGTAATAAGAACATAATCCAGTTCAAATAGTTTCGCCTTTTTACTTACTCCAAATTAAAGTTTTTCCATCAGGAAAATATTTATTAAAACTAATTTCAAAATTTAATATTGTTTTTCAAAATTTATTTAATTAACAAAAGAATTAAAAATATAGCCCATGCTATAAACCCCGAGATAGTAAGAGATCGTAAAATTAGCCTAGGGTATATGAAAATTTGTAACTAAAAATCAAAGAAAGTGAGTTTAGTATATTGTGTTAAAACTTGTTAAGTTGTAAATTTTTGTTTTGTGTTTATTGTTTAAAGGGTGAAATAAAAATTGTTATAATAAAGAATTTTAAATATTTCTGAGTTTTTTTGTTTTAAATAGAAATTTGATATCATCAATAAAATAAATATTTAATAAAAAAAAAAATAATTGTAAAGCGTTTTATAAATACTTTACAATATATATATATATATATATATATATATATATATATATATATATATATATATATATAGGAATTTTTAGACTAGATAGGAGACTGGCAGACTTACCTAATGGCAATAGTCCAAAACTGCAATCTCTTGGAAATAAATGAATAGAGACATTTAAAAAACTTAACACACTATTGAAATATTTCGATCAAAAATGATCTTTGTCAATCAAAAAAAAAAAAAAAAAAAAAAAACTGAAGTGAACCACAGATGTGTATAAATATCCAAATGTCACAGATTTATAGTTTATGATATAGTGATGTATGTGATTTGTATAAATATTGATTATTTGAAACTAGATATTAATATTCTGTCAGAAGAAAGATAAATGGAGTTGTTAAAAATGGTAGAAAATAGAGGGAAGGTAAAAGGAGTTTTATCTGATGTTGAGGTTAGGAGGCACTGGTATGATAACTCCCATCTCAATTCTGAAGGGTTGCAATCAGGCGGGAGGGCCTTAATTATTTTGGTGGTATAACAATCATTGAAAGATATGATTTTGTGACTAGCAGCGTGTTGAGCAGTTGGCCTGTCTATGTTCATGGTTCCAACGTCATGTCTGTGGCCATTCATTCTGATGCTTAGACCATCCATGGTAAGGCCTATGTACTGTGCCGGGCAAAATTTACATTGCAACTGGTATATTACATTTTTTGATGTACAAGTATGATGACCTTGAATCTTGAAGTCCACATTGGTTAATAGGCTATGTAAACTATTTGTTGGGACGTGCATATAGGTCTCTTTCAACCTTTCAGAATTGAGAAGATGGGAGTTATCATACCAGTGGTACACCAAATCTAGAGAGCCTTCTAACCTCAACATCAGATAAAACTCATTCTACCTTCCCCCTAACTTCTACCATTTTTAACAACTCCATTTACCTTTATCGTGATATTTCCTGTTGCCCATTATTTTTCCGTTGCACTGACTTTATAAAGTTATTATTGTTAATTGTAAACAATTATACCACCACTAAGTGGTTGAATAATTGTTTACAATTAACAATAATAACTATATATTGTATGTGATATTTTTTAACTAGTTATGTGATAAATGTGTTAAATTAACATATGTTTTAGGCCTATAGCTTACATTATTGTAATTTTCATTCCTGATGATGTTGGTACTGTTTACCAACAAAAAGCTTTGAATATAAATTAATAAATATTCTTGTATTTGAATAACAATGTATTTGAACAACCTATGTTGTTTTAAATTATTAAACAAGAAAACATAATATATATATATATAATTTTAATAATTTTATCTTATTGCACTTAGTGGTGGATAAAAGTATTTACAATAGTAATATATCATCATAAAGTCAGTGCAACGGAAAAATAATGGACAACATAAAATATCAATATATATATATATATATATATATATATATATATATATATATATATATATAGTGTGTGTGTGTGTGTAAGAGAGAGAATATACTGTATTTGGCCACGTAACAAACAAAATATTAATCTATATGTTATGTGCTGTTTCTGAAAATAAATACATTAAAAACAATTTTCATTGCATTATGGAGTTAAAGATAAATACAGTATTTTTCTGCTATAAAGGGAAATTGAAGATAGTAATTTAAAACAGGACATAAAGCAGAATATATTTACAAAATCAGCTGTTGTTTCTTATGTTTATCTTATAACCGTGTTTTTGGGAATATTATAAAATGAAGTAGTTGTTCAATAAATCTTTCATTTATTCTAGGTTTCGTTAGTTTGAGGATTTTCAGTGTAAATCTTAGTTCTCAGTTAAACCCAAAGGAAATAATCCAGCTAAGTACACATATGTAATATACCATTGAATCCAGATTTATATAAAAGAGCTGTAATACTAAAATGTTTGAAATTTCTTTCATGATGAAAGTGGGACTTGTCCCATATCTCCAGCTATGAGCAATAAAATATTTGACAACTATCATTTAATTCTGTGTTGATTTTTTATGAATTAGTTTCCTTCTTGTATATGAAAATACCTTTTATCCCCAAAAGTGATTATTCCTCAACACTGGAGTGCTCCCGTAGTCTACTATTGTAGTCCAGAGGTGTTGGGTTTTCAAGTTTCTACTATTGTAGTCCATGCGAGTACTCGCGTAACAAGTATTGTTTTTACTCATCTGTTTTTATGATTTTTATAATATAAAATGAAAGATTTATAACTAATAACAGATATTTTTAATTTTATTTGAAAACCTGCATATAACTACAAAAAAGTGATCATATTTTGGAGTAAAAATGTTAGTATTAATTCTTTATAAAATAAAATGTTATTTTCTATATAAACATGATTTATACTTCTTTAAGAACCATTAACCATAATATAAAGTTATTAGCTAGTCAACATCCGTAGAAAAAAAAATGCACTACAATAGTAGTCCAAGAGAGTACTCCAGTGTTAACAGGGATTGCTTAGTTTTCAACCATATCAATGAACAAGCATTTTTATGGTGACTGAAATTCTTGTCTTCTGTATTTTTAATATTTGTTGGTCGTAATTGCTTCTATTTTAGTTCCAAATTTCTTCTTAGTTGGTTTAGAAAATTCTAATTGCTTAAAACAATATGCAATTAATTTGACATTTATAATCATCACCTTTGTAAAATAGATAATATTATTTTCATTCAAATAAGCACTCTTGTGTGTATAAGTGTATTTTTTAGAAATAAATATTTCATTTTCCGTGAATTTATATTTCATTAATGGCATTTTTTTTATTAGGTTGGAATTTTTAAACAGTCCTAATGTAGATTATTTTTAAACATTCAATTTTATAATTTATTAAGCTAAAATGAATACATTTTAATCTGTTCCTCTCCAAAAATAAATTGTAATGGCCAGTAAGTATGAGATTATAAGCACAACAAACATAGTTTCCAACATTCTCGCATGTTATAATGATATCATTTTTGTTTTGTTTTTTTTGTAGAAACTTTGTATTTAAAATAAACATTTAATTTTAAAGTATTTAATAGTTTGTGTCCTTCTAGGTTCCATGCTTAGTTAAAGCACTACCAGATTTATTCACCACAGATCTAATCCTCCGTCTCTATGATCTAGGCACAACAGATGGAAGGAAAGCAACTGCCAGAGACTTGTGTCTTTTGAGAAATCTTTCAATGAAACAGATTTCTTAAACCATGCCACATTTTAATGTTTTACAATGTTGTAGAAACAAATTTTTATGTTCAGTAAAACACTTTTTACATTATTTGCTCAGTACATATACTGCTCCTTCAATTTTCAAGAAATATAATTATTATTATCAAATCTACATTGAGTTACAAACATTGAATTGTTGACTAAAGATATTATTCCTAAATAGTAAATATAAATAAACAAAACAAAAAACGTCAATGTAACATTTGCATGAATGTACCTTGTAAAGATAACATTAGTGGGATGAATATAGGTAGTTCATATGTTTATAATCCAAATAAAGCGCTATTATATAGCAGTGTTATATATAGCAGTGTTGTCACACTATAGCAGTGTTTTTCAACCTGTGAGTCGCCAAGAAGTCGAGAGAACTAGGTATTTCAGTAACAAAAAATCAATAAATTTTAACAAGATAGATATATTAAGAAAAAGTTGACAAAATGATAACCATTATACTATTTTACTTTATAAAGTTTATGTTTATCTTTATTTATACTTTTATACAAACAAATTTTAAAAAATAATTCTTCGACTATTCGTATATTTTAATGTGAAGATTGCGCTTGATTTTGTTCAATCAATTTCTCCCATTGCGGATCCGTTTTTGTAACTTTAAGTACTAAATCGTTTTCCAAATTTAAGCCATTTCTTTCTTTACTTTTTGTGGGCCATTGATGAAAATGTTAACTCGCACAAGTACGAGGTAGAAAATGGAATCAGACACTTCAAAGCCTCGATTGTTAATTCAGGGTATTCTGTTTTTCTTTTTAACCAAAAGGTATCCAAACTTTGAGACTTGAATTCCAAGTATAACATCCCGTCAGCAGATAATTCCAGCAGATTCTCTTTTGAACTTAGTTGCTAAATTTGCCTCATTTATAGCTGCATTTAAAAACGGATTTAAGATCTTTCCCCCAGTGTTATCCGATATCTCTTGCACTGAGAAGTACTGACACAACTCTTTCTTCAAATTATCTAACACCATTTTCATACCAGATATATATGAATTGATGTTTATCTCACTTCCGACTTCTTCAATGAAAGACTGTGTTGAAGAAAATGAATCAAAGTTTTTTTTCATTTATAGATGATGACAACAATTTAATTTTTTTATGAAGCCATGCAGTTTGTCTTTTGCTGTGATGACATTTTCATCCCGCCCTTGAAGACTGTTATTCAAGTTATTTAAATGCAGAAATAAGTCAGAAAGAAAAGCCACTTTCAAAAGGAATTCCGGGTCAGAAATGAATTCAGAGTAATCTGATTTGGCTTGCTGTAAATATACTAATAGTTCAGCACGAAGTTCCATAACTCTGGTCAGTACTTTGCCTTTTGATAACCACCTAACCTCTGTATGGTAAAGCAAATGTTGGTGGACTGCCCCCATATCTTCACAAATGATTCGAAACAATCGAGTCTGCGATGCTTTTCCTTTAATAGAATTTACAATTTTAATAATAATATTTTAGTACTTGACTGTATTCTTGTGGCAAGGTTTTGGCTGCAAGAGCTTGGTGATGGAGAAACCAATGCATCCAACAAGCGCTTGGCATATGTTCTTTCAGTCTAGCAATAAATCCACTCTTCGCACCAGTAATGGATTTTGCTCCGTCATTACAAATAGCAATGCATTTTTGTGCCCAATCGAAATTCATATCTTGCGTAGCTTCAAGGAACATGTCAAGCAAGCACTGACCTGTAGTATTCCTGGGAAGTGCCTTGCAAAATAGTATTTCTTCCAGTAATTTTTCACTGGATTCAAAACGCACATAAGCTACAAACTGCGTACATCCCGCAATATCCGTTGATTCATCAAATTGCAACGACACAAAAGAACTTTTGTTTATTTTTTCTATAACTGGTCACAAATTTCAGTAGCCATATTGCTTATCCTGCGTTGAATGGTATTGTCAGAGAGAGGTATACTTTTGAGCTTTTCGACCTTTTGCTTGCCAAACATAACCTCTACTATATCTAAAACCACTGGTAAAATCAAATTTTCGGCAACAGTGTGAGGTTTTCCTGCTTTAACCACACGAAAAGCTATTCGATAATTAGCGAGCAATGCTTTCTCATTTAGATTGGACATTTGTACTATGGCAGTTTTTTTATGTTCAAGAGCTTTTAATTTTCGGTCAAAAAATTCCAAGGGTTTATTTTTTTCATTAGGATGTTTTGTGTTTAGGTGGCGTAACAACTTCAATGGCTTCATGCTTTCTCTTGACAAAGTTTCAAAGCAAATTATGCACTGAGGTTTTTTTCTCAATCACAGTAAACCCAAATTTCAATAATTGTCATCAAACATACGTTTTTTTTCGTTTGTCGTCCACTACTCCCGCTAGAAGTTGATGGTTCTGATGATCTTTTCATTAATTTATCCATTTTCAATTATAACACACTTAAATTGACACACTAATTCCATATAATACTGTAGTTTCACTACAATATTAATAAATAAATAGTTTCCACTCATCGGCGGTCTTGATTCCGAGTTTAACGCGTGGCTTGCTTCAACTGGCGTGGCCACGGTAGACAACCCTATTTATAGGCCGTCTGCCAGTGCATTCTAACGAGAGGGAGAATCATCTCGAAGCGTAACGAAATGTCTCAAACCTTCTGCCTGGACCTTTCATAGTAGTTCCAAGTGTTACCAACAGATGGCGCTGGTAGGCTCGGCCGTAACAATATGTTTGTTTGTGAGTTATCAATTCTATGTATTCGACTTAAAATGATGTGTTTTACGTTCTTAATTATATATCTAGATCCGAATCCTAATAACGCAAATGCATACAACTTTTGTATGGATTACAATTTACATATTTCTAGCATATATGAAAAAAAGGGTCAGGGGGTCGCGAAAAATGGTTTTGATACTAGGGGGTCGTGTCATGAAAAAGGTTGAAAAACACTGCACTATAGCATACTGAACACTATTCATCTTATAAATCTCTCTTTTATAACCTACCTAAAATGTACTTGTATGATACTAAAGGTAACGTGTAGTTTGAGACTATGACAAATTTACAGTACTTGATACCAAGATTTAATGCAGGGCATAAATAGCATTATCTCCTCTATCCTTCTATGCAAAAATGTTTTAAGGTACTGTTCCATAATGTCCATCCCTTTACAAGCAGGTTCAAATATATAACAGAGTTTGAGTTATCAAATAAACATCCAGTAAGAGTGTTTGAAACAGTGGTTTAATTTAGCTGCCAAAATTGTTTTAGTTAAAGGTTTTTAGTGATATTATGTTGGCTTAGTATAGAGCATACTGCTGGATTTTAATAATTGATTCAAAAGTTAAAGTAAAATTGCAATAAACTAATATATCACTTGTGAAACTACAATATTCTGAAAGGGGGATCAGAAAAACAATTGTTGAAAGCTAGTTAAAGCAACTCATCATGCTCAACTAGACCACTGTGTTTTTAAAATGATTTAATCAAATTCATGAACAAAACCTTCCTGTAAGCAAGTAAAGGTATAAAAATTTTCAGACAAATTGGAGAGTGAAGAATTAAAAGCCAGTAGAGTTTGGTTTGGTAAAGATGGAAATAGGATTTCATTCTGAAATGTTTATGGTAAAATTGAGTTGGTTAATAAATGAATTCAATGTGGCAGCGAAGAATCAATGCCTGTCTTGGATGCAATGGTTTATTGATATTGGTGCTATCGTAGAAATCTTGATATAGGTACTTACATCACTGTAGAAATGATCCCAGTTAAGATCATTTTGTAAAGTTTGATCTTAACTTTCATACTGTGAAGTTTATTCCTAACAACCACATCTTCCTAAATAAAATATAAGATTTATGTTTTGTTTCTTACTTTTATCACTAAATTTAAATGGTTTTTTTAAAATAATTCATTCTTAAATTAAAACTAATAGGTACAAGTTAGTTTTGTCTTCAAAATATGTTATACTCAAAAACTAAGTTTTTGTAATTGTTATGTATCATTCCTAATAAGGAAAAGGTTAATATAAACACATTCAACACGCCGGCGATATTGGAGATCTCATCAAACTAGTGTCTGCTTTTTTGTTAACTCCACATGTGACAGCAGTGGAATTATTGAAATGCTATGCGGATTGCATAGCTCGTCGTTGCATCTAATTATCGTGTTTGTTGTTTTCATCTCAATAATTTTATTTCTACCATATACAGGTTTGTTGGGGACATCAAAACAGTGTATTAGACATTAAAATATTGTTTTATCGGGTCACAATTAAAAAAAAGAAATACAAATGATAAAATACTGTATGACAAATAATAAAACTCAATAAATAAGATAATTTACATAAAAATCTAAAGTACTACAACTAAAATATACTACATACTAAAATTAACCACTCAAAGTTTAACTCAGAATGTTTGTGTCATGTGTTTCACAAAGCGATAAAGATCGATAATGTAAACGCAGACATAGATAATGCATATGTCACCTTCGAGACTATTTATAGCCGAGATTAGCTGACACTTATTTACTACAATCTTATAATGACACATTAGGTTTTTGGGCGTCCAAGCATTTTGTCAATGACTCATATTTACTGTAGTCTGTTCCCACCTTGAGTAAGTTCATTCACTCTAACAGGACAGTTATTTATTCTTGTGTTAGTTCAAAAAGCTTAGTTTATTTTATGGTTTTTTCAACAGATATTTTGCTGTATTAATGGTTTAAACTAAAAAAAAAACATTAAAATATAAAAGTTAAACCAAATTAAATCTGTTCATAAAACTCCCTGAAACATTGTTTCAATTGAAGCATCAAAAAGTTAACTTGGGATGGTCGGATTTAAAAACGACTCAGGCACTATGTTTTCCAAACTCTTCTGAATCACTGACATAAAAACCAAACCTTTATACAAATAATTATGAACACTAGAGAAGTTTTAATTAGCCTGGGAGTGAGCGTCTTTTAAAAAAGAAGCGGCGAGCACACCTGTCGTAAAGGAAACCAGAGCATGCCGATACGCTAGCTGTGCTGAACATGTTAAACTCCCTATCCAAGTTGTAAATGCTTCAGAGAGGGAGTTTACTGTTATCAGCTGATCCTTGACCTTTACAAGAATTAACAAATTAGTTCTATGCAAGAATCGATCTTAGCCGGAAGTCTCCCCTTGAGTGATCAGTATTTTTTTTGTTGGTTCTATAAAAGACTTTGATATATTCCCAACTCTCTCCCATTGTGTTCTGCGTGACATAGTTTTCTATTGTATTATATCAATATACTATGCAGTATTCTTTCGTACTATTTCCTTTTCTCCTGCCATGTGGCGCAGACATTATCAGACAAACCAACATATTATTTTTGTAGTTAATAGTACAAGACGTTGACTAGTTTCATTAACATGTAAACTCTTTTCCTTGTGTAGTTATCCAATGTGTATTGAGCGAACTGGGTGCACCCAAATCTTGTATCACAATGATGAGGACAATAGTGGATGGGACATTTCATGGTTCAAGAATGTGCACTTTCATATATTAACATTTATTGTGTATATAAACCTCTATGACATCATTTGTGTTCTTACCCGTACTAGAAATTTAGTATAATTCTCAAGGTCCTATGAAAATCTAACAAAATCATTAAATACAACAGTGATGTTTGAGAACATGTCCAGTATAAATGACTGGTAATATTTTCAAGGTGTGGTTAAAAAATGAATTTGTTCCTTCAATAACAAAATTTAATGAAAAAAATGGACTACCACCAAAAGCTCTACTTTTGATAGACAATGCTCCTTCACATCCTTCAGACATGGAGTTGGTATGTAAAGACATAAAAGCAATTTTTCTCCCACCTAACGTGACATTGTTGCTTCAGCCTATGGATCAAGGTGCTGCAGAACATGATACTGAGCTACAGAAAAAAGCTTCTGCAAACATTAATTGAAGAAGATTGTTCTCTTTCTATTCTAGAAAAACTTTAGACGATTACAATAAAGAATGTAATTTTGGGTAGCTGAATCCTGGAATAATATCAGGAACACTTTACTACAGAAATCTTGAGAGAAGATCTGGCCTAGCCTCGATTGTGGAAACACCACTTAGAACAAGGGATGTTGAAACTGAGCTCCTTCAGCTCTTATTCAAAGAGTACCAGGATGTGAAGATGCTGAAGAAAGTTACCGGGAAGAGTGGACAGCACTAGATAACAATGAAGAATATACCGATCATGTCATGGTCTCTATAACCCAGGACCAACATGATGGCAGTGTAGCAGATAGCGATATGGAGGGAAAAGATGCCTTTACAAAGGCTGTTACTCATGCCAATGCTGTTGCTGCTTTCGACATTGCATTGCGTTACGTAGAACACATGCACCTGCAATACCTAATGATGTTATGCTAATGCGACGGGGGCTCAATATCGCATCCTCGGGAAGGTTTACATCACTTCACCAGATGAAGATTACTGATTTTAAGTGAAAAATATAGTTAGTGTCTGTGTCTTTTCTTTTCAAGTGAAACATAGTTTAGTGTTTGTATTTTTTTATTTTTATTTTATTGCCAATAAATTCTATGTTAATGAAGTGATACAGTACTACAGTATAGGCCTTCGTAATATATCATGTTTTTACAGTGTCAATTCCGATATATTGCACATCTCAGTCTTGTTTTACATAAGCAGCAAACTCCATTAAATTTTAGATACTTTTTTAAAATTTCGTTTTCATCAAATCATGTTTGGATTCGAGGGGTTCGGATTTCTGAGGTTCGAATTTGAGGGGTTCTACTATATAGTAAATATTAAGAAAAACATTAATAAGGATATAAATAATATTATAGTATTTACAGAAATTGCTATAAATAAATTAAAAGGAAATTAACAAGAAAAAATAAGAATTCAGGCAACTAATGAAATAGATAAATTAATCAAAAAACATAAAAGAATATAATTATCAAAATAAGAATCAATACATACAATTTTGTAACCTTTAACAGAAATTAGAAATTAATAACTTATGCACAATGAAATCTGACAAAAGTAATGTGATAGTGGTAATTAATAAACAAGAATACATATACAAAAATGAAAAATGTATTTATGATAACTTTATAGAGCTATAAAAAACTCTACTGATAAATATCAAAATGAATAAAAAAAAATATATTATAAAAAACTCTGTAATAATTGGTAAATTCTCTTTTATAAGTCTTAATAAAAATTTATAAGTTAAAAGAAATAACGATTCAATGCTGCTTTTGTTACAAAAATTTTAATATCTTAATATGACATTCCTTATTTTCTTTTATAATGTCACTTACTAATTACAAAGTCTTATTTCATCCACAAAGAATTACAAAAATTAAGCTTTATTAGCCTAAATCTAAAATTTGTTTATGGCAGCAAGAAGTTTAGTTATAAATTTTAATATTAATTGAATTTGATTTAATTACTTTAAATTGAGCTTGAGCTCTCCTTATCTCGGGTTAATAGGTGGGTTTTCTAAATTTTGAATAATAAAATTTGAGTTGGCACTTTCAAAAAAATATCTAAGTTACAATTCTTACAAGCTAAAATTTTTTTACAAGTTATTTGGTTTCTAATTAAATAATTTCCTGAATAATGTCTTCTTAATCGATCAGTTCAATGATTTGGCTTAATGTTATTCTGTAATTATGATTTGAATACGATACTGCACTTTCCGCACCAGTTAAAAAAATAAAATTTCTACAGCCAATTCTGAAACACGTCTGCCTCGTTCAAATGCTCTGTCCCAACTAACTGACGCTCCCTTTTTAGCAATAAAATGGCCAAGTCGTCAATTTCCGCTATTTTCTCGTTTATTCCTTGTAACAGCTTTACGGATGTCATGTTCACCGCCTCTGATACACTTCTTCTTCTTAACAACTGCACTTAAATTTCTTTGCAAAACAATTGCATTTAAATCTTATTTCCCAAACTGTTTTAGATTATATCTCCACGAGAAATATTTAAAACGAATATCTTTTGCCGGTCAATGCGCACGCAACTCCACAAATTCGTTCTCCCATCTTGTTTACTTCAGAACATTTCACTAGCTTGCCGTTTGAAAGTTTTAAGTGTATTTATATCGTTCTATTGTTCTATTCAAATTGTTATCTATTAATTACTTCTAATACATTTTCTTATAAATAGTGATTTGTGTGTTTTTTTTTCTTTTTATATAAAATCTTGTGATTAGATCTAAAATGTGGCCATGTGCATTTTCTACACAAGTGAAATTAGGTTATGTTTACATTTCGTTACTGGTATATTTTAGTAATTTTTTTACATACTGAATTTATTTATATATATTTATCTTATTTTGTAAGTACCTTTTATATATATACTACTTCAAAATGTTACAACTCATATGTATTGTTTAATCCAGAAATCAACAATGATATTATAAATAACAACCTGAAAAAACCATCACTAAACGGAATTGTAAAATTAAACAAAGAAAATAAACCAACTAGGCCTCTTATTAATTTTAAAAGTGCCTCTTCTTATAAAATATCCAAAATAATAGCTTTAAAATTTTAAGATAAAATGAAATTGAAAAATAATCACATTATAAAAAAACACTTATAACTTAATAGACCAAATTCAAAACATAAAAATAAACAATGAAATTAGATTAGTATTATTCAATACAAGGTACATGTATACAAATATAGCTTTAAATGAAACATATAAAATAATACAAAACAAATTAATACTATATAAAATAAATAAAAAAGAAATAATCGAAATAATTAATATAGTTAAAACAATATTAAATCAAAACTACTTTTACTATAATAAAATTTACAGACAAGAAGATGGTTTGGTAATGGGTTCACCTCTGCCATGTATCTTGCCCGAAATATTTTTACAATATAGGCTTATTGGCGATAAAATTAATTAAAATTATTAAAAAATATGACAACAATGGACTATGTTACAGATATGTAGATCATGGATTATATAACTGTATATATGCAGATATGCTGTAACATATTTTATTTTAAACTTTAATCCCTGAGGAATTAAGGCTGATATTAAATATTGCAGTGGTTTAGTTACATAAATAATTAGTTGACCAGCAATGTCAAATTTAATTGAAATGCAAGCATTATCTGTTCGTTAAATAATTCAACTCACAAATTTTTAACTCAAACAATCAATGTTACTTTATTGAGAAAAATGTATTAGATCATAAAACAAACATATTACAGAAATACTATGCTAGTTACATATTTTATAAATTTTACAGAATAATTTTTTTTATTTAAAGCTTTACTCTCTACAAGTTTATGGCTGAGAAATGACCCTTTTTTCGAGTTTTCTTTGCTTGTTCATTTTATATTTAACTTTATAATTTCAACTTACAAAAATCTACAACATGATGCCAAAAAATTACATTTAATACATTATTAATAAAAGAAATACAGCATTGAACGTTTGAAGTTTTAAATTTTAAATGGTTACTGTTTAAAAAGTTAAATTCGCAACTTGTTCACTAAACTGCTTAATTTTTTACAACGTATCTGTTTTTGTTACAACTGGTGAAGCCATGCCTTGTTCTTTGGATTCCCTGACTCTGCGGATTGTGTCATCTCGCTCATAATTATGAATTCGGTCTCGGCGTTGTACCGTAACGCAGCATTTCATCTACTAAACAAAAAAAATATAAGAAACTGTTACATCTTTTAAAAAAATTAAACTTTTCCTCGCTCTGCTATCTTAATGCACGTGCAGCTGGCTCCATGGTTTGGACGAGACAGAGATTTTACACAAATATACTATACGTAACATTACTTCAACAAAATAAAACTTTAAATAACTTTACACTTTTAAAATAAATTCATTTCTTTGCTCCTCGATTTTAGAGACGTGCGTCCCCGGCTACATTTTTATATCGAGAGAGTTTAATCATGGCTAGCACGCTTCCACCCTAATTACCGCGCACCGATCTGCGCATATTATTAGTTTCAGATTTACTTGCTAGAGGTCAATATTCTCCATAGATTAAATTTTTACAAATTCACAATTTTGTATATACTTATTTATTATTGTTACATTTTGCAATTAATTCACATTTGTTTTCTGAATCTTATTTTTAATATGTAACACCATCTAAAATGTGTTACAATGCATATATCATTATGTGTGGATTTCCACAAACAATGCTGCAAATCTAAACCTAATAATTAAAGACATAAATAATATACACAATAAAATACAGTTTAGATATGAAATTGAAAAACATAATGCAATATTTTTTTTAAATATCACTATTTATAAGGAAAATATTAAATATTTTTTTTCAATTTACAGGAAACCTACTCAAAACAGATAAAATAATACCTAACTACTCAAACCATCGACATAATAAAAAATTAACAGGTTTATATAGTTTATTATATAGCAAGAATAAAATTCCGTTAAATCGTAAAAATAAGTTAAAAGAAATAAATATTATATAACAAATAGCATCAAAAAATGGATATAAAAAGAAACAATCAATAAATGAAACAATTAAAACATTAGATAAAATAATATAAACAAAAATAACTATACAATTCTTAAAGAAACCATTTGGTTCAAATTCATATTTACCGATTTGAAATTAAATCAGTTGTAAAATTACTTAAAGACACTAATATCAAACTAGCTTTTCACACAAACAATAAAATAAATAATATATTAAATACAAATATTAAATTTAATAAACTGGATATGAGTAGTATTTACAGTATCAAATGTACAATGTGTCAAAAATAATATGTAGGACAAACTAAGAAGAAAATCAAAACATTACACTATTTTTGGTATATCTTAGTGATATCTTAAAAATAAAAAATAAAATAAATAGAAAGTATTGGCAGTTTTTTAATTAAGCAGATAAGATAGCATTTGCTGATCCTTTGGACATAGTGCAATTATATGGCCAGTCAAAATATAGTCGTGGAACTATGTATTACTAGTAAGTTTGAGAATGCTGATAGTGCAAATCAGCAAAAAGCTTCACATATTTAGATATGTGAAAGTGTATTAAGAAAAATAAAAAATTATATATTCTTGTTTATGAAAATATTCAACCACAAACACAAATATATATATATATATATATATATATATATATATATATATATATATATATAGAGAGAGAGAGAGAGAGAGAGTTATTATATATCAATTGTAAACAATTATTCCACCATTAAGTGCTATCACTTTTCACCTTGTGGTGAGGCACCTTTTGGTCAACTGACCAAAAGGTGCCTCATCACAAGGTAAAAATTAATTACACTTAAAGGTGGAATAATTGTTTACAATTACTTTATACTAACTCTAAGAAGTCAATGCAACGGAATGTGAAATATGAGAAATAATATTTAAACAAATATTATGTCACATAATATCCACTTCTAAATAATAATATGAGTAAGAAAGAACTGTTTTTCAAGACGCCCTTCAACTTAATCTGAATAACTCTCCTGTGAATACTTGTACAGTTTTTCAACAGAATGGGTATGCAAATGCTTAATAAGATATCCTTTTAACATTTGTTGATTCCATCTTCGCGTGAGCTACTAGTAATCACTAAACACTTTTAAATGGTTTAAACTTGCCTATAGTAGCACTTACTTTGCTTGTTGAGGACGGCCGTTTCGGGAGATGTGTCCCTTTGTCAACTCAGACTGTAACTCCTGAGTTGAGTTACGGTCTGAGTTGACAAAGGGACACATCTCCCGAAACGGCCGTCCTCAACAAACAAAGTAAGTGCTACTATAGGCGAGTTTAAAACATTTAAAAGTGTTTAGTGATATTCTTTTACTGAATCTGAATAATTACACTATGAACATTGGTATGGTTTTTCACCAGTGTGGGTACGCAAGTGTTTAACAAGATATTTTTTTACTGAAGCTGAATAATTACACTGTGAACATTTGAATGGTTTTTCACCAGAATGGATACGCATATGTGTAATAACATCTCCTTTTCTTGAAGCTGAATAACTGCAGTGTGAACATTTGTAAGGTTTTTCACCAGAATGGATACACATATGTCTAATAACATTTCCTTTTCTTGAAGCTGAATAACTGCACTGTGAACATTTGTATGGTTTTTCACCAGAATGGATACGCATATGTGTAATAACATTTCCTTTACTTGAAGTTGAATAACTGCACTGTGAACATTTGTATGGTTTTTCACCAGAATGGATATGCATATGTGTAATAACATTTCCTTTTCTTGAAGCTGAATAACTGCACTGTGAACATTTGTATGGTTTTTCACCAGAATGGATACGCATATGTGTAATAACATTTCCTTTTAATGAAGCTGAATAACTGCATTGTGAACATTTGTATGGTTTTTCACCAGAATGGATACGCATATGTGTAATAACATTTCCTTTTAATGAAGCTGAATAACTGCATTGTGAACATTTGTATGGTTTTTCACCAGAATGGATACGCATATGTGTAATAACATTTCCTTTTAATGAAGCTGAATAACTGCAGTGTGAACATTTGTATGGTTTTTCACCAGAATGGATATGCATATGTATAACACTTCCTTTTCTTGAAGCTGAATAACTACACTGTGAACATTTGTATGGGTTTTCTGCAGAATGGGTATGGATATATTTAATAAGATCTTTTTTTCCTGAAGTTAAATAATAACACTGTGAACATTTACATGGTTTTTCACTGGAATATTCAAACATATATACTTTATTATGGCCTGACTGATTACCTGAATAATCATTTTGTAAATGTTTGTATGGTTTTTCTACTGAGTGGGATTTAAAGTATTTTTTAAATGTAGTTAAGTATGATGTTGAACTCTTATACAGTCTTTTATGAATGTGTTTCTTCAAATGTATTATTAGTTCATATATCTTTGATCTTACATAGCGACATTGTTTGCATTTGAATACTTTATTGGTGTCTTTCTTAATAGTCACCACCGGTGCAGACATTACAGATGCGTAATTACATATTGTATCTGCATTCTGGTTACTAGTATTGTAATCCATTACAGGTATATCACAGCCTGAATACATTCTAAGTTCTTCTTGTTATTCCAATTTTAGATAACTGTTGTCACAGGTTACCTGAAAATTTAAAACTATTATATTTTACATCTTCTTTTTTAAACTGTAATATTATTACTTACTACTTTAGATAACAATTCATTATTAAAGAAGTACATAGACAATATATTACGAAAAAAAACTTCAGATTCGTGTTGAGCAAGGTCAAATTGATCAGAAAAATTAAAATTTCGCCAATCGGAGCAGTAGTCCCTCATCATAATGATAACCCAAAATATTTCAGACAACAAAAACTCTGCAAGCAATTACTTAATATAATGTTATTAATTAAGCAGGTAATGACCTGTTCTAGCAAACAACTGGCCTCCCCATGGGATCATTTATATTATCAATCATGTCAGAAATATATATACAACATTTCGAAGAAGTAATAATTAAACTAATACTGGGTTGAAATGCAGTAGCTCGGCACCATACGATATTTTGGGTAATTGTTCAAAACCACCAAATTGGACGATATCCACAAGAATTTGTCTCTAATTGAAGTGGGAAAATTACTTTTTTTCAATTTAAAGTAGGGTAATAAATTCAGCGCGGATGTAGAAGTTGTGAATAGGCACGGAGTGATACTTATGTCACAGTATTGCTCATAAGGTTGTATGCATTGTCCGTGGTACGTCACGCAACGTTACGTGTGTAGTATTTGAGAAACAACTTCTCCAGTTAGGATAGATTTGTTTTAAATTTATACAATACTGTATACCTATATTAAAATATACCTAAAAAGTGTCAAGTCAGGTTAGATTTGGTTTTAATTTTATACATTGAAATACAGTTGTAACATCACGAAGCATTTGTATCACTCCGCGCCTATTCACAACTTCTACATCTGCGCTGAATTTTTTTACGCTACTTTAAATTGAAAAAAAGTAACTTTCCGAGGTCAATTTAAAAAAATTCGGTAGTTTTTTTATTAGGGCGGCCCCATACGATATTTTGGATTATTGTTCAAAAGCACGAAAAGGTACGATAACCACAAAAAAAAATTTTTTTTGCTTTGAGGAAAGTTATTTTTTTTTAGTTTAAAGTAAGGGAAATTTTTTTGGCTGAAGCACAAGTTGTGAATAGGAGCGGAGTGATACAAATGTCTCTGACGTCACGGTACACAATATTTATATACCTATCTTAGGGCTCCGAGAAGAAAACATTTTGCACTAATTTTTATGCTTTGACTAATTATTTCGCGTGGATATCGTATTTTTTCGTGATTCTGAACAATATTCCAAAATATCGTAGGTGCCAGAAATAGCAAAAATCAACGTTAACTAACCCTCCACCACACACAAAGATTTATTAAAATCCCGCATTAAAACTACTTACCAGAAGCAAACAATCACTTACTGACACTATTTCACACACGAAATTCACTTACACGCACTATTTCACGCACAAAACAGAAATTATTGCACTTAAATTCTACACACACCTATTTACAGTTAACCTGCATATATAGGATTCTGCCGCTAAAAAAGAACATGTAGCCAACCTTCTAAATGAAAATTATTACGTACAAAACATCTTGTCGTACACTGCTTTCCCAATTATTAGGAAACAGACTGAAAGTAAATAATTACTATATATATTCAATTAATATTGCACAGCAACCTTAATAATTAAAAACATTAACAATTAGTATTTCTTTCATAACTAAGTATAATTTTGTAATTTTTCAACATAGAAGTAAAGTAATATTTTTCGAACTATGTTACTTATAATTGTATTACATTTCAAAATTTGCCCAGCAAACAATTAAAATGTCAGTTATGAGTACTGAATTTACAAATGGGAAAATTCTTTAAAAATATTGGTATGGCACAACACTTATCCAACCAAAATATTATATCCCAAATTATCGGTAAACATTATTTATATGAAATATTTTAAAATAAAACCACAAATAAAAAAAACTATTTACATCCATTAAAAAGATCTACTACTTAACGAATGTTAATAAGTCATCAAGTTATGGTAAATTCCTTTGTGTGTCGAAGGATATTTGTTAAAGTTAAAAGAGTTGCTAATTAATTGCGTTATATATATGCTGTAATATTTTTTTTATAATAATTTTGAATAATTTAAATAATTTCTTTATAATTACACAAAATTTAATAATAATAATCCTTAGAAAATAATAAATTGCTCCAGATAAAATGACAAAATAATTGTAATCCTAACAGAAAATGTAGATTCCTATTACTTTTATTTTTTATTACTTACCATTTTTAGTAATAAATAAAACACTTTCTTATAATTCGATTAATTTTTGTTCAATTTAGTTTTTTAAAATCTTATTCTAGTTACAATATTTCCTTTAATACACTTTCTCTATTTCCTAATTTCGTTAAATAAATAATAATATAATATTGTTAAAAATATTACAATAATAAAATTCAGAATAAATAAATAATAACTTCATATATATATATATATATATATATATATATATATATATATATAAACATATATATACATATATATACATATATATATAAACATATATATATATATGAACATTTTATGTGAACATTTCATAATTAAATGCGTGCTAGGAAAATTCCTGCTTACGCAGCTTTTGTATTATATAGGTGGTGAGACCAGAGCCCCGGCAGTGTGTAAGTCGCCTCTGTATCGCACAGACGTTTTCCACTCCAATTGAGTGCATATCAATTGTATTGTTTTATTAAGTATAATTTATGTAACAGTTTTCCAAATTAATTGTTTATTAAATTCAAAGGTTTGTAAAAATAAAAATCATTTTTAAAAACCTTTCGTGCTTAATATAACACGTAACTGGCGCAGTCGGTAGGACACCTCAAGGAAGTTAGTGAATATAGCGTCCGTCGGTTTTAACCGTTAATTGAGGAAAACATTGGTAGGACATCTCGGAAGAATTATTGAACATAATTTTTTCGATTTCAATCGTTAACCGAGATACTGCAAAAACTCGATTCGTTACAGAGCGCATATCTGTAACGACATCAAGAAAACTTTAGTAGATTGAATATCTACAACCACTTAATAGAGCGAATATCTATTAAGAGCACGAGTGAATGTCGTGTAAGTGAAAAGTGAAAATTGTTCAAATGAGCAAAGTATTTTGGATCAACTTGTAAGTAGATCTTAAGATATAGAATTAAGAAAAGTAGAGTAAATACTTTTAATTTTATATAATTGATTTTTAATTTTATTATTTTAAAGAAAATAATATTTTAAAATGGCAACGCCAACATTAAAGAAGGAATATCTTGATATGATTCCTGAGTATAGTGGAGAGCCCACTATGCTAAACAGATTTATTTCAATATGTGATAAAGTAGTAAATAAGTTTTATGTAAACGAAAATCCAGAGGATTTTCAAAATGAATATCTATTTTCTTCTATACTAGCTAAGTTAAAAGGCCAAGCATTAGAAATGGTAGTAAACTCAAATTCATATAATTGGTATGAGATTAAAAAAGTATTATTAACCAGCTATTCAGACAAAAGAGATTGTTTTACTTTAAATTTAGAAATGGCTGAGTTAAAACAAGAAAATAACGAATCACCTTTTAAATTTTATGAGAGAATTCAAAAACTATTAAATTTACAGATTTCATGTTTTGTTAATAAAGAGCCTCAAAGACAATTGGCCAAAGATGTTTTGATAGAATATGTACAGAAATTAGGGTTAAGAGTTCTCCTTAGAGGTTTACATGAACCCGTAGGATCGCTAATGCGAACAAAAAATCCAGATTCTCTTAGCGAAGCATTTAACATGCTTACTAATGACTTTCAATTTAAAAATAACAAATTATTTCAAAATATTAAACAGAACATTCCACCTAGGGCCCCACAATACCCGCTTATTCGCAAATCCCTTAATAACAAGCAAACCTTCCAAAATTATAGGCCAAACTACCAAAGTAATCCTAACCAATTTACTAAACCTAACTTATGCGTACAGCAAAATCAACAACCAAGACAGTCTAACAATTACACACCATTAAAAGTTCATCAAAAATTTGAACCAGAACCAATGAGCATTTCCACACGTCAAACAGGGAACACAATTAGACAAAATAGACTTTATCAGATGACAGGGAAACCAATAAAAGAAGAAAATTACGATCAAACTATGAATCGATTGACTGAACAGATGACTAACTCTTATCTGACCGAACAAACGGATTATGAACCGCAAGAGGACCCTGACAGCTACATAGACTATGATGATTCCACGCAAGAGGAAAACGCATGCGGATTCACTCAAGAGGACAATCATACCCAAAATCATTTTTTAGGACTAACCACAATAAAAAGACATTTTCCATAATGCATATCGAAGACAACACAAACGAACTACCGTACATCCACGATCCCAAGACCAACCTAAAGATGCTGATTGACACTGGAAGCACGAGATCATTTATAAAAAAATCAATAGCTTTCCAATTTTTCAAAAACACCCTAAAACAAGAACCATTTGAAGTGAGTACAGCTCATGGAGTATCAAAAGAAAAATACAGTTGTACGCTACCACTTTTAGGAAAAGAAACAAAACCAAATTCTATTTGTTTGATTTCCATAAAGATTTTGACTTACTCCTTGGATTAGATAACATAAAAGAATTAAAAATTAATTTAAATTTTGTGAATGATAAATTAATATTTCGCAATAAGCAAATCCCGATTAAATATTTTAACACAGAAGAACAAAATAATAATAATAATAATAATAGAAGCGAATGTCAGGAACAGAAAGCAAAAAAGGGAACAAGTTATGTTATACAAGCCCGCACTAGCCGAACGATTAATTTTAGAATACAAAATATTCAAGATGGAGAATGACTCTTACCATACAAACACTTTAATGGATTAGAAATTCCGCAGTGTATAGTCTCAGTACACAAGGGAGAAGCCTACTGCCCTATAATAAACAACACAGAAGTAAATGTAGAATTAACAGTAAATGAACCATTAGAATTAAAATCTTTAGAAGAATACAATATCCTTAAACCTGATGCAATGCAAACGAACGCTAATTTCAATTTATTAGATTATAAACAAAAAAAATCGAGAAGAAAAAATTTAGATTTATCAAAATTTAGAATGGAACATATGAACTCGGAAGAAAAATCCGCTATAACAAGTTTAATAGAAGATTATGCAGATTTATTCCATATTGAGGGAAACGATTTAACTTTTACCAACCAAATAAAACATGTTATTAGGACTACTGATGAAATTCCCGTATACTCTAGAAATTATAGATATCCAGAGATTTACAAGAACGAAATTAATAAACAAACTGAGGACATGCTTGAACAAGGAATTATTAGACCTTCAAATTCTCCATGGAACTCTCCTGTCTGGATTGTACCCAAAAAACAAGACGCTTCTGGCAAAAGAAAATTTCGATTAGTAATAGATTTTAGAGGATTAAACAAGAAAACAATTGACGATAAATTTCCTTTGCCAAACATTACCGACATATTAGATAAATTAGGACGATCTCAGTATTTTACAACTTTAGATTTAGCCTCAGGATTTCACCAAGTAGAAATGGATAAAAATAGCATAGAAAAAACAGCGTTTTCAACAGAAACGGGACACTACGAATTTTTAAGAATGCCCTTTGGACTAAAGAATAGCCCCCCTACATTTCAAAGAATTATGAATAATATTCTGAGAGGCATCCAAAATGAAACATGTTTAGTTTATTTAGATGACATTATAATTTATTCTACTAGCCTCCAAGAACATATACAAAGACTTAAAGAAGTTTTCGACAGATTACGCAAAGCCAACTTTAAAGTACTGCTGGATAAAACAGAATTTTTAAGAAAAGAAGTGGCATATTTGGGACATGTTGTGACACCAGATGGCGTAAAACCTAACCCAGCAAAGATTTTGGCAATCAAGGACTACCCAATACCTAAAACCACCAAACAAATTAAAGGCTTTTTAGGACTATTAGGCTATTATCGAAAATTTATTAAAAACTTCGCCAAGATAACAAAACCGTTTACTAACTGTTTAAAGAAAAATGCAAAAATAAACATAGAAAATCCAGACTTTATAGAATGTTTTGAAACATGTAAAAATATATTGACTAACGAGCCCCTTCTACAATACCCAGATTTTGAAAAGGAGTTTACTCTAACGACTGACGCTAGTAATTTTGCACTAGGAGCAATTTTAAGCCAGGACAAAAATGGAAAAGACCTTCCTATAGCGTATGCCAGCAGAACTTTAAACGACAGCGAAACTAATTACTCCGCGATTGAAAAGGAATTATTAGCGATCGTATGGGCCACCAAACATTTCAGGCCTTATTTATTTGGGACAAAATTTTAAATTTATACAGACCATAAACCTTTACAATGGTTATTTTCACTTAAAGAACCAAATTCCAAACTTTAAAGATGGAGATTAAAATTAGAAGAATATGATTATGACATAAGATACAAAAAAGGCAAACTAAATCAAAATGCAGATGCATTGTCTAGGATACAATTGAATGTTACTGATAAAAGGTCAACAAACACCCAACACACTGTAGAACCAGACCTTGAATTATCTCCAGCCGGCTTACTGAATCGTTACTTCCCGGAACTAAATGAAGATAGTGAATCTATGGTCGTACAACTCGACGCAACAGATAATGCCAACTTAGAGTACGATCAAGAAAGTGACAGTCAAACCGTGCACTCCAATTTTGAAGGGAACACCCAAATTGAAATACCAATTTCCAACGAGCCTGTAAACTTTGGAAAAAATCAAATATTTTTATCATTAGTAAAATATGAGCCAAAGAAAGTAAAAATTATAAAACTATTCGGAACTTCAAAAATTCGTTTAATAGTCGAAATATCAGAAAATAATTTTAAAGAAGACATAGTTAATTTTGTAAAATCATATTTGGTACCCAAAATAAAATATAATCTATATTTTGAAGACGATTTTTATGAGAAATTTGCATCATGCATAGCCAAAAATTTCAAACAAACTGAACTAAATTTAGTTAAGTGTAATAACAAACTCTTAGACCTAACTTCGGAAGAAGATACCTTAGAAACGATAAGTAATTATCATGTTAGCAAAACCAATCACCGTGGGATACAGGAAACATACGAACAAATTAAGCGAAGATATTATTGGCCTAATTTAAAATCACTAATCCAAAATTTCATAAATCAGTGTGACATATGTCAAAGAACCAAATACGACAGAATTCCCTTACAGCTGGAAATGAACTTGACACCAACAGCTGCGAGACCATTCCAGATAATTCACGTTGACACTATCTCTTTGGAGAAGAATTCGTTTATCAGCATTGTTGACAGTTTCACTAGATATGCTCAAGTTTATCGCCTGGGAAGCTCTCAAGCTACAGAGATTGCAGACAAGCTATTAGATTACTTCATGCATTTCTGCTTACCAACAGTTATTATTTCAGACAATGGAATGTAGTTTAATAACAGAATTGTAAAGGAGATACTAGACCTGCATAAAATCAAAATTCACTTTATCAGCACACAAAACCCCCAATCAAACGGATTATGTGAAAGATTTCATTCCACCTTAATAGAACACATAAGGCTGTTAAATAATCAAATCGAATTTAAAAAAGACAGTATAATTAAGAAAGTTAAATATGCTATAGTAGCCTATAACAATAGCATACATTCAGTCACAAAATTAACGCCGTGCGAAGTCTTATTTGGACACATAAATTCAAACAATTTATTAGATATAGATTTAGAAAAACAAATTGTAAATGACTACGTTTTAAACCATAAAGAAAAGACAAAAATACTTTACGAAAACATTAGGGATAGCAATCAAAGAATTAAAGATAAAGTTTTAGAAAAAAAGAATGTAAACAAAGAACCACTTCCAGAAATACCATCTGAAGTTTATATAAAGTCAGTTCAGAAACAAAGCAAAACGAAAAACAGATATAGCAAGGAAGAGATAGCTTCAATAAACAAGGAAAGAAAAACTGGTAAAATAAAGCCTAGACATCATAACACAAAAGACAAGATATATTTTTCGAAAATTAAAAGGCCTAAGTAGATAAAAAATGTAATTAATGCTCAAAATAATTTTCCATGTCCCTCCTGTTCGTCATTGGCACAGCCACCGACTCAGCAGAGATCAGAGAAGTCAACAACAACCTCGGAATAATCCCAATAGACCTTGGGCCGGTCAAATTAGAATCTTCCTACCATACCTTTGTCCACTATTTTAATGTAAGAAACTTAGTTGCTCATTTAAATAACATTGATGCTTATTATTATGATGTATTGCAAAATTTTGAAACTAGTTGCTACAATTGTAAGAGAATGGTAACAAAAGAACAAAAAGAGGTCTTATAGACGGACTAGGATCCGTTATCAAATCTTTAACAGGCAATTTAGATGCATATGATGGTAAAAAATATGACAAAATAATTAAAGATATTGAAAATGAGCAAATTAAAATTAATTATCAAATTGAATCTCAATACTCCTTTAGTAATAATATTATGAAAGAATTAAATAAAACTTTTATTGTAATTGATGAAAATTTTATAGAATTAAAAAATAAGTTAAGTATTGTGAATAGTAATGTAAATGACTTTGTTGAACTAGAAAAATTTAGAAGTATTCTAAATCAATTGAACATTTTATATGACATGATGTTACAGGTAATCACAGATTTAGAAAATTCTCTTACATTTTGTAAACTAGGTGTTGTACACCCTAGTGTTATTTCAACCCAAGAATTATATGAAGAAATAAACAAAATTTATAAATATTACAGAGAGGTTACCTTTAGAACCTAAAATGGAAAATATGTGGGAATCAGAGAACCTGATTAAGGTTAATTGTAAACTAGATTCTGAAAGGATTGTATACTTTATAAATTTACCCATTGTAGAAAAAACTCAATTTAAATTGTATAAATTACACTCTATACCCACAAAATATGAAACAGATTATGTAACAATTATACCAAAAGTAAGGTACATATTAGTGTCTAACTCTGTAATATTAGGTTTGGACAATGAATGTAACTGTAAAACCGATTCCATATACTTTTGCTCATTCGACATTTTAACACACCATAAATTAGACTGTGAAGTGTACATCATCAGGAACAACGATGCCAGCAACTGTGAATATACTGCATTGGAAGTTACAGACAACTTAATTAACTGGATCCCAGAAATCAACCTTTACCTTGCAACCTTCCCCAACAAGCAGACTCTGGAAATTACCAATCGCAAGGCAACTACCACCGTCACCCTTCAAGGCATATATTTGATAAAACTAATAATGATTCAGTCTTTTTCAACAACATGAAACTGAGCCATACATCAACAACTTCGGGAGGCCATCCTATTTTCATGGACACGTCCAAACTACAATTTTCAATGAGTAAAATGCCAGAATTCTCAGTAAACGTTAAACGCCTAGAGTTGGACAAAATAAACACGGAAACCATCTCAAGAATTGATCCAACTATGGAAATAACCCACCATATCAGTATCTGGACTATTGCCCTTTACGGAGGCGTATTCAGCAGCCTTATATACTTCGCCCTCATCAAGAAGATGAAGAGGACTTCGACCGATGCCGAAACTTCGCCAACCCCCGAAGTTTTCTTTAGGGATGGAGGAGTTATATGAACATTTTATGTGAACATTTCATAATTAAATGCGTGCTAGGAAAATTCCTGCTTACGCAGCTTTTGTATTATATAGGTGGTGAGAACAGAGCCCCGGCAGTGTGTAAGTCGCCTCTGTATCGCACAGACGTTTTCCACTCCAATTGAGTGCATATCAATTGTATTGTTTTATTAAGTATAATTTATGTAACAGTTTTCCAAATTAATTGTTTATTAAATTCAAAGGTTTGTAAAAATAAAGATCATTTTTAAAACCCTTTCGTGCTTAATATAACACGTAACTTATATATATATATATATATATATATATATATATATATATATATATATATATATATATATATATATTGGCTGCATATCGATTGGTTTTCACAGAGAAGAACTAATACGAAAATATAACTGTTCCTACGTTACTTAAAATCTTTTGATGAAAGAGATATTGTTCCGCGGAAGAAAACATAATTTCTCTTCGCGCCAGAAAATAGTCCTACATAAAAGTTAATAAACAGTTATCTTCCACAGCCAATATAATATTATATAGAAAACATTTCTTATATGCCAAGGAATGTTCTAATTCCCTATCGCACAATATCCCCAGGAAATGAAAATTGTAAAAACAGTGACTTATAAACATTCGTTCACTGCCAGCAAAATCTATTACTATTTTTCCACTCTATGAAACTTATACATAGAACAATAATTCTTGATATTAGTATAAATTATTAATTGTACTTTTATAACTTATTAAACATATAAATGTAGGAGAGATTATATAATATTTTAATTAAAACTTTTACAGTTTACCTCTGTTAGAGTAAATATTCAATGTTTTGGTTTTGCTATTACTTGCGACCCGACATTTGTTAACTAAAAGTTGTTAATTGTTAACTTACACTTGGAGGAAACGTTTTACTAGACCTTCCCCAGCTAGGATCTTCCATCAATGCGCAAGCGCGTGACGTCACAGGTAAGAAGCGATGTAGGGTTTACTGCAGCAGTGGGGGAAGTAGTATACTTCGTAAATATACTTTAATAAAGATAGATATTATTATTGAATAAAATTATTAGCAAATCCATCCTGACTGGATACTTCGTACGTATATTTTAATAAAAATAGATAGTAATTCTGTATAAAATTATTACCAAATCTATCCTGCGTACGTATATTTTAATAAAAATAGATAGTAATCTTGAATAAAATTATTACCTAATCTATCCTGACTGGATACTTCATACGTATATTTTAATGTAGGTATAAAAGGAAGAAAACTCACTATGTAAAAATTAAATTTAACTTTGCCATTTTTATTCAAAAGACATTTATAAATTTTTTATAATACCTAACCTAACCTATCAAAACAAATAAGATTAATTGAAACTATAATGCTTTAAGAAAAAAATTGAAATCGAAGTTCGGGATTTGAACCCGAAATTTCCGATTAGTGAGCCTGTACCTTACAAATTAGGCCACGAGGTTCTACCGTTATTGTTGATACTGTTTCTCTTATTACATCGTGGCTCATCGCTCCCCCTACATTCTCTTCCCTTTCAAGGAGCCGATCTGAAGGTTGCGCATGCGCGTTGATGGAAGATCCTAGCTGGGGAATGTCTACTAAACGTTTTCGTCTTACGACTTCTTCAGCCTCGTATTTTTGCCGCTAGGAATGCTGCTGTTGTGCTTCCTCGGTACCATCTTTTTGAAAGTTAGAAGTGATGTGATCGAAAAGTATGTGTGATCTGTGCCAAGTTTGTTCATTTAAGATGTCACTTTTATGTGTGTTGCTATGTCTATATATTTCAAACTGTTCTAGTGAGTTTAATTTATGACCTTTTTTGCATGTGTGGAGGATGTTCATGTTATTTTCCATACTTTTGCATGAGTGTTTAGTGTCCATGAGGTGATTTGCGAAGGTGGATTCAATAGAAGTGTGCAGTACCCTTTTGTGTTCTTTACATCTTTCGGCAAAAGATCTGCATGTTTGTCCAATATAGAACTTATTGCAGTTGTTGCATTTTAGTTTGTATACTCCTGGGTTATTGTATGTGTTGGTATTGTTATTAATGCTGTGTCTGATAGCTGCTTGGCTTTTATTTGTTATTCTGTAAGCTACATTGTATCCTGCTTTTTTGAATTGGTGCGCTATCTTATTTGTGAGTTTGTTTATGTATGTGAGGGTGTTTTTGTTGTTACTATTTTTGTTGAGTATTTTTCTGTGTAGTTTGTCTATTAAGAAATTGGCATATCCATTTTTGAGGGCTAAATATTTGATTGTGTTTAGTTCCTCTGTGTAGTTAGTTGTGGACATAGGTATTTTATTTAGTCTGTGTAGTAAATGTTTGAATACTGCGTGTTTATGTTGTACCTGTATTGGGTGATTCGATGAATTTTGTATCAATGTGTCTGTCATAGTTGGCTTGCGGTATATGTTGAATTTATGTTTGTTTTGATTTTTTGTTATGGTGATGTCTAAGAAATTCAATGTTTTGTTGTTTTCAACTTCTGCAGTGAACTTGATATTTTTGTGTATTTTGTTTATACGTATGTGTTTGGAGTTGTTGGCATTGTCTTCCTCAGGATATGTTTCCTCAGGATAGTACTATAACGTCTGCATATCTATATTATCTACATATCTGTGCCCATATATTACCTTATCTGCGTGTTTGTTGTTATTTATGATATTATTCTGTTCTATGTGTTGTAGGAATACTTCTGCGAGAATGCTTGAAATCGGTGAACCCATTGGTAGGCCTTGTTTCTGTGTGTAATATTTGTTGTTGTGAGTGAAGTAGTTCTGTTGTGTAATGGTGTTCAAAATGTGTATGATTTCTTTTGTGATTTTTTCTGGAGTGTTGTTAAGTCTTAGATTGTCTCATAATATGTCTAGTGTTTCTGTGACTGGGATATTGGTATATAGGTTTGTGATGTCAAACTATGCCTAGGTTGAGTTATGAGGGATTTCAATGTTCTTTATTTTGTTTACTAGATCTATTGTGTTCTTTAATAGCAAAAGTGTAATTTGTAATTTACAACCAGCTCGTCATAAACAGCAACAAGATTTCGACATCATAATACTAAATAAACTAAATGCGTATAACAAACACTTACAATCCACATGTGAAATATAAACAAACAGAACAATTAACTTTCTTGACATAACATTCAATATCGACAATAATAAAATATTCATCAAATATGAAATCAAGAATCATCAAATATGAATAATAAAATAGAAACCACAGTACATAAAAAAACCAACTTCCCACAATACATAAAAAATCTAACCCTGTCTGGATACACAAAATTAAAACTTACAGTAGCGTGATAAATAGAGCAATAAACACACAAGATAACAAACAAAAATTAAATGCAGAATTAGACAACATTAAAACAATAACAATAGAAAAAGAACCCAACAAATAACTTGTAGAAAAACATATACAATAAAATTACAAAAAACTTAACCTCAACACAACACTACAAACGAAACAAAAAAACAAAAATAAAGATTCCACCTGAAATGTAATGGACACCAACAACAAAATAGAAAAAATAACAAAAGTATATAATAAAGAACACTACAGACCCACATACAAACCAAAATAACAAAATAACTCAACAACACAAACCACAAAATAAATACGGAAAAACATAACCTATCTTGAATCTACAAAATTACCTGTAAAGTCTGCAACTCACTTTACATAGGAAAAACCTCTAGATCCTTTAATTAAGATTTTCAGAGCATTGAAAACTAATAATAAAAATGCATCAATTGTAGCAGAACATCTAATACCACACAACCATACAATAAAAAATTACAAAAAATATCCTACCATACTTGAAATTAATAATAATCCTAAAGAACTAATCTCCCTAGAAAAATACCACATTTATAAAAACAAACACAATAACCTAATTAACCAAAAGACATCATACACATAGGGCATAATTTTCAAAAACATCATACATAGAAAACACGACGAAATTCATCTGATGTCAACAGATACCAATCGGAAAACGACATCAGAAGCGGAAAACGACTTAAAAAAAAAAATAATAATAATTCAATGATTCTACAATGCCCAAGTGAACGAAAGGTGCATCATAAGGAAAAGATTTATTGCACTAGGCGGAATAATTGTTTACAGTTAACAAATAATAACATATATATATATATATATATATATATATATATATATATATATATATATTATAATGTTTTTATATAAAAACACAAAAGTAATAAATAACAATAATTCAGAATATAATAGAAGTAAATTAAAAATGGATGAAAAAAAAGAAATTGTAAACAATGGAGCCATAACCTAAAAAAAATTATAAAATATTAAAACCAAGATAGCGGCTAGTATAATTATGAAACAGCTGATGTTTTCCAAATATAGAAATGTACAAGACCTAAAAATTATTGTATAGAGGATAAAACCTAACTGTCCAGGTAAGGACATGAAGATCAAATAATCAGTTGGTAAAATAACAGATGTTTCAACAATTGACAAAGTTTTATTCTTGGCTGTAGAAATTTTTAATATTAAAAAAAATCATTGTTAGAGAAGCTTGCATTGGAACTGGAAGCAAAAAACTTAGTTGGCCAAAATTTTATTTAAAGGAAGAATTCAAGCATAAAAAAAATAGTGGTGAAAGATTTGTTTATAGAAATAAATTTAAAAGGCTAGAAATTTGGACAAAAACATTAAATGTCAGATAGGTAATTAAATTTAAGAAAAGATTGTACATTATTATATTGTAAATTCAAAATTAAAAACTTTAGTTCTAGGCGTTTTTTTTATAAAACTTATTACAACATTAATTGCATAAACCAAATTTTAATTTGTCATAATAACCCACCGAATAACCTGAAAGAAGGGGTCTTGTGATGTTTAACTAATAGGAAATGGAGAAAGTGTATTAAAAAAATATTGTAACTAGAATATGATTTTTAAAAAAACTAAATTAAACAAAAATTAATCGAATTATTAAGGCGCCCAGCAATTTATTATTTTCTAAAGATTAGTATTATTAAATTTTGTGTTATTATAAAGAAATATATTTAGATTATTCAAAAAATTATAAAATTAAATATATTATTATAAAATATTACAATATATATACGTTGTTACAAGTCTATACGACAAATGCAGAGATGTTTCAATTGTTTCAGCATCCACTACGAAAACATGTGCAAATCATCCAAGACTTGTCAACATTGTAATGGTAATCATTACTCCTTGTTACATGACTCCAACTCAGCTTCAGAACAGCGAAATTACATGCATCGACACCTAAGCTCAACCAGCAACCTCAACAATTCAACCACAAATGGAAATTCGCGCGCCCCCTCCTTTAACCTTAATGCTGCTTCCGCCTTTTTGGGCACTGATCAGGTCATTGTTAATGATCATTTTGGAAATCCTCATATCCTTCGAGCAATCATTGACCCAGGCAGTCAAGTATGTGGCATTACAAAAACCGCAACCGCAGTTTTGAGCTTGCCTACTCGGTAAACAAATTTCTCTTTGATCGGTGTCGCGTCAAACACCACACGTATTTCAGAATATGTGTCTCTATAAATATCTTCTAGACATGACAGAAATTTCAAAATTAATGTAGAAGCTGCAGTACTACCTCACATCACTGACCCTCTTCCATCAACCGCACTATCATCAGATATACGCGCATGTTATAGATATTTACCGCTCACTGATCCTCACTTCGACATTCCTGCTCTCATCTACTTAATATTAGAAACTGACATCTTCACCCATAGTTTTGTCAATGGAACACGAACTATCATCAAAGGTCAACCTTCTGCCCTAAACACCTTCTTCGGATGGATTATCTCGGGGTCACTTCCCGACCACCTCAATCGTCAACCGCACTACAATGTTAGCCGCACGTAATAACTACACACACCATTCCAGAGAGATCAAAGAAGTCATCTGCAAAAAATAAAAAGGCTCAACACTATGAAGACTTACGCAAAACTACCACAATTCGTGACACCTTAAGAAGATTTCAGTCAAGTAACCATATCACGGATTCTCTTCGCCCTTCAACACCCCAAGTTGACCCCTCCGGACTGCTCAGGGTGGGCGGTAGACTTCATCATTCTCCACTAAACCACTCCTTTCATCAAATTTAAGCATTTTCAACGGCCGAACCGTCTTCTAATTTCTTTCTTTCCCTAGCGAATCCTCATCCTTTCTTACTCCACGACATCTAATCGGTCACCCGCTACTGTATTGTCCTACCGATTGGATCAAGGAACTACCTCTCATATCACGATGGTCACTTCTTCAGCAGATGTCTAACCGCTTCTGGAAGTCTTGGTCCACCCCATACTTACCTACTCAACACCGTCAAAGGATGAATGACTCCACTCCACTTAATGAAGACCAGGTAGTCTGCACACCTGTAAATAACCTTGTTTGAGTTCCATCAACCTCCTAACTATTCATTGACCTCCTGACATTGGTACTTCATTGTAATAAAGCTTTGTCGTTCGCTGTACTTGACTATGATATTACAATGCGTTGTTTCTATACGATATTTGTTATAAATTAAACATCGTGTCAACCGCGAGTGTAATACTATACACTTTCTTGTGTATGTAAACTCATTTAATTTCATGAGTGCACTCATCCTTAAGAACTCATGTGCTTTAATATATTTTAATCCTCATTAAGTGTTACAGTATTGTGAACAGCCCTTGGAAGTGCTTGAAAGACTAGTGTGTGCAGATCTGGGTAAGCAGTATATTGATAAGACTTAGTGCTAACCTCATCCTAAAAATTTATTTTGTTACTCAGGATCATTGCTCGTTTCTCGTTGTACTTAGAACGAATGGTCCTCCGGGGGAAAGATTTACTAATCTATCAATTAGTTTGTCATCAATTAACTAGGTGTCAAAACCAACTATATATATATATATATATATATATATATATATATATATATTGTAATCAATTTTTTTTATTACAATTATTATGAATCTTTATAATGTATTCTTTCAATAATTTCTAATTTCAATCAAGGTAGGTTAGTAACTTTTCTAATTTATTTTAAGATAAATAACTTTTCTAGAGCTTTCTTTTTATATCAAGTTTAATGTATCATTTAAAACATTTTCTTAACAATTGTAAGTTCTATTAATAAATTACAAATTTTTTTCTTTTTTTAAAGTTTTACAAATTTACTATTCGTTTCCTCTATTATTGTAATTCTTATTATTCTATATTGTATTTCTCTTTTGGGCAGCAACAGTTTTTATTTAATTTAGCCTAAATTGATTTTAATTTCAGGTTTAACACAAGCTCTCCTAATCTCGGGTTATCTGGTGGCTTTTAACTTTTGAATACTGAAGTCTTATTTGGCACTCTAAAGTACAAGAACAAAAAAAAAAATCTAATCTATAAATGTTATAAACTATGTTACAAATTAATTTATTTCTAGGTAAAATTGTTTCTTAATATTCTTTCTAAATGTTTTCTTTTATAGTTTAATTTTATAATTAATTCACTGGTTCTTTTTCTTTTATAAATGTCTGGTTGCAAAATTTCAAAATGTAGTAATGGATCTAGCCTAGATACTTAAGTGTCTTAGATTGCAGATTCCTCTTTTCAGCATTTTATCAAAATATTTAATAATATCTTTTTAAATAAATAGTTTTAATTTATTTTCTTGAAAGTATTCTGTAGTGTTAATTTAATTCGAGACTAACACTCCCGCACTAAGTTGAATTCGTTAAATTTTGTTGGCCAATTCTGAAACACATCTGTCTTGCTTGAGTAGGTGTGTAGAACTGAAAACGACGGTAAGCCACGCTTTTAAAATGACTAGAACAAACTATTTCCTTTTTTTAATTGTTGTTACCGGCTTTACGGATGCTGTATTCACTGCCTTTTGTACATTTCATGTTCTTAATAACTAGATTTTAATTTTTTGCAGGTGACCGCATTTATATATTATTTCTTCCGACTAAGTTTAAATTTATCAGTTGATCTATTCACAATGCGCTAGTCTACTTGTCTTGGTCAACTTTTGTGCTTCTTAAATTGGTTTCACTTTTCTTAACACTTAAAGGCTTTTACTTTTTATTTACATTGTTTTAGTGTTCTTTTTAAACTGTTACACATTAAATTGTTTCTATTATATTGTTTGTTTTACAGTGGTTATTGTTCTAAATTTGTGATTAAATACAGTCGGCGCCGCTTATTGTGATCATATTTGTCAGAAGCATAACAATAACCGAACGCTTAATCACGATGTAGTCTACAGCCGTACTGGATTGAACCTACTGTATCATTACATCAAGTAATTCTAATTCTGTAACTATAATTAAACTGTACTTACCAAATTTTGATGCTATTCCGGACTGTTTTATGTACAGTAGTAGAATTTCTGTAATTTAGTTTTCTACTTGTTAAAATTAGTGGGCATATTTCTTGTCAGTTTATTTTATTCCACTGTAGATTTTTTTTAAACACTGAATCTAGCATAATTGAAAAAATACAGTATATAGAACTACGTAAAACACTTGATCAAAACATTTTAACACATACAACTTCATTATAAAACACTTCAATCTTATTTACACTTCAAATTTACATTTACTTTTTCTCGAAGAATTCCTCTATATGTGACTGTCTGTAGTCTTCTCGTAAAATATTGTTTATAAATTGTTCATATTCATAATGTTTGTTGAAATTTTCTGCTTTTTGTTGAACAAACTGCCTTAGAATCTCAAGAGCTTGGTGAACCTCCTGCTTAGATTTTTGCGGTACACATTTATCATTTTCGTCATCATCTTCTTCTTCTTCAGTAACTTTTGATGTTGAAGCAACTACCTCACAAATATCGTCTTCAGTCATTTCCGCTGCTGTTTCAATACTATCGTCAACTTCCATCCACTCAGTATATTCTTTTAAGGACAAATCGAAAGGCTTCAAGTTCTCTTCAGAGTCTTCCTCAGATGTAGCTTGCTCTTGATTTTCTTCAACAAAAAAAACACCTTTTCTAAAGCAATTTTTCACAGTTTTTTCAGAAACTTCATTCCAAGATTTTGCTATCAGATGAATAGCATCGAGTAAAGAAGTTTTTTTAGCCTATTCATTTGAGGTAAGGGTTTGAAATTCATCCATATTTTCTATAATTCTAGCACGCAGATAAAAACTTTTGAGATTTTTAATTATGCCTTGGTCACATGGCTGATTAATTGATGTAGTATTGGCCGGAAGGTAAATCACTTTGATGTGTTTTAGCGTAGTGCTTATGCCATTATGTGCAGTGCAGTTGTCTAGTAGAAGGACAATGTTGCGTTTGAGGCTGGTATCCCATTTAGTCAGCCATTCATTAAAAATTTTTGATGTCATCCAAGCATTGGAGTTTGAATGATATTCAACCAGTAGCATTTGATACCTTGAAAACAATGTGGATTTTTAGATTTACCGATAATTAAGAGTTTTTCTTTATGACCAACCATGTTAACACAACACAAAACAGTTACTCTTTGTTTACATATTTTACAGCCGTTAGCACTTTAATTTTTAAATAACTAAGTATGTTCGGGTGAAGCACGATAATAAAGTCCTGTTTCATCTGCATTGTATATGCAGCTAAGAGAATACTCGGCCAAAATCTTTGGCCATTCGTATTGTAACCAGTCCTCAGCTCCAACAAAATCAGCATTTCTTTTTTCACCACACGTTTTTTTGTAAACAATGTTTTCCCTTTTCTTCCATCGATTGAACCATCCATATGTGGCTTTAAAATCCTGTTTTCCTATTTTTTTGGCAAGATCCTCAGCTTTTAGACGCATTAGTGGGCCGTCAACTCGAGCATCTTTTTCGCGAACATTTTTAAACCACAATTTCAAAGCTGATTCCACTTGCGGATCCTTCCCAGAACGATGTCTTTTGTTGTCAACATTTGCATTACACTTTGATAATTACAAGATTTTTTCTTTGTTGTTCAATATTTTACATAAGAGAGGTTGAGAAATGCCAAGATGAGAAGCAGCGTTTCTTTGACTCATTTTTGGTAATTTACTGTACCTATCTAGAATATCAAGTTTTTGTTTAAGACTTAAATCGCGTCATTTCTTTTGAGATTCGGACATCTTGCTATACTGTCCTTTGAAACTTCAAGTGACACTAAACTCTACAAAACAAACGAAAAAGATCTTTAAAAATTAAGTTATGTAAAGTCACACTGAAATACTGTAATAAACTTCATAAAAATTCACTGTTAAAAAATACAGTAGGACTGTACTGTAAATGGTTCAGTAGTAACATCAACTAATGTTAACAAACAACTAAAGTCGACTCAGCAAGGCTAGGGTGTTTGCGTAAACAAAGAGTAAGGGAGACATTCTGAGAACTGTGCTAAGTGCTGAAACCGTTATAAAGTATTTCTGTCATTCTAAAAATAAACATTCTATGAATTGGGCGTCATTGTGTGTTGTACGTGCTGTTTACACTACTTTGTAGACATTTTTACTTGGTCTGTGCTAGTATACGTTGACGCATATGATTTTTAATGGCAAATTAAATGATAATAATAAGCGAACAGATGATTACAATAAGCGGCCTAATTACAATGTATTAATATACGTCCGTGTTTGTTTTTCAATGAAACGATAACAATAACCGAATGATAACATTAACCGTGATCACAATAAGCGGCGCCGACTGTATTACAATTTTGCCAATTTAGGTTATGTTTACATTTTTCTCTTCCTTAATAATTGGTTTTTTATGGTTTGAATTTACTTACATATTTATATTATATTATACATAGTGCCTTTCTTACTTGCTATTCCAAAATGTTACAATATATATATATATATATATATATATATATATATATATATATATATATATATTATAACTTAACTTTTGTTATAATTAAATTTATTTTTAAATGTTATTTATTTACCTTACCTATTAATGCCACACCTTCAGGTTTATAAAGAATTAACAATCTTATCAATTTTTAAACATCACTTGCATTTATTCTCTTCAATTAACTCTACACATTATTCCAAATTTATATTAATATTTTGCAGTGACAGGATTGATATCTTAACTAATATTACAATGATAAAAGGTGGACTTCTGAGGCTTTAGATTTCTAATAAAATAACATAACAAAAAAAACAGTATTAAAATTTTATTCTTGCTCTCGGGTCGCTATTACGGGAACTTTGCTTTTAAATTAGAAATGGTGAAACTAGAATAATTTTTATAAATTTTGATGAAATTAAAATTTGTTCTGAACTAAAAGATAGATGTCTGTTGGCTACACTTATATTCAAATAATACTTATTGTTCTGAAGAGTCCCTGAAATCCTGACACACAAAAAAAAACTTACTTTATATTTCAAAAAAAACTTTTACGTCGCACTTTTAAATTTTACTTATAAATAAGCTCTTTACCTAATTTAATCAATTTCTCCCTTTACAACACTTACATCCTGGACCCCACCAATCCGTCTTCCTCTCTCTGAGACTCTCCTCAAACTTCCTAACTTCTCCCGATCATTTAGTTTTTATGAAATCCCTAATCTCTCCCACTACCACAAATGTTCTTTGTAAGTTTCCCACAGTTCTACAATTAGCTTAACCTAACGGTACACGGTTATTTTCCCAGGCTATATCGGCCGCTGGATTTTCCGTCTTAACCACTATGGATCCTTCTCTATTGTCTATGGTTGCCGGACTCAACTTATAGCTTTCCTGGAAAAGGATAATGACATGGTACCTGCTTTGTCCGCACTAGAAAACTATTTGTGTCTTTCCTTGCTTAATTCTACAGATGATTATTTTAGCAACTAACTGAATATAATCTAAAGCCTCGTACTTTATGTTATAATATATATATATATATATATATATATATATATATATATATATATATATATATATATATATACATATATTACTTGTACTAAGAATGAGTTGAGATAAGAATGACAGGCCGCTGAGAGCTATGGTTAGAGGATTTCACGCCTCATGGAATAGAGAGGATAACATGAATATAGCAGATGCAGGGAGTGATGAATAAGTTCGGAATCTCATTGTTCATGCTCACATTCGATAAGTAGGAAGACACAAAACGAGTGTTTGACATCATCCTTCACATTGGGGTTAAATTAGAAGCACAGGTGAAGAATGTAAGGTCAATCCCTTAGTGCAAAAGATGCTAAGGTTTAATCATACTCAAGCCTACTGTCGAAGGGAAGGTGCTACTGGGAAGCATGGTGTGCTGGGAAGCACTTCACAAAGAATTGTACTGTTAGTAGACAGACTGTGCCAAAGTGAATAAATTGTAAAGGTGCACCCGGCCAACTAGAGAAGGTGTGAAGTCAACAAAGATCTTCAAACACAAAGAATTGCAAACAGCAAACAAATTGGATAAGAAAATTAAGCCAAGCATAGCCTCCAAATAAAAGGAAACCTAGATTAAACCCATGTTCAAGTGAAACAAAGTTTGGTGAACAATCATTCGCTCAAGTGAAAGCCACAAAATCCTCAAAAACTGAATTATACAAAGGTGACGAAGCCTCATATTTAGAACAACAATCTGCTCAAATCCTTCATTGACTACAGGAGAAGAGCGAAATGAACAAAATTATATCAAACAGGCTTAATAATGGGCTAGAGAGAGAAAACAATGAGAAAATAAGGCCTTTGCAAGCGAAAATACCATATGACCTATGAATAGCCACATGGAACGCCAACAGTTTTCAGAGGAAGGGCAGTGAATTTAAATAATTTTTTTCAAATTGTATACATTGGCACATTTCTTTTGTCTGAGACACATTTTACATAACAAAATTCGATCGAAATATGGGGTTTTGACGTCTACTGAAACAACCCTCATCAGGAATATCCAGATGAAGGTCTGCAGTGATAATAAAGAATAGTCTTAACAATTCTCATGATCTGGGGATACAACTTGCCGCAATGCAATTCTCTACGATCCTTGTATATCCGAAGATTAGGAATCCCCCTCTGCAGAGAGACAACTAAATTCAGCTTTTCACCAGCCTTGCTCGCTTGTCTCTGATGGGTGCTGATTTCAACGCAAAACACACTTTTTAGGGTTCCTTTCTAATAACTCACTCAGGAAAGACATTGTATGAAGCTGAATGCCAACGAAATTGTAACTCTAATCCACTGGAAGGCCAATCTACAGATCAACTGATACCAGTAAACTCACAGGCGATTGATTTTTTGTCGGCAGCAGGCTTCATCAGGCCAAAAGGCTGCTCAGCTCTAACAGCTTGCAAGCTATCCGAACATTAGCGAAGGCCTCCTGTCACAAAAGTTGGCTTCCAAGTTGGCTAGTAGCAGGACTGACTGGGAAAGCTTTCGTCTGGAGACGGAAGATAAAATCGAGATCGATTTGCATTTTAAACCTAGCAACAAGCTAATCAACAATAAAAAATGCTGCACTCTTGTTAATAGGAGAGAGCCGATTTTCTATTTAACGTGGATGTTACATTTCATGCCCCCTTCTGAGTATCCAGAAATTAATTTTAGGCGAGCCAGGACCACAGGTTGTTTGTATAGTGTTTCTTGGCTGAAAACATTTGGGAAACACTGCTCTATATAATGCACTAGTTTGTATTAATGTAAAAAAATATCAGCGATGCCCTTAGTTTGAAAGTTAAATGAACTATATTCTTAAAATTTTATAAGTTTTTTTTTCATGACCTGAAAATGAAATAAATTTTGTAGTATACACCGTCTGTCACTTAATTTTAAACTTAAACGAAGAATATAGTATAGAAATTGGAATTTTTTATGAAACCTATTTTGAAATTTTTAAAACACAATGAACTAGGAATAGGTCCTCAAAAATAAGCGATCAAAAATTAAAAATAATGAAAAAGAATGACTTCGCTTAACACTAGACTGAACGAAGAGTCGTTCAGTTTAATAATTTGTCCCTCTTTAATTTTGGAACCGTGTTTTGTACGTTGGGTAATCTTTGATCTGTGTTGTGTCAACCTGTCAATAATAAATACATGAACAATAGGAAAAGCACAAATAAAATAAATTATTATTAGTTTGTTCCGTTTTAAAAAGGACGATTAAAGTATTGTTGCTGTAATAATACTACATGATATTTAACAGTAAGTACAAATTTATTATTGAATTGTGAGGAAATACTAGTTGGTAAATATTCTATAAAGTATTTTGACTAAAATTTAACATTTCAAGATATGCATTTCATGATTTAATATTAACACATTAACACTAAAAGTTTTATATGCAAACTAATGTCATTTGAGTGCTTTAGGATAATGATGTAATCAATTAGTTTTCAGCCTGAATAGCCGTTTTTTAAAAGGTTCATAATAAAATGGGCTTTTATTTTTATTTGATATAATGGTATTAGTAATTTTTATGAGACTTGAGGATGTCATTGCCTTAAATTTCATACTATGATAAAAAAGATAAATTTCTTATATATCAACTTTTTTCACGTTTAAAATGCATAAGCGCGGCCACCTACGATATTTTGGAAAATTGTGTAACACCACCAAATAGGACGATATCCCCAAGAATTTTTTTTTCATTGACCTAGGAAAGTTACTTTTTTTCAGTTTATTTGGTTGTAATTGTATAAATGTAACATTTAGGTAATGTATAAAATTAAAACCAAATATATCCTAACTGGAGACTTTATAAGTATATTTAAATGTGTGTATAAAAGTTAAGCCAAAACGTTGTTTCTCAAATATCTACACACATAAGGTTGTGTGACGTACTGCGGCCGAAGCGCATAACCTAATGCTCAGCTCTGTAACGTCACAAAACATTTGTATCACTCCGCGCTCATTCACAACTTTACTTTTGAACTGAATTGTTTACCCTACTTTGAATTGAAAAAAGTTATTTTCCTAGGTCAATAAAAAAAAAATCTTGTGGATATCTTCCCATTTGGTAGTTTTGAACAATTTTCCAAAATATCGGTAGTCGAGCTTATGCATTTAAACCTTTTTCACAAAAGTTAATTTCACAAAAATACAGATGTTAATTTTTTGTAATTATTAAGATCAGTGATTAACGCTCCGATTGACAAAATTTATATTTCCTGATCAATTTGACCTTGCTGAACATGAATCTGACGTTATTTTTAACGGCAAACATATGTTAACCTAACAAAAACTAACCTAACCTAGGTGCTCACCTTAGTGGTATCTTTCCTCACCTAAACTTGAAGTCGTCCGTGAGCTCAACTGTATTTCTGCACTTTTTTGTATTACCGCAACAGCTTGTTTTTGTTGGGAGCACGTTGTGCAAACATAAAGTGTCTATTACCTGCTATAAATGCAAAGTAAAATGTCATTTTATGTTTACAAACCCATAATAATCACTATAATACCATACTGTATTAGTTAATAAATATGCTCACCAACAATGTAATAAATTGATGTTTTGTATTGTTAATATATAGTAAATGAAGTTAAATGAGTTATAAGTACATTTATAATAATTTGATTCTACCTGAGCTACCCCTTTACTGTTAAACGTATATTAATATGTGATAATTGGCTGTATTACCACTTATATGAGACTTGCCTAGTGTGGAGTGGGCTACTTGACATTTAGAATGGTGAGGGAGTCCTATGACTCAGTGTTGTTTGGACCTTGTTGCTATACATATTGGTCCGCCACAACTCCTGTGCCCTGTTTCCACAGTATCTAATAGTGAGAGAAGGGTAGTCAGCTGGCTGATCTTAATAAAAGTGAAAAAAATACAACTAATGTTTATTACTATGAAAACGTTTATAACTACAGTATAGTTTGACACGCTACCGCCTTCGGAGGATTTAATAAAACCGGAAGTCAGTGATATTTACTCTAAAATACTGTTGAGTACAATTAACTGACGTAAAACCATCTATGGGCCGTGGGCAGTGCATTCAAATAAAGTTATGAATTATTAAAAAATATGAAAGAATATTAAATGAGTCATTTACCTGTTGTTAGTCGTTACTTATGTGTTAACTCTTACGGGTTTCCTCAGGTAGCCAACATTCAGACGGATGTAGTCCATTGGTTGCCAGGAAGATCTCTTTCAACTCGCTAGTCTGGGTCCCTCTCAACAACTGCCTTTATTTCCTATTAAAACTATACCAGAAATATCAAACTTTACCTGGTCAGCTGTTTTATTATTGGTTAACAGTCAGTCTCTCACGCTGACAATTAGAACCGTTTGCTCTCAGAACTATTTGCGGTAATATATTTAAAAAATCGTTACAAGGTTTGAGTATTATTTTGCCATAAGCAGCTGGCATCATCAGAATAACATCACATCAGTAGGTATTGAGGCAGTATTCAGTTTAACGTAGCACAATAGCAGCACCAGTACATTAGCTGCATTAGCCTAGTATATAAATTCAACTCTTCCAGGACATCTTCTTTGTTTTTAATTTTTAATATTCATTAGTGATCAGCGACTCTTGTCACCATCAAATCAAAAGCATTGATTTAATACTTATACCAGAACTCTAATTTCATAGGCCCTAATAAAATTATTTTTACTATTCATAATACTGTTTAATGTTTCACACTATCCTCTCTAATACCTCCTACCTACCACTGAAAGTGCTTTCAGTTTTGGTAAGGCACTTTTAAATGAAATGTCTGTTTTTTAAAACAAGCTTGCCTGAGTGTCCGATGCAGTTTTGGTTGCTAGTCTCCTGTACAATTGGTTCCAGATAATGTTTTAAGCTACTTTGTTTTAGTGGATTGTTTTATTATTGTGTATTTTTATACATATCAAATTAGTTTATCAACAGATAAGTCGCCAAAGAAGAATACTGAAGCCTAGAAATCCTAACTATAGTGATGAACTTTAGAAGTTTTTGGGAAATGCATTAAATAGGCCGTTGTACAAAACATTGATACCAAGTTCCTCCTGTTGAACAAAATTACAAAACACAGTATTTTCAGAATCATTCGTTAAAAAAAGAGACTCTTTTTTCAATGATACTGTAAAGTTTTATGAATTGGGGTTTAGCTGTTGCCTAAATTATAACAATTTTGAATTAAATGAGTTTTCTACGGTACAAGTTTTACTGATATAAATAGTGAAATTGAATGATATAAACAAGTACTATGTAGCATGTCTATTACTTATTTCAAAGAAAGTTTTATGAACTTGGTAGAAAATGATTTTGCTGCCAGTTGAATTTCCATATCTCTAATAGCAAGTCCAGCAGAACGTTATTTCATCACTTTAACAATAGTTTATGACTATCCGAACTTTAAATTTTGTAAATTTGTGAAAACTTACTGAAACAGAAGTTCGCTGAGACAGTTACCGATCGCTATGTGGCAATCTTCATCAGTGTCTTCTGCTTGGAGATGTTGGGTCAAGCGGTGACAGTTTTAAAGGCAGGTTTTTGATAGCATCAAAGAGTATGTGTGATTTGTATTGTTTGTTCCTTTAATATGTTTGTCTTTGTGAGTCTGTAAATTTCATATTGTTCTAGTGTGTTGAGATGTGGTCCTATTTTGTTGATGTGAAGGATTTGTAGGTTACGGTAAATGTCTGTGTATTTGTTTCCTGTTTCTTTTATGTGATTTTAAAATGCTGAGTTGGTGTTCTGTTTATGTTCCTCGACAATATGAAATTTTCAGACACACAAAAATATGAAGTACAAGCGATGATAACCTTGATAGGTTTTTCGCCTGGAAAAAAAAAAAAAATGAAGTACAAACATATTAAAAGAACAAACACAATACAAATCACACATACTCTTTGATACTATCGAAAACCTGCCTTTAAAACCGCCACCGCTTGACCTGACATCTCCAAGCAGAAGACACTGATGAAGATTGGCACATAGGGTTCGAAAATATTCTGTCTCAGTAAGTTTTCACAAATTTATAATGAACTACAAAATTCAAGAACTTTATTGTTTGTACCATCAGAAAACTGCTTCGTTGACATTATTTAGCTTAGATTTTGTTGTTCTTTTACATGTTTCCTGTATATATTAGTTGTATCATACTTCAAAATTTGAATTTTCTGCTTATCATTTAAATTGTCTTATCAATAGATTTTGATATCGCAATTTTGTTCACTATATTTTAAGCTGACATGCCTGCTGAATAACTTTCATATTTAGATGAAGAGTTAACTGCTCTTTCATCTTGAACTCATTATTGTAGTGTTTAAGCACAGTAAACACAATATTTGTATTATGTGTTCCAAAATTGCAATTCAATATACAAATCTGGACTAATTTTACATATCATAGTCTACTCAATTGCATTAAACTAACTCTTAAACTAACACAATGAGTATAGAGTAACTAATGCACAAATTCCTGCTGAATTCTTGGAAAAGATGAATTGTGAGAATAATCCTTACATGTTGTAACACATGACTGTGAAATCAATGAGTCACATCCAACCTAGGGTGTACCAATTGCAAACAATGACCCCAAAACTCTTTTCCTCATCAAAACAAAACTTGGTTTTGTGGCTAATAACATTGCAGTGCTCTATATTTTTTAGTACAGTTTTCTGCCATTTCTAACGAATTCCTCTGTTGACACGTTTCGGAGTAACTCTATTTTCAAAATATAAATTGTACTGTTCGCACAAACTTTGAGTTTGTCTTTATATACCCTTAGCCACGCCCCCACCACTTTCAGACCTCGGTTCCTATCGGTGCATGCCTACTCTTGCTTCTTGCATCCAACTACTTAATAATTTTAAACTTTTAAATATAACTCACATGAATAACGTACTTGTAAATATAACGGTATATAAAGACTAACTCAAAGTTTGAGCGAACAGTACGATTTAAGTTTTGAAAATGGAATTACTCTGAAACGCGTCAACAGAAGAGAATATTGAATTGTTAGGAGTGGCAGAAAACTGTACTCAAACATACAGAAATATTCCTAACAGAAATGAAGATGAGTATATTAATAATTGCAGTGCTCATTTTGTTCAGCTTGATCTGTTCTTTCATAGAGTGAAGTCAATTTATACAAATTATATAACTACAGTGATGTCTTAGGTAACCCAAAATTTTACCTCTCTTCGACGGCATACCTAAAAATACTTGCTTTTCTTGGACATGCCAATAAAACATAACTTTGTAAAATGAAAAACTCTTGAGTAGTTCAAATTATCCAAGTTTTACTGAAGGAAAATAATAAATTAAAGTTCATATTATAGTGTATGAAAATTATAGTACTGTAATTAGAAACAAATATTTTTAAATTGAATTTCTTTTTGTTTTAACAAGTAAGTATAGTGTATAAGCGTGAGAAAGTGTTTTGAATTTTACCTTACAGTATTTTTACAAACAAAAAGACAAGTTTTTAACGTAGTTTTCAATAACCTATTAATAAGTAGTCATTATGTTAGTGTCCTAACTTCTTCATTTGATAACAAAATATACCCTTTTATTTTTATTTATGTAATGAATTATAAATTTTAAAAAAAATACCATGATCCAGTAACTCACCATTTTTGCTAATCTGGCCCTGCCTCACTTGATAGGGATTGCCTGATAATTCCAGACTATTAAGATTTCATTGTAATTGTTTTATAGCTAAATGAAAAACCTAGAGCAACTTACTCTGCTGATCCATTTTAAAACTGCTGTTTCATATATGAAGCTTATCTGTTACTAAATGCTTTTGTTAAAGCATTTTTTTGTTGCAGACTTGTGATTTATGGATATTAGGGAGGGGTGGGGTCTATGTTAGGCGGGTCATGTATTATCTATTGGAAAACTATAATTTAAAGCGTAATACTTGTAGTTTGATTGTGACAAGGCTTAGAAAAGTAAATATGAGTTATTAAAGAATAAGAAAAGGAATTTAAAACAACAAATATCTAAGTACAATAAGATACCCAAAAATAACTAAGAGTCGTGTTGCTGTGAGCTCACTAGTCTCAGTAGCAACTTCCTCCACTAGCAGGTAGTAGACGTGACCTTGATTAGTCAGTTTGCCAGCAGGCATCGCTGTGAGAGGTTGTGTTTGGTTGTGGAAGCTTTTAATTGAAGGCGCTAGCAGTTAATTTGACAGTTTTTAGGATGAGTGGTTTTCAAGAACTAGGTTCATCAGTGAAGTTTTGTTTTCTCTTAAGGAAATCCACAGCAGAAACTGTTGTTTTGTTAAAATCACCTTACATGGAGGATGCTATAAGCAGAACAAAAATCTATGAGGAGTTTTCACGTTTTAAAAATGGTGACATTCGATCATAAACTTGCCTCGACCTAGACGTCGTTCACTTAGAAAAACTGAGTAAAATGTTGCGATAGTTCGTGAGTTGATTTTCCTCATCCAACAAACTACAATTAACAAGGTTGTTTATTTAACTAACATTTCTTGGAGTTTTTATCATAGAATTCTCACTGAAGAGTTACAAATGCATCGGATAGAGGCAAAGTTCATTCCTAATATCCTCACCGACAAACAAAATCGATATTGAGTGGAAGTGTGCCGGAAGTTGAAAAATCAGCAGTCAAGCAAGTTGATGTTGCCATCATCTCCACAACCTAAAAGCGCAAGGCAAGTGAGATCAAACGTGAAAAGATTGCTGATTTATTTCTTTGACGTTAATAGGATTGTTTATTCTGAGTATGTACTTCAAGGTCAAACTGTAAATCAAGAACTGTATTCGGGTGTTCTAAAATGCTTGTGTGATGCAGGCAGGCAAGCGCCCTGATCTGCGGAGGAATGGACACTTCATGACAACACAACCGCCCACACCTCCATTACAGTATGACGATTTTTGGTAAAAAATAGCATGATCTTGATTCCCCACTCTGCTTATTTACTGGATCTTGCTCCATGCGACTTCTTTCCAATTTCCCGAATGAAACGAGAGCTCAAAGGAAAACATTTTACTAGCATAAAAGAAGTAAAAGAAAAAACTACAGAAGTGTTGCAAGGCATTAAGTTAGAAGAGTTCCAGATCTGTTTCCAGAAGTGGAAAACATGTTTAAATTTGTGCAATCTTGTTTATTGAGGAGTACTTTGAAGGAAATAAAAGTAACGTCCAAAATATTAAAGTTATAACAAACAAATTCCAGTTATTTTGGGCATTAAAAAACAATCAAAAGAAAGATGACGTTGATAGTAAGAATAATAATAATATAAAAATATTAATAATAAATTAAAGCATTTGTTCAGAAATGTTGTATGAGAATAAGTATTATTAATTAAAAATAAAAGGAAATTAATTATTTATATAGAGGTTATCCAAGTTAGTGAAATCTTATAATTAATACAAATTCATGAAAGTATTATTATTTTTTACAGTATAAAGCAAGTAATTAATGAAAGTCTAAACATACAGATATGAATAAAAGAGGTATAAATGATACAATTAATTAATTACAGGTTCAAAGTCAATAAAAGATTAAATTCAAAAATATTTATTAATGATAGAATGTAAATTAATTAATTAAGTAATTAATTAAAATATTCTTAAAAGGTGTAATATTCTTATGTAAAAAGTGTATTGCAAATTTTTAAAAAGAATGTGATGACATTTATACCTTTGTAATAACTAGTAAAATACCTAATAAAATAAAAATCAACCATGGCGAGCATTACATCAAATAAACATGTATTTAAATTTACAGTTGATTTATATTTGAAGTATAATACCCTGTTTTACTATCTTCTCACTCAAGAAGCTTTTTGAGTTTATAAGTGTGTGTGTGTGTGTGTGTGTGTGTGTGTGTGTGTGTGTGTGTGTGTGTGTGTGTATGGTTGCGTGTGTGCATATATGCGTGTATATATACATACGGCCGAACTATATATATATAACGTGATATTTCATGTTGTCCATTATTTTTCCGTTGCACTGCCTTTCGAAGTTGTTATTATTACTTGTAAATAACTTTTTCAACCACTAAGTGCAATAATTTTACCTTGTGTAATGAGGTACCTTTCGGTCACTTGACCATTGTCGAATCACTGTTTTGTTGCTTTGTTAATGATTGTATTTTGTTTATTTCTTAAGTGTAGTTTAGCGTATTTTGTTATGATATTGAGTGTTGTGCATTTTTTATTAAAATTTATTCTGTTAATACAATTCTGGAGTTTGATTTTGAGGTTAAGATATTTCCAGTAGAGTGGTTTACTTTGGTTGGTGTTAAAATCGTGGTATTTCACGTTGTCCATTATTTTTTTTGTTGCACTGACTTTATGAAGTTATTATTATTACTTGTAAATAATTTTTTCCACCACTAAGTGCAATAATTTTACCTTGTGTGATGAGGTACCTTTTGGTCACTTGACCATTGTTGAAAAACCACTGGAGTGATTCGACAATTGTCAAGTGACCGAAAGGTACCTCACCACACAAAGTAAAATTATTGCACTTAGTGGTGAAAAAAATTATTTACAAGTAATAATAATAATAATAATAATATATATATATATATATATATATATATATATATATATATATATATATATATATATATATATATATATATATATTGTAATGATAATTTCCTTAAGACGCAATACAATGGGGTTTATATTATTAAATATTTTATTTAAATGAAGATTTCTCTATTTAAAAACAAAAAAAACTACTCAAGAACAATTCATTAACATTTATTATCATTTCATCTCGACATTAAACAATACACACAAAACAAAATTTTACAACTTAACAATTTTTAACAAAATATACTAACTCTTTTTTCTTTTAATTTTAGAGTTACACAATTTTAATACCCTTGGCTAGTTTAAGATCTCTTGATATCTCGGGGTTATAGCATGGGCTATATTTTTTTTTAATTCTTAGGTTAATTAAATAAATTTTGAACAAACAATATTAAATTTTGAAATTAGCTTTAATAAATATTTTCCGGATGGAAATACTTTAATTTTGAATATACTAAAAAGGCTAAACTATTTGAACTGGATTATTTCTTATTACTTACTATTAATTAACTACAAGATATTCTAAGGTACAAAATTAAACTTCCTTATTATCTTAATGTCCATTAAAATTGATTTTTATAGCGCTAATAACTTATCAAATATCGAAATTTCAGTTAGCTTACGTAAGATTCCGTTCTCTCCAAATTTGACTTTTTACACACTTAAATTAGTTTTATTTACTTCACTTTATATATTAACACAGTATTACATTTTGTAATTCACTTCTCCTTAATTTAGTTTGGCCAATCTTCTTAACAAAACGGTATAATTTAGACGAACTCTTTCCAAATAAATAGAATTTTGACTGCTCCTGGCAGATCCGTCTTGTCGCGTCCCCACGCTATCTCAAAACTAAACTCTAACTACGCGTCCTTAGATTTTCTTTTAAAATGTTACAAATATGGCGGCCTTCTTCTTAAAAAAAACACATATGGGTTATAATTTAGTTCGATTTCTTTCCACCAGACTTTCCATCAGACTTACTTTCTTCTGTTTTTACAGCTGATGTTTCCTTGACTTTCACACATGTTAATGTCAACGAACTATTTTCACCGTTTTACAGCTGATGCGTCCACAACGAGCTTGTTTAGAATGGCGTTTTAACTTGGTTAAACCTGGTTGAAACTTACTGTTTCAATTTCCTATCCTCAACAAACCTTCCAGTGTTTATTTTATTAATATTATTAGTGTGTGAAGTGTCTTTGTGTTTTACTTTTGTGATATTTCCGAATTGTGTGTGTTTTGAGTGGATTCAAAGAACATAACCTTTCAATTTTCTTTTGTTTACAAACGTGTTCACTTTCTCCTTCAAGTAATTACTTAGGCCCTATGTTACTACAGTTTACAAATTTGTTTACACATAACTTTATTAGATTATCTTATTTTAATTTATGTGTTAGGTTATTTGATATAACAAATTTCCTAATACATTTCCAGTTCAAAAACCTTGTTTACAATTCTATGCTTTTACCTAAATTTAAGTTTCATTTAACCTAACCAATATCTTAATGAATTTCTTTCTAAATTTTGAGTGAGTTATTTCTCATCTATTTTCCAATTCTTAAATAATATTATATAGCCCATTCTATAAATGTTACAATGTCCCCTAATTTAATTTAAATAAAAAAAAATATTACTAATCTCTACATTACACATTCTTTACATTTTACAAGCTTGATTAAATATACATATTTTTTTTTTTTAAATTAAATTTAAATTAACATTTATACTTTAAATTGTCCATTTATACTTAATTCCTACGACACAATTTTATCTTAATTCTTTAACAATCAAATACTGAGCTGAAAACTTCAAGCTACATATTTCTTAACTTATCTTCTAACAATACAATATACTTATAACTAACATTCAATCGACAATTCTTTAACAATTCTAACAATAAATCATGTTCTGGTATTTACAATTCCTTCCATAATTATTATTATTTTTTACATTTATTACAATTGGAATCCTTCCAATCATAAGTCTGATTCAATATTTATTTAACATATATTCTCTGATACCGTGTCTTTAAATCCCAGTTATCCGAGTCATAGTATGTCTAGATTTGGTCAAATTGGTTATAACATTTCTTTCCCTTATTTCTGTTTATTCCTTGTTTATTATTTGTCTCATATTTATTTTGCTTTTAGCTTCATCTAACTCTCAGTTCTAAGTTAGTATTTTATCTCCCCTTCCAATCTCACATCCAGTTCAATTATTTTCTTATATCATTTCAGTTTATTTTGTATGAAGTTTAACATCTAATATTTTTAAAGGTTGCAATTTCATATCCTCTATTTGATCATATCTATAGTTCCTTCGATTACACTATCCCTATATCAACGAATATAAATTTTGTTTTAATACTTATTTATCAACGCAGATTCTCCCTTACAATACGACGAAGTTTAAATACACAATTACCATATTTTTATTACAACGATGCTTTAATATTTATTATCATAGATTCATATTTCTTTTATAATATATAATATATACGACGAAGTTCCATTATTTATCAACGCAGATTCTCCCTTGCAATACGACGAAGTTTAAATATACCTAATTTTATCTTTATCCATTATTCGACGAAGTTTCCAATAAATTATCGTAGATATAGTTACCATCCTTTAAAACTTATCTCCTGCTAACGTTTTCTTATACACATAATCACCTAGAGTTTATTCATATTGCTTCCTTTACCTATATTTAATATCTCCCTTCCTATTTTATTTTTATTTTTCAATATCCAGTCCTCCTTGATACATGTCATTTTACTGCCTGTGTCGATTAATGCCTGTAAACTTGTTTCCTCTATTTAATTTCTATTTCTGGGTTTCTGATTGTCTTAGTTTTCCAATTGACTGTGGGCACCATGCTCTTTTCTTGTCCCCACGCCTGTCCTTGCCTTAACACCGTTTACATCTCCATTGTATCTCTCATCTGCTTCATAGTTTCTCTTTTCTCTGTTATTCTCATATTTAAATTTCATCTCCCATTTTACAAACTCGAGTTGTGTCTCCACATTCATTAACATATCCGTACCTATGATCATTTCTCTCAATAAGCTTTGTACCACTAAGCATTGAGACGGATATTTAACTCCTCCTCTTTCTCCTATTACCATTTTCATTTTATTAATCTTTTCAGTTTTCTTATTAGTTGCGGTTTGAATTGTTAAATTTTTTATTTGCAGTACCTCCATCTTTCCTACTTCATTTCTTAATTTTAACTCTCCTGACTCTTCTGTGTTTTTCTTTGTTATATATTCGACTTTCTCTATCTCTTTTTTATTAATTTCTATCTCATCAGCTATTATTTCTTTTGTTTCTTCAAAATTTTCCTTAATCTCCTCCTCTAATTCTCTACCTTTCTCCTCTAAGTCTCTTCTCACATCCTCTACTACAGCATTATTCTCTGTCCTCCACTGTCGCCTCATATCCTCTATCATTTTCCTATTGTCCTCCCTAATTTCATCTTTTATTAATTTTAGATCCTCCTTCATCTCTCTCATTTCGTCTCTATTTTCCTCTAATTTTTTGTTTATTTCCCTCATTTCCTCACTCATATCTTTCATTTCCCCTTTTATTTCATCTATCTTATCTAATTTTCTATTTATATCCTCTCTCCCTTTATTTATGCTTACTCTCATTTCCATGAGAGTTCTCATTATCTCCCTTAAATCTTCATTCTTATTATTTCCCCGTTTTTGTTGTTGGGTTTGCATAGGTGGTAGTCCCCTAGCCTCATCTACTTGGGTTTCCACCTCACTCTCTTCTATAGGCATATCTGTGCCTTCCATTTCTATTTCTTTCATTTCCAAATTTGTCCCTTTTTCCTGGTCCCCTACAACTACCAGCTCGCCTATAATATTTTCTTTTTTTTTTTTTTTTTATCTGTAAGTAACTTATTATACAAACATAAACAATTTTTATATATATATAAACCTAGCCTTGATTCTATTCAACTCAGTGCTTAATTTTACAAAATTTTTTCTAAATCTATTTCCAGTTCAAATGTTTTTTATATAAAAAGTTCTAAATTAATTTTATTTCAAAATCTCTCTAAATAAATTTTATCGAGCTCCCACGTTGTTGCGCCAAATATAAAGTATTTATAAAACAGACGCAACGGGGTTTTACTATTTTATGAAGATATATTATTTCTATTTAATAACCAAAACCAAAAAACTACTCAGGAACAATTCATTAACATTTATTATCATTTCATCTCGACATTAAACAATACACACAAAACAAAATTTTACAACTTAACAATTTTTAACAAAATATACTAACTCTTTTTTCTTTTAATTTTAGAGTTACACAATTTTAATACCCTTGGCTAGTTTAAGATCTCTTGATATCTCGGGGTTATAGCATGGGCTATATTTTTTTTTAATTCTTAGGTTAATTAAATAAATTTTGAACAAACAATATTAAATTTTGAAATTAGCTTTAATAAATATTTTCCGGATGGAAATACTTTAATTTTGAATATACTAAAAAGGCTAAACTATTTGAACTGGATTATTTCTTATTACTTACTATTAATTAACTACAAGATATTCTAAGGTACAAAATTAAACTTCCTTATTATCTTAATGTCCATTAAAATTGATTTTTATAGCGCTAATAACTTATCAAATATCGAAATTTCAGTTAGCTTACGTAAGATTCCGTTCTCTCCAAATTTGACTTTTTACACACTTAAATTAGTTTTATTTACTTCACTTTATATATTAACACAGTATTACATTTTGTAATTCACTTCTCCTTAATTTAGTTTGGCCAATCTTCTTAACAAAACGGTATAATTTAGACGAACTCTTTCCAAATAAATAGAATTTTGACTGCTCCTGGCAGATCCGTCTTGTCGCGTCCCCACGCTATCTCAAAACTAAACTCTAACTACGCGTCCTTAGATTTTCTTTTAAAATGTTACAAATATGGCGGCCTTCTTCTTAAAAAAAACACATATGGGTTATAATTTAGTTCGATTTCTTTCCACCAGACTTTCCATCAGACTTACTTTCTTCTGTTTTTACAGCTGATGTTTCCTTGACTTTCACACATGTTAATGTCAACGAACTATTTTCACCGTTTTACAGCTGATGCGTCCACAACGAGCTTGTTTAGAATGGCGTTTTAACTTGGTTAAACCTGGTTGAAACTTACTGTTTCAATTTCCTATCCTCAACAAACCTTCCAGTGTTTATTTTATTAATATTATTAGTGTGTGAAGTGTCTTTGTGTTTTACTTTTGTGATATTTCCGAATTGTGTGTGTTTTGAGTGGATTCAAAGAACATAACCTTTCAATTTTCTTTTGTTTACAAACGTGTTCACTTTCTCCTTCAAGTAATTACTTAGGCCCTATGTTACTACAGTTTACAAATTTGTTTACACATAACTTTATTAGATTATCTTATTTTAATTTATGTGTTAGGTTATTTGATATAACAAATTTCCTAATACATTTCCAGTTCAAAAACCTTGTTTACAATTCTATGCTTTTACCTAAATTTAAGTTTCATTTAACCTAACCAATATCTTAATGAATTTCTTTCTAAATTTTGAGTGAGTTATTTCTCATCTATTTTCCAATTTTTAAATAATATTATATAGCCCATTCTATAAATGTTACAATATATATATATATATGAAGTTAATATATTACTATTGTAAGTAATTTTATCCACCATTAAGTGCAATAATTTTACCTTGAGTGATAAGGCACCTTTCGGTCACTTGACCATTGTCGAATCACTGATATTTTTCTGGTGTAGATGTTCGGTCTGTGATATTGGTATTTGTTGACGTTACACGCGCTTTCTCTTGATCTGTATGTATGATGTTTTTGTATAGTATGTCTTCTGTATATGTTGTTTGTAGATTCATTAAATTGTTGTGTATGTTTTTATAAATGTGGTATTTTTCTAGTGAGTTTAGTTCTATTGGGTTATTATTTATTTCAAGTATGGTTAGGTTATTTTCGTAATTTGTTATTTCATGTTTATGTGATATTAGGTGTGCTGCAACATTTGATACTTTTGAATTTTTGTTTTTGAATGCTCTATAATGTTCTTCAAATCTTATTTTAAATGTTCTGGTTGTTTTTCCTATGTAAAAAGCGTTACAGTTGTTGCATGTAATTTTGTAAATTCCTGATAGATTATGTTTTTCTGAATTTGTTTTGTGGTTTGTGTTATTAAGATATTTTATTATTTTGTTGTTTGGTTTGTATGTTGGAGTGTATTATTCTTTGTTGTATATATTTGTTATTTTTTCTATTTTGTTATTGGTGTATTTATATTTTAGGTAGATTTTTTTTATTTTCATTATTTTTGTGTTCCGGTTGTAGTGTTGTGTTGAGGTTAGGTTTTTTTGTGAATTTATTGTATATATTTTTTATAATGTGTTTGTTGTATCCATTTTCTATTGCTATTTTTGTAATGTTGGAAACACCAACATACGCTAAATTACACATAAAAAATAAACAAAACACTGTTATCAATAAAGCAACAAAAATAGCAGAATCACACATAATTAAACAAAACATTAAATCTGCCTACCATAAAAAAAGCCAAATCAATTTACAACTAACACAACCAATTTGGAAATAATGAAAACTTTTGATACTCTCACACCTATTATTCACGAAAAAACACAACAAATTATAATAAAACATAAAACAAACACAATAAACAGACAAAACAGAAAAATCGAAAATTTACGAAAACAACAACATAACCTAAAAAATAGCCTAGAACCAATCCACACCTCTGACAACAATAAATTCATAAACTTAACTAAAACACAATTTACTGAAAAAGAAAAAATAATAATAACAAATTCCTTCAAATATAACCTACCTAATTTCAACAAAAAACAAATAATAAAAAACCTAATAGTTGACACAGAATCTAACATCCACAAAATTACCCACCAAAATACTGAACACATAAGAAACAATATTAATAATAAAATTAACCTAATAAAAACAGAAAAAACAAAAAAACGGAACAATACATAAATAAAAAAGAAATTATAAAACTCAGAGAAAAACTAGAAAACAACGACTACTTAATATTAAAATCAGATAAAACAAATACACCAGTAATAATAGAAAATACCAAATACATCGATTCAATGACTAACTACATAAAAGAAAATAAATACGAACAAATCCCAGACCCAACTAGCAAATACCTTATTACAATAAAAAACTTAATAGTCACTCACCGAAATACCCTAAACTATAACAATAAATTAAATTACCACACAAGACTATACCCATTCAAACCATGCGCACCAATATTATCAGGGATACCTAAAATCCACAAACCCAACACACCATTTAGACCACTAATAAATTTCACAACCGCACCATCTTACATAATCACAAAAATACTAGACAAAATCATAAGATCTAAAATACATATCAACAACACATACAATATAAAAAATGGATACGAATTAATCCATAAAATAAAAACGATAAAAACAAACAGCAACACAAAAATAATAAGTTATGACATGACTAACATGTACCCTAGTATACCAATAGAAGAAACCATAGAAATAATAAAAAACAAACTAATACACAATAACGAAAAAAGAAACATAATAGATAGTATCATTATGCTAACCAAACACATATGTAACCAAAATTACTTCCAATTTAACAATAAATATTATAAACAAACAACTGGACTCCCCATGGGTTCACCCATATCATCTGTCATGTCAGAAATATATTTACAACACTTTGAACAAATAATAATTAAACCTATAATAAACACACACAATATTTCAATATGGACAAGGTATGTAGACGATATACTTGTAATATACCAACCTACCATTCACAACGAACACATCATAATATTAAACAAACTAAATACATACAACGAAAACATACAATTCACCGTTGAAACAGAAACAAATAGAACAATCAACTTTCTCAACATCACTTTAAATATAAATGATAATAAAATAGAAACCACAGTATACAGGCAACCTACTTCCAACAACACCACAATACACTACAAATCTAACCACCCCTGGACACACAAAATTAACACTTACAGTAACATGATAAATAAAGCAATAAAATACACACAGGATAACAAACAAAAATTAAATGAAGAATTAGATAACATTACCAAAATAGCAATAGAAAATGGATACAACAAACACATTATAAAAAATATATACAATAAATTCACAAAAAAACCTAACCTCAACACAACACTACAACCGGAACACAAAAATAATGAAAATAAGAAAAATCTACCTAAAATATAAATACACCAATAACAAAATAGAAAAAATAACAAATATATACAACAAAGAATACTACACTCCAACATACAAACCAAACAACAAAATAATAAAATATCTTAATAATACAAACCACAAAACAAATTCAGAAAAACATAACCTATCAGGAATTTACAAAATTACATGCAACAACTGTAACGCTTTTTACATAGGAAAAACAACCAGAACATTTAAAATAAGATTTGAAGAACATTATAGAGTATTCAAAAACAAAAATTCAAAAGTATCAAATGTTGCAGCACACCTAATATCACATAAACATGAAATAACAAATTACGAAAATAACCTAACCATACTTGAAATAAATAATAACCCAATAGAACTAAACTCACTAGAAAAATACCACAATTTATAAAAACATACACAACAATTTAATGAATCTACAAACAACATATACAGAAGACATACTATACAAAAACATCATACACACAGATCAAGAGAAAGTGCGTGTAACGTCAACAAATACCAATATCACGGACCGAACATCTACACCAGAAAAATATCAGTGATTCGACAATGGTCAAGTGACCGAAAGGTGCCTCATCACTCAAGGTAAAATTATTGCATTTAATGGTGGATAAAATTACTTACAATAGTAATATATTAACTTCATAAAGTCAGTGCAACGGAAAAACAATGGATAACGTAAAATATCAAGAATATATATATATATATATATATATATATATATATATATATATATATATATTGTAATGTTTTTATATAAAAACATTAATTAACCACATAAACAATAGTTTATGCCTATCCGAACTTTAAATTTAGTAAATTTGTTAAAACTTTGAAATTTACTAAAGTCATAAACTATTGTTTAAGTGATTAATAAGATTCAACCGAACATAATGGACTATAAAATTCAAGAAAAACATTAAAACGAAAAAGAACAATAACTCAAAATATAAAAGAAGTAAATTAAAAATTGATGAAAAAAAAGAAAATGTAAACGATGGAGCTACAACCTAAAAAAAAATTATTATAAGATATTAAAACCAAGATGGCGGCTAGTATAATTATGAAACAGCTGATGTTTTCCAAATATAGAAATGTACAAGACCTAAAAATTATTGCATAGAGGATAAAACTTAACTTTCCAGGTAAGGACATGAAGATCAAATAATCAGTGGGTTAAATAACAGATGTTTCAACAAAGGAAAAAGTTGTATTCTTTTCTCTAGAAATTTTCAATATTAAAAAAATTCATTGTTAGAGAAGCTTGCATTGGAACTGAAAAGGCTAGAAATTTGGACAAAAACATTAAACGTCAGATAAGTAATTAAATTTAAGAAAAGATTGTAAATTATTATATTGTAAATTCAAAATTAATAACTTTATGCCTAGGCATTTCTTTTATAAAATTTATTACAACATTAATTGCATAAACTAAATTTTAATTTGTCATAACACCCACCGAATAACCTGAAAATCATGACGAATATGTGTAACCTCTTTCATGTAAATTTAAATTATTTCTCATTAATAGAAAATCAAAATAAAGACGCTTTGTGGTTTGAGTGAGTTATAACTGGAAATCACTTCAGTATTTTTTATGTTTTTGGGACAAAGATATCGTTACAATATATAATCTGTTGAAAAACAGATACATGTAGACCGTTGAATAATTGTAATTATCTTTATTTATTACTATTTTCAGGTATAATGATATATTTATAACTACATTAAAAATGGCAGAATATTGTAATTTTGAGTGGAATGAATTCCGAACACCTACATTATCTTCTGATGTCAGTTCTTTAAAAGAGAAAGCTGTTGACAAGGAAACTGCACTGCAAATTCTACGTAACAAGTTAACATCACGACAAATTAATGGTAATACAAATTCAATTTATGTAAACAAAATACTTAATTTTATAAAGAATGTGTATTTTACATTGTAAATACTAATCATCCTAGTTTAATATGTGTGTGACATTTTTTAAATTTTGTTAAAATAGATATAGATATATTTTTGTTGTAGAGGTATAGGATACTAACTGCTGTTAGTATTTTTAGCAATATTGATTGTGCAAAACTTAATTTATAAAATATATTGACAATTTTTTTTCTATAATTTTGGAATTAGTAGAATAATTCAACACTGAAAATGAGAAGTAGTTTTAAGAAACACAATATTAGGTAGAATAAGGCACTTACTTGGTTTAGGCATTATCTTGAGGGAATTGCTCTGCACAGCCGTAGTACCTCATTAACTGCTAGATAACATGATGTGTTATCTAGTATACATCATGGGTTGTGTTAAATATGGTATAAATACATATATTTCTTTACAGACTTAAAAAATTTACTGTGCATATACTTGGGAAATTAACACATTTACTGCCAACCATTTTTCCGATAACTTTCAAACACAATTTTTTATGTTGTACTTTTTGTTAAAATAATGACAAAACATAATAATATTTTGTCTTAAAGTGTGTTTATACATTTAAACTAGTTTATTTTATAATGTCGTCAGAAACCGGTGTCTGTCATGGCGCGATGTTAATAATTATACTACGAGTCAGTCACGTTGTCGAGCATACTATGCATTTCCCGTTCGAAGCCGATCTTCCAAATGAATGTATAATGTTAACATTTCTATTGTATTTTTTCAATATAAATTCAAGTATAAATATATGCTATGACATATTTTTACAATATTATAGATATTTTTAAACAATAAATATAGCTACTAGATGTTTTTCACGTATTTTATAGATACGCAATTTAAATATTCATCATAATTGTAGTTTTTTAAAATAGTTTTTCTCGAATAATTAGATTGTAAATATAATCTGAACATTATTCTAACATTTATGTTTGTATTGTTTCAGTAAAAGTAAGTTTTAAATTGAGTTGTTTTTATGAATTTTATATGATCTTATGAATTGGAGGAAGATGTTTTAAATTAGAGTTTTTTGTTTCTAATTTTCGAATTGTTCAGTGTTTTTAGGTTCAAATCAAATGTATCACTATTCTAAAATGTAATATAGTTCTACAAAGAAGTGAAAATAAAAACTATTTCCTTCGAATATTTCCTTGTAATTCTGAACTTCTAGTTTCCCAGTATTTGTAATCTTGTAAAAAAAAGTAAAACAAATTTCTGAACTCCAAATTGCAGGAACACACACAGAGGCTGTGTTGGTCACCTCATATGGTTAAATACATAGTGAATGTGCCCGACAGCCTTGTGTGATGATCTTACGTCAGATCTACATTGTGGGTCACTGGTGACCTCATCGGCCCTATGCAAAAGTACAGTGTCGGTCACCGGTAACTGCCATGGCAGTCAACGTGTTAAATTTCTTTGGTAATAAGTGATTTGGGAACAGGATTTATTCACATTTTCCTCCTTCTGAAAACAGATTAAAGTTTTCTCAACTCAAAAGAAATTAAAAACATAAAACAAATAAAATTCTTGACTTTTCTTTTACTCTTCAAATGCACAAAGGAAAATCATGAAAATTTGCAAACAAAAAGGAACTTATTGAAACTAAAACAACTTGTGGTTATAAAACATTCTTTAGTCATAGTTTAGGAGAAGACTAAGCTTGACGACTGAGTGTCAAATATTTCCTTGTATGGTTCGCACTGACACAAACCACATGATGCCATCCTTCCTCAGCAGTATATGATACATTTTTGTGGAGAATGAGTTCTAGAAGAAGCACCAAGTTACCTTTTGATGAGATGGATAAATCTGTTGTTTATTTACTAAGCTGATTGTACTACAGTTGGTAGAAGAGTTAATTTCCAGTTCTATCTCCTAAACAAGAATTAAAATTCCCCTTCTTAAAAAATTTTTTAACAGTGCCCTCCTTTATAAGGAAACAAAACCCTCAATTTTCAGATGATTACTCTAAAATGAATTACCTGGAGTTTTCACGTTAGTAGTTCCCTATTGACTTTTGTTGAAAGAATAGGAGGTCTTAGGTTAAATAATTTTTATATAAATGTTTGATAAATTTATATGTTGATCATATCTATAACATAACTTCACAAAGGTTATAAAATATAAAAATTGTAATTACATGTGTCTTAATTAATATTAAGTTACGGTGTGTAATTCTCACTTAATGACATAATCCTTTATTTAATAAATTAGTTAATTTTACAATTGTTTTTTTTTTTCACTAAACTATAGATAAATAAGAAAAGGGATCGCCTTCCTCTTTCTTACTACTGTGAGATCCCTAAAGGGGCCACAGTGTATGGTCTATAGAACCTTTTACTGGATGTTTAAATCTAATTTGGCACACACAAAAACAAGGGATTTTAACTATGATATTTGCATCTATATTAAATCTGTTGCAATTATGATAAGTTCAATTAAAAAATGTTAGATGCCTGGTGCCAAGAACATCAGTTTGGCAGCTATCAATTTCTATCTGTTCTAGAGTAAAGAAATCAGTGAACAAAGTTACATTCCAGATACTGCGGGAGTGCTGCTCTTGTGTCGCGATACAGTGAACTATTAATTGAACTTTGCTCTTTAAGGTCTTTACCCACTAGAACGTATCATACTAGGACCTTGTGTGTACCAACACATGCAAATAAATATTCTTTGCATCAAAAGACCTTTAGTTTATCTCCTACCTAATTAAAAAAAATGCACATCCTTGAGAGTATGCAAATACAATAAAACTTCGATTAACCGTCAGTTTCTGTTAACCGCCATCCAATTGACCCAACGCCGACTACCAGTACCCTGAACCGCATACCGTCGGGCCACATTGTCTAGTAACGTTTTATGTTTATTCGTACAACTCAGCTGGTGTTACTACTTTTGGAAAAATGAATGCACAGTATTAATTAACAAGCTACACGGGACTACTTACAGATGTAATTACGATGGTTTTTGTTTGATAGATAATTGCCGACGGCTTTAAAAACTTGATATTATTCCAGGTGCTTTTTGTCAGGAGTTATGGGTCGACATACTTATTTGTTAACAAATTTATATTAGTTTTAGTTGATTATTCCCACTGAAAAAATGGTTCATTGAAAGAAGTTTATCTTTATATACTTAATAATAAAATTAATAATTTTTAATGACGTATTTTATTGGTTTTCACTATTGTTTTCAAAATTTCACAAAACCTAAAAAAATAAGTCTGAAATATTGACTAAATATTTAGTTGTAAAATAATCCTTAAAAACACACTTGGTTGAAGTTAAGTACAAACATTGGTACATTTAGATAAACTCAGCCTTACTAGGAAGTAAATTATAACGCATATTCCTTAAGAAGTAAATTATTTGGTTTTAAAACTTTTACGTGTTATGAATCTTTGATAGTTTTTATCGGATCTGAAGCATTATTTATCAGAGGGAGCATATGTTTACACTTTCATTCTATATACAAAATATTTATAAACTCACAAATCAATCACAAGTGACACGTTTACTTGTCTTAGTGATAAGCGCCAAAACACTTTTATTGCCAGTCAGCTTATTATGTGGGTAACCGGAACATGAAATTGTGGTTTGGTTGTTTATAGTCCACACAACACAAAAAATATTAAAACATTGTTGCAGAGATATAAAAATATAATTAAATAAAAAACAATATCTGGCCAATTGGTCCAACAGAGTGTATTTACGTATAATTTATGGTAGGAAATACCTATGTCGGGCCAATTGGCCCGACTAGTATTTTTATAAATATTATAAGAAACTTTTTTTCGTACTTATATACGATAGGGAAACAAAGAAAAAGTAGACATTATTTAAAAATAAGCTTAAAATATTTTGGAAATTCTCTATGAAAACGCCGATATTGTAGCTGGTAGCAAAATTATTAAGATGCAGTGACTCATTTGCTTTGTTTGTTAAGCTACGTGAACTATTTCACCTGTAAGTTTATATTACTTTACACTATTTTGCTACATTTGTAGCTACGGTGCGGATCTTTTTTCATGTATTAAATAGTTTCATTTGCTGTTACAATCGTGTTTAATTTCTTTTCTCTCCGAAATATAATTCATTACTGTGAGAGTGATATCTGTCTATAATATAATTGATTGAGGTTAAGTTTTGGAGGAATAATACAGTGTTTCTGTTATCCGTCTATTCTCTCAACCATCATGACCACGATACCGACGGTGACGGTTAATCGAGATTTTACTGTATTTGGTTTTTTAACTTGTCCTGCAGTGTTGGATGGTCCCTTGTAATTAACTGCCAGTGGCTTAGATGAATCATGGTCAATTCTAAAAAAAATGTTCAGGTACTGTAATCAATGCTGAACTAATGAGAAAACTTGTAGGAGTAGAGACATGAAATTCGTTCATGTCAGTGGTTAACAAAGATAATAATATGGAATTTAATGTTACCTTAATTTTTGCTCATAATGTTTACAATTCTTCAAAGTTGAGTGAATTTCCATCAGCATTCTCTTTAGATATTTTGTGGAATGTATTCCAGCCTTATATAGATCCTAAAAGTGAGATGGGTTTATTAAATTCCTTAAGATTTCTTCAGCTCTACAATGTTCAGATATCCTAGGTTTGTATTTAGGGTCTTTGAAGTATTTGAATTTGCTAGTCATGTACTTGTTAGCCCCACAAAGTTCATTTCATTGTGTGAAAACTTGTGGTGGCAGAGCCTCATCTTTTGAAAATATATCTAATGGAAACAAAAATGAATCTGTTAAAACGTCCAAAACAACTTGACAATGTGGACAGTCTTACAAACAAACTGATATAAGCTTTGAATATTTTACCATTTCTTGTAGAATAGGGCCACTGAAATCAACTTCAGTACTTATAGAATATCGTTCTGAATTATTTTAGAAACTGAAACATCTCTCTTACAAGTTATATGAACGATGGTTTCATTTTATGGTTTCAGATGAGACACCAAGCATGGAGATAATATCAATATGAATTCTCAAAATCAAATACTTTTGTTGGTTAAATTATAGAGGGATGTGAGGTTCAACTTGTAAATAGGACTTGTGATTGTACTTGATTTAAAGGGTAGTCAACCAGCTTAACTTGGGCAGTAGAATAGGATGCCTAATGTCCTGTTGCAAGGCAACATTCGAAGTCCACTCCGACTCTAAGACGTCAATGATTATCCAAAAACGTCTTTTTGCAAATAATTACACAGTGTTTGATGACCTGGGTGATGACAAAAGTAAAGTTTTCTGTTATTTTGTATGTCTAAATTGTCAAATTTATTGTCTTAATTTTATGAGTTTCTAAGTTACATAAAAGATGATATAACTCAGATAGAGACAAATTTTAACAATTTCATCTTACTAGAAGTAAAATGACGAATTACATTGAGGATTACCACAATAATTATATTGCTTAATTATACAATGAGTTTCAACAGTTGCAAGCTTGTACAATTCAGATAATGAAAATTTATATTGCAACAAATGTTTAATCCTAAAAAGAAATTTGTCGATATTTCTACAAGGATACTATGCGAAAAAGAAATTAAATTTATTATTTTGCAGGAAACTAATTACTTTTTAGATAATTTCCAAACTAAACATGAAATCTAAAATGGATAGATTTTTTTCCGATACTTGGGAACGTTAATACTTTTTATGACTAAAGCGCATTATATATTTTATTTGTAATTACTTTCAACCATACTTGTTTATAAAATTTAAAATACAGCTATCTTTAAAAAAGTAAAATATAATTTTATTTTATTTTTAGATCATTTAAAAACAAAATAGTATTTAAAAAACTTTTTATTAATTTTTATGTTTGTTTTTTATATGAAATATCTATAGAATCTTTGTTTGATGAAACCTGTGTTTTAAAACAATATAAATTACTTTTTGGTAATCAAGTTCTATAAATTTGCTATGAGTTTTTTAGATGCTTGTTCAATGATTAAAATGTACTATGATAATAAAGAAGTAGATTTTACAAAACATATCGTTATGGTTGGGTTAATACAGCTATACCATTTTTGTCGTTATAGTGTTAAACTTTTAATACATAATTATGAAACACTTGAACAATGAGAATCTATGTTGAAGGGAAGATACTGTTTATTTTGCTTAAAGTGCTCAGATTAAGCTGCATCTATAGTTAAACTTCGCTAATAGGTTATATTTAAGAGAATGACCCAGCACACTCCAAACTACAATGTGTTGCTATATTTCATTCATTTCTCTGTTAGAGCATTGACAACCGATGGTATCACAAGTTGTGTCACTAGGTACCTTTGGATAACAGAGCCTTTTAGTTTTGCAGATATTGTATTTAATGTTGTACCTATTCAAAAAAATTGTAATTTTAAAAACCTCCAGGGACATGACAGTTTCTATTCTTGAATGTGTTTGTACCAGTTTAAAATAGCTTGTGTTTCCTCTTATAGTTATAATGGTACACATGTACTCAGCGGTCACCATACTGCAAAAAATGTACCCCTCAACATGCTTTTTGTTCATTGCTACACTCATCAGCTGAAATTGATCATAGATAAAACCATAAGCCAAAACCAATTTAAAAACTCTGTTTACACCATAGTAGTATAATTATAGTGATTAAATAACAATAACCCTTGATGTAAATATTTAAACAACCTTGATGTATATTTCGCTACCACAGTTAGGATCATCAGAAGGTTACATGTATGTTTGCAAACTAACTGTGTAATAATTTGTACTTACTTACTAGCCAACGCCCACTCTTGGCATTTCTGCCATTCTGCGACGCGCTGACCAGTAGAGTATGGCGATTCGGTCCTCAGATTTTAGATGTGCGCCCTTCTTTCGCTCCTCCTCCAAGGCAGGACATGTGCGCAGGTGGCATGCGTCAAAATGAACATAGCTACACAGCGGGCATTCTGCAGAGCTCATGGTGCCGAAGCGATGCAGGTGGGCTGGTAAGAGGTCATGTCCTGTGAGGATACGGAATGAGGGGACCGCTACGAATCGATCTTCGTGTCGTATCGGTCCTGGTTTTGCCAGCCTTTCCCAAGATTTTCCATTGGCGATTTCGTGGTATGCTGCCATCATTGTCCGCTTTACTGAGGCATCGATTAGCGCTTTTGCGGCTGATAGGGGCATCTTGAGTTGTGGCTGCCACAGAGTGGTTCCTCTTTTGGCCAAGAAGTCAGCCCTTTCGTTACCCATTATATCTACATGACTTGGGACCCATTGGAGTTTTATGTTCCATCCATCTTGCAGAAATTTGTTTAGCGTCATTCTATGTGTGTAATAATTTGTAGCAAGGGTTGTTTGTTTAATTCAAAACCAGTATGATTGAATTTGTTTAATACTTACGTGGCATAACAATTTTTTAAAATATTCTCATAGAGTTACTGTTAAGTTAGTAAGCAATATCTTGAGCTACATCTATACAAGGTTGAATTTTAAGAGGAAATGCTAGTTCTGCTTTTGAGTATAGAGAGGAATAGTTGAATATATGGAGCAAGTACGAGTATAATTGTCTTTTAAGAAGTCAAGTTGATAATTAAAGCTTCTTCTAAAGCTTGTTTTCTTTGAGATCAAAAGTTTATATTTTGGTTTGTTGTTTTTCACAAATACCGCATATGGATATTTTACACAACCAATTACAGATAGCTTAGCTGATGCTGTAAGGACTAAAGCAAATGTTGTCCACTTCATCAAGGTTATAGAACCTGAAATTGTATAGAAAAAAATTTATTTCGGAAACATGCTAGGTGTTAGTCTTTTGCAATTTTTTATCAAAGTTTTTTTTTCGTCATCTCTGAAATTTATAAACTATTATTATTTGAGGTTGCTTGATGTAACCATCTTGAATTCACTGATTAAACTATATTTAAAAAGTACTTAAGGGAATACATAATTGCTTACTTGCTGACACGTTTCAAAACATTTGTTCCTTTTACGAAGCCTACCCTCTACTGGCGGCATCGGTTCAGTACAAAGCCTGTAACAGGATGGATGTATGACTGTAGAATGGGGTGGGTTATTCTACTAGAGTTACTACTTTTCAAAATATAAATTCTGTTGAACAATTCATTTTAATAAACGAAACTACAAAAAAAATTGCTGTCAAAAACACAGACTTTTCATAAAAATAAACCTTCAAGTTAAGTTCATATTTTAAATAAGAAAAAATCGGGTTTTTTTCATTGTTTTTTTTTTCATTATCATATACTTTGCTACAAAATAGTATTGTATCATACATTTTTTTCCTTCACAAAGTTAAAAAAGTGTTATTAAAGAATATGTATTCAATTTATTTTCAACCATCTACTTCTACAATGACTTCTATAAATTTTAAAAGGTATGAATAAAATTATTAACTGCATTGTAGTACTGTGTTGTAGCAATTACCTTACGTTTTGTTATAATGAAATTTCAATCTAACAAAATGTTTTTCATGGTCTTTATGATTTTGTTACTAAGGGATTTGACCTGTACTTAATAGAATATTATATGCTTAACAATTAGATATACAGGAATGAGACTGGCAGGAATTAGAGTCAGAGGGATAAGTAATTTTGCCACTAGAAGGGGAATGATTTTTTTTTTCAGATTAACAGTATTGAACCTTTTATAGCATTTACAAAACATTCATTTGGAGCCATAGAACGTTCAATTTTTTAGTAGTGAGATAAATTGTCTGTTGATCCTTTTATCATTGCTCATATTAGTACAACATTTGAGATGAATTGTCTGATGATGTATCGTTTATGCTGATTACACTTGTACAAAATTTAAATTTGAGTTTTTGGGCTCCTCTATCAAAGTGAAGCCAAATAGTACTTGGCTTTCACACCATGTCAAAATTATTACAATGAGAATTTATTATTTCTGCAATTTTTTTAATATGCTATCAAATAATTAAAATTAATTTTTAAATAAATTTCCTAGTATCTGAAGTGAAATATGTAGGTATATAATACATATTGATTGGATTTAGTTCATTGTGGATTAAATGTTTTACATTTAATGCCTGTATGACCCAGCGGGTACGAATTCATTTCAAAATCAGAGGTCATGGTTGCTGATTTGTATTGAGTACCAATTTCAATAACTTTATAAGTAATGTTATAACTAATATTACTATAAAGTACTAAAAGTTACTAAGAATTAATTACTCAATTAAATTACTTGAATACCAAATAATAATTTATTAATTAAAGGTTTAATACAAATTTATTGTTTGTAATCATTATTAATGAGAAAAATAATTATGAGTTGAAATATTTAAAATAATAAATATGTAAAATAAATTTTAAAAACTTTTAGAAAATTGCTTACAGTTTGATATTTAGTGGTTGATTGAGGCTCCCCTTTATAGTAATGCAACTAATTGTTCAATTTTCAATTGAAAAAAAATTATTTAAAAAAAATATTTACATATGTTTATAATTTACATGGATACAATCACATTAAACTGTCAGTCATTGTAACTCTACCTGTCGAGTAATATGCGATCCAACACAGAAAATAAAAAATTTGTTATTGCGATTTACAACAAAGGTGTGAGTGAATGATAAAGACTAGACTGCAGAAAATTATTGATAACACATAACTTGCAACAGTTATCAACAATGGGTATGATTGTGATGATCTTTCAGTTAATTTTAATGAATGAAGTTTTTAAATACCTCTTTATAACTCACATACATATATCTGTGATCTAAGTTTGGTGACTAGTTGAGTAATTCGATTAAATATGTATGAAATAATGACTTACTTTTTCCAAATGTTTAGAGGGAAAGCAGAAAAAAATTAATTTATAATGGTTTTTCTGCAGTCATTGATATGCCAGTTTACAAACAGAAATGATCTATTGAGGTGAGCGATAAATAGAGAAAAAAAGAGATTTATTGCTCCTGTTCTCGGTCAGGGACATCATGGTAGTTTTTGTCGTCGGGCAATAAAAGAATGGGCGCTTACTTCTTAGTAGCCAATCACCAGTTAAACTAGCAGTGGTGGTAGCATTCAATCACCAGTTAATAGAACTGAACAAATTTTGATGAATTGTCTTAGAATTGTTGTTATTAAAAGATAGAAAATTCAGGGAGTTCCTGTACTATTTAGCTTAGAAGCACAAGAAAATTTAGGGGATAAAAACTTGTCCTAATTTTGTAAATATTTGTTTGGAAAAGGTCATTTTAATACACTTTTATATTTTCATAAAGTATTTAAATATTAGTAAAACTTTCGACCTCCAAAAACACAAGCCAGTACATGCACAAGACTGAAAAAACATTTATCAACGAGTATTCGCTTATTAAACATTAATACTACAGATTTAGAGCAACTTGCTATCTTTAGGCATACACTGTGGGAGTGTATAAAAACCCCTACAAACCTCCTGATGATAATGATCAAGCTACAAAATTACAACTTATCAATAACTTATTATTGTTTGTGTTATAAATGGAAAAAGAGAAACCATCCAGTTCAAAAGATAATTGCTAAATGAAATGAAACTAAATGAAGATGAAGAAATACTGCCTGAAAACAATTATGTACCTTTGCTCTGCACTGATGAAGAACAAGAAGAAGGCATTTAAACTAATTACATGTTAGACAGTAAAAATGAGCATATTAAAATAGTGATAATACCCAATTGTTATAATAATTGTAAGTTTTTTGTGTCTTGCGTTTCTTTTGGGTTATTTGATTTCTTTATTATATGGACTTGTCATTTGCATTCAGTAACAAGTACTTCAAAAGAGAGGTAATTTGGATAAAAGGTATAATTGAGTTTAGCAAAATGTACATTTCAAATGTTTTGTTTAAAAGAAGTTATATTTGGATACAAAATCTATTTACAATTTTATAGATTGTCATGGCTAAGAATTATAACTAAAAAATATAAATTGGTATAAATGTCCAATTTGGAGGTTACCAAATTTTCAAAATTTTTGATTAAATAGGCCATTAGATATAACAGCAGAAAATGATAAAGCCACTATTAGCTGAGAGTAGCTAGTGACACAACTTGTCATACCGTCGGTTGTCAGTGTTCTAGTGGGGCACTGACTCGAATGTAGCAACAATTTGTCGCTCTGGAGTGAGCTGGGTATATGATTTAAAATGGAATTTTTTAGCCATTGAGACATTAATTTTTATCTGAGCACTTAAAGAAATTTCAGCAGTACTTTCATTCAACAGACGTTCTCATTGGTATGAGTGATTTATAATTATCTATATAAACTTAAAGGATATAATGACAAAAACATATGGTAAAACTGAATTTTAACCCAACCATGGACATACATTTTGTAAAATCTGCTTCCCAAATATCAAGCACAATTTAATCATTGAGCAAGTGGATGATATAAAGTGGTAAAATGTATAAAAATATTAATAATATTTGGCAAACAAAAGTGAAAACATTGTTTTAAAAACTGAACTGAACATAGAACTGACAACACATCACAAAACCAATTAGCAAACTAGGTTGAAGGTACTGAAAGGTCCGTCACTCCATTACATCACCACTCAAAAGTACAAACAAAATAAACTCTCTGGGATACATGTTGAGCCTGTACTTCTCATGCTAGGGTTAATATAAATAAACTTAAATATTTTGGAACTTGTATTGTAAAAACAGTTATTAGTTTGAATGGTTATTATTGTAAACAGAATTTATTTCTGAACAGTTATAAAAAGTTCTTTGAAACCATTTATATAGTGGTAAACTCTATGCTAATAATTAATGAAACATCATTATTGGTTTTAGTCATGTATAATTACGGTTTGATTTACTTTTCAGAATTTCTTAGAACAGATGATGCCTTTTTAATGCGTTTTCTTCATGCTCGCAAGATGAAAGTAGATGAAAGTTATCAGCTGATATGTAACTACTATGAATACAGGAAGAAAAACATTGAATTATTTGAAAACATGTCTTTAAAAGACCCACTAATACAGCAAGCACTGTATGATGGTTTCCCTGGAGTGTTGGCCAATAGAGACAGGTATTATTTGACTATTAAAATATTTTGTAATTTCCCCTCTTGTACGATATTTTCTTTAACGCTATATGTTTCACTTTAAATATTTTTACTTGTGTTCTGACACAATGAAGAACTATAACATAATGTACAAAAAAAATCAGTTGTTATAGAAACAAATACCTTTCATTAGTATAGCTTATCTGTAAGACTGCCATAACTTGCTACTTGTGTGAGAAATCTTTTCTCTTTTGTTTTATACTCCATTAACTATGAATATTGTTTTTCAGAAGAGGAAGGTGTGTAATAATATTTTTCTGCAATCATTGGGATCATATCAATTACTCCTTGGAAGTAATATACAGATCTTTGCTTTTATCATTGGACAAGCTCTTAGATAATCAACAAAATCAAATCAATGGTTTTATATTTATTGTTGACTGGACAGACTTTTCTCTTCGTCAGTCTACAAATCTCAGTCCTCGTGTACTTAAATCAATGATTGATGGCCTACAAGATTGTTTTCCTGCAAGATTTAAAGGAGTTCATTTTGTAAACCAGCCATGGTATGTGGAAGCAGCTCTGGCTGTCATTAAGCCTTTTTTAAAGGATCGAACTAGAGATAAAGTAAGCTTTTACATAGTTATTTTAGATAAGATCATTGAAAACTTCATGATTAAGTTATATAATTTTGTTATAAATATTCTATGAAATTAAATTAAAGAGATTAAATTAAAAATCAACAGATAAAAACTTGAACATCTGTATGTTTGGCTATAATTTTTATTGTTTATTAAAACTGGAAACAATGTAAAATAATAAATTTGTTGAGCACTGTGGACTAATTTTTTAACTAAATAAATAAAACCCACTAACCTCAATATAAAAATTTGTATTACTATTACTTTATTTACATTTCGATTACATGGTAATCAACTTCAGAAGTACTTCTGAAGATGATTACCATGTAATCGAAATGTACCTAAAGTAATTGTAATAAAGATTTTTGTATTATGGTTAGTGGGTTTTATTTATTTAGTTGAAAAATGTAAAATAATGTTTATCACTTCTTCTTCTTCTTCTTCTTTCTTATCCCTAGACCAACTTCATGAGATCATACTCTTTTAGAAGTCCTATTACTTCTGCTGGTTTCTTGTAGATGAATTCCGGGGTAAGTCCAATGCATGAGAAGATGTGGACTGGTGAGGCTGGTTCTTGGTTGCAGCTTGTACATGTTGGATATATCTTCTAAAGATCTGTGATTTTCATAGGTTTTGTATGTCTGCTTTTTAATCTTGCTAAAGATGTCTGTGAAATTCTGTCAAGTTGACTGTTGTTAGATACACCAGGTTGGTGCTCTTTGTACCATTCATGTTGCGGAGGTTGTTTCCATTTTCCTTCTTTTTCCTGTTTAAATTTGGAATATACTTCTAAATAGGTTAGGGTTTCTTTGTGGAAATTACTATTATTGCAGCCTTCTTTTGCTAAGTTGTCTGCCTTTTCATCTTGTCATCACAAATAATATATTAAGTGACAAGGAAGTTGACCATACAACTAAATCTTGTTTCCCTAGACTAATTGGGGTCAGAGATCTGGCAAATGGAAAATATGGATAATCTGTAGGATAAGTAAAAAAATACACAAACATACATACATTATAAGTTTAATAGGAATATTTACTTATTATCCTGGTTGAACATCATATTTAAAATGAAAATATTAGACAGAACCCCAATACCACAAAAATAATCAAAAATAACAAATAAAACAAGTTACTTAATGTTAACCCTTATGTACATTTCGATGACCATGTTATCATCATAAGAGGGTCAAATTAACAAATTACAATCTAGCAAACAAGAAGTAACAAACTAAAGTGATGCCAATTGCTCTCTGCGATCGCTATATATAGGTGTGAGATAAGCTCCTTCCCCTCTCTGCCCTCAACCAACAAATAACGATCGGCCATCTTGAACCAAATATTCTACGTCAAAAAGTACACTATAATAATAAATATGTAATATAAACTACAGGCAATAAATAAAATAAAAAGCAATTAAAATCATCTTGTCATATTTGAAAAAAGGCTATTAAACTACAGGCAATAAATAAAATAAAAAGCAATTAAAATCATCTTGTCATATTTGAAAAAAGGCTATTTAAGTGAAGAATATAGAGGTGAGTTAGGGATAGGACCTTTATCTGCATTTATTAATTTACTATTTGATTTTACTATAAAAATACTTTCATATCTATTAAGTAACTTTTTAGAGTTGATACATATAGCTGAAATAACATTTTTTTCTAATTCATGCTGATTATGAAGGATATGTTCTACTACACTAGATTTTTCAGGTCTATCATATTTAATACGCGCAAGATGTTCTTTATATCTAGATACAATTTTTCTTTTAGTTTGAGCTATATACATCTCGTCACAAGAACTACAAATTATCTTATAAATTCCTGATTTTTCCAGCATTGGAATTTTATCTTTCGGGTTACATAATAAATTCTTAAGTTTATTTTGACTTTTGTAGGCTATCTCAACATTTACCTTTTTAAAAATAGAGTCTAACCCTTTTGTTAAAATATTATCAAAAGATAAACTAATATAATTACATTTTTTATCTTTTTTTTTTGAAGAGTGGTAAATATGCTTAAAAAATATTTTAATCTTTGCTTCCTAACAATATTATCTACAATTTTGGTATCAAAATCGTTATATTTAGCCACTCCTTTGATATAATGCATTTTCCTTATAGAAACGTCTAGGACTAAGTGGTATATTTTTTTTTTTTTTTTTTTTTTTTTTAACGACAATGCTTTATGCACAGAGTGTGGGACTCCTCTCGATACTGCACTAGGCTCTACATCTGAAAGCTTACCCACTAAACTCGTCACCCTCCAGGCAGATTTCCACCCCGGAACCGCCGAAGCATTACTTCAGGGTGGTGCCTCTTATACTTCCTCCATTATATTACGGATCTAGCCATCCTTCTTCTTTTTTACATCGTAGAATAGATTCGATGTATTTCGATGCCATATTCCAGTTGGCTTCCGATGCAAGCATCGTCCGCACAAAGCTCTCTGGGGAGAGACCCGTGGCATGTGTCATAAATCGACTCCTCTGGTCTACGAATCTGGCGCACTCAAAGAAGGTGTGCCTCGAGTCATCCAGTTTGTCGCTACATATCCGGCAGTTCTGGGACAGAACTTTTCCCATCTTAAACAGGTATGCCCTAAAGTACCCGTGGCCTGTCAGGAACTGTGTGATATAGAAGTTCACTTCCCCGTGCCTGCGTTCTGTCCATTCCTTTAAGCTTGTTATCAGAAGGAACGTCCACCTACCTGACCGTTCATGATTCCATCGTTGCTGCCACTGGTTCATGGTTTGTGCTCTGGCTCGCTTGACCGCCTCTATTTTGCCTATCTCTTTACTGTTATTATATACAAATTTTCTCTCTTGAGCCAATAGGTCGATTGGCACAACACCTGCCACAACCAGCACAGCTGCCGACGAAACAGTACAGTAGGCGGTCGCTATTCTTAACGCTCCCATTCGTTGAATCGTATCGAGTCTGGTACAGTACTTCTGTACCTTCAAAGTGTCGGCCCAGATTTCAGCACCGTAGAGCATGATGGATTGCACCGTAGACCATAGGAGTCGTCTCCTGCTTGCCCTTGGGCCACCGACGTTAGCCATCAATCTTGCGAGTGACGAGGTCACAGCCGCAGCCTTATCACAGGTCATGCGAAGATGTTCCCCGTACGTCAGCTTGTTGTCCAGCTTGACTCCTAAGAACTTCACCGCTCTCTTAGTGAAGAGCGTCTCCTGTCTCACAACCATTGGTACCACCATCGGCATCCTCCTTCCAGATAATAAAACTATCTCAGTCTTGGAAACGGCCAGCTGTAGACTGTGTTCTGTCATCCATAGGTTAATCCTACGCATGACCTGATTCAGCCGTACCTGCGCCAACTCAGTGCTGCGAGCTGTAATGACAGCAGCAACATCATCGGCGTAGCCCACCAGATATGCATCTTCTGGCATTTCTAATCTCAGAAGACCATCATATGCCACATTCCACAGGTCTGGTCCCAGTACCGATCTTTGGGCTGCTCCAGCTGTGATTTCCTTTGTCCACTGTCTTCCGTCAGCAGTCCAGATCAGCCGCCGATCCCTCAGGTAATCTCTGATCACGGCCAACAGATACCTTGGAACAAAGAATTTCCGTTCCAGCGCCTCCATTATGGTCGACCATCGCACAGAATTAAATGCGTTCTTCACATCTAAAGTTACCAGCATAACAATCGGTCTGGCACCTTGACATACAAGATCTCCCAATTTCCTGGCTTCTATCACCTGTTGGATCGCCGTTACTGTGGAATGCCCTTCCCTAAATTCATGCTGGTTCTTGGTAAGGCCTCCTGCCGATTGTATTGCCTTTTGTAGCCTCGGTCTTATTAATTTTTCCATTACCTTTCCTAATGTGTCCAGCATGCACAACGGTCTGTAAGATGATGGATCGTCAGAGGAGCCCTTCCCTTTATTTATGAGTACCTTCCACTGTGATGCGAATATGCCTGACTTCAGACAGGCATTGTACATGTCCAGTAGAGGGCTCGGTTGTGCTCGAACCACCACCTTCAATACCTCTGGTGGGATTCCGTCTGGTCCTGGGGCTTTCCCATTTTTTAATGACATCACGGCCGTGATCAGTTCTGACTCAGTGAACAAAGGAATATCACCGCTCCCACGTGGTTCTTCAGGAGAGATCAGACGCTGGTGATCGGGAAATAGTGCTTCTACAATTCGTCTCGTTACGCTGGCGCTCAATGCCTGGTCAGAGGATCCGCCGTTCAGCTTTCGTGTAACTATTTTATAGCCCATACCCCAGGGGTCTTCATTAATCTCTTCGCAAAGGGATCTCCAGCAACAATCCTTGCTCTGCCGGATTGCCAAAACAAGAGCCTTTTTTGCCTCCTTGTGCTCTAAGGCTAGAGCCGCTGCCTTAACCCCGCCACGAGATCTCTGTGCCTTCCGTCTAAGTTGAAGACATCTTCTTCTGAGATCGGCTATATCGTCGGTCCACCAATAGGCTTGCTGTCTTGCTTGCTGGCATTGACATTTGGCAGGCTTGTCGTATGACGTAGGTCACCTGTTTAACGGCACTTTCTATATCCCCTACATTGGATGAATCTGGATAGGAGGCCGGATTACATTGCCACATGAAACAAAGTGCTTCCATCAACATTGCTCCATCCATCTTTCCTACACTCCACCTTGGCTGGCATCGGATCCCGGAACGAGATGTTATATACTCCTCTTCAATATCAAAAGATATATAATCATGATCACTCCCCGAGTAGTCCGGGAGCACTCGCCAGTTCCTACATCTCCACCCCAGGTTTTCCGATACCAGCGTCACATCTGGAATGGAGTATCCGTAACTGGGCCGATGATATGTCGAGGTATTACCAGTGTTTTGGATATGAAGTCCCAGTCTGGCTGCCATTTCCAACAGAAGATTTCCTCTTCTATTTGTGCGCGGCATTCCCCATTCCCCATTCTACCGCTCTGGCGTTGAAAAAGTGGTATATTAATCGCTCTGTTAATCAAACTGTTAAATACTCAGCAATGAAAGGAGGCAAACTGTTACCCATAGCAGTTCCATCACATTGATTATAAAATTCATTATTAAATTTAAAGAAATTTTGGTACATAGAAATTTCAGTTTATTTGACATATTCCTTAATTTTAACAGGTTTGATGTAATTTTTTGAAAAAAATTATCAACCTACAATATAGTTTCTTTAACAGGAATGCTGGGAAACAACAAACTTACATCAAAAGATACCATAATGTCAGTACTACTAAGTTTTATATTCTTAACTTTGTTAACCAATTCTATGCTGTTTTAAATAGGAAACATACCATGTTTTTCTTTTAAAGAAGTAAATTTATAGGCTAACCATTTTGATAAAATGTAAGTAGGGGAATCAATCACAGAAACTATAGGTCTCATTGCTTTCTCTTCCTTATGGATTTTAGGAAGGCAATATAACCTAGGTATAACAGGATTAGAAATTAGAAATTTATATATATCTTTCTTAGGAATGACTAAATTACAATTCTTAACAGTATCGTTTGTAACTTTGAATAAACTTATTTAATGGGTTTTTAACAATTTTCTGCTAAGGGCCTTCTTCTAACATTTTAGTTACTCTATTGACATGATCTTTTTTATCTAAGACTACAATTGCATTCCCCTTATCAGCTTTTAAGTAATAACAATCTTTGTTATAAAGACCTTTAACTAAATCAAAATTATTTTTAACATTAGCGTCTATTGGCCATACGAATATTATTTCCCATTTTAATTTTACAGGCATTTTGTATGTAATTTTTATCTTACTCTTAAATTAGAAATATTACTTTCTATGTTAGCTTCTATATCAAAACAGTTTTGTTAGTATATTTACAAAGTGCAAAATTTAACCCTTTACTTAATAAATTAATTTCATCTCTATTAAAAGTTTGGCTAGATTCATTACGAACTAGCGGACAAATAGGGTTCTTATTATTATTATTACATATTTTTTTTTAAATTTAAATGTTTACTAATTGATCCAAATTTCTTATCCAGATTTTTTATCTTAAAATCAATTTTATTCTTATTTATTACATGAATTTTTCTACAAAAATTATTCCAATCGATAGCGTCAATATCCTTTGCTAGTTTGAGGTGTAAATTGTACTTTTTCAATTCTAAACTGGCTAATTTACTATACAGATATTTAATTTCTAATTTTAACCATTTGAGTTTTGCAAATTCGATAACTCTTTTGGTACGTGAATTGTTAAGATTAATGCGGAAACCATTTCTAAATTTAGGAAAAACTTTAAACATTGACATTTTTTCAAAAAAATAATATCTACTTGTAATGATCTTATTTGTAAACTTTACTTACTAAAGAGGTTTTGCTCAGTTTACCAGGAAACCATGGTAATATACAATATCAAGAGCACAGTGGTACAATATATTACAATAAAAATATTGGTAAGAACCCCAAAATCACAAAAATAATAAAAAATAACAAATAAAACAAGTTACTTAAGATTAAACCCTTATGTACATTTTGATGACCATGTCATTATTATCAGAAGGTCTTATTACAATCTAGCAAACAAGAAGTAATGAACTAGAGAGATACCAATCATTCTATGTGGTTGCTGTATACAGGCATGAGGTAAGCTCCGCCCCCTCTCCGCCCTTGACCAACAAATAACGATCTGCCATCTTGAACCAAATAGGCCTATCTTAAAAAGTACACTATAATAATAAATATATTGTTTTATTTGTTATTTTTGTGGTATTGGGGTTCTTTCCAATATTTTCATTGTAATATATTGTACCACTCTGCTCTTGATATTGTATATCATATTTAAAAAGTATTGAATCATAAACTTTGTGTACTACAGTTTTATATAATGTTTTACTATTTTATTTACAAAGAATTAATATCCTTTATTTTAAACAAGTATTGATCATACAATTGATTGATAATGCTAGTTAAAAACTGTTATACGTTGAAGACCAGGTACATAATGATATTGAGCAGGTGGTACATATCATACCCCAGTGTTACCTATGGAAGTAGGTAGAGTTGCAGTTTCACATGCTAATTATTATATTTAAGTATTGAGGAAAGATTTGAATTCTATGAGGATAAATGAGATTTATGGAAAGTGGTGAATATATTTTGCACAGCATTTGTAATACTTACAAAGAGTTATATTAATTCCCATTCAATATATATCTTATAGAAAATTAATACATTTTTAAAATTGAGAATAAAAGAAAATTATTCCTAATTGATGGCAGATAAAATTAATTGACATAAGAAATTGCCTTTTAAATATTCAACAAGGCTATCAATGGTCTTTAAAAGTTTTAGTAACAAGGGGATTATGAAATATCTGATCTACAAAATTTAGTAGAAAATTATTGAATCTAAAAATCTCCAATTGCTCAACAATATTTGTACATTATATATAGAAATTATTCAAAGAAACAGATGAAAACATTTTTGTTGATAAAATGATGATTAAGAGAAAGGCGAGAGACAGGCGTTGGATTATTGCTTTGTAGAACCAAAAATGTTTTGTCTCAGTGAGGATTTTTTTAAAAATTAGCTTTATTTTAAGTTTTTGGAAGTTGAGACATTACAAATTACAATCGATTTTTTTTTTTTGTTTTGTTATTACTCCTAATCGCTGGGTTATTAATTTATGGAATCACTTATGCTTCTATTTAGTTTGGATAAACAAGGTTGTGCCTATAATAATTTATGGATTTTTTTAAAATTATAAAACAAATATAAAATTTTTAAGAATTAATAATTTGTTCAATAAAATAGTTATTTCTCAATAACAGGAAAGATTTTTTTCAGATTTTTGTCCATGGAAACAACTTGAGTACACTGCATGAAGCTGTTACTAAAGATGTTTTGCCTGCAGAGCTAGGAGGGGAAACTGGGGCTTATAATCCTATGCTGTGGGCAGAGCAAATCTTAAGACCAGAATCTGCTCCTCAGATCTCACAAAAGTATGTATGACTAAACCTGTTACTGACATAAGTATATCCTGTTTAAATATAATAAAAATATATCCTGACATAATTTTTAGGAGATGTTAAAAAGTATAAATAAATTATTAAACATTATTGTTTGAATATTAAAGTTACTAATTCAAGTTGAAGAAACTTAGGTGGCCAATTGAGTTAAAGAAAAAAAAGTTAAAAACACTTTACAAAACAGCGACATTTACAACGCCGCTGGAGTTTACAAACTAATTTGCAGTTCGTGCCCCAGTTTTTACATAGGCCAGACAAGGAGGTCTTTCTACCAAAAACATATAAACGCACTAACAAACAATAATTACCAATCAAACTTTGCTTATCATCTCAAGTCCACAAAACATGACTACATAGATATAGCATCCAACCTACAAATTCTTCATAAACAACACAGAAATAACCAACTTTACACAACCAAACAATACAAAATATACAGACATTTCAAACTACACCCTAGACACATACTCAACACACAGTTACATTATAACTCTCACACACTTTTTGACATCATAACTCCTAATGCTTACAAAGTACACGTACACCCCCACCATAATATAAAACTCCATCCCAACACCCTAACCTATGAAAATCTTGAAATCAGTTACGGTGTGAGTTGACAATGGCTCATATCACCCGAAATGGCCGTCCTCAACAAATATAAGTAAGTGCTACTATGGGGAAGTTTGTAAAATATTTACAAGTGTTTAAATGAAAACTAGTAGCTCACATGAAGATGGAATCAACAAAGTTTTTTTTAGGTAATATTTTTGGGTTATTTGTCAAATTACTAAAGAATAAAACTCATGCAATTAGAAACAGTGTTAAAAACTTGGTTCAACACCAACAGATTTAAAAGAATGTGAACTAAAAACAAAATAATTCTATTTGTAGGTCTTCAGAAGGAATTTTGCGGTTATATGGGAAAATATTACAGATGTCGTTTTTTTCTACACTTCACATTGGCCTGAATTGTGCTAAAACTAAAATAAGACGGGGGGAAAGGCTAATCACAAGGAAATAAAGAAACTTGCAGTTTTTTTTGTACACCTTGAGGCTTTTTAAAATCTCCATATTGCTTTCATTTGGCAAAAAACAACTGCCTACTGATATTTTTTAGCAGACACTATTTGCACTAGATCAGTGAATTGTTCAATGCTGTGAGTCACGGACAAGACTGTTGCTCAAGTGTGTTGTATTATTGTGAATTTGTGGTGTTTTAGTGTTTTGTTGTGTGTTAATGTTCATAGAGGGGTTGTTAATTATGTTTTCAAATATAGTATTTGATCGTGGGCGTGTTTTGTTGTTTAGAATGTGTTGTGGTTGATTTCTCTGGCATTGTATATTTCAAAATTTTCTGTTATGTTTAGTTTATTGCTTTTTTTGATGAAATGAAGAACTTTTAGATTTGTGGTTATATTGATGTATACGTGTACCGTGTTCTGTATATGAGTAAGAAAATTTGTTTTGGATTATTTTTTGTGTGTAAGTCCCTTGTATTGTAAGGTGAAGTTTCTCCCTGTTTGATCTATGTAGAAGCTAGGACAGTCGTTACATAGTATTTTGTATACTTTCGTCCTGTCATGCTTGTTATGGAATATTTTTGTGTTGTGTAGGTGTTTTTTGGTTTTTTTAAGGTGACTTTGTGTTTGAGATTGTGGAATGAAGAAGCTATTTTTTGTGATATGTTAGTGTTATGAACACAATTCTACACCACACAATTATACACTACCTTCATTTGAGTTAACCATGGTTTGTTCATGTTTTTTATTATTTGTGTTAGATGTATGTTTTTATTTAGGCTGGTGTGGTTATTAAATGGGATTTTATTTTTTACTGTTTCGTTAGTTCACATATAACAATAAATACTATACACAAAACAAAGACATACCCATGGGATCCCCTATATCAAGCATCTGGTCCAGAATATTTATCCACAAGTTCAAACAACGTAAATAACAACATATATGTTCATAAAATAATTTACTGACATAGGTATGTAGATGACATCCTAATCCTATACAAAGGCAACAAAAGACAGATAAATATTTTCTACAAATACATAACAACATAAACGCCATCCTGGAAACAGAACACAACCAACTTCCTAGGTCTTTCAATTACAAAAAAAAAAAAAAAAAAAAAAACAGTTAACATATATTTAAAATACACTGAAAGTCTACCACTACAGACAGAGCTATACTCAACACTTCCAACCACCCCATACAACATGAAAGCCCACTACTTCAGACAGAGCTGTACATAACACTTCCAACCACCCCATACAATATGAAAGCCCACCACCACAGACAGAGCTATACACAACACTTCCAACCACCCCATACAACACAATACGTCGCCTTTCATTCCATGATACACAGACTAATCAGCATACTCATGAAGAACGAAGAGTGCGTAAATGAACTCAACACAACCAAATACATAGCCCATAGAAACTACAACAAACACACTTTGAAATAAAACATAATACGCAAAAAAACAACAATAATAAATTAAAACAAAAGTATATAACATTAACACATCATGACAACATATCAAAAAACTAGCTTCTTCATTTCAAAAAATCAAATACAAAGTCACGTTTAAAACATCTAACACAACCAAAACATACTTACACTACAAAAAAAACTCCAGAACAAATACCACAGGGCAGGAGTATACAAGATTACATGTAACAACTTCCCTAGTTTCTAGATATCAAACAGGAAAACTTAACCTCACAATACAAGGAAACCATAATAGACAAAAAACAACCCAAATAAAATTTTGCTAATCATACACAGAACACACTATACACTGCACCAACATCACCACAAATCTAAAAGTTTTTCTAGTTGTTCATTAAAAAACCAATAAACTAAATACAATAGAAAATTTTTAAATATTAAAACATCAAAGAACCAACCACAACACATTCTAAGACAAACATACTCATAACCAAATACTTTATCCAAACATATAATTAATAACCCAAACATCTATGAACAAAATTATACACAACAAAAGACCACAGACTCACAACAATACAACACTCCTAAGCAAGAGTCCTGCCCTTGACTCACAGCATTGAACAATACTCAGAGGATCAAGTGCGAAATACGACAGCTGAAAAATATCAGTAAGTAGTGGTTTTTTGCCAAGTGATATCAATAAGAATGAAATAAAGAAACCAAATGTCATTATTGATTATAGTAATGGTGTTGATATAATGGATCAACGACTTTCTAGTTTCCCAATTATAGGAGAAACCGTCAAAGCATCTATTTCTTTTTTTTAAATTCATTTGATATTGCATTATTTAAATCTTTTTATATTCTTAATAAATTAAAACCTCCATCACAGAAAGAGAAAGGAGATTATACAGATTGTAGAATTAACTTACCATAACAGTTACTGGCAAAATCAGATCTCCCAGTAAGAGTTTTCTCTGGGTGTACAAAAAATAAGATACCACTCAATAGGTCTGCAAACTAAAAATTCGTCACTTCCCAGTTATAGTACATAAGGTAAAATGTCTAACAAAAAGGTGTAAAGAGTGCTTCTAACACTATCACACTAAATAATAATTTACATAATTAATAATACATTTATGAATATTTTTTTTAATAATTCGTGTATTTTTGTGTACATCTCAAGTGAACAATAATAGAAGAAGCCTAATATCTAACTTAAACCTCACACTGTAAGTAACTTTTAACTTGTTTTTACTAATGATTATTACAAATAATTAATTAACAAATAATAAACTAAATAAGGTACAAAATAATGACAAAAAATATACACCTGTATAAGATATATAATATTTTATAAGTGAGAATATTTTCATGACAAAATACAACTCAGTTAATGAGAGTAATTAAGTTGTACCTGTTGATTGCCATGAGATGAATCTAATTAGATATGTAATGGGTTCAGTTGTATGTGGTGTTTGAAAAATGTGGGGCGAAACTTTGGAAAATGAGCAGAGTGAAGAAAATGTGGACAGGGGAACATAGATCAAAAAATGTCTCATTTTACAACAACAATTTTTAAAAGATGGCCAGTAAAATTTTTACATCTTCAACATTGCAGTAACAGTGTTTTATGAAATTTGGTTCTGATAAAAAAAATTAAGCCTTTCATTATGAACTGAATTACATTTCATTTTTAAAAATCAGTTGCAAAATATATAAGATAGGTGAGAAAATGTACAAGCAAGTTGGATTTTATTTTGGTTCCAATAAGTTGCTTTTTATATTTTTAAATTTCAAAAAGGAGTACAAGTATTTTTTAATATTTATTAAAGAAATTTTGTTATATCATAGGGATCCTGGTAAGGTGTATTCGGATGGCAGTTAAAGACTCTTGATCCATCAACTTCCAACCAACAGAGATAAGTATTTTTAAAGAATGTATTAATTTTATATTGGTGTGGCAAACCTAGGGTTTAGGTAATTTTATAATATTAATATGTTTTAAATGGCCCAATACAATCATACATTTATAAAAGACTTTTTAATCTCACATCTACACAAATGTGTACTATGTAATAGTTTTTACTAATTCTTGACAGCTTTTTTTTGGATATTCTGTTATTTATTACATTAAAAACTGTCTAAAATGTAGCTTGAACAAATATACAAACATAAATAGAGTTTATTTAAAAGAATTAACTTTAATTGGAACAAAACATTTTAGCATGCATACCCCCCTAATACCCTAGTCTCATAAATCAGGGGAAAATCAAAAGTTTAGACTCTAAGAAGCTAAAACTATTTATTTTTGTTAAAAACTAAATCACTAATGTCATTCTTATTCAATTTAAAATTGAATGATACAAAATCAAAATTTTTAGAATTGATATAAGGAATAAAATTAGAGTAGAGATGGGTAAAAAAAGGTTTGTGAACTGCTATAACTACTTAGTAAATATTTAATTTTTAATCCTTAAATTAACTTTTAAGGAGGTTTAAAAGGATAAATTTGGACGTCTTTACTCTGATTATTTCTTTGTTTTGTAGATTTAAATAGTTAATAATTTCTTTTCTGTTAAAAAAAGATTTTATTTATGTGCATAGAAATATTTTTTCATGTGAAACTAACCTTAAGTGAATATATGTTGTACATTTGAGTAAAAATAATTATTTAGTATTACAAACACAAAAAGTTTTAAATTTTGTTGAAAATTAATAACTAAAATACAAAATTTTTTAACTTTTTAAGAACTATTATACTTTTACATTTCTAATACAGATTATTATATATGAGGTGGCACAGAAATTCAATGGATTTTTTTACATTAACTGACAATTTTAAATAAAATTTGTTAGATGTTTATGCTTTTTTAAACACATTGCATGCAGAATGGATAAGATGCATTCTACCCCCAGAAGCTGAATTTGTAATATTTCTAAATTTAAATTATTGGTGTCAATGATAATCCAAATAATGATGAATAAAGTAGGTTGCTTTATTGACCAGCACATGCATTTACAATATAAATATTGTTGTAACAGAGATGAAATATTTTTATAGAGTTTTATGTACAAAATACAAACCCGCCCAACTCTTACTTGTAACACATTTGCATCCTATGTGATAAAAGTCATAACACTTTTTGCAACAGTTAGTTAATTATGTGGGCAAGCTCAACTTGTCTTGTCATTATAGTCTATGTTGATTTACCTTTGCGCATGAAAAAAATTGTAAATAATTCAAAAATAACTGGTAAAATAATAAACAGATATAAAATTTATTGCAGATTTAGCAAAAGTCATAAATAACAACTAATCAGAATAGCAAAAAACTACAAATATTCATGTTGAGCAGAAATCTAAACTGACAAATAATAACCACTTTCATTAGCTTTTACTGAAGGTTATGTTTCTTATTGGACTATGGACCAAGGTCAATGCATATGCTACTGGTACTACTGATACATCTGCATGCAATGTGTTAAATATTTAAACAAAATAGATTTGAACACAATTTATGTAGCTTCTAATATTGTGGTAATACTAAAGTAGCAGTATTATTGTGGTAGAGTGCACTAGTTGAAGCTGTTGAGTTGCTCATTTGTAGGAAATGTAGAATTTAGTTTTTACAAATATTTTTATACAAACATTAAAACAAAAAGGTTTATTTATTTGTAATGCCCAGTTATATAAATCATTGATATAAATGAGTTTTCTTCATGAATAAAATGGGCAAACCATTAAAAAATGACATGCATTTTATAACTGCAACTATCCAGGTCACATGCATTTATTTTTCTTATTTGTTTTCTTTATTAATGCTAGTAATCTTAGAATTGAATTACGCCAAGTAAAAATGCTGACTAAGCACATACTTGTACATCAAACTTACAGTGTGTGCGTGCACAGACGCACCTGTGTGTGTGTGTGTGTGAGAGAGAAGGGAGAAAGAGGCAATGGATAAGTGCCTATCAGAGCAAACCATTTACAAATATGCCCAAGCTTAGTAATTTATTTAGTGCATTAAACTCCAGTTGTAACAAAGTTCCTATTTTTTTATTAATTTAACTACATAATGTTGCAAGAAAGAGACAAAATAGTCTATCTTAATTTAGTCAGATTCAAGATGAAAACTTTGTAGTATAATGAAGGAAGATGAAACTTTTAAATATTCATGGTCACACCATACTCAGGAAAATTAATAACTACTAATTTTTCACATTTCTGGAGTTAATTTTTTCCTAAAATTATCAATAACTAAATTATGAAAATAACCTTGTACTTCTAATTAATGTGTAAAGATAATTTTCCTTTCTGGTCTTCGTAACAGTTCTATATTAACTATTTGTATATAAATTTACTTTTGTTATTTTCTGTACTGTTAAAAGAAAAGTAGTGTATAAAGAAAAGAAATGCTAATAAATACACAAAAACCTCTTAACCACAAACTTTCTTTAATTTACCCTTATGTACATTTTAGTTACAAAGTAACCATCCTCAAACGGCTTTCTTCTTTAGTTTCCAAAGGTAATGTTAATTTCTTACGAAAAATCCTAATCTTTTGCTTCCTAAAGAAGAAAGCCGTTTTATTATTTTACCTTTTGACAAAGTTTTAACCAAAGGGCTGGAGGGAATTTTTAAGAATGTTAAATTGAGAGTTGCGTATAAAAATCATAATAACCTTAAAAATTTATTAGGTAATGCAAAAGATAAAGTAGAAACACTTGATAAATCAGGGATTTACCAAGTTAATTGTAAGGATTGTGATAAAATGTATATTGGACAGACAAGACGAAAAGTAATAACTAGATTTAAGAAACATATTAGGGATATTAAATACCAAAGATCTGATAAGTCTAGTATTGCTGCCCATATTTTAGAGACCAATCACAATCTAGATGTTAATAATGTCAAGTTAATTAAGAATGTTAGAACTAATAAGTTGTTAAATAGTTTCGAAAGTTTAAAAATTAGTAAACATAAACCTGAAAATTTATTAAATTCTGATAGAGGTCCTATTCCTCATTCAATTTTATATTCATTTGTTAAATAGGATTATGATTTTTATATTAAATTTTGTGTTGGTTATAATTTCAAAAAACAATTTTAATTATGTATTTATTGTATTTTTAATTTATATTTTAGTAAATTGACGTAAGATATCTTGCTTTCACTCGATGGGCGTGGCTACGCCTTGTTTAACAGGTGGGGCCGCGGTGATCGGAGTGGGAGTGGCTAGTTCTGTAGATTATAAATAAGGTATTTTTCTAGCGTTAATCAGTCTTTGTATGTTATCCCTCTGAGGATGGTTACTTTGTAACTGAAATGTACATAAGGGTAAATTAAAGAAAGTTTGTGGTTAAGAGGTTTTTGTGTATTTATTATTAAATTCAACCACAGTATATTCCTAATAAATAAATAGTAAAAGAAATGCTGAATATTCCATTTTAGATCTATATACAAAATAAATATAATACAAAAACAAATATTAATGGATGGGTTTGGTGCTGACATTGAAGTGGCAAATTACCCCCATGTTTGAACAATTCATAAATTGGTGGAATAAACATAAATATGCTGAGAATAAATTTGCAAGGTGTAATATTAAATGGAAAGGTTTGACTTAATTCAACACCAAGCAAGCTGCGTTTTAAAGAATCTCTTTATCAAAAACGATTTATAAAAAAGGCACTGGACTTGAAATGTATCAGGGTTAAAACTTTGTAAGAATAGCATGATTATTTTTATTGTAACCTTAAAAAATTACACTTACTAATTACAACAGAGACTCAGACAAATCATAAATTCTTATGTCAAACATTTTAATTTAAAATTAGTCTATTAATTAAATGACTAAGTATATGGGTTGAAAGATAACTTTTTGAAAATGTTCCCTGATATCAATTTCCAATTTAAATAAACGTTAAACATCATAGAAGATGAAGTTAGGAGTGGAGCTAATAATATTCAAGAATTTAGCAATTGTGTATAAGTAATTAGAATTTTCACTACAAATGGTATAACTGAAAAAAACTAATGTAAACAAGACTAATGGAAAGCAACATGCAGATATCGATAACCATAAATAGGTTTGGAAGGGATTATATAGTTGGTATGTAACTAAATTAATGTATGCTAAATAAAACTTCATTGAATGTTGTCTTATATAAAAACTATTTTTGATAAGTGAAAAAAAATGCCTATTTTTACTTCTTAAAAGTAAAATTGACTTTATTATTTTTATCTGTGGTTTATTTTTTTGTTTGCTAAATTTCGTTTTTAAGGAAAACAACTTGAATATTTTTTACCATAGAATATTTCAATGAGATTTCAGTTCAAAAGGTAATTATAATTGTGTTACACTAAAATCTGTGTTTTTATGTAATTCAATAATAGTGTTAAAACTGGGATTTAATGTATCCTTGGATAGTTAATTAAATTTTCAATCTTGTCACATGGAATCTCCTTAAATTTTTATTTATAACTATAGTTTTATACACATTTTTTAAAGAATGTTTTGGTGTAAATTGAATGTTAAAGAAGCAAAATATTTATATTAATGTCATCATTTGGAATGTAATTTGAAATTAATATATGTTATTATATTTTTAAGTTAGGAATATTACTATTATAAACATTAAAAGTAACAACGTCGTATGGTTGACAATGTATACTTCTTGAATACTACTTACCAGAATGTTCACCGGAAGTACTATGATAGACCACAATTTCTTTTGGTTTTTCTCCTTTGTACAATAATAAAAATATATACAATGGGAGAAATTAATAATATTCAAAATGTAATAATAAAGCTGTTCTCAGAAAACTTTTCACTCATAGAAAAATTAAAGGTACTTATGTATTATTCGGAAGCCACTAATATAGGTACTTAGTAATGTTGTTTAAAATTACAACCAAATCTATCCTGACTAGGTACTTCATTGGTATATTTTAATGTAGATATATAGTAATCTATACTAATATATAAAAATCTAATGGTGAGTGTGTGTGTTACTCAATCATGTGAAAATTACTTTACCCATTGAAGCTAAAATTTTACATAGACAATCTTAGCGTCCGTGGTTAACACATAGGCCTATTTTTATTTAGAAATTCCGTCAGGGCACTCCCCTCGAGGCTTGAAAACCCCCTTAACACTCAATTTTTTATACTCCATTTAATACTTAACTTGACTTAATCACCTGTAACAGTCATTTTTAAACATATTTAAACAGCTGATAGTAATTGATTGTTCTTCATCTTTCTAGGATAGTTTACTTTACAAATGTTATGTTACAAGCAGAAGTTTTTCCTTCCCTTGGTTTTCAAGACAGTAATCAGTAAGTTTATAGTTTGATATATTTATTGGAAACTAATCTATACTATTATATAAAAATCTAATGGTGTCTGTGTGTATTACTTAATCACGTATTAACTACTGGACCCATTGAGCTGAAATTTGGTATTTATTTCCCATTCCCACATGATAGATTTTAGGAAAGGAGAATTATACCTGGCGACAATTAAAAAGTCATCAGATACAAAAAAAATTATGAAAACTCTCGCTCATGCCCCAAAAGTTTAGAGTTTTGTAAAAATGTAATTCCCCCAAATGTGGTAGTAATAGTGCTGGTAAAAATGCACATTACCCACCCCCAATACAATGCATATAAAATGAATCAAAGACATGTCCTGAAGCTATATTGACAATTATTGTTTGCTTTTGCCACGGAAGGTTAATTTTATTTACCCATGAAGTATCAAGTCAGGATAAATTTGGTTGTAATTTTATACGTTTAACCAAATGTACACATTTGAGGCTAGAATAGAAATAACGTGACGAAGTATTACACGGCGGAAGTAGACGTTTAATTAGGTAATGTTCTATAAAATTACAACCAAATATCCTGACTGGACACTTTACAGGTATATTTTAATATAGGTATATAGTATTGTATCTATTGTAACTGGATACTTTATAGGTAGGCCTATTTTTAAATATATGTTCCACTGGCCTTGGAAACTCCCTTAATGATAGGTTTATAAACTATAGTTTGATATATTTATTGGGATTTAATTTCAGTAAATTAAATTCAATACAAATACAAATTAAATCAATACAATTATTCGTCAACCCCGTACCGAGGACAGGTACTCTGTTAGTGTTGTATAAAATTACAACCAAATCTGTTCTAACTGGATGCTCTATAGGTATATATTAATGTCTATTGTAGTTTAATGCCCTGATGCTACTGAGTACCCAAAAACCTATTCTCACCTAAAATGTGAATAAATAAAACCTAACTTTAGTTCTTGAATTTTTGTAGTCCATTACGTTCGGTGAATAAACTATTGTTTAAGTGATTACTAACTTTAGTGTTTTTTCCACAGTTAATTTACGTGTTGGTTCAAGTTAATTTATTTGCCTATGAAGTATCCAGTAGGATAGGTTTGGTTGTAATTTTATACAACATTACTACTTACCTGTATTAGTGGGCACCTTATAATACATAAGTGCCAAATTAAATTATAAAATTAATATTTAATATCTTCAAAAAATTGTGAAATTGTGTCTAAGAACAATGAATGTCTATTGTTAAGAATAATGAATGTCACATTATTAAGAAATTGTTTTAAAATAATTATAAATATCAAAGCTGCTTTAATTAGCTAGCAAAAAAGGTAATTCATGTATATTCAATATTCAACTTATGAAAACAATCATAGTTTGTCAAAGTTTTTGAGGTTTAGGTCCATCTATATAGCCAATGCAATTACTGCTCTGAGAAAATCTCATATTTCATACTTCTTTTACATATGTAATATTTTATTTTTCCTACATTTTATGTTAGATCAGATCGATTTTTTTTTTCAATTTTCAGCAGAACCTTGTTCATATTTACTTCTATTACTCCACTAAATGTTTAAAGTAAAAATACACTGTTTTTATTTTGGTATGATGTATTCTAAGGCCAAAAAGAATGACATTTTTAATGGTTGATCATAACATTAATGTTATTATATGTCAACACATTGTTGCTTCAGCATTGTAATCATTAAATAAAAGTAAATAATTAGTATCATTAAGAAATACACACTGGTTACACATTCTCCTCACAACACAAACAGAATATGTTAAACATTATATATATATATATATATATATATATATATATATATATATATATATATATTAAACAGATCATGTTTTTTGGCAACCATGTTTCCTTCATTAGTGATTAAACTATATTAAAATGTAGTGTGAACTGCAATGTGTTGCCAAAAACATGTGTTCTGTTTAATAATGTTTTTTTTGTGAGAAAAGTGTATCACAGTGAATTTCTTATATATTCAATCTCACAAGCTAAGCTCTAACTTATAGAATCTAATTCGTTTTAATTTTTGTATTATTTTGCACATTTGTTCTGGCCAAACTTTTATCTAAGTAACTACTCCAATTTTGTAGACTTTAGTATATAACTGTTATCTAAATGGTTTAATCGTTGTAAGGAGAATTTCACAACAGGTTTTTCTTATAAAAAGTGTTTTGATAATGGCTTTCAATTGTGTGCAAGATCATCAAATCATTTGGTATTTTACTTTAGGGCATGATTAAAGTTTTTGAAAGCCAAGGAAAAATAGAAGTTTTTTAACTAGAATTGAATCAAGCCAATTATCTGCTAATACTGTGATTTAATCCGGGTTCAGGCTGTACAAGGACTTTTACTATAACACACAAGCATTATTCGATTTGTAGGGTCCATCAGGCTGAACTCCCTCATAGATTTCTAAATTTATTTTGTAATAACTGTTAGTTTAAGTCAGCACAAACATTTTAATTCTAAATTGCATGATTTTTTTTTATTTTGTTGTTAAAATTAGGTTTTTTAACCTATGTTTACATGACGTTTTTAGTTCCAAAGAATGAAGATACTATATAGAGATCCTATATTCGCAAGCGTAACACTCAGATATGTATGTGTATTTGTGTAAAACAAATACATATCAAAATAGGCTGTCTCTTTTCTGCTATGGCATATCCTTTCATAAAAAATGCATACATTTAATACTTGTCTCGTTATCACTTCTATATAATAATCACTTCATAGCAATAGTATATATTTTAGTACTTTTTTAAATATCAGTACTATCTTTTTTTTCCAAAAAAACACATTCATTACCACTTAAGGGTCAAATAACCATTTCTGAAATTGTTCTTTACCATTTTGTTTATAGTTTGTTTTATAACATTGTTTACTATCAGTTATTACAAAATCATTTTCTGAAAACATATATATATATATATATATGACATTATTATTATTACTTGCAAATAATTTTTTCTACCACTAAGTGCAATAATTTTACCTTATGTGATTGAGGCACTTTTCGGTCACTTGACCATTGTGCGCCTTTCGGTCACTGAGTGATTTGACTGGTCAAGTGACCGAAAGGTGCCTCATCACATAAGGTAAAATTATTGCACTTAATGGTGGAAAAAATTATTTACAAGTATTAATAATAACTTTATAAAGTCAGTGCAACAGAAAAATAATGGACAACATGAAATATCACTATATTTATAATGTTTCAAATACAAAAGTTGTTTTAATTTATATATTTTTTAAAGCTGTTTGCAAATAAAGGTATTAGCATCTTCAGGAAAAACAATGGCATTACAAATTTTTTACAAAAATTAAATCATATTATATTACAAGAAAACGTATTACCATATACTCGTATATAATTTCTGTTTGAAGTATACACCGCCTTTCAATTCCCAGCCTTTACTGCTCTCTATTCATCCATAACTTCAATTTCAATTCTCACTCTTCAATCCTCCATTGATTCATTCTCTCCAACTTCTTCTAGACCTATCTCAGTTCTTCTTTCCGCAAGGTTTCTATTCTAGCAGTCCATTTCTGTAGCCCTTAATACTGCTTCATTATTATTATTATTAACCCTACTTTACTACTAAGTGATGGTTTTGATCATACTTTTATATGTTTCTTTCTAAATCTGTTGGTTCCAAAGTATTGATTTTAACTGTAATATTGTTTTTTTAGTTTGTTCATTTCTCTTCTTTAACCATGTAACTAACCGATTTTTTTCACAATCATACTCTTTTATTGTGAATTTCTAATTCTCTTTATATGCCATTAGATCTGCCTTCATTTAGAAAACTGTTTTTGTATAATAAGGGGAATATCTGTCATAAATACCACTTAATTATTATCCCGAGTAAATTTGAATGAATAACGTATATCTTAATTAATGATATTTAACATGCAACGGTTATTTAACTACCATTTTATATAATTAAATGTTATTCATGTATAGAGGTTAGAACTTTGAAGTAATTGTACTACAAAAAAATGTAACTTATGTTTGCATATATTGCTGCTTTTGAATGTAGTTTGACAATAACACAATAAATGTTTCACTTTCACACTCGTAAAAAAACATTTAATTCGTTTACACACAAAAATACCCACTAGATACCAACTTTCATCAATAAATATCTACATAAATATACATAAGATGTGTAAAAATGGTTTTATGTATTTGCGAGAGTATGGTAAATTTTAAAACATAGTGTAACAACAGAGTGTTACATCACAGTCTGGACAGAAATATTTGGATTCTCTTCTTTTTTTTTGCACCAGATGGTCGGACACAAACTACACATTGTTTTGTTCAATTTGTTTCTGGCAGTTTGTAGGAGTATTTCTGAAAAGTTATATATCCTGTTAGCCTAAGAGGTGTTAGGGTTGAGCTAGGACTTCTATTTTTGAAAAAGGTGAAACAAATTCAGAAACCCAGCAAAATATCTGGTAAAACCAAGCATAAAAATAAACTAATGCAGTTGTGAACTAATGCAAGAATATATTATAACTGTCAATAAGACTAAACGAACTGAATACTGTAAATAAGAATCAATAACAAAATGCTTGGAAGTCTGAAAATGTAGTGTCATAATATCGTAAACAATTGTCAGCTAATCACGACTATAAATAGACTAGAACATAACACAGCATTATCTATGCCTCCGTTTACATCATCAATCTCTATCGCATTTTGTAAAATATCATACAAGAAGAAAAAAAAACATTCTGATTCAACTTAGGTTAGTAATTTAAACAACAAACGCCTTTTCCGAGAACTTGTGTTAACAAGTTAAGTGGTTAAGAGAACTGAAGTAAACTGTTCAAATTTCTTTCGAAACATCATTGTATGAAATATTCTCTTCAGCCAGTGTAAGTTAATAAAATCTTTGTTGAACGCCTTACATTTTTTAACCCTGGAACACTAGAGCTATTTGTGAGCGCATTTCACTAGTGCCACGTAAAATTGACGTGTTTAAATAAAGAGTTGCTTTTGGTCATTTAAATGAGGTTTTGCCGTGTTTTATTTATCTTCTTTTTCTTCTTTATTTATTTGTCAATGTTTATTTAGCATAAATATTTTTATATATTACATAATACATATTACAAAATATAATTTGAAATGTCTTTATAATTTCACATGATGAATTAGCCACACTCGGGACATTTCTTTAGTTGATGCTCCCCGCAAATAGATTTCCCACATGGGCAGTGTGTCGTGGTCATCCTCTTCTTTTTCCAATTGCAAAAGTTGCAATATGTTCGTGATCCTTGCTGCGAAGTTACGCCTGTTTGCTGTCTTTCGATACTCAAGACCTTCCTAATTGTTCTCTTCAAATCATTTGAAATATTTGTCTGTTGGAGCCTTCGTCTTTGCCAATTACTACATAATTCGTTATGTAAAGTAAACATAAATTCATTTCTTGAAAGAGCCTTTTTATCATTATTTTTATTAAGCGTGTAGAAGTTGTGTAGGTAAATTATATAAGCATTGATGAAAGAGATGTTAAAAAAAAGCACAATGGCCAACGTCTGGTTTTCCTGCCACAGTTTGTAGTCTGACACATTTGATCAAACGCGTCCACACTTCCTTTTGTAGCATTATATGTTAAGATAATTTCAGGCTTCTTGGAGGCATCATTTATAGCTGTGTCTCCATGCATAGTAGATATTAGAATAACAAGTTTGTTGTTCTTGGGCTTATACGACACGGCCGTTACATCTTCGTGAAAAAGAAACATACTGCTCGCTATTCCTCAGTTTTCATATTTTACATCCTTAAACTCTGCTGGAAGCTCTCTCTGGTTTTTTTTAATAGTCCCAACAGTTGTGAGTTTACATTCCTTTAGAAGATGCTTAGCAAGTGGTACACTATTGAACCAGTTGTCTAGAGTGAGTTTTCGGTTCGTTCCTGATATAGTTTTGGCTACAAGTTTTTCTAAAAAGAAATCTGCCACTGGTTTTTTATGTGGGACAGTACTTTTTCCCAAATAAGGTATAGCATTGATCATGAATTTAGTGCTATTGTCACACATCATGACTATGTTTATCCCATATCTGTTGGGTTTGCTTGGAATATACATTCGAAAAGGGCATTTGCCGCTAAATCCGACCAATTGCTCATCTATATGAACTCGCTTTGTGGTTTTTTATGCAGCTATCAACTAAGATCTCCCAGATTTCAGATACAGCTGCGAGTTTAATATCCTTTTGTCTTGCGAATCTTGTGGTATTGTCATCAAATCTAAGACAGGCAAGAATAAAAGAAAATCTTCTTTCAGACATTGTTGCTCTGTATTTATCACCAGAATAATTATAATCAAACATTGTTCTAGTAGTCAAATGATTGTCCTTCAATACTGCTGACAGTACTAGAAGTTAAAAAAATGCATCCAGCTCTTCATAAACTAAATCGTTTAGGGATCCATTGTTTTCATTCTTATACAATCCACGTCTTACCTTCATTTCCTCATTAGTGTGAGTCAATATTATTTTACTAATATCCTCATTTATGAAGAGTTTAAAACATCCAACGGGGTTGAAGGCTGCATTACAATTTGCAGTCGAGCCAGGAATGATATGGACGATATTTTTTGCTGAAGTCTTAACAGTTGAAATATTGGCCTTAGTGTTCCAAATAAAATTATCTTTTCCACTGAGTGTATCAACATTTGGCAAAACAATGTACTCCTGAACACACGTGTCAACGTTCATCTTTTCTACTTGCTTCTGCTTGTTTGCTTATGTTTATCTCATCCTGCGTACTAGTTGACCCTTCATTTCTTTTCTCTTGATGGCTGCTAGTGGATGCTTGATTACGGGAAACCTCAGGCTCTTTCACCTTTCTCTTCTTCAGTTGATGTACTAGCCCACGTTCTATGTTTCTAATACGGTTTTCTGTAATATGTTCTTCACTTTCATATGTATTGTCGAGCTCTGCCCTATCTGGTAGGTATTCGGGATCAAAATCGCTATCGTACTCATCTTCTCCATCTGACTCCTCTTCAAATTCTAAATTATCCTCATCACTTATCTCTTTCTCCAATATGTCACTTATTTCACAGTCTTTTAAATATTCTTGGACACTCAGTTTTAGCACACAAGAAAAAACACGAATAAAAAATAATATAAAGATACCAAATGTCAACTAAATGTAAGAAAATCAAAAACATCCAAATAAAAAATAATTTAAAGTAGTAATCAGACAACTAAATATAAAAAACTATGTTGATTTCACAAGGGCTACGTAAACATTATGTGTACTCGCTTGACTTGTATCACTAGCGCCACGTCAAATTGACGTCCTAAAATTTTCAATTATTACTAGCGCCACGTAAAATTGACGTACACCTAATAAACAACAGGATATAGACAAGTACCAAAACTCAATAACACTAACTTCACTATGCCGTCTCAAGGCCAACTGACACTAGAAAGCACTGCTAGGGGTTGGGCAGTCTAATTCATGTAGGAGGGTGTGAAGAGAAAAAATGGTAGGGCAATACGTAATATTTACGTACTCTAGCGTTCCAGGGTTAAATAAAATGTTTTTGGTTTTATAAGACTTAGTTTGCTAAACAATACAAAAATGGCAGGTTTTGATTGTGAATTTCCAACCCTTGCGTTAGGAGGGTCTTGCAAAATTTGTGGAGAGTGATAGGAGAGATGGGTAAGTATCTGGCTCAAGAACTGTCCCTTGCCAGTATGCTATTAAGTATTGCATCTTTCACTGTACATGTTCAGACACACAATTTAGAAGAAAATTATAGAACATTTGACATAAAACACTTTCTTTATCCATTATATTGTATCTAAAAATAAATTACAAAGAAATCTAAGAGCTTTTAAATAATATTTATATCTAGATAATAATAACATTGATATGGATCTGAATTGTCCAGAAATCTTCCTGGATAATAATAAGATTAATAAGGATCTGAATTATCTAGAAATATACATAATCAACTGCTAGATAAACAAGGTTTCACTGTGATTATAATAAAAATAACTTCTATTTAAATTCTTATGAAACTAACAAACATTATTCATTTTTTAATTTTTTGTTTGTTATGAGTAATATATGAATATGATGTATTTATTATGTTTGCTATGTTCCTTTTAATATTATTTTTAATTATTATGTTTATTCTATTATATAAAAAATATGTTTTTTAAATTGCAAGGAAATATGTTAGTATATTTAAAAAAATGTTATAACGTAAAACGTATAATAAAATTAATAATGCTTAAAATGTAAAAACATTTATAAAAAAAATTAACAGTATTAATATAAATAGAGTAATATAAATGTTTTTGTTATGCATTGCTTAAGGTATAAATAATCAAATATACTTAATTTACAATCAAGTGAGAAAACATTTCCTGCCTTACTTTCTTTTATATTGTATACATTTACTGAATAACAATTCTAAATTATTTACTAAAGTATTTTTATACTGTGATAAAATAGGAAAAAGGTAATTAATTACATTACATTTTATAAGTATATCTTATGTGCTTGATAAATTTCAGTGAGTATTATTATAATATTTATTATAGTTATATTTAATATTGTTGTTTTATTGTAGTTATATATAAAATATTGTATGATAATTTAACTATGGAATAAACATTATTATGGTATCGTTATTTATTTTAAATTATTTAACCATCTTCCACTTCTGCCTTCACTTTAAATGTTGCTTGTTAACACTGTAATTATGGCATTATTCTTAGCAGATCTAAAAAACTATACAGATGTCGGTCCGAACCATTGATGAAAATTGAAGTTTGTTCTCCTTTCTGGCCTTTTCTTACTGTTTATATTTTCTCAGTTGAATGTAACTAATATTTGAACCGTCCAATTATGTGGCTGAGATATTCTGGTTTTTGCTTCTCAATTGTATGTATGATCTTTTTGTATATATTTAATAACTCTACATGGATTTATGCTATTTGTTAGGATTTTACCAAATACCAGAATATCCTAATTGTGTATTTGATATACAGTATCACAATATTTAGCTTTTTAACTAAGTGTATGATGTATTAAACTAATTTTAATTTTTAAATTTAATGGAAGAAATACATTTGTTGGACTATTTTTTGGTCACGATGGTGTATACTTGTATGCAAAGTATCTGTATTGGTAACCATTTTAGCTGTTTACTTCATTCAGTTTTTGTTGTTTTGCTGTGATTACATATTCGTTCTGTTATTAAAATAAATCAGAGAATTAATTTTGTTTTAAGAACAAAATGGAGGCACATTAAAGTTTTAGAAATGTCCAGTTTGTTTGTTCGGTATTTCCTACATAATTTCTACTCCATACAGTTATTCAAAATTCAGCAGTTTTAAAAGTCATTGATCTGTCACTGTTGTATTTTCAAAACATCTTGAAAAATGTTATAGACGTAAACCAGTTGATATGCCAAATACTTCATTTTTCTCTATGTCTATTGTCTTCATAGATATCTTGAAAATATCTACATCCTTGTTTTACTCTTGGTACTAGTGAAAATCAACATTTCCAAAACTCTTCTGCATTTAATCCTTCAAGTAAAATATAATAATAATTCTCAGACTTGAATTTATTAATTAATAAATATTTCCAGTGAAAACTAAACTCAACAAATTTTCTCCAACTGCTGACAATGAAATAAACTTTTGATAGTTTGAGTCTGGCGTTATAAAAAGTACAATTTACTGTGAAATTTTTAAAAAAATATTTTTTTTATTTATTTCTTGTTTATTGACAAATTCCAATCACACATTCTATGTTATATACTAGAGAATATTATGATTATTACTTATTATTTTTAATAAGGTAAATTGTTATTAACTTATTTCATTTAATACACAGTTAAAGAATTTTCAAATAGTCCTGTAAGATCTTCTTCTGACTGTGGGCGAGGAGCAAGCATAGTCATTCTGTCCTGTAGCAAAACAAAAATATAAAAACACATTTTTCTTACTGTGAACAGCACACAATTTAGGCAGGGCGTAAGCTGAGATTCAGGCGGTGCAGCACATGCAAGCCACGTTTTACAGTGCAGCACACGCAACACACAAATCTTTTACCGACGCATGTTGAGACGTAGCACACGGCACACAATGCCATTTTTGCCTTGAAAATGGAAGATACCGATACCAACTCATTTGAATTCGATATTGAAATTGAGGAATTGGTTCTGTGGCAGAGTGATTATATGAAAAAACGAAACTGACACATGGCTATGTTGGCCCTTAAAGAGTCTTTATACGTGTTTTTGCTATAGCCTTCATGATTCACATCGTATAGCAGATGTAACTCGCACAGAGTTATTAGAGATTTTAAAAATAAAAGAGCTAAGTACAATATGTAAACTACGGTTCAGTGTTTGTCTATTACTGACTATATCGACCATATATGTTGAAACGTGTGGTATTAGATATTTTAAAAATATGAGAGTTGAGTACAAAATGTAAACTGCTGTTGAGTGTTTGTCCATTACTGAATAAGATAACTTAATTGTCAAAACATGTGTGGCGTTAAAGATTTAAAAAATACAAGATTTAGGTACAATATGTGAGCTACTGTTGAGTGTTTGTCCATTACCGGCTGAATCAAACTGTCATTCAACGACATTTTGGGTCCCTAGTTGCGTGGCGTCAACTCTGTGTGCTACAAACTGTGACATACTGGCCCACGCGTGTGCCAGAAACAGACATGCATGCGCCTCAGCTTACACGGATCCGTTAGGAAATTTGGCGGCACAGTTTTCTGTCGTGTGTTGCGTTGCATGTGCTGTGCCGCCTGCGTCTCAGCTTACGCCCTGCCTGACACTGAAATATTTTATTCTAATAATTTAGTTTGCTTGTTGGCATGAATTTAGGTAGAATACAAGAATAGAGGGAAACAAACAGAAGTCATTTTAAATGATACATGCTTTACATTTGGATAATATACTAGAGTATATTCTATTTTAAAAAGCACTAAATAAATAAATAAGAATATACAGATATAAATACATTGATGGAATGAAGTGTGTCCTAAACACTGCAAAATAGTTTAAACTTGACTGTAACAGAATATTCTCTTGAGAAGCTGTAGGCAGCTTGAAAGCAGAGTAATGTAACTGACTGTATTTGGTTACATTTTTTTAGTTCAAAGATACAATGTTTTTGTGTAAGTAATTCTTTGTAGTCAATATATTTTTGTAGCTTGCTTTCTTAATCATTCAACATATTACCAAAATATCTCATAAAAAATGCTGTTTTCATAAAATTATGAAGTTTTAAATTGAGCATTCTGGTCACAAGTTACCTTTTAAATATTATAGAATTTACTACGATTTCATTTCCAATATAATCATGGACTCAAATCTATTACAGAAGATGGGAATGTTTTATATTGAGGCAAAGTTTGTATCTTGCTTGATGTGCCAAGAAAAGCTAGGAATTATGAAGGGAAAAGGGGAAAATGCTGAATTGAAGGACCAGAGATTTACACAGATATATTATACTGTGTCTATATATATATATATATATATATATATATATATATATATATATATTTAGGTTAGTTTTGGTTGGTAAAGATTACAGTAATCCCTCCTTATCCGCGGGTTCGGCATCCGCGGGATTCGGTTATCCGCGAATTGAGCTGATACAAATTTTCAGTATGTAATTCTTAGGAGCGTAGTTATAAAGCAATTCGTGGTACCCATCCCCCTACCACCCCTACCCGCCAGCTTCTTTCCCATTCCACTCACTACCTTCGTCTGCTTTGCTTTTGTAGTCTGCGCGCGCATATTCCCGCCATCCGCCACACAACACGTCAGTCAGTTAGTATCACTCGCCAGAGACGTGTATGCGTTCAGCTCTTTGTGACAGTGTTCGAGTGTAAAAAGTAAAAGTGTGTTCGATGTGTCGTTGAGTATTCGAGTGTGAGTTTTGTTCTGTTTTCTTCGGTTGAGTGAATTAACATGTCTAAGATTGAGAAAAGAAAACGTGTTGTGTTGTCCTTAGTTGAAAAAATAAAAATTCTTGATGCACTGAAAGTTGACAAAGTTGCTCCAGTCGCAAAAAAATATGGATTGAATGAGTCCAGTGTTCGGGAAATTCGAAAAAACGAAAAGAAAATTAGAGACAGTGTGACAGAAGGTGGACTTCTCTGTGCAAAAACTGCTTCTGTTTCTCGAGACGTGAGAATTGAAAAAACTGAAAAGGCGTTGAGCATATGGATAGAGGATCAAACGAGGAAGAAAGTTCCTTTAAGCTCGCATATTATCAGAGAAAAGGCCAAGCATCTTCACAAGCATTTTGCTGAGTCATTGATGGAGAGCAGTGAATCTTCAGATCCGGTACAGTTTTTAGCCAGTAAGGGGTGGTTTGAAAGATTTAAGCATCGTTTTAGCCTTCATAATGTGAAACTCGTAGGCGAGGCAGCCTCTGCAGACCACACAGCTGCTGCAGAATTTCCTCCAAAGCTTCAAAATGTCTTGGAAGAGGAGGGTTACTGTCCGGAACAGGTGTTCAACGCTGATGAAACAGGCCTTTTTTGGAAAAGGATGCCTTCAAGAACATTTTTATCAAAATCTGAAAAAACAGCACCTGGCTTCAAGGCCGCCAAAGATCGACTAACCCTATTGTTTTGTGTCAATGCTAGTGGGTTTATGATTAAAAGCCTGCTTGTTTATAAGTCTCAAAACCCAAGGGCCCTGAAAGGTAAAGATAAAGATCACCTGCCTGTATTTTGGAGGTCTAACAAAAAAGCTTGGGTTACTGGGGAATTGTTTCGTGATTGGTTCACCAACTGTTTTATTCCTGAGGTGAAAGCTTATCTTGAGTCCAAAAACCTGCCTTTTAAAGTCTTACTGTTGGTTGACAATGCCCCTGGGCATCCTCAAATTGACCATCCAAACGTTAAACTCATGTTTCTTCCCGCCAACACCACATCAATCCTACAGCCTTTAGATCAAGGAGTAATCGCTGCTTTCAAGGCTTATTATGTGCGCAGAACATTTGAGCGTCTTTTGAAAGGAATGGATGATGCCCCTGATTCTACCGTTTCATTGATGTGGAAAACCTACAACATCGCAGATTGTTTGATTAACATAAAGGAATCCATCAATGAAGTGAAGCCATCAACTATTAACGCATGTTGGAGAAAATTGTGGCCTGAAGTCGTTGGAGATGTAGCAGGAAACATGGATGGAATTGGAGCACAAGTGGTGGATTCAATTTTAGAAATCGCTCACAACGTGGAGGGTGAGGGTTTCTCTCAAATCGACCACCAGGACGTTCAAGATATGATTCAAGGGGACAATCAAGAATTGACAGTGGAAGAGTTGGAGGAATTGATGATACCCCAAAATGAAGAAGCCAAACAGATCGACGATGATGAAGATCCTGATGATCCTAGAACGATGACAAGATTTTCTCCTAAATCCGTCGGTGAAATTCTCCGCATGGCAACACAGCTCTCAGACCACGTGTTGCAGACAGATCCTCTCATGGAAAGGGCTCTTCGTTTTAAAAGAAAACTCCAGAACCTGATGCTACCGTATGAAGAAGTCCAGAAGGAACTTGAAAAGGAGAAGAAACAAGCTCCAATAACGAAGTTTTTCAAGCCAGCCTAAATTCGGCTTACTGTACCGTACACGTTTACAAAGACTTAACTGTACATATGTAACATATGTAATTTTTTGTTTGTGTTTATTAAAAATTCGTAAATATAGGCCTATTTTGTATAGTTATACATACATAATCTTCTAAAAAATTGATAAATAAATATAGTTCTGTACACTTAAAATACATTTGCCTTTGTAAATTTATTCTGGAAACCTAACCCTCATTTTACCATTCAAATAAGGTCCCGTTATCCGCGGTTTCGCGATCCGCGGCAACCCGCCGGATCCGAACTGCCGCGGATACGGAGGGATTACTGTATTTAGATTTTTTGGACTAGGAGACTGACAGACTTACCTTGGTAAGAGTCCACTCTGTAGTCTTGAAATAGAAACACATAAAAGCACTTAAACAATGATATATTTCAACCACACAGTGATCTTTGTTGAAGAGAAAACACAAAAAGAAATATGAGAGAATGAAATAAAATAATTGTAATCACAGATTGTGTAGAGTAGAAATCAGATGTCACAGATGCACAGATTAAAGATATATATATATTGTTTCCATAAACATATGAGTGATTATAGTTTATATAAGTCTGTCAGGGGAAAAGAGATAAGGCTATTTGGGGAAAAAAAATGAATGGATTTATCTGATGTTGAGTTCCCACCTTCACTGCAATCCCTTAGAACTGAGAAGGTGGGAACTATCATACCAGTGGTATACCAAGTCCAGAGAATCCCCTAACCTCAACATCAGATAAATCCATTTTTTTTCCAAATAACCTTATCTCTTTTCCCCTGACAGACTTATATAAACTATAATCACTCATATGTTCATGGAAACAATATATATATATCTTTAATCTGTGACATCTGATTTCTATTCTACACAATCTGTGATTACAATTATTTTATTTCATTCTCTCATATTTCTTTTTGTGTTTTCTCTTCGATTGACAAAGACCACTGTGTGGTTGAAATATATCATTGTTTAAGTGCTTTTATGTGTTTCTATTTCAAGACTACAGAGTGGACTCTTACCAAGGTAAGTCTGTCAGTCTCCTAGTCCAAAAAATCTATATATATATATATATATATATATATATATATATATATATATATACACTATAGGAAATAATGAAATTTATTTACTACCGCTATACTCAAAAAAAAAAACTTGCAACAAATACTTGTATTACTTTCTGCAGATGCATAACAGGAATGATTTCAAAAATCAAAATTATAGTAAAAAAAATTGCTATATATACATTATGGTGATTATGGTTACTTAATCAACCTAAACATTTTGAATAGTCAACTTAAGAGTGAACAGTGGATAGAATAAATATACAAAGTGAACATAATCTTATTGGTAAAACATGTTAAATGACTGTTGAAACCTCTTTTTTCTTATTATGGAAGCCTTACCTGTGGAAGTGTACCCTTTACAAGTTTAGGTATATCTTCTTTAGTATAACCTAGTGCGGTTATTCCATTTTCCACCTTCATATACTCCATATAACCTCTGATAGTATCAGACAAAATTTTTCCTACAAAAAAAGTAATAAATATAATAAAATTAATATTAAGCTGTTGTTTTATTTCAATCAAATTATGCACGAAATTGAAGGGCTTTTGAGTAAATATTGTTTTTCATTCACAATAATTACAGGTTTGCTTCATTGAATTTATATTTATTTTCTTTCTTTACAATATATCAATACTATAAGTAATTTGATTAGTAAGAATTATAGGTATTTACACTAAAGCTGGTACTTAGTCGATATTCTGTTCTAGCCTAGATAAAAAACTTTTCTGTTGTTTTGTGGGCTGCGCCAATTGTCCTCGAGGCTCTTCTGAAGGCGGTTCAGTAGATGAAATATGGAATGATGTAAGTGATGTATGTCTAAATCTGCAGAAATGTTTTGAAAACAGTCTTTCCCTAATCTCCACCTACCCCTTGCTTATAATTTATTAAAATAAACTTCGAGTTTATACATTTTGCATATCACCAAACAATATGCAATATGGGGAAAAAATTATACAAGTATGAAAATTCAGTAAACCAAAATTTTTCCTGAAGTAATTGTTAACAGAATTAGTATCTCATGTACTCCCTACAACAATCAAGATATTTTACTACTTATAAAACTGATGGAAATTTCTAAATAATAATAAACTGGTCTATTTTGAAACATTAATAATAAACATTAATAATAAACATATGTGATGTAATACATTCACTGTGATCATGACCTTTTGGTCATGCTTCTTGGCCTAACTCTCATGTTTGGTTTAATATCAGGCTAGTGTGAGTTAGAGAAAGTAGTTAGTGTGCTTAACTTGTAGAGGGGATTAGCAGCTTCATAAGAATTATGTATTATAATCGTTTTTAGTAAATCAAATGTGTAATTCTTCTAACTGATTAACATTTTAGGTTCTGGTGGTAGTTTTATGATTTGTCTATAGTCATAAATGTGTTAAACTTTGTTCAATAGTTACTGTTTGTGTAGGTAAACCACAATTACTCCTATGTACCCAAATAAAATTATAATATTACTGTTTAAACCAAGCCTGCTCAAAATCCTTGCAATAATTACTAGTCGTCACAAAATTAATGTTTCATAAAACATAGACATAGATTTATGTCTAAACATTAAAATAAACAAATAAAAATTCACTCAAAAAGCTACAGTTGTCTTACCTGCATCTGCTCTTTTAGCATTTGTAACATTTGTACCCAGCAACTCTGCAGCTTCTAAATGTCTTTCAGGACAAGCACTACCGAGGAAGTTGAACACTGCTGGAGCAGACATTACAACTGCAAGGCCATGAGGTATAATGGGATGATCTTTCCTGCAGAAAAAATAGAGTATTAGGCAGGGCGTAAGCTGAGAGGCAGGTGGCGCAGCACACGAAAGCCACGTTTTACGGTGCAGCACACACAACACACAAATCTTTTACCAGCACATGTTGAGACGTAGTACACTCACATGCATGCCATTTTTGCCTTGAAAATGAAAGATACCGATACCAACTCATTTACATTCATTATGGAAATTGAGGAATTGATTCTGTGGGAGAGTGAATATATGAAAAAACAAAATACACACAGGGCTATGTTGGCCCACAAAGAGTCTTTATATGTTTGTTTGCTATAACCTTCATGATTCACATCGTATAGCACATGTAACTCGCACAGAGTTATTACAGATTTTAAAAATATAAGATCCAAATACAATATATTAATTACGGTTCAGTGTTTGTCTATTACTGACTATATCAACCTATATCGACCATATATGTAGAAACAGGTGTGGCATTAGAGATTTTTAAAATATGAGAGTTAATTACAATATGTAAACTACTGTTGAGTGTTTTTCCATTACTGAATAAAGCGCCTTAATTGTCGAAACATGTGTGGCATTAAAGATTTTAAAAATACAAGATTTAGGTACAATATGTTAGCTACTGTTGAGTGTTTGTCCATTACCAGCTGAATCAAACTGTCATTCAACGACATCTTGGATCCCTAGTTGCATGGCGTGTGTCGTCAAATCTGTGTCTGTGCTACAAACTATGACATATTGGCCCACACATGTGCCAGACACAAACATGGATCCCCTTACGTGGATCCGTTAGGAAGTACAGCAGTTCTCTTCTGTGTGTTGCGTTGTGCGCGCTGCGTCGCCTGCGTCTCAGCTTACACCCTGCCTTAAATTAACTTTTCAAACTCAATTTGTAAAATTTATTTTATATATTTTTAATAATTTTATTAATAAAGTGTTCAAAATTTTTAAGAAAATCTTTTATTACTAAGTTGAAAAACTTGAGTAACTTAATTCTGATGCATTCTGAAACAGATGTTTCATTAATAAACAAAGAAAATGAATTGAAGGCTGTAGTTCATCCCCAGAACTTGACCATGCAGCATTAATAGGTTGCGCTGGGAAAAACATGGGTTTGCCTCCAAAAAACATGGGTTAGGCCTTTATAAAATAAGTATTCGCATGACTTGTTAAATTCAATGATATTATTTTTGTATTTACTGTTAAAATGTTCAAAGTTATACCTTGTTCTATTATCAGCTATTTCTAGCTTCCTCAGCATCTTCATACATGATTTTGGAGTGTTTCTATCTAAATTGAGTTTTTTTGAGTGCTTGAACAATGTATTGGAAAATACTTCAAGTAGGTGGTAACTTGGAATATGAAAACGCTGACAAAGTTAGGAATGCAACATATTTTGGTAGACTGGAGGCTATAAAGGATGGGCCTTATACTTAGCATCTTTACAAGGCTTATACTTATGATAGGCCTTTGTGTATTAATTAGGGAGGAATTCCTATGGCTATTGATAAGGCAAGGTGCTCTAAGAGTTTGTCACCAACATCAAATTTGTACAGAATGGAGAAAAAGCTTATAAATCTAAATGGACAACAGTACCGTCGTTATTAAGAAGAGTGGTGAATAAAAGGTTTTTCCTGATTTTGAAAACCTTCACTATGAGTTCTTGCCAAATTGTCTGTTATATCTTTATGTCCTGATTTGACAGCAGTGTCAAACTCTTTACAGTCTGGGATTAAAGTTGAATTGCTATGCCTTGGGTCACTAATATTCCATCTCAACATGAGTACAAACTCAATAAGTACTCAGATTTGTTCTCCTCAGTTAGCCAAAAAGAAATGAGTGGAAGTTGGAGCCTGTGGGTTCCTGAAAGTCTTTTTAGATGCTTCTGAAATATTTTATTTCAGGGAGGAATTCAATAAATGATTTCTTAGTCCTGATAATAAATGGTCGCTAGTCCTGGACCAGGAAAACTGAACATGTATGGTAATTCGTGCGTATTTAGGACCCAAACAATATGAGGAAAAATTCTCTAAAACAGAAGGATGGTGTTTAGGAATGTATCTAAAGATGCTCGATATTCCAGGAATCTTGATAGGTCTTGGTCTAGAATGGTTTTATTGTATATATAAAATATCATTATATACTGTCACGTGTATTACTACATTGTGGTTATGGTTCACATTATGCAATGCTGAAGCACTATTTATGTTTTGTAATCCTTAAAATTACTTGTTTTTTTATCTAGAACATATGTTTGTGTAACGTACTTGAAAATTTAAAAAATAGAGTTTACCACCTTTTGGTTGTTTTATCTAGGTGGTAAAAAGTAAAAGAAATTAATTTTAGTGATACACATTTACAATAAACAATGTTCATTCAGTTTATTTCGCAATTATAATAAACCTGCCACAAGTATTAACAACATTACCATCAACACAACATCACACTTCTTATATTAAAACTCAAAAGAAAGCAAAGTTTGAGTATTTAACATAAAAAATTAGGCTCTTATATTTGAAAATTCATTCATTCAAACTGTTATCATGGTATCTTCTAAACACACAAATGTTCTTAGTTAAAGTAAACAGAATGCCACTTATGAGCCTTTTTATGAGACAATAGTTTCATGGTGATTGACAAGTTACAAATATAAAAAAGTAGCAGTGACACTGTTGTGTCAGTAAATAAGTCATTTACCAGATGGTGAATGGTAAGCAGTACAACTAAAAAAACTACATGCTAGATATAGGATAAATTTAAAAACTCAAATTTTGTCTACAAAAACATTATTAAATATATTTTGTTCTTGATTTATGTGCAACGTAATGGAAGTAGAAACCAACTATGAAATATATATATTATAATGATATTTTCCTTTAGACGCAATACAATGGGGTTTATATTATTAAATATTTTATTTAAATGAAGATATTTTATTTCTAGTTAAAACACAAACAACTCAGGAACAATTCATAATTCTTTATTATAACAATTTGAGTGCTTGAACAATGTATTGGAAAATACTTCAAGTAGGTGGTAACTTGGAATATGAAAACGCTGACAAAGTTAGGAATGCAACATATTTTGGTAGACTGGAGGCTATAAAGGATGGGCCTTATACTTAGCATCTTTACAAGGCTTATACTTATGATAGGCCTTTGTGTATTAATTAGGGAGGAATTCCTATGGCTATTGATAAGGCAAGGTGCTCTAAGAGTTTGTCACCAACATCAAATTTGTACAGAATGGAGAAAAAGCTTATAAATCTAAATGGACAACAGTACCGTCGTTATTAAGAAGAGTGGTGAATAAAAGGTTTTTCCTGATTTTGAAAACCTTCACTATGAGTTCTTGCCAAATTGTCTGTTATATCTTTATGTCCTGATTTGACAGCAGTGTCAAACTCTTTACAGTCTGGGATTAAAGTTGAATTGCTATGCCTTGGGTCACTAATATTCCATCTCAACATGAGTACAAACTCAATAAGTACTCAGATTTGTTCTCCTCAGTTAGCCAAAAAGAAATGAGTGGAAGTTGGAGCCTGTGGGTTCCTGAAAGTCTTTTTAGATGCTTCTGAAATATTTTATTTCAGGGAGGAATTCAATAAATGATTTCTTAGTCCTGATAATAAATGGTCGCTAGTCCTGGACCAGGAAAACTGAACATGTATGGTAATTCGTGCGTATTTAGGACCCAAACAATATGAGGAAAAATTCTCTAAAACAGAAGGATGGTGTTTAGGAATGTATCTAAAGATGCTCGATATTCCAGGAATCTTGATAGGTCTTGGTCTAGAATGGTTTTATTGTATATATAAAATATCATTATATACTGTCACGTGTATTACTACATTGTGGTTATGGTTCACATTATGCAATGCTGAAGCACTATTTATGTTTTGTAATCCTTAAAATTACTTGTTTTTTTATCTAGAACATATGTTTGTGTAACGTACTTGAAAATTTAAAAAATAGAGTTTACCACCTTTTGGTTGTTTTATCTAGGTGGTAAAAAGTAAAAGAAATTAATTTTAGTGATACACATTTACAATAAACAATGTTCATTCAGTTTATTTCGCAATTATAATAAACCTGCCACAAGTATTAACAACATTACCATCAACACAACATCACACTTCTTATATTAAAACTCAAAAGAAAGCAAAGTTTGAGTATTTAACATAAAAAATTAGGCTCTTATATTTGAAAATTCATTCATTCAAACTGTTATCATGGTATCTTCTAAACACACAAATGTTCTTAGTTAAAGTAAACAGAATGCCACTTATGAGCCTTTTTATGAGACAATAGTTTCATGGTGATTGACAAGTTACAAATATAAAAAAGTAGCAGTGACACTGTTGTGTCAGTAAATAAGTCATTTACCAGATGGTGAATGGTAAGCAGTACAACTAAAAAAACTACATGCTAGATATAGGATAAATTTAAAAACTCAAATTTTGTCTACAAAAACATTATTAAATATATTTTGTTCTTGATTTATGTGCAACGTAATGGAAGTAGAAACCAACTATGAAATATATATATTATAATGATATTTTCCTTTAGACGCAATACAATGGGGTTTATATTATTAAATATTTTATTTAAATGAAGATATTTTATTTCTAGTTAAAACACAAACAACTCAGGAACAATTCATAATTCTTTATTATAACAATTTTTATTTCAACCTTTAAACAATACACAGAACAAAAATAAACTTAACAAATTTTAACACAATATACTAAACTCACTTTCTTTGATTTTTAGTTACAAATTTTCATATACCCTAGGCTAATTTTACGATCTCTTATTATCTCGGGGTTTATAACATGGGCTATATTTTTTTTAATTCTTAGGTTAATTAAATAAATTTTGAAAAACAATACTATTTTTTGATATTAGTTTTAATAAATATTTTCCCGATTGAAAAACTTTAATTTGGAATAAGCACAAAGGCGAAACTATTTGAACTGGATTATGATCTTATTACTATTAATCACAAGATATTCTAATGTACAATTTTAAACTTCCCTATTATCCTAAGAGTCCACTAAAGTTTATTTTTTTATATAGCGCTAGGTACTTAACTTATCAAATAACGGCGAATGGCTGCTTGCTCACACGTAGAATTCCGTTGTCTTTAAATTTCACTTTTTTACACACTTAAATTCGTTTTAGTTCTTTCAAATTATATTTTCACTGTACTATATCTTTTAATTTTCTTATTCCTGTTTAATCTGGCCAATTTTCCTCACAAAACTGTATAATTTTGACGAATTCCTTTCAAATTGAATTTTGACTGCACAGGGCAGGTCTGCTTCCTCGGCGTCACCACGCCAGAACCGACTCTAACTACGCGTCCTTAGATTTTCTTTTAAAATGTTACAAATATGGCGGCCTCCTTCTTCTTAAAAAAAAAACATATGGATTATAATTTAGTTCAATTTCTTCTCACTATAGTCGACTGCACACTTGACCTATTTCTTTACTTTCACGTCTGTTTTTACAGCTGATGCAATAACGCGATTGTTTACAATGGCGTTTTAATTTGGTTAAACTTTAGTTGAAACTTACTGTTTCAATTTTTCGATCCTTAACAAACCTTCCAGTGTTTATTTAATTACTATTATTAGTGTGTGAAGTGTCTTTGTGTTTTACTTTTGTAATATTTCGAAATGTGTGTGTTTTGACTGGACTTTTCCAAACATAACCTTACATTGTTTACAATCGTTTTTCACTTTTTCCTTCAAGTAATTACTTATGCCCTATTTTACTAATATTTACAATTTTGTTTAACATATAACTATTATTAGATTATCTTGTTTTAAATTTTATTTGATACAACAAATTTCTTTATGTATTTACAGTTCAAATATCTTATTTACTAATCTAGGCTTTTACCTAAATTTAGTTTCAATTTTAACCTAACCAATCTTTTAATGAATTTCTTTTTAAATTTTGTGTGAGTTATTTCTAATATATTCTTCCAATTCTTAAATAATATTATATAGCCCATTCTATAAATGTTACAATGTCCCCTAATTTAATTTAAATAAAAAAAAATATTACTAATATCTACATTACACATTCTTTACATTCTACAAGCTTATTTAAATATACATATTTTTTTTTTTTTAATTAAATTTAAATTAACATTTATTTCCTAATTGTACATTTTATTTAATAACTAATTGAACACATTTTTTATTGAGTAAGTACCTCAACACTTTGGCTAACTTATCGTCCATTGTCTTTACTTATTTTATAATTGTCCATTTATACTTAATTCCTACGACACAATTTTATCTTAATTCTTTAACAATCAAATACTGAGCTGAAAACTTCAAGCTACATATTTCTTAACTTATCTTCTAACAATACAATATACTTATAACTAACATTCAATCAACAATTCTTTAACAATTCTAACATATAGTAACAATAAATCATGTTCTGGTATTTACAATTCCTTCCATAATTATATATATTTTTTTTTTTTTTTTTTTTTTTTACATTTATTACAATTGGAATCCTTCCAATCATAAGTCTGATTCAATATTTATTTAACATATATTCTCTGATACCGTGTCTTTAAATCCCAGCCTATCCGAGTCATAGTATGTCTAGATTTGGTCAAATTGGTTATAACATTTCTCTTTCCCTTATTTCTGTTTATTCCTTGTTTATTATTGATCTCATATTTATTTTGCTTTTAGCTTCATCTAACTCTCAGTTCTAAGTTAGTATTTTATCTCCCCTTCCAATCTCACATCCAGTTCAATTATTTTCTTATATCATTCCAGTTTATTTTGTATGAAGTTTAACATCTAATATTTTTTAAAGGTCGCAATCTCATATCCTCTATTTGATCATATCTATAGCTCCTTCGATTACACTATCCCTATATCAACGAATATCAATTTTGTTTTAATACTTATTTATCAACGCAGATTCTCCCTTACAATACGACGAAGTTTAAATACACAATTACCATATTTTTATTACAACGATGCTTTAATATTTATTATCATAGATTAATATTTCTTTTATAATATATACGACGAAGTTCCATTATTTATCAACGCAGATTCTCCATTACAATACGACGAAGTTTAAATACACAATTACCATATTTTATTTATTACAACGATGCTTCAATATTTATTAACATAGATTCATATTTATCTTTATTCATTATTCGACGAAGTTTCTAATAAATTATCGTAGATATAGTTACCATCCCTTAAAACTTATCTCCTGCTAACGTTTTCTTATACACATAGTCACCTAGAGGTTATTCATATTGCTTCCTTTACCTATATTTAATATCTCCCTTCCTATTTTATTTTTATTTTCCAATATCCAGTTCTCCTGGATACATGTCATATTATTGCCTGTGTCTATTAATGCCTGTAAACTTGTTTCCTCTATTTTAATTTCTATTTCTGGGTTTCTTATTGTCTTAGTTTTCCGATTGACTGTGGGCACCCTGCTCTGTTCTTGTCCCCACGCCTGTCCTTGCCTTAACACCGTTTACATCTCCATTGTATCTCTCATCTGCTTCATAAGTTCTATTTTCTCTGTTATTCTCATATTTAAATTCCATTTCCCATTTTCCAAACTCGAGTTGTGTCTCCACATTCATTAACATATCCGTACCTCTGATAAATTTTCTCAATAAGCCTTGTACCACTAAGCCTTGAGACGGATATTTAACTCCTCCTATTTCTCCTATTACCATCTTCATTTTATTAAGCTTTTCAATCTTCTTATTAGTTGTGGTTTGAATTGTTAAATTTTTTATTTGCCATATTTCTAATTTTCCCATTTTATTTCTATCTCCTAACCTTCCTTGCTCTCCTAATATTTTCTCCCTTACATCTTCGACTTTCCTAAAACGCTCATCTGTTATCTCTCTTTCTCCTATCACCTTTAATTTTAACTCTCCTAACTCTTCTGTGTTTTTCTTAGTTATATTTTCTACTTTCTCTATCTCTTTTTTATTAATTTCTACCACATCAGCTATTATTTCATTTGTTTCCTCAAAATTTTCCTTAATCTCCTCCTCTAATTCTCTATCTTTCTCCTCTATGTCTCTTCTCACATCCTCTATTTCAGTATTATCCTCTGTCCTCATATCCTCTATCATTTTCCTATTTTCCTCCCTTATTTCCTCTTTTATGGATTTCAAATCCTCCTTCATCCCTCTCATTTCGTCTCTATTTTCCTTTAATTTTTTGTTTATTTCCCTCATATCCTCACTGATATCTTTCATTACCCCTTTTATTTCATCTATCTTATCTAATTGTCTATTTATTTTCTCTCTCCCTTTTTCACTCATTTCCATGAGAGTTCTCATCATCTCCCTTAAATCTTCATTCTCATTATTTCCCTTTTTCTGTTGGGTTTGCATAGGTGGTAGTCCCCTAGCTTCTTCTACCTCAATGTTTCCTATTGGCATATCTGTGCCTTCCATTTCTTTCATTTCCAAAATTGTCCCTTTTTCCTGGTCCCCTACAACTACCAGCTCGCCTATAATATTTTCATCTTTTTTTTTTTTTATCTGTAAGTAACTTATTATACAAACATAAACAATTTTTATATATACTATAAACCTAGCCTTGATTCTATTCAACTCAGTGTTTAATTTTACAAAATTTTGTCTAAATCTATTTCCAGTTCAAATGTTTTTCATATAAAAAGTTCTAAATTAATTTTATTTCAAAATCTCTCTAAATAAATTTTATCTCTTATTTTATCGAGCTCCCACGTTGTTGCGCCAATTATAATGATATTTTCCTTTAGACGCAATACAATGGGGTTTATATTATTAAATATTTTATTTAAATGAAGATATTTTATTTCTAGTTAAAACACAAACAACTCAGGAACAATTCATAATTCTTTATTATAACAATTTTTATTTCAACCTTTAAACAATACACAGAACAAAAATAAACTTAACAAATTTTAACACAATATACTAAACTCACTTTCTTTGATTTTTAGTTACAAATTTTCATATACCCTAGGCTAATTTTACGATCTCTTATTATCTCGGGGTTTATAACATGGGCTATATTTTTTTTAATTCTTAGGTTAATTAAATAAATTTTGAAAAACAATACTATTTTTTGATATTAGTTTTAATAAATATTTTCCCGATTGAAAAACTTTAATTTGGAATAAGCACAAAGGCGAAACTATTTGAACTGGATTATGATCTTATTACTATTAATCACAAGATATTCTAATGTACAATTTTAAACTTCCCTATTATCCTAAGAGTCCACTAAAGTTTATTTTTTTATATAGCGCTAGGTACTTAACTTATCAAATAACGGCGAATGGCTGCTTGCTCACACGTAGAATTCCGTTGTCTTTAAATTTCACTTTTTTACACACTTAAATTCGTTTTAGTTCTTTCAAATTATATTTTCACTGTACTATATCTTTTAATTTTCTTATTCCTGTTTAATCTGGCCAATTTTCCTCACAAAACTGTATAATTTTGACGAATTCCTTTCAAATTGAATTTTGACTGCACAGGGCAGGTCTGCTTCCTCGGCGTCACCACGCCAGAACCGACTCTAACTACGCGTCCTTAGATTTTCTTTTAAAATGTTACAAATATGGCGGCCTCCTTCTTCTTAAAAAAAAAACATATGGATTATAATTTAGTTCAATTTCTTCTCACTATAGTCGACTGCACACTTGACCTATTTCTTTACTTTCACATCTGTTTTTACAGCTGATGCAATAACGCGATTGTTTACAATGGCGTTTTAATTTGGTTAAACTTTAGTTGAAACTTACTGTTTCAATTTTCCGATCCTTAACAAACCTTCCAGTGTTTATTTAATTACTATTATTAGTGTGTGAAGTGTCTTTGTGTTTTACTTTTGTAATATTTCGAAATGTGTGTGTTTTGACTGGACTTTTCCAAACATAACCTTACATTGTTTACAATCGTTTTTCACTTTTTCCTTCAAGTAATTACTTATGCCCTATTTTACTAATATTTACAATTTTGTTTAACATATAACTATTATTAGATTATCTTGTTTTAAATTTTATTTGATACAACAAATTTCTTTATGTATTTACAGTTCAAATATCTTATTTACTAATCTAGGCTTTTACCTAAATTTAGTTTCAATTTTAACCTAACCAATCTTTTAATGAATTTCTTTTTAAATTTTGTGTGAGTTATTTCTAATATATTCTTCCAATTCTTAAATAATATTATATAGCCCGTTCTATAAATGTTACAATATATATATATATAACTAATAAATTTAAAATATTTCAAAAACAAGAATACTTTTAATGAATATATTTATTCGAAGCTTTTCGCCGATAAAATAGTACCAGCATCTTCAAGAAAATAATTATCTAATAAAAAAAAATTTTAAAAAAAAATACTTTTTTTATATTATTAGATAATTATTTTCCTGAAGATGCTGATACTATTTTATCGGCGAAAAGCTTTGAATAAATATATTCATTAAAAGTATTCTTGTTTTTGAAATATTTTTAATTTATTAACTATATTACAAGAAAACATATCACCATATTTAATATTATATATATATATATATATATATATATATATATATATATACATATTTTTAATAAAACCACTTTCATACAAGAATAAAACTTTTTTTTTATTCAGGTAGTCTTAATGTAGGAACAGAATAAGTTAGAAGTATGCTAAGTTAGTTTTGATAATGCCGATAATGCTAATCGGCGAAAAGCTTAAACTTTGTAATAAAATTTAAAAAAAGTTTTATTCTTGTATGAAAGTGGTTTTATTAAACATATACATTTTATCAAGAAAAATTTCATCTTAAAAATACAATATATATATATATATATATATATATATATTGTAACATTTATAGAATGGGCTATATAATATTATTTAAGAATTGGAAGAATATATTAGAAATAACTCACACAAAATTTAAAAAGAAATTCATTAAAAGATTGGTTAGGTTAAATGAAAACTAAATTTAGGTAGAAGCATAGAATTGTAAACAAGGTTTTTGAACTGGAAATGTATTAGGAAATTTGTTATATCAAATAACCTAACACATAAATTAAAACAAGATAATCTAATAATAGTTATGTGTAAACAAATTTGTAAACTGTAGTAACATAGGGCCTAAGTAATTACTTGAAGGAGAAAGTGAACACGTTTGTAAACAAAAGAGAATTGAAAGGTTATGTTTGAAAAATTCGGCTCAAAACACACACAATTCGGAAATATCACAAAAGTAAAACACAAAGACACTTCACACACTAATAATAGTAATAAAATAAACACTGGAAGGTTTGTTAAGGATCGGAAAATTGAAACAGTAAGTTTCAACCAGGTTTAACCAAGTTAAAACGCCATTCTAAACAAGCTCGTTGTGGACGCATCAGCTGTAAAACGGTGAAAATAGTTCGTTGACATTAACATGTGTGAAAGTCAAGGAAACATCAACTGTAAAAACAGAAGAAAGTAAGTCTGATGGAAAGTCTGGTGGAAAGAAATCGAACTAAATTATAACCCATATGTGTTTTTTTTAAGAAGAAGGCCGCCATATTTGTAACATTTTAAAAGAAAATCTAAGGACGCGTAGTTAGAGTTTAGTTTGGAGGTAGCGTGGGTGACGCTCTAATATGGGACCAGCCAGGACCAGTCAAAATTCTATTTATTTGGAAAGAGTTCGTCTAAATTACCGTTTTGTTAAGAAGATTGGCCAAACTAAATTAAGGAGAAGTGAATTACAAAATGTAATACTGTGTTAATATAAAGTGAAATAAATAAAACGAATTTAAGTGTGTAAAAAGTCAAATTTGGAGAGAACGGAATCTTACGTAAGCTAACTGAAATTTCGATATTTGATAAGTTATTAGCGCTATAAAAATCAATTTTAATGGACATTAAGATAATAAGGAAGTTTAATTTTGTACAATAGAATATCTTGTAGTTAATTAATAGTAAGTAATAAGAAATAATCCAGTTCAAATAGTTTAGCCTTTTTAGTATATTCAAAATTAAAGTATTTCCATCCGGAAAATATTTATTAAAGCTAATTTCAAAATTTAATATTGTTTGTTCAAAATTTATTTAACCTAAGAATTAAAAAAAAATATAGCCCATGCTATAACCCCGAGATATCAAGAGATCTTAAACTAGCCAAGGGTATTAAAATGTTGTAACTATAAAAAATTAAAAGAAAATAAGAGTTAGTATATTTTGTTAAAACTTGTAAGTTGTAAAATTTTGTTTTGTGTGTATTGTTTAATGTTGAGATGAAATTGTAATAATAAATGTTAATGAATTGTTCCTGAATGAGTATTTGTTTTTTTGTTTTAAATAGAAATGAAATATAATTGAATAAAATAACTCATTCAATAATAAAACCCCGTTGCGTCTGTTTTATAATTACTTTACAATATATATATATATATATATATATATATATATATATATATATATATATATATCCTTAGCAATAAGTATCACAAAATGAAAAAATGAGACTTTGATTAATATGTTTAAATGATATTCAGTAAAGAGAAAATCAGTAGATACCTGTAACCCTCTGGCTGAAAAGTTTTCACATTTCCTGAAATAGCATAGGACAAACCATGGCAAAGATGAACTCCAGCATTTCCAAAACCAACTCCAGCCATAGTTGAAGCAAGGTGCATATTGGCTCTAGCTTCTAAGTCATCTGAATTATAAGCAGCTCTGTTAAACATTAAACATATTTTAATGCACTAAAAATGGATTAATATACTTTAAAACTTGACCATGAGAAGCAGGACCTGGCTGTGATCTTTGAAACACCATTCTTACAAAAATACAGTATTTAAAAACTAAAGTATAATCATTGTCATTGCTTACTTGTTTAGGATTGTTTCATACTATATACTTACATACTAATAACTCCAGTGTATATGGATAGTATATATAATTGTATCTCTGGTACCTATATTTTTCACTTTGTTTTTCTTCTCTGGATTTTAAGATTCATTTGTATGACATCTTCAAAGGTGATTTGTTGAAGCCTAGTTTTACTCCAAGGGTCCTGATAATGATCATTAACTAAATATGTGCCCAAAATACTTCCTAAACTCATATTTGCCTATTTAAATAATCTATTATATCTAAGACTATTGTCGCTGGCACCATCTCCTCCTTATACAGTTGTTAGCAGTCATTGTATAAGGTATCTAAGCTCTCTTTTCCCAGTTTCTCAAATTGTGTAAATTTCTTATCTCAAACTTGTGATTTTTTAATTAAAAAGTGTAATTATTTTGTTTCCCTTATAGAACCACTAATCTTAAAACTCGTAACTTATCTTTAATCTCTGGAAATTTGTTACTCATTTAAATGCAAGTTACTTGCATATATATATGACTGTTTTTACAAACTCAAAGTGTTAATTAGTAGTTACTTGTGGAAAAATCAATAATCAGTGATCACAGGATTATTATTTGGACAACACATTTATGTTCATGTGAAAAATACATTATAAGAAAGCTATTCAAATTTCTAACCAAGATAAACCTGTTTCAGTTACTTCAACTACAAACATAAGTAAGTTTGAACTCTGAAATTATATGTTCACAATTTTGATATAATTTCTTTCTCTTTCCTCTGTTTTAATACTGCCACCCTTTTTACTTGAAGGTTGATGAGCCAATCCCTAAAACTCAACTCATTTTTTATATAATTTGCAGCTTTCATATCTTTGGCTGGAACATCTTTTCCAATATTATTTTAAAGTTGTAAATCCAAATATCAGTATCATGCTAATAAAACAGCGCCAACTAATCCCTGGCATCATACAGAAACTAATGCCAATTTATGAGTGAATTGGGACATGTCAATTATTTTTCTCAAACTAAATAAATACAGGCACAACATAATTCAATCTTTGTTGAATTAAATTACCTTTTAAAATACTTGCTAATTACTTGAAGAGCAAATTTTGCCCAAACATCAGAAATAGGATTTTGCCCTTGATATGCAGGGCGTAAGATCGGATTAGTAGGGCATGGTGATCTCTCTGTATAGGGTATTGCAGTGAACGATTCCAGAGCATGACAGAAGACATCAAATCTAAAAAAATAAAAATCCAGTAAAAGTTCAAACAAAAATATTTTAGATATAAGTTTTACTTTTTAACTCTAAAACATAAAATTCCTAACAAATATGCAAACTATGAACATAAACTAATTATCAAATTAGACACATATTATGATGGAATAAAGTTAGGAAGATAAAATAGACAGTTGTTAAAAGTGACATTTTTTATACATGTATATATATTTTATTTATATACATATGTGTGTATATGTGTGTATCTATGTGTAATATATACATGTTTTGCTACCCAAAAGTTCAAAGTAACATTAATAAGATTAATGGAGTTTAACATGCTAACTCCATTGACTGGCATTACTGCCTTGTTTTGGTAATTGTTTTCTGTTTTATCATAAGGCTCAGTATCTATTATATCTTTCTGCATTTAGATAATTTTTTAGTTTTAGTGTTTGTTTTTAGTTTTTTTAAAATTCCTTCTATTAGCTCATACTTTTCTGATATATATCTTGTACAAAGTTTCAATCATTATTAAAATATATTTTTATTCATCCAATCAAGTTCAAATATATTTTGTTAAACCTATAGTGGATGACAATTGATGTTGAAACAGTTTTTTAAAAACTGTTTAATTTATAAAAATTCGAGGGGTCTAGGTCGGATTTGAACTGAGCATCTTCATGTTGGAGTTCTAGGGTTCTAGCGCTCTGGGACTTAGCCATAGCTAAAAATGTACTTCTCAAAGATGTATATGAATTTTTATTTTCTGCTCATGTGGTTGTCATTGAAACCTCAATTGCACAACCTTAAATTGTTCCTATGGTTACCACACAATATCATAAATAATGCTCTAGGTTTAAAAATGAATAAAATAAACAAACAAACAGAATTAATGGTATCAAACCTTGCTTCACAAACGGGCAATGCGAAAAGAAAACTACAACACAATACAAGCTATGGAAAAAAGAAAGCATATAAACACTAACAAATAAAAATTAGAGTCCAACACCATACATAGGAAGGAAAGTGGAAAGGAAATTTGCTTTTTTTGCCACTCAATATTGTTATTTTGACATATGTATGAGTATATACATATTTGTATTAATTGTAATTATAAAATCAAAAGAAACTAAAATAAAATTTTTATTTGTTTATTTAAGTATTAAATGATGTTTTAAAAAAATTGTATATTACTTGTTATTATATGAAATTGACAGATCGGAAGACAAAGCATGGAGGAGTGGCGAAAGTTATTTTCAAATATAATAAATATATGACTAACATTGACAGACAGGACCAAATGCTTGCTATTATTCATGAAAGCATAAAACAATATGCTGGTAAAAAAAGTTTTATGGCATAAGATGAATTTTAAGAATATACAGTGTGAGGACGATTCTTAAGTTTTCTTGTGATATAAAAATATGTTAGCTTTGTAAAAAAAACATGGAATGCCAGTTGGTGTCATTAAGCACATACAATCAAAGCTTTAATTATATACTGATAATGAAAAGTATCACTACCCATTTTTTTATTAGTATGAGATCAATTTCAATATAAACTGACTTTAAATATATATTTTTAAATTTTTTAAAATAATCATGTTTATATAAAATTAAATATTTTAGTATTTGGCATAACATCATGTTTAAAGTTAACAGTAAACATGTTAAATAGCCACATGAGGTGTGTTAAATGTTTTGAAAATTAATTATCAAATTTCGTTACAGTTTAATAGATGTTTTGCTTATTATAAATGTGTTTCAGTAAGTTTCATACTAAGTTTGTTACTAAATTTAAAACCTGCTGCAGTAATTTTCTTTGAGCTACAAGAAACTGTAAAAGCATTTGAAGGATCATCATTAATCACAACATTATATCAAACACTTGTGAAACGGTAAGTTTACCAGATCGGTTCAACTCATTTTTTTTCAGAAGAGTTGTATTTCTTTGGAGAATAAAAGAAAATATTATTCGCCATAAGAAATTTCTAGAACTAATAATCATTATTTAACTACAAAAAGTTAATTCAATTTTTCTTAAAATCTTTTTTTTCTTTGTTTTACATAAATTGGCAATATGTATTTTTGATCATTTTTTTTTTAATAAATCTTTTTTTCATTCCCGTTTTTATTTTCTCTGTTTATTCATCGAAATTCAAAGATTTAAGATAAGACTTTCAACATCTTTTTATCTTTTAAAGAAACTGGGTGGAGTGATGGCTTAATTCCTCCTTTATCTAGGAGGAAAAGGCATTCCTGTCAGACTGTGCTCCCTTAACCAATATGTTAGATTTTTGAGGAGCTAGAAACTTGTTTTTCGTCCTCTTCTGTTTCGTATGTAAAGTACACTACGTATTGCCCAATGGTCATAATGAGGACATAGAAGAAGTGCCAGAGATGACATATTATGTGATGCGGAGGAAGTGGAAAAACCCATTTGTGATGAAATAGAAGAAAAACAGCAAGTCTATTTTTAGCACCAGTATTAATAACAGTATATGACAAAAACAAGGCTTTAGACTGGAATTCGTACGAAAAATTAAAAAAAAAATTATGAAAATATTTAATAGTAATGTTACCAATCTGTTTATTACCCATGTATCATTTTATTTATTTCTTTTTGTCAGCATTAACTTTCATAAGATTGTGCATAGACATAACTAATTATTATCAATTTGATTTATATTAAACGACACATCATAAAAGATAAACACAAAACTCACAAATTAATCATTTATTGACTCATATGTGTTTCAATGACAAAGTCATCATCATCAGCAAGTGTTGCTATTACAAACTCCAACTTAAAACTCAGTTGTAACGTCATTGAAACGAGTATGAGTCAATAAATGATTATTTTGTGAGTTGTGTGTGTCTTTTATTTGTTTTAACATAACCTCACAGGCTAGGCTCAAAGAATAGTTGTATAAACACATCATACATTTTTTGTTTAACATATTTTAATAAAGATGTTTCAATGCCTAAATAAAATGAATAAAAAATCAGATTAAAAATTTTACCATTGTCAAATTTGTGTTTGTACATTTAACCCTCAAAATTATACCTACTACATTAGTCAAATACTACATTATTTGAGAAATTTTATACCTTTTAATAATAATTTTAAAGAAAATAAAAATTTAACACATTATCTAGACCTAGGTTATAAAAGATTTAATTTTAAATAGTGGAAAATTCCAAGCCCTTATAAATTACTGAATGACACAAAAAAATATTGGTTCATGTAGGATGTTGATGATCCTAGTTAATTCTCCAAATGTTGATTAATTCTTTGAATTTCTGCATGATTTTTCCTCAGTTATAGAAAAACATGTACATTTTTTGTTAAAGTTGAACATAAAAAATAATATTCCAGTCAGTGATCATTAATTAATTATGTTTGTTATTTTTAACAGGACCATCCAGTTCTCAAGAAAATATTTGTTCATCCATTACAAAATATTTTACTTTATTCCCTTATTATTAGGGAACTGTTTTGCCTCAGAAAATTAATTACAGCCCACATTTATATCAACTGAACTTTCAATGATAGTGGCTAGTTTTATAGTTCAGTATACAGTAATTAACAACAGTCTAATGCAATCTGACACTAAATATGCTGTCATGCAGAAATTATTTGTCTACCCTTCTTATACTTCAAGTAAATGGAAATACTTCTCAAGCAGTCCAGGTATCTTCAATCCTAATACAAGTCTACTCTGTCACTTGATCAGCAGCGCACCCAGGATTTTGTCAAGGAGAAAACCAGGAAATATTCACCCCCACAGAAAAATTGAATTTTTATCATTTAAAACTCACGTTTTAAGCATTTCCAGCACTCAAATTAAAAATAAAGCTGTGTTTTTAGGTCATAGTGTAGTAAGTTATTTAATATTTTTCTATGAGTACCATGAGCATTTTTACATTTTAATTCCTGTACCATTGACATTTATTAAAGTTGTCTTATTGTTTTTTTGCTTCTCACAAAATGATAATAACCAAACAACATTTTCTTATTATGGTCTAAATACAAAATTACGGACCATGGACTCCAAAAACAAATCACCTTCGACAAGTGTAAGGGAAATTTATTGTTATAAGTTGATTTGGTTTTTATAATGGTTTTTTATGCCGGCTTAGTGGATGCATACTTTTTTTATTCCAACAGAGATTTAAGAGCTGTGAAAGCTATCAATTTAGAATATATATCTGTGATCTAAACTAAATATGAAGTTAAATAAGAACTTTATTTTAAAATACTTAATTATATTTAAATGAAAGGCTTACCCACTAAATACACATACTCGTTCAGGTAATGACAAAGTGTGAAGAGGATCAACCAAACCTAATGTTGGACGTAAAGCTCGATGAGTTATTCCGGTCTTAACTTGTAATGGTTCATAATCAAAAATACTAACCCCTGTAGTTTCACTTCCTGTTCCTGAAGTTGTTGGAACTAAAATTCAATGAAATTATTAGAAACATATCAATATGAGCATAATAAAATAAATATTTTTACCTAATCTAGTATTTAGGGAATTTTTTAAAACAAAATTTAATAGTGAAAAAACAAATTAAGTTCTGTACACAGATCACTGAAATGGAATAAGTGTGTTCTACAGATTGGCGGTCTAAAGAGAGACAGTTTTAATGTCTAAACTTACTCACTTTAAACAAACTGTCAATCTTGATTGACCAGAGATCTTCTATGTTAAGGCAGTATATCACACAAGAAACATCAGCTACTGACCTATAACCGAGTACCAACTAAACTGAGCAAGACAGTCAGAAATTCTTATCTTCTATACATATCTATCCTTATCTGAGCTGGAGGTTTCGAGAAGCTATAAATATCCCCTTAGACATCACAGACGTCTTGGTAACTGACACAATCAAAAATTAACTCTCCTGAAGCAAACAAACAACGATGAAAATCATGACAAAAGGCTGATGTCTGTATGATATGGATGATTAATGCGTTGTGACAATTATGTATCATCCATAGGAAGCGATGGGTTTTGAAGTTCAAATTGTAGAAATTCTATGAAATTAGTTTTATTATTAACAAAAGAAGTAAATAGAAAATATTTGTTTATTCGTTAGTAATTACAGAAATATTTTCATACATTTTTGAGCATAATAATCCTTATTTGCTTCTTAAAAATGTATAAATTAAGTTTGTACTGTGAGTTATATCTATCTCACAGTTCTTGGTTTTCTTGAACTTCTTTAACACCTTTTAAAAGACTGAAAATAAAATATCATTAATTTGTTATTTAACTTGCTTAAAATTATTTGTTAAAACTAACTTGCAATCAAAGGCTTCAATGGAATTGTAATAGGAAGTCCTTTTCCAATTGGTACAGTCACATAGTCAAGGAAATCAGCTTTAGGATCAGAACTATATAGGTTAGCAGCTTTGCAAGTGTCCATTACAGATCCTCCACCCACAGCTACAAATGCATCAAAATTACCTTTACGCGAAAACTCAGAAGCTGCTTCAAAACTGAAAACAATATTTTTTCAAGGATTAATGGATAAAATATGAGTGTCATTAGTTTCTAAAAATAGTTATTATAATTTTGAAAAACAATTTTTTTACGGTTCAGAACCAGTTATCCAAGTGAAAGTAAAGTTGTGTTAGGGAAGAAAAATAATGTCGCGTAAACTTTTCTTTTAATTAATCTTTGAAAAAATGTTTGTTAAAGAATCTAATGAGTATTACACGTTTGATCTATGAACTCAATTTATATTTTGGTAGTTGACAATTTCTATTATTCAGGATCTTTTAACAATAGATAGATCCTGACAAGAAATAAGTGTTTGAAGTGGCATGAGTTTATAAGTAATCTTATGTAAATCTTTCTGACAGTAAAAAATTAGTTTTTTGAAACAAATGCTGTAATCCAAAATATAACATAGTATAATAAATAACAATTACTTAAGATTCATCTTTTGGATCAACTGTGTCAATTGATATTACTAATATACTCATCTTCATTTCTGTTAGGAATATTTCTATATGTTTGAGTACATTTTTCTGCTATTCCTACCATTTCAATATGAGTACATTTTTCTGTCATTTGTAAAGTTTCAATATCCTGTTTGGATACCCTATTAGGCCGATAATTAATTATAGAACGGCACTCCCGCCTATAAATTAGCAAAGTACTTAGAAAAACTGTTAAAAGGAATGGATCTGCTAAATAATAAATTTACTGTGACAAATTCAACCGAGGTTGTTAAAAGAATACAAGAAGCAAAGATCACTAAATATTATAGGATGATTTCGTTTGATATAGAAAATCTATACCCATCAGTACCAATTAAAGAAACTATAAGAATTATTAAGGAAACATTACAAGAACAGAGCCAAAATAAGGATTTGAATAACGAAATTGTCAAAGCATTGAAGATAATTTTAAACCAAAACCAATTTAAGTTTAACAACAAATGTAATAAACCAAAAGACAGGCTATGGATGGGTAACCCATTATCTGGAATATTAAGCGAGTTTTTCATAGAAGAATTAGAGGGAAGAATAATAACAAAAATACTAGAGAAATTCTATTGTTTAGAGTATATGAGATATGTGAATGATTCGCTATTAACAGTTAAAGACACTGAAGGAAAGAAAGGAGATTCTATATTAAAAGAAATCAACAATATACATAATAATTTAAAATTCACGATGGAAAAAGAGAATAATGGTAGTTTAAATTTCCTGAATTTAAAACTAAAAAGAAGAGGAGAAAAAATAGAATTTGGGATTTTCAGAAAATATAAATACACTGATAATGTTATTGATGCAAAATCAAACACCCACTAGAACATAAATTAGCAGTAATTAGGCATATTTTTGACAGATTATTAGATATACCGCTAAAGAAAAAAAGAATACGAAGGAGAACTGAGTATTATATTTCAAATTGCTCAGAATAATGGATACAACAAAGAAGCAATAAAAACTATATTTTGAAAAATTAGGGCAAGAAGAAATCAAATAAAAAGTCCCACAAAGGAAATAGAGACAAAGAAATTGATTAAATTTACAGGAAAAGAGGTTTATAAATTGAAAAATTTTTTCAAGAAATATAATAAAGAAGTTGGATGAAAAATAACAACACATTAAAGAATAAATTAAAGTATAATATAGAAAGTTTAAATAAGTTTAGTAAAAAAGAAGTTTATAAAATGCAATTTAATTGCATAGCAACATACATAGGACAAACAGGAGGAAACTTTGAAACCAGATATAAAGAGCATATTAGATAGTTTAAGAATGAGAAAAATGAATCGAATTATGCTACACATTTGATTAAAAAAGGGCCGCAAGAAATGAAAAATACAATGAAAATTTTACATTAATTAAAAAAGGAAGACGTTTAAATACTTTAGAAATTTATAAAGCAAAGTTAAAAAAGGAAAATGTAATAAACAAGCAAATAAATACACAGTCGAACGTTATATTTATAAGTTTAAAATTAATAAGTAGGTGGACGCAAGAAGCAAGAGTAGGCGTGCACCAATAGGAAGTGAGATCGGGAAGTAGTGGCGGCGTGGCTAACGGTATATAAAGATGAACTCAAAATTTGGGGGAACAGTGTGATTGAAGTTTTAAAATAGGAGTTACTCCGAAACGAGTCAACAGAGGAGAATATTGAAATGTTAGGAATGGCAGAAAAATGTACTCAAACATATATGTGTTGCAATTCATGTATATTTTAAATCAACAAATGTAAAGACACTATAATAACACTGAAAGATTTTTAATAACAATACCATAATTGTTGGCTACCACTTATTCAGTGCAATCTCACTTGTTACATTGTTTTCAGTTAGTGCTGGAGGATCTAAAGGTATTTCATTTACTATCCTGGACTTTGCTGTCACTACAAACCTGATCCTGATGAACTTCAAACGTAGGAGGTGTCATTTCTTGACTCTCTTCAGGAAGTAATTGAAAAGGTTCAATTGGACTCCTATCCACAGTTGGGGGCTAATAATTTGTATGTGTTGTTGTAGATGATCATTCATTCCATAGTAGAAGATTGGTTGAATGTCAAACAAACAAATCCTGGACAGCACCATATAACTTCTTTTCACATTCTTCTTTCTCTAAATGACTCTTTTTTTATATTGACTTTTGGATAATTTTTCCTTTTAGTGACCCATGGTTATTCGCTTCCACTATAATTAAAACATAGCAAATGTTATACCTAAAATCCATGCATTATTCCCAAATGTTGGTAGTAATGTAATACACCTTGATGTTTTCCATTCTACCAAAGAATTTTCTAAACTTTTGTAGGATTGAATTATTGAATAATTATTGTTAAAACAAGTAGTCAACTCTGCACAACAGTATATAAAGACTGTTTATAGACTGAAGACTGAAGTATTTACTTTTGGTATAAAAGGTTTACAGTTATAGGCCAATAAACTATAACAACTATAGTTTCTTTATAGGAACGGAAGTGCAATTTGCGATCAGGGTGCAACTGAGCACAGCCTATGCTGTGCAGGCAGTGTAAGGCACTGAGCTCATCACACTAGGAGAGGGAAATTTATATTTTTATATTATTTGATTCCATCTTTACTTGAGCTACTAGATTTCACTAAAAGACTTGAATGTATGTTGTTATGTTAATCTTGCCTGTAGTACCACTTACTTTTTTGATTATTGAGGATAGCCGTCCCGGAAGATGTGTCCCATTGTCAACTCAGACCGTAAATAGTTTATATTTTTAAACCCTTATGAGTAGGCTCATGATGCAACTTTCTCACTACATCATAGCATTGAAACAGTCTTGAACACATCAGCACAATCACCAAAACTTACAAGATACTTTGACAAAATAATAATAACTAACATTCGGTTATCACACCAGCATAAAACATTACGTAGACCTAACCCCCAAATTCAAAACACCATCCATATACCTCATAATTCTACACTTTTCTCATTTGACATAACCTATGTGTACACCAACAGACCTATTAATGAAACACTAAACATATTAAACAAATGTTAATAGTTAACAATAAACCAACCAACACAACTTAAGAAATTGTTAGCTCTAACAATATTCTTCACAACTCAAAACTATATTTTATATATACTGTGCTCAGTATATACTGTGTGTATCAGTGCTCAAGTTATAGATGAATATAAAAAGCATCTATAAAGAAAAAAATGCTTATATAATTGATTAGTAACTTCTATTATCATTTTGTAGGTAAAACGAATTTACAATCTCACAAGAAATCAGTGATTATAACTAATGTATTAAAATGTTTGAACTGATAAAGTGAATTTATAAGTAATCGTAAATGTCTCTAAATCTTGTTTGTAACATATTTTAATTATAATTAAACTATAATTAAATTATACTTAACTAAGTGAATAGATAAGGGCTTACTTGCTGATACGTTTCAACACAATCGTACCTTTTACAAAGAAAATCCTGTACTCTTGTTAGGTTACAATATTTTAATTGTAATTGTTTTTTATTGTAATACTATGTTTTTATTTTCAGACATAATTAAATAGAGTTATCTTTAATTTTGGCTTCTCTAATTCAATGCCAATTAGAAATAGAATTTAAAAAGCTAATCTTGGTGCTTGTTATTCAAGAATTATTACACACCGATAGGTAAGATTTATTGTTTCATTACTTTAAATTGTATATTGTGTTAGATTTGACATTTAGATTTCGTAGTTAAACAAACTTGTCAGATCTATTCTGTATGGAAAAATGAAAAAAAAACTTTTTATTGTTTCTCACCTTTCACCTGTAGGTTCCACCAATACTTTATCATATACTTCAAAATTAACATTATGTTTAGTGAGGGAATCTAAAGTTTTTTTAACTGGAGACAATTTACTTAAGTGTGGATCAGTCATCACACAAACTTTCTTTACTTTCATATTTATTAAATCCATTCCAACTTCTTGAGTAACTCCAGGTCCATATCTAATAGTAGAACAAGCCATCTGGAAAATCAATATGTGTGTTACACAATTTAAGTTTATTGTAAAAATATTTTTTTTTGTTAAAACGGAGGTTTATTATTTTTAGAAATATGTATCATCATTTTTTTTTTAAATAGGAATTTTAAGAAATGACTTGAAAATACTATAGATATTAAATGATTTTTTTACATTACAAACAATGTATCATTTTAAATTAATGAAATATTTTAAATTTTTAAAGCTATAACAATACAAAATATAGTTATAATGTGTCAATTTAAAGAACTATAGACATATGTAGCCACAAACATGAATTTTTAATTTATATATATATTTTATATTTATATATATATATATATATATATATATATATATATATATATATATATATATATATATTTTAATTTAAGTACTTGACCCCAATGACAGATTTGCTGCTTATAAGAGGCATTTCAGTATATGCTTTGAAATGAGAATGGTTGGTTACTATAGTTGTTTATATGTACCTATGGTTAATATATGAATTGTTCATATGTTTGTCAGTGGATTGACAAAGACCACTGTGTGGTTGAAATATATCATTGTTTAAGTGCTTTTATGTGTTTCTATCTCAAGACTATAGTGTGGACTCTTACCAAGGTAAGTCTGTCAGTCTCCTAGTCCAAAAAATGTAAATAATCTTTAACAACCAAAACTAACCTAAAAAAAAAAAAATATATATATATATATATATATATATATATATATATATATATCACTTCATTATGTACTTAAACAAGAATCTTACTCGTTTAAGTACATAATGAAAGTGATAAGTGTATACAAAAAAACAGTGTTGCATAATCTACAAATATATATATATATATATATATATATATATATATATATATATATATATATATATATATATATATATAGAGAGAGAGAGAGAGAGAGAGATTTTGTGTTTTCTCTTCGATTGACAAAGACCACTGTGTGGTTGAAATATATCATTGTTTAAGTGCTTTTATGTGTTTCTACTTCAAGACTACAGAGTGGACTCTTACCAAGGTAAGTCTGTCAGTCTCCTAGTCCAAAATATCTAAATAATCTTTACCAACCAAAACTAACCTAAAAATATATATATATATATATATATATATATATATATATATATATATATATAATAGAAATATATATTTTAATTATTTACATGTTGCGGACTGTTTTTATTTCTATAAGTCACCTTAGACTGCTTACTGGTTTCCTTGAGGAGGTATGCTGATTGGAACACACCACTCCCTTAGTAACCAGATAGACGTTGAAGACCCTTTCTGTTCAACTCTCGCTATAATTTTACTCACTTTAATCCTACAATGTTAGGTTAGCAATTACTAGAGAATGTTTATACAGTATTCACACCTTTGGCAGTATTGCTGTAACTTTGTTGTGTTTTGTTTCTTTATTGGTCATTGTGTTTTTATGTTAAACAAAATTTAACCAGCTATTTCTGAGCTAGCTAAATAGGATTTTTTTTATGTTTCACTTGACCATTAGGAGACATTATCTATCATTACTTGGTTTAAAATTAATAGTTATTTAATAAATATTTTTAATTACCAACTAATCTAGAAGTTTTAACAATTAATGTAGTCCTTGAGAGTGTTCCTAGAACCTCTACTGATATCTTGTCTACAGATGAACCTCAGAGACATATACACAATATAGATTGCTTATCTTGACAGCCGTCATAAGACAGGGGCAAAAAACTGCTATAGTAGCACTTTGTGCTTGTTCCTGCATGGTTTGTAGTTAATCACTCTCTAGCAAATGTGCAGAGTTGAATAAAATATGGTAATGTTTTGAACCTTAATAAGCAGCTAGTTTTATGGATTTTAAGTAAAATTCTAACTAGTAAATATTAACTTTAATTTTAAGACAAAGTTATCCCTAAAAAAACATTTAAACTTACCTACAAATAGCAGGAAGATTTTTGTTTTGTTTAGGATGCTATTTGTTGGTTTACAGCAACAATTCATAGAAAAGGACTTCACATTGTGAAAATTAAGGCCAAACTGAACAAAATGATTCCTACCGAAAATGTTTAGAATGGTATTAGGAGCCAATACGAAGAAAAGCAGTATTTCACCATGACAAAAACATCTTTAGTTGAACAGTTGCACTGAAGACCAGATGTAACTCATCATTGCTGCATTGAATCTTTTAAAACAAGTTCATATGTCAGCTAATGTGGGCAAACTTAATACATGATTTTGGTTAACAGTTGTTTTACCTTTGCAGACAAAAACAAAAGAAATGAAAAATAATAAACAAAGATAAAGGACTCATAGAATTGGACAAAATCATGACAGGAAATTTAATAAATGCTTCACAAAAAGCAGAAATCTAACACTACAAACTCACAAAAAACAGAAACCACTAGCAACAGGAGCTAAGCTTTTACTGAATGTTAATTTTGTCATTGTAGTATAGGTCAGGTCTGACGCTTATACTCCTGGTGCTAGGATCCAGAAGCATCAGATCCAAAACATTTGCATGCAATGTGCTAACTTGCGTTGACATATCACTAGAACATGTTTCCATACTTTCACGTTTTTTTATTTCATAGTATTATGTTATTTTTTTATATTGCACAGAATATATAGGAGTAATGATAAGTTTGTAGGTATGAGATATTCATTAATGTTTGATTTACAGTTATTATTTATGGGTGCTTCTATATTTATGTTCTGAGTGATGTTGGAAAATGACATTCCTGTTTGGTATGAACTAGGGGCCACGAGTGGAATGTTACATATACTAAAGAAATTAAGATTTTTGTGTGCAGATCAGGTTATATTTTAAAATAAATAAACTGTAATAAAAATGTAACATAGATAACCGAATAAATTGGCACTTCCTTTTTTAAAGATAAACCTATATACATCTGTATAATGATTAAGTAAAACAAATTTTAAGAGCTAGCCAATAGAATCACTTCACTAAACACTTGTAATCTCTTCTTCAAAATGAATGGTAAATAGAAGAATCTACACTAGTGCAGTGTAAATTCAGGAAGCTGAATGAAATTCATAATAAAAACTGAAATTACCTAAGTACTTCATGAGTTATCAAAGAAAAAACTGAAATGAATGATATTTTTGCTTCTTTAAATTAAAAATTTTTAACTCTAAAGTTTTACCTCTAAATTTTTAAATTTTATTTTCAAAATGTCAAAACATACAAACCTCAAATGCATAATCTTTAGAGGGTGTAGAGCTGCTAGATTGATTACTTGACTGGTTTAACCAATTAAATTTTACCGGGCTAGTCTGAGCATGCGCTGGACACTTGCACCTATAATAAATTTTTACACCTTTTTACTAATAATTCAACAAATACCTAAAGTAATTATTTAACTTTGAGTTAAATTATAAAAATATTTTATATTATATCAATTTATAAATATTTACATAGTAAAAGTTTATAAAAAAAAAATAGAAAATTACAAAATAAATTCCCTAAAACAAATAAATAAGATAACAAAATATGAACTACTTTTATTTATACTAGACCTGCAATCAAACAGATCACAAACCCTAGATCATTAACCCTAGAGGACTCGCGCTAATACCCGTTACATCAGAGCTCGCGCGGGGTAATATTTTACCCCAACTAGTTTTCAGATCGATATCAGTAAAATATTTAGTGTTATAATTTAAAAAATTATTTAAACATGTTTTATTATACCACAAAAGGTATGAACAAACGCATGCAATATTGTTTCCTTTTTTATATTTCAAAACACTTTTCATATACTTCAACTAAATGGTCTTTACAAACACTTTTCCCACAATTATCACAGCATTTATTGTTTTTTGTCTAAGCTCTCAGGGCAACAATCACATCTGTAATTAAAATGTTTGTTTGTAATATTGTCAAATATAAAGCTATATCCTATATTGTAAATAAACGTTTTTTGTTACAATAATCATTAAAACAAAATACTTCATAGACAAGGATAGTTTACAAACACAATATATATCAAAATGTAATACTTGTAAGAGGAAATAGAATCTGTTTCTTGACATTGTACACCTTACTATATGCAAACCAGCTCTGTCTGTTGTCCATATACTTTTGGAATTTTTGTACAATGGCATCATTGCTCCACAAATATACAAAACCCCAAAAAAAGCTTTAATTTCTTCAGAAGAACTTTTATTTGCGTATCTCTCTCCTTTGAAAAATTACAAATATTAAATTTGTGTTCTCTCTGTTATCGCCATGACAAAATATGAACATAGATAATTGAAAATAGATTATTAAATTTATAATTTAAAACGAACTTCAGTTATAAAATCCTCACAAAATACGAATCATAATAAAATTCACTCATAACAATCTTGCAAAAAATAAATAAAATTAATTTATGTGACAAAACACAATTTAAAATAATCTTTACTTATAGAAACTTCGTAAAATACAGATATAAATAGACTTCACTTATAAAACCTCACAAAATACAAATAGACTTCACTTATAAAAAACCTAGCAAAATACGAATAAAAATTAACTCCACTTATAAAAATGTCGTAAAATACAAATAGAAATAGATTTCACTTAGAAGGATCAGTATTGTAACGTGAGGAATTGCGCGGGGTAAAAACTTTTCCAATTGTGCAACAATAACTTCAAACTGTTATAAGTAAACAAAAACTGTCAAACTACCTGATGTAGAGACAGAAATAGATGCAGGGCAAGTCAATTAGAAGGTATGTAAGGGGTGGAAGAATTTCAGGATTTGCAACAGTTTTATAATCTTTGTTGAGAACTCACTGGGAGAATAATTACCCCGCACGAGTTCTCTAGGGTTAATGTCATAAATAACAAACAAAAGTAATCCACACAACATCCACAGGATATACAAAAATAAATGTTCTGCATTATAATATACTGTCAGATAGGAATAATAATGTTTTTCATAAATTCTTATTTAATAGAAATTACAAGTATTAGGTCTTTTTCGAACAACTGCTTTCGGTTTAGACTACTATTGTTTTGCACTGTATTATGCAGTTGTATATTATTTTAAAAATTTACTGAGGTATTTAAAAAATTCAACTGCACAGTAGTACGGGTTTATATGAAAACATAAATATTAAAAAAATATTAGGTCTCAAATCCAGTTAACTAGAGTTGTACTTAAATCTGATACATTACTCTCTGATAAATAACTTCACTTCAAAACAAGGATGTTAGTTATCTAGTATAGAATTATTTGTATACCTAAATCTCAGATATTAGGCTAATATCCTTTTTTTTAATATTTCAAAATTGTTTAATATTAAAATATTTTGTGTATATCTATGATTGTCACAAATTAACTTACGATGAACTTGTTATAACTTGCATTAAATCGATAATCCGTTTCCTTGGCAACATATTTTTAGAGTTGTTTAGTTTTGGAAGTAGAAATATGAAATGCAATCTAAAATATTGCACATTGGGCTTTCATATTCTCAACCTTGAACTGGGGAATAAAACCTGATAAGATACAACATTTTATCAGGTAAAAAAAAAACAAACACTTATGTAATTTTGTAAGTACAAAGGTTAATACCAAGCCATATTAAATTTCCACTTTCCTTATATTACTCAAAGTAAATTCTAAACAAAAAAGTGGTGATATCAGAGTCTCAAAACAAAAATAATGATTGAAAAGTTACATAAATTAAAGTGTTGGAAACATAATTACACTTTTCATGTATGTGTATTAAAGTACAGCGACAGAGTATTTCATTACGAAAGATTTGCTATGACTAAATGCATTGCAAAATTTTTCACTTAAGGTAAAAAAATAAGTTTTTTGCATACAAAATCAAAGTGGTTTGTTGGAATGGATAACAACACACAAATAGACAATCACTGCATGTTAAAAAATAAAATTAAAAAAAATTATTTTCTTGTAAAGTTTTATAAGGAATAAGTGTAACAAAATGTATTGATATTCATTTTCATCAAACTAACTGTGATATAAACTGAATATATGAAAAAAAAACAGTGGACAATTGTTTAGATCAGTATCTGACACACACAGCTATTCCAAATAATATTATTGTAAATTTAAATAAAACTATCTGTTTATCAAATTCGAATCTGTATCAAATTTGATAAAGATTCCAAAGTAACCTCATTTTGATAAAATAAGACAATAAAGAGGCAAACAGGACATTCTAATTTGATCTATACGAGTGAAAAAAAATATTAGACTGAGACAAGTAATTTTTGTTTTCATGTGTGTTGAGCAAGCCAATATGCTCCAACATAAATATCATCGGGGCTGATAAATTTGGATGATCAGCCTTAGGCTTAGGCCTCAAATGCAAAACTCTAAGAAGTTTAATCTTAGTTTTAATTGTGGTTATAATAAATGTCTAAACTGTAAACAACTTCAATCATTTTCAATAAATTTTAAAAATGTCTGAAAATACTATAAAATAGACTAACACTGGACTAAAATAGACTAAAAAGGTCCCAACCTTTTTCAGCTGGTGACCCTCATCTCTTTAACAGAATATCTCCATGGTTCAATGGCGGATGGTGGGTTAAAAACAATATTTGTATTGTATTCTCTCTCTCTCTCTCTCTCTCTCTCTCTCTCTATATATATATATATATATATATATATATATATATATATATATATATATACGTGTGTGTGTGTGTGTGTGTGTGTGTGTGTGTGTGTGTGTGTGTGTGTATATATATATATATATATATATATATATATATATATATATATATATATATATATATTTATAGGTTAGTTTTGGTTGGTAAAGATTATTTAGATTTTTGGACTAGGAGACTGACAGACTTACCTTGGTAAGAGTCCACACTGTAGTCTTTATATATATATATATATATATATATATATATATATATATATATATATAAAGTTATTATTATTACTTGTAAATAATTTTTTCCACGACTAAGGCAATAATTTCACCTTATGTGATGAGGCACCTTTCGGTCACTTGACCATTATCGAATCACTGAATTTAGCTGTTCAGGGAATCGACAATGGTCAAGTGACCGAAAGGTGCCTCATCACATAAGGTAAAATTATTGCACTTAGTGGCGGAAGAAATTATTTACAAGTAATAATAATAACTTCATAAAGTCAGTGCAACGGAAAAATAATGGATGTGAAATATTACGATATATATATATACAGTAATCCCTCCTTATCCGCGGGTTTGGCATCCGCGGGATTCGGTTATCCGCGAATTGAGCTGATACAAATTTTCAGTATGTAATTCTTAGGAGCGTAGTTATAAAGCAATTCGTGGTACCCATCCCCCTACCACCCCTACCCGCCAGCTTCTTTCCCATTCCACTCACTACCTTCGTCTGCTTTGCTTTTGTAGTCTGCGCACGCATATTCCCGCCATCCGCCACACAACACGTCAGTCAGTTAGTATCACTCGCCAGAGACGTGTATGCGTTCAGCTCTTTGTGACAGTGTTCGAGTGTAAAAAGTAAAAGTGTGTTCGATGTGTCGTTGAGTATTCGAGTGTGAGTTTTGTTCTGTTTTCTTCGGTTGAGTGAATTAACATGTCTAAGATTGAGAAAAGAAAACGTGTTGTGTTGTCCTTAGTTGAAAAAATAAAAATTCTTGATGCACTGAAAGTTGACAAAGTTGCTCCAGTCGCAAAAAAATATGGATTGAATGAGTCCAGTGTTCGGGAAATTCGAAAAAACGAAAAGAAAATTAGAGACAGTGTGACAGAAGGTGGACTTCTCTGTGCAAAAACTGCTTCTGTTTCTCGAGACGTGAGAATTGAAAAAACTGAAAAGGCGTTGAGCATATGGATAGAGGATCAAACGAGGAAGAAAGTTCCTTTAAGCTCGCATATTATCAGAGAAAAGGCCAAGCATCTTCACAAGCATTTTGCTGAGTCATTGATGGAGAGCAGTGAATCTTCAGATCCGGTACAGTTTTTAGCCAGTAAGGGGTGGTTTGAAAGATTTAAGCATCGTTTTAGCCTTCATAATGTGAAACTCGTAGGCGAGGCAGCCTCTGCAGACCACACAGCTGCTGCAGAATTTCCTCCAAAGCTTCAAAATGTCTTGGAAGAGGAAGGTTACTGTCCGGAACAGGTGTTCAACGCTGATGAAACAGGCCTTTTTTGGAAAAGGATGCCTTCAAGAACATTTTTATCAAAATCTGAAAAAACAGCACCTGGCTTCAAGGCCGCCAAAGATCGACTAACCCTATTGTTTTGTGTCAATGCTAGTGGGTTTATGATTAAAAGCCTGCTTGTTTATAAGTCTCAAAACCCAAGGGCCCTGAAAGGTAAAGATAAAGATCACCTGCCTGTATTTTGGAGGTCTAACAAAAAAGCTTGGGTTACTGGGGAATTGTTTCGTGATTGGTTCACCAACTGTTTTATTCCTGAGGTGAAAGCTTATCTTGAGTCCAAAAACCTGCCTTTTAAAGTCTTACTGTTGGTTGACAATGCCCCTGGGCATCCTCAAATTGACCATCCAAACGTTAAACTCATGTTTCTTCCCGCCAACACCACATCAATCCTACAGCCTTTAGATCAAGGAGTAATCGCTGCTTTCAAGGCTTATTATGTGCGCAGATCATTTGAGCGTCTTTTGAAAGGAATGGATGATGCCCCTGATTCTACCGTTTCATTGATGTGGAAAACCTACAACATCGCAGATTGTTTGATTAACATAAAGGAATCCATCAATGAAGTGAAGCCATCAACTATTAACGCATGTTGGAGAAAATTGTGGCCTGAAGTCGTTGGAGATGTAGCAGGAAACATGGATGGAATTGGAGCACAAGTGGTGGATTCAATTTTAGAAATCGCTCACAACGTGGAGGGTGAGGGTTTCTCTCAAATCGACCACCAGGACGTTCAAGATATGATTCAAGGGGACAATCAAGAATTGACAGTGGAAGAGTTGGAGGAATTGATGATACCCCAAAATGAAGAAGCCAAACAGATCGACGATGATGAAGATCCTGATGATCCTAGAACGATGACAAGATTTTCTCCTAAATCCGTCGGTGAAATTCTCCGCATGGCAACACAGCTCTCAGACCACGTGTTGCAGACAGATCCTCTCATGGAAAGGGCTCTTCGTTTTAAAAGAAAACTCCAGAACCTGATGCTACCCTATGAAGAAGTCCAGAAGGAACTTGAAAAGGAGAAGAAACAAGCTCCAATAACGAAGTTTTTCAAGCCAGCCTAAATTCGGCTTACTGTACCGTACACGTTTACAAAGACTTAACTGTACATATGTAACATATGTAATTTTTTGTTTGTGTTTATTAAAAATTCGTAAATATTAGGCCTATTTTGTATAGTTATACATACATAATCTTCTAAAAAATTGATAAATAAATATAGTTCTGTACACTTAAAATACATTTGCCTTTGTAAATTTATTCTGGAAACCTAACCCTCATTTTACCATTCAAATAAGGTCCCGTTATCCGCGGTTTCGCGATCCGCGGCAACCCGCCGGAACCGAACTGCCGCGGATACGGAGGGATTACTGTATATATATATATATATATATATATATATATATATATATATATATTAAATATGGTGATATGTTTTCTTGTAATATAGTTAATAAATTAAAAATATTTCAAAAACAAGAATACTTTTAATGAATATATTTATTCTTAAAATATATATTCAGGAATAAATATATTCATTAAAAGTATTCTTGTTTTTGAAATATTTTTAATTAATTAATTATTATATATATATATATATATATATATATATATATATATATATATATATATATATATATATATATTTACCTTGTTGTGATGAGACACCTTTCGGTCACTTATATAAACTTCATATATATATATATATATATATATATATATATATATATATATATATGTGTGTGTGTGTGTGTGTGTGAATAAGTGAATATATATATATAGTGAATATCAGTGAAATATATATAGTATATATAATCAGTGATTCGACAATGGTCAAGTGACCGAAAGGTGCCTCATCACAACAAGGTAAAATTATTGCACTTACATATATATATATATATATATATATATATATATATATATATATATATATATATATATATATATATATATATATATATATAGTTGTCACGTGACACATGGTTTCCAGTTAATATATTCTCCACTGATTTAAATTTAAAAACTTTTCTATTTGAACTTACAAAATTTGGCATGAATGTATTTCAATTCCTTCCGGAATCAGCTTCAGGTAATCAGTGCTGGGGAAGTTCTATTTCACTACCTCTGACGCATCTCGGTAACTATGACAGCCAAGGAACTATTCACCCTACATGAGTTTGCCCATGTTTCTCTACCTTCAGTCAACCCAGTACTTCAGGTTATTTCCATACTGTATGTAAGTTGTTTTAAATGTTTGTTTGTGGGTTTTATTTTTTATTGCTTTATAGAACTATGGCTTAAAAATATAGCTAAAAGAACTCTATTTGCATAGATTTTCTGATGGTTAAGTGTTTGGTTTCTGATAGTTTTAGGATCGAGTTGCGACTCATCTGAAATCCTTCTATGACCAATTACTGGGTCATGACCCACTGGATGGGAACATAAACTACATATAAGTTTGGTTAGGGCGTTATTAGGAAGAAGTAAAAGGGATTTTTGTTTCAGAGGTTCAAGGAGATTGCAAGAGTTCTTGAGGTGCCAATTGTCTAGGCAGATCAGAAATAATTATTTTTTTATCTTAAACTTTAATTTGTTTTTCCATTAATTAAACCTTGCTTTAAATTATTTATTACAATTTCTCAAAATACTAAATAAAATTACATTTATGCTTCAAAGTTTAGACATTTAAAGTAATAGGTTTATTTTCCAATATAATTGTTAGCTTATAATTTTGTTTAGTGGTTTTCACCAAATATTTAAAGAATTGAGTTTAAAAAAACTTGTTAGAAATTTGTGAATTTAGTCATTCAAAAGTTATTTTCAAGAATATTATACTTTAGGAAGTGTTTTAGAAAGACAAGGACGTAAAATAACCCTGTTTGTAATAATTAACTTATTAAATGTTTTCAGATCTTGAGTACTATATATAATAATAAATTAAAATAAATAAAAACCAATAATAAAAGAAATCCCTTTAACCATGTTTAATTAAGGTATATGTCCATCTTGTTTATAATATTATATAAGTTTTCATTATATTGTTCTAAGGGAATAATAAAACTGACATATAGATTTAAGACATGTTTGTTTTAATTTTACCTATACACTTAAAGATTTAATAAAAAAATATTTTAAAGTATGATAATAATGTAAATATATAATGTTCATGTAGATTTATAAAATTATAAAAAAATAATAGGTTAATGAATGTTTACTGTACGAGAAGATATTAACTTAAGATTTTGTCGAAATCGTTTAGTTACTAGCAAGTTGAATTATAATTCACATTTTATTAATTTTTAACTTTTTATTAATTCACAATGTTATAAAATAATGTTTTGTCCATTTTAGTTCTATTGTTTCAAAATAGTTATATTTTATTTCATTTAAAATAAATAAGATTCCTTTAAAATCAGTGATGTGTAAAGCAAATACTATAGCATAACTAAACATATTAGTCAAAAAATATACAAAATAACCAATTAATCCATTTATTTATAACAAATACAACTTATACATGTTTTGCTCATATTTCTACAATTTGATGTCTTAAACATCTCCAAGGCTCATGACCCATATAAGGCCATTAAGTTCAAAATGTCATTAATTGATTTTTAATAAATTCAGATATTGGCTTTTCATAGAGATTTGGACCAAAAACAACCCTGGTTTTCTAGAGTTTGGATTTACAACTCAGATCATTATGTTTACAAAATATGGTCACCTATATACCAGCTGTTGCATGAGTTTGGTGCCTAAGAAAAAAATAGCTAAGACATGCTGTTTTAGCACATACACAGACACACATAAACACTGTAGTAGAAAACACTTTATGAAAATATGTTCTAAAATAAATTTATGAAATAGCTGACTTTGTTAAAAATTGTTTACACTTAAATCAGTATCACTCAAGTTCAAGCCTAGCTCTTGAACAATAAAATGTCAAGGTCAAACTGATAACATAGGTGATGTACAGTGATCAAGAGTAATTTGAACTGCTGAAATTTAAAAATAAAATATGAAGAGATAATTTTCAAATAAACTTAAATAAATTATATTAATAAAGCATCTAAATAAACCACATCATATTCAATACTTTGGAAGACTTATCTCGAAGCTTTGTCTTACTCAAATTTGACTGTGAGTCTAATTACAAAACCCATATAGTTACAAAAAAAATAGAAACAAAAATAGGGAGCATTACTATTCAGAAGGAAGAAAAGATAACACAGATATAATTCTCATGATACAATCCAAGCTAATAGCTTTAAGAAGGATGACAATTTGTAATGCCAAATGCATGTCAAGGTCTAGAGTGACATCTGTCCTGAAATTCTCTCTAATTAAGGACTCGATCAACAAGAAGTCTTGTAGTGTTTACTTTATAACCTCTTACTGAAAAAGGTCGATTATCACAAAGCCGCAAGGCACAATTGTCAATACACTGGTGCAGCTACTAGCATATGCTGATAATATAGATATCATAGGTAGATGTTTCAGGGCCCTAAAAAAGCATTTGTAAATTTTATGTGAGTGGCCAAGAAGATGGGTCTTGAAATTAATGAAGGCAAAACAAAATATCTACAGTGTGGCTATCCTGAAGTAGCTTACCAGGCAGGTGGATTTGTTGAGCTAGGACCCTTCAAATTTGAAGTAACGGATCTATTCACTTATCTGGGATCCATTGTCAGCTTCAATAATAAGGTCTCCATTAAGGTAAATTAAAGGATAGACAATATCAATAAAGCGACTTTTGATTACACTCAGTATGTAAGTTGGAACACACAAATGTGTCGCATAAGACGTTGATCCGTCCCGTCTTGTGCCTCTGAAATTTGTTTAAAGAGGAATGAAGAAAACAACCTAGCAATCCTCAAGAGGAAGATTCTAAGGGGGATTCTTGGCTGTGGAGGAGGAGAAATAATTAGAATACTGTGGTTGACAGGGCTTGTGGCCCCGATGGAGAAGAGTGATGCACCCAGAAGCCTATTAGATGGAACTATTTACAAAATGAAAGCAAAAGGATGCTTGGACTTAGATGGAAGGATCACTCAAAATGTAAGGAGCTGGAAAGCAGCAGCATAGCATTGAGCTACCTGGCCAAGGCTCATTGAGGAGTCCCAGGTTGACACCGGACCACGGAAGAAGATCATTATGCTAAATTGAAAAACCTTCTTCTTACCTATCTATATTTTCAAAAAATCAATTTAAATTATCTTAGAAATCATAGCTTTAAATTTAACCTCTTTGTTGCAATACCTTTCTTAAATTTTCCGATATCAAAACATCTACATTTAATTCTAACATAGAGTTCAGTTAATTTAACTGTATTTCTAAATGTTTGATTATAGTTCATAATAAATTATGTCAGCCATATTGGCTCATTACATGTAAACAAATATATCAGCCACTTTACATTACAGTAGAGTCACAAAAATCAGAGACCCGATTTTTTGAGATTCCGTTAAATTTGATCCTATTTCTATTTCAGACTATTTTATCTATTTTAAGGAAATTCCAATCATATACTCTTAGACAAGGCACTGTCACATTCCGATGAAGATTCATTGCAGTCTGATGATATCCGTGCTTTATTTTTACCAGCAAATGTTATGAGCCAGATCCAAACGATGGATCAGGGTGTTCTGGAATTTATGAAAAAATACAGATGTTACCTTTTATAATCTTTCTTAGAAGTGACTGAAAGCGAAGAAAGCATTGTAAGCTTTCTAAAAAAAAATACAGTTGAGGACGTTGTGCACTGTATAGTCGAATCATGGAATGAAATAAAAGAAGAAATATTAATTAAGTCATGTAAAAAAGGGGCTGAGTCATAATAAAACAGTTGACTATGTCATTGATCCACACAAAAAAACAGATTTGACAATTCTTTTTAAGAAATTTCCAAGTTGTGAAAATTCCATTAATATGGACATAAGTCAAAGGGTGAGTAAGGACTAACGTAAGTAAGTAACAATAACACATGGTACAACTATTGAAGTAGCACAAAAAACTACTAAAGACAGTGATGACACGAATAAGATGATGTTCGACCGAGACAGTACAAGAAGGGAGAATAAGTCATGTTTAGGGAACGGCCGCCTTGGAAACTACAATTCAGACACCCCGCCAACAGATGTAGCATGAAAACTATCTGATAAGCAGATTCAGAAGTTATTTTATAACTTTTTCCAAAAAATATAGCAACTGTAATGAACAATGTATTCCAAAGCAACATTAATTTAAGTAAAAACTGTAATCAATACAGTTCTATAAACCTTTTTTTGCACCCTTATCTATAGTATTAGGGTTCATTGGAACCCCAATTTTTTCTAATGTACAGGAACGTATTTCTGCGTAATTTCTTCGGTAATTCGAAGTGGCCTTGGTCCCATCTACCTCGAATTATCGATACTCAACTGTATATCATTCTTTAAGGTTAGTAAAGCCATTATTATATTCTTTTACTATTTAAATATACTAAAATGAATTGAATTATTTTAACATTTTAACCTCAAAAGAATTTAATTTATCTTTATCATTTGCACGAGACACAAGAGAGTGCTAACCTCTGATAATTGAAATGCTTTTGTTATCTTTGGATGATTGCATCATCTGAACCTCTTATTCTATCTTTAAGCTTCTCACTTGAGGTTTTTAATGTTTAAATTTAGAGTTCTGAAGTTCGATAACTACCCAATTTATGATATTTATTAGTTTAAGTCTGAAATTTTATAAAATTCATCTGTTCATTTTATAAGTTATTTTCTTGCTACAATTTCATTTTTCCATTATTAGTTTATTTTTTTTATGATTGTAAATTTTATACAATTTATTTACTGTCAACTCAAAAGTTTCACTTTTTTACTATTTAAAATATTCTCTGTTCTACTATGCTTGAAATTGGAAAATACCAAGTACAAACCGTTATTTTTTCCTTTTAGGGAGAAATCCCCTTAAAGAGGTTATGAGAAATTACCAGGCTACATCTTGGCTAACACCACAAAAAGATATAGCAAATTATTTTCAATACTTTTTACTTTTGTAAAGTACTAGTTGAGCGTTACAAGACACATCCTTATACTTCAAAAACCTGAGAGGTGCTCAAAACTTACACTTGGATTCAGGTCTCCTTACCTAACCAAAGTCTCACCAATCAAATTTTTTGTAAATGGTCATCTGTGAAGAGATTTGACATCATGTTCCCCCTACTTTTGATGCATTCTTTGTTGATTTTGGCATTTTTTTTTCTTCTCTGGCTTTGTTCTCACACAAATGAAAAACTCTCTCCTTTAAAAATGGCACTACTTCTCTTCAGACAACTTAGATAACAATTTGTAAACCTTTATATTTCTTCAAACTTAAAAATTTCATACTATTAACTTAAAATTTCAATTGTAACACTTAAATATGTGATTTAAGCCTGTTACAGTGTGCTACAATGGGAAATTTGCCATTGTAATTAAGAAATATTTTAAAATATTTATTTTCTTTACATTTGTTTAAATAACATTTAAACTTATTAAAATTTTATAAAAAAGTCATTTAAAAATAAAGGATAGAGAAAGAAAATATGTATTTGAGTTAAACAAAATAAAATATAATTAATTAATAGATTTGACACAACAAGTGACAAACTCAGTACTGAAATAGGAATAATAGAGATGAAAAAAAACTTGTGAACTAAGCCATTTAAAACAATCATTCAAGTTTCCATAAATTGATAATTATGTCAGAAAAACAATAGTACCCATTAAAACAATAACCTACAACTAATTATAAGAATACAGTAACAGGTATTAAAAAATTGGTAACAGGTAGAATAACCAATTAAAGTTTTAAAGCTAGAAATTGAAGTGAGGAAAGAGGGCAACTGCTTCAACACATATAAGGCACAACACAAGCCGTGTTAAGAGTAGTGGCAAAAATAACATTTTAATAGTTGCTGCATCCCGCAGGGGGGTGCAGACTAGCTTCACCTACGAGGGGTTTGGCGTCCCTCGCGGTACCCTAGCCTAACACTACACCACTCACAAAGCATACACACACACATACACACACCAACACAATCTATACACGTTTCAACACTTACATCTTCTCTTAGGGAATTTTGACTGGTCAGAACCGTTGCGCGTTGGGAGTGCTAAAAAGTCCAGAGCTTGACAAACTCTGGTCTGGGACGCTGATGTGAGCTTGCTCTGCCGAAGACATAAGCGCGGTTTCTGCTCTACCAGCCGCTTCGGTCCTTGGTCAGGGAGTGTCCGCGGTGCATGGGTGTCGGAGCCTGTGCACAGTATTACGAGTTCTCAACTGATGCCCATCCAGTCGAGCTAAGGAGAAAAGCTATATGCCTCAGAATTCTCAGGGTTGGAAATGATCTTAATGTGATCCAAGGGTCTACCCGTTCCTATAGTCTCACCCGTAACGCTTAACACGATGGCTGGCAAAAAATATTTATGGATTCAAAAACCCCGTCAAATATGACTAGTCTGAAGAGGACACGCCAGGATTCTCCTGACGATCATATTAATAAAGATTTGAGTAAAAAAGTTGATGGTGGCAACGTCATAGACATTGCCATCAGCAAAGTATTTAGTTGTATCTAGTGCCGAAGAAGGGAAAGATCCTTCCAAAGTTTCTCCTTTCCTGATTAACAAGGCTATTAACAACTGCCTGTGCTGGAGGTCCAGTAGCCTCTATTAAGAAACTTAGAAACGGAACACTGTTAGTTGCGACTTCCACCGAGAGACAAACCCGTGCTCTATCTAAAATGACCTCTTTCTTTGACCAGGTCAGGGTATCTGTGGCTCCCCACAGATCCTTGAATTATTCAAAGGGGGTCATCACATGTAGGGACTTAATGTACCTTCCAGTTGATGAAATTAAGTCCGAACTGTCGTCTCAGTCAGTTACGGACATTGTCCCTATCATGAAAATGGACAAAGGAGAAAAAGTAGCAACAGCGTCTTTTATCGTCACCTTCGGCAAACCGGAAATACCCGAATACTTACATGCAGGTTACCAAAGGCTCTCAGTGAGACCATACGTGGCTAACCCTAGGCGCTGCTTCAAGTGCCAGCGTTTTGGGCATATCAGCTCTACCTGTTCGAAGCAGAACATATGCGGTATATCTAGCGTTGAAGGCCATGATGATAAGGAATGTGTTAAATCTCCGAAATGTGCCAACTGTGGTGGTGACCACCCAGCGCGATCCTACAACTGTCCTACTTTTAAGGAAGAAAAAGCTATCCTAGGCATCATGCCGAAAGACAAGCTGTCGTTTCCAGAGGCCAAAAAACTCTATAGATCCATTCAGCCAAAGGCAGACAGTAAGACTTATGCCGCTACCCTGACCACTTCAAAATCGTCTTGTACCAACTGTGCTGAGCTGTCAAAGAAGATTGAAGCTCTAACTGAACAAGTGTCCCATTGTGCTTAGTCACAATTGGTCCTTCTTTGAATTTGGTACAACCTGCAGCAACGGATAGTGTTTTACCTCGTGTACCTATCCCTTCCACTGGGGGGGATTGGAGCACAAAACAAATCACTAAGTGAGCCTTGCGTTTCTGTGCAGAAGATATTATCAACGGGTAATAAACCTTCTGTGCAGAAGATGTTGGAAAAATCCAAACCACGTAGACCAGTGTTACGTCAGACCACATCGCCACCATTGTTACCGGGTATTAAAAAAAATGCTAACAAAGGAGGGAATGTAAAAACTACCCCTCCTAAACCCAAAACTTCCTCAGATTCCATCCCTGAACGGGTGGATATGGAATTTGAGAAATGTAAGCCTGAAACGTCTAAAAACGTCCCAGGCAAGAAAGGAGAGAGCACCAATGGGTGTCAAATAAATCCTTTGCTAAGCTAATAAATGTCTTTGCTTAGGAAGTCAGTGATACAGTGGAACGTTAACGGTGTTAGGTGTCACATAGAAGATCTTAAAGTACTGGTGCAAGATGTGTACCCGATGTTTATATGTCTACAAGAGACGCATCTCCACGAATCCCACAATTTTCATTTAAATGAGTATTCAGTTTTCAGATCAGACTTCGTTACAGAAGATCGAGCTAGAGGTGCCGTAGCCATCCTAGCCCGTCACTGTGTCGATGCTGCCCCGCTAAACTTAATTACCCCTTTGCAAGCAGTAGCCGTTCAAACAGCTGTCCCATATACAATCACTGTGTGTTGTATCTACTTGCCACCACAAGAAAATCTGCAACACAGTGATTTAGTGAATTTGATAATCCAGTTACCGACTCCGTTCTTATTGGTAGGAGATTTCAATGCCCACCATTTGGCTTGGGGATCTCCGATTAGCAACTCTCGAGGTGAACTTGTGGAGAGTGTGAGAATGGAACTGGGCTTATGTCTGCTAAATGACGGTTTGCCTACCCATTTAGCAGCATCTACTGGTAGATGGACAGCTGTTGACCTATCTATCTGCAGCCCTCAAATAGCTACTAGATGCACGTGGTCTCGGTACTCAATGATTTGTATGGAAGCGACCATGTGCCTATTAAGATCAATTTATGTGACTCCCAACCCTGTTATGCTCGAAATTCCCGGTGGATTTTGCAAAAAGCCAACTGGGACTCCTACTCGAATTACTTTGTATCACTTGACACGGATTATATGACACCCATTGATGAAATAATAGAAAATTTTTCAAAAGCTATTTTAAATGCCGCTGTACAGACCATTCCAAAAACCTCTGCACATTCACGCCGACCGCCTGTGCCGTGGTGGAACGATGAATGCACAGAAATTCTCCGTTTACGACGAAGAGCGCTAAGGAGATTTAAGTGACCAACAAATGGAAACTTTCAGGAATATAAAATACTCCATGTGAAAGCACGGAGGATATTTAGGCTGAGTAGAAAGAACTCTTGGGAACAGTACATTAGCACAATTACAGGAACAACTCCGTCCTCCACAGTATGGAGGAAACTACGATGAGTTTGTGGTACTTCCACTCCGTTGCCAGCCATTGCGCTGAAGCAACCAGATTGAAGATTAATCACAAACAGTGATGACATTGCTAATGTACTTGGAACATCATTTTCTAACTTTTCTGCTACTACAGCCTATAATAGATTATTCCAGATTTATAAACTGAAGGAAGAAGCAATATCGTTTACTGTTGGGTTGTCTGGGGACTCTCCTTTAAACACTCCTTTCTCTATAGGGGAATTGGAGTCAGTTCTTGAGTCAACGAAGGACTCTGCACCAGGTCCTGATTCCATTATGTACTCCATGCTGAAACATCTACCGTCATCGGCGAAACTTGTCCTCCTTCGAATATACAATCGTTTATTCGAGGAGCGCTCTTTTCCCGATGCATGGTTAGAATCGACTGTAATTCCTCTTTTGAAGCCAGGTAAAGACAAAACCAATCCCAGTAGTTATAGACCTATATCCCTTACAAGCGTCTTATGCAAACTACTGGAGAAGATGGTCAACCGCCATCTTGTCTGGTACCTAGAAACCAATGACCTTATTTGCAACGAACAGTGTGGTTTCAGGCAAGAACGATCATCCGTTGACCAATTGGTTTTGTTAGAATCCGCTATTCAAGATACCTTTCTCTTGCGTCAAACACACGTTGTTGTTTTCTTCGACCTTGAGAAGGCATATGATATGGCATGCAAAAGAGGAATTCTTAACACTCTAAAATCATGGGGTATACAAGGGAATGTCTTAGCATTCATCTCTAACTTTCTATCAAATAGATCTTTCCGCGTTCGTCTTGGAGGCACGTATTCAAACAGTTATAAACAGGAGAATGGTGTACCGCAGATCAGCGTGTTGAGCGTTGTCATGCTATTTGCCGTTTCAATAAACAGTATCACGAGTTATATACGATCTCCGGTACACTGTTCACTCTTTGTAGATGACTTTTGTATATATGTGCCTGCTCGTAGTATGGCAACTGCGGAAAGATCTTTGCAGTTAGTAATAAGCAGATTAGAGGAATGGTCAAGAACTACAGGTTTTAAATTCTCTGTTTTGAATGTAGCATTTAGTCGTCATAGGCAACACCAGGAGCCAATCCTTTATCTTGATGGGATTCAACTTCAAACCACGGATAGTATTCGATTTCTAGGTCTTTTATTTGATAAAAGACTCTCATGGATCCCACATGTTCGTGATTTGAAGGTGAGATGCTAAAAGAAATTTGATATGTTAATAGTCCTTAGTGGTACGAATTGGGGAGCAGACAGAACTAGTATGCTTTGCTTTTATCGTGCGGTCGTTAGATTGCGCATTGATTATGGCTGTCAAGATTATGGGATTATTGATTATGGCACGACTTGCAGTTCTGAAAACTCTCGATGCTGTCCACCACTCTGGACATAGACTTGCTACTGGTGCATTTAGAACTAGCCCAATCCCTAGTCTTCTTGTCGAGGCTGGGGAACCCGCTCTTTCAAGACAACGTCAGATGCTACAAATATCTTATATATCTGGTCTTCGAAGCAAACCTAAACATCCGGCATTTAATGTAGTGTTTAATAACCGCTACAAACCATCTTATAATGCACGCGAACGTTCAACCGCCCCTTTCGGTATTCGGACGTCGCACATAATTGATAATCTAGAGTCGGAACTTCCTACTACGTTTGAACGATGTGCTATCTACCTCCATGGATAATAAAAACGCCCCGCTTTGATTTTTCACTGTCCAGTTTTATAAAAACCAATACTCCTAATGTGGTGTACCACCAGGGGTTTTTGGCAATATACAGATCCCATCAGTATAGTGAGATTATTTTCACGGATGGATCTAAACTGGACAATGGTGTTGGGTGTGCGTTTTATGCGTCTGGACGTACCTATACGTACGGATTGCCCTCAGCTTGCAGTGTTTTCACGGCAAAACTATTTGCTATTTTTAAAGCTTTGACCGTCATTAAATCTCGATCTTCCCATTATCTTTTGTGTTCGGATTGTAAAAGTGCTCTTCGGGATGTTTTCTCTGTGAACCTTTTAGTTGGGGACATTTTGTGTACTGTACACAGGCTTCAATTGAGGGGTGTAGGGGTAACTTTCTGTAGGGTTCCTGGACATTGCGGAATACTTGGAAACACAAAAGCGGATGAAGCGGCGAAGAAAGCTACAAGTTTGGTGCCTATTACTCAACGAGATATGGCATCTGATTATATGTGTTTTGTGAAACATTTATTGCTCGCTGCTTGGAATGACGAGTGGCATACCGTGATTCAGAATAAGCTGAGGGAAATTAAAGAAACCGTCCATCCATGGAGGTCTTCAATTCGTTCAAAACCTAGGGAGGAAGTGGTGGTTACACGCCTTCGCGTTGGCCACTCTTTTGCAACTCATGGATATTTGATGCGTCGTGAAGATCCACCAATATGCCAATACTGCGATGATATCTTCACAATAAGATATATTTTAGTAAATTGTGTTAGTGTAAGCAATATTCGTGCCTTTTTAAATTTAAAAGGCAGTTTAAATGTGGTGCTAAGGGACGATGCCTCGGCCATTGACCGAGTCATCGCTTTCTTGCACCACTTAAAAATATTTTTTTAAATTTAATACTTAAAATATATTTTTTATTTATACATATAACTCTCTGTTTCTTTTATTTATTTAAATTTAATTTATTTTGTGTTCTTGTTATTGTTATTGAGATTTATTTATTGGTAAATTGTTACCTATTATTGTTTTACATATTGTTATTATTTATTTACTGTTATATTTTTCTTTGTTGTTATTTTGTTATTTATAGTTAAAAAAAAAATTTTTTTTTGTTATAGATTTATTGTTGTTGTTTTTTGTTTTGTAATTTTTGTTGTATTTAAATTTATTTGGTTTTATTTAAAATATTGCGTTCCGTGTTAGATTTTGTTTGGCAATAATAACTACAATTGGTTTTTCGCCAGGAAAAAAAAATAGTTGTTGCTGCATGTCATAAAGTGGTCTATGGCTAAAAAGTTCAGTCCATAGAGTACTGCTGAAGTTTTTCATGTTTTGGTACTATTGTATATTATTTATTAACAACTGTATTGTTATTTCTAATACATTTTTTTAGTTAACGTAATATAGTTATTTTTAATATATAATGGGTTGATTGTCAATACAACTGAAATTGATAGAATTATTTTTGTACTCAGCGAGCCTGATGATTCTGATGCAGACCTATACCTGTACTTTATAGCATAAAACAGTGGACATAAATTTAGTGAAGACAAAGTTGGCATGGAGAACCACTGCAGACAATGATGGAGCCTCATAATTTGCTAAAACTAATATTTCAGAATCTGACTCAGGTACATTAGTATCCAGTTACTAATGAAGTAGAAATGAGAAAACTTACTTTAGAAAAAATAGTTTTTCATAAAATGTCAGATCTAGGAGCATATAATATAGTTTCAATAGTTCTGCTTGATAGTATTTAAAAGGCTACAAACATAAAAACTCTGGTTGAATCTTGGAATTTTTTGTAATTAGCTCCTAATTGAAATAGTTGTTGAACCTACAAATATTTTTTTTATTAAATTCTTCTAAAATGCTTCTACTTGTAACAAATACTTTACTGTTAAAAAAAATTGTACACTAAAAAATGTTTGTACTACATAGAAGATGTTGCAGGTTTTTAATGTACATTCATGACAACCCTGCTAAATATTGAATTAAAGTGATTAATTTAAGGCTTGTGTGAAACAGTTAGAAGTATAAGTTCCTGCTCAACCACAGGGTCTATTTAGGACTAGCAATAAAGCTGATAATGTAGTTTTGAGTCTTATCGAACCATTAAGAGACCCTGGTAGAAATGTTACTATATATAACTGCTTCAACTCTTTTTACATTATTAAGATACTCAGTGATATTGGTAGTGTAATGACATGATTGTGTCCACATAGTTTTTTTTAATGTAATTAGTGTAAATACGCTTCTGAGATTTTAGTTTTTTACAATAGACTGTAATGTATGTATATATAGTATGTATTAGTATTGACTGTATGTACAATTAGTAGGCCTAGTAGGCTATGAGTACAAGGAGCCACGAAGCTACAATCAACCGCCTACATCAAACAAAGTAATATTTATCTTTTAATTACTTATTTATTTTACATACTTATTATTTTAAATACTTTAATTCATAATTATTTTATTTTACTAACAATTACTACAAATAATCAATTACAATTTATCCTTTAATTATTAAGTAATAATTACTTAAATACTGTAATTAATACTTAACAATAACTTTTATTACTTAATAATACTATTATTTATAATAACACTTATAAAATTAATAAAGTTGGTATTCAATACAAGTAAGTTACCTGGAAAACTGAATTTGAAATTAATTTGCACCTGCTGGGTTGCTCGGAACGTGAATTATTTAATCTGAAATCCATCATTGTTCCTATTCATTATATACATTTTAAATTTAATAGGATATTTAAGTAAGTATTATAACATAATTGAGTAATACAATATTTTTAAAAAATAGGTGGAACAATCAAAATTGTAGTCTTAAAGGAAACCAAAATTGTAACAGAAAGAGGCATGCCTAGAGTTTTTATTTAAACACCTTTATTTCTTTCATGTTGTATTACAATGAGTTATGAGAATATGAGAGTTATATTTTGCACAAATATATTTTTTTTAAATCATACATTTTAGTTATATACTATACATATAAAAAAATTGTATAACCACAGATTTTTACTAAATATAAAGTAAGGATAAAAGGTCAACACAATATGTCATATGTTTACATGTTATTTCTAACAAAAAAATTATAAAAATTTATGTGTATAGTCACTGAAAATAAATGCAGGATCTTGTTCTAAGTTAATAATATCTGATTAATAGAAATTAACAGGATTGAAATTACTATTACTATCTATCAGAATCCTATAGATTTCTATTGTTTATAAAGATATTAGAATCTTGCCTAATATGATCAAAATCTGAACAAGAATATAATTCTAAGTCTGTTAAAATACTGTCAGCTTCAAACTTTTTGTGAGAGAGATTTTGTTTTAAAAAAATATAATTAGATGATAATAGTTGGAACAACATATTGTGCTGCCTTAACTTCTCATGGATTGTTTTGGGAAAATGGTTCAATGAATAATACTGTACAATCAGTGCTTGAGTATAAATCTAACAGAATTATTAGAAAAATTGGAAATTGGTCCTTAAGGGAGTTTCAAGCATAGGTTGCTTGATTAAAAAGTTAATTGAATTTGAGCGTCCCCCAAGGTTAGACTGCAATATATAATAAAATTTAATATGTTATACTTACTACAAACATATTGATATATAACATGTTGACTTACACATTGTACTTATACAAAACAAAATTTGAAATTTTACGTAAATTAAATAAAGATATGTTGTATATTGTTACCAATTTACTATGTAAAAAAAAAACACTTTTTTAAAACTGTTGTTTGCAGATCAATTCCAATAGCACACATTTATACCTTTTAAAACCATGTTCTCATACTAAAAAATATTCTAAATATTATTACATAATTTTTTATACTTCCAGGATTATCAAGCTAAAAAAATATTTAATTAATTAAATTTAATAAGGCACTTTGTTATTAACTTTTTTTTATTTAATACACAGTTAAAGAATCTTCAAAGAGTCCTGAAAGATCTTCTTCTGACTGTTGACGAGGAGCAAGCTTAGTTATTCTGTGCTATAAGAAAAAACAAATATAATTAATACAAATGCAATTCTCTTACTGTGAATCGTAAACAATGTACACTTTAGAATATAACATAATGAACCAGGTAGTATGTTGGCATGAAATTATATATAAGAATCGAGAAGAAGACTGTGTTAAATTGAGGTATATGTAGAGTTTTTTTTCAAGTTAAAGTTGTGAAGCCATTTATATGTAGTTTATTAATGTTTGTATTTTTTTTTTTAATGATGGACAATAGTTGACCTTGATTTTGAAAACAATGGGACTGAAAATGACTTTAGTGAAATTGTATATTGCAATGTTTAATTACAAAATTTAATGAACTCTAAAGTAAATGAGCAAACGAATTTGGATGTACCTCAGTAACAAAATAAGCTTGACCTCTTATAAGACTTTTATACCAAATTTATAAGTTATGACAGAGCAAATCTTTAAGTTAAGATCCTTAAAACCCATACTGAGGGTGCTTAACATGTACTACTACCCAAAAGCAAGGCAAACCAATGTTTTTATTATTTTTTTTATTTTGAGGTTATTACTTCTTCCCTGCATCCTTTTTTAATTTACCTTAGGACAAACTTTGTTAAAGTTATTATTATTTTATATTACCTCTGATTTTGTTTTGCTAATCATATAAGATTAATTTTTACTTAGTGAGATTTTAGAACAACAATTGAAACAATTAATATAGAAAAAAATTTAAGTAAATTTCTACTGAGGTTAGCAAAAAAAAAAATTATTTTAGTTGCCCTAGAGTACTATTTATGATATTTTGTGGTAACTATGACGAATTTCCTTCTGATTTTCCCTTTTTTTGTATGGACTATTATTTTTGTTTGTTACTATTTTTACGTTTTTTTTTGTCACTTGCATTGTTTTGTTGTTTCTTCTTGCTCCCATTTCGCATTGTCTGTTTATGAATCAAGGTTCGATACTGTTAATCCAGTTTGTTTGTTCATGTTATTTTTTTCATTTATTATTAAACCTAGAGCATTATTTATGATATTGTGTGGTAACCATGGCAATAGAGTTTAAGGTTGTACAATGTGGGTCTCAACGACAACCAGATGGAGGAAAAAATTCATATATATCTTTAAAAAATATATTTCTAGGTATTGGAAAGTTGGAGCAGTGCCAAGGCACGCTATACTTCGAACATGAAGACTGTCAGTTTGAAACCAGGTGGACCACACAAATTTTATAAATTAATTATTGAATAAATATTTGAAAAAAACTGTATTAACATCAATTGTCATCAACTGATATGTTAAAACACTTTGTTTGAACTTGACTGAGCATAACTGTCTTGCCAGACATCTCAGCAGAATAAAAATATTAGAATCCTTGCCAGACATCTCAGCAGAATGAAAATATTAGAATTCTTGCCAGATATCTCAGCAGAATGAAAATATTAGATTCCAACAGGTGCACAATATGTGCATGCCAAACATCTATTATGGACAAGGACCACCTCCTGGTCTGCACTGAACTAAATAATGAAAGACAACAATGAAGGAACTTACACGGATTGTATTGGGAGGCAAGATCTCGAATGGTGTAAGCCAAGTGGGAGCCATTAGAAGAAGAAATGTATTTGAACTTGATTAGATGAGTAAAAACCTATTTTATTATTGATTGAAAATTTGTACAAGATATGTATCAGGAGAGTGTGAACTAATAGAAGGAATTTAAAAACGTTATAAATCTTCAAAAACTAAGCTCAGGTTAATAAATCTTCAGAATAAGATTACAGTGCAGGGTGATTACTGGGAAACAAATATAAAAAATGTATTTATAAGTTGCAAAACAGTGTACACAGTAGGTTTCAAAACAATATTACTTTAAGTAAAAATTATATCTATAAGGTGGCCTCCTTCTGGTTGGATACAGTGTTGAAGGCGTTCTATAAAACCTTCTACTGATATTGCTTACATCTCTCTAGGAATGCCGATCATTTCCTAGCGAATAGCTTCTATAAGTTCCTGAATTGTTTGTGGCTTGTTCATGTAAACTTTAGATATCAAATCCTCACGGAATGAAATCTGGAATTGTAAGATCCTGTGAGCAAGAAAGCTAACTGACATCACCAAAATGTGAGATCATTTTAGGAAATGTTCGTCAAAGGAATTCCATACTAATGCGAGCCGTATGAGCTGTTGCTCCATCTTGTTCGAACCATTCATTACATATCCCTATACGGTGACAGTGTAGTTCAGGCAAGAAATATTCTTCCAACATTTTCAGGTACTGTTGTGCATTCACTGTCGATGTCGTCAAAAAAAATAAGGACAGTCACGCGTAATCTATGAAAAGGTTTCTCATTCACTATATGAGGAGTTTCTGCACACTAAAATTGAAAAGTTCTGTGTATTGACTGCTCCGCCCAGATGGAAATGGGTTTCATCACTCATAAGGATAACTGGTTAGTCATTTTCATTCAAGATTTCAATCATTCTGTTACAAAAATGTACACTGTCCCTTATCAGCTTGACTTAATTTATGACCTATTGCCAGCTTGAATGGATGAAATTTAAGATCTGTGACTAAAATTTTTCTCACTGTAGATGGGCAAAGTTTGAGCTGATGCCTGCTTCCGTATTGAGCGGCTAGGTCTCTGAACTGTTACAAGCTGCACTACAAAAAGACAGTGTAGAAGAAGATAATTTGTCACATGCACCACCAGTTTGGTCCTAAAAACATTCCTGCACAAAAGTAGTGAGGCAGTGCAGCTCACAAAAGACAACATGGCATGCTTCAAAAGAAATTAAATATTGTATTGTTCAATTCAAAGAATATTGGGAAATGATATTATTATGTACCTTTAAAAGTGTGTGTCTGTGGTAGGTTCATCAAGTCTGTGTGTGTGGTTTAAATGCACCATTTTTCTTTAATACGGCAGTATACATCTACCAATACAAGAATATGCTTGAGAATGGATTCATGACTAAACTTCTTGTTACACTATATCCTAACTAATGGTTTATGCAAGATGGTGTAACACCTCACACAGCTAACAATTTTGTTTCTTTGAGAGGAGCATTTAGTTATTGAGTAATGGCCCAATGTCACCCAGCATAGCAACAATGGCAGAACCATTTGGCTTCCTCTAAGCTCAAATTTAAATCCTTGTAATTTTTTTAGGGACTATTTAGAAGAGAAATTTTAAGTTTCAAAACCTCATGCAAATATATGCCCAAATTTTGCAACTCTGTATTAAAATTCAAGCGGATATATGTTGCGAAGTTGTCAGAAAAATGCATACTCATCTTGAAGAGGTTGTAGACTGTATTGGAGGCTACATTGAGCATGTGATGAAGTGAAATGTACTTCCAAGGATGTAGCTTTCTATGTGTAAAATTGAATTATTGTTCTATGGGAAATAAAGTTTTTATTCTGAAATTCAATGTGTCAACTATTTGTGTGTCTCTAATAAATCTTAATAAATGAAATTAATTGGTCAATTTTATTTTTATGTATTTTAAAAGTATCAGTAAATTTTGTAAATATCATCTAATAGACCACAACAGGTCTCAACAAAATCAATATATGGGACTTCATTTATCTTCTTTATATATGACAAGTAAAAAGCAAAATTCTGATGCAAGTAGTTTATACTGCGTATATGAGTACATTTATAAAATTCACCATATTACTTCCTACAATTCACCTCTACATAGTCTCCATAAAGTATACATGAGTGTTATCTAGGTTGTAGTATTATATTTTACTGATACAGGCAGGTAACATGTAAAAACGTTTACTTAGAACATATGTAATTTGTCGCTGAAAAATTAGGTGATAATTTTGTTCTATTTCCAGTATTATGGTTGCTTAGAATGTAGAAATGATTGCTTTACTCATTATTATACAATAATCTATTGATGCGAAAACTGTTCTTGTTAAGGTCATTTTGGCATTTATAAAGTATAAAGATCAATAGGCTATACATTTCTAAATAAACCATTATTGTCTCATTTTAAACTTCTATTTGATAAACTGTTAAAATTATAAGTAGCTCATGGGAAACAAAAAGGTGTTTTGAAGATAATAGTAAAACAATTTGTGAATGATTAGCATTATAAACTAATCTGTTATTTACATTGGTTAACTGTTGCACAAAGGACTGCTCCATCTTCAATAAATGAAGATTCATGACAAAAATTATTAATGTCCCTGAAACTCTGTGTTGAGGGAAAGAGAAGAAAATACTGAACAGAAGAACCAGAAATGTATAGTTGTAAATCAAGAATTTTATACTGTTAATTTTATACTTTCAATTAAGAGATTAAATAAGTGAAACTACATGATCTGTAGTTTACATGATGATTAGAGCTGAAATGTTATCACTTGTGTGTGTATATTTTATTACAATATAATATTCTAATGATTGCTGAACATTTGTTGTACTGTACTGTAATTGAGTCACTGTCAATTCACACTTTGAGCTCCTAATTGTCAGAGGTTTTACTCACAAGAGGGCAAGTTTACTTTGTGTTCAAACAAATGTCACATTGCAAAAGTTTAAAGATATATAATTACAAAAATTAACAAATGTTAAAATGAATAAAAACAAAAGCCAACTAGTTTCCTTGACCTCCAATGACAGCATGAGCTAGAAAATTATTATCACTGGCATTTGTTATTGAAGTATTAAATTATATGGTGTCCAACCATTCAGATGCTAGTGTAATAAATGTTTAAATGTTTAGTTAAATATTGAACAAATATTGGTGTAGGCAGTTATTTCTCAGCTTCTTCACTATTCTGATCTGGCTTCTACACAATGTTTTACAAACTTTATCAGAGAAAACAAATTATTTACTGCCACTAAAAAATTACAAAAATACAACAGAAACTTTTAATAATTTCTAGACTTGTATACAAGGAATAATTCCAGAAATCGAAATAACAATGGTGGTAATTTTTACTAAATCAACCTAAAACTTTTTGAGTAGTTATAGCATTAATGAATAATAGATGAGATAAATACACAGAGTGAAAATAATCTTATAGTCAAAATTTTAAATTAAAGGTACATATATTATAATCTCGCTAATCAATCAGTACTATATCAGAATAAGTAGTGTTGGATTACCAAATCGCAGGATTACTGGATGTAAGGGTTAAAAACATAATAAACATACAAATGCATATTGAAATTTAATAAAAACCTGTAGAAATATAGTAGTGTAACATTACACAGCACTAAAATACAATTAAAATAATATGAAACTAAGTATAAAATACAAGATGAGAGCTTTCTGTTTGGTTATAAGCATCATCAGGTACAGTACAGTAATGTACAATAAAATAAACAGTGGTAAGATACAATACCATATTGTATGTAAATACACAAAACAAATGCACAATGGTTTTGTTTATCGGTGACAGAAAAATTATTGGTGCAGTGGTTTTCTGCTTTTTGGTAGTAAAAAAAAAGAAAATTAGACAAAACGCCTTAACAAGAAATAAAAGAACGCCATAACACTTTATCTTGAAGCCTTTTTAGTGTGAAAATTCCCAATGTCGATATCGCCCTAACCGTGTTTATTATACACTGTCCCCATGTAATACTGTACTCACACAAATCAGTAGCATATGCTAACCCTAGCAAAAGGCAGATTTCAACACAGTGAGTCACACACAAGCAGTGACATGAAAACAAAGTTCCGACCTACCAACATCTGTGTAGTACCGGATTACTGGTCGTGCCGTATTGATACAAGGCCAAAATATAGAGACTATACTATAATTTCTTTGTATTTTAAACTATAACTGGTAAAGAAATAATTTTGAAATGGTCAATTACTACTAAAACTGCTCTTTTTTATTATGGAAGCTTTACCTGTGGAAGTGTGCCCTTTACAAGATTAGGTATATCTTCTTTAACATAACCTAATGAAGACAATCCATTTTCCACCTTCATATACTGCATATACTCTCTGACAGTATCAGCTAGGATTTTACCTACAAAGAAAATAAAATTAACGTTAGGCTATTCTGACAATATTTCAATTATGTGTGTAGCTGTAAAACCACTACTTGTAGGTAGAAAATCATTTATAATTATTTTTAAATAAGGAGTACAACTTTACACAGTAAGCCTTACTTATAAGGCACTATCTAGACATAATTCACTCAGAGCTAGAAAAGCTTAAAACAATCAATTTCTTTATGAAAAAGTTTATAATATATAAATATTGGACAAAATCTAGGTTTGTGATTATAATCCAAGGATAAAAACTGTTTCCCAAGTTAGTGGTTGTAAGTGTTTATGAAAATATTTAAGGAAGTATTTGAAAAAGGTTATTCTTGGGACGATGCCCAAGCGTCATAATGCTGATGCATAATGCTAATGCATTAATGCTGATGAGACATGTGAGTCATTTTATGTAAGTTGCTAGTATCAAGATGCAAACAATTAACTTGTGGTTTTAAAGTTAACAAATAGATAATTTCAGTTATGGTATGAGCTATAATTTTACAAATCCACTTACTTGTGCGTTGACCAATATGAAGCACCACTTATTAATTGAGAAGAGCACAAAATCTACAATGGTTTACAAATTAGCAAAACCCTTCTTCATATGAATGACTTATACTTTATAAGTCTGGTGCTACACACTTATAAAGTACTGTTTCACGCCTTAATCTTCCTTGGAAAGCCAAATTCATCTGACAATCTATCTCTCAATAGGCATTATTTGTAAGCAAATTATCTGAGCCGCAAATCTGTACTCTGGTTTGAAACCACTACTTTGTTTCCCAAATCTCTTAGTAAAACTAGCTGAGGCTATGTGACTATAATTGGATAATGGGCATTGACGACGAATGTAGCTTGAGGACTAAACTGTAGGAATGACTAAGTTATGTGAATGATAAATAAATGAATCAATTGGCTAGATGAAAAAAAAATCTTTTGTTTACTGTTTTTTAGTTTTGTACATCATTACTGGTGTATTTTTAAGAAGAATCAGGCGATGACCCAACTTACATTAATTACAATTTCATGAAGTAAAATTCAATAAAGACCAAACATGATTACACTCAACATTAGAAAATGAAATATATCAACTCATATACATAATTAAACTATCCAGCATCATCTCTCTACTGTCCCTTAGTAAATGCTATTAGTTTATCATGCAACTAATGACTCAAAGTTCTTGCCATTACTCACTTTACAAAAATCGAATAAAGTAATCAATTGTCATTACAAACTGCAATGACTTCTATACAGGATTTGGGAAGATTTATTTGAGATTTTTTAATGATACAAAGAATTAGAAAAATGTTTGCTTTTACAATAAGTGTACTAACAGGATGTGATGTTACTACATGAAAATGTAAAAATAAGATCTTTTAAAGTTACATTAAAACAACAGTTAAGCATCTCATCAATCTTAACATTAGGAAGGAATTGTCTAACTTATCAAATGGTTTGTCATTTAAAGTTTTATTAATATGTACAGAATACTTAGATATGTAATTTATGATTTATTCCTTATACATTCAAGTATTTAAATAGATATAAATATGTTTCACATTATAATTTTAACAAAAAAACTTGTAGGAATAGAAAATTTCTACTATGTTATTCTTCAACATCTAAAAACATGTTATTAATAAACCTAGGCCTAAATAAGTTATAGTTTTTAGAAAAAAATTGATAATTTCTATAAAACCTGTTTAAGTATTAAACTAAAATGCTCTGTTATTTAAAATTTTAATTTACAAAATTTGTAAACACAACTTTTAATTTTGAAAAAAAATCTAATAAATGACATTTTGTATTTTATTAATATTAAGAGCTCTAATGGCTCTATCTTAGAATGATGTTTCCAGAAATTGTATTTGATTACTGTGCGAAAATATAACATTGATAGTTACATTATTACTTAAGATATTATACAATAATCCAATCCAGAAACTTTTTTAAAAACACAAGTCACAAGAAACTCATTTTATTGTTTAATTATATGTCTTATTGCATAAATTGATGCATCAATAAAAACTGGTTTCAAATGGTTAGCTTCCTATCACCGTCTCAGGAGTTAAAATGTGGATGTATTTTCATTAACTGTTTTATAATAATTATTTTATAATAAAGTAAACATTTTAGATTCTGCACAGTAGAAGTGAATGTGTTAAATTCTGTTTTGTTTTGCCCATTTGTAAAGCTAGACAAAAATTAATTACTTCTACCTGCTTATACACAACTAAAATAATAACTTTTTAACCATGCCTGCTCAAAGACCTAGCAAATTTACTGTCATGATGAAATTAACGTTTCATAAATATGCATATGTCTATATATAAAAATAAACAAAACATTAACCCAAAACCCAGTATTTTCTAACCTGCATCAGCTTTCTTTGCGTTTGATACATTTGCACCAAGCATCTCTGCAGCTTCCAGATGTCTTTCAGGACAAGCACCGCCAATGAAGTTAAACACTGCTGGAGCAGACATTACAACAGAAAGGCCGTGGGGTATAATAGGATGGTCTTTCCTAGAATTAATAACAGAATAATATTCACTTTCTTATTTCAATATATAAAAATTGTATAAATTTGTTTAAGAAATATTCAATATTTGTCATTGTAAATATACAATGATAGTGTTATTTTTTTAGAAGTCAATTAAAAATTTGATAATCGTATATTTGTTCTTAAAATTTAAATTGAATCTTAATTTTTTTAAAAAATATTAATATATATTTATACTATTTCAAGATTGAGAAATAATTTTACTGGCAAGCAAGACCATCTGTCTAAGATCGTCCCTAAGACCACCTCTCCAAGACCTTTCGATGTCGTCCAAAACAACGCTCTCCTGCTGATTACAGGGGGTGCAAAATCAAGATCAATACCAGCAAAGCAGCTACAGACATCAAACCTCTAGGTAGTCACCGACATAAATTCTGGAAAAAACTTTAAAAGAGCTGACGAAAACTACTGGAGCAGTTGGAGAAATGTATCCCAACAGCTGTAAACTTAAACTTCAAAGTTAACTCATGATGAGTTATATTGGTTTAATAAAAACAAGCTCTTGAAATTGGAATTTTGGAAAAAAATTCAAAACGTTGAGTGTTAAAAAAGCATGATTTAATTGTCTGTGATCGGTCACTAGCCAAGATAAAAAATAAATACCATATATCAATGCCTATAGTACTGTCAGATGCCTATGCATTACTGAGCCTTAGTCACGTCAGCCCTTCCTACAAATTATCTTGACCTACCTTATATCAAACAAGACAGGAGCTACTACCAATCAAGTTCCAATTGTATGCTTTAGAAACCATGAAACTCAGATATCTGGGCGCTGAATGGCTTCACATTTACACTGACAATTCATATTTGAAACAAGAGGAGCATGGACAGGATTGTATTGTCATCTATACGAATAGTCAATGACAGTGGGAAGGAATGACAGTAACTTTGATGGTGAGGGTGTGTGTGTGTGCGAGCGTAAGTGTGTGCATGAGTGAGTGTGTGCGTGTGTGTGTGTGTGTGTGTGTGGTCTACCAATCTTCTAGACAAGTGCTAGCTAACAACCTAGACCCAGAGGATAGGGGACTACTTGATCAACTGATAAAAAGCAAGTTTTTATTAGCAATGCCCTTAGTGACTGTTTAAGAACAATGCCACAGTAGACTAGCAGAACTCATCTCAACCGAGTGGATGGTAACCTAAAAATGGGTACCGAGCCACATACAAATTCCTGAAAACAAAAGGGCAGAAATTAAGACCAAGAAAGAGCTAAAAAACCAGAAATTTCCCTCTCAGGCCAAAAATCACATTCCTGAAATAGAACCAAAAACCTCATAAATACTACAGTCATCAACAAAACAGAAAGCACTCTGAAAATTCTAACACAGGCAAAAAGTAAGAGCGTTGCTACCATGGAACCAATCCCAAGATATCTGGAAAGAAGTGAGGCAGCACTTCTTCACTTTAATATCTGTTGAGCTACAAGGCATGACTACCTGCAAATCCATTTTCAGCACATTTGCCTTCCTGTTGATGAAACCTACTCTGTGTGCTATCTTTCAGGAAAGGACAGTGAGCATCTCTGAGACTGTCTAACACATTCAAAAGATGACATCATAAATCACTACTGGGAGTCACGACATCGAATGATTGAAGAACTACTTAAGCATTGGATAAAGTAAAATAAGTATCATTATTATATAAAACATATAAAAGACAAAAAAATGTTGACCTTTATATTTTAGTAAAGCTGATTAAATATGCATTGATTCCACTAAAAATAACATTAACAAAATTGTATATATTATTATATCAACAAAATACTTACGTAGCATTTGCACATACATTAGTGTATGATAAGTTTTAACATATTTTTCATGGAACATTTTTTCATTAAAAAATGGGAATCATGAAAACAAAGTAGAGCAGTTACATCCCCAAAACAATATCTGCATCAAATGCTACTGCAAGATTGCACAATGTGCATCTGAAGGAAAACGTGTTTATTGACATACTTTGTTAATAAATATACATAGTGCAACTTCACTTAGATATTTGCAAACAATCAATGGTCAAGTATATACATCTTATCATGGCACTTGCAGAGCTGTGCAGCTACTTGAAGACGATGCATATTGGCAAACACCGCTCAATGATGCTGTACTCATGTATCTTCAAAAATTTTAATTAATGAACCAATATTATCATTACAAAAAAAATAATAAAAAAATTATGACCAAATCATGATGGCTGTTTTCTAACACCTACAGTGTTATGCAACTAAAAAGGTGGCATTCTAGACGGTTAATGGAAAGCAGTACAGTTAAAAAAAGTCACTTGCCAAATATAGGGTTAAGGGATAAATTATAAAAGTAAAAGTATAAATTTTGTCTACAAAGACATTAACAGATTTCAATCTTTTATATAGCGACAACTTAATAAAAATACAAATCCTATATGAAAAAAAAATTATACCTTAAGTAACATGATGTGGAAAATAAGAATTTTTATATATCTTTAAATGATATTCAGTACAATAGAGAAAAACAGTAGATACCTGTAACCCTCTGGCTGAAAAGTCTTCACATTTCCTGAAATAGGATAGGACAAACCATGGCAAAGATGAACTCCAGCATTTCCAAAACCAACTCCAGCCATAGTTGAAGCAAGGTGCATATTGGATCTTGCTTCTAAATCATCTGGGTTATAAGCAGCTCTGTTGAACATTAGTTTTTTTAATAATTAAAAATGGATTAATACACTTTAAATCTTGGCTATGTTAGGTAGAACCCCTTATAAAACAATTATCATAAAAGTGGACATCATTAACAATTGAAAAATCAATACTACTAACAACTGATGTATTAACAATATTGCTATTATTATTTCATTCCATCTTCTCTTGAGCAACTAGTTGTACACTAAACACTTGAACATATACGAGGTCTGTTCAAAAAATACGCGGACTGGTTAAATTACGCGGCTCAAGTTAGTTTCAGGAGAATCCGCTTGGTGTCGCTAGGCTCGTATAAATCGGCTGATTAAAACGCGGTATTTCAGTCGCAGATATCTTCATTTGTTGATGAGTTACACGCAGTTTAGTAAAGAGTGTTTTTTTCGTTTGTCGGATTTTAAAATGGACAGCCTGAAGGAGCAACGAATTGATGTGAAATTTTGTGTAAAACTAGGGTAATCTGCAACAGAAACATTTGCCATGCTTAACACGGCCTACGGCCATGTTGCCATGAAGCGTACTGCATGTTTCAAGTGGCATGAACATTTCAAGGGTGGCCGACAGTTGATTAATGACGATGAGCGACCTGGACGTCCTTCAACACCAACTGACGACCCACACATTGACAAAATCAAAACCCTGGTTCTCGAAAATCGACGTCTGACCATTAGGGAGCTTTCCGAAGAGTGTGGGATATCAGTTAGATCTTGTTACGAGATTTTGACTGAAAAATTTGAAGATGCACCGCGTCGCTGTGAAATTTGTGCCACGCCTGATGATCGACGACCAAAAAGCCAATCGCTTGTCGGGAACTGCTTGATCGTTCAAATGAAGATGAGAACTTTTTGTCAAGAATTATAACCAGTGATGACATTGAAACGAAGGTCCTATCATCCCAATGGGTGAGTCAAACGTCCCCAAGACCCAAAAAAGCTCGCCAAGTTCGGTCGAATGTCAAGGTGATGCTGACAGTTTTTTTTTGATGCTAAGGGTGTTGTTCACTACGAGTACCTCCCTGAAGGCTCTACAGTCAACCAGATTACCTACATTGAAGTACTGAAACATCTGAGGGACGCCGTCCGATGTAAAAGGCCAGAACTGTGGAGAAGTGATAACTGGTTTTTCCATCACACCAACGCTCCAGCTCACTCAGCACTCAGAACTCGTGAGTTTTTGGCCAAACACTCGATCACTGTTCTCTTGGAGCCCGAGAGCTATCAGACAGTTGTTTGTCAGATTTTGGTTTGGTCTGATAGTGAGTGTTTCATTAGTGTGAGTTGTTCACGTAACGAGTTTGTTGTTATTGATTCAAAATTTTATTTATCAGTTATTTCGTTTATTTAATTTGTGGTTCCTGTAACTTTTGTTTAGGTTTCGAGTTTGTTGTTTTTCACTTTAAATTTATTTTTCAGTTATTTAGTTTATTTAATTTTTTATTGTTAGAGATATTACGTTATAGATTATTTTTAGAGATATTACATTGTATATATAATGGCTAAAGACGCTTTAAGAAGTGATTCAATGCTAGAAATGTTACTTTTAGACAGTAACAATGAAACTGATCTAGCCCGTATAATCTACATATATATAAATAATATAAATTTATATATATATAAATATCGCAATATGTATTCTTGTGTATTAATAAAGAACAAAGTCAAAATACAAATACAAGAATTATAATTGAATTTAAAATTCAAAGCTATTCGTTGGCTAACAGTACCAATATCATCAGGAATATTAAACAATTGAATTGTATATATATGTATCTTTTATTAATGAAAATTAGAATGTAAATGAATGAAAATGTAAATGACCCGATTTTAGATCTTGATTCAGAAGGAAAGTTTTCTAAATTTTAAAGGAAATATTTCTAAACTATATTTTATTTTAGCTTTAAAATGATATATAACATGTAATATTTATTTTCATTTCAATCTAAAATATGTGTTGAGAAGTGCAGTGATATATAGTGTTGCTATTTTATTTTTTCAACTTTTTTAGACATTTTTCAAAGGAGCATAACAGAATCTATATGTAGTAATCAACTCATATCTATCTATTTCTTGAAAGCTTGTTTTTAATACATTACCTAAAATCCTCTAGGCAGATAGAGTTGGGCACCTATTAAGTATCTTTAAACTATAAGTGGCAAAATAGAGAGCAAAATTAATTAATTAAATCTATTTGAAAAAACTCTATTAACATCAAGTTTTATCCACAACAAATTTTAACTAAATGTATTTGGACTTGAGTGGATGAAAAAATGTATTTTATTAACAATTGAAAATTTGACCGTAATACATAAATGTGGATGCATTGCCCTAGCATGTTTTGTGCTAAGGTTCGCTTACAACTACTCTGTACCTTAGGAATACAATGGAAAAAACCAAATTGATAAAATAAGGAAAATAGTTTTACTCTGAACTCTCATAGTTGGAACTTCATCGCAGTTCTTGTTACATCTCTATATGAAGCTTTAGAGTATCTCCAACCAGCGCAATTGATGGCAATGAGGAAGTGTTTCTACTAATGATAAATCTTATGTAGTCCTCCTTAAGACGATTTCTACACCTCAAATAGATTTCTGTAGAACACATCTTGCAAGAATTTTTAGATGTTCGGATGTAAATAAGGCATGGTGAGACTTTTCTTTGCCACTAATGCTAATCTAAACTTACCACTAAATAGTGAAATCAGGTATGTAGATTGTGCACTTCATGATGGACTTTTCTGTTACGCCGATATTAAACCCCACCAATGATGGCTATTCAAATCACCACCTATATTCCAATTTAAAATCGATCAAAGACTTATTTTAAATTGTCACGATCTCTCCCCATCTTTGTAATGGTATTAGACCCAAATGTTATCTCAAATTACTTCTAATGGAACATATTCTCACAATATTGAGTTACATACTATGATTTTACAAAAATATTACATATTAACTCAAAGAAACAGGACCTAATAAGCTGAAAGAACTCAATACTACATCTTTGAAGATATGCAAAGTTGTGGAGCGAATCGAATTTCAGAAAGATGTATCTCGTTTACAAGTAAGAAAGTCTACAATCGCACTTTTACCAGGTGTATATAACCTAATCAGAGTTTGACCACATATTTAACATTAGCATATGCCATGCTAAATTCTAATTCTTACTTATTTTAAAAAGTTTAATTTTTGTTATAAGTGTTTTCTTTTCTAAAGTGAATCCCAGAGTGGTTCATGGATAGGGAGTATACTGTTTAAAGAAATGTATTCTTTATTTATATTTATTATATAATATTTATTTTTGTATTTATTATATTTATTATCTGTTTAAATTTGACATTATATGTTTATCGATTAAGGAGAGAATAGCTTGGCAAGGACCTGTCCACTAATTATGTATGGATTAAAGTAGCCTTCAGATTCATGTTGAACATTGCCACTTGTAGACTCATGTTACGCCACATATTGGCACAAATTGAATATTGTACAAATAGTTCCAATAAACTCTTTCTCTTTCTCCCTCCCAAGGTATGGTGCACTAGCTTTTATTTGAATTTGTGTAAGTGTATAATCTCATTAACATCTGTTAAATATTTGTCTTATACCAAACACTGACCTTACCTGGCACACAGTGTTCTTTACTTCACTCCAAACACTCAAACACCAGTGAGAGAAACAAATAATAGTACAGTTTTTTGCCACATTTGATAACAACTATTAATGTATACTGGAACAACACTGTATTTAGAAATTTAAGAGACTAAAACAAGACCAAATTATTTTTAAATCCATTCTCTTGGAATTTGTACAAAGTCTCCAGGACATCAAGAGATTTGTACATAGTTACATTTTCGCATGTAATAGATTCACATTGTTTTACTTTATGCTTAGTCATTGTCAAATTTTTGTTTGTTGTTTTTAAATTGAGAATAATCCTGTTTATTTTAAATGAACAAAGAGGAAAGACAACACATAAATTTTAATAGAATAGCTTGACATATTAAAATACGCACACATGTCTTAAATGTATTGAATTATCTCCGATTTTTTTAAAGGAACAAATAGTAATATATTCAGACAAATCTGATACTCACTCAACTCAAGGATAATTTCATGCAAATAGCTATGAAAAACTGAACACAAGACTCAGGCATACGTAGGAAAAAAGTGTACTTACTTATTGTATACTAAGTATGTACCTTACGAATACATTATTAGTTTTTAAATAAAGACAGACATCATAATGGCAAACTCAAAAAAATTACAAAAACTGCTGAAAACAACATACTAGCCAAACGTTCTTCAACTTATCGGATTTGGTAATCGACAATACCCCTCGTAATAATAACACATTGCATCTGATTCCCAACTGTAATAGTAGAAAATGTTAAAAGTGGTATTTTGCCTACTCTCATCAAAGATCATCACTTTTACATTTATTATGTGCACCATATCATGGACATTAGGTTCTTTTGAGCATTTTACCTTCCTATTTTCCAGCAGCATCAATCATAACATCAAGAATATTTTCAAAATTTACATCCTTACTAAGGAGGTTAGATAGCAACTCTTATTCCTCATCAATCTCCTGAAGAGATCTTTGTATCATAACACCCTCAATATTATTATTTATTGAAAAAATATTAAAGCAGTCTAGAAAAAATAATGAACCGTTTAGACATTTTAAAAATATAAACGAAAATAGAACTCAAATTTCTACACCCAAACTTCAATTTTCACCAAACGAAAACCAACATACATTGAATGATGACAAAATGATTAAATGATAACTATCATATTATCAGTTTTAACCAGATTTAAAAAAATATACAACACATCCATAAAGTTAGTTAGATTTGTGTTTATTGCTATCACAGTGTTGTGACCACTGTTCCAAGCATGCACGTTAGTGAGTTTGACTTATTATAAAAGAATAGATTTTTTGTGTGCACTACATGTTGTTTACACTTTGTGGTGCATGTTTTAATTGCTATGTTTACTGATAATCCTGTTGTATATGAAATTAAATCTTTATTTCATTTTCTCAATAAGAGGAAAGTTTATTAATTGATGTGAAAATGTGGTTACTAACAGCATTGTTTCTATGCACACCTACACTCTACAAATTTGAAGCTAAAGCTTGTACGGGACATCAGCTAGAAACAATCCAGCCATCTTCTCTACAGTCCCTTGCTTATAGGAACTACAGTAAAACTCCAATGATCCAAATCAATTGGGACTGGACCCATTTCAGTGAAGGTTTGTCCAAAAGGGCTCTGGGACGCAGCCCTCCCAATTACAAAAATTAATTTTTAATTAATATTCATTTATCTTAAATTAGGTTAAGAAGAGCTTAGAATTATTTAAGTAACGTTAAAACCATAAAATATTTAGCAGTTGACGCATGAAATTATCCGCAAACTCCGCGCGGGGCTCACAGCAGAGAGCCCCAGACTAGTGCATTGAGTGTGCATGGAATAAGCTGAAACAGCCAAAACCGTGCGGTGACGTCACTCAACGCGCTTGTTACGGGGGGCCTGGGATGGAGTCCCGTCGTCTTGCGCATGCGCTGAGAAATGACTAATCAGTGCTGCTGATTAGGAAGCAGCATTGTAGGCTTATTTGTAATGTTCTCACAAATAAATGTTGGTTTGACTCAAAGTAAACAAATCAAATTTTATATTTAATAATAATATGCGTTTATGAAACTACTATTTTAAACTCATTTTAAAGAATAATATTTATGTACTAGATAAGTATTGTTTCCATTTATAGATCCTTTGATGCGCTACACAGTGGCCTAATATACTCTTAAAAGTAAAACATGATTCACACTACTCGTTGAGTACTCGACGCTTTAGCAACCAATAGGCGATCACTTAACTACCCAACCTTACAACATTTCGTAAATCACACTGTAATACATCTATTAGTTATAGCAATGTTAATATATTAATCAATAAGTATAACTTAATAAAAGTTGTAGGTGCTTAGAATATAAAACTAGTTAAATGGGTATCAAATTTCAAAATTTTCTCCGCACCTCGTAAATCTGGGGAGACCCCTTGTCATGAGCCCCACCAATGTAATTGAGCAGGAGCCGCCACTGACCCATTCAAAAAACAAAAATTTTCATAATTGGATTTGTTTTGAAAAAAATTGTAAATTTTAATGCTTGCAAAATGGTAGTACTTATCTCAAACAATAGCTTAAATAACATAGATTCTCTGAGAAAAATAGAAACAGTTCAACATTAATTTATTTAATTACCTTTTAAAGTATTTGTTAATGACTTGAAGAGCAAATTTTGCCCAAACGTCAGATATAGGATTTTGTCCTTGATATGCAGGGCGTAAGATTGGATTAGTGGGGCATGGTGTTCTTTCTGTATAAGGTATTGCAGTAAAAGATTCCAGAGCATGGCAGAAGACATCAAATCTAGAAAAAAAATAAAAATCCTATATTAAACAAAATCAAAACAAAAATGTTTTTAACATTAAAAATTTACTCTTTAACTCTAAACAAGTAAAGTCCCTAATTCATAATTTGAAGACAATTCAAACATAAACTGAATATTAAAATAAATATTAAATGTAAATATAACAATGAAAGAAAGCAAAAAAAAAAATAATAGACAATTGTTAATATTAGACAATTTTTAAAATGACTTTTTCTCTAATTGTAATAATAAATAAACAACAATAACCCTTGCTACAAATACTTTAATACCCTTGATGTTCATTTCGCTAACACTGTTAGCATCATCAGAAGGTTATAAATATATGTAAATTGGTATAGGCATATTTATATATTTGTAACCAACTGATGATGCTAACAGTGTTAGCAAAATGTACACCAAGAGTATTTTAATATTTGTAGCAAGGGTTATTGTTGTTTATTTATTATAATTATGCTACTGTGCTCAGTATAGATTTAGTTTCTAATTTTAATTGTGATAATTTTAATATCTTTTTTCTTCTTTAAATTACATTTACTTTGCTGCCAAATGTTTATGGTATTAAAACCAGGAAGAATAAACTAAATGGAGTATAACTCCAAAAAATAAGTTAAGTTGAATGCTTTGAAAGTTAATTAGTTGAAATTAGTTTGCACTTGAGAACCTGTTGTCCCCAGTACAATTTTATGTTTAAGTGAGTTTGATATAGCAATATTTATGAATAAAGAATCAGGAAAGTATTTCTCTCTAACTTTTAAACCTGCTGAAGAAATGTTTTGCTTGCTACAAGAAACCCACTAGTAGCATTTTGAAGTCATCGTTAATCCCAAACTATTGTAACTACAGCGTAACATACCAAGCTATTGTGATAAAGTAACTTGTACAGAAAAGTTTATCTCATTGTTTCAGAATAGCTTAATCTCCAGAATCATTATTCTGGAGTTCCAAATAATAATATTAATACCAATAAGAAACTTCTAGGTCTAAGAAACAATATTTAACATAATTATAGGTGAAATATTTTTTATCATGTTTAAAATTAAAATTAAAGTTTTAAAATTTATTGATTTCATCTTCATGTGAGCTACTAGTTTTTACTAAAAACATTTATAAATATGTTACAACTTGAATATAGTAGCACTTACTTATATTTGTTGAGGACAGCTGTTTCACCAACTGTTACATTGGTAAAAAAAAAAAAACATTACTAAAAACCCTTAGCAGTAACATCAGCCAGATTGTGTGTTAATATAAATTAATGTGATATGAAATAAAAAATAAGGCATGGTTCTTGGAGGCTTGGTCAGCATATTAATTGATCAAATATAGTAGGTAATTGTAAGCCTGTGCCCTGTGACGTCACAACTCGCAAACCTTGTTTTCGAGGTGGTGTTGGCTATGGCACTACAGAATATGTTAGAACTTACATTACATAATAAAAATCTTACCTTTTAATGCAGCAACCTTTTATCCTTCTCCACAAAACATTTTTAATAGAAAACTATAAAACTGAAACACTTATACACTTGTCAACAAAATTTATGAATTAATGATGCAATTTATTAAACACTATATTTTTCCTCTTACTGTATTTAGGCTAAATACTGTACATAGTAGGCTTACGTAAAAATAAAATAAAATCAATTAGGCTTGAAAAAATCTAGCATTGACTTTTGTTTTAAAAGGTTAGTTTTACTTGCTTGTGTTTCAGTTATTGTTTTTAATGGTGACGCATTTCCGTGAAATCTTCTAACTCACAACTTTTCATTAAAGCCTCGCCAAATGTTTTAATTTTGTTTTCTACGACTGGTCCGTCTTCAATTTCTTCTATTTGTGCATGTTTTTTGCCTTTTAGAATGAAGCGGACTCTCGCCTTTCAATATGTCAATCAATATGACATCAATATGTCTGGCCATGGATGTTTGTAAAACATTCATTGCGTTATCTTGAAGGAAACGAGTGCTGATACATAGCCTATCGTAAATTATGGATGTTTGTTTACCATTGCGTTATCTTGTACATATCAGCAATCCTTAACGTTGTTACAGAGTTCTCAGAAATAAATACGATCCTTTACAATTAAGCAGACCTATCTGTGAATTTTGTTATGGTAAAAAAATATATTATAAACTGTATTTTATCCAAACGGAAGTCATTGTAATTTTATATTTTACAGCATGTATATGATCAGATTTTCCGGCTTATGCAGAACTAAGACATAGTAAATACGTATCACTCATCCTTTTGCTTATTCCGCTTTCTGGCTTATGAATGTTATTAACCAGGTAAATTAAATAGGTGACAGTCGGGACTTTTAAAGTTTTCCGGGATAGACGGGATTCCGCCTAACACAGGGTGCGTCTAAGACAGGTTTCACTGTATTTATACTTTTGACACTTGTTAAACTTCATTTAATACAATCAATTATAAGTACAAGAGTGATATAATCACTATGCCAGCTCCGAAGAGACACCACCAGTGAGCACACACATTCTCATGGTAAACAACAATGAGCTCTATTTTGAGCTTTTATCCAAATTAGTTTTATAATATCCAAAAAGATAATATCCAAGATCCAAATAATAATATCCGAAAAGAATTTTATAACTTGCAATACAATTTGAAAAATCATAACAGAATTTTAAAAAATGTCTGTATAATCCTAAAAGTTTTAATACAAATCCCAATATTCATGTTTTTTTTTAATAGGTAGTCACCCTGATTAGTAAACTAATTGTAAAGGCAAATAAGAACTTTACTTTGAAACACTTAATTATTTTTAAATGAAAGTCTTACCCACTGTAAACACATACTCGTTCAGGTAATGACAATGTATGAAGAGGATCAACCAAACCTAAAGTTGGACGTAAAGCTCGATTAGCTATACCAGTCTTAGCTTTCAATGGCTCATAATCAAAAATACTAACACCTGTTGTTTCACTTCCTGTTCCTGAAGTTGTTGGAACTATAATTCAAATAAAAATTGTTAGAAACATACTATTTAAGTATATGTATTGTAACATTTATGGAATGGGCTATATAATATTATTTAAGAATTGGAAAATAAATTAGAAATAACTCATACAAAATTTGAACAAAAATTCATTAAAAGATTGGTTAGGTTAAAATTGAAACTAAATTCTGGTAAAAGCCTAGGAATTGTAAACAAGGTTTGAACTGGAAATGTATTAGGAAATTTGTTATATCAAATAACCTAACACATAAATTAAAATAAGATAATCTAATAATAGTTATGTGTAAACAAATTTGTAAACTGTAGTAAAATAGGGCCTAAGTAATTACTTGAAGGAGAAAGTGAACACGTTTGTAAACAAAAGAAAATTGTAAACAATGAAAGGTTATGTTTATGAAAGACCAAGCAAAACACACACAATTCAGAACTATTTCAAAAGTAAAACACAAAGACACTTCACACACTAATAATATTAATAAAATAAACACTGGAAGGTTAGTTGACGATAGGAAATTGAAACAGTAAGTTTCAATCAGGTTTCAACCAAAGTTTAACGAAATAAAAATTGGTGAAAACAAACTTGTTGGTATGTCAGCTGTGAAACAGATGTAGGTCAGTGTGACAATCGATTGTAGTGAAGAAAAAGAAAACAAACTAGATTACAGGCAACATGTGTTTTTTGGAGAAGAAAGGCGGCCATATTTTAAGAATTTTAAAAAAAAAGGACGCGTAGTTGAGAGTGGAGTTGGGGATGGCGTGGTGACGCTCTAATAGCAGACCTTGCTGTGCAGTCAAAATTCTATTTTTTTGGAAAGAGTTCGTCTAAATTATACAGTTTTGTGAGTAAACTTGGCCAGATTAAACAGGAATAAGAAAATTGAAAGAGTTAATACAGTGAAAATATAATTTGAAAGAACTAAAACGGATTTAAGTGTGTGAATTGTTTAAATTGGAGAGAACGGGAATTTACGTAAGCGACCAGCAAAATTTTGATATTTATTAATTTGAGTAATAGCGCTATAAAAATAACTTTAGTGGACTTTTAAGATAATAGAGAAGTTTAAATTTGTATATTAGGATATCTTATAGTTAATTAATAGTTCGAAGTAATCCAGTTCAAATAGTTTGGCCTTTTTGCATTTTCAAAATTTAATATTGTTTGTTCAAAATTTATTTAAGTAACCTAAGAATTTCTAAAAATATAGCCCATACTATAACCCCGAGATATCAAGAGATCTTAAACTAGCCAAAGGTATTAAAATGTTGTAAAATAAAAATTAAAAGAAAATAAGAGTTAGTATATTTTGTTAAAAGTTGTGAAGTTTATTTTTGTTCTGTTTATTGTGTTAATTGTTTACTTGTTGAATTAATAAATAATTGTAATAAAGAATTTAAATTACAAATGCCTGAGTAGTGTTGTGTGTTATTAAAAATTACTTTACAATTGGCGCAACAACGTGGGAGCTCGATAAAATTTATTTAGAGAGATTTTGAAATAAAATTAATTTAGTACTTTTTATATGAAAAACATTTGAACTGGAAATAGATTTAGACAAAATTTTGTAAAATTAAACACTGAGTTGAATCGAATCAAGGCTAGGTTTATAGTATATATAAAAATGGTTTATGTGTATAATAAGTTTACTTACAGCTAAAAAAGAAAAAATATAGGCGAGCTGGTAGTTGTAGGGGACCAGGAAAAAGGGACAAATTTGGAAATGAAAGAAATGGAAGGCACAGATATGCCAATACCAAACATGGAGGTAGATGAAGCTAGGGGACTACCACTTGTAGAAATTGAACAGGAACGAAGGGGTAGTGAAAGTGGAAGTAGAAATAATGATGACTGGATAAAAAAATTGTTCGAAAGCAACCAAAACTTACTAAAAGAAATAAATAAAGGGAATGAGAAAATAAAAGAGGAGATGAAGGATATGAGAGAGGATCTAGATAGAAAATTAGATATAAATAATGAAAATATGAATAGAAAATTAGATAAGATAGATGAAATAAAAGGGGAAATGAAAGATATGAGTGAGGATATGAGGGAAATAAACAAAAAATTAGAGGAAAATAGAGACGAAATGAGAGAGATGAAGGAAGATTTCAAATTCATAACACAGGAAATAAGGGAGGAAAATAGGAGAATGATAGAGGATATGAGGGAGCAGTGGAGAAAAAAGAATAATGCTGTAGTAGAGGATGAGAGAAGAGACTTAGAGGAGAAAGATGGAGAATTAGAGGAGATTAAGGAAAATTTTGAGAAAACAAATGAAATAATAGCTGATGAGATAGAAATTGATAAACAAGAGATAGAGAAAGTCGAGTATATAACAAAGAAAAACACAGAAGAGTTAGGAGAGTTAAAATTAAGAAATGAAGTAGGAAAGATGGAGGTACTGGCAATAAAAAATATAACAATTCAAACCGCAACTAAAAGGAAGACTGAACAGATTAATAAAATGAAAATGGTAATAGGAGAAATGGAAGGAGTTAAATATCCGTTTCAATGCATAGTGGTACAAAGCTTGTTGAGAGAAATGATCATAGGTACGGATATGTTAATGGATGTGGAGGCACAACTCAAGTTTGGAAAATGGGAAATGGAATTTAAATATGAAAGTAACACAGAAAATAGAAACTATGAAGCAGATGAAAGATACAATGGAGATGTAAACGGTGTTAAGGCAAGGACAGGCGTGGGGACAAGAAAAGAGCAGCTTGCCCACAGTCAATCGGAATACTAAGACAATGAGAAACCCAGGAATAGAAATTAAATAGAGGAAACAAGTTTACAGGCATTAATAGACACAGGCAGTAATATGACATGTATCAAGGAGAAGTCGAGAGAAAGGAAAATAACAAAGGATAATAAGATGGAAACAACAGGAATGACTCAGGATATAAAAGTATTAGGAGAAGGAAGCGAATGTAGGAGGGATAGATAACAAATAAACCGGAAATGACAATGGACCAGAAATGACTTAATAATTAAACAAACACTTGAAAAAAAATAAAGAAAGAAAAAATATATAAATTTAAATAAAATAGGAAGGGAGATATTAAATATAGGTAAAGGAAGCAATATGAATAAACTCTAGGTGATTATGTGTATAAGAAAACGTTAGCAGGAGATAAGTTTTAAGGGATGGTAACTATATCTATGATAACTTATTAGAAACTTCGTCGAATAAAGATAAAATTATGTATATTTAAACTTCGTCGTATTGTAAGGAAGAATCTGCGTTGATAAATAATGGAACTTCGTCGTATATATATATATATTATAAAAGAAATATGAATCTATGATAATAAATATTAAAGCATCGTTGTAATAAAAAAAATGGTAATTGTGTATTTAAACTTCGTCGTATTGTAAGGGAGAATCTGCGTTGATAAATAAGTATTAAAACAAAATTTATATTCGTTGATATAGGGATAGTGTAATCGAAGGAACTATAGATATGATCAAATAGAGGATATGAAATTGCAACCTTTAAAAATATTAGATGTTAAAACTTCATACAAAATAAACTGAAATGATATAAGAAAAGAATTGAACTGGATGTGAGATTGGAAGAAGAGATAAAATACTAACTTCGAACTGAGAGTTAGATGAAGCTAAAAGCAAAATAAATATGAGATAAATGATAAACAGAGTAGTGACAAGGGGAAATAAGTTAAAATATATTAAATAACCTAATTAAACAGAGATAGCAGGGATAAAAACGGAAGGAGTACAAGTAGGGTGCAATGTAAAGATAAAGATAGGTATATTCTGGATGAGCATAACAATATAAAAAGGGGAAATATAATTTGGAAAAAAGGGAATTTGAAAATAAAATGAAATATATAAATAATGTCGATAATATGTGAAATAAAATAAATGTCTACGTGAATAAGGATGTTAATGATGTTGATGTCGTCGAAAATATGTTAAAATAAAATAAATGTCTACGTTAATAAGTGGAGGTAAGGTGAATTACCGTCATATATATATGTAACAAAGTATATAGTATAATAAAGAGTTTAAAAAAAAAAAATAATAATAATAATAAAATAATAGTAATATGAAATTGGGGTTAAATTTAATATAGTTGTGTTCAGATAGAGTTGATAGATTTATAACTGAAGTGAGGTTGAGGCAAGGTTAAGACAAATTAATTTTAATTGAAAAAAAAATTTATGATGAATAGTTGGGAGGATGCGAAAAAAGAGATAGTAAATAGAATAATAAATAACAACATATAAAATTAATGAAATAGTATTATGCGAGTTTTAAACTAGTATAAACCATGTAAGACAAGTAGCTTGAAGTTTTCAGCTCAGTATTTGATTGGTAAAGAGTTAAGATAAAATTGTATTATAGAATTAAGTATAAATGGACGAAAGTGGACAATTATAAAAGTGGTAAAGACAATGGACAATAAGTTAGCCAAAGTGTTGAGGTATAACGTACTCAATAAAAATGTGTTCAGGTAGTTATTAAATAAAATGTACAAGTAGGAAATAAATGTAAATTTAAATTTAATTAAAAAAAAAAAAAATATGTATATTTAAGCAAGCTTGTAAAATGTAAAAAAAATGTGTAATGTAGATATTAGGATTATTTTTTTTTGTTTAAATTAAATTAGGGGACATTGTAACATTTATGGAATGGGCTATATAATATTATTTAAGAATTGGAAAATAAATTAGAAATAACTCATACAAAATTTGAACAAAAATTCATTAAAAGATTGGTTAGGTTAAAATTGAAACTAAATTCTGGTAAAAGCCTAGGAATTGTAAACAAGGTTTGAACTGGAAATGTATTAGGAAATTTGTTATATCAAATAACCTAACACATAAATTAAAATAAGATAATCTAATAATAGTTATGTGTAAACAAATTTGTAAACTGTAGTAAAATAGGGCCTAAGTAATTACTTGAAGGAGAAAGTGAACACGTTTGTAAACAAAAGAAAATTGTAAACAATGAAAGGTTATGTTTATGAAAGACCAAGCAAAACACACACAATTCAGAACTATTTCAAAAGTAAAACACAAAGACACTTCACACACTAATAATATTAATAAAATAAACACTGGAAGGTTAGTTGACGATAGGAAATTGAAACAGTAAGTTTCAATCAGGTTTCAACCAAAGTTTAACGAAATAAAAATTGGTGAAAACAAACTTGTTGGTATGTCAGCTGTGAAACAGATGTAGGTCAGTGTGACAATCGATTGTAGTGAAGAAAAAGAAATCGAACTAAATTATAACCCATATGTGTTTTTTGGAGAAGAAAGCCGCCATATTGGTAACATTTTAAAAGAAAAAAAGGACGCGTAGTTGAGAGTGGAGTTGGGGATGGCGTGGTGACGCTCTAATAGCAGACCTTGCTGTGCAGTCAAAATTCTATTTTTTTGGAAAGAGTTCGTCTAAATTATACAGTTTTGTGAGTAAACTTGGCCAGATTAAACAGGAATAAGAAAATTGAAAGAGTTAATACAGTGAAAATATAATTTGAAAGAACTAAAACGGATTTAAGTGTGTGAATTGTTTAAATTGGAGAGAACGGGAATTTACGTAAGCGACCAGCAAAATTTTGATATTTATTAATTTGAGTAATAGCGCTATAAAAATAACTTTAGTGGACTTTTAAGATAATAGAGAAGTTTAAATTTGTATATTAGGATATCTTATAGTTAATTAATAGTTCGAAGTAATCCAGTTCAAATAGTTTGGCCTTTTTGCATTTTCAAAATTTAATATTGTTTGTTCAAAATTTATTTAAGTAACCTAAGAATTTCTAAAAATATAGCCCATACTATAACCCCGAGATATCAAGAGATCTTAAACTAGCCAAAGGTATTAAAATGTTGTAAAATAAAAATTAAAAGAAAATAAGAGTTAGTATATTTTGTTAAAAGTTGTGAAGTTTATTTTTGTTCTGTTTATTGTGTTAATTGTTTACTTGTTGAATTAATAAATAATTGTAATAAAGAATTTAAATTACAAATGCCTGAGTAGTGTTGTGTGTTATTAAAAATTACTTTACAGTATATATAAATATTAAAATACACAATCATGCACACACCCAAATGCAGACCCACAAACACACATACATACACACACACACACACAATAAAATATGTTTCCCTGTTACAAATAAACAATAAACAAGACTATTACAAATACAAGAATATATATGTTTGAACAAATTTCAAAGCTTTTGTCAACTAATAGTTCAAAAACAAACTTATTCCTAAATGCAAGATGAGTTCCTATAGCAGCAAACACTTTTAGAGAGAGAGGGAAAAGAAGAGAGAGAGAGGGGGAAGGGGGGAGGGAGATTTAGAGAGAGAGACTTATTGATGTACAAGTATGATGACCCTGATTCATAAAGCCTATTTTGGTTTATACCCTATTAAAACTATTTGTTGGAAAGTATATTGGACATTTCTAAGATGCAGGTCTAGCTAAATTAGCAGTTTTTATGTTTATAGGATGGAGTTTTAATGCTACTGAAATGGAAGTATTGTAAATGGTTTGTAGGTTTTTTATGTGTGTTTGCTTGTATTTGTACGTGCTGCCACAGTCTATCCTTCCTTATATTTCTTTTCCCTCTGCCTATCAGATGTTAATGTATAGGTCTGTAAAATGTTTAGATTATGGGGTTTCTGTACATGTAGGGTGACACATACATTAAAGATTGTGTTGTATACTACACACTTGAAAACAACCAGCTAAAAATGAATGTCATACATCGACTTACCTCACATCCTGACAATGACCAATATAAAGACAAACCGGGTAAAAATATGCCTACCCTACATTACCGGTTTAATTACAAGCACCTGTGAACTGTCAAGCAGGATCTACTGGTGAATATATCCCCAGACATATTTTTATAAAGCCAACTCTTTCATTATGCTAGATCAAATTTTTAATGAATTCCCAAGGGTGAATTATTTAACAAAATTATCCGTACAGATGGTAATACATTTTTATCACTTTTTAAGGCGGTTAAGCTATGGCAAGTTTTATAATTTGGTTTCAGAGGAATTTGGATTACTAAATTAACTTAAACTAATTTAAATAACTCAAAAAATATTTCTTTGTTACTTTAAAATTTAAAAATGTTACTTAGATATATTAAAGTGCTAAAAATATAAATCTGCTCCGAGCTGAATGATCAGCTGTCCAGAATCGGTCATTACTGGGAAGCTCGACATCGAATGGCTCAACACTCAAGAGTGGGCATTGGCTAAACTAACTTAAAATATATAAATTGAATATAAACATAAAGTACAAAAATATTCATTTAATTAATCATGAAATTACTTGGGAATTTCTTTGAGCATCTTTTTCATCTGCTGTTAATAAAATTTGTAATTTGTTGTCTAGCGCTCTCTACAGACCTGTTTCTACTAATATTAAATTTTTTATGCACTTGATTTTACTTTTGACCATTACCAACTTAAAATCTAAAATCCCAGTGCCCTTTGGTTGATTTACCTGTTCCCCCATTACGTGTCCCTTATTACTTATAATTTTGTTTTTCTTATTGGTTGATTTTTTGTCACGAATAGAATTTTGTTTATATATCTTTATAAAATGATATCTGAAAAATAGTATTTTTTATTATTTTCTTTAATCTATTAATCTTATTTAATTATTTTACCATTTTTTTATTTTTATTATATTTTATCTATGGAGATTATTTTTATTCCATTTACCTTTATTTCATCTTACACTTCAATTTACAATGTTAATAATCGCTCAAGTTGTTTAGTGTTTATTTTATTATAAGTATTTGTTCATTATTTACACTTCTGTAATTATAATTTAATTTTTATATGAATTTTTACATTTATTTTGATTTATTTTTTCCACATTTCCAGTATTTATCTCTTACGACTTAATTATTTTAAATATTTATAATTTAGGTTCCACAAAAACTCTTTATACATCAAGATTTATGTTGTAAGTTTTACCTATCTCTTACCTTCCCTTGGGTCAATTTTACCTTCCATTACCCTCTGTGTCTTACATATTTCAACATTGCAAGGTTTTGGCATACTTTATTAAAATTATAATATAAAAAAATTTGAATGAAATTAATATTTTTCTACAATTTAAAGACACTGTTGCAACGTCTCAGTGTGTACTGAAACGGGTCAAGATCGTCTCGTTTCAATTCAATAAAAAATTAAAATAATCTCCATTTATGAAATATAATTTAAATAAATTTTATAAGCCATGAATATTGACCATTAAGTCTATAATGCTAAAATAAATTGTAATTGTACAAAAATCATGACTTCGGGAGTGTTTTGTGTGCTACGATAAAATCAGGTTTCTACAATATTTTAAATAAACAGTTAAGACAAGAAAAAACGGCAAAATCCAAGTCAGACAAGCAAATCGAGAGTGGGGGAATAGAGACGATAACTATCGCTGAGCCCACTAACTCTCGTAATTAGGCCACTGACCAGAAAGATCATAGTTTTCTGTTAAACTAGCGAAATTACCAAAATGGATTTCTAGAGCATAAACTCGAGGCCGCAGAGTGCGGGAGTAATGTAGTATGTCTTATTTCAGTAAATTTCAGTTTACCAGTCAGGTACAAATTAAAGCTAGCCAAAGTGAATGCTAAGATGTATGTTGAGATCCTGTTCAAAAATTTCTTTTAGAGGCTAATACCCCCTGCTCTAAAACTTGCAGTTTTAATAACTATTTATAATGTAGTTTTTTAAAAAACTTTCAAAACATATATGACATATTCAACCACTGTTTGTCTATGTATTTGGCTAGCTTATGTGAAGGTGTCAATGTGTGGTTGATTTTCTTTAAAAGCAGATAAAGGCAATTCCATAGTAATAATATGCCAACAAGACATTGATAGGAAAGTAAGTAATTTCAAGACAGAAAAAAGATTACTGAACTCCATTTAAACCCTAGAAAAAAATATCAAACACGAATTAAAAAACTTCTAAACATACACACCGAAATCATGAAACCAGAACAAAAGAAACATTACAACAAATGAAACGCAAAGTACCTATATTAAATGCTTTACTTGAAATCCACAAAGAAAACACATAATTTCAAAATATAAAGAAAACAACCACTGACACCGTCACACACAACACATCTAATCACCCCACATACCACAAACATGCTCCATTTAACCATATGTTACACGACTAATCAATATGGCTATGCCACAAAAAGATTATGACAAGGAACTTAATACAATAAAATACATCGTTGAACAAAACTGAAAACAACATACACTTATAGACAACATACTCAAGAAAATTAAAATAGCAACATCATCAAACAGCTACATTGACAAACAACACAAAAAACACATAAATACATATTGCTCACTTACCACAACAAACACACACACACACACAAAATATCTTTCACATTCAGAAAACTCAATTACCAAATATACAAAACAACAATCACTTTAGGACAACACATACAACCCTTTCAACAACAAACAGACAAATACAATCTATCCGGTATATGAAAATAACATGTGATGACTGCCAAAGCTTCTACATTAGCCAAACTGGTAGATCATTTAACAAACGTCTCAAAAAAACAGATCAACTACATAAAAACATAAATCCAAAATTCAGCTAAGCAACACATACACATAATACGCAACACACATACACAAATATCCACACTAACTAAAATATTCTCCACATATTAAACCATAGTAAAAAAATCAAACTACAGAAAAATATGAAATATTCAAACCACATATTAAACAATAGTAAAAAAATCAAACAACTACAGAAAAATATGAAATATTCAATCACACAAGAGAAAAAGAACATTTCTTACAACGACCACACACACTTTAAGTCTAACCCATCAGCAAATAAGTTCAAAAGTATTCACTTAGTTACCAATAATTACTTATAGTTTAATCAGTGAATTCAAGATTATTACTTTAGTAATTTAGGTTTATGTAATTGTTATCATTAATAAACTTGTAAATAATGCAGCTAAAATCATTACATTAACTGAAAACTCAATGTATAACACGGCAGCTCGCTTAAATAAAACTCTTACTACAAGGTAACAAAAAAAGCCTATACTGAGAAAAAATTAACCCTTTTCAGTGGTAAAAAAGGGTAATAAAATATTTACTGAAGTATTTTGAATAATTATAAAGTTGAATTTCAATAACAAATGAGGCTGAATCAGAATTAGAAATTAATAAAGACATCAAGTCAGATATGAGCTTCCAATGCGCTTGGCAAACTAGAGATGTATGTAGAGACATGAGACACAACTGTAAATGAATGACAGAAATATTTCCAAAGCAATATAAGTAACTGGTATTAAAGTTAATACTTGATAGTTGGAATATAGATTCAATCTATCAGCTTGAGCTAGGATAGGTTATAGAAAGTTAATTAACATTTGTTGATTCCATCTTCATGTGAGCTACTAGTAATCACTAAACACTTTTAAATGTTTTAACTTGCCTATAGTAGTACTTACTTTGCTTGTTGAGGACAGCCGTTTCGGGAGATGTGTCCCTTTGTCAACTCAGACCGTAACTCAGACACGCAGAGCACAAATATTTCTAAAACACCTTAATTCCATACACCATTGAAACAGAACAACAAAACTCTCTCGACTTCTTAGACCTTACAATTAAATGAACAGAAAAACGAACACATAAATTCAACATATACCGAAAACCCACTAGTACTAATACGACAATACACAGCTCCTCAAACCACCCACACCAACATAAACTAGCTGCTTACAACACCATGATATATCGCCTGCTTAAAATACCGTTAGACAAAAAAGAACACTACCAGGAGTTAAACAACATAAAATATATAGCACAAATGAACGGATACAACCCATCAATGATTGACAAATTATACAACCGCCTAAAAAATAAACAAATAATAACCCAAATACAAACACACAAGATGACAATCCCATAAAATACTTATCAATAACATACAGATCATCCAAAACCCACAATCTAACCAACACACTACGAAAATACAACTACAAAATGGCTTACTCCACACACAACACTCTCAACAAACAATTTAAACCCAACAACAAAATCAACGATATTTACAACACCACTGGAGTTTACAAACTAACTTGCAGTTCATGCCCCAGTTTTTACATAGGCCAGACAGGGAGGTCATTTTACACATGGAACCAAGAACATATAAAAGCACTAAAAAATAATAACCACCAATCAAACTTTGCAGATCATCTCAACTCCACAAAACATGACTACATAGACATAACTTCTAACCTACAAATTCTTCATAAACAACACAGAAATAACCAACGCTACACAACCGAACAATACGAAATATACAGGCACTTCAAACTACACCCTACACACATACTCAATACACAATTACATTACAACTCACATGCACTTTTTGACATCATAACTAATAATACACCCACACCACCAAAATATCCCACCCCCACCCAACCTATGTAAACCTTGAGATCAGTTACAGTCTGAGTTGACAAAGGGACACATCTCCCGAAATGGCCGTCCTCAACAAGCAAAGTAAGTGCTACTATAGGCAAATTAAAACATTTAAAAGTGTTTAGTGAAAGTTAATTCTTTGAGCTGTTATAGAAGCGATGCCATATAGACAATGAGTTGTAAAAACTGCTTTTTTTCGGCATGTAAGTATACAGCTGACACAAAAACAACATAGGGGATGCCTGGAAGATATTAAATCTGTGGTCATTATTAATGTACCCCCCACCAAAAACTATTAGTTTTTCAGCCAAAGGGGAGAGAAAGAAAGACAAAGAGAGTAAGACAGGAGGCACAAGAAAGTTGAGAGGTTGGTGCCAACATGCTTGGTGACAAGTCACTCGAGCATGGTAGTGACATTCAGACGTATTGTGGCTAATCTATACCATCAAATCTTAAATGAAGTTGAAGGATTGGCCTATCAGCCTACAAAAAGGGTTAGAATGTTCCTCGTATATAAATACTAATTGGTTCTTTTGGAGAAATCCAGAGTTCTTGTTCCATCTGTGTGGAACCTATTCTTGGTGAGATGTTGTGATGAGCAGAGTTTCTAAAAGGAAGAAGACATTGGTGTGAAATATGAATTTCTGGGTGTGAAGAAGTGGTTGAATGAGAGCCTAACAAGTTTTTAAAGGCATGTTGCCATCAGATTTATTTGGTAAAGACCAATCATAAAAATCAAGATTATTTGGCCAATCAAAAAATCAAGATTATTTGGAGAATCAAAAATGGCAAGGAGTGAGGAAGGAAGAGGACTTGTTAGGATCAGGCTAGAGGTTGAAGATAAGTCGTCTGTTGTGGTCAGCTTTAATTTTGGCAAAGAAAGTAGAAAGTTAGTCTATAGTTAGAGCGTGTAAAGTGCAACAAGAGTTTACAGACTTTACAGTGGCTTACATAGGCCACAGATGTGACAGTAGGTTTAAAAGCCAAATGATATGCTAATTGGCAGGCTTGGGGTAGATCCTCTGGTTAGAAGAATTGAGAAACTTCTTTAATGTGGTTGACAGAACAAATGCTATTGACAGAATACACATATGCAGAAGTTTGTTGTTGTGAAATGCATTCAGTGAAGAAGAAGCATTCAGTAGAAAAGGTCTAATATTAATTATAGGTAGACAGTTTTAGTACTCAAACGAATGAAGAAACAGAAAAAGCCTTAGAGAATTTTGGAGTTTCTTTGGCTAAGTTGGTGGAATGACTGCATTTGGTAGCAGTAGCAGATGCTTAGTGTCGAAGTTTAATGACAACTGTTGTAGATGATCCCCCACTCTGAGAAGTCGAGGATGGTAAAGTGTGAAGTGTATTGGTGATAGGTTTGTTATATTACTACACATGAATGATCTCTGAGAAATATACTCTCGTACCAGTTTTAGACGTATGTGCTAAATGAAGTCAATTTCTTGAACTGAGTGTGGTTGAGAAAGAAGAGAAGGAGGTAGTGTGGTCTGAGAGTATGTGATTATCTTGGAAAATGTTGATGTCAGAGTTGATCTTTTCCAACAGTTCATAATAAACCCAAGCATGTAAGCAAAGGTTCGCTGAAGAGTAAGTAGAAATTTTCCATGGTAATGAGCAAATAGCTAGTTGTTCTAGAAAATATGAGGGTTATATTAATGTCGGTTTTGGTTTCTGTAAGAGGTTTTGGGTCTAAAAGAGGGCCTAAACTACTCCTATCTTCTTTTTAAACAATCTATTTGATACACTGTTAAAATAAAAAGTCAATCTATTTGATACACTGTTAAAATAAAAAGTTCTTTGTATAATTTATTAAATAATTAAAACCATTAAGCCTTAAAATATTTTCTATAAGTTATTGAAATTATTTCACACTGACTGATTTCCATTAACCTCTTTAAAACTCTGTTTAAAAGACTGGAAATTAAATCTTATTAACTCTTACTTGTTTAAAGTTAAATGTTACAACTAACTTGCAATCAAAGGCTTCAATGGAACTGTAACAGGAAGTCCTTTACCAATCGGAGCATTCACATAGTCGAGAAAATCAGCTGTAGGATCTGAGCTGTATAGGTTAGCAGCCTTACAAGTGTCGATTACAGAGCCTCCACCCACAGCTACAAAAGCATCAAAATTACCTTTACGTGAAAACTCAGCTGCTGCTACAAAACTGTAAACAATTTATGTTCAAATATTAATGAATAAAAAATATGAGTGTAACTGGTTTCTAAAAATAACTATTCTACTTCCAAAAAAGAGGAATTGATTATGGTTCAGAATCAACCTTTCAAGTAAACTTTATTAGGTCCATTAGGAAACTCACAATCTTGGTTTTTCTTATGGGTTATAGCTTAGAAATAGTGAATTCAGGTGATTATATAAATTCAAAGACATTAATACAGTAGAGTCTCAACAATTCAAGGTCGATGGGACCGAGACTCCCTCAGTTTAAAAAAATTTAGATTACACGGAAAAACATTCCTGTGCATTAGAAAAAATAGGAGTTTTAACAAACCCTTATATTATAACTGACAATGCAATAGATAAGTTTATAGAACATTATATGTACATTTCTTAGAAGAACGATTCATTTTCTCCGCATACCGTATTGATATAAATATTTGTTGGAAGGACGATTCATTTCCTTAGCATACCGTATTGATATAAACATTTCTTGGAAGCCCGTCTCTTTTCTTTTGCATACTTTATTGATGTAAACATTTCTTGGAAGGCCGACTATTTCCTTTGCACATTGTATTGATATAAACATTTCTTGGAAGCCTGACTCTTTTCATTTGCAAACCATATTCATATAAACATTTCTTGGAATCCCGACTTATTTCCTTTGCATACTGAATTGTTATAAACATTTCTTGGAAGCCCAACTCATTCCCTTTGCATACCCAACTACATAAACATTATTGGAAGTCCGACTCATTTCCTTTGCATACCTTATTGTTATAAACATTTTTTGGAAGTCGAACTCATCTCCTTTGCATACCGTATGACTATAAACATTTCTTGGAAGCCCGATTCATCATTTTTTTCAAAATGATAAAATATGTTCAAATCGAAATTGGCTCGAATTTAACGGAAGCCCGAAATATCAGGACTTGGATTATCAAAACGCTATACTTAAAATTTCATACACCAAGCTACAATATAAATTTGGCTAAATTTAGACAAAGAGTTTAAATATCAGAAAGAATGGTCACAGACAGGATGAAACTAAATCAAGACAATTTCCTCTTGATACATTATATATTCCATATATTTCATGTTGTACATTATTTTTCTGTTGCACTGACTTCATAAAGTTATTATTGTTAATTTTATGCAAGTTAAATTTCTAAATCTATTGATGCTCGACAATGAAGATACAATCAATCTTCGATAGTTAACTCGCATAATTACCAAGTAAAATTCTTGTTTAGTTAAATACATATAATTTTCTTAAATAACTGTTATTTTTAAGTTAGCAAAGTTAAAGTTTTTTTTAATCACATTTATTTGGACAATTTATATCTATATTGAATACAGTTATATAGTAAGTGTAGTATAACCAAAGTGCTATTGTACTAGAGTATTATTTTATAAGTGACTTCTTATAAAGTGAAGTTATGTACCCAAGATAAAATCAATACAGGTTTTACCTGGTATTTATGGTTTTCTTACCACAAACGCTCTTGTCTCTTGTTTAAGACTGTATATTTGAGAAATATATGTGAAAAGGAGAAATTCATAGTTGACTAGCATTTGGTCATATGATAGCTATTTATTTAAATTTACAAACATAAATTTAGTAAATTCTTATTACATATTTTATCAAACTGAGCAGTATGGTCAAGTCTGGGCAGTAGGGTAGATGGTAGTTTTTTTTTTTTTGAATTGTTGCAAAATTTGTTGTGTTACGCCAGCTGTATGATGCTTGACATTATTGACATTGATGGTAGCTCCATGGATCATGAAATCTATGAGCAGTACACCTCACCAATCCCAAAAAAAGGTTTATCAACTTTCTAAAAGGTTCTAGGTAGACAGCACTTTTTTGAATTTTTTGTGTTTGGTGAATAAGCATTATGCCACGCCATTGTCTTTACTCTTTGGCAAGACATAACAAATCCACATTTCGTCATCAGTGATTATTCAAGTCAAGAAAAAGTCCTCTTCAATATATAATATATTAAATTTTCATGTAGAATAGCGTTCCAAAAACCTTAGTGCTGCTACCATTAGCTGGGTTTTGTGTTTATAAGTAAGCATGCAAAAAAACCCACCTTATACAAATTTTCAAATAATGCAGATTGTTACGTACTATTCATAAAACTAATGTTTTAAACTATGTGCATTATGTTTACCATTTATTGTATATTATAAACCCAATATGACATCATTTGTTTTTACCGCTACCAAAAATTTAGTATGATTTTATCTCAATGGTCCTTTGGAAAATCTAATTGAATCATACATTACGATCTATTTTTTTGGTACACCGTGCCAGAATATGTAACACAGATGGTCTTTCAGAATTTCATGAATGACTGTTCAAGAAATATTAGCAAAATTTTCATAGATTGCATCAATTGTAATACAGCAATTGTTCCTCATTAATTGGTCAACTGAGCTCAATAATTAGTCTGTAATGACTGACAACTACTCCGAACGCTTGTTATCATGTGTATTCTGTCTCTTCAACCTAAAGGTACAATTCCAGTGCTGAACATACATTCCTTCATAACACCTTTTAATTGATGATGAATTTCACCAGGCCAAACATTTCTTGAGTTGAGAAATTCAGTCCCCCCTCCAACTTCACACAACAAATAACTTTGCACGGAGACAGCCTACATTCTAGTGAAGACACCTAACCTTGACCAGTAGCTACTCATTTCACTAGTACTTCATACTGCACTAACTGGTACTACTTTCAGGATGGAACAGAAAAAGTAAAAACTTTAAAATGGGAGGAATCAAATTTACCTTTATTTTAATTACAACCTTTATTTCAAGTTCTGTGGAACTTATATATACAGTCAACTCCCGATTATCCGGGATAATTACCGGCAGGGCCGTCACGGATAATGCGAAATCACGGTTAAAACAAATACCATAATATCCACGGTCCTACTTCTACCCAATGACTGTAAAAACAGCTGATAAATAGTACCGCCTTCTGTTTGTCTCGACCTCAAGCCGAGAATTAAAATTAGAGCCCCCACTCCTCCAGAACAGAAGAGAAAAAGCAAAATAAAAGGGCGATAATGTAGGATAATAGGGGACCGGAAAATACGTATCTAAGTGTGTGTGCGTGCGCCAACAGACGCAGGTCTGCTAATAGATACGCAATAGAGGCAGTGTTTGTGGTGAGGGGGAGAAGCGGAACGTCTTATCATCTGTTTTTGTACGCATTTCCGTATTTTGCTCCACACTGACCTACAGGATGTTTGTCTACACAAGGCAATAAAACTACAGCTGCTTGACTTCTGTTTGTCAACAACATTCTCTCTACCCTAAGTAGAACTACGTAATAATATTGGCTATTGTACTGTACCTTTATTTTCCCAAAACATATGAAAAACAAATAAAACACTATTTACATTAAAAGAACTGTACATCGATATGATACGTGTTGACAATGTTTAAACACGGTGAAAATAGTCAGTGAGAGTTTTTTGTTCTTTTTCACTGGCTTCCTTTTTTAAAATTGTCGATCTGATCTTTCTCAACACTAAAGTGTCACAGAGCAGGGCATCATCTTGACCATCCAAATAATCCAGAAGTCAGGCTGTTCCGTGTGTCACTTTCGGCTGCTGGAGAATACAACTGGCACTCCCGTCTCCGTTGTCTGCGTCCGCGTTGTCACAGCTGTTACTTTCGCTCTCTGCCTGTCCCAGCGCGCGCGACACAATCTCTTCATCTGTCAAGTTCTCAAATGCAGACATGTGAGCAGACATGTGGGCATCCATGTCAAACCATTCGATGATGTTGTTTTCGTCTACGTTTTCGCCACCTGGTACAGTGTTTACTAATCGTACCAAATCCTTGGCGATGGTTATGGTGTCCTCAAAGCCAGTACAACCTTCCTCCAATGGCATATCAGGAAATATTTTTCTCCATGATTTTTTCAATGTAGAAGGCTTAACTTTCTCCCACGCTGCAGCAGCTTCATAAATGGCATCCAGAACACTGAAGCTCTTGAAAAATGTTTTTAAGTCATTTCCTTCCTCAATAAACTTTTTTAGAACACTAGAACGATAGTTTCTCTTTAATGATGCTATCACGCCTTGATCCATAGGCTGAATCAAGGCAGTAACATTAGGCGGCAAATATTTGACAAAAATATTTCCATTGTCCGATTTTAGTAACATTTCGTCGGGATGGGAAGGGGCATTGTCCAATAACAACACAGCTTTTTGGGGCAGGTCATTCGATTTTAAAAACTGACGAACAGACGGGAAAAACTTGTTGTGAAACCAATCATAAAAAATGTCTTTGTTCATCCATGCTTTTTTCTGGTTTGAGTAGTCAACGGGCATGTTGACTACTCATGTACCCTTAAAAGATCGAGGTTTTTTTGATTTCCCTATAACAAATAATTTAACTTTGTGCAAGCCACTTGCATTGGAACAACACATAAGCGTCAATCTTTCCTTGCTCACTTTGTGTCCCGATGCAGTTTTTTCCTTCTCGGAAGCCAAAGTTTTTGTAGGAAGAGACTTCCAAAATAATCCTGACTCGTCCGTATTGTAAATCTGTTCAGGGAGTAGATTTTCGCGTAAAACAAACTCATTAAACTCTTTGCAAAATTCCTCAGCTGATTGTTGATCGCCACTTAATTTTTCACCGCAAATGTCCAACTCGCGTATACCGTGACGCTGTTTAAAACGAGTAAGCCAGCCTGATGAAGCATCAAATGTACCTTCTAGTCCCAAGGCATCAAACAAAAATTTCGCTTTCTCGGAACATATTGGTCCACTAATTGGATGTCCTTGAGCTCGTTGATTATTGAACCACTCGAGTAAAGCCCTGTCCTAATCGTCATTAGTTGACTTTTTCATTGTTTTCCGATTTTTCATTCCGGACGAGGAGTCTGAAGAACACGCAAATTTTAAAATTTCACTTTTCTTTTTAATTAGGTCCCGCACTGTTTGGTCACCAACGCCATATTCGTCTTTTAATGACTTGACCGTTTTACCCTTCTCAAATTGTTCAATAATTTTTAGTTTTTGTTGTATCGATAAAACGGTTCTCTTACGTTTTACATCCATTATAGAAATAACAAAAACTTAACAATATAAAACTATAGAACAAAAACTTAACAATATAAAACTATAAAACAAGAACTTAACAAAACGGTGCGAAATAAAACCCAACATACGACGACACGTCACTACTGTAGTCTACAGTTCGTTTTGATCAGAAGCAACGCTTAGACTGACCACTGAGGAAGGGTAGTGTTTACGTTCAACTCGAGCATTCGCGTAATTCCGCGAATTCGGCGTTCGGATTTATTCACCGAAAAACGGCCGCTCGTGCTCGGGGTTATCGCACCTCCATGCATCACGTTCGATGCTACGATATGCTCTGATCTGATTGGATGTAGGAGATAACGCGTAATTAAGGATTCGCGCGTCATATAACCACGTGAATTTATAAAAGGACAACAAAAAATATAACGTAAACTCAGACAGGCTGACTGAAACTCTGCCCGCGAGTGCGTGTCGCGCGGAAACAGGTAGGAAGGATTTAGGACACGGGGTGGCGAAGGCAGGCGAGTTGACAGTCTATAAATTATTCTGGAAAAGTCACTGTACACCCCAACGACTGCCCGCGCTCGCATCCGTCCGCCGCGTTCACCCCCCGCCTCACCCCTCTAAGTGGAGCTGACGATCCCGGTTGATCCGCAACCAGGTTATTGCGATCCCGGATAATCGGGAGTTGACTGTACATAATGCAACATGTGTTAGAGTTCAATGTCCAATTTCAAACTAAGGTTTTTTTTTAAATATTGTAATACTTTGTTAAAAAGCTAATCTTGTTGTTGTTATTTCAAATTTGTTAAAAAACAATAGCTGAAAGTTAATTAGTTTTAATATTTTACTACATTATGTGTTAAACTACAAATTTAGATATAGTACTATAGTTAAAATACACCTATCAGTATACAGCTTCCTTTGTATAGAACAATCAGAAACATTTACCTTTCACCTGTAGGTTCCACTTTCACTTTGTCATATACTTCAAAATTAACATTATGTTTAGTGAGGGAATCTAAAGTGGTTTTAACTGCAGACAATTTACTCAAATGTGAATCAGTCATCACACAAACATTTTTTGCTTTCATGTTTACCAAATCCATTCCAACTTCTTGAGTAACTCCAAGTCCATACCTAATAGTAGAACAAGCCATCTGAAAATATTAAATATGTTTTACATAGTTAAAGTTGAATATGAAAATAAATTTTCTTAAAAAGCATTCACACAAAACAGAATTACCATAGTCTTGTTTCAAAAATAGAAAGAAACCATAATAAGTGGCTTAAAATACTTCAGAATCAGAACCATTAGCTACATTAACAATGTATCACAAATTGTAATTAATAAAGTATTTTGAATTCATAAAGCAAGTATTTAGACCCCAAACATATGACCAAAAGTTAAAAAATTATAGTTATTATGTATATATTTTTTTTAATATTTAATTTTAATGATAGTAGCTATAAAATAATTTATTATGCATCATACATACAGCAAGTCAGTTTCACAGAGTTTTCAGGGTGTTGGATGATTTTTAGACAGTTTTTAATGATATAAAAAATATGTGTGAATTATAATGTAAATGGATTTTTAGTATGTGTGTTGGATGTAATTTGAAATTTTAATTAAATAATACTTAGCTAAATGAATACGTAAGGGCTTACTTGTTGACACATTTCAAAACAATTGTTCCTTTTACGATGCAAAGCCTCTACTGACGGACTCCCCGCTAGGTACAAAAGTTGGTGTGAGATTTCAGAGTGTGAAGGGTGTATGTTAAGTTGGTTGTGTGCTTTGTAATGGACTGGGCGTTGGCTCCAAAATGTGTGTGGTCATTTAATATATTTTCTTATTATATTATCTCTTACACTTTTAAATGTTTTTAACTTGCCTATAGTAGCACTTACTTTGCTTGTTGAGGATGGCCGTTTCGGGAGATGTGTCCCTTTGTCAACTCAGACCGTAACTGATCAAAAAAAAATCTAATATATTATCTGTTGCATAGTGTTTGTATATTTCGTATTTTTCCAAAGTTGTTAGATTTTTTACTTTGCTTTAATATGGGGAGAGTGTTTAAATTAGTGTTATGCCCATGTGTTTGTGTTTTTTAGAAGTGTTGCACCCAAACAAATACATTTGAACGAATCTAGATTTTGGGTTTGTGTGGTTTCTTTGGGTGATGTGTTCTTTGAAGTGTGTGTGTAGAATGGCCAACGGTTTGGCAAATATAATAGCTGGGACACTTGTTACATGTTAATTTGTAAATACCGTATAGATTGTATTTTTATGTTTGTCTTTGAAAGGCTTGTATATGCTGTCTTAAAGTATTTGTTGTTTTGTAAGATATTTGGTAATAAAGTTACAAAACATCAAATACTTCAAGACAGCACATATAACCCTTTCAAAAACAAACAGACAAATACAATCTATCCAGTATTTACAAATTAACGTGTAACAAGTGACCTAGCTATTATATCTGCCAAACAGGTAGGTCATTCTACACACGCTTTGAAGAACACATCACCCAAAAAAATCACACTAACCCAAAATCTAGTTACGCAACACAAACACACAGACATACATACTAATTTAAACATTCTCAACATATTAAAACAAAGTAAAAAATCTAACAACTTTGGAAAAATATACAAACACTAAGTAACAGATAAATAAAACATATTAAATGACCACACACATTTTGGAGCCAACACACTGTTCCATTACATAGCACACAACCAACTTAACCCACCCTTTTCACACTCTGAAATCTCACACCAACGTTTGTACCTAGTGAGGACGCCGCCAGTAGAGCCTTTGCTTTGGAAAAGAAACAATTGTTTCGAAACACGTCAGCAAGTAAGCCCTTACGTATTCACTTAGTTAAGTATTATTTAATTAAAGTTTAAACAGTGAATTCAAGAAGATTACAACAAGCAACTTTAATTTGAAATGTTTGTAGATTATGTACTGTTCAGTTGTGTGTAGTCAGCTACTTTTATTTAGTTGTGTAGAATTTGTAGATTTGATGTTATGTTACTGTTGTTGTGGTTTGTGGATGTAATATATTCGACAAAGTTTGATTTAGTGTTATGATTTGTGAGTGTTTTTTTTTGTGTTTTTGGTAGTTTGTATAGAATGACATTCCTCTTAGGCCAATGTTGAAAATGGGGCATAAATTCATCTTAATACGCCAGAGAAGGTATATTCTTTGAGTTGGAATTCTTGTTGAGGTTTTTGTGTGTGAACTAGTTTGAAATTGTATTTATGAAAGGTGTTGGTTAGCCTACATGTTTTGTTTGATCTGTGGAGTACTTCATATTGTTATGTAATTTGTGAGTTTGTTCAGTGGGTTTTTTGATACAGTGTCATTGAGTTTGTTTTTCAAGCAGTAATATAGTTTATCAATTATTGGCAAGCTGTATCTATTGCCTAGTACTATATGTTTAATGATTTTTTTTAAATTTTAGGTTGTTTTAACGTGTTTTAATGAAATTTTTATTAGTTGATAAATCAAAGTGTTGCAGGCAGCAATTTTGTTCTGGCAAAGCATATTTGGAAATTTAATTTTGTATGGTAATTTTAGTATTGATTGATTTTTTATATGCTGAATGTGTACTTATATTTTGTTCTGTGATTGTTAGGTCAAGGATATTAAGTATATTGTTTATTTCGGTTTTGATATGTTAGATTATACTATGGTATATTCAAATATGGTATACTGAACAGTAATTAAGGTACGTATTAAAACATGGAACTTTCCTAGTTTAAACTGAAAGAACTCAAATATAAAATTATAAAATTTTTAGCATGCAAGCAATGTTTTCTATCAAATTAACATTAAAAATTCAAACATTTTGTATAAATGAAGACAGCTGTTTTAAGAGATGAGAATTAATATTCGGAATTTTGAGGGATTTTTGGGATTAATAATATCAGAAAGTGTGTCTAATAATAATTAGAGTGTAATTGAGTGTTGGATGTAATTTGAAATGTTTGTATATTTTATGAAATACATAATGTTCAGTTGTGTAGAGTTGACTATTTTTTAGTTAGTGCAGAATTTGTAGCGTTGATGATATAATTATAAGTAAAATGACATTTGCAGAAACTGTGTATGAACAGCTTATATTCAGAAGAGAAGTTGCAAATATGTGTTTGTGATGTTTGGTTTCAACAGGTTTTGTTGTTTGGAGTTCATTATATTTTGAAAAAAACGAACCTGTAATAAATTATGTAAACTAGGTATCAAAATAACACTATCCTTTTTAAGACAAACCTAAAACTAATTGAATAAATGATGAAATAAAACTTAACCTTCGAGAGGGCACATGCGGAGTTTTTCTCCATGTGTATCATTATTTGTTAAGGAAACGTCTTTCCATCCAGTTGTCAGAAGTTTATTTTGAGGTTGTAGAGTACTACAACCTGCATTTTGTTAATTTTTTCCTCGTAGCGTTAGTGTGAATTTAATCTTTGTCACTCGAGGTCAGATTGCGGAGTTCCTCGTGCACAGTTATTTACATTACAAAAGACTTTTTGGAGTTAAGTCATTACTGTTTTTGTTATTATTATTTTAGTGTTGTATGTTAGTATCTAAATTTAACATTTTACTGTTGTTCCATTTGAAGAGGAGGGAATTCATAAAATGCTGGATAGTGTCGAAAAAGAGGAAATTCAAGAAATACTGCCTACCGGAAATTTTGTTAGACACCTTTTTGATAATTCTAATGAAAACGAATCTCTGCTAGATGATGAACCTGATGAAAAAACCAATGAAATTAAAAATGAAACAAATGAAGAGGTAATAAGTGAATCTGAAAATGACAAAAGTGGCCAATTTGTTAAAAATCTGACAATTTTGACGTTATAGAGAAAATTCCAGCCGAAAGCGATTATAGTGCAGTTTGACTATGAAAAAAAAACATTTTATAGTGAAAACTGAAAATTGCTGTAGTATACTGAACCAGTAAGGCAAAGGAGGACAGCAAGAAGAAACAAAATTCTCATGAGACTCGGTCATGTTCTGTAACGGGCATAAATTGAGGATTCAAGCATTACAATGGAAATTTTAAAATTAAAAAATATAAATTTTAATTGTTGGAAATAAATAAATATAAAAACAAATACAGTGCTATAAGCAGTTATTCAAAGAAACTTTATAGTTTATAATTTTTTATTAATTTGGATTTGAAGGCGGTAAATAAAGCAACAGAGAGAAAAAAAAGAAAAGTAAAAATTCATGTAGAAAGTTCATCGACATTTGAAAATGTGCAGAAAGAAATATTAAGAAGAAAATCAAGAATAAGAAAATCGCCAAAATTCAAGATTTAAAAAGTTACGGCTAAATTTAAATTTTAATACTAAAATATAAAATTTGACAAACATCAGAAATTGTGATGTAGGGATCAGACCATTTTAAGGGGTAGATCATATGATTCTACCTCACTCTCTAAGAAGGTTGCTGATTGGATCAGGGACATCAGGTGATATCTGAAGTTTTGAAAAGGGCTAGAAACAGAAGAGGAGAAGGTTAGTAAATGTGGAGATCCGGTCAACAATGGACGCCGCTCAGCTTGCTCTGCTTTTTTATGAGTCAAAAGTGTTAAATTATAACATCATGTGCTAAGTGGGATAAATAAGTGGCTGCTAAATGTAACTGTGCGATTCCAAAGCCTTTTTTAAAGGTTTTGGTCCCTAAAATTGGCCAAATTCAATCAAAATGTGGTGCATTTCAAATTGATCAAAAAACAAAGGTTTACAAAGTTTATAAACTGTAGATTGCTTTAAGAAGATGGTGACATTAGAATTCGCTAAAATAAATTGTAAAACTGTTAAAAGTGAAACTCAATTAGAAAAGCAAAGATAGGAACGGTAAACCTTTAAAAAAATTTTAATTCATGCGACGTATGAGGAACAAAGGAATGTGACCAAAAATGGAGATCTTCACTCTCCAAAATCTGGAAACCAAACTGTGGAATCAAATAAGTACCCAGGAGTTGGCACGAATTAAAAGGTAGTTGGTTTCTTGTTCAAATCTAAAATTTTGTAAATTTATTTATTTTTGGGAAAATGAAAATTTAAGTAATTCTTTTAAATTTAAAAAACAATGAATAAACTAGTTATGAAAATAATGGCTTTATTTATATTAGAGGTAGAGAAAATGTATTTAAAGGGTTGTTCATAAAGTAAACAGAAATAAAATTAATATATAAACAATTGTTTTTATAAACAAATAAAGGGCTAAAAATCAATATATGCCTAAGGGTTTTATATGTTACAGTAATTATGATTAAGGAACTGTTAAGTTTGTTTGAATACTAAAATGGAATAATTAAAACATTAGCTAGTTTTGGATAGGAAAAGATATAAAAATTAACCCAGCATAATGCGTTTTAAGTGAAACTGGTTAGGAATTAACAAATCAAAATTAGTATAGAAAACAAATGTTAGAAGACACAAAATTCATGTTGACGTAATTCTCAGATTTACAGAAAGTAAATAAATATTGTTTGAAAACAAACAACAGTCAAAAGCAAATTTTAAAAATTAATTATTAAACTTTAAAAAAGTATGATTTCTATATATATAAATGCTGATTTAACAAATAGTGTGTTAAAATTAGGATCTAAATATGATGTTTAAAATTAGGTGCATGTTCTGATGACATTAGTTATCAATTTGGATTAAATTCTAAATAAGATTTGTTGATCAAAATAGGTGAAGTTTACCAAATGATTTTAAATATGTGAATTGTTTTTATAAAGTGTTGTATGTTAATATTTGGGGTTTTTTCATATAAATTGTTTTTATGTATAATATTTTTATTTTTTGAATAATTGAAACATTCTGATAAAATATGACATAATGGCATAAGCGATTTTTCTTATGAAATTATAAACGATAATATGTTTCTTTTTTAGGGAATTTAGTGTATTTTTCTATAAATTAAATTTAACAGTAAAGCATAAGTTTTCAGATATAAATGTATGCTAGAACTAAGTACATTTTTCAATGGGTTATATTTGGAACCAAATGCTTCAAAGGGTTAAAAGATATTAAAATATTCAAATAACTAAGCTAAGGGAAAATCATTTAAGAAATAAATATTAGGTTCATTTATAAAAGTTTTATTATGCTTTAGAAATTTTGTAAAACGTATGAAGAAAATTAAAAAGTGTTTTTTACTAACTTGCAAATTGAGTTGAAATTTATTTAATAAACAACTTTCTTACACACTCCAACACCCTGGTCATTAAGCTAAGATGCCTAAAAATAATTAATTACCCTGGAAACAGTACCCAAAGGGTTAAATCTCCGCAAGTTAGGTTTTTTAAAATAAAGTCCAGTGACTGGTTATCTGGCAGATTTTGGCAAGCGTTAGCAAAGGGCTGACTTCGGTCGGTGATGCTTGTTCAAAATTTTTATCTTTGTTACAATTCACGCTACATTAGTGGTGCAAAATAAAACTGCAATTACTCATATATTTAATTAATTATCATATAAAAAACATAAATTAAATTTTTACTAACTTAAATTAAAAATGTTAATTAAACTTTTTTTTGAAAAATTTTATATTCAGATTTTTAAAATTTAGTATACAAGAAATGTCTTGGGTATACTATACAAACCTCAAATGCATATTCTTTAGAGGGTGTAGAGCTGTTGGATTGACTGCTTGACTGTTTTAATCCAGTAAAATTTACTGGGCTAGTTTGAGCATGTGCTGGACACTTGCACCTAGAATTAAATATTGTAAACAGTAAGGTTTACGAATTATTCAACTAACACCTAAAGTAAATATTTAATATGAGTTACATAATAAAGAGTCAACTCAACACACCCAATGTACATCACCATCTCATTTTTTGATACAATTTGGTATAGCCATAGTGGGCGCAAGACTAAGAAAAATACCAAATTTTAAATTTTGATCTCTCATCATTTTATTAGTAATTTTATTAGGATATTCTCAAACAAAGAAAACAGAAATATCACATCGGGGTGCTTGCATTATTTCTACAGGATACTGCAAAAAAACACAATAGTTTTAAGGTTTATGTTAAATGCAGAAAAAATATATAACCTGGTTGAAAAATATAGAACCAATTAGTGTTGAAAATGCTGAAGAATATGATTCTTCTGGATTGGAGGCAATAGCCCAGAACAAAGACCCAAGATCCCCTTCAGTTTCAATAGTTGTTGAAAAAAACGCCTAAAACATCATTCCAAGAACTAGGTGACTTATCTAAATAGCTATCTTTTTCTCATTACAAATAATTTTTGTTGCACCTGCGGAAACTTCTTTGCTAGATAATGGTACTAATACAACAAATCTTTTCTCCAATATCTGAAGACTAATATTTTGAGTTCTATGAGTAGAACAAAAGAGCTAATTATTCTAACGTTACTTGAAAACTCGATCATTAAGAGAATAATGCACAAATTTAATGTTTCTAATTATAATGTAGGATAATCAACACAAAATTTGAAAGGAAAGAGTTTATAGAAGGTCCAAACCCTAAACCAGGAAAATATTTGTCCATACAAACTTTCGAAACGTTACACTAATTTTATGAAAGCAATGTAATTAGCCAGGCAATGCCAGATATAGATTGTCGAGCCATATAGTAGTAAGACAAAAGTTTCAAAAAGACATCACACGTAACTTTATTAAAGTTTGTTAAACATTTTGAAGAAAGTTTCTTAAGATTAAATAATTTTTCTCTAAACTTGCTGAGTTGAGACCAAAACTCATTTTACCTGCATGCAGTAGCACAATCTCTGTTTGTGTGTGCACAACTTACCAAATCATAAAATTAATGGTAGAAAATGCTAAACCTAAAACAGTACAGCATTACAAGCAGTTCTTTGCAAAAATTATTTTTAACCCATCATTAATTGATTGTAACATAGGGACTCGCAAATATCGTACAGGAGTAACTGAAATATGTAATATTATATATATATAGATATTAGCAATGAATAAATCGTCCTACTATATTTATAATTTGGTATGAGAATTACAATAATTAAAATAATGGAAAAAACTTTCAAATTTACATTATGTGCTTTAAAAACAATAAATTTAATCAAAATCCTTATTTATATCTTGACAATCTTTTTTTTATCACATAACTATGTTGCACATCACTATAAAGATAATAGGAAATTACAATATCACAATCCTCCCAGGTCAATTAGGGCAAACTACTACTGTGATTTCAAATAAAGACTGTTCTTGTGTGTATGTTTTTTTTTTTTTTTTTGTAACAACTTTAAAAACAGAGATGTTTTAAATTTTTGAAAACTTTACATTGCTGTATATCGGAAACTGATAAAAATATAATTTGATATTTTTCTTAGTCTCAACACCCACTGCAAGTATACCAAATTTGAGCAAATCAAAGATGGTGAGGTAAAGTGTTTATTTCAATGTGTTGATTTGGAAATATTTTGAAATTACATAAATATTTTATATTTCATCAAATGAAAATATCACTTGGTCTTATTTGGTAAATTAACATATTTATGTTGTAACAAAAACTGTATCCTATAAGTAAATATTAGTACAAATTAAAATATAGAACCTTGTGGCTAGATGTCAATTGCTTTATTAGAAGTTTTAGGAAACCACTATGTTATGACAGAACAAAATATGATTGTGTTTGTAATTAATTTTTTACTTTCATAGTTTTAATGAGAAGATTTTTCTTTTTTATGTAATTTTTTTTCAATGTAGCTACATAACATTTGTTACATCCAAAACATGTTTTTTTTCAAAATAAAAGGAGTTTATGAAATATAATAAGAAGATGTATGTTTATTGAATAAAATATATATAAATAAAAAATTACAGCCTTGAATCTGTGAGATGCAGCGATAGTAATGACAACATTAGAAACAAAGATAGTATTCTGGGGTTAACAGATTATTATCAACATTTTATTAAAAATTTCTTTGTGACAAATATAAAACAAAAACAATTTACTTCTGTTGTTTTAAACTGTTGTTTCACTGAAGAAGTGATGTTGCTATTGCTGAATTTACTTCTAAAATTAATTATTGTGTAAATGGGGTACAAAGTTGCCACTTTGTGCATCAGAGTCGAAAGGGCATTAGTCCATAACAGTTGATATCTAGACTGTATCTCTCTTGACAGGCAGACATAAACAAACAGTTCATGTTTTGGATTGGTACTTATTCAGTTTAAGTGAAACTATAACCATTGTAATTTAATGTCATTTAGTTCTGTTTTGTCTACTTTTTTCTTTAGAGAATTACAAATTAGTTTCAAAAAAATAAAACAACTAAATTAAATCAAGTAAAACAAAGAGGTAAGGACATAAAGGAGTTATGAAAAACAAATTGTTATAAAATTATTAAATGAGTGTTAACTGAGCGTAAAAAAAGTTTCTTTAGCAGTGAAGAAAACAAATCTTTTGTTGTATTTCCAAAAAAATCTGAGAAAAAGATTTACAAAGAGAGTAAAATAGGCCCTTTGCGATCACCTTCGAAAGTGAAAATACAGAAAGTTAGAAAAGATGTCAAGGGCAAAGTATAAAAATTTCTATATTTATTCTTCTTTTTAAGAAGAACAAAGCATTTTTTAAAATATCTTTTTAATGGTTCATACAATAATAAGTCAATTGCAAATCATTGGCTAAGGATATTGTATAACACTGGGTTTATTTATGAAAGTCAATGGAGTAAATGTATTTTAATAGAAAGAGACAATATGATAGGTGTCACGAGAGATAAGGTCCTAAAAGTATAAAGTTACTATATACAAAAATTAAAATGAAGATAATCCCCAGTTTGAAATACAAAAACTAATATTTGCAATTACTTCATGATCAAAAATCCAAATTCAAATAAATTTTAAATTCTTGAATTTTGTAGTCCATTACGTTCAGTGAATCTTAATTAATCACTTTAACAATAGTTTATGACTATCCGAACTTTAAATTTTGTAAATTTGTACCGAGACAGAATGTTTTTGATTGCTATGTGGCGATCTTCATCAGCGTCTTCTCCAAGAAAACAATATTGAAGAAGACACTGATGAAGAATGCCACATAGCGATCAAAAACGTTCTGTCTCAGTAAGATTTCATAAATTTACAAAATTTAAAATTCGGATAGTCATAAACTATTGTTAAAGGGATTAATAAATTTTAAATAATATAAAAATCAAAATAATCACAAAAAATAGTAGAAAAATAATAACATACAATTAAAGGATTGTAGACAGGATACACACAGGATTAAAGGACAGGTGTAATTAAAGGATACACACAGGATTGTAGACAAAAATTTGGAGTTACGGTTAAATATATTAATTAAATTAAACTTGTTACATAAGTATTTAATCAAAGTTTTGTAAAGTAAAGCCAATGACGATATTTAAAAGTGTATGTAATAATTTTAATACAGTTTGCAAAGTGTAAAAGGGCATACAAGTAAAGGGGGTGTAAGAAAAGTGTAAAAACTACTTTACAGTTTCAAACAACAATCCATTATGAAGGCCAGAGGAAAAAATAATTTTTCAATTAAATATATAATTAAAAAAATGAGCAAAATAATATTTTATAATTTTCCTGAGTAAATGACAAATACCAGATAGTAGGGAAGTCAAAGGTCAAGATAAGGACTGGGTTCACCAGCTAACTTATAACAAAAATGACCAAAGTCCAAGGACATTTTAATCGGTTGCCAAAATTTCAACATAAAACTAAATATTGGGAATAATATAGATGCTTCTTCAACCTAGAACTGTTAAGTCAGGAGAAAGGCTAAATTTATATCTAGCACTTGGCACACAATCATACAAGATGTTTTCTTTAATTGAACTCTCCAGAAACCTTTTCTTCTACCATAACTATATGTTTTAACTAAAAGTTACTTATATCAAATGTAATGTATAATAGTAATATTATGAGTAAGGTTGCTGATATATGATGATCTTTGAAACAGTAATTGTTTCTAACTTACTGGTCAACAGATGGGAATCGTTAACCTATTATGGCCGTAGAGCCTCCTAGAGAGATTTAGAATGTACTGGGATTCACCAACCACAATGGGAACTTTTCAACAAAGACGCATGTCTTTAGGAACATTCACTTTTTGACCATTTAGTCAAATATCATATAAATTTGTCAACAAAAATAAGCTTGTACTTTTTTGTATTAACTTGGCAGAAAACCACTACTTACTGATTTATTCAGCAGATGCATTTCGCACTAGGTCAGCGCATTATTCAAGCCTGTGAATCACTGACAAGACTATTGTTCAGGTGTGTTGTGTTGGTGTGAGTCTATAGTGTATTTCTGTTCAGTAGTGTGTTATTATTAATAGAGTAGTTGTTAATTATGTGCTCAAATACAGAATTTGATTGTGAGTGTTTTGTCATTTAGAATGTGTTGTTGATAGTATTTGTGGTGTTTATATATCTCATAATTTTCTACTGCATCAAGTTTGTTGCTTTTTTGATGTAGTGTAGGATTTTTAGATTGGTGTCTATGTCAGTCTGTGAGTGTAGTGTGTTTTGTATGTGCATGGCAAAATTTGATTTGGGTTGTCTTTCTTATCTGTTTTACGTGTTCGTTGTATCTTGTGGTAAATGTTCTCCCTCTTTGTCCTATGTAAAACCTGGGACAGTTGTTGCATGTAATCTTGTCTACACCTGCCCTGTTGTGTTTATCCTGGTCTGTTTTTGAATTATGTAGGAGTTTTTTTAATTGTGTTGGATGTGAATGCTACTTTGTATTTAAGTTTACGGAATGAGGAAGCTATTTTTTGTGATGTGTTGTCGTGATATATAAGTGTTATGTATTTTTGTGTTTGTGTGTTATTGTTTTTTTGTTATGTTAAGTGTTTGTTGTTTTTTTTGCACATTTTGTTGTCTATCAAGGTGTTTTCCATCCGTTTATAGGCTATGTGTTTAGTTTGTTTATTTTGTCGCCATTGTTCATGAGTATATTGATTACTCTGTGTATCATTAGTGCAAAACGTGTCTGCTGAATAAATCAGTAAGTAGAGGTTCTTTGCCTAGTTGATACAAAAAAGTATAATTTATACAAAAACCTCAAGATGTACAACACAAAACTGCAAATAATCTTACTTGAAAACAAGCTTCTTAATAAAATATTTAAAGATTACACGCTGGTTTTACTCAGGATTATTTATAAAATGTTGAAAATTATTTTAAGAAGTAAAAATTAAGTACAAACTTAGGTTTAACAGATAATGGATTAAACTGTATTACAAGAAAAAATTAACGTATTAAACTAAATGAAATTCAATACAACTTTAGCATTACTAAATTAGACAAAATCTGTTGTAGCAAACAATTATTTTATTTTTTAAAGATATGCATTGTTATTTTAATTTTATTTAAATATGTTAAATGCCATAAAACATGGTAAAGATGTTTTGTTTCATTAGAATAATATACAGATTAACTGTAAACTTTAATGCACAAAATGGTACAAATGTTAATTTCAAAATGTAATTAAATACAATTTAAATATTTAAAAAACAATATTAAGTATAAATGAAATGGCAATTACTTATTTACAAGCAATTTATTATAGTAAATGAAATGTTTCGCTATTTTTGTTGAGGTTCAAGTAAAATCCAGTATGTATATCTATTTAAAAAAAGATTGGTAAAGGATAATTAAAATAGCTGGTTTCAAAAAAGGCCTTGTAATACAAACAAAAAACCACAAATAAATAATTACTTAAGTTGAGGTTCCTGGTGCTCCAAGGATCTTCATCGCTATATGAGCCAAAGTGCATATTCCTCTTAATCCCTTCCACCAAGACAAACACCTAAAATTTTTTTCATTATTGTCCATGCCCTCCCAAAAAGACGATTTTGAAAATAAGCCTCCCTCGTCTCTATAGGCAGCAATATATGCTTTCATATTCAAAACATCCATTGTGCTGTTGAGCACAATCACAAATGAAGTTTATGGCAACCAATAATTGTGAAGAGTTGAGCATAATCCCCTGCATTTGGGGTCAAGCATTAATGCACCAAGATGGATTGCTCCAATGTCAAAACTTTTCCTTTCTTCAAACTTAATAAAAATAGTCTTTTTTCAGATTTCTTGAGGAGTGATAGCAGTGAATTTTCTCCCAAATCTCTCTCCTACTCATCCAACATTCTTATAACTCTGTGAATTTTAGGTTCGTTTAACTAAATAGAAATGATGAGATGAGCAATTGGTTGAAGTAAATTGATCACCTTTTCAACTCATATGCAGAACGTGCCATCACCAAGAATATTCCTCTTTGTTGCTGGTTCTAGCTCAGCCTTCTCATTAACTGGCAGTGTTTGCAGTACCACTTTATTTGATTTTAAACTCTGTAAACAAAAAAAGGTGGCTTCCTCATCTGGTTTGTCCAGACAGCTCGAAAGAATTTCGATCCTTGAATTATTTATTTCCACATGAAATATCATTAAATAAAGTTTTCAAAATGTGAAAATTTTTAATTGTCTTTACAGCTACTGTCACATCTTAAAATATCAGAGCACTGTAAACGGAGGAGGTAACCAATGCAACCAAGTGGTATTGAATGAGGGTACTTATATTTCAATAATGTTAAACCTGGCTTCAAGTTTACTTGAGTCAGTCACTTCTTCTTAAATTGTCCCTTAACTCTTAAAATCTCACACTGTCACTCAAAGTACCCTTGACGGACGCTGGTTCTATAACAATCACACAGCAAACAGAGAAAACAAAATGGTTGTCTTCCTAAAAGCTTCATTTGGCAGTGATACTAAATAAAATTTCTAGGGGTTGAAAGGGGGAAAAAATTTTTCCCCAAACAATGAAGGTACTAAATTTTCCCCTTACTGTTATAGCACAGTGCAACCAACCTCTATTTCAAACTTCAAGTTGTAAAACTTATTTAAAAAATGTGAAAGAGCATCCTATACAAATGTAAAGCTTTTTAACATTTGAACTCTAGGAAGTTGATATAAAAGTTCAGATAGCACGATTATGATATCCTTAGTTTTTAATTGTTATCAGAGGGCATACTCTCTCAAATTTGTATACATAAATGGTAATAGTCAAAACATTTTTATAATAGATATATAATCTCTTTTATAAAATATCTGATATTTTAATACCAGTTGGAGTGTTTTTACTGGTCCAGGAATTTAATTCTATAAATTGCCACTTTGTTTAAGAAGGTAATTTATGTATTTGAATATTAATTATTGAATAAAAATGTAGAAACATACTTAATTACCTTATTTTATAGTTCATAGCAGTTAAGTTAGTCTTAAATTGCTCAAAATCTAAGAATATTTATAAATTCTCACTTTCTGGGAATCTTTCCTTGCCAAGGAAATATTTCCGACAATATTCTCATTTTATAAGTTCCCTCCCAGTGGCAATAGTCCACATCACTAATGGTATCACAAAAAAACTATAATATATTATATTCCTTAAGCCTAAAAGTTTTAATCAACAAATAAATGTTTTCCTTTAGAATCCTTTTTCAATGGTATTAGATTATCAATTTTAGTAAATTTTAAAAAGATTATTTACTTTATACGGATATAAATACAAAATACATGATTGACATTAATAAAAGGTTGTAGTTTTTTTCAAGTCTAATATAAATAATAAAAATAAATTACTAATAATATTTCAGCATTTGTTACTATGTTATACTTGCCTATGATAGCACTTACTTTTTTGATTTTTGAGGACGACTGTTTCAAAAATCGAAAAAGAAAGTGCTATTATAGGCAAATGTAACATACTAATATATGTTTAAGTGTTTTTAGTGAAAATCTAGTAGCTCAAGTGAAGATAAAATCAAATAAAAGTAAATTAATTCAGGGTAAACAGTTATGTTGAAATATCTTGTTATGTAGCCTTCAACTTGAGACTTAAATATCAAACTTAACAAAAAGAAATAATAAATATGTAATATAAATGTCAAAAATATGTTTTAAATATGTTTTATCTGTTAATTATTATAAATGTTTTTCTCTTAGATTTTTAAATTTTAAAAGATGTTATTATTTCACGTTGATATGAAAAATATTTCAAATATGAATTCCTTAAATAAAATTTTAAAAAAGTAATTAATATAATGATATATAAGGGAATGTAAATAAAAATCAATCATTTGTAATAAAGAGAATATTAAAATGGAGGAAATTAATAAAATATTGTTAGTAAAAAGTTGAGTGAATGTAAATTTATAGAAATTCTTTGACAGAAAGTGTGCATTGAACAAACCATGAGATAAAAGAATTTTTTAGCTTCCAATTAGCAGTTATTAGTTTTATAAATATATATAAATAATATAAGACGTGGATACAAAATAATGTAGCAAATCTGTGAAAATTCCAAAACTATTGTTTTTCAGAGGCTTAAGTATTACAGCAGTTATGACCTCAACCCCACTTGAGTCGCCTTCGCCTTGTAGTCTTGTCCTCTATTTCAGGCTTCACTACGATAACCCTCATTAAAATGGATCCAAGTAACTTGGCATCTGTTGTTCCACCAATTAAATTTGATACTGAACTTTGGACATTAAAAAAATCTATATTCTCTAACATCAAGTTAACTTTTTTAAGGTGAATTCTTCGAGGCATTTTGTCTCATTTACCACTTTCCTGGAGTATCTATGAGACTTATTTGTGTAATAAATCAGCCAATTACAAATTGGAAAAAATTCTAATACACTTTTATTATTTTATAAAGCCAACAGAATTTTATACATGATATTGTGGCTTAGCTATGCATTCCTTTTAAAATTAATACGAATTGATATTAATGAACCAAATTTATACGATCTAATAAAATGTTACAACAGAAAGTAATGTTCATTTTCTCACTATATTGTCATCTAAATTTCTTATTAAGTTATATTTGATAATAACAGTTTTTAACATATAAATTATTTATAACATTATAATCTCATGATATTATTTATACCATAATAGTATTTATTTGTAAAAAATTTCTATGACTTATAGTACAACTTTAAACTTACTAAACTAAATGAGACCGCGTCCAAACCGAGTTTTACCCAGAGACTAATGTAAAAATTAATAAAAAACATTTTACTTACAAAAATTTCTTTTATATTTTTTAAACAAAGATGATTAAATACAGTATATGAACATACATATTGTATACCGGTCAAATTTGATTGTTGAAGTAAAATGGTTAAAAATAAACTGAATAAATGTTCCTTAACAGTACTTTTTTAATTTAATTTTGTGTTGCAATAAAATTTATAAAACAGTACATTATATTTTGTAGCAAACTTAATGAAAAAAACTCAAATTTTTCAAGCAATCATAAAAAAAAATTTGTTTTCTTATTTAAAATATAATTTTATTTTTATAAATGTATGTTTCTTTTATTGTGATTTTTTTGTAGTTTTGATCATTTAAATAAATTGTTCAACAGAATCAAAATTCTGAAAAGTAGTAACATCCATCATGTAGTAACCGTAACATCATGTCTACATTATGTAGAGTAGTTAGGTGTGAGCTAATGAAGTCTAAACTTTTATTTATTTCTGCAAACAACACTTCCTAGAAGTTTCTACACATCCAAGTGGAAGTCCACTGCTATCTTAATTGCAGATGGTTGACATAGAAGTTGATGCCGTTCCCTTTACATTTTCCACAATTTTGTTGTCACTCAGTTCACATCTCAGCAGTAAATTGTTATCCACATTAACATAGTGTCAATTGTTCCAAAATTCGAACAACTGTTTAATGCAGAAACAACAGCATTCTGCAAATCAGTCCTCTAATTTTCCCTCACTCAATCTTCAATTTCAGGTTCTAGTCTAGTTGTTTTGAAAATTTTTTTTATTTCCTCCAGCAATTTAAGATTATAAGTAATTATTGAGTAACTGAGTAAATACCTTTGACTTACTTCTAGCTGCCACGTTTCAAAACAAACATTACATTAACAAAGCCAACCCGCAATGATTACAAGGAACTTCAATTTACAATTATCAAACCTTTTACCGACCACCACGAAGATGTAATCATGTTGCAGGCATCTTTTAACTAAATTTTATCTAGATTCAGTATAATTTTCAGAAGTAAAAGTATCCTTTAAATTGATCCCCAGATCAAGTGGTTGTAAGAAACCAGTGGTTGGGCAGGAAGAATTCAACACAATCGTTTCCTAATCTGCTTGTAATTGCATGAGCTAAATAATTGTCTACTAATAGAATTTTGTTTTTTATTATAGTTTTTTCGTCCCACCGTACCAACCATTCATTGAAAATAGGTTTTGTCATCCAAGCACATTTGATAAGTACATGGAAGAGAGTTCACGTTTTAAAGACTTCCCGATGATTAATGAGTTGTTTTTTGCTTCCGTATGCATTGCAGAAAAATAAAGCATCAACACAAAGTTTATATTTCTTCTGCCTTTATGTGCTTTCCTTTTAGCAGCTAACTTACAATGAGCTATCAGTTGATAAAATATGCCAGTTTTGTTGGCATTAAAAATGTTTTTTGGTTGTACTCATTGATAATGTTTTGAATTATTTCTATTCTGCATTCGTTACTTTTATTGATAGGAATAACCAATTTTTATTAGGAATAGCACAAAACTCATTACAAGTTTTTCCATATCTTTTGCAGAATTGATTAAGCCATCCGACACTTGCTTGAAACTCTTCATAGCCAAGTAATTTTGCTATGTCCAAAGACTTCTCGAATTAATTATCCACTAATTGGCATTTTGTTAAATATATAAATCATCATATTTTTAATATAATGCACCACAGTTTCCCCCGAATAAGTGCAAGGCCACAGTCAGACGACCCATCTTCATTTTTTTACGATCTTTCAAAATTGTAAATAAAGTAGATGGTGTAATTGCAAAATCTTTAGCTACATCTATTTTCTTCTTCCCCGAATCAACACTTTTTATTATGCCATTTGTCTTTGATCGTAAACGTATGTCTTTTAACCCCTTATTTCTCTATTATGAGCTTATTCACTAAGCTACAGGCACTTGAAACTACTGTAACATGCCCTGTATACTGTAGTACAAACAAGGCACAACACAATACAGTACTTAAACTTGCAAGCAGTAAGGATGATATGAACAGACTGATCATTTTCAGAGTAACTGAGAGCGAGTGAGGAAGATGGGACAAGGGGAACGATAAATGCTGTTTATATAGACTGTTTCCTAAAATTCTGAATACTCAACTTATACAAATAGTTTCAGTAATTATTTACATACAGTATGTTTTTAAATTTGCAGAAATGTATTGTACTCAAAACATTACGTTCATTATTTTGTTTATCTAAAGGTCTTATAAGTTTTTATTATTGTGTTTGATTTTTTACGTATGTACTGTATTTATTTAATTTTTGATATATGTTTTATTTATTTTTTTTTTTATAGTACTTCAAAATCGTTTTAGGTTACCTGGAGATCTAAATTATTGGGGCCCAACTTATCGAAATTATACTAAACTTGAATACATAAAAATGTACGACTACAACAAATTATGAAAACCAGTAATAATGTACCCAATTAATAGTTACCATAACAGACTTCATGTTACATCATGTTTACTAAGTTAAAAAATTCTTGAATTTTATAGTTCATTATGTTCGGTGAATCTTATTAATCACTCAAACAATAGTTTATGACTATCCGAACTTTGAATTTACTAAATTCAAAGTTCGGATAGTTATAAACTATTGTTTAAGTGATTAATAAGTTTAAAAATGTTACAAACTTATTTGAATTTCTTATATATGCCTCATGTTCCTGAAACAATAATTAAAGATTTTATATTCAAACTTCCTTCTTCTTTACTGTTATCACATTCTTCAATCATATATGCAGGTATTTCATAAGACAGTATTATAATATCAAATCTATTTTATTCAGTCCAATTGTAGATCTATAACATACAGTATGCATCACATGTTTTAATGGTTAACTGTATATGGTAAAGTTCATAATTACAGGGAATCTAACATTTACAATCTTGATGAGACCAGTTTATTTTTTTATGATTTATCGAACAAAACTATGAGTCTTAAAGAAGAAACATGTGATTCTGGAAAAACATCCAAGAACGACAAACTGTTATGTGTAAATATCAATGGTGATTTTGAAAAACCTTCAACAATCGGTAAAGGATGCCAAGATGTTTCAAGATTATGAATGTGAATAATTTAGGTGTGATTTAAAAACTAACAGAGAGTCATGGATGACATGAAATAATGAAAGTAAGGTTAATAGGATTTAATGGCAGAATGGCCAAAAGTAATTGAAATGTGATCCTTTTCATTTATAATGCATCATCACACCCTCAAATTAGATTAAGCAATGTAGAAATATCATTTTTATCCACAAATACTACTTGTCATAAGTAGCTAACTTGTAAACAAGTTAAGAAAACTGTAATAATCAACTGCTTTCAAAAAGCGTATTATTTAAAAGGAAATGTAATCATAGTTACAGGCAAAAATACCTTGGACGAAATAACGAAACTATATTAAATGATATTTCTGGTGAAGTATCTGTTAAGAATTTTATAAACATAGATGAAAATCTACGTACATAAGAACAGCGCGATGATATTATGACATTTATAACAACTAGTGAAAATTATGAATTCGGCAATAATGAGATGTGTATCGGTTACAAAGTGTTTCACCACATTAATTTTAGTGATCCAATTAAAAGAATCAGCAAAATGAAAGAATTTCTTTCATCAAATAAAGACGAAATAGGATTCACAATAGCAGGTATTATTCTAATACATTCGTAAAAAAACCTTGCGACTCTAAAAGAAAATATCGAGGTTAAATAATGGACCATTTTAAAATTCAAGGTTTACATAAATAGTTAAGCTTATAAATCTTGAACTGATAAATTTCACATGTTTTTTATTTTATTATAAATGATTTTCAATTTCAATAAATTGTTATTTCCTTCAATGTCGCAATAATTTTGTAACCGTTATTTATTGACCTCTCTGAATAGCAGACACCTCCAAACAAAAACCCTTTGGCAGACGTACAGTTGATGTCCGCTGTTTGGGGGTTTTACTGTATACACTTCCACATTAAATACTTAATATTAATATATAATTTAATTTATTACATTTTGTTTTGCATGTTAGCTTGCCTAGCTTCTGATACTTTATAAAATATACATTTTTTACTATTAAAATTTCACTTAACGGGAACATAGTTATTCCAAGACCTTTTTAACAAATCATATGAACAGGAGAGCAGTATTGTCTCCCAAGAATATTCTTTTTAGAAGTCATCGCCCGCATCTCCAGCATTCTGTATCTTCCCTCTTTCATTTCAACTTTACATTATAATTCTAGCCTAGTCTATTTACTTTGTAAACTGAATCTTTCAAAGTAATCTATGTATTTTAATTTTTATATCTTAAAAGTAAAAATTATTTTATTCTTAGAATATAACTCACATTTTTATGTAAAACAAAAAAAAAACACATGTACATAGAGAGTAAATGCAGAAATATAAAAAGTGGTTTCAGACCAATTACTACCAAACTTTCCCAAAAATGCAATGATTGTTTAGACTAATGGTTCCCAAATCTTTTCAAACCATGGCTCACTTAAGATAAAAATATTTTCTGGGTGCCACTCCTACAACAACAAGAACAAAGGACTTGGTCACATATTTCTCCATGCAGTCTCTTATAATGCTTCGTTAAAGTAGAATTTGTTTTAATTTACAGTAAGTTAAATTACATTTTGAGGTATTACTACGTCAAAATAATGCAAAAACTTTGAATGAGTAATGCTTTACCTGTGCCGTTAAAGTGGGAGGGGTGGGGTTGAAATTGCTATTTTCTAAAATTTTCAATTTATGGGGCATTGGCAGAAGGTTTTGTATTTTTTTCGTATTACTGATGACTTTCTGCATTGCCTGGTATAATTTTCTTTGGTTAAATCAATTATGTGAGAACGGAAAATAAATACCATTATTTTACAATAGCTTTATCTTTTCTATGCTAGCATTAAATTTTCTTTATTTTTCTCTTTTTACATTGCCTTATAATTAAGAGGTTATGCCCAATTAATTTTGTAATCTTAATACCTTTAGAATTTGGAAGATATTAGTTTTTAAATACAAATGACTAGTTTGAAACAACGTTTAGTTGTTTTGCACTATATTAGACATAAATTTTTGTTTTGTTTATAAACTAATACAACTGTAAGGTTATAAAGATTTTTGTGTGGGAGAGAACTTCAAAGTTAATAAAACTTTAATTTGATAAAAAAATAACATTCCGTGTAATTTTTTTAAAATTCTTATGTCGTTCTAGGGCATGTTTTTGAACAAATTTAAGTTTTAATCTCAGGTGGTGCCCAATGTGCACATTAACCCCAGTTTGTCTAGGGTTTTGATTAAACATGACACGACGTTTTAAAATAAAACTTCACTTCCTTACAACTATATACAGCTTGCAGTTTTTGTGTTATACATCTTGAGGTTTTTTAAATTTTATTAAAACAAACTATATTACTGTACCCACTGTCCCAATGCTTATTCCTGTACTTAAATCTCAAATATTATATTAGTATAGCTAAGTTTATCACAAATAACTTACGATGTACTTGATATAACTTGCAATAAATCGATAATTCGCTTTCTTGGTAACATATTTTCTATTGTAGAAAATTCAAATGTAAACGATAAATATCACGCTCAGTTTACAATCATATCAACCTTGAACTAATACGAACAAACAACCTGATAAAATACGTCATCTTAACAAGATTCTTAGAAAATTTTAATTTCAGGGATTTTATAGCCCCAATATTAATGAATAAAAATAAAAACTAAACTTTAAAATATAACTCTGTAAAATATAACCAACAAAGTAACTCAAACAAATGAATTGTCATGACGTAGCTCAATAGAAACCAATATTAAATAGAGAAATGAAAATTCAAGTTAATATGAACGTATTTGAATAATATGAGTAAATGTTTTGCTGGAACTTAATAATATGGTGATTTGAACGAATCTGTAATTACAGAAAATCTTTAAATAACTAAAGTATCAACGTGTTTCTCATAAATAGACATTCATCATTATTATCTAGGTTATCCGCCAGAATTCGTTTTTTACCTAGGATAGTTCGTTATATTTCGCCAAAATTACTACAAAAAATTACATTTGAAATACCTTATACCAATTTTTGTATCAAGATGTACTTTTTCTTAAATCATACTTTTTTTTATAAATAAGGTATATTTATAAATTTTATTAGACATAAGCTAATGTTACTGCGAAACTTTCAGTGCTTAAATAGCCCATGTAGGTATTAAACGTGATAAGTGATACTGACAATCTTCATTATACTATAAATTAAGATTAATTAATAGTAGAAAGGAATGAAATAAATCAAAACATAAGTTAATTTTCATTTTTAACCGGAAAAATTAAACCGATTATTTTAATTATCTCATTTGTTGATTCCATCTTCGCGTGAGCTACTAGTAATCACTTACACTTTTTAAGGTTGTTTTAACTTGCCTATAGTAGCACTTACTTTGTTTGTTGAGGACGGCCGTTTCGGGAGATGTGTCCCTTTGTCAACTCAGACCGTAACTGATCTCAAGGTTTACGTAGGTTAGGGTGGGGGTGGGATATTTTGGTGGTGTGGGTGTATTTTGTGTGTATTAGGAGTTATGATGTCAAAAAGTGCGTGTGAGTTGTAATGTAATTGTGTATTGAGTATGTGTGTAGGGTGTAGTTTGAAGTGCCTGTATATTTCGTATTGTTCGGTTGTGTAGCGTTGGTTATTTCTGTGTTGTTTATGAAGAATTTGTAGGTTAGATGTTATGTCTATGTAGTCGTGTTTAGTGGAGTTGAGGTGATCTGCGAAGTTTGATTGGTAGTTATTGTTTGTTAGTGCTTTTATATGTTCTTGGTAACGTGTGTAGAAGGCCCTGTCTGGCCTACGTAAAAACTGGGGCACGAACTGCAAGTTAATTTGTAAACTTCAGTTTCGTTGTAAATGTCATCGATTTTATTGTTTGGTTTAAATTGTTTACTGAGAGTGTTGTGTGTGGAGTAAGCTATTTTGTAGTTGTATTTTCGTAATGTGTTGGTTAGATTGTGGGTTTTGGATGATCTGTATGGTATTGATAAGTATTTTATGGGATTGTCATCTTGTGTGTTTGTATTTGGGTTATTATGTTTATTTTTTAGGCGGTTGTATAATTTGTCAATCATTGTTGGGTTGTATCCGTTTGTTTGTGCTATATATTTTATGGTGTTTAACTCCTGGTAGTGTTCATCTTTGTCTAGTGGTGTTTTAAGGAGGCGATATATCATGGTGTTGTAAGCAGCTAGTTTATGTTGTTGTGGGTGGTTTGAGGAACTGTGTATGGTCGTATTGGTGCTGGTGGGTTTTCGGTATATGTTGAATTTATGTGTTTGTTTGTCTGTTCGTTTAATTGTGAGGTCTAAGAAGTTAAGGGAGTTTTGTTGTTCTGTTTCGATAGTGTATGTTAGTTTAGGGTGTATGGAATTTAGGTGTTTTAGAAATATGTGTGCTCTGCGTGTGTTGCCTTTATATAATGTTATGATGTCGTCGACGTATCTGTACCAGTAAATTATGTTATCTGAGTATTTGTTGTTGTGTAAAATGTGGTTTTGTTCGATATGGTGTATGAATATTTCTGCTAAGATGCTAGCTATGGGGGATCCCATAGGTAGTCCATCTTTCTGGTTGTAGTATGTGTTATTGTAGGTGAAGTAATTTTGAGATGTGATTAATCTTGTGAGGTGGATGATTTCGTCGATGTGTGTATTTGTGTCTATTAGCATGTTTTTGAGGATGTCGATGGTACTTACACTTAAAAAGTGTAAGTATGTATTTAATTATCTATATTAATTGATTCAATCTTCACATGAGCTACTAGTTTTAAACTAAAAACACTTCTAAATATGCAAGATGTAAATATAGACAAATGTCAAGATGTAAGACACAAAAACTGCAACTTATAAATTTGTTACACTTACCTATAATAGCACTTACTTTTATAATTCTTATATAAAAGATTTACAAGTATATATATACTTGTAATTTCGTCCTCAACAATTATAAAATTTAAGTCCTATTATAGGCAAGTTTAACATATTTACAAGTTTTTTAGTTTAATTATTTCTTATGTTGTCACGGGTCAAGATTTTTATAATAGTCAATTTTCGGAAGTAGTACAATTCTTTCGTTGCGATAACATTATAGGAGATATATGTGCAGATCTTGCAAGTGTGTACCACACATCTGATACATAGACACGTTTTGATTCTCTTTCAATACTTCTATACACACTATCTCCCGCATTATGGTTATGTCATTTTTCAAAAAGCAATGAGTTATTCATGCCCTGCTCTATTAGACGGCTAGGAGTTATTTCAATATTTCTGTTGAATAGAAGTACAGCTGAATACAAATACCTTACTTCAGTATTACTATTTAAGTGTTAACCACCTATTTGTCATAAAAAAAACGTATTTCCCTTTTACCTTCTCTAACCTTTTGGTCAATAAAAATCCACACATAGCAATTTCATTTGACCCTCCGTGATCCTTTGGTCTCATCATACATGAAGCAATGCCGTTATTTTTATTTAAATTGTTGACAGTCAGATTGTATTAAAACAATTTTCGCTTGTATTATAATTCTGAAACCTCAAAATGAGGGTTTAGCAGGACTTCTTGAATGGTGTAAACTGCTGCACAATAAGTGTCTTCTTTTAATCGTTTTTGTATCTAGTCTTGTCTCTCTGCATAAAACCCTTATTTAATAATGTTCGTTGATGATACTTGTAATTAAATCATTCATGCATAATTACTAATAGTATTAACTTAAATGACTTCAATATTTTTTTGGGTGTGTATAAAACTTTAAATTGAAACGTATTAAAAGTATGTCTACACATGGACAAATTTGGCATGTTACATGATTTTTTTTACATACCTCTAAGTAGAGGTTCTACAATTTAACATTTGAATTTTCCTCTAAATATGATTTGGTAGAATCCTTTTTACTATGGTAATGGTTAAGGATTTTGGAAAACAAATTATTGTGATCTATTACAGATTATTTTACCGATTCTTTAAATATCGAAATCTTGTTGCTGTTCATGACGAGCTGGTTTTGAATTACTTATTACACTTTTGATATTATTATTTGCGACCAGACTTTTTGCTAAATTGTAAACCTACACTTGGAGGAAACGTTTTCATCTTACGACTTCTTCAGCCTCCTAGGAGGTTGAAGAAGTTGTAAGACAAAAACGTTTCTTTCAAGTGTAAGTTTACAATTTAACGACCTTCAGTTAACAAAATGTCTGGTCGCAAGTAATAGCAAAAGTGTAATAAGTTACTGATTTTGTAAGATTATTAACCACTTTTGTACCTCTGCTCAACTCATCTCTTACCTCAAGATATTATCCCACTCCTTGTCTGCAGGAAAGTAATAGCTTATATCTTGAACTCGAACTCTGGTGCAAAACCTGTAGCTTAAGGAGTAAACCTCTCAGGAGAACCAACCCATGAATTTGTATCAAAAACCAATTAGCCACCTATAAGCCTTTTGTTGGGATTACAGATTCTTTGAAAGCACAATAAACACATCTGACCTGGGTGATGGTTTCAGTGCAAGCAACACTTCTCACTGACGCCTCCTTTGGAAACATTTTCACAGTTCTTGGGCAAACCCTGTGTGTAAATCAACCATTGGGAGTCTTGTCATCCTGGCAACTACTTTGTTACTTTTTAATCTCAACTTCTTTCTGTTCTATTTCCTTTATTTATTTTGTCTTGACTTTTATAAGAGCCTTTTACTTTACACAATGTTTTGGTTTGAATTTCAAATTTTGCTCCAACAATTTTTTTGTTTATATTTATCCAAATTTATTTAATTCACTGTCCTAGTTTAGCAGATTTTCTGGATGGCAGCGCTTTTCATGCCACTGTTGGAAAATAATATAACTATCATAATATACTTTATAATTTTAGAGCCTATTATGAAAATATGAATTTTAGGTTATTTTTGTATTTTAACAATTATAGTTTATTAAATTTAAGCCTAGTTTACGCTACTTTCAGTTCTTCGGTCCAAATTTACTAGTTAAAATTCTTGTAATATTAGGCACTTTGGCCTAAATACCTATTCTATACAATTATCGCTTTTTTGCAACGGCGAATTTGGCTGTGAAAATTCTCAGTATTGATGCATCTGATTGAATTGTATCTAATTTTATATTTAACATAAAATGTATAAATAATTATATATATGCATTAGTAGAAGATGTAACTAAAATGAAAAACCAAGGACGTAACATAATAAAGTTTCCTTCTACCCAATAGATGAAAACTTTTCATATAATTTGTACCTAATTTTCATATAATTTGTACCTAAGTAATAAGAAATTATGTGTATAGATATTTCTTCTGATGACAAATTAAGAATGGGCTTATCTAGCACAATTACTCTTAGAATGACTGAATGGTATCTTGGACCATTATTTTCACTGTAGTAGTACAGTATGGATTTAAAACTAGCTTTTATTTCACAATCTGACTTACCTGAACTAATTTTAAATACTTAACTCCTAAAATTTCCCAATAGTTAAAACAAGTCTGAAATGTGGTGGTTTAAGAAGGTAAAGATAGTATCTCTCCAGTTCTAGTTTGTGGTTCAACATTAGGTTTTGCTGTAGTAACTAATTTATAATTCCATTGTTTATACTTTTTATATCATGTCATTGTAAAATGTATAAAAATTTACACTTTTCCAGGCCTTTTCATATTTCTACAATTCTGTGTTTATACATATGGCACACTTTTATAAAATAATTCAAAATAATTTCAATTAATAGAATACAGGTCAAAATATATAATCCAATGACCTTCAAGCGAAAATTAAAAAATGGTAAATCTGTAAATTTGGCATTAGAAACAGTTTACCTATGAACTATTATATAGGTATGCTACTCATATGTTTAACATAATAAAAGAAGACTAAATTCTGTATCTGAATATAGCTCGCTAAAGATCTTCTTAATAAACTAGTCAGGTTATAGTTATCAATAGACTAGGAGCACTAACGTCATTTTGCCTTGCTAACTGGAGTAAACCAATATAGACAGAAAGTGTAGGGTGGAACCAGCGAGCACAGATATAACTAGAGGGGACATGGGTATTCTCTTAACATAGAGCCGGTGAAGCAAGGTCTGCCATCTTGGTGAGGTATCTGGCCAGGAAAACAAGACGGCTACCGACTAAGTTTAATCCTTAGCGCTTCACTCCAACAACATTTTAAACCTGTCACCATTGTCAGAAAATAATAAAATTTGGTTTCATAGTATTATATAACAGGGGTTACGATTGTGGAAAAATTTTAATTTTATAAAGTAGTTCTCTTATCTTAAAACAATATTGAATTAAAACTTCTCCAAATAGAATTACAGTTTGACATATAAAAGTTAGTCAGTGAAGGTTTTTTAAAATATTTTGGTCATGTAAATAATGTCAGTGGAAAAGTTGGAGGTATGATTCCAAATTTTATTTCTTTAAAAAAAAATTATTTCGCTACAACTACAGGTTTGGTTGTGGCGTTGGTGTGTTTGAGCACAAACATTAGGCGTTATTGTCTGAGAGTGTGACTTGCTAACGCATACTGTGTGCTTTAATCATGTTGAGTTATTTGTCTAGTCTATTGAATCTGTACCAAGATCCTATCTAATTAATCTTCCTTACAAAATGTACATAATGAAAAAGAAATGACAAAAATACTTTCCCAGTTTTGCCTTGTCATAAAAATACGTTTACTTGTCTCACATTGACTAAGTTACTGAAAAAAAAAAAAATAGAATTGCTATATACATTATTACAATTTATTAAAAATACATTTTAAACATTACTGCCCTAGAAAGGTTATTGCTTTTGAAAGATGTCTAATTTTTTCTGAATGCAACTTTGAATTTAAATATGTACAATAATAGTGTAACCTTACATTAAAATACTTTATACATACAGATTTTATAAGTAGTTAAAAATAGCTTAAATCTACATCTAGTTCATACAAAAGTCCTTAACTAATAGGAAACAAATCTTGCCCAATCTACCTTTTCAAAACTGTTAATGTCATTTTATAAATAATTTGGTCTCAAGGCAATTCTACTGGCTGATACTACTGGGCAAGTGAGGCTTGTCTGACAGCGATTTGATGGTCTCCACTAGGGTGACTCATTGTTTGAGGCCGCCATCTTGGTGGGAAATAGCCATGAAAGTTTGCTTCAACCACCTAGCTATGATGTCCTCTCTAGTTATTTCTGTGCTCGCTGGGCGGAACAGATCAAAGTGTCTATAGACAAAATTATAAAGGATATGAAAAATATATTTTATTAAAAAGGGCAACCAGTTATACTTTTAACAGTTGGTGTTACATACAGATTCAAATTTTAATTTAGCTTGTACTTGTACTTCTTAGTCCAGGCGTCCAGCTCTAGGACTAAGAAGTACAAGTACAAGCTAAATTAAAATTTGAATCTGTATGTAACACCAACTGTTAAAAGTATAACTTGTTGCCCTTTTTAATAAAATATATTTTTCATAAATTTTAATTTAGCGCCTTTCAAAAGGTGTGATAAATAACTTAATGAATGCAAAAGTCTCTCTGCTCAGCATAAGTAACAGACGTTATATGTTCCAGATGCTTCCTACATGTATAAGTTCACCAGAACTAATAACCACTTTGTGCCATGTGCTTCATTCTTATTCCAGACTCACTAACAGATGGACATATATTGTCTCCAGGTATCTTTAAGTTTAACTACTATAAGTGTCGAAAGTGACCATAATTGATGTACTCAATAATGTATTCTTGAATCAAATCACATTAGTTTATTCTCTTTAAAGTACAATAATTGATCTCGTTAACCTATCAATTTATGACAATCAAACCCTTTTTGTTTTAGATGTATACTGTTGTTACCAGCGACTTATTATTTTGTATAAGTGATTCTACAAGATGTATTATGAAACTCCTTTGATGTAGTAAGCTTACTTGTCAACATTCTGTGAAATTCAGTAGTTCTCTAAGAAAATTGAATCTGGTGACAAGTGTTAGATTAAACAATTAACAGAGACATTTTCTAAGTTAGTTCAGCAATGGTAATCTGGTTAAAAATTACCTGTTCTATCGAGTAGAGTAAATCAAGCTCTCAGTTGTACATAGTTGGGTCAACTGTAACTGGGTAAAGACAGAATAATTATAATGTTTTAAACCATTACAGAAACCTACCTTTATAAATTTAGAGTACAAAAATAACCAGTAAATATGAATAAATATGCGACAACCTCCTTTTTATGGATGAATGGTGATAAGTTGTTGCCACAAATTTTTTTCTGTTTTTAATGGTAGTTACTAATTGTACAATAAGGCAATGGCAGTTTACTTATACACATCTCACCAAGTGAAGGCTTTAGATTGTCCAACATCTTTTGCTGTTCAATTTTTTGTTGATTTTCTTAAATAAAATTTGCATACGAATTATTATTGATCAAATATTTGGTTTTGAATATTTTAATTAAAATTAATAATACTCTTTACATAAATTTTTTAAAACATCAAAATTACAGATTTAAAACATACGGTTTGCGTTCCTAAAATACATTCAGCTCTGTTGAAAATTGAAATAGGTACATTATATACAAGAGTTTTTTAAAACTATAAATGTCAATACCATTTAGGTTCTAATTAACACCAAATAAGATTCTATGACTCAAAAGTACATTTTTAAAGTTTTGGAGCATGATTGGGTTAAATGTCAAATATAACTTGGGAAAGACTGGGTTGATGGCAATACAATAAAACTGTTGAATACCAAACTAATTAATAAAACTTATTTTTAAGTTTAGGGCATTATATTTTTAAAAAAAATTAAACTTACTGAAAGGATGTAGGGTCATCTAGCTTTAAGAGGGTGCTTGGGGGTTGTGGACAATTCTAAGGAAGGTACATCTTTATTCAGTAAATGCTAAGACCAATTTAAATGAAATTAGCCCTACCAAAATTGTTAACAACCGTGGGCTTGATTAAACTGTTGAATCTAAAGCCGCATTTCTATGCAGAGCATGATTCGCTTCTTGTCATGTTATAAGAATAAAAATACCAAAAATCATTTACTAATATTTTCTGTACACATATTTTAACACTTGTAGGCTAATATATGTTCTGTGCACATACGAGGCGTATACTGAAACTAAGTACAGTTTCATTCTATTGCCGCAGTAGCGCTGCAATCGGTGTTCCGGCATGTGCACTAGTCGTCCTTGTTCACTGGCTATCGAGTCACGCCATTTTAGTTGTTGTACGTTGTTTTCAGTTTTCTCTGAACGTTTAAAATGTTTAAGACAATAAGTGTTCCCGCCGATTGTGAGATTCGTTCTGTAATAAGATTTTTGAACGCAAGGAATGTGAAGCCGGCTGAAATTTATCGTGAACTTCGAGATGTTTACGGGAAAGACGTGATGAGTGAAGGAATGGCGAGAAAATGGGTTAGAATGTTCAATAGCGGTCGAACTAATGTGTATGATGAGAATCGGAGCAGTCGAACATCTCTCGTCACCGATGATCTGGTAAGGACAGTTGACGAAAAAATCCGAGAGAACAGACGTTTCACTATGACAACGCTATCTTATGAATTCCAACAAATTTCACGTACTGTTTTGTACGAAATTGTTATGGGCCGTTTAGGTTATTGCAAGCTGTGTTCTCGATGGGTTCCAAAAATGCTGAATGACGTGCATAAAACCAAGAGACTCGGAAGTGCTTTGACTTTTCTCACACGGTACAATAATGATGGTGAGGATTTTTTAAACAAAATTGTGACAGGTGATGAAACTCGGGTCAGTTATGTAACACCGGAATCCAAACATCAGTCAATGGAGTGGTGTCACATGCAATCCCCGAAGAAACAAAAATTCAGGACGACAATGTCTGCAAGAAAAATCATGTGCACTGTCTTTTGGGATCGGAAAGGTGTTTTGCTGATTGATTTTCTTCCAAGAGGTGAAACCATTAATGCAGCAAGGTATTGCGAAACCTTAAGAAAACTAAGGCGGGCCATTCAAAACAAACTGAGAAGAATGCTAAGTAACGGAACTGTGCTGCTCCATGACAATGCTTGGCCTCACACCGCTAGTGACACTCAAACATTGGTTCGACAGTTTCATTGGGAGCAGTTCGATCACCCGCCCTACAGCCAGGACTTGGCTCCGTCTGATTACCACTTGTTCCTGGACATGAAGCGTGGGCTAGGCGGTCAACGCTTTGAAAACGATGATGAAGTGAAAACTGTCATGGAGTCGTGGCTACATTCGTTGGCAAGAACCTTCTACGGAAAGGGTATAGACAAATTGATCACCAGCTATGACAAGTGTTTGAACATCGGTGGCAACTATGTCGAAAAATAGTTTAAGGTATGTACTTTCATGTAAAAATAAAATTTTGTTGAAAAAAATTGTTTTACTTGTTTTTTTTTTTAAAACCGGTACTTACATTCCGAACATGCCTCGTATTTTAACACTTGTAGGCTAATATATGTAGTGGTTAGTGGTTTTGCCAGATTTTTATTCAATTGAAACAAATACATTCAATTTTCTTACATTTTAGGGTCTGTAGTTGTGCCTGTGCCAGTTGATAGAACTGATTACTAACTGATAAAATGACTGGGCGGAGTCCATCTAAATGTAAAGGATATGTTTATCAGAAACAATATTTACATATAAATATGTCTCACTTATAAGATCTTTACAAATTAGAAAAAAATAAGTAGCATGTTTAGATTATTTCTATAATGTACCCTTTACAGAGTTTTGTAATTAGCTAAAATACTTTTAAAACCAATATGTCTTTCATTTAACTTTTGAAATGCTATTTTTGTCATGGGATTTGTATTTTAAAAATATACATAATCTGTAGTTAACTATAGTGACAGGTTGGGCTCAGCATTAAAGTTTCATTTGGATTTGCTTCTATTCAGAGCTTGATTTTCATATATCTCTTGACTCTTCTCCAAAAAGTCAAGAGGTTGACTTTGTGTTATGGATGATAATCTCTTACATTCAAAACCTCATAAATGTGTGATGCAATTGTGATCCTAATTGAACTTAATTGCTAGTGATCATCAAACTCTGTACATGGTTCTCTGAGGTCTCTGTACAAGTATGACCAAGATGTGATTTTTTTATTAGCAAAATGTACAAATTCAGTAATGGTCATACAGGACAAAATTATTTTTTGAAAAGAATTTTAACCAAGTTGCAAAAAATGTCTGCTTTAAAAACACCTAAATCCTCTAAAATAAAAATCATGTAGTTTTAATTTAAAAGTTAATATTTATGGTTATTTTATTTTTTTTTAAATTATTTTTTACGTATGATTTTTGAAGATATTTTATTACTGCAACTCATAACCAGCAGTGGCTAGAAGTTCTTTATTACTATCCTTTATCACGTTTAAAACCTAAACTATTTGTAATAATATTTTTCTAATAACATGATTAAAATATAAAAATTAACAAAAAAACAAACATTGAGCAGAAATTAAGTTTTCTAAATATGGCAAAGCCATAAACTAGTTTAACATAGATGATGTTAATCCTAAATGGTGGCATAAAACATAAAAACGATACAAAATGAAAACAAAACATATGATGCTACTATTTGAAAGCAAAATATTCTCGTGTGTGAATTCTCCCACAGTCACCAAAGAATTAGTGGAAAATGGTTTAAAATAAGCTGATTTTAAGAATTTGATGATATTTTTTAATTTATTGACAAATACAAGAGCACAAACACAGGTGGTTAATATTTACAAACCAGATCTTCATTAATTTTTGTTTTGTTTCTAACAAATTTTAAATGGTTAATTCTAAGTACCTATGTGCCCTAATAAAGTAAAAAATATATGTGTGTACACAGTAAAAACCAATTAAATTCCTTATTTTAGAAATTTTACTTTAGATTTATAATTAATAAATTGAAAACAACAGCAATATATTTCATTCTTTATAAGTTAACTTCATTTTCTCAAAAACGTCTAAAGTTTTTTGGCTGTTGCTTAAATTGGTTTTGGAGTGGTAAATTCAATGTCTGAGTTGATGGAGGTCTTACTACCATCATAGAAGGACGTATTGGAGGTGGAACACTGAATGCAATTGGGTTTAAATGATTATTACTGCTATTGTTCAAGAATTGTGGAAGAATTCTGTTAGTGGGTTGAGTTTTATTAAAAGTGCTTTGATTAAGTGAATTTTGTGATATTGTAATAGAATTGTGCTGTTTTGACATCATTTGGGGCAAAAACATATTTGCTGGGCCGACATCTTGCTTTTCTTGTCTTTTAAACATATTTTGAATAGTATTTCCTAAATTCTTAAGATCTACATTTCTTGATTTTTTTGAAGAACTTGGAACCATTGCATTCTGGTGTAAATTTTTGTTTGGAAAAAATGTTTGAAAATTTTTACTAGTAGAGGTTTTAAACATATTCCTATTGTTGCTGCTAGAAGTACTAGACCTCTGTGCTTGATTTATTAGTGGATTTAGGTTATTTGCTTGGTTAGAATATGACAAGTGATAGTTAGTTTGTTGTTGCTGAATATTACTACTAATGCTTTGAACAAATGTGCTGACAGTACGGTTAATTTTAGTAGCCTGGGGAATTAAGTGATGCATTTTAGTTTTAACAAGAGATGATGGCCTAATTGTATTACCAACAGGAATACTGATATTGTTATTAACAACAGGAATAAAATTAGTTTTCACTAAGGTTGATAAATGTGTACTTTTCATAATCTGATTAAAGTTGTTTGAATCTGATGATTTCCAAACATTTGATAACACCTGATTTGAGCTGGTCTGAGTTTCTGTGTATGATATTCCTTGAGTAAGGTTTATCCTTTTATTCATGCTGGTCAGGTCAGAAGATACTATATTCCTAAAAAATAAATACACCATATATATATATATATATATATATATATATATATATATATATATATTTATTGATATTTTACGTTGCCCATTATTTTTCCGTTGCACTGACTTTTTGAAGTTAATACATTACTATTGTAAATACTTTTATCCACCACTAATTGCAATAATTTTACCTTGTGTAATGAGGCACCTTTCGATCACTTGACCATTGTCGAATCACTGATCAATTTTTTCTCTAATTTTCTGGTGTGGATGTTCGGTTTGTGATGTTGGTATTTGTTGATTTTACACGCATTTTCTCTTGAGTAGCGTGTATAATGTTTTTTAATAGTATGTCTTCTGTATATGTTGTCTGTAGGTTCATTAAATTGTTGTGTATGTTTTTATAAATGTGGTATTTTTCTAGTGAGTTTAATTCTATTGGGTTATTATTTATTTCAAATATGGTTAGGTTATTTTCATAACTTGTTATTTCATGTTTATGTGATATTAGGTGTGCTGCAACATTTGATGTTTTTGTATTTTTGAATGCTCTGTGATGTTCTTCAAATCTTATTTTAAATGATCTGGTTGTTTCCCCTAAGTAAAATGTGTTGCAGTCGTTACATGTAATTTTGTAAATTCCTGATAAGTTACGTTTTTCTGTATTTCTTTTGTGGTTTGTGTTATTAAGATATTTTATTATTTTGTTTGTATGTTGGAGTGTAGTATTCTTTGTTGTATATATTTATTATTTTTTCTATTTTGTTATTTGTGTATTTATATTTCAGGTAGATTTTTTTATATTTATTATTTTTGTGTTCAGCTTGTAGTGTTGTGTTGGGATTAGGTTTTTTGTAAATTTATTGTATATGTTTTTTATAAGGTGTTTGTTGTATCCATTTTCTATTGCTATTTTTGTAATGTTATCTAATTCTTCATTTAATTTTTGTTTATCTTGTTTGTATTTTATTGCTTTATTTATCATGTTACTGTAAGTGTTAATTTTGTGTGTCCAGGGGTGATTAGATTTGTAGTGTATTGTGGTATTGTTGGAAGTTGGTTTTCTGTGTACTGTAGTTTCAGTTAATTGTTCTGTTTGTTTCTATTACAACGGTGAATTGTATGTTTTCGTTGTATGTATTTAATTTGTTTAGTATTATGATGTGTTCATTGTGAATGGTAGGTTGGTATATTACAAGAATATCGTCTACGTACCTTGTCCATAGTAAAATATTATTTGTATTTAGTATAGGTTTGATTATTATTTGTCCAAAGTGTTGTAGATATATTTCTGACATGACTGATGATATGGGTGATCTCATGGGGAGTACAGTTGTTTGTATATAGTATTTATTGTTAATTTGGAAGTAATTTTGGTTACATATGTGTTTAGTTAGTGTAATGATACTATTTATTGTGTTTTCTTTTTCGTTATTGTGTATTAGTTTGTTTTTTATTATTTCTATGGTTTTTTCTATTGGGATACTAGGGTACATGTTGGTTATGTCATAACTTATTATTTTTGTGTTGCTGTTTGTTTCTATGTTTTTTATTTTATTAATTAATTTGTATCAATTTTTTATGTTGTATGTGTTGTTGATATGTATTTTAGATCTTATTATTTTGTTTAGTATTTTTGAAATTATGTAAGATGGTGCTGTTTTGAAATTTATTAGTGGTCTAAATGGTGTCGGGTTTGTGGATTTTAGGTATGCTTGTTAATATTGGTGCACAAGGTTTGAATGGATAAATTCTTGTGTGGTATTTTAATTTATTGTTTTATAGTATTTAGTGGAGTTTTATATATTTAGTGGAGTATTATAATTTCTTTCTTATTTATATATTGTTTTTTTTTTTTGTTTTTCCGTTTTTATTAGGTTAATTTTATTATTGATGTTGTTTCTTATGAGTTCAGTGTTTTGGTGGGTAATTTTATGGATGTTAGATTCTGTGTCAATTATTATGTTTTTTATTATTTGGTTTTTGCTAAAATTGGGTAGGTTATATTTGAAAGCATTTGTTATTATTATTTTTTCTTTTCCCGTGAATTGGGTTTCAGTTAAGTTTATGAATTTTTTATTATTAGAAGTGTGATTTGGTTGTTGGTTTGGTGTTAGACTATTTTTGAGGTTATGTTGTTTTGTTAAATTTTCGATTTTTTCGTTATGTCTATTTATTGTGTTTATTTTGTGTTTTATTATGATAAACAACTATATCAATAAATTAAAATACCACACAAGACTTTACCTATTCAAACCATACGCACCAATATTAACAGGCATGCCAAAAATCCACAAACCCGATACGCCATTTAGACCACTAATAAATTTCAAAACAACACCATCCTACATAATCGCAAAAATACTAGACAAAATAATAAGATCTAAAATACAAATCAACAACACATACAATATAAAAAATGGATACGAATTAATTAATAAAATAAAAAACATAGAAACAAACAACAACACTAAAATAATAAGTTATGACATAGAAGAAACCATAGAAATGATATAAAACAAACTAATACACAATAACGAAAAAGAAAACACAATAAATAGTATCATAACACTAACAAAACAGATATGTAACCAAAATGACTTCCAATTTAACAATAAATACTATTAACAAACAACTGGACTCCCCATGGGATCACCCATATCATCAGTCATGTCAGAAATATATCTAAAACACTTTGAACAAATAATAATTAAACCTATACTAAACACACATAATATTTTACTATGGACAAGATACATAGACAATATACTTGTAATATACCAACCCACCATTCACAACGAACACATCATAATACTAAACAAACTAAATATATACAACGAAAACATACAATTCACTGTCGAAACAGAAACAAACGGAACTATTAACTATCTTGACATCACATTATATATAAATAACAATAAAATAAAAACTACAGTACACAGAAAACCTACTTCCAACAACACCACAATACACTACAAATCTAACCACCCCTGGACACACAAAATTAACAAATGTGTAACATGATAACACTTAAGTAATATGATAAATAAAGCAATAAAATACACACAAGATAACAAACAAAAACTAAATGAAGAATTAGATAACATTACAAAAATAGCAATAGAAAATGGATACAATAAACACCTTATAAAAAACATATACAATAAATTTACAAAAAAACCTAACCTCAACACAAAAATAATAAAAATAAAAAAATCTACCTAAAATATAAATACAACAAAGAATACTACACTCCAACATACAAACCAAACAACAAAATAATAAATTATCTTAATAACACAAACCACAAAACAAATACAGAAAAACATAACCTATCAGGAGTTTACAAAATTACATGTAACGACTGCAATGCATTTTACATAGGGAAAACGACCAGATCATTTAAAATAAGATTTGAAGAACATTACAGAGCATTCAAAAATAAAAATACAAAATTATCAAATGTTGTAGCACACCTAATATCACATAAACATGAAATAACAAACTACGAAAATAACCTAACCATACTTGAAATAAATAATAACCCAATAGAATTAAACTCACTAGAAAAATACCACATTTTTAAAAACACACACAACAATTTAATGAACCTACAGACTACATATACAGAAGACGTACTATATAAAAACATCATACACGCATATCAAGAGAAAATGCGTGTAACGTCAATAAATACCAACATCACGGACCGAACATCTACACCGGAAAAATATCAGTGATTCGACAATGGTCATGTGACCGAAAGGTGCCTCATCACAACAAGGTAAAATTATTGCACTTAGTTGTGGATAAAAGTATTTACAATATTAATGTATCAACTTCATAAAGTCAGTGTAACGGAAAAATAATGGACAACGTAAAATATCAATATATATATATATATATATATATATATAGATTTTTTGGACTAGGAGACTGACAGACTTACCTTGGTATGAGTCCACTCTGTAGTCTTGAAATAGAAACACATAAAAGCATTTAAACAATGATCATTGTTCATTGTTCATTGTGCTTTTAAGTGCTTTTATGTGTTTCTATTTCAAGACTACAGTGTGGACTCTTACCAAGGTAAGTCTGTCAGTCTCCTAGTCCAAAAAATCTAAATAATCTTTACCAACCAAAACTAACCTAAAAATATATATAAATATATATATATATATATATATATATATATATATATATATATATATGCAACAAATGATGTTATTCAAATACAAGAATTTTTGGACTAGATAGGAGACTGACAGACTTACCTAATGGCAATAGTCCAAAACTGCAATCTCTTGGAAATAAACACATGTAAAAATGTAACACATTATTGAAATTTTATTAAATTATGCAAGATATGCATCATATGTTAAATTAGAATCAGGACTTGCCAAATTCATTGCAATATTGCCAAGTTTATCTTGTATATAATTACAAATGTCAAAACTTCATATAAAACTAATAATAAAATAATAAATATAATGAATAACAATAATAAATTAAAGATATACATGAAAAAGGTGGTGTTTATAAATTAGAATGTGAAAGCTGTAATAAAACATATAGGTCAAAACAAGAAAAAATTTTAAAAAATATAAAAGAACATTAATGCTTATAAAAAATCAGAAATGTACAAATCAAACTTTGCAAATTATTGTATTAAGAATAACAACAAATTTCCAAATATAGAAGTATGGAACGTATAAAAGAAATTAATAATGGATTACGGATGAACATGGATGAAGCATTCGAAATATATAAATACGGCGATAATAACAAATTAATAAATGAACAAATACAAATACATTATGAATTTGATAATATATTCAATGTCTATAATGTTAAGGCAAAAAGATAAACTTGGAAACAATGCTGATTCTGATTCAACATATGTTGTAATATCTTGCATTGTTCATTCCTGATGATGTTGGCACGGTTTACTAACGAAAAGCTTTAAATAAAAAATTAACAACCCTTGTTTTTTAATAACCTCCATTATTTTGATTGTTATACAAGAAAACGTATTTTATATTTTCATCATACTAATATTATTCATATTATTTATTACTAAAATCTGAAAAACATTATACAATGTTTACAGTACAATTATGGAAACAGTAACAATGTTTCTGGAGTAAAAAATAACCTAACTTTAAAAGAAGTTCTTTCTTATATATATATATATATATATATATATATATATATATATATATATATATATATATATATATATATATATATTTTTTTTTTTTTTTTTTTTTTTTTTTGGACTAGGAAACTAGTATTACAACTTATATTTATTTTATTTTATTTCATACTCTCATATTTCTTTTTGTGTTTTCTCTTCGATTGACAAAGACCACTGTGTGGTTGAAATATATCATTGTTTAAGAGCTTTTATGTGTTTCTATTTCAAGACTACAGTGTGGACTCTTACCAAGGTAAGTCTGTCAGTCTCCTAGTCCAAAAAATCTAAATAATCTTTACCAA